>CM057465.1:109572205-110948205 GCA_030035585.1 Dugong dugon | reverse complement strand
TTGCGAACATTTGTATCTACCCTGGAGTGTCTCTACTGTGCCACCTTATTTTTTATTCTTCCCTTTCCTCTACTTATTTCTAAATCCTGTCAATTTTACCCTAAATTTATTTTCTTTCCCCATTCTTTTTGCCATTGCCTTAGGTCAAGTCCCCATTATCCTCTACCTTAATTATTACAATAGCCTACTAACTTTCTCTGCCGTTTGGTTCTCTTTTCTAATCTGTCTTCAACCTTGCCAACATAGTTATCATTCTTCTTTTGTAATGTAACATTTAGGACTATAACGTTTCCTTTAAATCATGATTTCTCAATCTCAGTACTATTGACATTTTAGGCTGGAGAATTCTTTGTTGTAATTTCTATAACGTTATAATGCTGTTCTGTGCATTATAGGATGTTTAGCAGCATCCCTGTTTACTCTGCTATTAATATAGCCACAGTTTTGTTTTGATTGGTATTTGCCTGGTAGATCTCTTTCTATCCTTTTATTTTCAATCTTTTTGTATCCTTTATTTTAGGTATGTGTTTTGAAAACAGCATGAGCTAGATTTTCTTTCTTTTTTTAGTGAACCTGTCGATTGATCTTTTAAATAGTGAGTCTAATACATTTAAATTTATTGTGTTTACCTATATGTTGTTGTTGTTAGGTGCCGTCAAGTTGGTTCCAACTCATAGTGACCCTGTGTACAACAGAACAAAACATGCCTGGTCCTGTGCCATCCCCACAATCATTGTTATGCTTGAGCCCATTGTTGCAGCCACTGTGTCAATCCATCTCATTGAGGTTCTTCCTCTTTTTCGCTGACCCTCTACTTAACCAAGCATGATGTCCTTCTCCAGGGATTGGTCCCTCCAGATAACATGTCCGAAGTATGTGAGACGAAGTCTCATCATCCTAGCTCCTGTGGAGCACTCTGGCTATACTTCTTCCAAGACAGATTTGTTGGTTTTTCTGACAGTCCATGGTATATTCAGCATTCTTTGCCAACATCACAATTCAAAGGCATCAATTCTTCTTCAGTCTTCCTTATTCTTTGTCCAGCTTTCACATGCATATGAGGTGACTGAAAATACCCTAGCTTGCGTCAGGTGCACCTTAGTCCTTAAAGTGACATCTTTACTTTTTAACACTTTAAAGAGGTCTTTTCCAGCAGAGGAAACCCTAGTGGTGTAGTGGATAAGAGTTTAGCTGCTAACCAAAAGATCAGCAGTTCAAATCCACCAGCCAATCCCTGGAAACCCTATGGGGCAATTCTACTATGTCCTGTAGGATCGCTATGAGTTGGAATCAACTTGATGGCATGGGATCAGTTTGTTTTGTTTTTTTTTTGCAGGAGCAAATTTGCCCAATGCAATTGTCTTTTGATTTCTTGACTGCTGCTTCCATGGATGTTGATTGTGGATCCAAAAAAAATGAAACCCTTGACAACTTCAGTAGACCTGGCAGTCTACTTCTCAAAAAATTGACCATTAAAAACCTTGCGAATAGCAGTGGAACATTGTTTATCTACATATTTGGATTTATTTCTATATATTTTTGTACTTTCTATGTACTCATCCTTTTAATGCTTTTTCCTTTTCTGTCTTATTTTGGACCGACCAAGCTTTCTTTATTTCTCTATTTTCCTTCTATTCGTTTAGAACTTATATTTTCTAATCTTTTAGTGGTTGTTTTAGTCATCTAGTGCTGCTATAACAGAAATACCACAAGTGGATGGCTTTAACAAAGAAAAATTTATTTTCTCACAGTCTAGTAGGCTAAAAGTCCAAATTTCAGGCATCAAATCCAGGGGAAGCCTTTCTCTCTCTGCTGGCTCTGGGGGAAGGTCCTTCTCATCAATCGTCACCTGGACTAGGAGCTTCTCCACGCAGGAACCCTGGGTCCAAAGGACACACTCTGCTCCTGGCACTGCTTTCTTAATGGTATGAGGTTCCCACTCTCTGCTTGCTTCTCTTTCATTTTATCTCTTGTAAGACAAAAGGTGGTGCAGGCCACACTCCAGAGAAACTCCCTTTACATTGGATCAGGGATATGACTTAGTGTGTTACAATCCCACCCTAATCCTCTTTAACATAAAATTACAATCACAAAATGGAGAACAACCACACAATACTGGGAATCATGGCCTAATCAAGTTGACACATATTTTTGGGGGAAACAATTCAATCCATGACAGTGGTTAACCTTAAACTTTTGTCAGTCATGTTTGACCAAAAGGCTAAAGTTAACATCATTACCACCTCCTCAAATAACACAGAGAATTTGGAACATTTTAACCCATCTTGTCTATTATTGCCATCCAGCATTTTGGACGGTTCTACCTTGTTTTTGTACCTCAAAATTTTATTATTATTTATTGGTTTTATGCAGTTAGTAAATTTTTGGCTTTGCCTATACACTTACCAATTTCTTTGATTACCATTTCTTCTTGTATCCAAGTCTTTCCCCTTGGGTTCAATTTCCTTTTTCCTAAAGTATATACCCTAAAAATCTTTTCTCCAAGCATTCTTGACTATTAAAATTTCTCCATCATTAAAAACATCTTTATTTCTCCTTGTTTTTAAATGATAGTTGAAGGAGGTAAAATTAAAGATCAGCAGCTCCGCTACGGAAAACAGCATGGCGCCTCCTTAAAAACCTAGAAATAGAAATACCGTACGATCCAGCAATCCCACTCCTAGGAATATATTCTAGAGAAATAAGAGCTGTCATACTAATAGACATATATGCACACCCAGGTTCATTGCAGCATTATTCACAATAGCAAAAAGATGGAAACAACTGAAGTGGCCATCAACAGACGAATGGATAAACAAATTACGGTACATGTACACAATGGAATACTACTCAACGATAAAGAATAGTGATGAATTGTGTGAAGCATCTCACAACATGGATGAATCTGGAGGGCATTATGCTGAGTGAAATAAGTCAATTGCAAAAGGAAAAATATCATATGAGACCACTATTATAAAAACCCAAGAGAAGGTTTACACACAGAAAAAAACAATCTTTGATGGTTACAAGGGAGGGGAAAGGAGGGGAGAGGAAATCACTAATTAGATAGTAAACAAGTGTTAACTTTGGTGAAAGAAAAGACAATACCATATAGGGAAAGTCAGCACAACTTGACCAAGGCAAAATGACATAACTTCCCAGACACATCCAAACACCTTGAGGGACTGCGTTCCTAGTGCTGAGGGCTGGGGACCATGGTCTTAGGAGACATCTGGGTCAGTCAGCATAACATAGTTCATAAAGGAAGTGAAGTGTTCTACATCCTACTTTGGTGAGTAGTGTGTGGGGTCTTAAAAGCTTGCAAGCTGCCATCTAAGATACATCTATTGGTCCTATCCCATCTAGAGCAAAGGAGAATGAAGAAGACCAAAGACACAAGGAAAATATTAGCCCAAATGACTAATGGACCACAGCCTCCACCAGCCTGAGCCCAGAAGAGCTAGATAATGCCCAGCTACCACCACTGACCGCTCTGACAGGGAACACAGCAGATGGTCCCTGACAGAGTGGGAGAAAAATGTAGAAAAAATTCAAATTCACACACACACACAAAATCAGACTTATTGGTCTAACAGAGACTGGAGGAACCTGGGAGACTATGGCCCACAGACATCGTGCTAACTTAGAACTGAAGCCACTCCTGAAGCACACATTTCATCCAAAGATTAGACAGGCCTGAAACAAACACTAACACATATGAGGAATGCACTTCTTAGTTCTATCAAGTATATGAGACCATATGGGCAAGTCCTGTCCAAAAGTAAGAAGAGACGGCAGGAAGGGACAAGAAAACTAGATGCATGGACACGGGGAACGCTGGGGTGGGAAGGGAGAGAGTGCTGACACATTGTGGGGATTACAACCAATACCACAAAACAATTTGTGTATAAATTTTTGAATGAGAAACTAATTGGCACTGTAAACTTTCACCTAAAGCACAATAAAATTAAAAAAAAAAAGATTGATAGTTATTTTCTCTTACAAAAAAACAAAACCAACCCATTGCTGTCAAGTCAATTCTGACTCATAGTGACCCTATAGGACAGAGTAGAACTCCCTCATAGGGTTTCCAAGGAGTGACTGGTGGATTCGAACTGCTGACCTTTTGGTTAACAGCCGAACTCTTAACCACTGTGCCACCAGGGCGCCTTTAGTACTTTAAAAATACTACTCCATTGACCTCTGGCTTCCATTGTTGCTTTTGAGAAATCTGTTATCTAATTATTGTTCCTTTGTGAGTAATCCACATTTTTCTCTCTGGTTGCTTATAAGATCTTTTATGTATTTTTGATTTGTTTAAAGTTTTTTTTCTGTGGTATTACTTGCTACAGATTTTATTTTATTTATCTTTCTCTATACTGATTTTGGCCTCTGAAGTTTCACTTTTTTCATGCGTTCTGAAAGATTCCTAGTCTTTCCTCTTTGGTGATTTTCTTTCCTCATTCTCTTAATGTTCTCCTCCTGGAATCCCTACTGATCATATGATGAATCGTATTAATCATATCCCTGATTCTATTCACCATGGCTCTTAATCTCTCTTTCATATTTTCTACCTCTTGACGTCTCTGTATTGAACTCTGGGCAGTTTTCTCAGATCTGCTGTTTAGTTCTCAAACTCTCACTTTAGCTATGTCTAACCCATGCAGTACATTTTTTATGTAAATTATTACATTTTCCATTTTCCTAAATTCAGTTTAGTTTTCAAATCTACCTGTTTCCTTCATAGTATCTTGTGATTTTTTTTATTTTTCCCATTACATCTTTAACAATTTTTTTAAAATACTATTTTATAGTTTCTCTTAAATTGCTCTATTTTCTAAAGGGTTTTGTGATCTAGACCGGCTGACATTGGCCAATGGTAGATTGTAAGCTATTTTAGTCATCTAGTGCTGCTCTAACAGAAATACCACAAGTGGATGGCTTTATCATAGAGAAGTTTTTTCTCTCACAGTCCAGTAAGCTACAAGTCCAAATTCATGGCGTTGGCTCCAGGGGAAGGCTTTCTCTCTCTGTCCTCTCTGGAGGAAGGTCCTCATTGTCATCAGTCTTCCCTTGGTCTGGGAGCAACTCAGCACAGGAACCTCTGGTCCAAAGGACACGCTCTGCTCCTGGCACTGCTTTCTTGGTGGTATGAGGTCCCCATGTGTCTCTGCTCAATTCTCTCTTTTACACCACAAAAGAGATAGGCCCAAGACACTATCCAATCTTGTAGACCTCATCAGTATAACCTAATCATAGTGATAGAGTTTATAACACATAAGGAAATCACATATAACCTTATCATAGTGATAGAGTTTACATAAGGAAATCACATCAGATTACAAAATGATACACAATCACACAATACTGGGAATCATGACCTACACATTTTTGGGGGGATATAATTCAATCCACGACATAAGCCTATAACTTCAGAGTTGAGAGTTCACTAGTCTGGTTGTGAGAATTCCGTGAGATCTAACATTGAGTTAGCTCCCCACCAGAACCATTTTGCATATGATCCTCCCTGGTGTCCCAGAATATCATCCACCAAACATGATTTCTCATTATTTTCTTGACTTGGGGTTCCTGGACCACTCAAGCAATATAAATACTAATTCCAGACCCACATGAAGATAGGCGCATGGTTATGAGATTAGAGGAGATACTCGCTTTTCTTTCACTCATAGCCCAGGCTCAATAGACAAACTGACTTGGCAACATTCAGCAGAATGTTTACTTATTCACCTTTTTCCTGGCTTTATGTGAGGGACTTAATTCCAACTCTCCAGCTAGATAGACCCAAGCCCTCATTTTCAATACTGCTGTGAACCTGAAACCCAACCTAAATCTAAATATCAAAAAACCTAAAAACCCAACCTGTCTGATGCTCTCCTCCACCACCACCCATGGTTGCCTCCCCATCAATTCACTCACTAACTGCACTTATTTTCAATTCATGCTTTTTTTGCCCTGGGTAATTTTCCTTACTTTCGTGTGAGCTCAGTTTTGCATTAAAGCAAAATGCTTGTTATATTTTGTCCAGTATTTCCAGGAGTTTTGAGATAAGAGAGTCTTCAGTTTATCTAATCTGCTTATTACAGGAAATAGAAGCCCCCCAGACTTAACTGTCAAAAACACTAATTTGATTACTTCCTATTATCTAGTCATTAAAATTTAAACATTAAAAATCAAACTCTTTAGCATGGCCTTTAGAAAACTTCCTGGTTTGTACCTTCTTTTTCAGTCCATTTCCTATCTCTTTGTACTGTACACCCTGCACTCTAGCCACAGCAGAAAACTCATGGTTCTACAAACATTCATACATCTAATACTGTCAGAGTTAGGCTATGCCATTCCCTTATCTTGAAATGTACTTCTCTCTTTCCACAAACTTCTATTCTTTGGCCAAAGCAAACTTCAGATATTGCCTACTATGTAAAACCCACCCTAATCTCCTAAAACGTAATTAATCAAGCCCTCTTCTTTGCTCCCATTGCATTTGAACATACCTCATTTATAATACTTATCACACTAAACAAAGTCTTTGTTTTTAATGTCTGCAACGAGATTCAGACTTTTTAAAGGGCCAGAGCCAGGTTTTATTCATCATCCCCAACACATAGCACAGTATCTAGCACATAATAGAAACTTATAAATGCTATGGAAATTTACTTAAATTATGAGGCTACTCAACTGTTGTCCAGAGAAATATGACTTGAGGTTACAATACCTGCGTATATAATTAGCAGCCTTGTTGTTCAAAATTGTCAGCAGTGCTAGATTAGTCAACAAAAATCAAAAACCAAACCATTGCCGTCAAGTCAATTCCCATTCCTTGCAACCCTAGAGGACAGCACAGAGCTGCCCCATAGGGTTCCCAAGGAGCGGCTGGTGGATTCGAACTGCCGACCTTTTGGTTAACAGCCGTAGCTCCCCGTAGCATTTAAGGTCAGTCACAATACATAGCAAATAGCCTCAGTATAACCCCTGCCTGCATTTATTAGATGTTAGTCCTAATCCATGACTGAAGCCCACTGCTACACCTAACTGACTAGCTGCTTATAATCTGGGACAGAGAGCACAACTGCAAGACATAAAGACAACAGTACAACAACACAACCAGACTGTCTTACTCATTATTGTAACCCCTTGAGCATAATGTCTGGCATGGAGGAAGTGCTCGGTGAACACATGAGTAAACATGAATGCCAGGCAAAAGGCTGTATGATTAAAAAAAAAAAAAAAAAAAGATACATTAGCCAAGAGGCAGGCAAAGGGAGTTAGAAGAGTTGTCTGACCACCACTGGACTGAGTGCTCCTTACGGGCTAGACTCTGTCTCATTCGTCTTTGTGTTCTTATCACCTAGCACAGTGCTTTGCACGTAACAACACACTCAGTAGGAGTGTTGATTAACCGAGTGACTGAATGAATAAATGAAAAAACTTAGAAGACTGAATGCCTGAGGAAATTTCAGATCCGGAGTTAAGGAGAGAGAGAAGTCAAAAGATAATTTTGGATGAAGAGGAAAAAATTAATTTTCATAAATTGTTTTGTTTTTGCTCATTCATGCATGCTAGCCTTACTTGTTGGAGCCTCCTGTTCATCCATCCAGTTATCGTTTATTCACTCATAAAGATTTCCCAAGCATCACCTGTATCTACTGTGAGCCAAGCACTGTGACTTGGGCTTAGAGATTTTAGTTTAGTATTGAGAACTTCCTGGTTCTCCAGTAGTAAAATGGTACCACTGGTATGTTGGGAGCTGAATGGATTCTGTGATCCATCCATTCATTCATTTATTCAGCAGATATCTTTATGCACAGACATTTTGTGCCAGACATCATGTGAGTCACCAGGGATTCAGTCTTTCACATATTTATTCATTCAGCAAACATGTATTAAGCACCTGGTAAGTGCCAGACACAGACAGATCTCTACCTTCAAAGAACATACATGATACAACAGTGGTGAGATTCAGGCAATCGGCAAATAAGTAAGTTTAGAGAATGACAAGACAGTGAAAACAAAATAAAACAGGGAATTATATACATGTATGTGATGTATATCTATCTATCTATATCTGTCTAATAAAATTGATACGGTCTCTGCCCTCAGAGAGCCAGCGCTTTCTAAGAAAACAGGGCTGTCACTAGCTGATCTGTCTGCCTGGGTCCCTTTGACCAGGGAAGCCCTGTGTGACCCTACATTAGTGTGACCTGGGCCTGGGGGCAGATAAGCAGGGTCCTGGAGAGAAGGGAGCCAGAAAGACAAGCCCCACATGGAGGCCTTTCTGGCTGTGCACAGTATGTCAGCAGGGACAGAGCCCTGTGGCCCAGGCTGACCTGCCTGAGCTGTCTTCTGGGAAAGCAAATATCTGCCTTCGAGCCACTCAAATGAAACCCCACCCTGGTCCCCTGATTGGGAACTTTGACTTACTGATGACCTGGTTTTGAACTAGTGACCTGGAGGTGAATGACTCCATATCTTATTACTAATTCCCCACAGTCACCACTCCCTGCTGCCAGCCATAGGCAGGAGGTTTGGCGAGGGCAGGCACAGAAGTCCAGCCAGGGGCCCTGAACTCATCAGCCTCAGCACCCACCCCAGCGTTAGCCCCAGCCATCTGGCCTCCTGCCATTCACCCCCTGTCCTTTACCCTGGCCTGACTGAACAGGTTTTGGAAAAGGCCAAGGTCACTCTGAGGCCAACCTCACAGATGGGTTCAGCCTGAGACTCCAGCTGTGGTCCATCTTGGACACGTGTGTGCTCACGGCCAACACAGGCTCCTCCCTCGTGGTGGACTGAAGCCAGATGAATTCTGGTCCTCATCCAGGTGGAATCTGACAGATCCGGAAACTATAAAATCACCTACTGCAGCCTGACTTCCCTTTCTCTCCACCCCATTTCCTTCCATACCCCAATTTTCTCACGTCCCAGCCCTGCTCGTTTTTCAGGTACTCTTTACAAACATCACTAAAAAAGCCATCACTTCCCTGAGGTACCTGGACAAATCCTGATAAGAGGAAGACATTGGGCAATATTTCTTCTGTCTCTCCCTTCCCAGCCAGGAAAGCACAGAAAGTGCCCACGCCAACTGTTCACAGATTGGGTTGGGAAGCCCACCCCCTGGAGGAATACTGGCCCTTCTGAACCACAGGCTGGACAGACTCCTCAGAGGAACCACACTGGAGCTGTTGGAGAGTGTGGGAGGAAGCGGTCGGGATGTCTAAAGCACTGAATTCTTGCTCTAGTGAGCATAGTTTCTCTCTCCTTCACGTTGCCACAATACATGATGGCATAAAATACATTCCTTTTTGGAGGGGTTTATGATACGAGGAGTTGCTGGGTGGCAAAAATGGTTAAGTGCTCAAATCTACCCAGAGGAACCTTGGAAGAAAGCTCTGGTGATCTACTTCCAAAAGATCCATCATAAAGAATCCTGTGGAGCACAGTTCCACACACATGGGATTGCCAAGAGTTGAAACAGACTCGACAGCAACTGGTTTTGGTTTTACGATACAAGAAAGTGGAAGTGCTTTGTCTTTTCTAAAAATTATAGCCTTAGCCAGTGCTCTTTGAGTACACTTCTATAAGAACAAGTATAACATTGTACTGAAATGTTCTCTTCATACAGGCTTTTCTCCCACCAGCCTCTGAAATCCTCAGAGGAAAAGGCCTTTCTCATTCATAGTTTTTCCCTTACTGGTGGCAGAGTAAGTAAATAATTAAGACAATAGCTATATAGATAGCCCATACACAGTGAATTCAACTTTTATTCCATGTTTCTTTAGACTTCTCTTGGAATTTATGTTCAGCAGGGGCCATATCCAAGAAGTCAGACACTAAAAAAACAAAAAAATCTGGCATAAAAAAATCAAAATAATCATTTACTGAAAAGACAAATTAGGGAGTGATGTTTTTGTTTACAATAAAATAATTTAAAACGGTGAGCTTTCTGTATACAATTCAGTTCACATAAAATCAGCTTGCTTTCAGTCTTTAACTAGAATGCTGTGGTTACAAGGGAGGAAAAACAATTACCGTCAGAAATTAGTTGGCAACATATGTCTTGTGATCACAGAGCACAAAGCCTTGGATCTAACACACTATCAGATTGTGTGTCTCTGCGGAGCTTACCATTCTCCATCCTCAAATTCGGCTGGGAACTACCACCAAGCTCCGACAGCCCGAAACCCACGCAGGGGCATTTTGCTCTTTATCACATAGCCAAGTTCTGAGCAAAGACTCTATAGGGGAACAATTTCCCTAAACTTTGTCCCAGTATCATTTTCCCTGGATTCACTCCTTGTTTAATTCATGTTAGCAGTACCAGTTGCTGTCAAGTCAACTCCAGTTTATGGCAACACCTTGTGTGACCCCATGTGTGTCAGAACAGACTTGTGCACCACAGGATTTTCAAAGGCTGAGTTTTCAGAAGAAGATCACCAGGACTTTCTTCCAAAGCATCTCTGAGTGGACTTGAGCCTCCAACCTTTTGGTTAGCAGTCCAGCACCTTAACCATTTGCATCACCCAGAGATTGCTTAGTTCGTATTAGGGAATTCACATTTTATGCCCGCTACTCCTCTGACCCCCACGCATCTGTCATTTTGTCGTACTGTGGGGGCTTACATGTTGCTGTCATGTTGGAAGCTATGCCACCAGTATTCAAATACCAGCAGGGTCCAATAGATAAGTTGTAACTTTGGTGAAAGGTAAGGCAGTACACAATACTGGGGAAGCCAGCACAACCTGTCCAAGGCAAGCTATGGTAGCACCATAGAAGCATCCAAATGCCCTGAGGGACCAAATTACTGGGCTGAAGGCTGTGAGGACCATGGTCTCAAGGAACACTAGCTCGACTGGCATAACATACTTTATAAAGACAATGTTCTACATTCTACTTTGGTGAGTAGTTCTGGGGTCTTAAAAACTTGTGAGCAGCCATCTAAGATACTCCACTGTTCTCACACCATCTGGAGCAAGGGAGAATGAAGAAAACCAAAGACACAAGATAAAGATTATTCCAAAGGACTAATGGACCTAAAGTACCACAAGCTCTATCAGCCTGAGTCCGGCAGAACTAGATGGTGCCCAGATGCTACCACTGACTGCTCTGACAAGGATCACAATAGAGGGTCTCGGCCAGAGCTGGAGAAAAATGTAGGACAAAATTCTAACTCACTCACACACACACACACACACACACACACACACACACACACACAGAGAGAGAGAGAGAGAGAGAGAGAGAGAGACAGAGACAGAGACAGAGACCAGACTTACTGGTCTGACACAGACTGGAGAAACCCCGAGAGTATGGCCCCTGGGCTCCCTTATAGATCAGTACTGAGGTCACTCCTGAGGTACACTCTTCAGCCCAAGATTAGACAGGTCCATAAAACAAAACAAAACTAAATGGGCGTACCAGCCCAGCGGCAGGGAAGAGAGGACAGGAGGGGACAGGAAAGCTGGTAATGGGGAGCCCAGGGTGAAGAAGGGGAGAGTGTTGACATGTCATGGGGTTGGCAAGCAATGTCATAAAACAATATGTATGTTAATTGTTTAATGAGAAACTCATTTGCTCTGTAAACCTTCATTTAAAGTACAATAAAAAATTAAACAAACAAACAAAAATACCAGAGGGCCACCTGTGGCAAAAAGGTTTCAGCTGAGCTTCCAGACTAAGACAGACTAGGAAGAAGGACCTGGTGGTCTATTTCTGAAAAGAATTAGCCAGTGAATACTTTAGGAATAGCAGTGGAACATTGTCCAACATAGTACCAGAAGATGACAGCCTCAGGTTGGAAGACACTCAAAAGACAACTGGGGAAGAGCTGCCTCCTCAAAGTAGAGTTGACCTTAATGACGTGGATGGAGTCAAACATTCAGGACCTTCATTTGCTGATGTGGCACAACTCAAATTAAGAAGAAATACCTGCAAACATCCATTAATAATTGGAATGTGAATGCATGAAGTATGAATCTAGGGAAATTGGAAGTCCTCAAAGATGAAATGGAATGCATAATCATGGGTATCCTAGGCATTAGTGAGCTGAAATGGACTGCTATTGGCCATTTTGAATCAGACGATCATATGGTCTGCTGTTCCGGGAATGACAACTTGAAGAGGAATGGCATTGCATTCATCGTCAAAAAGAACATTTCCAAATCTATTCTGAAGTACAATGCTGTCAGTGATAAAATAATATCCATACACCTACAAGGAAGACCAATTAATATGACTATTATTCAAATTTACACACCAACCAACTAAAACCAAGGATGAAGAAATTGAAGATTTTTACCAACTTCTGCAGTCTGAAATTGATCAAACATGCAATCAGAATGCACTGATAATTACTGGTGATTGGAATGGGAAAGTTGTAAACAAAGAAGAAGGATTGGTAGTTGGAAAATATGGCCTAGGTGATAGAAACTATGCCGGAGATCACATGATAGAATTTTGCAAGACTAACGACTTCTTCATTACAGATACCTTTTTTCAGCAACATAAATGGCAACTATACGTGGGACCTCACTAGATGGAATATACGGGAATCAAACTGACTACATCTGTGGAAAAAGACGATGGAAAAGCTCACTATCATCAGTCAGAACAAGGCCAGGGGCCGACTGCAGAACAGACCATCAATTGCTCACATGCAAGTTCAAGTTGAAGCTGAAGAAAATTAGAACAAGTCCATGAGAGCCAAAATATGACCTTGAGTATATCCAACTTGAATTTAGAGACCATCTCAAGAACAGATATGACCCGTTGAACACTAATGATCGAAGAGCAGACAAGTTGTGGAATGACATCAAGGACATCATACATGAAGAAAGCAAGCAGTCATTAAAAAGACAGAAAAGAAAGAAAAGACCAAAATGGATGTCAGAAGAGACTCTGAAACTTGCTCTTGAACATCAAGTAGCTAAAGCAAAAGGAAGAAATGATGAAGCAAGAGAGCTGAATAGAAGATTTCAAAGGGTGGCTCAAGAAGACAAAGTAAAGTATTATAATGATATGTGCAAAGACCTGGAGTTAGAAAACCAAAAAGGAAGAATGTCTCAGTATTTCTCAAGCTGAAAGAACTGAGGAAAAAGAAATCCAAGCCTCGAGTTGCATACTGAAGGATTTTATGGGTAAAATATGAAATGATGCAGGAAGCATCAAAAGAAGATGGAAGGAATACACAGAGTCACTGTACCAAAAAGAATTGGTTGACTTTCAACCATTTCAGGAGGTAGCATATAATCAGGAATCAATGATACTGAAGGAAGAGGTCCAAGCTGCACTGAAGGCACTGGCGAAAAACAAGGCCCCAGGAATCGACAGAATACCAATAGAGATGTTTCAACAAACGAATGCAGCAATGAAAGTGCTCACTCATCTATACAAAGAAATTTGGAAGACAGCTACCTGGTCAACTGATTGGAAAAGATCCATGTTTATGCCTATTCCCAAGAAATGTGATCCAACTGAATCTGAAAATTATCCAATAATATCATTAATATCACATGCAAGTAAAATTTTGCTGAAGATCACTCAAAAGTGGCTGCAGCAGTACATCGACAGGGAACCGCCAGAAATTCAAGCCAAATTCAGAAGAGGACATGGAACCAGGGACATCATTGCTGATGTCAGATGGATCCTGGCTGAAAGCAGAGAATACCAAAAAGATGTTCACCTGTGTTTGATTGACTATGCAAAGGCATTTGACTGTGTGGATCATAACAAATTATGGATAACATTGTGGAGAATGGGAATTCCAGAACACTTAATTGTGCTCATTAAGAACCTGTACATAGATCTAGAGGCAGTTGTTCAAACATAACAAGGGGATACTGCGTGGTTTAAAGTCAGGAAAGATGTACTTCAAAGTCGTATCCTTTCACCATACCTACTCAATCTGTATGCTGAGCAAATAATCCAAGAAGCTGGACTATATGAAGAAGAATGCGGCATCAGGATTGGAGGAAGTCTCATTAACAATCTGTGTTATGCAGATGACACAGCCTTGCTTGCTGAAAGTGAAGAGGACTTGAAGCATTTACTGATGAAGATCAAAGATAGCAGCATTCAGTATGGATTACGCCTCAACATAAAGAAAACAAAAATCCTCACAACTGGACCAATAAGCAACATCATGATAAATGGGGAAAAGATAGAAGTTGTCAAGGAATTCATTTTACTTGGATCCACAATCAACACCCATGGAAGCAGCAGTTGAAAAATCAAAAGATGCATTGCATTGGGCAAATCTGCTGCTAAAGACCTCATTAAAGTGTTGAAAAGCAAAGGTGTCACCCTGAGGACTAAGGTGTGCCTGACCCAAGCCATGGTGTTTTCGATCACCTCATATGCATGGGAAAGCTGGACAACGAATAAGGAAGACTGAAGAAGAATTGATGCCTTTGAGTTGTGGTGTTGGCAAAGAATACTGAATATACCATGGGCTGCCAAAAGAATGAACAAATCTGTCTTGGAAGACATATAGCCAGAATGTTCCTTAGAAGCAAAGAAGGCAAGACTATGTCTCACATACTTCGGACATGTTATCAGGAGGGACCAGTTCCTGAAGAAGGACATCATGCTTGGTAAAATAGTAGGTCAGCGAGAAAGATTAAGAGCAAGGTGGGGCAAGGTGGCAGAGTAGTCAGACGCTTCCGGTGGACCCTCTTACAACAAGGACCCGAAAAAAAAGTGAATCGATTATATATGGCAATCTGGTATCCCTGAACATCAAAGGCAGAGTTGAGGAACCCGACTCAGCAGCAGGGGGAGGGAGAGACAATTCGGAAGCAGAGAGGAGTTGCCAGACCTGACCCAGTGAGAGCCTGAGCCCTTCAGGCCTGAGCAGCTTGGGGGCAAGTGGTGAGCCAGGCAAGAAGCAGTCCTTGGGAGGCATGTTTTCTGCACTGGGAGAGACCTAGTACCAGAGAGTCTACACGGCCACCCAGAATCAGTGAGAAGCAGCCCTGAATCTGCAAAAGATAAGTAGTTGTGTACAGCCTACCGCACGGATCAAAAACACCCCCCTTAGGGAAAACCCTCTCTCACATTTACCCCCCGCTCCCTGCTCTGCACTGGGTCCCGGACCAGCTTCAGCAAATGCCAAGTCCCCTGGGCCAGAAGTAGGATCTGTCACATGCCCAGAGCCATTCTCCCTGCCTTGGAGAGTGAACAAATTAATAAACAAGGGAAAAAATAAACTGCCGGCTCCCCTAAGCCAGAAACCCAGGGTAGGCACAGCTCCTTTGCCTAGGCACAGGCATAAGGGATCCACAGACTTTGAATGCCTTTCCCCCAACATAGATTTGTGTGGGCCCATTTCAACAGTGTAGGCCCTCATTACTGCAATACAAGAGGGTATACACCTGAAGTCTAACTTCAACTGTTTCAGCTGTGAAGTGGAGGTTCTTGACATTTCACACTGCTCTGCCCATTAAGCAAAGTATTCCCCTACCCACATCAGGGACCAGAGGACTGATGGCTCCACCCACACCACCTAGCCACCTGCAATAGAGACCCATGAATAAGAGGTGCCCCCCAGTCCTTATAACCAACAGCATTAGGTGCTCATAGTCTGGCTGCAAAAGCCACCCACCTACGTGCTCTAGGGAACAGGGAAAGGCCTTCCTCCTGGACACTCAGGGGTGGCCGTCAGCCCCCTGCCTTGCTCAGAGTGTGTCCCTCTGCTGCAGCCAGATGCCTGTGCCCACACCAATCACCCATGCCTGTCTAGGACTGTAAGTGAGAGCCTACACCACACACTTGGTAGCTATCTACCTGGGCACCTGAGCTGAATCCATACAGGAGGAGTGGGCAGAATCCTGAGCTCACATACCCAGTAACAGATCTAACCATCTGGTGACAGGACATTAGAGCTTCAAAGGTGTTAATAATCAAACTAGCTCATACGAGCAGCTGATTTGGACATATCAAAACAAAACAAGAAGTTATGACAGAGTAAGCAAACATAAAATAAATATAATAACTTATTGATGGCTTGGAAACAACGGTCAATATCAAATCACATAAAGAGGCAATCCATGATGGCTTCAGCAAGCTCACAAAATGAAGAATCTAGGAAATTTTCCAGAGGAGGAAAATTTCTTGGAATTACTGGAGGCAGAATACAAACGATTAATATACAGAACTCTTCAAGAAATTAGGAAGGAAGTTAAGCAAAATGTAGAACACGGAAAAGAGGAAATTAAAAAGATTAGAGAAGAGCATAATGACAAATTTAACAGGATGGAAGAATCTATAGAGAGACAGCAATCAGAAATCCAGAAAATTAACAATAAAATTTCGGAATTGAACAACTCAATAGAAAGTCATAGGAGCAGAATTGAGGCAATGGAAGTCAGAATTAGTAAGATTGAAGATAAAGCACTTGACACCAACTATTTGAGGAAAAATCAGATAAAAGGATTTTAAAAAATGAAGAAATCCTAAGAATTATGTGGGTTTCTTTCAAGAGGAATAACCTACGAGTGATTGGAGTACCAGAATGGGGAGGATAACAGAAAATACAGAAGGAATTGTTGAAGATTTGCCGGCAGAAAACTTCCCTGATATTGTGAAAGATGACAAGATACCTATCCAAAATGCTCATCAAACCCCACATAAGGTAGATCCCAAAAGAAAGTCACCATGACATATTATAATCAAACTTGCCAAACCAAAGATAAAGAGAGAATTTTAAAAGCGGCTAGGGATAAACAAAAAGTCATCTATAAAGGAGAGTCAATTAGAATAAGCTCTGCCTACTCAGCAGAAACCGTGCAGACAAGAAGGCAATGGGATGACATATATAAAGCCTTGAAGGAAAAAAACTGCTAGCCAAGAATTACATAACCAGCAAAACTGTCTCTCAAATAAGATGGTGAAATTAGGGCATTCCAGATAAACAGAAGTTTAGGGAATTTGCAAAAACCAAACAAAAATTGCAAGAAATACTAAAGGAAGTCCTCCAGTTAGAAAATCAGTAACATCGGATAACAACCCAAGACTGGAACACAGGACAGAGCAACCAGATATCAAGCCAAAAAGGGAAGTCACAAAAGGAAATCAAAGCTAAAACACTGAAAATAGGGAAACAGATGTCAAAATGTAAAAGATGACAACATTAAAACAAAAAAGAGGGACTTAAAAAACGTAAACATAGATTTTCATATGGAGGGGAAGTCAAGGCAATATAAAGAAATAGAAGACTAGTATAAACTCAGAAAAATAGGGATAAATATTAAGGTAACCACAAAGGAAACTAACAATCCTACAAGTCAAAATAAAAAAAACTAGAAAAATATAAAGACTCAGCAAATACAAAATCAACAACAATGAAAAAGATGAAAAGAAAATACATAAAGAAAAATGACTCAGCACAGAAAATTAAGTGGAACAAAGAAACTGTGAACAACACACACAAAAAAAATCACAATGACAGCACTAAACTCATACCTATCAATAGTTATGCTGAATGTAAATGGACTAAATGCACCAATAAAGAGACAGCGAGTGGCAGATTGGATAAAAAAAACATGATCCATCTATATGCTGCTTACAAGAGACAAACTCTTAGACTCAAAGACAAAAACAAACTAAAACTCAAAGGATGGAAAAATATATATCAAGAAAACAACACTCAAAAAAGAACAGGAGTGGCAATATTAATCTCTGACAAAATAGACTTTAAAGTAAAATCCATCACAAAGGAGAAGGTAGGACACTATATAATGATTAAAGACTCGAAACACCAGGAGGACATAACTATAATAAATATTTACGCACCCAATGACAGGGCTCCAAAATACATAAAACAAACTCTAACAGCACTGAAAAGAGAGATAGACAGCTCCACAGTAGTAGTAGGAGACTTCAACACACCACTCTTGGTGAAGGACAGAACATCCAGAAAGAAGCTCAACAAAGACATGGTAGAGCTAAATGCTACAATCAACCAACTTGATCTCATAGACATATACCACCCAACAGCAGCCAAGTATACTTTCTTCTGCAATGCACATGGAACATTCTTCAGAATAGACCACATATTAGGTGATAAAGCAAGACTTAACAAAATCCAAAGCATCGAAATAATGCAAAGCATCTTTTCTGACCATAAAGCCATAAAAGTAGAAATCAACAACAGAAAAAGCAAGGCAAAAAAAATCAAACACATGGAAACTGAACATCTTGTTCAAAACTACTGGGTTACAGAAGAAATTAAGGATGGAATAAAGAAATTCATAGAATCAAACGAGAATGAAAACATATCCTACCAGAACCTTTGGGACACAGCAAAAGCAGTGCTCAGAGGTCAGCTTATAGCAATAAATGCACACATCCAAAAAGAAGAAAGGGCTATAATCAAAACATTAACCCTACAACTGGAACAAGTAGAAAGAGAGCAGCAAAAGAAGCCCTCAGGCACCAGAAGAAAGGAAATAATAAGAATTAAAGCAGAATTAAATGAAATAGAGAATAGAAAAACAATTGAAAGAGTTAAAAAGACCAAAAGCTTCTTCTTTGAAACGATCAACAAAATTGATAAACCATTGGCCAAACTGACAAAAGAAAAACAGGAGAGGAAGTAGATAACCCGTATAAGAAATGAGATGGGTGATATCACAACAGACCCAACTGAAATTAAAAGAATCATAACAGAATAGTATGAAAAATTGTACTCTAACAAATTTGAAAACCTAGAGGAAATGGACATATTTCTAGAAACTCATTACCTACCTAAACTAACACAAACAGAGGTAGAACAACTAAAAAAACCCATAAGAAAAGAAGAGATTGAAAAGGTAATTAAAAAACTCCCAACAAAAAAAGCCCTGGCCAGGATGGCTCCACTGGAGAACACTACCACTTTCAGAGAAGAGTTAACACCACTACTAGTAAAGATATTTCAGAGCATAGAAAAGGATGGAATACTCCCAAACTCATTTTATGAAGCCAGCATAACCCTGCTACTAAAACCAGGTAAAGACACCACAACAAAGAAAATTACAGACCAATATCCCTCATGAACATTGACGCAAAAATCCTCAACAAACTTCTAGCCAATAGAATTCAGCAACATATCAAAAAAATAATTCACCATGATAAAGTGGGATTTATACCAGGTATGCAGGGATGGTTCAACATTAGAAAAACAATCAATGTAATCTATCACATAAATAAAACAAAAGACAAGAACCACATGATCTTATCAATCAATGCAGAAAAAGCATTTGACAAAGTCCAACACCAATTCATGATAAAAACTCTCAACAAAATAGGATTAGAAGGGAAATTCCTCAACATAATTAAGGACATTTATACAAAGCCAACAGCCAGCATCATCCTAAATGGAGAGACTTTGAAAGCATTCCCCTTGAGAACAGGAACCAGACATGGATGCCTTTTATCACCACTCTTATTTAACATTGTGCTGGAGGTCCTAACTAGAGCAATTAGGCTAGAAAAAGAAATAAAGGCATCCAAATTGGTAGGGAAGAAGTCAAAGTATCTGTATTTTCTGATGATATGATCTTATACACAGAAAACCCCAAAGAATCCACAAGAAAACTACTGGAACTAATAGAAGATTTCAGCAAAGTTTCAGGATACAAGATAAACATACAAAAATCAGTTGGATTGCTTTACACCAACAAAGAGAACCTCGAACAGGAAATCACCAAATCAATACCATTTACAATAGCTCCCAAGAAGATAAAATACTTAGGAATAAATCTAACCAGAGACGTAAAAGACCTATACAATGAAAACTACAAGACACTACTGCAAGAAACCAAAAGAGACCTGCATATATGGAAAAACATACCTTGCTCATGGATAGCTAGACTCAACATTGTGAAAATGTCAATTCTACCCAAAGCAATCTACGGATACAATGCAATCCCAATCCAAATTACACCAGCATTTTTTAATGAGCTGGAGAAACAAATCACGAACTTCATATGGATAGGGAAGAGTCCCCGAATAAGTAAAGCATTACTCAAGAAGAAGAACATAGTGGGAGGCCTCACACTACCTGATTTTAGAACCTATTATACCGTCACGGTAGTCAAAACAGCCTGGTACTGGTACAACAACAGATACATAGACCAATGGAACAGAATTGAGAAGCCAGATGTAAATTCATCCACCTGTGAACAGCTGATATTTGACAAAGGCCCAAAGTCCATTAACTGGGGAAAAGACAGTCTCTTTAACAAATGGTGCTGGCAGAACTGGATATCCATCTGCAAAAAACTGAAACAAGACCCATACCTCACACCATGAACAAAAACTAACTCAAAATGGATCAAAGACTTAACTATAAAATTAAAAACAATACAGATCATGGAAGATAAAGTAGGGACAACACTAGGAGCCCTAATACACAGCATAAACAGAATACGAACCATAAGTAACAATGCACAAGCACCAGAAGAGAGACTAGACAACTAGGAGCTCCTAAAAAATCAAACACTTACGCTCATCAAAGGACTTCACCAAAAGATTAAAAGGACAGCCTGCACACTGGGAAAAAAATTTTGGCTGCAACAAATCCAATCAGTTTCTAATCTCTAAAATCTACAAGATACTGCAAAACCTCAACAACAAAAAGACAAATAACCCAATTAAAAAAATGGGTAAAGGATATGAACAGGCACTTTGCCCAAGAAGATATTCAGGTGGCTAACAGACACATGAAGAAATGCTCACGATCATTAGCCATTGGAGAAATGCAGATCAAAACTACAATGAGATATAATCTCACCCCAACAAGGCTAGCATTAATCCAAAAAACACAAAATAATAAATGCTGGAGAGGTTGTGGAGAGACTGGAACACTTATATACTGTTGGCGAGAATGTAAAATGGTACAACCACTTTGGAAATCAATTTGGCACTTCATTAAAAAGCTAGAAATAGAAGTATCATACTATCCAGCTATTCCACTCCTTGGAATATATCCTAGAGAAATAAGAGCCGTCACACGTATAGATATATGCATGCCCGTGTTCATTGCAGCTCTGTTTACAACAGCAAAACGATGGAAACAACCTAGGTGCCCATCAATAGACGAATGGATAAACAAATTGTGGTATATCCATACAGTGGAATATTATGTAACAATAAAGAACAACGATGAAGCTGTGAAATATCTTATAACATGGAGGAATCTGGAGAGCATTATGCTGAGTGAATTTAGTCAGTCACAGAAGGATAAATATTGTATAAGACCAGTATTATGAGAATTCAAAAAAAGGTTTAAACACAGAAGAAAACACTCTTTGATGGTTACGAGGGTGGGGAGGGAGGGTGAGGGTTATTTACTAACTAGACAATAGATAAGAATTATCTTAGGTGAAAGGAAGGACAGCACACACTGCAGGGGAAGTCAGCACAACTGGACTAAACCAAAGCTAAGAAGTTTCCTGAATACAATCAAACACTTTGAGGGACAGAGTAGCAGGCACAGGGGTCTGGGGACCATGCTTTCAGGGGACATCTAGGTCAATTGGCATAACAAAGCTTACTGAGAAAATGTTCTCCATCCTACTTCAGTGAGTGGTGTCTGGGGTCTTTAAAGCTTGCAAGCGGCCATCTAAGATGCATCAATCCATCCCAACCACCTGGAGTAAAGAATGAAGAACACCGAAGACATGAGGAAAGTATTTGCCCAAGAGACAGAAAGGGCCGCATAAACCAGAGACTTCATCAGCCTGAGACCAGAAGAACTAGGTGGTGTCCAGCTACCACCAATGACCACCCTGACAGGGAACACAACAGAGAGTCCCTGATGGAGCAGGAGAAAGGTGGGGTGCAGAACTCAAATTCTAGTAAGAAGACCAGACTTAATGGTCTGACTGAGACTGGAGGAACCCAGGAAACCATGGCCCCTGGATTCTCTGTCAGCCCAGAACTAAAACAATTTCCGAGGCCAACTCTTCAGACAGGGATTGGACTGGACTGTGAGACATAAAGTGACACTCGTGAGGAGTGTGCCTCTTAGCTCAAGTAGCTACAAGAGACTAAACAGGCAGCTTCTGTCTGGAGGTGAGATGGGAAGGCAGAGAGGGTTAGGAGCTGTTTGAAAGGACATGGGGAATCAGGGAGGAGTGTGTTGTCACAGTATGGGGAGAGCAATTAGGGTCACGTAAAAATGTATGCATGAATTTTTTAATGGAAAAAAGAAAAAGATTAAGAGCCTTAACCAGATGGATTGACACAGTGCCTGCAACAATGGGCTCAAGCATAACAACGATTGTGAGGATAGCAGAGGACCAGGCAGTGTTTCTTTCTGTTGTACATAGAGTTGCCATGAGTTGGAACCGACTCAATGGCACCTAACAACGACACAACTCCTCTGAAGAAGCCCTGGTGGCACAGTGGTTAAGCACTCAGCTGCTAAGGAGACTTGACGGCAAACATTGGTTACTCCTCTGAACTTAGAAATTCTGCCTAGTCCTAGAGAGGTAACAGAAAGCCACAGTGGGGAATAGAAGGTTTGCTTGGGCTCCTTTGACATTGACCTCTTCGTCTATAGCTTCTGGGTAGCCAAATAAGGCTTTTTTTCTTCTCTTCCCATCCTTTACCAGCCTTTGTCCCCTTCATTCACGAAATGAAGCTAAATACACTAAGTCCATCTCCACAACTCACCTTCACCCTCAGCAGGCAGACAAGGTTATTTTATCCCACTTCACTTCCTCTTCTACCATGAGTAAGTCACTGTGCTTCACCTGTCTTGGCCTCACTTTCTTCACCTTTAAACAGAGAAGGAGCAACTAGATGATTTTAGAGGTCCCCCCACCCCTTTAGGAGTGTGTTTGTCCATTCACCACAATATTGCAGGTTCCCAGCACAGTTTCTGACAGAGTGAGGGCTTAACCCACATTTGTTGAATTAGTGAATGAATCTGGTGATTTAATGAATCTACTGGAGAGAGAATAAGAGACTGGCTTTAAGATGACTCTCTCACTCACTAGCTGGGTGAACTTATTGGTCGCTTCCCCTGTCTAAGGCCAGACAGGGAATGGGACGTACCCAAGATCACACCGCTAGTAAGAGCAGAACATTCGGCAACATTTCTTCCTCTGTCTCTCCCTTCCCAACCAGAAAAGCTGGTCCTGGCTTCTATGACTAGAAGGCAGGTCTTCTGACTCTCTTCTAAGATGCACTTCCTAGAAATCAGGTCCTTTGTAAATGGGAAGAGGGCATCAAGGGCCCATAAATATCTCTCTTTTCTCTGCAGACCCTGGATTTAGGGCAACAACCGCAGGCACCTTCAAGAAACAACACATGCCTTGAAGAAAGGAAGCCTCCCAGAGGCGTCTAGCCAACAATTTATCCTCACCTGCCACGTGGAGATAAGCAACCACCAAATGGGCTGGGAGATGTGGGATTATCTGCCAGCCCTGCTGAGCAGGGTTTGCTCTTTCCTCCTAGAGACAGCTCATGTCTGGGCTGGTGGTAATGGCTCTGCTTCTAGTATCCCCTGGGTGTGGGAGTCAGAAACAAGAAGGGGACCCTGAGAGTAAGGGCTTAAATCAGAACAGTTTTCTTTGACTTAAACCTTCTGGAAGGACAGAGATGGCCTCCATTCTTGTTGGCAGCTATGGCCCTTGATCATAGCTCTCCACAGGAGGAGATCTAAAGTGTTGTGGGACTGCCTGGTGTCATTCTGGTTCTTCCTATAAGCTTGGCTCTACCTTGGGCTTCCCCCACTGCCCTACAGGAGAAAATTATCTTCACCTTCTCCTTACCTGGGACAATGACTCGGGTGAGCTTGGAACCAGGCTCCGGGAGCACTAGTTTCCAAAACACAGTCCTCATTGTAAGAGAGTCAAGGCCATAGAGTTCGCTATGAAAATTCACAGGAGCCCTGGTGGCGCAGTGGTTAAGAGGTCAGCTGCTAACCAAAAGGTCAGCAGTTGGAATCCACCAGGGGCTCCTTGGAAACCCTATGGGGCAGTTCTACTCTGTCCTATAGGATCGGTTATAAGTTGGAATCCACTCCACAGCAACGAGTTTGTTTGTTTTTGGAGTCAGACAGACCTGGTTTTGCATCGCAGGTTTGCCACTTCCTAATTGTGTGACTTTAGGCTAGTTATTTAACCTCCCAGTGCTTTGGTTTACTCATCTGAATAATGGGTATAATAGCAGCTACCTCATGAGACGGTTGTGAGGATTAAGTGTAGACTATTTCTAAAACACCTAATAGAAACCAAACTAAACCTGTCGCTGCCTGAAATACAATAGACGCCAAATAAATGCTACTTGAGTAATTCTTTGGTACCAACAAGTCCCTTGAAGCCCAAAGATCTTTCCCACAAGTTTAAAGCTCCCTTGGGGATTGGGGGAAGTTCCTGGATGGTACAAATGTTTAAAAGTTTCTGCTAAAGGTTGGCAGTTTGAGGCCACCCAGAGGCATTTCAGAAGGAGGTTCTGGTGATCTCCTTCCAAAAGATCAGCCATTGAAAACCTTGTGGAGCACAGTTCCACTCTGATGCTCATGGGGTCATTGTGAGTCAAAGTCAACTTGACAGTAACTGTTTCTTTGGGGGAAGGGAGGGGAAGAGGGAGAGGAAAAGCAAATTGGGCTATTGGCCTCCATTTCTGTTTTAGGTAAAGCAGATGTTCTCTCATCTATTGTATGCATTCGTTCTACATCCAAGAGAAGTCTGAAACCTCCATTCTAATCCAATCCCCTCATGAGCAGATGAAAAAGCAGAAGCCCTGGGACCTGTGAAATGTCACATGGCTAGTCCAAGATGGTGCTGTGAGGCAGTATCCCGTGGGAGCTAAGAGCGTGGGTTCCGCAATTAGACTGCCTGGGGTTTGGTGTTTAGTCCACCACTGCCTCGCTTTGCAACCTTGAACAAGTTAGTTAACCTCTTTGTACCCAATTTCTACATCTTTAAAATCATGGATAATAACAGTGTGTACTTCAAAAGAGTTTCTTTTAAGAAGATTAAATAAATTCACACGTGCAAAGTGTTCAGAATGGCATCTGGCATACAGCAAGTGCTTATTAAGCATTAGTGGTTATTATCAGACCTCTAGACCCTACTTCTTCACATTTTAATAAAATTTAACCATGAGCAGGATATCGGCTTTTAGAATGCGCTTTATTCTTCACTGTCAACCAGGATACTTCATGGTGAAACCGTCCTCATCAGGCTGTGACCAACATGGAGACAAGTGGAGTATCAATTGTCTCAAGTCCTGTAGTCCACAGCTTGGTCCAGGCACCCTTGCTGAAAGAGTGAGTGGTGGATAAATTTAGTTAAATGAAGGGAGAAAGCTTGTGGAGGGTAGGAAAGGAGAGGCTGGAAAGAAGAGAGGCTCTAGTCTAAGCAATTTCTCCCTCAACAGACAGACTTGTGGAGCTGAGGTATGTGGGACCGTTTGGGTGCCATTTTGACCGCTAGAGGTCACTGAAATGTTTACTATCCTCAGAGAGTGGGTTTCTGAGGAAGGTAATGTCCGCAGGAAGACTAGCCATGGTACCACTCCCTCACCCCACCCCTTAGTCAGCCTGGATTTGGTTTGTTTCCCCAGGAATCCAAGTCACCTACTCTCTCTGACAGGTCTCCTCTGCAATCAGCATTTGCAAGGCTCTGGGGCAGGATTGAGAGTGTGATACGTGGCTAAAAAAAAAAAAAAAAAAAAAAACTGCCATGGAATTGACTCCAATGCATGGTGACCCCATATGTGTCAGAGTAGAGCTGTGCTCCCTAAGGTTTTCAATGACTGATTTTTTGGGTGTAGATCGCCAGGCCTTTCTTCTGAGGTGCCTCTGGGTGAACTCAAACTTCTGATCTTTCAGTTATAGCAGCCGAGCGTGTTAACCATTTGCACCATGCCAGGGCTCTCATATATGACTAGAAATTCCTTTTTCTCTAAAGACATCTGTCCCAAACATTCAAGACTGTCAATGGCCTGCATATTCTAATAAGCACAGTCTAAACTCTTCAAGGTCCTCCTGAGTTTACCTTTCTTGACTTCCCCCCTTCCATCCCCAGCATTACCTCATGGGGTCCTCTACCCACTTCTGCTCATTTTTACCTTCACTTTCTCCACCACATATTCATCTGTAGGACTCTCATTCATTTCCCAAGGCCCACACCAAACACCATAATTTGAAGAGCTTTCTCCATATCGCGGTTGTCGTTATTAGGTGCCGTTGAGTTGATTTTCGACTCATAGTGACATGTGACAGGGTACAACTGCCCCACAGGGTTTTCTAGGCTGTAATCTTTATGGGAGCAGATCGCCAGGTCTTTTCTCCCATGGAGTTGCCGGGTGGGTTCGAATCACCAATTTTTGGTTGGCAGAAGAGTGCTTAACTGTTGCACCACCAGGGCTCCTTTTCTCCATACTCCCAAACCCATTGCCGCCAAGTCTATTCTGACTCATAGCAACCCTATAGGATAGAGTAGAACTGTCCTATAGGGTTTCCAAGGCTGTAAATCTTTACGGAAGCAGACTGCTATATATTTTTCCCATGGAGGGGCTGGTGGTTTCAAACAGGTGACCCTTTGGTTACCAGTCGAGCACTTAACCACTGTGCCACCAGAGCTCCTTTTCTCCGTGCTAGGAATCCTACGTATGACACATTGTCCTTCTCCTTTAACGTTCGCTACACACTGCCTTATATGACAATTGTTTTTGTAGTTGTCTTAGCTAATCTACTAGACTGTGAGCTCCTTGAGGGTTCAGACTGTGAATAATTCTTTTTTTTTTTTTTTTTTGTATACCCACAGTCCCTAGCACATTTCCTGGTCTAAATGTGATGTTAATAACTATTTGCTGAATGATCATATGAGTGGATGAAACAAGTATGGCCATTATTTAAACACACCACATGTTTTTCATTACAGCTGATGAAGCCTACTGGCCCAAGCTAGCATGTGGAAAACTCCCTGCAGAAAGACAGAGACCTAAATGCTTCCCAGAGGCAATCCTCTCCAGCATCCTTCTCAGGCAAACTGGTGCCTCAGCATCCCCAACGCTGTTAGTGCTTCAGCATCCCCAACGCTGTTAGTGCTTCAGCATCCCCAACGCTGCTGGTGCTCACCCATGGCCATGTTCTCTTCCTCTTTCTGGACACATAATTAGACTACATTTTCTAGTCTCCCCTGCAATTACATGTGATCATGCAACTAAATTCTGTACAATAAAATGGGAGCAAAATGATACATACCTCATCTTAGCCTGGCTCATGAAAAGCTGTGATAGATGTACCACCCATTATCTCTCTCCCCTAGAGGATTGCAGAAGGTGGAGCCAAGAGAGGAAAAGTGTCTGAGCCCCTATATGACCTCAGGTAAAGCCTGTCTGCTGACCATGAGCAAGAAATTAATTTTTCAGTAGAGCACAGCCACAGCTCTAAGGGTTACGGGAAGGATGGTGTCTTGGAGGAATTCCAAGCTGAGAGATTCTTTTTCCCCCTCATTGCTGCAGAGCCTATGAATCACAGAATTTTAGAGCAAGGATGAGTGTACCCAACTCAAGTATTTTTTTAACGGAGAAAGATTGAGGACCAGAGAAGTGAGGCAACTCACCCAAGGTCACCCAGCAATTCTGTAGCAAAAACAAGACTAGAATGTAGGCCTGCTTCCCTTTCCATATATCGATATAGGCTCTGAAGGCCATCCTGGTGTGAACTGAACCAGCTCCTGAGAGGCCAGCCCACCCAGCACTGCTTCCCTCTGTTACTCTCCCTCTCTGCCTTGCCTTGTGTAGTGACTACACAACTACTTGGGAAATGCCAAATATAGACATTAATTCTCTACTATGATGAGAAAAAATAATGATTGACAGGTAGGAATCCAAAGTCAAAATATTAAGCCAAGTTCAGTAGGAATTATGACTGAAATACGTAAGAAGTTTGGAAGATGGAAGGGAAGCTACCTGAAGGAAAGGGGTTCTTAAAAGTGCCCTGTGGCTCATTCCCTGTGTCTCAGCACCATAATAACTGAAAGGGTTTTGATAATTGTACAACTGCACATGGTGTTATGCTGGGATCCTCATAAAGAGAACTACCGGCTACACTATGGACATGTCAACAAAGGACATGGCTGGGCAGAAATCCAAGAAACACAGGATCTCAGAACAGAAATAGGAAAGGCATGGCTTGCCTTGGTACTAGCATCTTTACAGAGGTCAGAGATAACTGAGGCATTTGGATTTAAAAGTGGATGGGGAAAGTGCTAAGAGATCAGGCACCTACTGTTTTTCAAAATCCCCTCCTTCAGGAAGTCTTCTTTGGTTTCCCATTGATTACTTCCTGAAGGTTTAGCAGCTTAGTCTACAGAAATATTTCCTGTGACAGCGTCACCTACGAATCCCTGCCTATGCAGGGTATGCATATTCTTTTCCTGTCTCCACTGAATACCAGGCAGAACGAATGCAAAATATTCATTTTCACTTAATTCCAGGCTGATCTGTCAAAACAAAACCTGTTGCCATTAAGTCAATTCCAACTCATAGCAACCCTATAGTACAGAGTAGAACTGCCCCATAGGGTTTCCAAGGAGCAGCTGGTAGATTTGAACTATAAATCTTTCAGTTAGCAGCTGAGTTCTTAACCACTGCACCACCAGGCTGCTCTGTAGACAGTTGTTATGGATTGAATTGTGTCCCCAAAAAAATGTGTGTCAACTTGGCTAGGCCATGATTCCCAGTATTGTGTGATTGTCCACCATTATGTCATCTGACGTGATTTTCCTATGTGTTGTAAATCCTACCTCTATGCTGTTAATGAGGCAGGATTAGAGGCAGTTATGTTAATGAGGCAGCACTCAATCTACAACATTAGGCTGTGTTTTAAGTCAATCTCTTTTGAGATATAAAAGAGAGAAGTGAGCAGAGAGACACGGGGATCTCATACCACCAAGAAAGTAGTGCCAGGAGCACAGCGCATCCTTTGGACCCAGGGTTCCTACGAGAAGAAGCTCCTAGACCAAGGGAAGATTGATGACAAGGACCTTCCTGCAGAGCCAACAGAGAGACAAAGCCTTCCACTGGAGGTGGTGCCCTGATTTCAGACTTCTAGCATCTTAGGATGTGAGAGAATAAAATTCTGATCGTTAAAGCCATCCACCTGTGGTATTTCTGTTATAGCAGCACTAGATAACTAAGATAGTAGTAATAACTCTTCACAATTTTTATGGCACTTCACATTATCTTAATTGATCTTCAAAACAATCCTGTGAAGTGAGTGATATTACCATCCTATCTTATAAATAAGAAAATTGAGGTTCAGAAAGGTTAAGTGACTTACCCAAAGTTATTCCATTAATAAGCAGTAGAGCTAGGACCCTGGCCCAAAGACTTTGACTCCAAAGATTATCCACTTATCACTATGCAGAGCTGTGTGTGTGTACTTGTGTATGCATGTATGTGTCCACATGTGTGCATTGTGTGTGTGTGTGTGTGTGTGTGTGTGTGTGTGTCCACATGCATGTGTAAGTGAAAGGCATGGGGTGGGAGGAGAGAGGAGTAATTTCTCTCCACTCAAATTCTCTTCTAGTGCAAATTCACCTGGGAGCTATATTGCTATTGCTTGCTAATATAATAACAATTTTTATTAATACTTGTGTTTATAAAATACTTATTGCTTTGAAAAAACTCCTTCTCCCAGAAATGAGGACTAGTGAAGTGATATGACACAGAACCAGCGGGGTTGGTCTTTGGTCAGTCCCATTCATTCATTCATTCGTTCAGCACTTGTTCACCAGGTCTCTTTCCTGTGCTCTGCACTGTGCAGGTGATACAGGACTCTCTGGACACAAGACCCAGTCTCCACACTCACCACCACTGTGCTTAGGATCCTGCACTAGGTGTTGCTCTATCCATGATGCTCACTGGCAGTCTGTCTGGGCAGCCTCTGGCCAGGTCTCCCTGATACCTGTGTAGACAACATCTGTGGCAGATGTGGCCTTTGCTCTGGTACTCAGCGTGACAAGAAAAGAATGTGCTTTCATTCTTACCAGGCTCTACCTGGGCGTGGTGGGTGATGCTGTCATCAGGAAGTCTTCTGTAAATAAGCCTGGTTAATCTCCTTAGCCGGATAGTAATGTCAGCCGGCTTGGAGCCTGTAGGAAAGCGGCACCATGCTTTAGATTCCCCAAATTGTTAGCAGCCTGGGTGAGCCACAGCAGATCCCACACAAACAGAAAGGCGTGCATTGGCTTGCCAGAGGGTGGGGAGTTGAGTCCATGGTTTTCTCTCAGTCTGCTGATCTAGGCATGCTCTGTGTTGCTTCTTTACTAACATACAGGGTCTGAGCAAATTCCCTGGATGCCAGGCAAGTGGGAAGTTTCCAGGTGCACCAACTTCATCGCTTTCTCCCCACTGGAGAGCTCTCTCCAGGGCTTATAGGAGAAGTCTGAATTCCTCAGCCTGGTTTGTGCTGGTTACCACAATGACTTACACCCAGAGCTGTATACTTGTGGGTTTCTGAAGCTTATACCATTTGAGGGGCCCTCTTTAAGAAAATAAGGTCCCTGGGTGGCACAAACAGTTTGTGCTCAACTACTAACCTAAAGGTTGGCGGCTTGAACACACCCAGTGGCACCAAAGAAGAAAGGCTTGGTGATCTGCTTCCGTAAAGTTTACAGCCAAGAAAACCCGTTGGAGCAGTTCTACTCTGTAACACGTGGGGTCACCATGAGTTGGAATCAACTTGACAGCCATGGGTTGGGTTTGGTTTTTGGTTCTTTAATAAAAATAATACAAATTAGCTAGGGTCTTATCTAAGGCATTGGAAGGGGTCCTTGGAAGTGAGGGGGGCCTGAGACTTAAGCTTCATTAAACCAAAAAACCCATTGCTGTCGAGTTGATTCCGACTCATAGTGATCCTATGGGTCAGAGTAAAACTGCCCCATAGGGTTTCCAAGGAGCGACTGGTGTATTTGAATTGCCGACCTTTTGGTTAGCAGCCATACCTCTTAACCATTACGCCACCAGGGCTCCGAAGCTTCATTAGCATCATGAAAAATCCACTTTTGCTCACTCTTAACCTTTTTAAGTCTCTTCTCCTTTGATTCTTACATGGATCCCTCCATTCCAGCCAACATTTATACTTACTGGGCATCTACCTTATCTTGTTTGATATTCTTACTTATGCTTCCATGAGATAAGTCTGTAAAATCATTGCAAGTTCCTTGAGAAACTATATGAACAATAATTATTATTGGAGCTACTATTTTAATGGGTGACTTCTATGTGTCAGGATTGTGCTAGATTCTTACATGCTGCAAGATAGGGTCATATTAAACACTATTATTTTCCTATTATATACATCTCAGAGATTATACATAACTTATTGCTGGTCCCGTAGCTAGTAAGTACGGAGCCACTTTGAAAACTTTCATCTTTCTAACTCCAAAGCCTGTGCTATTTTATCTACACCACATCGTCCTTATCATTCTTCTCTGTGTTCTCTGTAATGTCCGCCATAATTCAGAGTGCCAGATATATAGAATTATGGTATCTGTATTCTCTAAACAGAGCCTGTGTGGCACAAGCAGTTTGCAATCAATCGACTGCTGACCTAAGGTTAAAGGTTCAAACCCATCCAGTGGCTCTGCAGAAGAAATGCCTGGCAAACTGTTTCCATAAAGATTACAGCCAAGAAAACCCTATGGACCAATTCTACTCTGTAACACATGGGGTTGCCATGACTTGGAATCAACTCAATATCAAACGATGACAACATTCTCTTACCACTTATACATGGATGATAGAGTCCCTAAAAGAAAAATAGGGCCAAATATTTGTAATTGGGTCCCAGAAAAATTCAAGACACCACATAGACCTCCTAACTGTTTATTAATTAATGTTCATTAATTGGCTGTTTTATCAGGAGATTCCATTTCTGCGCTGTACATACACTGACTTATCCTAGGTATACTAGTTAGCTATACTGTAATGCTGTATAACAAACCACCCTGAAATTCAGTGGTATACGACAAAAAGCGTTTATTTCTTGCTCACACATGTGTGGCTCAGCTGGGGTTCAGCTGACCTAGGTTGGTCTCAGATGGGCTTGGCTCCAAGCTGTGAATTGGTTTTTGGGTTGTTCCATGTGTCTCTCATCCTCCTTGGTCCAATGGCTTCCCCGGGTAAATTCATCTCAGGGCAAAAGCAAGGTGCATAAGAAGGCAAGACCAATCACACCAACATATTTCAAGCTTTTTCTCACGTCCCGTCCGCTACCATATTGTTAGCTGAATCAAGTGAGATGACCAGGCTCCAAGTCTAGGGCAGGGCAGTACATCTTGCCCACCATAATGCCACAGCAAGGGTGTTGTTGTTGTGTGCCATTGAGTCGATTCTGACTCATAGACACCCTATATGTCAGAGCTGAACTGCCCCATAGGGGTTTCTAGTCTGTAATCGTTATGGGAACTGATCATCAGATCTTTTCTCCCATAGAGCCGCTGGTGGGTTTGAACTGCTGACTTCTTGGTTAGCAGCCAACCATTTGTGCCACCAGATTTCCTTAGCAAGGGTGTTGTTGCTGTTGTTAGGTGCCGTTGAGTTGATTCTGACTTATAGGGACCTTGTAGGACAGAGTAGAACTGCCTGGTAGGGTTTCCAAGGCTGTAAATCTTTATGGAAGTAGACTGCCACATGTTTCTCCCATGGAGCAGCTGGTGAGCTTGAACTGCTGACCTTTCAGTTTGCAGCCCCGTGCTTAACCACTGCACCATCAGGGCTCCTTAGCAACCCTATATGGCAGAGTAAAACTACCCCATAGTATTTCCGAGGCTATAATTTTTACAGGAGCAGATCTCCAGGTTCTTTCTCCAGCAGTGGAGAAAGTTGGGTTCAAATCACCAACCTTTCTGTTAGCAGAGGAGTGCTTAACCATTCGCACCACCAGGGCTCCTTAGCAAGGGTGGAGGTGTGTAATACTACCGCAGAGGAGTGAAGAAATGAGATCAATGATCACTCTACCACAATGTAAAGTCTGAGAGGAAGGTGCCCCCAACTAATCTTAAAACTCTCAAAATAGGCTTCCAACTCATTCAAAGGGTGTCATGATATTCTGTGCAAACTCCTTCCCAAGCGTTTTACTTTCAAATTCAAGTAAATACGTGTTATGTAACATTTTCAGAGACAAGTGGGGAGGAGAAGGTGAGCACTACAAAATCAAAAATGCTGGCTAACACAGCTTCAAAGGAGAAGCAGGTCACGTAAATTGAAAACTGCTTTTTAGGACTACAAATACACATCTTTGAGAAGTAAGCTCAAGCTTATTTCCAAGCCTCCTTGTCTCACCCTTAGTAGGTCTAACCACAGTTAGGAAAGAGTCCTCTGCCCCAACCTACAAAAGATCGTAAGGAAATTTTCAAGTCACTGGGTGGCAAGAAGTGGGATAAGCTGCATTCTTTCCCTGCATCCTACTGTTATTAAAAGTTTGGTGTCCCACCTGCATTTGAGTTAGCAGTCTGTCAAATTGAGCTAACTCTAGCCTGGGGGAATATAGGGTAAACGGAGGAAAGCAAATGGAATGCACCCACAATAAAACAAAGAAACAAAAGCTGAAAAGGCACATTAGAATTCTTGAGGAAGAACCCGGTACTTAAGTTGTCAGAGATTGCATTCTCTTTTTAAAACTATTTTACCATTGCCACTAGTCGTTAATATCAATGACTTTTTTTTTAAATTTTTTTTTGAGAATTATGTGCAGTAAGTGTGCATTAAAAAAAAAAAAAAAGTCCAGAAAAAAATGCATCAAAAATGGGAAGGGGTGGAAAAAATGGCAACAGATACTGGTGATGGTTACACATGACTAATGTAATCAGTGTCACTGAATTGTACATGTAAAGTGTTGAACTGGTGAATGTTGTGTTATATATATACCTATGTATGTATGTATATATATTACCACAATAATAAAAAGAAAATTTTAATGGGAAGAAGGTTGTTTCTATGTAGTGGAATCATAGGAAAAAAAAAAACCCAAAACCAAACCTGTTGCCGTTGAGTAGGTTCCAACTCATAGTGACCCTATACGACAGAGTAGAACTGCACCATAGGGTTTCCAAGGAGCGCCTGGTGGGTTCGAACTGCCGACCTTTTGGTTAGCAGCCATAGCTCTTAATCACTACGCCACCAGGGTTTCCAGTGGAATATTAGGCAGTTTTAGTTTCTCTTTTATTTTATCTTTACCTTCTATTTTTTCTCTACTGATCACATGAATTATATAATTTTAAAAAGTAAAAACAAAAAAGGAACACACTTAAATTCTTTTTTTTTTTTTTTTTTTTTTTTACTAGAAACGGCCAGTCATGGAGAAAGTATGTTTACAAGGGGTCCCAAAACATAGTCTGCAGACACTGGTTCTCCATGATGTTAACAGATGTTATGGTAGTGGTGATGATAAATAAATTTCAAGATAAATAAATTTGGGAAGGGCTTCCTTAGACCAAATTAAACCTTTTTTTAAAAGAACGGCAAGAATTCTCAGAGTTAATACCCAAGAAGGAGGTACAAGAGGCAGCATTCCCAAATACACTGAGCCCTATTTTCAAAAATCAGGTCTCTAGACTAGCGCTCTTTGGAAACTTCTTCAGAAATAGCTGTTCTAGGCCGTCAAGGCCAAATATAAATTCTGGTATTGCCCCTCTCCTTGGTTTTTGTGGATGCTTCTACCTCCTCCCATACTGCCCGACCCCTCCATCTTTTACACCCTCCCCCCTGCCCTCACAAAGCTTTCAGGATCAGAACCATGGGAAGCATGCTGGCAGACTGGGCATGTGAGAACTTCTCAGTCTAGGCTAGGTGCTGCTCATCTGTGCTCCCATAGCAACCTGGGCTGCCCTTTTTCATGATATATAACATATCATTTATTCACACATTCATTCAATCTATCACTCATTGAACAAACGTGTTCCTGGTATGAGCCAGGCCTTGTGCTACGCAATAGGGATACATTAGTGAAAAAACAAATACTCTCTTTTGCTTTCTTGAGGTGTAAATGCTGTTGAGGAGAATTAATAGAGAGCAAAGGAATTAATAAGACTTCCAGGCAACATGGCACTATAGGCACAAGCACCATGCTGTCCCTCCACAGCAAAGATCTGAAAAACTAAGTCAAACAGAGTCACATGTCAATGCTGAAACCCTAAGCATCAAATGAAGAGATAAAGAACTCAGCCAGGTACCGAATGGAATAAGAAACTGACCTAGAACAGACAGCAAGGAGAGATACATGCAGAGGTCCCCTATCAGCTAGCAAAGCACGGACCTGCCATCTTGGACTCCTATCAGAGACCAGCAAACAGGCAGTACGAGAAAGCAGCTTCATGGAGCTTCCAGCAGGAGACAGAACAACTGGTAACCAGCGATATACACTTTCCCACCCCGCACCCTTCTTCACCCCAACTCAGGCTCCTCTGCTTCCTGCGGCCACAGTCTCTTGGCCGGGAAGCACCAGCTTCACCCCAGTGTTGCTTGGAATCCACCCACCCACACTGGCCAGCTCCCTAAGTGCCATTTGTTGGCTGCTGGTATTGCTTTTTTCTGCTTTTTCAGATTTCTTCCTTACTTCTCATCACCTCCTCCACCTTTCTCTCAAATACCTGGCTCCGCACACCATCTTTGCTTCTTCCTGAAAGGCTGTGAAATGCCACTCGAATGTGAGACTGCTTCCCAGCCTGTGCTGCCATGCTGGTGGTATCCCAGGGCTTTTTTTCATTTGTTTTGAATTGTTTGTTTTCTTTTTCTTTTCTCAAATTGGGAGCCCACTCTAGTCGGGCAGTACTGCATGGCTTGGGACCTACCCCCTCATTTTGCACAGATGCACAGAGGGATCCCTGAGGACATTTCTTTTTTCTTTGTTTTATTTTTCTTCTATTTTTGGGGGGAGTTTTTCTTGTTCTTTTTTTTTTGTTTGTTTGTTTGTTTGTTTGTTTTCTTTTCTTTTCCCTCTTTTTCCCTTTTTGTCTTTCTTCATTACTCAGATTCTCGTCTCTTTATACTTTCCTTCTCTTCCTGTCCCATTAATACCTGTTGCTGAGTGACACCTCTACCCCTTCTAGCCAGGTTGTACTTCACAGCCTGGGAGTAACTTCCCCAAACCTCCCAGCTGCATGGGTGGGATCCCTGGGAGGTTTGCTTTTCTTTTTTCTTTCTAATTTTTATTTATTCATTTTTTCTTTCCTTTTCTTTTTCTTCTCCTTTGTTTTTCTCCATTTCATAGTGTCTCATCTCTCCACTCCAACAGCAAGCTCCCCTAGCACTCTTTTTTGTTTGTTTGTATGTTTTTGGCCCTGTTCCTCTCTCCTCTCTCCCACACCCATCTTAGCTCCACACATCACAATCTCCCCCCTCCATCCTGCCTAACTGCACCACACACTGAACATCACATCACCAAGCCACCCAGGCACGCCCTACCAGAACCTGCCCTGCACTGATTACTGGCCCACCCTGGTGGCAGTATTAAGTGCCACAAACAACCCATCCCAGCAACTCCTCTTCAGCTAGACCTGCCCTGCTGTACCATATGAGAGTGACTGATCCTGCCAACTGGAGAAGGAGGCAAAAATTATGCCCACAGATAAGCAAACAACAAAGAACACACAGCCTACCTGCTCAGACATAGCCAAATAAAACAAAAAGGCAGGACAAAACAAACAAATCTACAATCAATAAATGAGAAAAAAACTACCGAATGTCCCAAAGACAGCAGACAATATCAAAACATTTACAAAAACAGGGCAGCATGGTTCCAGTAGGCATCCTAAATAAAACACCAGATGACCTTCCAGTAGAAGGCACTAGACCTAATAGGGAATTCAAGTCTCTAATATTCAGAATTAACCAAGAGTTGAAGCAAAAAACAGGAAAAAAAATGAGGAAAAAATAGACAAATTCATGGAAAAGGCAAATTCGTGGAAAATACAGATTAAAAAAATGGAGGAATTCAGGAAAATAATGCAGGAACAAAATGCCAAAATAAATTCACAGCTAGAAATCATACAAAAACAACAATTAGAAATCAAAAAGATAAACAACAAGATTTTAGAAATGGACGGTGTCATAGAAGGGCTGAGGAGCAGGTTTGAAATGGTGGAAGACAGGATTGGCGAAATTGAAGACAAACACTTGGATGCAACTCTGTTTGAGGAAAAAACAAAAAAAAAGATTGAAAGAAAATGAAGAGATCCTGAGAATTATGTGGGTTACAATCAAAAGCAAAAATTTGCAAGTGATTGGAGTTCCAGAACGGGGGCGGGGGGGGGGGGACAGAAAACACAGAGAGGATCATTGAAGAACTGCTGACAGAAAACTTCCCAAATATCATGAAAGATGAGAAGCTGGCCATCCAAGAAGCACAACAAACCCCATATAGGATAGACCCCAAAAGAAAATCACCAAGGCATATCATAATCACACTTGCCAAAACCAAAGACAAACAAAGAACCCTGAGAGGTGCTCAAGAAAAACAAAAAATCACATACAGAGGAGAAACAATAAGACTAAACTCAGATTGTTAGGCAGAAACCATGCAGGCAAGAAGGCAACGGGATGAGATACATAAAACCTTGAAAGAAAAAAATTCCCAGCCAAGAATAATATATCCTGCAAAAACTCTTACTCAACTATGATGGTGAAATTAGGACATTAAAAAAAAATTAAGGGAATGTGTGAAAACCAAACCAAACTTACAAGACTTATTAAAGGGAGTCCTTCGACCTGAGAACAAACAACATCAGCTCACAGGCTGAATCTAGGATGCAGGATCATACCAGCCAGAAACCAATCTAGGAAATGAACTCTCAAGGACTATCCAAAACCAAAAGAAATACAACAGGATTTCAGAGCAGTTAATCCATAAATGACAAAAACATCAGAACAATAAAAGAAAGAATAAACAGTGTAGGTATAGAACCTTCTAATGGAGAGGAAGGCTAGGCAATACCAAGTAATAACAGACTGCTTCAAACTTAGAAAGATAAGGGTAAATTTCATGGTAACTACAAAGAAAGTTAACAAACATATCAAAATAAAGAGGAAAAACATAAAGTCTCAGGAAAAACAAAACTTACAAAAACAAAAGAAATGGAAAAAAAACCCACAAGCAAAAGGAATTCACCACAGAAGAGTAAGAGGAACAAAGAAAACATCAGCACTGCAAAATGACAGCAATAAACTCACACCTATCAATAATTACACTGAATGTAAATGGCCTCAATGCACCCATAAAGAGACAGAGAGTGACAGAATGGATAAAAAAACAGGATCCATCAATATGCTGTCTACAAGAGACACACCTTAGAAAGAAAGAAAGAAATTTATTAAAAAGCAAAGGTTGGAAAAAAATATATCAAGCAAACAACTACCAAAAAGACCAGGAGTGGCAATACTAATCTCAGATAAAATAGACTTTAAAACAAAATCAACCAAAAAAGACAAAGAAGGACACTATATAATCATTAAGGGGATGATCCATCATGAAGACATAGCCATAGTAAACATGTACGCACCCAATGACAGAGTTCCAAAATATATAAAACAAACTCTAACAGCACTGAAAAGAGAAATCGACAGTTCCACAATAATAGTAAGAGACTTCAGCACACCACTCTCGGTAAAGGACTGAACAGCTAGAAAGAAACTCAACAAAGATACAGAAGACCTAAAGGGCACAATCAGCCAACTTGACCTCATAGACATACACAGAACTCTCCACCCAACAGCTGCAAATTACACATTCTTTTCCAATGCACATAGAACGTTCTCCAGAATAGACCACATCTTAGGCCACAGAGCAATCCTCAAAACGATCCAAAATGTTGAGATAATACAAAGTATCTTCTCTGACCACAATGCCATCAAGATAGAAATTAACAACAGAAAGAGTAATAAAAAAAAAACCAATTACATGGAAACTGATTAAAACCCTGCTTACTAAACACTGGGAAATAGAAGAAATTAGAGATGGAATCAAAAAATTCCTAGAACCAAATGAGAATGAAAACACATCATACCAAAACTTTTGGGACACAGCAAAGACAGTCCTTAGAGGACAATTTATAGCAATAGGTGCACACATCAAAAAAGAAGAAAGGGACAAAATCAAAACATTAACTACACAACTTGAACAAATAGAAAGAGAACAGCAAAAGAAAAAAAAAAAAGCCCACAGCCACCAGAAGAAAGTAAATAACAAAAATCAGAGCAGAAATAAATGAAATGGAGAACAGAAAAACAATAGAAAGAATCAACAAAACCAAAAGCTGGTTCTTTGAAAGGATCAACAAAATTGACAAACCACTGGCCAGACTGACAAAAGAAAAACAAGACAGGATGCAAATAACCCAAATACAAAATGAAATGGGGGACATTACAACAGACCCAACTGAAATACAAAGGATTATAACAGAGTATTATGAAAAACTATACTGCAACAAATTTGAAAACCTAGAGGAAATGGATAAATTTCTAGAAACACACTACCTACCCAAATTATCACAAAATGATGTTGAAAATCTGAACAGACCCATAACAAGAGAAGAGATTGAAAAGGTAATAAAAAAAATTCCCAACAAAAAAAAACCCTGGCCCAGATGGCTTCACTGGCGAATTCTACAAAACATTCAGAGAAGAGCTTCTACCAGTACTACTCAAACTATTTCAGAAAATAGAAAAAGAAGCGACACTTCTGAATTCATTCTATGAAGCCAGCATTACGCTGATATCAAAACCAGGCAAAGACACTGCAAAAAAAGAAAATTACAGACCAATATCTCTCATGAATATAGATGCAAAAATTCTCAACAAAATTCTAGCCAATAGGATTCAGCATCATATCAAAAAAATAATACACCATGACCAAGTAGGATTCATACCAGGTATGCAAGGATGGTTCAACATTAGAAAATCAATCAGCGTAATCTACCCCATAAATAAAAGGAAAGAAAAGAATCACGTGATTATCTCAATTAACACAGAAAAAGCATTTGACAAAGTCCAACACCCATTCCTGATGAAAACTCTCAATAAAATAGGTATAGAAGGGAAATTTCTCAACATAATAAAGAGCATCTATACAAAACCAATGGCCAACATCATTCTTAATGGAGAGAGGCTGACAACATTCCCCTTGAGAACAGGAACAAGACAAGGATGCTCTTTATCTCCACTCCTATTTAACATTGTGCTGGAACTTCTAACTAGAGCAATAAGGCAAGAAAAAGAAATAAAGGGCATCCAAATTAGTAATGAAGAAGTTAAACTGTCCCTATTTGAGCATATGATAGTATACATAGAAAACCCTAAAGACTCCATGAGAAAAGTACTGGAACTAATAGAAAGATCGAGCAGAGTAGCAGGATACAAGATAAACATATAAAAATCAGTTGGATTCCTGTACACCAATAAAGAGAATGATGAAAGGGAAACCAGGAAAACAATACCATTTATAATAGCCCCTAAAAAAATAAAACATTTAGGAATAAATCTAACCAGGGATGTAAGAGACCTATACAAAGAAAACTACAACACACTACCGCAAGAAAGCCAAAGGGATCTCCATAAACGGAAAAACATACCAAGTTCATGGATAGGTAGACTCAACATAGTGAAAATGACAATTCTACCCATAGCAATTTAGAAATACAATGCAATCCCGATCCAAATACCAACAATATTCTTTAAAGAGATGGAAAAACTAATCATTAACTTTATATGGAAAGGGAAGAAGCTCATGATAAGTAAAGCTCTACTGAAGAAGAGTAATAAAGTAGGAGGACTCACACTACCTGACCTCAGAACCTACTATACAACTACTGTAGTCAAAACAGCCTGGTACTGGTACAATGATGGATACATTGACCAATGGAACAGAATTGAGAACCCACAAGTAAATCTATCCACCTATGGTCACCTGATCTTTGACAAGGGCCCAAAGCCCACCAAACAAGGAAAAGATAGTCTTTTTAATAAATGGTGCTGGCAAAACTGGATGTCCATCTGCAAAAAAATGAAACAGGACCCATACCTCACACTATATACAAAAACTAATTCAAAATGGATCAAAGACCTAAATATAAAGCCAAAAACTATAAAGTTCATAGAAGAAAAAATAGGATCAATGCTAGAGACCCTAATACACGGCATTAACAGGATACAAACCATAACCAAACCAACAACACACAAACACCAGAAGATAAGCTAGATAACTGGAATCTTCGAAAAATCGAACACCTATGCTCTTCAAAAGACTTCACCAAAAGAGTAAAAAGAGAACCTACAGACTGGGAAAAAATTTTTGGACATTACAAGTCAGACAAAGGTCTAATCTCTATAATCTACAAGAAAATCCAACACCTCTACAACAAAAAGATACATAATCCAATTAAAAAATGGGCAAACAAAATGAACAGACGCTTCACCAAAGAAGGTATTCAAGCTGCCAAGACGCATGAGGAAATGCTGGCAATCACTAGCCATTAGAGAAATGCAAATTGAAACCACAATGAGATACCATCTCATCCCACCATTACTGGCACGAATCAAAAACTCTGGAAATTACAAATGTTGGAGAGGCTGCAGAGAGATCGGAAGTCTTATCCACCGCTGGTGGGAATGCATAATGATACAACCATTTTGGAAAACGATATGGCACTTCCTTAGAAAGCTAGAAGTAGAAATGCCATATGATCCAGCAATCCCACTCCTAGGAATATATCCGAGAGAAATAGGAGCCATCACACAAATAGACATACGCACACCCATGTTCATTGCAGCATTGTTCACAATAGCAAAAAGATGGAAACAACCTAGATGCCCATCAACGGATGAATGGATAAACAAACTATGATACATACACACAATTGAGTATTATGCAATGATAAAGGACAATGATGAATCTGTGAAGCATCTCATAACATGGATGAAACTGGACATTATTCTGAGTGAAATAAGTCAATCACAAAAGGACAAATATTCTATGAGACCTCTTTTGTAAAAACCCATGAAAAAGTTCACACACAAAATGTAACAATCTTTGTTGGTTACCAGGGATGGGAGGGGTGGGGGGAAATACTAAACAGGCAATACATAAGTTGTATCTTGGGTGAAGGGTGAGACAGTACACAATACAGGGGAAACTAGCACCTGTACAAGGAAAGGTCATGGAAGCCCCACAGACACATCCAAACTCCCTGAGGGACTAAATTGCTGGGCGGAGGGCTGTGGGGACCATGGTCTCGGGGAACATCTAGCTCAGCTGGCATAACACAGTTTATAAAGACAATGTTCTACGTTCTACCTTGGTGAGTAGTGTCTGGGGTCTTAAAAGCCTGTGAGTAGCCATCTAAGATACTCCACTGGTCTCATCCCTTCGGGAGCAAGGGAGAATGAAGAGAACGGGATACAAGGAAAAGATTAGTCCAAAGAACTAACTGTCCACAGCTACCAAGGCCTCCACCAGACTGAGTCCAGTACAGCCAGATGGTGCCCGGCTACCACCACTGACTGCTCTGACCAGGATCACAACAGAGGGTTCTGGACAGAGCTGGAGAAGGATGTAGAACAAAATTCTAACTCACAAAAAAAAGACCAGATTTACTGGCCTAAAGGAGACTGAAGAAACCCTGAAAATATGGCCCCCAGACACCCTTTTAGCTCAGTGGTGAAGTTATCTCCGAAGTTCACCGTTCAGCCTGGGAGTGGACAGCCCCGTAAAACCAAATGAGACTAATGAGGTACAGTAGTCCAGTGACAAGGGCCAGAAGGCAGAAGGGGACAAGGAAGCTGGTGATAGGGAACCCAAGGTTGAGTAAGGATATTGTTGATGTGTTGTGAGATTGTTAACCATTGTCATAGGGCAACATTTATAGTAACTGTTAAATGAGAAACTATTTTGTTCTGTAAGCCTTCATCTTAAGTGAGAATAACAGCACAATTGGAAGAGCGTAGTCAATGTCACTGAACTGTGCATGTAGAAAGTTTTGAAATGGTGTATCTTTGGCTATGTGTATTTTCACCAAAAAAAAAAAAAAAAAAAAGGTTGAGAAGTTAGAGGGTTGACATGTTGTGGGGTTGTTAACCAATGTCATAAAACAATATGTGTACTAATGTTTCATGAGAAACTATTTGTTCTGTAAGCCTTCACCTGAAGTAAAATAAAAAAAAAAAAATTACAGCCAAGGAAAAAAAAGTAGCTATCTTCTTTGGTTGCGAGGGATGGGAGGGGTGGGGGGGGAAATAGTAAATAGACAATAGAAAGGTGGTAACTGGTGAAGGGTGAGACAGTACACAATACTGGGAAAGCCAGCACAGCTTGTACAAGGAAAAGTCATGGAAGCTCCATAGACACATTCAAACTCCCTGAGGGACTGAAATGCTGGGCGGAGGGCTGTGGGGACCATGGTCTCGGGGAACTTCTAGATCAGTTGGCATAACACAGTTTATAAAGACAATGTTCTACGTTCTATCTTGGTAAGCAGCGTCTGTGGTCTTAAAAGCCTGTGAGCAGCCATCTAAGATACTCCACTGGTCTCACCCCTTCGGGAGCAAAGGTGAATGAAGAGAACAGGATACAAGGAAAAGATTAGTACGAAGGACACATGGACCACAGCTACCAAGGCCTCCACCAGACTGAGTCCGGTACAGCTAGATGTTGCCCAGCTACCACCACTGACTGCTCTGACCGGAATCATAACAGAGGGTTCTGAACAAAGCTGGAGAAGGATGTAGAACAAAATTCTAACACAAAAAAAAGATCAGATTTACTGGCCTGACAGAGACTGGATAAACCCCGAGAATATGGCCCCCGGACACCCTTTTGGGTCAGTGGTGAAGTCACTCCTGAGGTTCACTGTTCAGCCGGGCATTGGACAGCCCCATAAAACAAAACGGGACTAATGAGGCACAGCTCCAGGGACAGGGACCAGAAGGCAGGAGAGGACAGGAAACCTGGTGATAGGGAACCCAAGGTTGAGTGAGGACAGCGTTGACATGTTGTGGGGTTGTTAACCATTGTCCTAGGGCAATACGTGTACTAACTGTTTAGTGAGAAACTATTTTGTTCTGTAAACCTTCATCTAAAGTACAACAACAAAAAAGAATTATCTATGAGAGATCAAACTGACAACAGCAACTCCAAAGGTTTGATGGGAAGCCTAGGGGGCAGTGAGTTGAAGATAACGGTAATGGAATAATTTGGAAAAGGATAGTGAGAATAGCAGTGCAACTGGAAGAACATAATTGATGTCACTGAATTGTACATGTAGAAATTTTTGAAATGGTGTATCTTTGGCTATGCATGTTTTCACCAAAAAAAAAAACAAAAAACAGGTCCTCCAAGGTTGAGAAGGGAGAGTGTTGGCATGTCATGGGGTTGTTAACCAATGTCGTAAAACAATATGTGTACTGACTGCTTAATGAGAAACTATTTGTTCTGTAAACCTTCACCTAAAGTAAAATAAAAAAAAAATCAATAAGATTAGTCATGGGTTGATAATTGTTGAAACTGGGTGGTGGGTACATGGAATTATTCTTATTATTTTCTCTAGTTTTGTAAATGTTTGAAATTTTTTTATAATAAAAAGTTTTTAAAAAGTGAATAAAACAATTGCACAACTAAACGCAAAATTACAACTGTGGCCAGTATTCTGAAGAAGAGATAGATGGTGGTATAAGAGCGTATAATAGTGAGAATTACAGCATTCTCAGATGAAGCAATGAATGAGCTGACTTCTAAAGAATGAGCAGTAACTAAAGAGCTAAATGTCAGTGGGAAGAGATTTTTTTTTTTTTCCAAAGGGGACAGCAGAAGCACAAGGCCTGCAGTGAAGAAAACACACAAGGAGCTAGAGGAAGTCAAAGTGGCTGGAATCCTGTGGTGGAGAGAGACGATGCTGGGAGATGGGCGGAGAAGAGCAAGGCACCAGGCTGTGTCTGTCTCCCCAGCTAGCACGGGACCTCCAAAGGGAGCAGTTAGGTCCTGTTCATTTCTAGCCTTCTTTTGTGTCTAGAGTGTCTGTGGAACAAATCTGCACATGAATAAGTAAAGACTGAGTGAAAAATACAAGGTTAGAATGAGGAGGAACCAGTGCTAGGTGCAGTCAGGTAATCGATGGCCTCAGATATTCCATCAGTTAGTGACCTGCTTACCTGGTCTATTCATTCCCACCTCTGAGACCAACAGTGGTTGGTAGGGAAAAGCCAATCTTCCCCAACTTTGATATTTCCTTTCATGTGCAAGCACTTCCATCTGGAGTTGTAAAACAAGGCATCCTTGACGCCAAGCCTCTTCACATCCCCTCATTCACTCTGTCACACGGAAGGTGGAGTTTTGCATTTGATTGGTTTGAAAGGAAAAACTAGACAGCCCTTTACTTTTTTTAAGCAAGCTGCCTGTAGGAAGCATGCTTTCCGACCTGCTCCTCCATGCGGACAAGATCCTATCCTTGGGTGGTGCAAACCTCTAATGGGCTTGGCCGCTAAGCAACAGGTTGGAGGTTCAAGTCCACCCAGAAGTACCTTGGAAGATAGATCTGGCAATCTACTCTCAAAAAATCAACCATTGAAAACCCCATGGGGCACACACATTTCTGCTGTGACACACAGGGGTTGCTATTAGTAGGAACTGACTCCACAGCAACTGGTTTGGTTGGTTCCCATGGAGGAGATCTCATGACCCAGTGCTACTGTGACTAAGTGGATAATCTGCCTGGTAGGGATGTTTTATATTAGTTAGCCCTCTTGCTATAGATATGAGCCATGTTTTCCAGTTTATTAGTAATAAAAGTGATAGTTTAAACCGCTATCCATTGCTAGTGGGAATGCAAAATGGTACAGCCATTGTGGGAAACAGCATGACGGTTCCTCAAAAAACTAAAAATAGAACTACCTATATGATCCAGCAATTCCACTCCTAGGTATATACACAAAAGATGTGAAAACAGAGACTCAGACAGATATTTGTGTCTCAATGCCCATTGCAACACTGTTCACAATAGGAAAAAGGTGGAAACAAACTATGGGCCCATCAACAGATGAATGGATAAACAAAATGTGGTACACACATACAGTGGAATAGTACTCAGCAAGTAGGATAAATGACACATGCTTGATACATGCTACAATATGGATGGAATTTGAAGACATTATGCTGAGTGAAATTGAGTATGACCTCAAATATTGTATGACCTCACTTATATAAAAAGACAAGAACAGGCAAATGTATAGAAAACAAAAAACCCATTGCTGTTGTCGATTCCAACTCACAGCCACCCTATAGGCAGAGTAGAACTGCCCAATAGAGTCTCCAAGGCTGTAATCTTCACAGAAGTAGACTGCCACATTTTTCTGCCCGCAGAGGGGCTGGTGGTTTTGAACTGTCAACCTTTAGGCTAGCAGCCAAGTGCTTAACCACTGCGCCACTAGGGCTCCTCTCAAATGTATAGAGATCAAAGTTTATTAGTGGTTACCAGGCGCAGGAGGGAGGGAGAAAGGAGTAGTTAACGTTTCTCGTGTGCTGAGTTTCGGTTTACTGTGATAGAAAAATCACATTGCTTAAGGATAGTGTTGCACACCTGATTAATGTTATTGTTGTCAAATTGTACACCTGTAAAAAGTTGAATTGGAGAAGTTGTGTGATAGATATATTTACAACAACAACAACAAAGAATAGCTGCTGAAGCTGCTAATACACAACCAAACACCTCGTGGAATTTGGCTTGTTGGTTTGGAGGTTTAAGGTGATGGTTTCATGGGACATCCCAGTTAATTGGGTAATGTGTTTAGTGCAGAGCCCTTGTAGTTGGCGGTTCGAATCCACCAGCTGCTCCTTGGAAACCCTATGAGCAGTTCTACTCTGTCCTATAGGGTCGCTATGAGTGTGTTCAGGGCTTCTGTTCTACCTCCTAGTTTGTTGCATTGTGCCTGGGGTCTCAAAAGCTTGCAAGCAGCCATTCAAGGTACAATAATTTGTCTCTATTTGCTTGGAGCAACAGAGGAAGAAGGGGAGTCAGGAATAGGAGGAAAAAATGGAATATGTGGCTAATTGCCTCCATGAATAACTGCCTCCTTTGTCATGAGACCAGAAGAACTGGATGGGGCCCATCTAACATTACTGAACATTTTGATCAATGATTCTACAGAAGAATCCTGATCAAAAGGGGTAAAATGCAGAATAGAATTTCAAACTCTCATAGAGTCCAGATTTTCTGGAGCGATGGAGATTGGATAAAGGCCTGGAACTAGAACTATTGCCCTGAGATAATCCTTAAACCTTTAACCAAAAATTCCCCTGAAGCCTCTTAAAACCAAGCAGTAGCTTAGCTTAACTAGTAAAGAATGTCTTCTTTGAGCACTGTGCTCTTTTAAGATATAGCTATATGAGATCAAATTGACAACAGCAACTCGAAAGATTAGACAGGAAACTTAAGGGGCAGGAAATTTATATTAATGGAGGAACAACTCAGAAAAGGAGGATGAAAATGGTTGCACCCCTTGAAGAATGCAATCAGTGTCACTGAACTGTATATGTAAAAGTTGTTGAATTGGTGTCTGTTCTGTGTATAGTCTCAGCTACAAGAACAGAAATAAAATAAATTATTTTTTTTAAGTGATAGTTTAGCCTGTCTCACACCTTTGTCTTATTTCTCTAAAGTTCTGAATCAGAGTGGGAAAGAAGAGTGTTATCTATTGGACCCTTTCAGAGACCCCTACATGGATGATCCCACTATCCCTCCTCTTGGGTTCCCAACATGGACTTGGTCACCTGTCTCAGGTTGCTGTCAAAGCTTCCCCTTAAACTTCAAACGTCTTTGCTTTCAGTTATTGCTGAAGATCTGATGTTCATTCATTCTTTCATTTATTTATTTAAAAAGTATGACAGAAAAGGTTCTTTCTTTCATGGGCTTGCAGTCTAACTAGAGTCAACTCTAAGAAAGAAGGACATAAAAATAAACATTATAATCTCCAGGGAGCAATAAATACTATACAAATAACATAAAGTAATATGATGGAAAGTATGTGTGGGTAACTTTAGATTGGGTGGTCAGGAAGTGGCATTTAAATGGAAACCTGAATGACAAGAAGGAAGTAGCATGCAAACATCTGAGGGAAGAATGTTCTGGCAGAAGGAACAGCACTTGCAAAGACCCCGAGGTGGAAATGAGCTTGATGTGTTTGAGAAATAGAAAGATATCATAGCTGAAGCTGAAGAGGTGAGCATGATGCAAGTTGAAATTAGAGAGGTTGGTATGGCCCAGATCATAGGGGTCTTGCAGGCTATGGTGAGGAGATTGGAGTTTTGGTCAAAGTGCAATGGGGAGCCATTGGTTGCTTTCTTTACTGGAAGCTGTACTTTGGTGTTCTAGAGCTTAGACCGTACTCCATCTACTTTGAAGTCTCTTTTGTAACTTATCAGGAAGAACCCTGGGCCTTTCCCCTAATGTACACTCTTCTAACAATGAGTCATTACTCTTGTTAAACAGAAAAGTGAGATTATGAATCAATAAGGGTTCAAGTTTTAAGTGCCACACCTTTCAGATATATCTATGGTTGCTTGCTTTTTGTTTGTTTTTGTTATATTATTTAATGATTTCAGTAAAGGAGACCAACTACAGAATGGAAGAAAATGATTTGGGAATTGTATATCTGATCAGGGTTTAATATCCAGAATATATAGAGAACTCTTACAACTCAACAACAAAAAGACAAAAACCTAATTTAAAAATTGGCAAAAGACTTAAACAGACATTTCTCCAGAGAAGATATACAAATGGCCAATAATCACATGAAAAGATGTTTGATATCACTAGTCTTTAGGTAAATACAAATTAAAATCACAATGAGATACTACTTCACACCCATGAGGATGGCTGTTACCAGAAAAACAGAAAATAGCAAGTGTTGGCTAGGATGTGGAGAAACTGGAACCCTCATCCAGTGGGAATGTAAAATGGTGCAGTCACTGGAAAATAGTTTGGCAGTTCTTCAGAAAGTTAAACATAGAATTACTCTATGACCCAGCAACTCCCCTCCTAGGCATATGCCCTAAAAAACGGAAAGCAGGGACTCAAACACGTGTACCAATAGTCATTGCAGCATTATCCGCAATAGCCGAAATGTGAACACAACCTAAGTATCCATCAACAGATGAACAGATAAACAAAATATGGTATATCCATACAATGAAATGTTATTCAGCCATAAAGAGAAATACTGAGTGAAATAAGTCTGACATAAAAGGACAAATATTGTATGACCCCACTTAAATGAAATACGTAGAATAGGCAAATGCATAGAGATAAAAGCTTATTAGTGGTTACTAGGGGCTGAGAAGGGGGAAGGTAGTGGGAAGTTATTGCTTAAGGGTTCCTGAGTCTCTGTTTGGGGTGATGGAAAACAATTGGAAATAGTGGCGATGTTAGCACAACATGGTATTACTGAATTGTACGCTTAAAATGATTAAAATGGCCAATGTTTTGTTATATCTATTTTACCACACACGTTAAAAAAGATTATAGTAGAGGACCAATGCATACCCAAAGAAGTGAGTCACTAATAGAATATCAGGCAGTGCTGGAGAAAAACGTTTGGGAGCCCTTCAATTTTCCAAAGCAGGTGACACCCTACTCTGTGTATGCATAATTCTAGACTCAGGGATGAGTCCTGAGGGAGAAAGTACGGTAAGAGTGAGAGGGAAAAGCAAAAGGAAATGTCAATTATCTCAGTAAAGAAAGTAAAGAAACTGGAAGTGCATTCCCCTAAAGAGAGAAACACATTGCAACATTGCTGGGGAAATCTGCTCCTTAACCAATTGAGCGCTTTTTAAAAGCAGACCTGGATAAAAAGAGAGAGAAAAAAATTCCATATTATCTAAGCTGTCTTTTGGAGTTCACTTTTCATAGTAGATGTTGTTGGGGAACATGGGTAGAAGGGAAATCCGTTGCCGCCAAATCAACTCTGACTCACAGCGACCCTATAGGACAGAGTAGAACTGCCTAATAGGGTTTCCAAGTCTGGAATCTTTACAGAAGCAGACTGCCACATCTTTCTCCCATGGAGTGGCTGGTTGGTTCAAACTGCTGACTTATTGGTTAGTAGCCATAACCAAGTGCTTGACCACTGAGCCACCAGGGCTCCTTGGGTGGAAGGAAAGACTCATGAATATATCCCGCCCAAATGGAAAAAATTTCATTTTCCCACTCTATCCTGCCAAGAACCAAGCTCCAGGGTGGTGGCTCCTCAGCTAGAACCGATGGTGGAATTGCAGACACTGGGGAGAAAAGTGCCCACTGGGAAGCCCCCAGACCCAGAAACCAGCTTTAGACCTCAACAACCCAGTTGGCTGTAGAGCGTTCAGACTCACCTATCACTCCCTGCAGATGAGGATGAGGTTTGTTTCTAGTAACTGAATCTCCCAGGGGGAACACTTTGGATGTCATAGTCTGTCTCTGATAGGACAATTGGGATTTCCCCTGATCTTAAAAAGTCCCAGGATTACTAGTTACTAATAATCTCTTAGTAACTAGTTACTAGTAGCTGTCAATCAATTCCAACTCATGGCGACTCCACGTGTGTCAGAGTAGAACCGTGCTCCACAGAGTTTTCAATAGCTTATTTTTTGGAAGTAGATTACTAGGCCTTTCTTCCAAGGTGCCTCTGGGTGGACATGAACCTCCAACCTTTTGGTTAGCAGCCGAGTGCATTAACTATTTGCGCCACCCAGAGACTCCAGGATTACAGCGGTCTCTAATTCATAGATCTTTAGAGAGCCTTGGTGAGGTTTCTTCTACCCTTCTCTAAGCTGCAAACCTTCTAGATTCACTTTCCAAATAGCTATTGTGTGGCTGGAGGCAGAAGGTTTCAGTATTATTTGCAGTACTTCTTCCTTTGATCTGGGTGCCATGCTATCAGCAGCAAAAATCAGAAAGAAGCATTCTGCTTTGCTACGTAGCCAAATGAGGAACCACTAAATCCCTTGGAAGGTCCCCTCACTTGCAGTGCCAGGGGGGCAGCTTGGCAGGGAGCCTAGCAGAGGAGGCCGTTAGCCTCTTCTTCTTTCCTTCTAGATCTCTATCTACAAATTGCAATCTGAAACCTGCCATACGGAGACAGTGAAAGAGATAGAGCTCATAGGGAGACCTGGATAAGCCAGGTATGAGTGCCATCAAAAGTGAATGAAACTATTACAAAAAGCCAGTGAGGTATGCAGGGAAGAAAGAAAGCCTCACAATGGCCTGAGTTGAGTCTTGTGTGAACATGAGAATGGGGTTTCTGAAAAATGCCCTCTTCCCTTCCCCCTTTCCAAGTCCAATTCATTTCAATCCAGCAAACTTGTACTAAATGTCTGTAAGGTGCCACATTGACTCTGATATGGTCCTTGCCCTTGGGGAGTTCATGATGAGGTGAAAGAAAGGCTAGGTAGAGCAGGGGTCAGCAAACTGCAGCCCATGGGCGAAATCCAGCTGAAGCCTGTTTTTGTATGACCGGAGAGCTAAGAGTGACTTTTATGTTTTTACATGTTTTATTTAAAGATCAAGAGAGGAACTATATTTGCGGACACGTGGAAATTATATGAAATTCAAATTCCAGTGTCAATAAGTAAAGTTTTATTGGAACACAGTCACACCTACTCATTTTCCTATTATCTATGGCCACTTCCACGCTACAACAGCAGAGCTGAGTAGTTGCAACACAGACTGTATGGTCCACAAAGCCATATATGGCCCTTTACAGAAAAAGTTTGCTAACTCCTAGGGTAGAGCTATGTCCATACCATATTCACCTGTCACAGGAAGGATAATAATATAAAGTCATTTGCAATGTTAAGAAAAGTTCCATACTACCCAAGCATTCTTGTATACCTTATTATTTATAACAAGCTACTTAATAATTTGGTTTAACTGCCACTCTGTCGTATTTACGTGGGCCTTATAAATATTCTGGTTAATAAAAGACTCAACCTAAGAAGATTCTGAAATGAGATTAGATTCAGTATGGGGTGGAAGACTTGGTACTGGAGGTGGTAGGGCACCCCGGGTGACGTTCGGAGTTAGAGTGCCTGGCTTCAAATCTGAGTTCTACCACTAACTAAAAGTGTGACCTTGAGTAAGTTGCTTAACTTTGTTCTGCCTCAGTTTCATTATCTATAAATTGGCCCTGAAAAAATATTTACCTAGTAAAGTTTTCCTAAAGATTAATGAATTCGAAGATGTAAAGCACCTAAAATAGTGCCTGCTTCACAGTGTTAGCAGTTACTGCTGGCGTGAAGAGACATACTTTTGTGTCTTTAAAGCTCACGGTACTTGCACGCTATCGTTAGTGTTTCTGGTAATGTTTACTATGCTTTGCTCTTCTAATGAAGTTTGTTTTAAAATAATGTTTGGAAATAAGTTAAAGGGAACCTCAGATGTAACATGAAGCTGTAACCTCTCTAGAGAAGAACTATCACAAAGACGCGATGTAGTTACATTTTCTACAATGTAGATGCATACAGGAGCTAGCTGGGAGCTAAAGCCAGCAAGATAAGCAGGCTGTGTTCTTCCGTTGCACATTAAAAGAAGTTCCTTTTGTGGCAGCAGAATACAGTGCAGAGGGTTAAAAGTGCTAAAGGGAGAAATGAGAAAACAACAAATGCGCATTAAGTCTGATAAATAACCGCAACAGGGTAGAAACGCTAGAGATGCTGTTAAAAATAAACGCGGACACTCCCGGGAGGTGAATATTGTATTCACAACTGTTTGATAACTGTGAAGTTAATTACCAAAATACTTAACTTTTTCCCATACATTATATTATTTTGATCTTGTACAAGTGGAAATTAGAGAATAAATAGGTGCTGTGAATTTAATAAAGAATTACACTGTTGTAGGAAATTCACTGCAGAACAGAACCCAAATGACCTAGCCACTTTGTAAAGTTATCTTGTCCTCTGGGAAGACGAGCCCATGAGACATAGGCAGACGTTAGTGTTCTCCGGGTAGCTACTACCCGTCATGCACAAAGACCGCTAGAAAGAATTCTCCTGCTCCAATAGGCTGGCTTTGTAACCCCAATCAATATCATGGTGTGACAAGGGTAGAGACTCCTGGTTAAGGATTCATGAACGCTAGCTCTTTCATGAGCTGGCTGTGTGACTTTGAACAAGCCATTTACCTCCTTGATTTCAGTGTTCTCATCTGAGAAAAGAGGTGGGGCAGACTGGTTGAACTTCAAGTTTCCTCTGAATCATCAGATAGTTTGGCCTTTAAGTGGCAAACATGACTTTTGTCATCTCTGTGACTCTATTTGGTCAACTCTTGAGTGTCTATAACAGAGGCAGATGAAGGGTAAAGGAATGAGTAAAATGACTAATGCAATTTACAGATATTCTACTGCTTTATCTTCTTCCATGGAAGAAACTCATAAGAAAGCAAGAGAATTGCTTTCAGTTCAATCTTTCTACCTTCTATTGTCTATCATGTGCTGAGCTGAATATGACTTGGTTTCTGCCCTTGAGGGTCCCACGATGAGATGGGAGAAGTGTCTATAATTGTGTCCATGGCAGCTTTCTGTATGAACTGATGGTACAGTGGCCAGGAAGGAGCCGGGGAGACTGTGGGTAATCCATAAAGCAGACCTCTTTCCTTTTATAATCTACAGCCTTTATGATTTTATTTTTAGAAGCACAATTTAGCATGCCTCATTTCTTTTCCCACCTCAATCTCTTCCTCCTTGTTCATCCACCTTTTAAATTCAGTTAAGCAAATCTCTTCTCCTTTGCTCTTAGAAAGTTCAGATTACCTTTTATACATTAGGATATGACATTTGGCCCTGCAAGGGAAGTGGGGACGACTGTACCACAGGTTGCAATTATATTGTTAACAAATGAACCTGTTGCCGTTAGTCAATCCTGACTCACGGCAGGCAACCCCGTATGTTACAGAGTAGCACTTCTCCATAGGATTTTCTTGGCTGTAATCTTTATGGAAGCAGATCGCTAGGCCCCTCTTCCACAGAGCCGCTGGGTAGGTTTGAACCACCGATGTTTAGGTTAGCAGTCAGTCACACACCGTTTGTGCCACCCAGGCTCCTTGTTAACAAATAGACCAAGATACAGAAGTACCTGTGGGAGGAGCCTTACTATGGTTCTGTTAGAGCTACCCTTTCTCAGACTTGGAGAGTAATCACGCCCCGATTTTTTAAATAAAAGAAAAATAATTAATATCGTCAGAGAGAGATGCACTCCTGGGATGACAGACCACTACCTCCCAAACCATGTATCGAGAGCAACAACCGGACAGGGTGGGAGTAATGAAAAGGCAAATCAGACTTTAAAAGAAGAATTATTATTTCATTTAAAAATAACAATAATAAAACCAGGAAGGGGTACTTATATTTGAATTCAATGCTATTCAATGATATGGAGAGGGAGGACACAGATAAGGAATTATGAAAGCTTTTTGGAAGATATATGTGACCCTGAGAGTGCGTGAAAAATATGAGCATTGGGAACTGGAAGATCGGTAAGGTATGAGATGATTTGGTGCAAGTTGTAAGGCCAAATGGTGGAACTTTGAAAAAGATATCTTAACCAAATTAATCAAGCAGGTATATACTCTCAGGCAATTAAATAAAGTCAAGCCAAACTAGGCTGGCTCCGATTGTGTGCCTGTAGTGGACTTAATCGATAGCTGGCTGTGACATGGAGCACTCCCTGCACTAGCATTTTGCACTCTAAAAGGTGGCTATGTTTGTGATGATTAAGAAACTCCAAGGAGAAGGGAGACCTCAGGAAAAGTGAAGGTGGGGGGCTGAATGCTACGATCACCCTCTTAGGAAGAGAACGCTTCTTTCCGCCTTTGAAAACACCTGTAAACCCAATCCTTACTCTATAAGCTCCACGGGGTTAGGGTTTTCTTTTTTTTTTATTATTATTATTTTAATCTGTTTGTTCATTGATGCATCTAAAGTACCCAGAACAGTGCCTGGTGCATAGTAAATGCTCAGTAAATTTGTTGAATAAAATACACAGGAAACCATCTGTTTGAATGTGTTTGAGGTGTGCCAAGACCCCGAAGTCCCCTGGGGAGAGACATAGGTGTCAGTAGAGACGGCTCCTTCTTGTGGATCAGTGCCCTGGGTGGGTGTCTTAGAGTTCTCCAGAGAAACAGAACCAATAATATATATACAAATATATATGTATATATATAATATTTATATCCTCTGTATTACATATAAATTATATATATGTATATATATATACACACACGGAGAGAAATTTACTTCAAGGAATTTATTTCACATGATTTTGGGGACTGGTAAATCCAAAGTCTGTATCAGGCTGGAGACACTTGCAGGCTTCCGAACCAAGATCCGTAGGCCAGCCAATAGAAAGAGTTCAGAGCGAAGAAGAGAAAGAGAGTTCTGCCAAAATATCTATTTATAGTCTGGAGGCAGAACATACCCTAAGGAAACTCCCTTTTCAACTGATTGATTGATTACATTAGATTACATTATGGAGGGTCATTTCATTACATTATATTACATTATAGCACAGAAACTAGACTAGTGATTGGCCAAACCACTGGGAACGATAGCCTAGCCAAGCTGACGCATAAAATTAACCATCATAGTGGGTGTCTTAGATCAGTTCTCTAGGAGACAGACTCTTAGACAGAGCCCTGTTTACAAAAAGTTTATTGCGTATGATTGCAGAAACAATACTTACGGGGGAAGTAGGACTGGGCAGAGGAGAAGCTGAACTGTGATGCAGTCATTAATGGGCCTCAGACGATCCCAAGGGGAGCTCTGGAGCTGGGCTGACTTTTTGAGTTAACCCACCCTGACAAAAGAGAACCAGGCCTTTATATACCGTCATCTACTTGTTATTGGATGTTGGCTCCCCTTGTAGGGTGTGTGACCTTGAAGAAGGTGGCTCCCTTCAGTAGAGGGCAATTCTTAGAGATGGACTCAGCTGAGAGTCACCAGCCACCTACATTTCCAAAAGTTTGGGGAATGAGGGCTTCATCTTGCAGGCGGATTCTGGGTAGCATGCCACAGCATCCACCACAGTGGGTTTTTCCTGTGAATTTACAGTAGGGGAGATGTTCATCATTCATGTACCACACACTGGAGGTGGCTGATTCATTTTAGGTTCTTTGGTAGCAGCCCAAAGGACCCCTGGTGGTGCAGTGGTTAAAGCAGTTGGCTGCTAACCAAAAAAGTTCCGCGGTTCAAACCCACCAGTCGCTCCACAGGAGAAAGATGTGGCAGGCTGCTTCAGTGAAGATTGACAGGAAACCTACAGAGTTGCTATGAGTCAGGAGCTACTCGACAGCAAAGGGTTTTGGTTTAGTGGTAGCAGGCCAAAGAATTCTGACTCATTTCAGCTCTTGATGGGATAAGAGGGAGGTCACAAATGTATAGGAAGGTGAATCAGGCATGGGCACAGAAGAGGAACCAGAACTGACATGAGGCATCTTCTGGACCAGATCTTCTGGCCACTGCCCTGGGAATGAATGCATTCCAAGCTTCTGTTGTTGTTGTTCATCCTTTCAGCTTTCTGTTCAAGATCTTAAGTGTCAAGGGGTGATCTGATTGTCTTAGTTTAGTTCATGTATCTGCCACTTAGTTACGTTACACAAAATGGGGGTGGGGCTCTTTCAGAAAGGGCAAATGTATGTAGAGATGCACACAGACACATTCACATACATACATACAAACCCACAAATGCCCAAAAGAGTGGCCAATATCTGGCCAGGGAGTTGCATCTCTTTTCTCCACCTAGTCAAAAAAGTATGAACAATGGACTCTGACACAACTCTTTTCAGAAGGAGTAGGAAACACCTTGGGAAGAGTCACATCACACCTTCAGGTCACCAAAGAAAATGGCATTTTAAAATTAGCAAAATGAAGTTCTAATAATCCAGGTTTCTTTCCTAAAGAAAAAAAGGATTAAATTAGAAATCCAGAAATAGACTCTCTCCTATATGGTCAACTGATTGTTGACAAAAATGTTAAGGCAAATCAAAACCACAGTGAGATACTATCTCACCCGACATTACTGGCACAAATCAAAAAAACAGAAAATGACAAATGTTAGAGATGCCTTGGGGAGATTGGAACTCTAATACACTACTGGTGGGAATGCAAAATGGTACAACCACTTTGGAAAATGATATGGTACTTCCTTAAAAAGGCAGAAATAGAAATATCATATGATCCAGCAATCCCACTCCTAGGAATGTATCCTAGAAAAATAAGAGCCATCACATGAATAGACATATGCACACTCATGTTCATTGCAGCATTGTTCACAATAGCAAAAAGATGGAAACAACCTAGGTGCCCATCAACAGATGAATGGATAACAAACTACGGTGCATAAACACAATGAAATACTACACAACGATAAAAAACAATGATGAATCTTCGAAGCATCTCACAACATGGATGAATCTGGACGGCATTATGCTAAGTGAAATAAGTCATCACAAAAGGGCAAATATTGTATGAGACCACTACTAGAAAAACTCACGAAAGGGTTTACATACAAAAAGAAACAATCTTTGATGGTTACGTGGGAGGGGAGGGGTGAGGAAGGAAAAACACTAAATAGACAATAGATAAGTTATAACTTTGGTGAAGGGTAAGACAGTACACAATACTGGAGAAGCCAGCACAACTTGTACAAGGCAAACTCCCAGAGGGACTAAATTACTGGGCTGAGGACTTTGGGGACCATGGTCTCAGGGAACATCTAGCTCAACTGGCATAACATAGTTTATAAAGAAAATGTTCTACATTCTACTTTGGTGAGTAGCATCTGGGGTCTTAAAAGCTTGTGAGCAGCCATCTAATATACTCCACTGGTCTCACCCCATCTGGAGCAAGGAAGAATGAAGAAAAACAAAGACATAAGGGAAAGATTAGTCCAAAGGACTAATGGACCACAACTACCACAGTCTCCACCAGACTGAGTCCAGCACAACTAGATGGTGTCTGGCTACCACCACCGACTGTTCTGACAGGGATCACAATGGAAGGTCCCGGACAGAGCTGGAGAAAAATGTAGAACAAAATTCTAACTCACAAAAAAAAGACCAGACTTACTGGTCTGACAGAGACTGGAGAAACCTTGAGAGTATGGCCCCCCGACACGCTTATAGCTCAGGACCGAAGTCATTCCTAAGGTTCAGTCTTCAGCCAAAGATTAAACAGGCCCGTAAAACAAAAGACTAAAGGGGCACACCAACCCAAGGGCAAGGACGAGAAGGCAGGAGGGGACAGGAAAGCTGGTAATGGGGAGCCCAAGGTTGAGGAGAGAGTGTTCACATGCCATGGGGTTGGCAACCAATGTCACAAAACAGTAGGTATATTGTTTTATGAGAAACTAGTTTGCTCTGAAAACCTGCATCTAAAGTACAATTTTTTTTTTTAATATTTTATTGTACTTCAGGTGAAGGCTTACAGAACAAATAGTTTCTCATGAAACAGCAGTACACATGTTGTTTTATGACATTGGTTAACAACCCCACAACATATTAAGCCTCTAAACTCTCAACCTTTTTTTTTTTTTTGATGAAAATACAGATAGCCAAAGATACACCGTTTCAAAAATTTCTACATATACAGTTCAGTGACATTGACTACGCTCTTCCAACTGTGCTGTTATTCTCATTCTCACTTAAGATGAAGGCTTACAGAACAAAATAGTTTCTTATTTAACAGTTACTACACATGTTGCCCTATGACAATGGTTAACTATCTCACAACACATCAAGAATATCCTTACTCCACCTTGTGTTCCCTATCACCAGGGGACTTCCTTGTCCCCTTCTGTCTTCTGGCCCTTGTCACTGGACTACTGTACCTCATTAGTCTCATTTGGTTTTTTTTTTTTTTTTTAACACCATTTCAAAACTTTTTACTTACACATTTAAGTGATATTGACTATGCTCTTCCAATTGTGCAAGATAATTCAATGGGAAAAGTAACTTCAAGGAACGGTCTGAAAATGTTGGTTGTTGCTGTTGTTGTGTGCCATCAAGTATATTTTGGCTCATAGCGACCCCATGTGACAGAGTAGAACTGCCCCATAGGGTTTCCTAGTCTGTAATCTTTACAGAAACAGATCACCAGGTCTTTGTCTTGCAGAGCAAGAGTTTACAGTCGAGTGCTCAACCATTGCACCACCAGGGTTCTTTAGTCATGTGTAAAAAAATGAACCTTGACTCTTATTTTACACCATATACAAAAGTTGATTTGAAATGAATCATAGACCTAAATGTAAGAGCTAAAACTATAAAACTTCTAGAAGGAAGTATTCATGATCTTGTGTTTGACAAAGTTTCTTAAATATGACACCAAAAGCCCATGAACTTGAAAAAGAAAATAAGGACAAAAGACAGGTACTTGAAATCTCTGTCAATCCCCTCATGATAGGATGAGCTCTGAATCAAGCTGGCCAGCCCACTCAGTGGTGCCAGATCTTTCTTGATTAATGGCACATCAGTGCTGCCCATTCCTTTTCCCCAGAGCTTATAAAAACCCTTCCATGCTCCTCCGATACTTCTCTGTATCTTATTGCTGCACTTTAATTTATTTTTATTATGAAATATATGAGAAATACAAAATGTTTTAAGAATGCCCATGAACCCACCACCCAGCTTAATAGTCTATTGTTTCAAATTATATTTTATGCAGCTAGTTTTTCCACCACACAAAGAAACCCCCAACGACAGGGTCCATAATTTACAGTCCTATTACTAACTCTAAGGAGCCTTGGTGGTGCAAAGCTTAAGCGCTCAGATGCTAACCGAAAGATTGGTGGTTCGAACCCACCCAGCAGCTCCATGGGAGAAAGACCTGGCAATCTGCCCCCATAAAGATTACAGCCAAGAAAACTCTATGGGGCAGTTCTACTTTGTCACACGAGTTTGCTGAGTGGGATTCTACTCAATGGCACCACCACCACCACCAAGAGTATAATCAACTCTACCAGCCTACTGATAGACAGTATGCATCTGGTAAGTGTTGCGAGAAAAAGAGAGAGAGAGAAGGACGTCAGCTACCTTCTGGATCAACATTTGCCTCTTCTCCTCTTTGACAACCAACTCAGGACTTCAGAGCAGGGTTGGAACTAAGGTGAGGCATACTTGCACAACCTGAAAGTGAATACCTCCTTAAATTGTGCACCCTAGGTGCTTCACCCTAATTGCCTCACCCTAGTCCTGGCCTGCCAGGATTTGGTGATGAGAATTGTGTGTGGTTGGAGTAAAGCTCCAGGGATCTTAACTGAGTCCTCTGAATTCCACTTCTCATTTGTTTCTCCTTTTATACGGTTTCTGTTTGGACTCTACCTTTGATAAAAACGTACATTCACACCAGCCTCCCTGCCGTCTTCCACTTGAGCCTCACCCACCCCCATCGCCCCCAATCAGCTGCCATCATTCTGATGCCCCAGTGTGGCTGCTGCCTTGAGCCAAGCTGTGGTTAGGGTCACCTCTCCCACACACTGTCCTGCTGAAGCTCACTTTCCTGTCTTCCTGGAGCATCAGCCACCTGGCCCTTCCTAGAATCTGCCCTGCTTTCTTCCCAGCATTGCATGTTATACTCTTGGCTGTCTCAAAACCCTGCTTTCACCTTCTGCAGCAAGGCCTGTGGGGAGCCTGTGGTACAGAGCGTTTCCAAGCAGATGGGGCTGGACTGATCTTGTCCCTTTTTCGGAGGTGAGATGACATGGGGTGACTGGGTGGAAGATGGGAAAGGTGTGAGTGAAGGGAGTGTGCCAAATGCTACTGGGGTTAGAAGCCTCCGTTTTCTAGCAATTGCGGGACAGTGGGACTGCCCCGCTCTCTAAAAGCCAAAACAAAACTTAGCAAACTAAGTGCAAATATCTTTTCTGTTCTGTATTTCCCAAGGCCTACTGCTTCGCTTGTAACCAAAGTCCTCTGCAGATACCAGCTTCTAGTCGGCACCCTGAGTCACTCCCCTGCCCAGATGGCAGGAGGACAGATGACTTCCCTTTATCAAAACCAAGGACATGACTTAGGATAACAGAATCATGGGTTGGGAAGGCTTCTGAAGGGTCATTTCATCCATCCCCCTGCTTACCACTAAGTCTTTATTTACTCCTCTACAGACAGGCCCTTGCTGTCTGCCCTCTTCTGAAGCAGCCCCTGCTCGTTTGCATTTATTCCAGTGATTGGCAGCTCCATGGACAGGGGACAGACAGAAAGGATCCTTTCTGAGATCTGGCCTAGGTTCACATACTTTTATGTGAGACCAGGATCTCTCATCTTGTCCTTTGTGGAGAAGAAAATAGAAAAGGCAGTGAGCTGGAGGAGGACCCAAGTGAGGAAGAGGAAGTAGAAACCAAGACAACTGAGTCCAAGGCTGAGGGCACTTGGCTCCTTCTATCCCCTGGCTACTCAAAGTGCCGGTCCATGAACCAGCAGCATCAGCTTCATCTGGGAACTCGGTCATAAACGCAGAATCTTGAGCCCCATCCCAGACCCACTGAATCAGCTTCTGCATGTGTATCAAGATCTCCAGATGATCCTTTGCACATTAAAGTTTGAGAAGCACTGGGCTAGGGCTTATTCTCTGTGACTCACTGTGAGCTCTGGGGCAGGAACCTCAAGTCTAGAGCAGGCTTGTGTGTCAAAGCGTCTGAATCTATCCTTCCCTGATCTCACTTCCGCTTCCAGCTACAAAATTATCCCAGCAACCCAGCCCCAGCTCTTTTGGCTTGGAAGGAGGGTGGGAGTGTTCCTCCATATGTATTGATCGGTCTGTCTTTGATCACACTACAGAAGCCCCTCCCAGACACTTAGCTACGGTCAGGCTCACTTCACACCCAGCATAGCCCCACTTTGGAGGTGTTTTTGAACTTAGTACAGGGAAATTCATTTTGCTTAGGGACGATATTTTTTTCCCCTTATATGTGTGTGATTTGTTTGGATTGCTTTTTTCACTTTTTAACAAGTGAGTGTTTTTGTGTCTTTGAATGACACCCTGTGGCCCCCCGCTACCCCTGCCCCCTTTGATGCAAGGCCTCTGTTCTTAAGCATCAGGGTTCTGCCACCCGGACCTGGTGAGGCATATTTAAAGCTGTTTAAATTGACAGACCAGGCAAACAGGATTAACTCCATGGGCCCAGAAGGGGAGGTGGGGGGCAGGGGGACCATTGCAGAACGGTTTACACGGATGGGCAGAAGGACAGCCGGCTGGGCTGGGAAGGGGCCTATCACTTGAGCAGGCCAAGAATTCTCTATCTGGGAGGTAGGCAGAGAACTTGCAATCTGCCGGTGATTGGATTAGACATGGTGTGAAATTCGGAGCAGGGCTACATGGCTGGGGCTGGGGCCTGGGCTGCTCTGGGGCCAGGCTGCTGAGGCCCTGCTGGGTAGGCCGTGTTGGGATGCCTGTCCCCGCCCCAGCAGGCCTTGGAGACAGCCTCAATGTCACAGCCCTCAGGGCTCCCCCACCGCTAGGCCCTGTTGTCTTTCCCACCCCACTGGGTCTTCTGCACATTCTCAGGAAAAGCAGAGCCGCCTGGGCCCCATTCACAGGGCTGCCTTGCCCTTGGCCTCTCGGCAGGAGCCTGCGCAACCGAGGAGTGAGAAGCCAAGGTCTTTCAAGTCTCTGGGTCTCTGAACAGCTCTTTCTTGATATCTTTCTTAGCTTTCTTCTTTGTCTCTTTTTCTCATCTTCCTCTGTTTCTCTCTCCCTTTTGCACAGTCTGGTTTATTCACCAGGATTCCACTGCATCTGGATTTGCCCTTGAGAGCTCAATTCCATTTGTTTTTCCCTTCTTAGGAATTTGGAGGTTCTGATTAACATCTTTTAGAATTTTGAAACTTCTTCCTGTAACCATAATCAGGAAACTGGGGAGAGAGGGAGAGGGTTGCCTCAAGAAGGATGTATCGTTGCTAAGAAATTATCAAGGTTCATGTCTTTATGACAGAGGCAGTAAACACAAGGCACAAATCTAAGAAGGAACAAAAAATTGAAGAGAGGAGGAAGATTAGGGGATGGAAATGGATTTTAGCAGGCATCCCACAACCCCACCCAATAATAGAGGGGCTCTTTTTGTCAGTAGAGCCAGGCTCTGGTGGCTGCTGGTGGTACCAGCCTATAGCCATAGTGTGGACACCTGGATCCCTAGCAGAGAGAGGGCTGAAGCCAATGATTTTTGACCTTCTTTCTGACTCTTGTCCATAAAAGGCAAATGAAACACAACCGAAGCCAGAGAACTCCAGAGAAGTCATTGCTCCTCACTGTGCCTCCTTAGCTCCTGACCAAGCACGACTTCGGTCGAGTTTTCTTTCTCCTCTCAATTTACTGTATATGAAGCAGGTAGGCTGGTCATCACACTCTGTCAATTGGCTTTGAAAAATCATCAATCTTCTGATACAGGAAAGACCTCGGAAGTTCATCTAGTTATATGCCCATAGAATGTTTGAGCTGGAAAAGGTCATAGAAATAAGCTCCATTACTTTACAGATAATGACATTGAGAGCCCTTGGGTCCCAGTATCATTTCAGAGTATCTAGTCGTCTCATCAGCTTCCACCACTAAAGGACCAGTCCTCTTATTAGTTAGGGCAAAGCTTGAAATAGAGCACAAGTCTCCACACTCTGAGTTCAGTGCTCTTTCCTCTTCTGCCTGCTAAGTCCATGGTCTGACTCTAAGGAGACCTAAGCACCATTTCAAAACACACACACACACACACAAAAGGATGGTTCTTCCTGGGCCCTTTCTCTCTCCCCTTCTCCTACGTTCTATCGTGCTCTGAGGGCACACCCAGACCAAGGAGAATATGGCATGTCCTTTCCCAGACGCAGGTATAGCTATAGACTTTCTCTCTTATTATGGGATATTCATTGCCTCTTTGATGCCTTTTAGAGTGGGTAACTTGCATTAGTAAATAGGGTTCATTTCCTGTGCCAATTTGGATCCATTTGCATAGTCTATCTAGGTTCTGTGTCAACAAAAATTCCAAGTCCAAGTCTGAGTCCACAAGGGAAGAGTGTTGGGACTGATTAGAATGTCTACCGTAGATAAGGAAAAGGAGAATGGTGACACTTATCCTTCAGCCTCTGAACTTGGCATAGGAGGAGGCAAGATGGTGCTCCCCGGGAAGAACTCATGTCCTTAAATCTGTGCGAACCTGCTGTGATAGAGTTGATGCCAACCCGTAGCGACCCTAGAGGACAGAGTAGAACTGTCCCATAGGATTTCCAAGGAGCGGCTGATGGATTTGAACTGCTGACCTTTTGGTTAGCAGCCGTATCACTGAACTACGGCGCCACCAGCGCTCTAAATCTGCACCAGTCCCATCCATATTTCCAAAGTCAGCCCCTCCTCTTTCTCACTAGGCTCCCACCCTGTCTTGCTAACCCAGCCTGTAGCAAGCATATTCGGGACTTCCCCTACCTTTGCATGGCCATTGAGAGGAGTGGTTCTCTGGTGGAGGGAAAAAAGCTTTTTGAACACTTCCATCACCAATATACAAATGAAAACCCAGTTAGACACATTGACAGCCCATGGGGCTTGTTAAAATGGCCTCAAATTCTGTGAGCACTTGCACACTCTGTCAATTTGTTTTGAAAAATCATCAGTCTTATGATACAAGAAGGACCTCCAAATTCTGTGAGCACTGTTGTAGTGAGTCTGCAAAGACAATCTGCAACAATTCTTCGTCTCCCTGGACTCAAATTCACTCCTCAGATGAAGAGGGGGAGATAGAGTCTATTTCCCTTCCCCTTGATTCTAGGCTGGCCTGTGACTTGCTCTGATCCATAGAATTTGGCAGAAGTAACATTCTAGGACTTCCAAGTGCAGGCCTAAAGAGGACTGGTAACTTCCGCTCCCTCTGTCTTTGGAAGCCAGCTGTGGTGTAAGAAGTCCAGCTACCCTTAGCCCACAATGCTGCGAGGAAGCCCAAGCTAGCCACATGGAGAGGCCACGTGGAGGAGCACCAAGGCACCAGACATGTGACTGGAGTATTCTTGGACCTTTCAGCCTAGGTGTCAGAGGAATGAAGCCAAGTGAATGACCCCAGATAACATCTCATGAGAAGAACTGCCCAGCTGAGTCCTGCCTAAATTTCTGAACTACAGCATGTGAAAAAATAAATTATTGCTGTTTTAAGCCACTATGTTTTAGGGTAGTTTGTTACACAGCAATAGAAAGATTGAAACCCTGTCTTTTGTGATCATGGATGTGGCCCAATACCAGTGAAAGCCATCCCTTCTTTGGTCATCTTGTTTGGTTCTTGCTGAGGACTGCGTACAGCAAAAAACATGCAGGTGTAAGCTGAATCCACATGTCATCACAACTTGTTGAAAAAGTCGGTCTATCACCCAGCTATTTGCCGCATAGGCTGCAAACCACCACAACGTCTGCCTTGGTCCTTGGAGTTGAGGGAATCACTCAGTTGTCTTTATAATGGGTAGACAGGATATTGCTGGCATGTGGTACAGCTTCAGAAAGGAGCAAGCGAGTCTACTAGATTTCTCTTAAGTCCACTGCCTGACGTTGTTTCATTCAATCCTGATTCCTTTTGTTCATTTACTACTTGAACTTGTGTGCCCATCCAAGGGAAGCACAGTTTTGGTTACCCGCAGGTGATTTCTTGCTCATCACTAGGTCATCGTCTTCATGTATCTTCATAGAATGTCCCATCATTCCTCTCAGAAAGTTCTAGAGTAAAACTGTCCTCACCATGTCAGCTACCAGAGGCTAAGCAGATCTTGTCCTAAGATGAAGTATTCTGTCCATCGCCATGGGGATCTTGGTTCTGCGTTCTGCTGTCCCAGGGACATTCACAGAGCTGTTTAATGCAGTCGATCCTCAAGAGCAAGCCCTCAGGCATGACTGTAGTATGAATCAGACAGGTAAACCTCCAATGGTTCAATGAAACTGTTTTAAAAATTATTAAATAGCAGCTAAGGCAGGGAAGAACCCATTGCCGTTGAGTGGATTTTGACTCATAGCAACTGTATAGTACAGAGTAGAACTGCCCCATAGGGTTTCCAAGGAGTGGCTGGTGGATTCAAATTGCCGACCTTTTGTTTAGCAGCCAAACTCTTAACCGCTACACCACCAGCCCTGGTGGGACACTGGTTAAGAGCTTGGCTGCTAACCAAAAGACCAGCAGTTCAAATCCACCAGCCACTCCTTAGAAATCCTATGGGGCAGTTCTACTCTGTCCTACAGGGTCACTATGAGCTGGAATCGGCTCGACAGCAACAGGTTTGTTTGTTTGTTTAAGGCAGGGAAGGAGAAGGAGGCAAAGATATCTTACTAGTATGAGCTCAAGAGTACTTACTCTGAACAAACCTGGTTTCCATCAATAGGTGACTGGTTAAATAAATGATAGTATCACCACAAAGATTGGGAAGTTCAGCGGTAGAATTCTCATCTTCCATGCTGGGAGGCCTCTGTTCAATTGCATTTGATTCCTGACCAATGTACCTCATGCATAGCCACCACCTATCAATGGTGGTTTGCACATTGCTATCATGCTAAACAGGTTTCAGCAACTAATAGATCAAGACAATAGGTTCTAAATGGTGTACATTATATGCTTCCTTTTTGTCTAAATGGGGGGGGGATGGAGAGGGACAGGGCGGGAGGTGGACAACAATAATATATATTTGCATGTGTTTGCATTTGCATAAAGGAATACTGAGAGAATACACAGGAAACTAGCAACAGTGGTAACCCTGGGGCAGGGAAGAAGAAAAGGGGGCAAGAATGTACATTGGTAGTATGGGTGGATTGAAATTTACTATAAACTTTTTTATGGCTTTGATTTTTGAACCATGTGAATACACTACCTATTCAAAAAAAAAAAAAAGTTGGGAAAAAAAAGGTTACTTTGCCTAATTTGATTAAAGAAGAACACAAGAAGAAAGACCAGGATCAGAAGCTTTAGCTGGAACCATACAGATTTAACTTGCCTGGAACAACCCCAGTATGAATAAGAGTTTGAAAATAACCTGAAGGAGGCTAGGCGGAGGGAATGTTTTATCATGGTTTTCAAGAATCAAAAGCCAAGATGGTGCCTGAGGCGAGAGGTGGAAGAAGCAAGCTTCCATAACCTGCAGGATTACGTTAGACTGTCAGAATTGTTAGAATGGAGTCCCCATCTGGACTCCGGAATCTCACACTCTGATTCATGTGAATTTTGATTGATCTTCCAGACCAAGGATTCCATGATAATTATTCCAGTCCAGATGTTCCTTGACAGTAAGAAAGAATTCCTTTCTATGACTGTGTTTCTGAGTGTCCTAATTGAGAGGGCAAAGTGGTAGGTCTGAAGCTGTGCCCTGTGGTTCAGAGGGCTTGGAACTTAGGTACTAAGTCTGGACATGGGAAAATCAATTGTACTCATTAAATTAGCCTTCCTGTCCATTTCTGAAAAGTATAGTATTATAGCTTCCTTGAGGACAGGGGCATACACATCCTACCTATTTCAGTTCGTCCTTGCTGAACGAATGAAGGAAAGAATGGATGGTCTAAAACCTAGGAAATACAATTTATTTGCAAGTTATTTGTAAAGTCATTTGCAAATTATTTTCAAAATGATTCAAATTGTTTACCTGAGGCAGGGAAGACTCCAATTTCTAACACTAGAGAAGATGAAGCTGTTGCCAGTAGAGGGCAGTGGTACCTTAATTAATTAATAAAAGAGAGCGCGCGTGTGTGTGTGTGTGTGTGTGTGTGTGTGTGTGTGTGTGTGTGTGTGTGTGTGTGTGTAGACACACACACACACACACACACACACACACACACACATTTCTCCATTCCTTTTCTCCAGAGTTAGCTTCTTTCTGCTGTTTCTGTCAAGATAGAATGACCTGCCTTCTGTCAATTCATATACGTGTGTGATGGACAGTTGTGGTCATAGTCCTTGACCCACAAAGCCCCTTTGGCCAGACTTGGCAAACCCACTGTGTGCTGGAATGAACTTGAATTCTACATTAATACCTTTCTGATGACATTCAGAAACTGAGGGTTGTTTTCTGGGAAAAGAAGAGAATGCTTTCCTTCCTCTTCCCCCTCAGGGCCTCTGACCCTTCTTTATCTCCTGACAGGCATCATATCTAATCATGGGAATGAGGGTAGCCCAAACAAGACCTGGCTCTTTCCGGGTGGTGGGGGGAGCAGGCAGGGACAAGCACCGGGCCACAATCGTAGGCTGCTCCAATATTTAAGAGTACAAAGAAGCAGCTGTCGGGCACTTGTGCGCTCGGTGAGAGAGAAACAACTCAGGCTGATAATTAGCCTGCACCAATTCTTTGCATCGAGGACTTCTTACCCTCTACCCAACCTACTGCATTTAAATCATCCCCAGATAATGATTGTTTCCGTTGCATTTATTTCTTCAAAAATGCTGGGAAATAAGACTTTCCACTTTAGAGTAATAAGCATTAGTGCTCCATAGACTTCAAAGAAGTTCTTCATCCCTGAGTTTTTCTGGACCTCAGTTTCCTCATCTGACAAGTGGATAACTGGATTCACCAGTTTGCTGATTCTAACCCTGACAATCTGTACAAGGTCCTGTGTATACACGTAAGTACCCATACTGAGCGCCTGCATGCGTCTGTAAGGCCCGTATCAACAAATCCATGAGCCATGTTGTGACTAGCAGAATGCAAACAGTGACCCACTGAGACAAAACTAATTCCAGAAAGTCAAGTATATATACAAGTCAAGTTCAGACTAATGGGGCAGAGTGCAGTACGGAATATAGCAAGGGCACGGGGTGGGGGTGGTGTCAGAAAGGAAAGGGAGAATTATTGGCGCATCCAAATATTAATCATCATTTGTGTAGCTACTACTTACAAAATGTTCACATGTTCAGAGTCTCACTAAATCCTCAGAGTGCATTGTGACGTAGGCCTGTGCACGGACAACCCCATTTTAGAGGACACTGGTGCAAGCATAGCTTAGTGATGTCCCGAAGATTACACAACTCACTTATTTCAGAACAAACTCTCCTGGGTCCATCTCTGCTACTTGTAATGAATGCATAGAAGGTACCTGTGGAAACAAACATGTTTCACTTAGAGATGACAGAAAGCTCATTTGGAGGATTTCAGCAAGTGCTTCAGGAATGGGAAGCCCCCATAGGCACACCACATCACCCACAAACATCCTAGGCAAGAGGGTGCTCATTAGCTGTAAGATTGTGCTGCTACAGAGCTGAAACAGAGAAGAGTAAAAAAGTAAGAAGCCATCAGTCTTGCTTTTCAGAAGTACAGATTCGGGGCTGTTTAGTGTTTGGAGCTCATTTTACTCCAAGGCCACAAAAAACTACCACCTGACATGCCCTGAGCCTGAAAGACTATGTAAAGCGTCAGAGGGTACAAAGAGCTAAATTGGCCTTTAAGATACAGATCAAATGAAGAGATACCACCTCATCTGAACTTTCTCCTGCATTATTGTAGCAAAATTGCCTGAGGATAAGAGGCTAATAAATGGTGGTAGTTTGCTGGTAGAGATGATTTCATGAGCCTTGGCATAGGAAGGAGTCTCTGGGTGGTGCAAACAGTTAATTTGCTTGGCTGCCAAGGGAAAGGTTGCAATTCGAGTCCACCCAGAGGAATCTCAGGAGAAAGGCCTGGCAATCTACTTCTGAAAAATCATGTGTCACCTACTGCCCTCCTACTACCATATAATGAAGAATGCCTCTCCTCTCCTTGGCAGTAGGTTTTTGGGAGCCTATAGGATCATTGCTGGAAGCATTGGCTTATTGGTGACCTGGAAGTGTGGACAAGGGAGGTGAAGCCAGGGGAAGAACAGCCACTGTAAATGTAGGTGAAGTCAATATAACTGAGTGTGACTGGTGTAAGTCTGTCCTAAAGATGTTTTAGAAACACTTTGAGACAATGTTGACCGGGTAAACCACCATTATCTGGTAAGAAATTACTGAAAGTAATAATAATTATTGTTATGTCTTGATGTGGTATCACACTTCATAGTTGAGAGTCTTCATAGACATATTATCTCACTTGATCCCCAGTGACCCAAGACACAGACAAGGCAAGAATTATCACTGCTGTTTCACAGACGAGAAAACTGAGGCCCAGAGAATTGAAGGATTGGGCCACGTTTATGCGGCTGGTACGTGCCTGGGCTAAAACATGAACACAGGACTTCTGACTCCAAATAGACCTAGTTTTCTTTCTAGGGTGAGTCATGACTGAAAGGGGAAAAGCCAAACTGGCAGCAAGGGGAACCACATCCCAGGTGGGCCTCCCAGGCCTTTCAGAGGACCTTGGTGGGTCCGGCTCCTAGGTGAAATCAGGGCACAGCCGTCTGTGCCCAGGCTGTGGGGAGTGACACAGCTTGCTGGGCCTCTCTCCCTGGAGCAGAAAGAAAAAGGAAGGAATGGGGCAGGATAGTGTCAAGAGAAATTTGAGAAAAAGCACTGGACTGGGAATCATGACTTCGGAGTCCAGTCCTGCCTGTGCTTCTAGCTGTGGCTTGGGGCATGTCACTTCACCTTCCCGAGCCTCAGGTTCACCTGGGTAAGGTAAGGTGTTGGAGCAAATGATTCTAAGGTCCCTCTAGTTCTACAACGTTACAATTAAACATTCATCTGTTTTCACATGCACACACATACATAGTGTTGAAACCAGTTTATGAATGTTAACACTAATTAGTTCATTAAATAGTCATTGAATGTGCATTTCAATGACTAATGAATTATGGATCATTAGATAATATTATGAACAAAGCAATGCTAGGGTTCAACAATAGGTTAATGGTGAGCATAGGCTAGTTGCATATTTGACTTTCAATGTACACCAAAATATTCATGTTGGCATATCAATCTGTGTGTAGCAAGAAGCGGGTTGGATATTTAGGAGAGGGTGTCAGTGATTTGGGCTTGCAGGAAATGCTGAATCCCCACATTAATGCCAGATATTAGTCAGCTAACAGAGTGTATCTTATACGTTGTGTATCTAAGGGCACATGAGAACATAGTGAAACCAAATGCATAGGCTCAAGAAACTATTTTGTGTGCCAAATTCCCCAACAAGAGCTGAACTGGCACTTAACACACAGATGAAACTAAGAGATAACACTTCATCTGAACTTTCTCCTGCATTAGTATAGCAAAATGGAGCCCTGGTGGCAAACTAGTTAAGCACTGAGCTGCTCGCCGAAAAGTCGACAGTTAGAACCCACCCACCACTCCACAGGAGAAAGATGTGGCAGTCTGCTTCTGTAGATTACAGCCTTGGAAACCCTACAGGGCAGTTCTACTCTGTCCTTTAGGGTTGCTATGAGTTAGAATCAACACAATGGCAACAGGCAGTACAGCAAAATGGCCTGAAGATGAGAAGAGGTCAATAAATGGTGGTGATTCACTTGTAGAGATGATTTTATGAGCCCTGGCACTGGTAAGGAGTCTCTGGGTAGTGCAAGTGGTTAACGGTCTTGGCTACTAACCAAAGGATTGGAGGTCTGAGGCTACCCAGAGGTGCCTCAAAAGAGAGGCCTGGCAATCTACTTCCAAAAAATCAGTCTTTGAAAATTCTATGGAGCACAGTTCTACTCTGACACACATGGGGTTGCCGTGAGTCGGAGTACCCTCCATGGGAACTGGTTTGTTTTTATTTGTTTGTTTTGGTAATAGTAAACATCTCTCCTCCCTACTTTTGCCTAGTGCCACCATGGAATGAGTTACTTCCTTTTACTTCCCAATTACATCCAGCCTCCTAATCCCAATATGAGGCAGGGTTGAGGGTGGGTGCCTGGAAGGGGACCCAGTTCACCTAAGACACAGAGAGGTTAAGCCAATTGTCCCAGCCCACAAGGGAAATCAGAAGCAAGGGCCATGGTGCAGCCCTGGAATTCATGACCCCCAGGCTTTTCTTCTAGACAGATGTTTGTGTTTCCTCCAATGTTTGTTTAATGGTAGAAACATTTCAGTAGAATTCAGAGACCTGGCTTCTCTGAAGCTCACCTGTTGCTTTGGAATGTATTTATTTGTACACGGGGCCCCATCTCAGCAGACCGTTTCCTTCCTACAGCCAGAAGGCTGATGTGCTGGCGTCATAGTCTCCACAGCAACTGACTGTGATATTACAAACAGCAGATTGTGCCTCGAGGTAGATAGCAAGTGGCCCCAGCAGGTAAAGTGGGCCAAACAAACTTCCTGTTTCCAAGCAGAGGTCTAAAAGAAGAACAGTTGAATGTTCTGCCCACTACCTCTTCTCTGGAACAACAAATACCTCACAAATTGAGGTCTTTTTTTTTTTTTTTCCCAATATTCTTACAAAAAGAGGCAAAAGTATTTCTGCTTTCCTTACTGATCACTACCCCCATCCCTCTGCCTCTTCTCCGCTGACAGGGTGGGTCCCTTTACTTTACTTGTAAACTAAAGACAAAGAAGGAACGAATTCCCTCTCCCCTTGGCCTGATCAGGACTGAGCACAGATCCTAGGTATTTAAGTCTGCATTCTGGTGATTGCCCTGATGAACCGTGATGGCTGTATACTGTGTTGTCCTCAGAGGAAAAGAAGAGGAGAAAAACTTGCTGTTTTTAGATGCCATCGACTCTATTTCGACTCATAATGAATCCATATGACAGAGTAGAACTGCCCCATAGGGTTTCCTAGGCTGTAATCTTTACAGGAGCAAATCGCCAGGTCTTTCTCCCATGGAGCCACGGGGTAGATTCGAACCACCAACCTTTTGGTTAGCAGCTAGGTGCTTAACCATTTGTGCCACCAGGGAACTGTAGAAACCATGTGTCTACCAGTCAAGTATTCACTTGTCATGAAACCCAGAGTATCAGGGGCCCTCCTCATAGTTCGACTCCAGTATCTCCAACAGCTTGATCACCAACTTCCTATGGTCACTAGGCTGCCAACTGACCACGCCCCCTCACAACCTATCCCCCAGGCACCTCAACTGCTTTTTGGTGTTTCCCATGTCACTAGGCTAAGAACCACCTATTGCATCATGACATTCTTCTAGGGCCCTGGAAACGGAGGAATGGAGTTCAAAGGAAATGGAGATGACAAGGTGTGTGCCAGCCCACACCTTCATCTAGTCTCCTTACAACCACTTGAAGCATGGCCCCAGCTGGTTGGGCATTCTTAACAAGGCTTCTGAGCATTCAAACCTGGGAGCTCAAAGAACTAAGCTAAGATGCAGGACCACAACTCAAACCCGTCTGTCTAACTCAGACACTAGAGGACTTACCTTGGCTTTCATCCTTCAGTTCATTCCCCAGACCTCCTGCACTTCACGCATAACCTTGTCCATAGCAACCAGGAGAACAACTATAGTATCCATATTCTTGTGAAGAGGTCATTAAGTATCACACTGCAAGGAAGTGGGCACCTTAGCCATGGCTTGGAGAAAGAGAAAACCCATAAAAGGCATTCTCAACTCCCACCAATTCCACATGTCCAAATCTTACCCATCCTGAAAGACAAAGGTCACCTCTTCCACAAAGCTTCTCTGAAACACACATGGTAGGGATCTCTCCTCCCTCTGCAGACCCACAGCACCTAATCCAAGCCTCTCTCCGGGTTTGTGTCACTTTATATTGAATTCACAGTTAAACGTCTGCCTTACCTTCCCTACAAGATTTTACCTAAGCTACTTAGGAGTCTCTTGGTGGTACAATGGTTAGCATACTCAGCTGCTAACTCAAAGGTTGGAGGTTTGAGTCTACCCAGAGGCATCTAGGAAAAAAACCCTGATCATCCACTTCTGAAATATCAGCCTTTGAAAACCCTACGGAGCACAGTTCTACTCTAACACATATGGTGTCGCCATGAGTCAGAATCGATTCAAAAGCGACTGTGAAGCTACTTGAGTATAGAGTTAACGTCTCATCATATTTGTATCCTCCTTTGCCTTGAACATAGTAGATGATTAATAAATTGGAGTAAATGAATACATGACCATAATGCAACAGACTGTGTGACTTTGTTACCTGGACTATATCTACATCTTTTATGTCTTAAAGGGCTTTTCTCCTGGCCTGCCACACCAGAAGGTGCTATTTCACACCCAGCTGATGATTTGCGTACTGTTAGGCTCACCCCCCACCCCCAATCATAACTAAGAACAGACCTCAGTGGAACATGGAAGTCAATGTTACAAAAGCATCTCCTTTTTGGCAGTGATCTCCAAAAAGTATTCCTTCTATTTTTCAATCAGTAAGAACAGAGATCCCTTTTTGAGGTATTTGTGTAGGTTCTAGAATCTATCCTTGAGCTGCAAGCAGGAGTCTTCTTCTTCCAAGATTACTTGATCTTTTTCTTCTATACAAATCAAAGTCTATCCTAATCAAGTACATCTCTAGAATTGTCTATTCCTTCTAAAAGCATCATGTATTATCTTCCTGTATCAGTTAATTTTAGCTTTGGTTGCAAGTGACAGAAACTCAAAATACTGTTAGCTTAAACAAGATGGAAACTTATTTCTCCATCTCAAAGAAGTCTGGAAGTGGACAGTGCAGGAGTGCTAGGGAACTTCGTACTATATGGCTCACTAATCTGGACCCCTGGTGGTGAAGTGGTTAAGAGCTTGGCTGCTAACCAAAAGGTCAGCAGTTCGAATCCACCAGCCACTCCTTGGAAACCCTATGAGGCAGTTCTACTCTGTCCTGTAGGGTCACTATGAGTCAGATTCAACCCGATGACACACAAAAACAACATTCTCAGCCTTAGGCTTCCCCTTCATAGTTCAATATGGCTGCTTGAGCTCCAGCTTTCAAGCTGGCAGCCTACCAGCAAAAACAAAGAAATAGTGAAAAGGGACATCTTCTTCCCTTTAAAGACACTTACCAGGGATTGCCCACAACACTTAATCCCACTGACCACAAGGGAGGCAGGCCAAGATCAATGTCGTCTTTATTCTGGTTAGGTTATAAATCAATTTAGAATTCTGTTTCTTAGGAAGATGGGGAAATAGATACTGGAGAAAACTAGCAGACTCAGTTTTGCCATCTGCCTGAATAATTAATTTTCTGTCTTTGAGGAAGTAGTTTTCTCATTCCTCGATGGTCAAGGCTCACAGAATCTCAATGCCCACCTTTGCTTTTCAGGAGAAAGTCAGTCTATTTGAAGCCCGCTGCCTGATGTTGTTTCATTCAATCCTGATTTCCAGAAGTTTGGATGGTGCTGGAATTTTTTCCTGCATCTGCTTGTTGGATTCTCGTTGGAGGAATCCAATATATATTGGAGTCAGGTGATTCCAAGCCACACAGCAAGTTAAAGCCAAAACAGGAGTGACACGCAGTGGTCCTGACCCCAGTCCCACAAGAACCACTTCTCTGATGAGGCTCAGCTGGGTCTGAGTCAGGAGCAGAGGCGGCCGCTGCAGAAACAATGGGTGCTGGTGAGAGCCAGGAAGGTGAGAGGCGTAGGACTCCTGGCGGTAGGCAACCTCAGGAAGCTATAGATAAGAAATCTGTGCCCAGTGGCACTGGGCTCCAGTGTCCTCATTCCAGCCACAGCACACGGACCAGCAGCAGACCTCCCCAGTGCCATCTTGTTGCATGGACTGCCTCTGTTTGGGCACCACCCTTGTCTTGGGGCAGGAACAACACCACCTGGACCAGCAAACCACCCTCACACAGCATGGCAGCCTCCTGCCATCTGGCAAGTCGTATGGGACCATGAAAGGCAAAACATATGGCTGCACCCATTCTTGGGGGCCCTGAGTTTCCAGGTAAATGAGTCGCTGCCTGGGCTGGTGACTACATGCAGACTCTCTTATTATCGTTTGGAATCTGGCCCGGCCCCTCCAGCTCTCCTGCTGCCTCCCTGAGTGGGATCTGCCTTCCCACTGATGTTTTCTCCTCTGGAGGGCCTCAGGAAAGTTATTTAAGCTGGCAGTTTGCCTGCCTCCTCTCTCTGGGTGCCAGGTCCTCTGAACATCCCACAGACTCGGGAGCGGGGGAGGGTGGTGATTGGCTCCAGTTTTGAAATATATTGTACTCATCAGGTTTTAGTATCCTGGAGAGGCATGGATGTGGCCAGGGACTATCTTGGGTTGGAAGGCAGGGTGCCTGAGTTCTATTTAGGGTTAGGTGGGGCCCACAAGGGAAGAAGGACACTGTCCTGCCTAAGGGGCCTTGCTGGGAGAGCAGGATGGCACCTCTTCAAATGGGGCAAATGGAAGCTTTCTAGGTATACATCCTTCAGAAATGCATTCTCCCTTCCTTGGATGGGATGACTACCTCCTGTCTTCAGAGAAGGACATTATTCTTGTTTCCCCTTTACAGCTGAGGCCACTGAGACACAACTACCATTAGGATAGGGCAGTTTCCCCATTCTGTCTGTGTCTTCTTGGGTAGGTCATATACCCTCTCTAAAGGGGTGCTGGGACATTGTACAGTCCAACCTTAATTCTGGATCGGCAATGTTGGAGTCTCTTTTATAAAAAGACCAGGGTCAGAGAGTTAATCCTTGTGGACAGTGAAGCTAATCTTCCTGAACATCAAGCAGGGTCTTCTTTTTTTCCTTTCTTTTTTCTTCATGAAAACGTTGTCCTTTTAAAAAAATGAAGTCTTTATCTATAAGACTAAAATGACCCCATTTGAAGAGGGACCCACACTAATCTCCAGAAAGACCCCTCCTCTGATACTGTTCTCCACTCTTCTCCCCAAAGCAAACACAGTTGCCAGTGTAGGGTACATCCTTCTGGCCCCTTTCCACAAGGCCACCCGTAAGTGTACTTAAAGAGTCCTCTTTTCCCTACAAAGCAACAGGCCTGGAGAGAAAGATAGGTTCTGGGACACCCTCTTTGTATCAGATTCAGACAGCTTTTCCTCTTCCTTTTTCTCCTCAAATAGTCCTCCAAGAACAGGTCCACTACAACCCGTAGCTACTGTGCTTTAAATAAGTTCTCACTCACGCTATCTTCTGCACACCCCAAACCAAGGGGGTGCCAGTGAGAAACAGTCCAGTAGGGACAGTCGTTCGACGTTAGCCCAATTGCTGTGGAGGAAGTCTAGAATCAGGCATCACATGAAGGTTCTGCCAGCTTTGGAGAAGCTATCCCAGGCTGGAAATAGCTGCATGAACTTCTTTCCAGACAGGCAAAATCAGACATAGAGAAGCCAATTTGCCCAAGAACATTCTGACTCCTGAACCAGTCAGGACCTTGCAGGACAACACAGAGAAACTGCCTGCTTTGGAACATGGGATAACTGAGACTCTCTTGGTTTTAGAAGAATGAGGTATAGAAAGGCAATGGTGGCCTTTAGGGTTCCTGGGAGCTGCTCATCTCTCACTGTTAGACCTTAATTAAGAACCTGCCATGTCCTGTGTGATCTACATATGAAAGAGGAGGGAAAATATATATCTTATTCTTCTCTGAGATTTCTAAATTTAAAAGACTCAAATTTTGTAAGAAAAGAGCTGGGAACTAAAGTAGCCACATGCGGTGGGAAGAGTCCGGGCTTCGGCTCTGGCTCTTCTATTCATAAACTGCAGTCCTTGGGCAAATTTTCTTTCAACATCTCGGAGTCTCAGTTCTTTACCTCTCTGCTTCAATTAAACTGATCTCACAAGCTAGTTCTAAGGATTAAATGAGATAACACTTACAAAAGGAGATAGTTGGTGCCCGGCACATGACGGGTATTTGGTAAATAGCAGTTTCATAACCAGTTTCTTTCTTTCTTTTTTTGTTTTCTCCCAATGAGTTTAATCCGGTGGACTTCACATAGTTTTAAAAAAAAAAGGAATTCTTTCTACACTTCCGAGTCTGTGGCGTATCACAACCCCAATCTTAGCAGCAGGCTGAAAGGTTTTTAAAAATGTTTATAACAATGGTTCATTGAGAAAGCACTGAAAACTGAATGGACAGCTGAGGCAATTTTCTAGATAATCCCCATCCCAAATCAAGTAATGCCTGGTCTGATTGATCGGGGCAGTTGTCCACGTCTTTGCCTCATCTTGCCCACTGCGGATCTCGTTGTTTCACAGATTTTTTTGTTAACCTTTTAAAAACATAATGTTGGTTCATTATTTCTGATTGTACCAAGTAGCTTGAAGATTCTGTCTTTAAAAGAAAAAAAAAAATGGATCTGTCTCTTAGTCGTTCTCTCAAATGCTCGTTTTTTTATTAGAAATTGTTTATTGGGGTAAATGTACATGTAATAAATGGCTTGCCATTTCAACATTCTTCACGTGTACAATTCAGTGATACTAGTTATGTTTATCATGTTTTTGAACCATTTCCAACCATTTAAATCCATTTCCAAATTTTCCCATCACCTTTAACAGAAGCTCAATGTCCCCTAAGCAGTGAGCCCCCCTTTTCCCTTCCCTCCCCCCTGCCCCTGGTAACTGCTAATAAACTTTGGTCTCTATACACTTGCCTAACCTAGATATTTCATATAGTGGAATCAAACAATATTCGCCCCTTTGTGTCTGACTTATTTCACTCGGCATAATATTTTCAGTGTTTATCCATGTTGTAGCATGTAACAGGACTTCATCAAATGCTCATTTTTGAATGAAGCAAAATCCCAAACAATGATCATAACAGCCCCACTAGTAGCTGTCCTTGAAAGAGCCAGAAACACAGCCTTGTCTGTTGCCTCATTTGTTTTTACCAAGTGTCCATAAAGGCCCCAAGACATGTATGAGTATTAATTTGTACAGGGAAAAGTGAAGCTCACAGCGGTAACAAGACTCGTCCAAGGTCACAGCTGAACCACAGGGCAAGTCTCCAGATCCCCACAAGGTCCAGTTTTTGCTATGCTTAAGGAAGTTTGAGAGTCCTCCCACCATCCTTTAGGGCAGGTCCAGCCCCACGAGAGATAGCTTATGCATGGTCAGCCTGGTACAATTGAAAGAATGCAGGGGGACCACCCTTCCTCCCTCACTACCCTCTTTAGTCAAAAGAATTCCTTCCACTTAGATGCCTGAAATGATTCACGCCTTGGAGGGTTCCCAACCACAGGTCCAAAGATGATCTGGGCCTGGTTACATCAGACCCACTGAGTCAGTAAGTCTGGGGCGGAACCTGGCGATTCACATTTGTTAAAAGCTCCCCCAGGGAACACACAGCCAGGTTTTAGCACCACTGCTTTAAGTTGAACCTTGCCTTCCTAGCTGTCTGAGTTTGAAAAAGAAGTTCTCATAGGAGGAATAAGCCATGAAGGAGTAGCTAAAACCTTGGTGCAAAATTTCCCTACTCCAGAGAAACGGCCCTCAATGAAAGAGTTCCGGGATCAAATATGCTTAGGAATACTAACCACACTTTTGCCTTCTTGCAGATTCGCAGTTCATATTAGCATAGTTAAGGCTCTCAGAATTGTTCATAAAACCTAGTTAATCCAGCATTCCCCATGTTTCTGTCAGTTTGTCATACTGTGGTGGCTTGCGTGTTGCTGTATGCCATGGAAGCTATGCCATCGGTATTTCAAATACCAGCAGGGTCACCCACGGTGGACAGGTTTCAGTGGAGCTAGACTAAAACTGACTAAGAAGGGCTTGGTGATCTACTTCTGAAAAAATTAGCCAGTGAAAATGTTATAAATAGCAGCAGAAAGTTGTTTGATATAGTGCCGGAAGATGAGCACCTCAGGTTGGAAAGCACTCAAAATACGACTGGGGAAGAGCTGCCTCCTCAAAGTAGAGTCAGCCTTAATGACGTGGATGGAGTAAAGCTTTCCGGGAACTTCGTTGGCTGATATGGCACAACTCAAAATGAGAAGAAACAGCTGTAAATATGCATTAATAATTGCAACATAGAATGTACAAAGTATGAATCTAGGAAAATTAGAAATGGTCAAAAATGAAATGGAACACATAGAGATTGATATCCTAGGCATTAGTGAGTTGAAATGGACTGGCGTTGGTCATTTTAAATCAGACAATCATATGGTCTACTATGCCAGGAATGACAAATTGAAGAGGAATGGCGAGCGTCACATTCATTGCCAAAAAGAACATTTCAAGATCTATCCTGAAATACAAGGCTGTCAGTGATAGGATAACATCCATACCCTACAAGGAAGATCAGTTACTACGACTATAATTCAAACTTGCCCACCAACCACTAATACCAAAGATGAAAAAATGTAAGATTTTTACCAACTTCTACAGTCTAAAACTGATCAAACATGCAATCGAGATGCATTGATAATTACTGGTGATTGGAATGGGAAAGTCAGAAACAAAGAAGAAGGATCAGCAATTGGAAAATAGGGCCTTGGTGATAGAAACGATGCAGGAGATCACATGATAGAATTTTGTAAGACCAATGACTTCTTCATTGCAAACTCTTTTCTTCAACCACATAAATGGTGACTATATACGTGGACCTCATGGGATGGAAAATACAGGAATCAAGTCGATTACATCTGTGGAGAGAGACAATGGGAAAAAACTCAATATCATCAATCAGAATAAGGCCAGGGGCCAACAGCGGAACAGACCATCAATTGCTCATATGCAAGTTCAAGTTGAAGCTGAAGAAAATTAAACAAGTCCACAAGAGTCAAAATATGACATTGAGTACATCCCACCTGAATTTAAAGATTATCTCAAGAATAGATTTGACACATTTGAACACTAATGACTGAAGACCAGACGAGTTGTGGGATGCCATCAAGGACATCATACATGAAGAAAACAAGAGGTCATTAAAAAGACAGGAAAGAAAGAAAAGACCAAAATGGATGTCAGAAGAAAGGTGATCCAACAGAATGCAGAAATTATTGACCAAGATCATTAATACCACACACAAGTAAAATTTTGCGGAAGATAATTAAAAAATGGTTACGGCAGTACATCGACCGAGAACTGTCAGAAATTCAAGCCAGTTCAGAAGCGGATGTGGAACAAGGGATGTGATTGCTGATGTCAGATGGATCTTAGATGAAAGCAGATAATACCAGAAAGATGTTTGCCTGTGTTTTATTGACTATGCAAAGGTATTCAACTGTGTGGATCATAACAATTTATGGATAACACTGCAAAGAATGGGAATCCCAGAACACTTCACTGTGCTCACGTGGAATTTGTACATAGACCAAGAAGCAGTTGTTCAAACAGAACAAGGGGATACTTCAAGGGTTAAAATCAGGAAAGATATGCAACAGGGTTGTATCCTTTCACCATATTTATTCAATCTGCATGCTGAGCAAATAATTCAAAAAGCTGGACTATATGAAGAAGAACAAGGCATCAGGATTGGAGGAAGACTCATTAACAAACCTTCCATATGCACATGACACAACCTTGCCTGCTGAAAATGAAGAGGACTCGAAGCACATACTGATGAAGGTCGAAGACTACAGCCTTCAGTATGACTTACACCTCAACATAAAGAAAACAAAAATCCTCACAACTAGACCAATAAGCAACATCATGATAAACAGAGAAAATATTGAAGTTGTCAAGGATTTCATTTTACTTGGATCCACAATCAATGCCCATGGAAGCAGCAGTTAAGAAATCAAACGACGTATTGCATTGGGCAAATCTGCTGCAAAAGACCTCTCTGAAGTGTTGAAAAGCAAAGAAGTCACTTTGAGGACTAAGGTGCGCCTGACCCAAACCATGGCTTTTTTCAATCACCTCATATGCATGTGAAAACTGGACAAAGAATAAGGAAGACCGAAGAAGAATTGATGCCTTTGAATTATGGTGTTGGGGAAGAATATACCATGGACTGCCAGAAGAACAAACAAGTGTGGCTTGGAAACACTACAGCCAGAGTGCTCTTTGGAAGTGACAACGGCGAGACTTCATCTCACATAGTTTGGACATGTAATCAGGAGGGACCAGTCCCTGGAGAAGGACATCATGTTTGGTAAAGTAGAGGATCAGTGAAAAAGAGGAAGACCCTTGATGAAACGGATTAACACAGCGGCTGCAACAATGGGCTCAAACATAGCAACGATTGTGAGGATGGTGCAGGACCAGGCAGTGTTTCATTCTGTTGTACATAGGGTGGCTATTAGTTGGAACTGACTCGATGACACCTAAAAACAACAACAACCATAACCGAGCATTTCCCAGACATATTTGGTCCAGAACACCCCTCCCTCATTTTTTCTTTCCTTAACTCCTATTGGAATTCCACAAGACTCATTTTGGGAAATGCTGGCTTTGTGTACACCACTGTAGCAACTTTCTCTTTGGATGACCTGGAAAAACAAGGAAAGATTAAGAAAACTGATTGGGAACACTTGATACTAAGGTTTTCTGCAATACTATGAAGAAAAACTCCACAGACTTGGGTGCAAGCTTTCTATATATTTCCTGTGAAGTGAGTTCTTATGCATCAAATTTGTTCCCTATCAGAATATTAATATTATGCATTTGTAGGTGGTTTCAGAGTTAACAAAGTCCTCAATATGTTGATATGACATAATACCTGGAGGTGAGTATTAATATCTCCACTTTATAGAAAAGAATATTGAGATCCAGGAAGCTTAAACAACTCAATTGAGAACTGGAAGGGACTCAGAAATAATCTAGTCCAATGGTTCCTAAGTCTAAATACACATCAGAAATACTTAGTGCCCTTATTAAAAACATAGGTCACTGGAAATTCTACTTGATAGGTCTTGGGGGTGGGGGTGGGGTGGCGGGCAGGAGCCTTTCCTTTTAAATAAACCCACATGATTCTGATGTTGCCTGTCAGGGTTTAGATCTAATCCTCTCTCTTTAAACTGAGAAAACTAAGGCCCAGTAAGAGAAACTGAAGAACCCAAAATCACAGAGCCAGAACTCAAAAATGGATTTTTCTCATTCTAAGTCTACTGTTATAGCCCCTGAATCCTTGATGCCTCACATTGCAGCAAGGGACGTCATGGTGGATCATGGTGAATTATGGTGGCTCAAGGAGGTCCACATATGACATTCAATTAGGCTACCTGGAGGCAAATAGTAAAGACACTTTGGAGGGGCAGCTAATCTTTACAAAGTATGCGGGAGCCATAACCGACAATATCCAAAATTCCTTCTGACAATATCAGGAGGTGAATCAAAATCATATTCCTAAATGAAATTTTTCACATTGGAGCTAAACATAGGCTTACCATTTGATCCAGCATCACACTCCTTGGTATTTACCCAAATTAAATGAAAATTTAAGTCCACATACAAACCTGCACACAGATATTTATAGCAGCTGCTCATTATTTCCCCAAATTGGAAGCAACCAAGATGTCCTTCAACCGGTGAATGGATAAGCAAACTGTCACACATCCATGCAATGGAGCATTATTCAGGGATAATAGGAAATGAGCTATCAAGCCAGGAAAAGACGTGGAGGAACCTTAAATGCATACTGCTAAGTCAAAGAAGCCAGTCCAAAACAGCTACCAACTGTATGATTCCAACTATATGATACTCTAGAAAAGGCAAACCTGTAGAGAATGAAAAGATCAGTGATTGCCAGAGGTTCAGGGGGAAGGGAGGAGGGATGAATAGGTGGAGCAGAGGGCATTTTCAGGGCAGTGAAACTCTTCTGCATGATATTATAATAGTGGGCATATGACATCATGCGTTTGTCAAAACCCATAGAACTGTACAACACAAAAAGTGAACGCTAATGTAAACTATGGACTTCAGTTAATAATAATGTTATCAGTGTTGGTCCATCAATTGTAACAAATGTACCACAAGAATGCAAGCTATTAATAAGAGAAACAATGTGCAGAGGGGAGGGGTATATATGGGAACTCACTGTACTTTCAGCACAATTTTTCTGTAAACCTAAAACTACTCTAAAAAAATAGTCTATTAATTTTTTTTACATTTGGCATTTAAGTATTTTTCCTTTAAAAATGGCTCTGCCTCTCAAAATTTGTTTCCAAACTTAAATATTTCAAAAATCCTTCCTAGAATCATCCAACCCAACTTGAACTCTTCCTTTGATCTCACCTCTCTTCAGCAGCTGCAAATCCAGTTGCCCTTGAAGATGTGCTTTTGCTGATATGTTGACTATAAATGTTCTTGAGACATTTTCATGACCTAGGTCTACATCTAGTCTTCCCTGCAGATATAATTTGTCTCCTTTTCACTCTGTCTTGGTCCCAGTGGGTCTGTACAAAGTTAATAAACATTGATAGCCAGCTACAGCTATACCAGGGAAAAAAAAACTCTAGCTGAGAGTGAGGAATCTTGAGTTCTAGTCCCACATCTAAGGAGCCCTGGTAGCCCAGTGGTTAAGCATTGGGCTGCTAACCGAAGGTCGGCAGTTTGAACTCACCAGCTGCTCCCCTCCAGAAAGATGTGGCAGTCTGCTTCTGTAAAGATTACAGCCTTGGAAACCCTACAGGGCAGCTCTACATAGGGCTTTGAACAGGTTTGTTCTGGTTCAACCTGCTACTGACAATTTGCCTTTCCAATCCGCAGGTGATTCTTATGTGTACCAGGTGATTCTTATTTACATATAAGAATCACCTGGGGATCTTGTTAAAATGTAGATTCTGATTCAGTATCTGGGTGTTGGGGATCTTATTAAAATGTAGATTTTGATTCAGTATATCTGGGGTGAAAATGCAAATTCTCAGCAGAGGGTTGAACCAGAAAGAACAAATTCAAAGCCCTGGTTCCACAGCCTGAAACCCTATGAGGGCAGTTCCACTCTGTCCTATAGGGTTGCTGTGAGTCAGAATCAACTCAACAGCAATGGGTTAGTCCCAGCTTTGCTACTAATTTGTTCATCACTTTGTGCTTCAATTTCCTCATATATAGATGATTACATCATACAAGATCAATATTTTACAAGACATACTCTGAAAGACAGTTCCTCATGATGTTTAATGGTTGTTATTAAAAAAAAAAAGGCACTCTGTGGTCAAATACATTTTGGAAACACTAGGTTAAATAGCTGAAACCCTGGTGGTGTAGTGGTTAAGTGCTATGGCTGCTAACCAAAAAGTTGGCAATTTGAATCCACCAGGCACTCCTTGGAAACTCTATGGGCCAGTTCTACTCTGTCCTATCTGTCCAACTCAATGGGTTTGGTTTCTGGTTTTAGGTTAAATAGGTCTCTAGTGCAGGTCATCTCAGAGCATTTAATGTGCATCATGAATTTCTGCTATAGGGATAGTTTATACAGAACCCTTCTTGAGGAAGCATCTTGTGAGGTTAATTTTCTGAAAAACTCACTTAGGTAGATGGTGGGCAAGATGAGCTCCAGAGTCCTTTCCAGGACTAACAGGTGTGAATAGAGGACAAAGGACTGAACCTAAAGCCAAGAGACTTGGGTTTAAAACTTCTACTTACAGCTGGGTGATGGTAGCAGGCACATCACCCAGCCTCTCTGAGCCTCAGTTCCCTTAAACTTAACTCATAGGGTTGTGGTGAGTGTTACGCACGAGTGCCTACACATGCCTCAAATGAAATAAATGTTTAAATTCTATGAGAATATGACTATTTCCCAATCTGACATTCAATATCTTATTTCCTGCTTGTATGTTTATCAACAGCTCCATTGGGTTTCCTTCTAACAAAGTTCTGTGCATTAGCCCCTACACTACACACTTTTTGGTGTGTGTGATTTTTTTTCATTTTGTCTTATTGTATTCTCTGCTTCTCTGACTCTAATTTCCATGGTGTCTATTCATCCCCACTTTTTAAAATGTATTTTCTTTATTTCTGAGAGCTTTTCCTTTATTTCTAATTCTTAACTGAGGGCTGTTTATTCTTTTTTCCAGAGAGTTTTCTCATTTGCTCATGTAATTTGTGAGCTTTTCTGTTTTGAATTTATGTTTTTCATTAATAAGTTCTGCCATTTTATTAATTTCCTTTAGTTTATCTTGAAATATTATGCTGTATTTTTTCAACTGCTTTTTCATGATATTTTTTCTTGTGTACCATCTTTATCTGAGAATACATTATTTGTATTGTTACCTTCTTTTTGGTCTATGTATAGGATTTGATGGCTGTTTTTGTTTTTGTTTTTGTTTTTTTTTTTTGAATTTTTTTTATTGTACTTTAGGTGAAGGTTTACAGAACAAATAGTTTCTCATTAAGCAGTTAATACACATGACAATGGTTAACAACCCCATGACATGTCAACACTGTCCCTTCTCAGCCTTGAGTTCCCTATTACCAGCTTTCTTGTCCCCTACTGCCTTCTAGTCTGGACTATTGTGCCCCATTAGTCTCGTTTTATTTTATGGGGCTGTCTAATCTTTGGCTGAAGAATGACCCTTAGGAGTGACTTCATTGCTGAGCTAAAAGGGTGTCCAGGGGCCATGCTCTCAGGTTTTCTCCAGTCTCTGTCAGGCCAGTAAATCTGGTCTTTTTTTTTGTGTGAGTTAGAATTTTGTTCTACATTTTTCTCCAGCTCTGTCCAGGACCCTCTCTTGTGATCCTGGTCAGAGTAGTCAGTGGTGGTAGTCGGGCACCATCTAATTGTACTGGACTCAGTCGGGTGGAGGCTGTGGTAGTTGTGGTCCATTAGTCCTTTCGACTAATCTTTTCCTTGTATCTTGTTTTCTTCATTCTCCCTTGCTCCCAAAGGGGTGAGACCAGTGGAGTATCCTAGATGGCTGCTCACAGGCTTTTAAGACCCCAGATGCTACTCACCAAGGTAGAATGTAGAACATTTTCTTTATAAACTGTATCATGCCAATTGAGCTAGATGTTCCCTGAGACCATGGTCCCCACAGCCCTCCACCCAGCATTTCAGTCCCTCAGCAGTTTGGATGTATCTATGGAGCTTCCATGACCTTTCCTTGTACAAGTCGTGCTGGCTTCCCCAATACTGTGTACTGTCTTACCCTTCGCCAAAGTTACCACTTATCTATTGTCTATTTAGTGTCCCCCCCCCCCCCGCCCCTCACCACCATCCCTCATAACCAACAAAGATTGTTTCTTTTTGTGTGTAAACTTTGTCATGACTTTTTACAGTAGAGGTCTCATACAATATTTGTCTATTTGTGATTGACTTACTTCACTCAGCATAATGTCCTCCAGTTTCATCCACGTTATGAGATGCTTCACAGATCCATCATTGTTCTTTATCGTGTAATCTCTTTTCTGTTGCTAAAGTTTTCATCAATGTGTAGGGTAAGGATTCTGTGGAAGGTGCTAAACTACAATATTTTATGACTTTATGGACTTAGGGCTGTGATGTTGTTACTGCAAAGTATTTTAAAATATGCATATATTTACCCTCACAGTGTAGTCACCTCTCCAGTACTTTGTGAAATATAGCTCTCTGGATACCTCACCCACTAGTATCTGCATCTTTTCTCTCTTCTTTATGCCCAGTATTTTTAATTCAATTTACGGCGCACTCTCAGCAGTTTCTCCTAGTTTGAGTCCCAGTCCTTCTGGGAAAGGATTTTGTCCATTATTAAGAAGAGTTCTAAATGGCCCTGACCACAGAGTCACATTGCCCAGGCCTTTGAGCTCCCTTTTCTTCACCCATTCTGTACCAGGGAGATATGCTAACCAGACCTGATGTTAACACAGCCTGTCCTTTATCCTACAGGCTTGAGAGTTTGTGCACCAAGGCCCCTGAAGCTCTTCTAGCCTAGGTAGGCACTGTGAGAAGTTTGATGGGAAGAGTTCAGCAGACTGATAAGTGGTTTTAGGCAGCGATCAGAACAGATTGCTGGCAACACATGGCTTAACCCACTCAAGTGTCAAAATGTGATCACCTTTCCTCACCAGAAGTCAAGTGTTTGTCTAGGTTGACCCTGGTCCAGGCACACCTGGGCTGAACGCAGCCAGTCTTTTCCCTAGACTGAGCCTATCCATTTTGACCCAGTCAAGGTCAGCAGTCACTGGAGATAAAGGTCAGAGTTTGGTGATGGTGGTAGGGGGTAGAGTTCCAGGACATTTTGTGTTCAATGAAGAGCCAGCAAAGGTTACTTGATTTACAGGCATATCAGCATGGGTTGTGGGGAACCAATACCTCAGTCACTCTGGATCATTAGATTATGGTTCTGATCTTAAGGATTTTGGCACTTTCATCATGAAAGAACGACAGTGCCAGGAATTATTCTAGGGGTCTTACACGTATTAAGTCCTTTAGACTTCACAATTCTAGGAAGTCGTTTCTATTACTATCCCTGTTTGCATATTAGGAAACAAGGCACAGAAAGGTAAAGTAACTTGCTTAAATTTCCATAGCTATTTAGTGGAGGAACTGGGATAAACACAGGAAGTCAAGTTCTGGAACCTATGATCCTATGCACCTTGCTATCCTGACTCTTTTAAATTAAATAAGGGTCTCGCTCTTCGAAACTCAAAATAGAGCTGTGAAAAGCAATTTCATTTAAACTAGTATAATATTTCACCATGCAAGGCAATGTGATTTTGCAAACAGCATAGGACAGGACATTAGAAATCGGGACCCAAGGGTAGTACCTATGAGAATTCCACTCAGATAAATGGTCTTCCAATTATTTTACCTCCTGGACTTCCGCCCCCTAAAGGCACTGTAATTTCACATACAACACATACACACAAATGACACGCAGCCAGCTTAGCAGGTACCACCACCACCAAAATAGGTATTTGAAGTGCTTTAACCTTTAACTGGCTCACCTGGGTGGCACAAATGTCTAAGAGCTGAACTACTAGCTGAAATGTTAGTGGTTCAAATCCACCCAGAAGCGCATCAGAAATCAGGCCTGGTAATCTGCTTCCAAAAGATCACAGCCTTGAAAACTCCATGAAGTAGTTCTACTCTGCACACATAGAGCCAACAAGAGTTTGAATTGATTCCATGGCAACTAACAACAACAACAACCTTTAACTCCATTCTCCTGGTATCCTTTCTAACTTTAGATGTAAAAAAAGAAGGAGTACAGAGAAATAACTGGAGAGGCGAGAAGGCTAACCCATGTGGCGTGGCCATTTATCTCTTCACTGAGTCAACAATTATTTTATAAAAGCTTCCCACAGGACTGGCAGTGCTAGGCACTCAACTGACCAAGGTAAATTAGATAAAGATCCTGCCCTTGGGTGACTCCCAGACTGGTAAGAGAGGAAAGACATATGCAATGATGGAAATACAAAAGACAGAGTGTGGAGCCCCTCTAAAGGGAAAACAAAGCTCTATAGCAGTTGGGAAGAGGAGGATCCAGCTGGGGCAATCCCAGAAGGCTTCCTGGGGGAAGGGGAATTTGAGCTTCTGCCATCACCAAGCAGTGGTTCCGAGCTCCAGAGCCAGTCTCTGAGCCCTCTGGATAACTCCTTGCAGGCTCCATCTAAAAGCTCTGGCTCCCAGCTGAGAAGCAACACCCTTGGGCTGATCCAGCCCATGGCCTGCCAGCCACAGTCTCAGCCACTTTTTCTCAGGGGCCCCTCCCAACTCCCAATTTTCCTGAATGAACAGCTGCTTTAAAGAGGGGAGGGAGAGCTCTGCAAGTTAATTTGAATCCACTAACATTTTGCCTGCTTCTTCTCTGTGTTGCCAGGCCTGAGGAGACAGCCTGGCTGCGCAGTAAGGGAGAAAGGAACCTGTGCTGGAGACAGAACAATAATGAAGTCAATGAAGCATAGCAGGAATGGAGATTAAAGGCGCTTTCTGGGGCCTCACTGTCCTGGGGTGACTCGTCCAGTTAATTTTCTCCCCTCCTCCTCTCCTTTTCCTCTTCCCTCAACTCTGCATGCCCTAATGGAAAGCCCCTGAAAGACATGTGATCATATTTATGTGAGATTGGCCTACGAGTTTGCCAGAAGGCATTATGACCCACGTTATATTTGCCTTCTAGTTCTCCTGCAAGACGGGAAGGAGATTTGGGCTTATGTTGCCCTATTGCTCAGACAGGGAGCATGAAGGCACAGAGAAGGTAAGAGGCATAGCAAAGGCCACACAGCAAGCTGGCACCCTGAGCTCTGAAAAGCATCCGAGTCCCAGAAGCTCAGATGAGCATTATTCCCATTGCTGGTGGTTAACTTTTCCCAATCATTCATCCATTTCTCCATTCCACAGAAATTTATTGAGCAACTAACACAATTCAGATGCTACAACAGAATTAAGCTTTGTCAGTGGCTAGAGTTTCTTCTCAAATATTAATCTTCCTAAAAACCGTGACATATAGAGTATGGTTTGCATGTGTCTGAGTCAACTCCTTACAATACTCTGAAATTTCATAATCATTGAACTGATTTATTCTCAGAGAACAGATGCCCACATATGTTTGCTGCCATTAGCAATGCATTTATTCATGTATTCATTCATTCATTTGGAAAACATTTTTCAAGTATTTCATGCTACAGAATTCACTCTGGTGGGGAGAGCTGAGTTACTGATGAGAAGTGGGCAGACATGTGGCCAAATAATAGAATTAGCATCTCTTCATTGTCTAGTGTTTTATATCTGCCGCCTTGTTGCAGTTTCCCTACAGACCTAAGAGGTATTGCAGGAGGCCCCTTTGTGCAAAACAGAAAAAACAGAGGCTCGGAGAGCTTAGGTAACTATACGAAGGCTCCATAGTAGCAAGCAAATGACAGGTACGCCTGCGTAAATCCCTACACAAAGCAGACATGTGAACAGGTTGCTGAGGGAGGAGGAGGTGGAATCAAGACCTCTTCATGGAAGGGCTATGGGATTGCTTCCTTAAGAACACAGACTTCCTCTTACAGTCCATGGGCAACCAGGAAGTCCCTTTTAGAGAAAGGAGTGAAGTCAACCGATCCCAAGAAGGGAGATCAAGATGAGGTAACCATTCACAAAGGTGTGCTCCTGACCTTCCGCTGGGCTTTCATCATCACCTCTGGAGGGGGATTTGTATTGAACCCTCAGGATTAGGATAGGAAGGAGGTAACTAGAAGGGGTACAGTTTGGTGGTTGAAATGGAAGCCTGAGGAGCAGCGTAGTTCACTTCTTTGTAACCAAGGAAGACTGGAGGAGGAAAGCTTTTGATAACTTTCATAAATATCCTAAACCTGGGGCATTCAGGTGACGGTGGGTGGGACATATCTCTGACTCCACTGGGGGGTAGTAGCAGAGGTTACTAAGAGGAAATGGCCCCTGTCCTTGGCCCCAGACTTTGTCCCAGGCTTCAGGGTGGATGAGGCCCCTCCTGGCAACCACAGCGTCACCCCAGGACAGTGTACAGACAAGGCCCCAATTACTCATTAGCCAGCATGGGCGCTGGCCTCCGTGTCCCTGTCCTTGGCCACAAACAGATCAAAGCGGAGCCGCCACCTCTGGGAGAGGCAGGCCTGATAGCTCAGCAGCTATCTCAGCCTTTGGCATTATCAAAGCCTGAGACAGCCAAGACAGAGGAGGGAGGCTGGACTTTCAAACCCTCAGTGCCCTTTGCAACTCCTGTGTGCCCTCCTCCCCTACCCCTCACCCAAACAAACACAAGGAAAAAAAAAAAAACCATCATTAGTGGAGAAGGGTTTTAACAGATGGCTCCCAGGGCAAAGATTCCCTGAGCCAGCTTTGGCAAGGACATGCCAAGATTTGCTGATGAGAAGGAAGGAATCCTTCTGAAAGTCTTTTGCTGGGCCCGTGGTGGAATGGACTGCTCTACCTTTACCTCAAGGCTGAGAAACAGGCAACTTGGATGGAGGTTCAAGGCATAGCCAAGCCATTCCAAGGCCTTGGTGCTGTCAAATCTTTGCTTCCTCAGTTGCTCTCCTCACTAGGGAGTCGTGGACAGAGGCCCACGTGACCATGCCTAACTGTGCTTCTGTAGGTTTTCCTGCCCATGCTTATTGACTGAGATCTTATAAGTCTAGAAAACAACCAGTCTCCACAATATTGTCAGGGAATCCAACTGGACACTGAAAGTCCCCACTCCCTCTACCCCAAACCCAGCCAAGAAACCAACCAGAGTCCCTGGTTCGTTGTACACTGTCCCATAAATGGGGTTAGAGGTTGATATTCAGATAGGGAAACTGAAGCAGAGAGAAAGAAAGGGCTGGTGTTCAGAGCTCCTAAACGTCCCTGTTCTTGACTCTTAAGCTCCTTCTTGACTAATAGCTAACAGTAATACAACACCAACGAGAGCTAAATGGTCAGGGCTGAAGCAAAGAAAGCAAAAGGTAATCTTCATCCATCCCATTTACTCAGTAATCAAGAAACATTTTAAGAATCACTATAACGTGCCAGGTGTTGAACAAATGATTGGGATAGATACAAAGACCTAGTCCCTGACTTCAAGGAGTTCCTAAACTTGGAAAAGAATAATAAATCTAAACAATAATTATAACACAAAGCTATCATTTGTTGAGCACCTACTATGTGCTCTATTTCTCACAATCATGTAGGATTGCACTGTCATCATTCTTTTGCAGAAGAGGAAGCTGAGGCTCAAAGAGAGGAAGGTCTTTGCAAGCCTGGTAAGTGGTAGGGCAGGGAGTCATACCTCACTCTGGTAGGTACGACTCTGGTATCCGTTGCTGTGGAGTCGATTCCGACTCATAGTGACCCTATAGGACAGAGTAGAACTGCCCCACAGGGTTTCCAAGGAGTGCCGAATGGATTCAAACTGCCGACCTTTTTGGTTAGCAGCTGTAGCTCTTAACCACTACACCACCAAGGTTTCCATGACTCTGGTAGGGTGTTGGCTACCAGGAAATTCATTTTTCTCCTCACCTGCTCCCCTAAGTTGGTTCTCCTCTTACCTCCCCACTGCTTCTCTTCTGTCTCCTTTGCTTTCTTACCTTCCCCTTGCTGACCCTTGAGTATGGATTTGCTCCTCATCTCTCGTTTCTTCTGTCACCACTGTTGCCTAAATCCATTCCTAGGGTTTCATTCATCACCTTTTTACTTGTGGTTTCCAAAACTATTCTCCAGCTCCCACCTCACTTCATGCTCCAGGCCTCCATTTCCATCCACAAGTCATTTCAGATACCTAATACCACTTTGCCATTGTCAAGCCACTTTCTTCAGGATTTCTTTGCCCCTTGCCTGGATTATTCCAATAACATGAATCTCCTCTGTCATTTTATTCTCTTCCTGTTTCGGGACTCCTTGCCTTCTTGATTTTTCTTCCTAAACGTCTCTTTTCTCACATCACTACCTTACCCAGGAATCTTCAGTGGTCCCCTAATGCGCATGGAACTATATCCATATGCCTACAGAGCCCTCTGTGTTCTGATCCTAGCCCCTACTCTGCTCATCTCAGAACCTATATCCCAGGGCTCCTCACTATCTCCCCAGTGCATGGCAGTGCTTTTGCTCCATATGCCCTCCTCAACATCTTTCACTATGGACTCCTACCCACCCATCAGGATACAGCCAGAACAGGCGTCTTCTATGGAACTGGTTCTGATTCACACAGCTAGATTCGGGCCCTCTCTTCCTGAATTCCCACAGCACTTTTTAAACAAAATTTTATTTCTGATGAAAATATACATAGCAAAACACACACCCAATCAACAGCTTTTACATGTACAGTTCATGGACCATGGTTACGTACTCCACATTGTGTCACCATCCTCACTACCTCTGCCCCTATTGTTTCACCACCGTTCACTTATACTTTGCCCCTTGAAGTTCTCATGTGTGGTTTAGAGTTACTATTGTCATTTCAGCCTCACATAGGTAATTCTTTAACAGGGCGCAAAGCTCAAGACAGATATTCTTTATTTATTGAAGTAAATTGTTGTTTAGTTTAAAGATGACTTCATAGGATTGTTTTAGCTCAAGGATCAAAAGTTGTTTCCAGTAATAGATTTGGGGGTCCGTCCAGTCTCAATGTGTCCAGTAAGTCTGATTTTCAATAAGAATTTGAAGTTCTGTTCCTCAATTTTCCTCATTTTGATCAAGATCCATCTATTGGGTCCCTGATCAAAACGTTCGGTAATGGTAGCCAGGCACCATCCATTTCTTTTGGTTTCATGGCAAGGGAGGTAGTAGTTCACGGAGGCAATTAAACCTCAAACCATTTCTTTCTCCAATTCCAGGATCTCCTTCTTCCTCTGTTGCTCCAGGCAATTACAGACCAATTGTTGCATCTTGGATGGCCACTGACAAGCGTTTAAGACTCCAGGCACCACACGATGGAAAACATGAGCAAGAGCAGAAACTCTTAGAATAATATTAGGCCGATCAACTGGATAGGTGCAGGAGACCACCACCCCAAAGCCTTGAACCAAGAAAACTATTCCCACGAGGTACTATTTGTAGCTAAGTATTATCAATTGCTGTGGGCTTTTTTTTTTTTTAATCCCCCCTGCTATTTTTTTGTTGTAAAATTATCCCATAGCACTTTGTTATTTCATATCCTTGGGTACTGGGTTCGGCCTTGCCTTGCAGTTTGTTCCAGGGGAAGAAGCTTGGGCCATGAAGTTTGAATCGGCTTGAGTTCTTGCTCAGCAACTTCCTATTAGTGTGAACTTGGGTCCTTTAACATAAGCCTTTTTTCTCCCATCCTGTAAAATGCACAGAAGAATATAATCTTGCTGTGAAAGTTAGAAATAATGCATGTAAAAACACCCTACACAAGCAAGTGATTAATGATTAATACCGACCAAAAACCCTTTGCTGTCAATTCCAGCTCATAGTGACCCTATAGTACAGAGTAGAATTGCCCCATAGGGTTTCCAAGGAGCGGCTGGTGAATTCGAACTGCCAACTTCTGGTTAGCAACCGAGCTCTTAACCACTGCACCACCAGGGCTCCAATAATTAATAGATGGTAGTTATTAATATTACTATTATGCATTTTTTATTCTCCCATCAGTTCCTTGAGACCGGGGCTGACTAGCTTCTATTCATTTTTGCCACAGCCACCAGCACAGCACCAACAATATAGAAACCTTTCGACCAATGTTAGTTGGATGCTGACTAAACTGAAGAATTCAAGATTTCCTATTTTCTCCTCTGCTACTGCCTTGTCAGTTTGACCCTGCTGCCTCCATGGTCTTAGCCCCAGCCCTTCCCTACTATCTGTCTCTGTTTTCCAAACCCAGTGTACCTCAATATCCACCCCATGCCATACTTAAAAGGAACCCTGGTGGTGCAGTGGTTAAGTGCTTGGCTGCTAATCAAAAGGTTGGTAGTTTGAATCCACCAGTGGCTCTGAGGGAGAAAAGACCTGGTGATCTGCTGCAGTAAATATTACTGCCTAGAAAATCCCGTGGAGGCAATTCTACTCTGTTATACAGGATCTCTATGAGTTGGAATCAACTCAGCACACAACAATATGCCATATTTATGTTATTTAAGGTCTTTCTGTGGAAGAACTCGGCTGTAGGTGGAAATGAATGTTGAAAGCTTCTCAGTGGAATAGGAATCGTATATCACTCTGATGTTGGGATAAAACACTAGGAAGCCCTGCCATGCAAACCACAATTCCCTAAACCTCTGTAAAAAGTGGCCTTGAAACCCCTGGAGACCTGGCAGGAGATTCCTTTCTCTCTGTTGCTTGGCACTTGGCCGTTCTAATTCTGGCTGACTCCCAGCAGCCCGAAGGCATATAAAAACTTAAAGTCCCAATACCCATACCCTAGATGAGAATGCAGTTGTGGCCCCATGTCACTTTCTCCTGTCATCCTTAAGGCAGAGCTAAATCCGTATGGGTCTCCAGGTTATACATAGGAAATCATGGCACTAGGAAGGAGCTGGGGTGGTGCAAGTGGTTTGTGATCAGCTGCTAACCTAAAGGCTGGTGACTCAAACCCACCCAGCAGCTCTGTGGAAGAAAGATCTGGTGAACTGCTTCTATAAAGATTACAGCCTAGGAAAACCTGTGGAGCAGTTCTACTGTGTAATAGGTGGGGTTGCCATGAGTCAGGGACCAACTCAATGGTTGTTAACAACAGCATGGTACTAGGATATCTGGGGTGTCTTCTTCCTACTGCTGGTGGCCAACACCTTAGATTGTCCATATCCCAGGTGGGTGTCCCAGCTAGCCTTTGCAGTTGTGCTAGGGAATGCTTGAGGCCAAGGCCCTCGAGCCTGGGACGGGAGAACATTGGTTGCAGATGCAAGCTAGCAGGAAGCTTTGATGTTCCGAACAGGATCAAGAGGCGTGGGAAGTGAGACTTCTGTTCCCTTGAGCTCCCACAAGGCAAAACCTTTCCTTTATCTTATAGGCCTCAGCATAGCCTAAAGTTGCTGGCTAAAGTCTGTTAGGCCCAGAGTAAATCAGGCCAGAACCAAAGAATGCACTTGAATCAAAGTGGAAAATTAGACACTGTGCAGGGGAAAGCTTTCCTTTCCAAAATATATATGCATCAAAGTGTACCTCTGTCTAGCTGGGACAGGAGTCATCAAAATGCAAATGTGGGTTTTGAGAATGCTAATGTTGGAAGTGGAGAACAATACTGAGACAGACTTCCTGGGGCCAGGGAGAGGGCCCCAGGGCAGGATGTGGGAGCCCCGTGGGGGCAGGGATGAAAGTGGCAAAGGAAGCTGGGTGAGAGAGCCTGGAGATGAAAAAGCAGCAGGAGTCAACTGAGGCTGAAAAGCTGCAGAGGCCAGCCTGGAGAAGGGGAGTGCTCAAGAGGACGGGTCAAAGAACCTGACTGCTGACCACTGACCTGAGGCTGTGTGCCCAGAAAAGAGGAGGGCAAGAGCGGACATTTCTCTGAGTGGCAGCCCATTGGGGTGGAGAGAGTCAGGACGTGCCTAGAGCCTGGGCTTGGACTTGAGGTCAGGGCCTGGAGAAACAGACAGAAGGGCCCGTGTTTCTGTAAGATGTCTCTACTTGGGTAAAACTGGCATGTGAGGCAGAGGAGAGGGGTTGAAAAGATGGGCTTGAGAGTGGGGTGCTGGGCCAAACCCAGGGTTCAGTTCAGGCCACCGTGAAAGCTGCTTCTCTGGGTTTAAATCCTGACTCTTGTCACTTGAGGGGAAATGCTTTCTCTTTCTGTGCTTCACTTTCTTATCTGTAAAATGGAGATCACTGGTTGCTGGTAGGACTAAATAAGTTAAAACAGTGCCTGGCACAGGGTGAATACTTTGCAGATGGATGCTTCTTATTTCTGTAGAAGAAGAGACTGAGCCTCAGAACCACTTAGTGTGTGCAACTCTGTTGCTAGTTGCCATAGAGTCAGCCCTGACTCATGGTGACCCCAGGTGTTACAGAGTAGAACTGCTCCACAGTATTTTCTTGGCTGTAATCTTTATGGAAGCAGTTCACCAGGCCTTTCTTCCACAGGGCTGCTGGATAGGTTCAAACCACCACACAGCTCTAGGCAGCAAGAAAGTGGTGGATACTGGATTTCAACTCACATCTGTCAGACTCCGGTACCTGTGCAGGTGCACCATACCACACTACCTGCCTCTCCTGATAGGGAGTGAGCTGCCTTGTACTGAGAACAGACACCTAGAGATGTGCTTTGGGGTCCCAAAGAGGTAGAAGAATAGCCTCAGCTGTGAAGCCAAGAGCCAGTGCAAAAGAGGAAGCCCCGCGCCTGTGAGAGGTGATGGTAGAAAATAATCAATGATAGGAGTAGGTGGGGTTTTTGGGGGTAGGAGGGTGCTTATGTTTGGTTTTGAGGTTTGTTCACTCACCATGTGTGGGCAGTGCCTACTGAATCCCTAGCCCATGATTACCTGTTGCCGTTCAGCCGATTCTGACTCTTAGTGACCATGTAGGACAAAGTAGAACCGCCCCATAGGATTTCCAAAGAGCAGTTAGTGGATTCGAACTGCTGACCTTTTGGCTGGCAGCCAAGCTCTTAACCACTGCACCACCAGGGCTCCGGCCCATGATTAGAGCCCAATAAATCATTTTTGCATGACTGAGTCTCCCCACCTAGACTGTAAGTTCCTGGAAGGCAAGGAGTTGTGTCTCACACTTGCTTTGCATCCTCCAGGGCCTTGCATGGCACTTGATGAATGGTTGTTAAATGAGTTCATTCACTGGTGCCAGGCCTTGTGCTAAGCGGTGGGAATACACAGATGAATACAATATGATCCCTGCCCTTGGGTAAACTCCTCTTAGTCTGGTGAATGAATAAAGGAAAGAATGAATGGAAACCGTGGGAAAGGCCAGGCCATTCTGCTAATTTCTTTACGAACTAGTAGATAGCACAGAGATATACCCTCAGATATCCAGCTTTCTTCCTGGCTGTTGACACGCTTGGTTACATTTAGTGTCTTGGTTACATTTAGTGTCGGTAAGCTGCTGCTATCTGGGTGTCAGAGCTCTGCACAAATGTGTCTTTTATAGGAAATGGTGATGCCACCCACCTGCTTTCTCCTACTCAGACTTCAGGAGTGGAGGTTCAGAGAGGGATGTCTGGATGCCCTGAGTTACTCCCCTTCTCTCACCTAGACTCTCTTGGGACCAAGGACTGCTTAGGGTAACAGGAGGCAGAAGGCTGAGGAAGCTGAGATTTTTCCTTGTGTGAAGTCCACTGCTGAATCACTTTGATTCCCTAACACAGAAAAAAAATTAGTTGCCGTGGGGTCAATTCCAAATTTATGGTGACCTGGTGTGTGTCAGAGAATAACTGTGCTCCAATGTAGAAATGTGCTCCAATGACTGATTTTTTTTGGAAATAGATTGCCAGGCCTCTGGGTAGACATCAAACTTCCAATCTTTTGTTTAGCAGCAGAGTGTCTTAATCATTTGTACCACCCAGGGACTACCCCTAGCACGGAAAAGATAGCCAAATGAGCTGCATGGCTGAGAGCTACACAAAGCTCTACCTTTTCTGTTGGGGACACCTCTCCTCAGAGGTCAGTGGAAGGGTTCAGTGAAAATGCTGACTCTTGCAAAGGAGGGCAGCTTTTCAAAATATTCAAGAAGGCTTGTGTTCTTTCACATCTCAGCACAAGATTCATTCCTGTGGGGTTAACCTCAAGGGGCAGGTGATGCATTCCCTCTTCAGTGGAAACACCACAGTCTGAGGCGCAGCTGCGTGTGAGAACAGGAAACTGACAGTGAAACAGGCTGGGGGCATTTCTAGGGCTCCGGCGAAACAGTAAGCAGAAGGGGGCAAGGGTGGCCCAGGGCCTGAGAGCAGTCACTGGCAGGACTTGAATAAAATAGGGCCGTATGCTAAGGGGCCTTACATGGAAAGGGAAAATGGCCTCTTGCCACACCCTCCTCACCAACTTTGCCCGAAGTCAAAGAGTTCACACTGCAGGCTCTGAGCCTCTACTGTGTTAACCACAAAGGGAGTCAAACCAACCAGGAACCTTCCTTGACTTGGGGAGCCAGCCCAAGGGAAAAGCCAAGACACCCTGCAAAAGACAGACCAGGCTCTGGGGACCATGGTCTCGGGGAACATCTAGCTCAATTGGCGTGACACTGCTTATAAAGACAATGCTCTACACTCTACCTTGGTGAGTAGTGTCTGGGATCTTAAAAGCCTGTGAGCGGCCATCTAAGATACTCCACTGGTCTCATCCCTTCAGGAGCAAGGGAGAATGAAGAGAACAGGATACAAGGAAAAGATTAGTCCGAAGGACTAACTGTTCACAGCTACCAAGGCCTCCACCGGACTGAGTCCAGTACAGCTAGATGGTACCCGGCTACCACCACTGACTGCTCTGACCAGGATCACAACAGAGGGTTCTGGACAGAGCTGGAGAAGGATGTAGAGCATAATTCTAACTCACAAAAAAAAAGAAAAAAGACCAGATTTACTGGCCTAAAGGAGACTGGAGAAACCTCGAGGGTATGGCCCCCAGACACCCTTTTAGCTCAGTGGTGACGTTACCTCTGAGGTTCACTGTTCAGCCTGGGAGTGGACAGTCTGCTAAAACCAAATGAGACTAACGAGGTACAGGAGTCCAGTGACAAGGGCCAGAAGGCAGAAGGGGAGAAGGAAGCTGATGATAGGGAACACAAGGTTGAGTAAGGATATTGTTGATGTGTTGTGAGATTGTTAACCATTGTCATAGGGCAACATGTGTAGTAACTGTTAAATGAGAAACTATTTTGTTCTGTAAGCCTTCATCTTAAGTGAGAATAACAGCACAATTGGAAGAGCGTAGTCAAATGTCACTGAACTGTGTATGTAGAAATTTTTGAAACGGTGTATCTTTGGCTATGTGTATTTTCACCAAAAAAAAAAAAAAAGTTGAGAATTTAGAGGGTTAAAATGTTGTGAGGTTGTTAACCAAAGTCATAAAACATCATGTGTACTACTGTTTCATGAGAAACTATTTGTTCTGTAAGCCTTCACCTGAAGTACAATTAAAAAAATAAAAAAAAAAAAAAAGACAGCCCAAGGAGGTAAGGACATACGATGTACAGATGCATTTATAACACGTGTCACCCTGTGGATCCCCAACCATATTCCACAGTGAATGAGAATGAGCACAAGCAAACATGGACCACATCTCATGGGATGTTGGTAGATGTGGGAAGAGCTAGGTTTTAGGCTCTGACATGCACTTTTTACTAGGAGAAGATGGGAAAAAATGAGCAAACTGGGCTTTGAAGAAGTTCCATGTTGATGTTCTCTTCAGTCTAACAACTCTCTCTTCTCCTCCATCATCACTGACGTCCAAGCTCCCATCATCTCTTTTTCTTTTTTTTTTTAATAATATTTTATTGCTTTTCTGACTAAAGTCTACACAGCAAATCAGGTTCCCATTTGACAATTTCTACATAAATTCTTCAGTGACATTAGTTACATTTTTCTCAATGTGTCAACATTCTCTTTAATTGCATTCTGGTGGTTCCATTTCTAGTACTCTAGTTTCCCTGCCCCTTTACCTTCTCATTTTTGCTTTAGAGTAATTGTTGACCTTTTGGTCTCATATAGGTGGTTTTTGAATTCCCATTACCTCTTCCCTTGAACTATTGCATTAACCTCCTAGCATATCTTCTTGCTTCCACTCTGAACCCTTTTCCTCCACCTCCATTTAATTCATACCCCATGTGTCAGCTACTAATATATTAAAAATAAAAACTGGAACATATCACCTTCATGCTTAAAACATTCCATTGCCTTCCCATCACTCTTAGGATCAAGACTGCAATTCTAAAAGGCCCTGCATGACCTGAGTCCTCCCCCCTTCTCTTCTGCTATCCCTCTCCTCCAGCTAGGCTGGCTTTCTCTATCTAGTTCGTTGAATGTACAGGCTCCCTCCTGTCACAGGGTTTTTGCACACTGATGCCCATCATCCTTTAATGCTCAGTTCAGTTCAAATATGTGTATTTGTGATTGTTTGATTGGATTGATTGATGGATTGATAAGTCTTTTTCCCATTGAATGACAAGCTCTCTGAGGACAGAGACCTCAGCTAGTATTGCTCTTTATTGTAATCCCAGTGCTGGACAGGGTGCCTGGTGCAGAGCTGATGTTTAATAAATGTTTGCTGAAAAAGTGAAGGAAAAAAGTATTGGAGCCAGTTCTTCATTTCATAGATGCTTCATGACTGGAGAGATCTTAGAAGTCATTCAAGCCAGATGAGGAGCTGGGGGCTTGGAAAAGCAGTCACTTGCCAGAGATCACATGGCTTGGCCATCGAGAGAGAGCTGGGGTTTGGTCCTGGGTATTACTTCCTTCTCCTCTTTGTCGTTCTGACTTAGCCACCTGACGGTGCTGGGGAGGGGTTAGGGGGAGGTGATGACAGGGTCAGTTTCTAGATCACAGCTGACGGAATGATACCCAGAAGAAATCTCTTGTCATGCATAAAGCTTCCCTGCTTCAGCAACCTTCTTCCTTAGAAATAACCAAGGTTGGCTCCCAGACATCAATGCTAATCCAAAGAAACAACAGCATGATTTTTTTTTTTTTTTAAACTATTTCCACCAGGTTTGGGAATGCATTCTTTGGTTCCATAAAAAAAAATGTAGGCTGAGCCTATTGCATATCAGAAGAAATACCAAAACAAACAAAACATCAGTGCAGAAGACCATTTTTTTTTAACTAAATGGACACACTGGATACTGCTCGTTGGTAAAAAAAAAGGCTGTAACTTGTGTTCTCTAGGTTCACATCCACCAGTAAGCTCCCAAAGGGAACTGTCTTGTTTACCATTATACTGCCTGGCCCATAATAAATGCTCAGTAAATATTTGTTGAATGAATAAATGAATGGAACTTTCATTGGTATGGAAAGAGTCCTGGGTGGCAGAGGTAAAATCACAGCACCAAAGTGCTACAGCCATCTGTTCTAGCATTTATTTGCCAGATCTACTTGGTATGTCTCTTTGGAAGATCTATTATTGTATAATAGAATTGCACAACAGAAGCAGAAGACTAGAGACAGGTTCTAACACTTGTTGACAATTTGAATTTAGGTAAATTACCTAATAGCATTTGTGTTTCCGTGGGAGAAATCTCACTTTTATGCGGGAGACCTGGGTTTGATTTCTGGCCAATGTACCTCATGTGCAGCCACTACCCCTCTGTCAGTGGAGGCTTGCTTGTTGCTATGATACTAAACAGGTTTCAGCAGAGCTTTCAGATTAAGATGGATTAGGAAGAAAGGCCTGACAATCTATTTCCAAAAATCAGCCAATGAAACCCTATGGATCACAACAGTCCAATCCGCAACTGATCATCGAGATGGTGCAGGGCCAGACAGTGCTTTGTTCTGTTGTGCATGGGGTCGCCATGAGTCCGGGGTGGACTTGATGGCAGTTTATAAAGATAACAACAACAAAATTACCTGTCTGAGCTCCCAGGGCCCTTATCAAATGGGCATAATAATTCTTTATTTGCCTGAAGATAATTTTTCAGTAAGTTCAATCTAACATTTATTGAGTGCCAGCACTGTGCTAGGCACTGGGGATGTGGTAAAAACAAAACAAAACCGGAAAATTGTTTGGGACTGAGGAGCAAGAACCATATCTCAATACTCCTCCCAGTGTTGAGATTAGAATCAGAACCTTAGAGCCATTCCAAAAACCAAAACCAAACCCGTTGCCAGTCAAGTCAATTCCGACTCATAGATGATTGGGCCCGTGCCTCTCGTTTTAAAGATGAGAAAAAAAGAGAACAACAACTTTACAAGACACTTAGCCAGGGTCACACATTAATTTAGCTGTGAACAGGGCACTAGTTTTGACTCCTTTTTCGGTCACATTTTTCACTATTTGAGTCTGTGGTTCCTCTCGCCTTCTGCAGTTGGGGTGTAACTGAGAAATGACAAATGGGTATTTGAGTTTTGTAGCAGCCTGCAAATGGATCGTCCTGGAGCTCACAACACAGGGTCCCCGGAAATTGAGGAAAGTAGCGCAGGAATGGGCCCGCCAAGCGGGAATGCGGAAGAGTGCTCTCTGCTAGGCCCGGTGGGGAGCCTCTCTCGCAGCCAGCTCACCGCAGCTCACACTCTGGAATGCAAATTTGGAGCTCAAAGGCCCTGAGGCAGCCTCCTGTGTAGGTGGCTCAGCCGTTTCTTTTTATTTCCCTCCTAGGCCTTACCTGCCTAAACAAACAGCCAGAGTCTCCCACCCGCTTTACCCTAGCCCGGACAGGAAACAAGCAGTGACAGCGCCTCCCTCTTGGATCCCAGGGCGGCCAGGCTAGCAACCCAGCACCGCCGCGCTCCGATTGGCTGCGCCCGGCGTAAACGGCGGAGCGCTCCTCCAATCCGGGGCCCGGGCTGGTCGGGCGCGCCGGCAGTTCTCGCGCCGCCGGGAGCCCGTGGGGAGCGAGGTTTTACATGCCTGTGGTATTTGCTCAGAGGGGCATGACCACTTTGGGCAAGTCTTTAAATGTGAGTCAGCTTTCGGCCGATCCCTGGGAAAAATTCCTTCGATGTTGTCAGGCAGGGCTTGCTAGCTGCAATTTTTTTTTTTTTTTAAACAATTCTAAAGGGATAATCCCAGTGAATGGGGAAAGGCATTCGGACCCTGTCTCCCGCTCCCATGTGAAGAGGCCTCGGGCAGTGCTGGGTGGGGCGGGGGCGGGGGGCACCTCAGTTCTTGGGCGGGCCTAAGGTGGGACAAATTCCTGAGGTGCTGGCCCCTAGGAGCTGGTTTTCAGGAGGGTCAGGGCACCAGGCTTCTTCCCGGGCCCCTCCATGCCTGAGGACACATAGAATACAATATGAACGGTGCCCCCTGGAGTTGTGCAGCATGCCTTTCTTAACATGGGAAATGCTTGGTCCCCTACTTCCCTTTCTGCCGTTAGCTGCCTCGGTCTCGCGGTGGTTCTAGTCTTGTTCGCGCATTCAGTACCTGTGTGATTTTAGATAACCTCTCCACCTCACTAAGCTTCAGTTTCCTCATTGGCAAAGCGAAAGGCAGACAGTAGAGAAAGCGAACTGGTCTGGGAGTGTGGAAACCTGAGGTGTTCTCCCAGCTTATTCTCCTTAACTTGCTTGGACAAGTCACTTCCGCACTCTAGGCCTCACTTTCCACGACTGTAAGATGAGGGAATTGGTCTAGAAGAGTCCTTAAGGAGCTTTCCAGTTCTATGAATGTAGTTACATCAGGCCGTCTCTGTAACCCGGTTCTGGAACTTGTGCCTCTGGAGTAGACAAAGCTCTGTGACTTGCCAGCCTACCCCAGCACAACTCAATAGCTGTCTGGCTTTCACCCCCTACGTATCATCTCAGAGACTCCCAACAGACAGGATTGGGAGCACTGGGGAGGAAAAAAAAACCAAAAAAGGCCAAAGGCTAAGGGAAATAAGCAGGGACTGGAGGGATTTATGTGCAATTTGATTTTAAATGAACATCTTGTGCAAAAGAAGAGGCAATTTGGCACCTGTTACTGGTGAGTTAATAGCTTAGGCACTCTTGGTAATAGGGATGTAATACTGTGAAGACAGATTAGCTCATGTGGCAGCGACTTAGAAGAAGAGTTGACCAGAGAGAGGCTGTAGAATCTCTGCCTGGTAATCGTTTAAGGATATGGTAAGCACCACACTGCCTTCTTTGAGAGGCCTTAAAACCCAGGCTGAATGCAACCATTAGAACCCTCTGAATCAGCCAGAACATATTATGTGTGTGAAAAACATGGTTTGATAAAAAGAGCATTGCACGCTGCTGCTAATTTAATGATGTGACCTTGGACAAGTCACTTACCTGCTCCCAGGCTCCCTTTCATCTGCTGCAAGATAAGGGATTAGACTAACTGACCTCTAAAAGTTCCTTCCAGCTCTGATATGCCATGATTAAATGGAATAATGTGCAAGTAATTGGTTTGAAAACCATGGTGGGAGGGGAGAGTTAGTTATTTTTATATAGATTAAGGCAATCTGACGGTTCACCAAGGTCTGTGATTGGTTACAATTGAGGCCATCTGTCGGAGACTGCAACGGCATTTGTTTGGTGATGAAGTTTCACTGTGGCCTATAAATCAGTATTATTTATTCGTTCCTACTGTCAGTTCCTACCCTGACTTTGCAGCCTGAGCTGGCCACTGTTCTCACTCTGCCTTGGTTTCTCCACCCTGACTTGCCTTTTCCAACCTCTTGTGATTTAGGCGAATTGTATCGTGCCATTGCCAAGTTTGGATTCTCTGGAAACAGGACTGCAAGTCTGGAGGAAGAGAAACTAGAACCAGATTGGTTTACCACCACTAATTCTGACCATGCCCCGTTTCCCTACTCTGTGATCTTCCTATTCTCCTGGGGGTTCTGAGCTTTATGGGAGATAGGGGAGGGGGAATGGGTTGAAGATAGAAAAAAGAAGGGGCCAATCATAAAGAAAAGGAGAAGACAGAAGTTTTTTTATTGTCATTTGTTTTAAAATTATTTCTGCCAATTCAGAAATAGGGAAGGACATGTAAGCCATGGTAAGTAGAATCAGATGATTGTTCATGCTGCATAAAAAAGAATTCCTAGAGGCTGTGGGAACCTGTGGGGCCTTGGTGGCGCAGTGGTAAAGAGCTCAGCTGCTAACCAAAAGGTAGGCAGTTGAAATCCACCAGCCACTCCTTGGAAACCCTATGGGGCAGTTCTATTCTGTCCTATAGGGTTGCTTGCTATGAGTCAGAATTGACTCGACAGCAATAGGTTTGATTATGGGTGGGAGCCTCATGGAGAGTTTGATTTTGCTTGGATAGATCGGAGAAGTCTTAAGAGGAAGTTATATCTGGGATAATTCTTGAGGATGGGGAGGAATTTGTTCTGCATTAAAAAGTGTCTCTAGGCTGAGCATAGGGCATACACAAGATGTGAGAGTACACAGTGGATCCTAGGTCTCCTAGGAAAGGTTAGTCATAAGATGTGTTGGGAGTGCAGGGCACTTGGGTGAGGGTGGCAGAACTGAAGCTGGAAGGCAAGGTTATGCACGGTCTTATCTTATGTTAAGGAATTTGTACTTTATTTTGTAGGAAATGGACACCAATAATTGAAGGCTTTTAAATAGACAGGTGAGATGGGTGATGAAGAACATTGTTTTTCAAACTTCTAGTTATGCAGTGAAATTCAGGCCATGACTAACATTTTAAAAATGGAATGGATAAGTATAGAATGGAACAAAAAATATCAGAGGACCTGCATGAAGTAAGGGTGAGTGCTGTTTCATGAAATATATGCATGTGTGTGTGTTTGTATGTGTTCTGGGACATGGTATAAAATGTACTTATTACTGTGGGTCATGGTCAGAAATTTCTGAAATCCACTAAATTTGCAGACCCTTCAGGCTGCATCGGGAAGGTTGGAGGGGGCAGAGACAGGAAATTCTTGCAAACAGGACAGGTGACCTGCATTCCCTCCCACTTCAAGTTCCTGAGAGGGAAATTGCTTAACTTTTAAAGAGAGTTAACTGATCTCTTCCAAAGCCTCCTCAGCGGAGGAAAGGTGATCATATTTGCCCTGCAGAGAAATGGAGACTATTGGAGTATTTAGTACTCTGCTGTCAGGGCACTTTCCCTAACAGTTCACATACTCTGGGCCAATAGTTGGAACTTGGTTTCTTCCAATTTCTGCCACAGACCCACACAGCCCTTGTACAAATCATGATCCATGACTTAATAACTGTGGTATTTTTCCATGCTTGCAATGAAACATTATGCAATTACTATAGCTAGCATTTTGGGGCAGAACAGCCAATGACTTTGATCCAGGTGTCCGTTTGGTAAAACGGGAGAATCTCAGGACCTGAAAGGACTAATAAAGGACATCATTATCTCAACTTGCCACACACCCCCACTCATGGTCTTATATTAGAGTACCTAAGAAGGCTATTTCCTAACCTCTCATGGTCAGCAATCCCCATGTCTTGCCAGACCTGAGTGTAGGGAAGCCTTTTGGGGATAATGTAGTTCCCCCTTGATGTAGTCAGAGCACATTTCTTCTGCTGCTGGCCTCAGAAAAACTGGGGAGCAGCTGGCTACCATCTGCCCTACAACATACTCATTACTTTAAGACTTTTTCTGAGTCTATGTTTGCCTTTGCTCAGGCAGCCTTACATGCAACAGGGGCCCATTTACTTCCCAGAGTTAAGCCATGTGGAGCATGTTGCTCCCCTGCTGTGATACAACATGGTCCAATCTGTTTCTTTTTAAGGTGACCAATGCTGTGCATATATAATTACATTCTCTGCTCCCCCATGTCCTCCTCTTCCTATCCCGACCCAAACTAAACCCTACTCAGGCAGTGCTGATACCAGCTCGGTTTACATAACTCCTGACACCCAACCTGTGGTTACACCTTCAGGGCAAACATACCCACACCTCTCTTCCAAAAAAAAAACCCAAAAACCGAAAACTGAAAACCAAACCCCTCGCTGTCAAGTCGATTCCAACTCGTAGTGACTCTATAGGACAGAGTAGAACTGTCCCATAGGGTTTCAAAGGAGCGGCTGGTGGTTTTGAACTACCAACCTTTTGGTTAGCAGCCAAGCTCTCAACCATTGAACCACCAGGGCTCCATACCTCTCTTTGGACTGTATAAATTTGCATATCTTTTCTACCTGAGCCAGGATTTTTCCAATTTCCTTGCTCCTAAGTGATACCTAATCTATAATAGCAAGAGCAACCTACCATGGTCTGAACACAACTATGTACCAACTCCTTTACTAGAAACTTTCTATATTCAACAAAATTCAGTGACATTATTTTCTTTCTTTTATAAATAACAGAACAGAGGCTTAGATAGTGTTCAAAGTTTCACATCTAGTTAATGATCAAGTTGAGTTCCAAAGCTAAAGATTTCAAAGCCAAATTCCTCTGGATTGTAATCCCGTGCTTTGACTCCTGAAATAGCACTTCTTCCCTGGATTCCTTTCAGTAGCCTCCTTCCATGAGAGCTAGGAATACCTTCTCTCTTCCCATTTTGTCCTAGAAAAATGATGAAAATCCACTTACCTCTTTAGAGAGAAGGTCTGAACAGAATTTAGATTTGCACTGCCGCATACAGAGGAGGAGTTGCCAAAAGTCATTATGTCCATGGAGCAGGAGAAAAGTGGGGTGCAGAACTCAAATTCTGGTAAAAAGACCAGACTTAATGGTTTGACTGAGACTGGAGGAACCCTGGAAGACATGGTCCCCAGACTCTTGTTAGCTCAAAACTAAAACCATTCCAGAGGCCAACTTCTTCAGACAAAGACTGGACTGGACTATGGGGCATAAAATGATACTCGTGAAGAGTGTGCTTCTTAGCTCTAGTAGATATATGAGACTAAATGGGCAGCTACTGTCCGGAGGTGAGATGAGAAGGCAGAGAGGGTCAGGAGCTGCTTGAATGGACATGGGAGATCCGGGGTGGAAAGGAGGAGTGTGCTGTCACAGTATAGGGAGAGCAACTAGGGTCACATAACAATGTATGTATAAATTTTTGTATGAGAGACTAACTTGAATTGTAAACTTGCACCTAAAGCACAATTAAAAAAAAAAAAAAAGTCATTATGTCCAGACTCTTGCCTCTTGACAGAATTCTCCGACTGTGAGAAAAAAGGTCTTTCTCAGTATAGGATAGAGGAAGAAAGGGAAGGGAGGTGTCCCAAATTACACAGCTCCAGATCTAAAGAAGTTTGAACTACAAGCCAACCGTGTGCTCCACTGTACCCATCTTTCATCCTTTCTTCATCGCTTATTCATTCCTGAGTCATAGCTTTGCCTTCCTTGCTAACCTTCTTTTGGGCACCCACTATTGTGTCAGAAACATTCCACAAGTATTGGAGTGGATCTTTATCAGCCATCTTTGCTATGAATAACACCACTCTTGATATATTCAAGGGCTGGACACCAGTCACTCTAGGGCCATAGATAAGATGCACAGTGAGCAATGATGTGGGAGGAGTGTACACATCTACAGCTGCGAGACTGGAAGACCTTCCTTTTGACCAAAATGGGTCCCTACCTGACATAACAATGCTCTCCCTTTTTCTCTCTGCTTAGAACAAAGAATCATAGAATTTCCTGAGTTGGAAAGGCTCTAGGGAGTTACCTAATCCAGCCTCTCACATCTGATGCCGGAATCTGCACTATGGCTTCTCTTACAATTGTTCATTCAACTTCTCCTTGAACACCTCCAGATATGAGCTAACTTGCTATTTTACATGGACTACTCACTCCATTTTTGGAAAGCTTTATTTGTTAGGCAGTTCATATAATTCTATATCAAGCTTGATCGGATTCTCCAATACTTTCATCCATGGATCCCATTTCTACTTCTTGAGGTAACATAGAAAAGGTCTAATGCCCCTTTCATATGAGAGTCCTCCAATATTTGAAGGCAGATATGATGTTGTTCTTAGTCTCCTCTTCCCCAGACTGAATATGCCCAGTTTGTGCCAGTTTTGCAATTGTGTTTGTACTCTTTGTAATGTCAATCTCATTTGTAGGGCATACTGGAATAAGTGAATGAATAATGGACTTTTATTATGTGCCAAGCCCCTTAAAATGCATTATCGAATTCAATTCTTATGTCCAGCCTGTAAGATTAGAACACTTCTCATTTTATAGAGGAGGAAACTTAAGCTCATGAAGTTAGGTGTTTAGACCAAGGTCATACAGTTAAAAATAGAACTGGCACATTAACCTTTTACCAAAAACATGTGCATTATTTTTGCCTTTATATATGAGCTTCACCAGGGCAAGGATAGCACAAGGCATTCAAGATACAGGTTTTGTCCTCCTTAACTAAATATGAACATTGAAAAGAGACGACATGTATCTCTGCGGTCTTAATTCTTACTTGCTAGAGCCCTTTTCTTCCTCTGATTCTTCCCCACCTGACTCTGTCTATAGATTGTAACGAGATACTGGGCAAACTCTCCATTTCTGCAGATAGAGAAACAGAGCAGAGAGGTAGATGGTTTCTGTCCATACTGACTCAGAGACATAGTGCAGAAATCAGAATTGAACCTCCAAATCTCAGACAATTGCTAATTTCTCATGTGTTAATTTAGAGTAGAAAATATTGGAGACATTTGTCACTTTTCCATAATATTTTTGGGATACAGGAGCCCTCTGGTGGCCAAACTAGTAGCAGGACGGTGTCCTTGGAAAAGTCAGGCAATGATTCGGAGATTTTCTGCCAGTACTCCTCTTAGTGATCTCTGGCTTCATTTTAGGGACACTTCTTTTCCATTTATCTATCTTTTTTCTTCCTGTTTTCACAGAGGGTTCCTTGCTTTTCACACACCCTCCCTTCTTCTTTCTCCCTTGAGTTCCTCTCTGTACCTTCCCCTCCAACCCCAGTTGTCACCCCCTCGTACCCCTGGAATCTCTCCCTGCAGTCTTTGGCCTCAAAGGACCCTTTCTGAAATCTGGCCAGTTCCCCTGTGGCAGGTGCTGAGCGACAGCTGCTGCCTCTGCTGCTGCTTCAGTAGTGTGGAATTCATATCCCTTGTGGGTGTTTAGAGCCTGCAGATGGATTAACTAACTAATGATGCCTGCTCATCAACAAGCGTTTCTAGCATCCTGCTAAGCACGGGGGCGGGGATTCTGATCATCACTCAGAACCAAGCTTTCTTGGAAGAGCAGATGAGCCTCCTCTCCCTGAGGCACAAGGAGCTGATCACACATCACCTAGTTTCTGGAGTTGGCCAACTGTCCAGAGCCAGGCCATTCTAAGTTTCTGTGTACAGCTCTCAATTGTGCAGAAGTCTGATTTCCTCATTACACTTTGCTCGCAGTGGTCTGTCTTCTGTAAGTCCATGCCACACAAGAGCACCTAAGAAGCCAATGGCAAATAAAGACCCACAAAACAGCTATTTGATTCCACATGTGGACAATTGAGAGAAGCTATACTGGTGACCACTGGATTTCAGTGAACCAAATAAGAGAAAATAAAGCTAAGATAGTATCGGGAAGAAATTTGGGCTAAGATTTTAGGCACAGTCACCCTGGCTTTTAGTGTAGCGAAGTAATGGGGCAGTATAACACTTAGAAAGCACTTTGGACTCTTGAGAAAAAGACTTTCTTTCAATGAGCTGATGACTTTATTACACTCTGTACTTACAATTAGTGGCTTAATCACAGGGCAATCGGGTGACATAGGCAAATTCATTACCCTCATTCCAGAGACAAAGAGAAAAACCTTCCAAGATATGATGCAAGAGGGTGGTCAGGATCAAAACTTAGAGTACAGTGCTCCTGGGCTTGTTAGAAGGTACAGCCAGAAGGGCAGCTCTGGGAGAGCCATAGAGGTTTGGAAAGGTGCAGAAGAAATGGCTGGCAAGGATGGAGAGTGTTACAGAGGGCATTCCTCTAGTTAATCGCAGTCCAACTCAATGAAGGGATTTTGCAGTAGTGACAAAATGCATCTAGGTTTCTATTTCTGCTACCTCCCCAGCAAGAGGGAGTGGTCTTTGGAGGAAGCAAGATGAATTTCAGTTCCTAATTATGAGGATTAGGGTAGCATTGGAAAGTAACACCATGGGAGGTTGCAGAATTATCTTATCTCTAGATTTTAAGAAAGTATAGATACGTCTTTTGGGAAGTCTACAGATGTATATGGGTGAAGCCCTACCTCAAAGATGGATGAGCCTCCCAGACCTGTCATTCTAGAATTTCCTTAGGCTTCCTGTTTTCCAGCATTTTATGGATTTTTAAAGTACCTCATTTCTAGGGATTTGGAGTGAAAGGGTGATGCAGGAGTGTGTGCTAAATCTGTCATCTTAATCCAATTTCTCTCAATAGGCTACCACCTTGCCCTTTACCACCTCCCTCCAAACCACAGATAGATACTCTCATACCTCCCAGTGTCTGATACAGTTTACAGGATCCACTGTAACTTTGTCATCCCACCAAAAACTCTTGCATTAAGGCCAGTGCATGGTTTATTTAATTTTTCGCTTGGTTCAGTGTGTGCGCTTAGCATGGTGTCCTTTTTAATAGAGCTGTCTGCATTGATGTGGTCAGTTCTCTGTTCTCACACTAAGCTTTTGAGTAAAGAGCCCGGACCACGTCTACTAAATACACTTCGTTTCGCAGCTCATTCCAAAGACAGGTGCTAAATAAATTGATTTTTATAGTGATGACCTAATGAAAAGTGCATTAGATTCGAAGTTAGACGATCAGATTTACTCCCTGCCCTGCCACCAATTAGCTGTGTGACCCTGAATATCTCTTTGCTTCTCCTTGCCTCAGTTTTTAAGTTTATGCGTGAGGAGATTTGGACGAGATAATCTTGTAGTGCACCTCCAGCTGAAATTTTCTATTTTCATACTAATGTCCTCCTCCAAAAAGACTGTAAGCTCCTCAGGGGCTGGGAAGAACCTTCTGTAGTATTTATTCTGGCCCTTAAGACAAGGGTGGAAGGGTGGGAAGAGGGGAGGACTCAAGTATCTGTCATGGATAAATCATTGGCAAGCACTTTAGAAAAGCTTCCAGGTGAAAGCTAAATGGTACTTTAGGAGGGAGAAGCACTGGAAAGAGGCAGGAGGAGCCGGTTTTCCTTTCAACATCACCTCTTGTTTGCAAGCCTACTGTGTGCTCCTAAGTTCCTCCACTCCTAAGGAACTGCTGAAAGTGACCTTGGCCCTAGATCTGGAAGAGAAGAGTGTAGACAGCTACACAGTCAGTCTAATGTTCCTCACCCCAGTAGGACTTGAGAGAACTCTTCTTTCTCACGACAAGGCGGGATTTATGCTTTTCTATGAAAATTTTCATGTAAATGGAAAGAAAAGGCTAGAAAGTTTGGGCATGGAGCCGAGGCTTTTGTGAAGGGTAAGATTCCTCAGCTGTCATAAATATCAGTGGAAGAAGAAACAGGTGGTGAATCCCTGTTTCCCTTACACAAATATTTTAAGTGGATCATAAACCCCCTCTGTTCTCCCAACTAGTAAGTCCTCACAGTGTTTTAGTGCTTAGAATGCCAGAAACGTTTTTACATACCAAGTGGGAGCATCACCCTGCTAGTGACTGCTGGTGTTTTGGGTAAATAGACTTTGGTTCTAGGAGGCTGGCTTGGATCCTAATTCCCTTATTCAGATAGCCAACAGAGAAGCTGGCCCAACTTCCTACACTCGATTGACTTAGAGGTTGTCAATGGAAATGTCTTATTTTATTACTGATAACGAAGTCGCAGCATAAAGGAGTTATGTTTGCCAGGCAGGCAAGGTGGGAAGTCTTGGCAGCAGCTCTGGGCAAAACCAGGAAGAACATGATGAGGCCAACTGAAAGAGAACAGCACTGGTTTCTAAAGAGGGGGTGCATGTCAGAGAAGCAGGGCCTTTGGGGGAAGCAGGGCCTGGATGGGGAAAGGAGATACGGAGGGGGGACCTGTGTTCCCCTCTGAGAAGGGAAGTGCTCTGAGAAGTAGAAAGAGAGAGGAGACAGATTATTATCTGTGGGTCTTTTAAAGAAACTAGAACTAGCAGAGATAGAGGTAGATGGTAAAGCTCCTTATGGGAGCATGGGGATGATTCTGTTCACAGCAGGACAGAGAGAGAGAACTGCAAAGTGCTTTAAAGTTTTCTCAGGCCAGTGCCTTATTTTACAGGTGAATAAACCAGGGCTTATATCAGAAGTAACTGAGAAGGTAAGATTTTTTCTAGGATGGGATATTTCTTGTATATCATTATGGTTTGGGGGGAAAAGCATGGGGCTTGAAGTCTAACAGACCTGAGTCAGAGTACCAGTGACCCAATTACTGTGACTTTGGAGGATACTAATGCCTTCCTCTTGGGACTCTTGAGATAAGAAGATAAGAAAATATATGTGAAAGCAGCATAAAACTTGGCACTGTCTAATAAGTACCCATGAACAGTCATATCCCTTCCATTATCATCATGATATACTTGACTGATAGGGCCTAGACTGCTGTGACAGTGAATGAACAAACATTAATTGATTGCTGTATGCCAGGCACACTCCTGTTATATGACAGGCACTCAATTAATTATTAAGATCATATTAGTCTAATGAATAATTGCAAAACATACTAACAGTTATGCTAATAAATAATAACAGTGCTGGTAACAGCAAGGGCGATAATAAGCTGTTGACTCAACTGCTCCAGATACTGAGAAGGGGAACGGAAAAGATCTTTTGGGACCTAACCCTTTAAGTGGCTTTGGTTGGATATGACAAGTAATCTGAGGAATAGGAAGCCTATGTGGTCATTCAGTCATTCATTCCTTGAACAAACAGTTATTGGGGCCTACTATGTGCTAGTTGCTTTTTTAGGAACATGGTATTGAACAAAAACAAAGTCCTTTCCCACATATAGGGTGCATTCTGCTGGGGGCAATAAACATATTGCTAGGCAGTGATAAGACTTATGAAGAAAAATCAGGGCAAGGGGATGGATAGAGGTGGACTGGGGAGGTTGCTATTTAGGTAGGGGGAGTATGTCTCTGAAGAGACACTTGAGTAGAGATCTGAATAGAGTAAGGGAGACAGCCATGTGAATACCATGGGGTTGGGAGAGTTCTAGGCAGAGGGAACAGCATGTATAAAGGCCTTAAGGTAGAACAACAAGGAGACCATGAGTCTGGAATGTGATATTGCTTCGTAGCTGAAGATACATGTACTGTTTCTGCCTAAACTTAGAAAAACGAAGGATTTGTTGTGAAGAGGCCCTTCTCTGGAGAACCTTCAAACAGGCCTGGGAATACCCTCTCCGGATGTAGTTAACAGTGAACTGTTAAGCTGGAGAGATTGTGCATTCTAGAATCTTTCAAGAGATGGAAAGTGTCCCTGAAGACAATCTGTGGCTTGGCATGAGAGTCTGAGAAATGGCACCTTGAACCAGAACACAGAGCCATGTGGCTCAGCGCCAGCCCAGGACTCTATCACTGCCAGATGCACAAGTTATACGTGGTGGAGGGAATGTACCGGTAAACTCAATATCAGCTTTAGAGGACTGAGAAACTTACCCCCAACTCCCCACTTTTCCTCACTAACCTATTTGTGGTCATCTGATATGAATTTTTCCAGTTGCTTTTGATGACATGTATCTTTCCCAACAGTATTGTTTCTGAAAGTAGACCTATGAGGACAGGGACCATGTCTAATTCATAGAATTCCCATGGGAAACAAAGCACCTAGCACAGAGCTTGATACACAGTAGGACTAGATGAATGTTTATCTAATAAGTGCTGCAAGTATACCACTCACCTAATAAAAGACCTGCCTTCTTATTTGTTCTGCATTTTATCTCCTTCAAGCTTCCAAGATTATCCAAGGTTATAGCTTTGTAGAACAAATGAGCAAGCCTTCATTCACCCTGTTCTTGTCCTACATGACCTTCTGAACCTTATTTGTCTGTCTTTGCAGCCTGCTCTCTAACACTGATGAATTCTTACAGATTTGAGGCATAGTGAGAAGAGCACTGGACTTGGGACACTGTAACATTTACTAGCTATGCAACCTTGTAACCTAACCTCCAGGAGCCCGGTTTTCTCATGCAAAAGTGCTGGACCACATTTTATAGGGTTTTGTCAGTGTCTTCTAAAAGACTAAATGGATATTATGTGCACTTTGTAAACTGTAAAGTGTGCATTAAGGGTACAATCATTATACTATGGACTCTCTCCCACTAACTCACTGCATCCTTCTGATCATTCTCCTTGCCTTCTCTAGCTGTTAACTTTTTTATTTTATTTTTTTTTATGACAAATGAACGTTGGATTTGTCCAAAGACTAAATCATGTTTTTCACTTTGATTCTCATATTTTACCTTTACTCATTTTCCCCCCATCCCCTTTTTGAGAAGTACAGCTAGAATGCTCCTCAGAAGCAAGGATGGCAAGACTTCATCTCATATATTTTGGACATATTAGAGGAGGAACCAGTCCCTAGAGAAGGTCATCATGCTTGGTGAAGCAGAGTATCCGTGAAAAAGAGGAAGACCCTCAACAAGATGGATTGACACAGTGGCTGCAACAATGGGTTCAAACATAGCAATGATTGTGAGGATGGTGCAGGACCAGGCAATGTTTCATTCTGTTGTACATAGGGCCACTATGAGTCAGAACCAACTCAATGGCACTTAATAACAACAACTAGACTTCAAGGAATAGTCTATAATGATCCCCAGCTTCTTTCCAAGGACATGAATATTCAGAGCCCATTTCTCTGTCATTCAAGTAATTTCAACTCAGTACACACAGAATGAGCTCCGGGTCTGCGTTGTACATGTCACAACGGACCATAGCGGATGAAAAGATGAATAAGGAGTAATCAAGGACCACTGGTCAAACAAGAGTGTTGGACTTCCTAAGGGTAATACCAAGCAAGATAAAGTAAGAGATGTTCTAGTAGAGGAAAGTGCTGTGGGAACACAGAGGAGCGAGCAGTCAGAAATGACTGGAAGGATTAGGTTGGCTTCTCAGTATGGTTACTTTTCCTACTGGGCATTTGACTGGGCATCTCCCATCTGTCCAAAGTGTGGCCCTCATGTCCTCACTAGCAGCCTTGTAAATGCTGATGGATGGGAGTGGGGTACTTTCTTACCTTATTGGGGGATGGGCTATCTGGGGAAAGTGCACCCCATTCTGAGAGAGAGAGGACTCTGAACCAATAGCTGGAAGACCAGGTGGAAGGAGGAGGAAGGTTGGATCAGAGCTTAGAAAAAGAAAACAAACTTGGCTTAGCAGGGGTTTGTCTTGTACCAGGACCCCTTGGGGTTTTAGATGAGGGCCTGGGCTGTGACACTCTGCTTAGCACAAGTCCTGGCAGGAGGCTTCGACTCACCAGGCTGAAAGGAGCCTGGACCCTGTCATTGAGACCATCCAGCCTGGCTCTCTCTGTCCTTTGTCAGGGCCCGGGGAGGCTCCGTATCATTACTCCAGAGCATTCCGCTTCCCTCCGGCCTCATTACGCAGTACATTAGCTGTGGGAACTAAACCCATTACAAAAAGGAGGGGGTGGAATTGGCACACGGGGAAAGAGGCCTTCTCAGATCAGGCTAACAACTTGTGCCTATTAACTAAAGAAGATCATTAGAAAATTCCCATCTCCTCCTCTCCTCTCCCCCTGCCTTGCCCCCACCCCCAACACTTGCCTTGTCAGATGTGGAGAGAGCAGGGCTCACACGCGAATCTGCCTGCTTCTTGCACACACACCCAACCTTAAAGGGGCCTTCCTCAGGGTTCTGTGGAAGAGTAAACTTCAGACAGCAAGAAGGGATTGCTTTGACATTGAGTCAGATTTTTAAATGAAAAAGACTTTTGTTCTCTCTCAAAGATGGTTCTTTTTGGCTTGGTGAAGACACTTACTGAAATAAAATGTCGCACCTCATGATTATTTGCTAACACCCCATGACAAAATATACAAAGGGGGAAAGGTTTTATTTCTGCTGCTCAGTAACATAAATGTTAGCACTGGAAGGTCACTTGGAGATTAATCAGTTTAAGCCTGTTTTTGCAGATGGGGACACTGAGGCCAGGGAGAGTGAATAATGTGCCCCACACCTTACAAGAGCTGCTGAGGTCTCTTGTAGTAAGTCTGGGGTTCTTTCTTTTTCAGCAAGCTTCCTCAGGCTTACTACGTTTCTATTTCATTTCTTCTTTAGCCTCTGATTGTTTTACTCCCTCCTCAGCTGTGTTCCTTAGCTAGGGGTTGGAGAGTATCCTCAAAGAAACCCAGTAAGGCACCTTTGATATTAGGCCACAGACAGAGTTTTGAGTATCAGTAGTGGCCTTGCCACTTGCTCTTCTCCTTTCCCCCATGTTAAAAAACAAAAATAAGAAAACATATACAAATATGGTTCGTGCTATGGTCTCAGGGCAAAGGTCTGATTGAGCATTCCGTGTCACCACCCGCCCTGACTGAAATATAGGAAATTTCCCTGCCCCGTTCCTCACTCTATGGCTTCCTCCCTACATTTCTATTTCCGGTGGCAGTCTCTCAGCCCAGACCTTGACCTGGTGAAATGTGTCTTCAGGTCTTTTTTCCCTCTGCGTGTTTGGGCTCAGTCTAAAACTGCTCAATTAAAGAGGGGAATGTGGAGAAGACAAACCATGCTGGGTCTCTCTAACAACCTGATAAAGTCACGGAAGGAAACATGGAGGGGGGGGGGGAATTTCAGAAACTCAGCTATCCTGGTTGTATGGTATCCTGAGAAAAGATATTTTTATCCTTAAATCAGAGCCCTTTTTTTTGTGTGTGTGTGTCTGTGTGTGTGTCTGTGTGTGTGTTTTACTATACTCTATAAAAAGGTCTGATTAGCATTTCCTTTTCAGTTGCTCCTTCGCCATCCCAGCTGCACCAATTGTGGTCCGTAAAACAGAATTGGTGCAATAGCAATTCAGGAAAGCAGCTGAAAGGGAAAGAGTGAAGAAAAATCAAGGGAGTGAGTTTTCCTTAGAGCTTGAAGAAACCACTCCAATTAAAAAGAGAGCGAGAGAGAGAAGAGATGAGATACTTGGTAGGGTAGACAAAAAGATTCCAAAGAAACAGGAACCCGAATTAAATGAAAAAAGGAAGAAAGGTGACTTAAATTACCTCCACTGAAAAACAGATGAAAATTTTAAAAAGCTTATATAGAAAAATGTAAAAGAAAAATGCAGAATAATGAATGGGACAGAAAAGGCTGGAGTTTTCAAAAATGAAAAGGTAGAGATGGATATTTCCTTATTTTCTTTCCCTGCTTTTTTTTTTTTTTTTAAATTAATGTCTCTTTTAATACTTTTTAAAAATAGGACAATGAAATTTCACCATTCTTCAGTCATACCCAGTCTGAAGAGAGGTGGATACTTACCTCATAGTGACTTGGGCGGCGGAGCTGGGATTGATCTAACCATCGTTGCTTTGGGACTAGATCTAGCTTCTTTTCCTAAGTTTCCCCCTTGATCTTAAGCACATTTCCTTTCTGCTCAGTTATTTCCTCCTTTCCTGAATGGCAGTAGCCCTTTAACATCAGTGGGATGCTGGCACATTTAATGAGGGCATGTTGGATAAGCACTTAGAGGCCAACAAAGTAAATGTAATGTAGAAAGTTTCATATGTTCATAATGATGATTCTTGGGGTCCTTTAAAAAGGTTGTATGCGACCAGGCTACCACCACTGACTGCTCTGACCAGGATCACAACAGAGGGTTCTGGACAGAGCTGGAGAAGGATATAGAACAAAATTCTAACACACACAAAAAAGACCAGATTTACTGCCCTAAAGGAGACTGGAGAAGCCCCGAGGGTATGGCCCCCAGACACCCTTTTGGCTCAGTGGTGAAGTCACTTCCGAGGTTCACCGTTCAGCCAGGGAGTGGACAGCCCCATGGAACCGGATGGGACTAATGAGGCACAGCAGTCCAGGGACAAGGGCTGGGAGGCAGAGGGGGACAGGAAAGCTGGTGATGGGGAACCCCGGGTTGAGTAAGGACAGTGTTGATGTGTTGTGAGGTTGTTAACCATTGTCACAGGGCAACATGTGTACTAACTGTTAAATGAGAAGCTATTACATTCTGTAAGCCTTCATCTAAAGTGAGAATAGTGGCACAATTGGAAGAGCGTAGTCGATGTCACTGAACTGTGCATGTAGAAATTTTTGAAATGGTGTCTCTTTGGCTATGTATATTTTCATCAAAAAAAAAAAAAGTCGAGAATGGAGATGGTTGACATGTCATGGGGTTATTAACCAATGTCATAAAACAATATGTGTACTACTGTTCCGTGAGAAACTATTTGTTCTGTAAGCCTTCACCTGAAGTACAATAAAAAAAATTTTAAAAAAGGTTGTATGCAAAACACTGCTGGGACTGCTTGTTTTTATAGGCTTATAGCTTACCCCTCAAAATTACCTAATTGGGAATGAAATATCTCCAGCTGGCTCTCAGCCTCAAGGAGGCTATTCTTGGAAAATTTGACTTCTACTTCATTTGCTTTCATGCTTGCAAGAGTTGCAAGGCGATGTCTACTTTATTGGGAAGTGTCAGTACTTCAGTCCACGGTAGAGACGTGGTGCTGAAAGATAAAGCTACTAGCAGTTAAGAAGGGGCTTGAAGTGATGAACAGGACCATCCCCTTCTGTCACTATCATAAGCCAAAGCAAACTAGTCATATCTGTGGGGTCTAAGGAGCCCTGGTGGTGCAACAGTTAAGTGCTCAGCTGCTAACTGAAAGGTTGGCAGTTCAAAGCCACCCAGAGGCTCCATGGGAGAAAAGACCTGGCAATCTGCTTCCATAAAGATTTCAGCCTAGAAAACCCTATGGGGCAGTTCTGTTCTGTCACAGAGAGTTGCTGTGAGTGAAATCGACTTGACAGCACCTAACAACAGCAGCATGTGGGCTAAATTAGACCATTTGTATGAAAAGGATGGTACTTATTAGGTAGATAATATATGGTGATGATATTATTTATACTGTCCAGACTTCAGTCTTATCCTTGCCATCTCATATCTATGTGACTTTTAACAAGTAACTTAATTTTCAAGGACTTCAGTTTGCCCATCCATAAAATAGGTGTAGAACTAGACCTCAGAGTCCATTTCAACTTTATGATTATATCAACTTTTTATTTTTGTATTTTTATGTTTCAAAAACAATGAATAGAGAGTTGGGTTTTCAGCGCTACCTCAGGATAGCCTATAGAAGTCCTTATTCCTTGGTCACCTTTACCCACTTCCCTTTAGCTCATAAACTCATTGATCTGGCCCTTTTAGACAAAGAGCTGAGCCGCCCCCCCCCCCCGCCCCCCGCCAGGAAAAAGAAATCATCCCTGCACTTGGTGAGCCTACAGTGTAGTTGAGGACAGAAGATATTAGATGTGCCAGAAAAAGTTTAAAGTGCAAAGCAGCACTCTAATACATTCAACCTAATGTGGTAATTATCTAGAATCAGGGTTAAAAGTACGGGCTCTGGTGTTAGACCTTGTAATAGGTTCCAGTTCTAGCTCCATCACTTACTACGCTATGGCTTTGGGCAAATTCCTTTACCACTGACTGAGTCTTGGTTTCCTCTTCTGTAAAATGGGGCTTTAAAAAATGGAGTAGCTCTTGTGAGGATTAAATGAGATTATGTAGAGTACTTAATACAGTGGCTGGCATATAGTAAGCACTCACAATGTTAGCTACTACTTATCTTCTGTTATTATTTGTGAAGAATGGAAATTCCAGAACACTTAACTGTGCTTATGTGGAACCTGTACTTAGACCAAGAGGCAGTCGTTTGAACAAAACAAGGGTATACTGCATGGTTTAAAATCAGGAGCAGTGTGCATCATGGTTGTATCCTTTCACTTGTATACTTATTCAGTCTGTATGCTGAGCAAATAATCCAAAAAACTGGACTATATGAAGAAGAACCCAGCATCAGGATTGGAGGAAGACTCATTAACAACCTGCAATATGCAGATGACACAACTTTCCTTGCTGAAAGTGAAAAGAACTTGAAGCACATACAGATAAAGGGGATGGTTGAGGCCCTGCCTCTAACTTTTTGAAAATATCATTAAAAAAGAAAATCAGGGGGCAAGAAGAGGCTTCTTTCTAAGGAGAAGGGACCATTCCAGAAAGAAAGTCATCATAGGAGGGTCAGGTCCTGTCCTGTATGGATTATACCTCAACATAAAGAAAACAAAAACCCTCTTGACTGGACCAATAAGCAACATCATGATAAACAGAGAAAATACTGAAGTTGTCAAGGATTTCATTTTCCTTTGATCCACAATCAATACCCATGGAAGCAGCAGTCAAGAAATCAAACGACATATTGCATTGGGCAAATCTGCTGCAAAAGACCTCTTTAAAGTGTTAAAAATCAAAGATGTCACCTTGAGGACTAAGGTGAGCCTGACCCAAGCCATGACTTTTTCAGTCGCCTCATAGCATGTGAAAGCTGGACAATGAATAAGGAAGCCTGAAGAAGAATTGATGCCTTTGAATTATGGTGTTATCGAAGAATATTGTCTATATCATGGACTGCCAGAAAAGCGAACAAATCTGTCTTGGAAGAAGTACAGCCAGAATGCTCCTTAGAAGCAAGGATGACGAGAGTTCATCTCTCGTACTTTGGACATGTTATCAGGAGGGACCAGTCCCTGGAGAAGTACATAATGATTGGTAAAGTAGAGGGTCAGTGAAAAAGAGGAAGACCCTGAATGAGATGGACTGACACAGTAACTCCAACAATGGGCTCAAACAGCAACGATTTTAAGAATGGTGCAGGACCGGGCAGTGTTTCGTTCTGTTGTACATAGGGTCACTATGAGTTAGAACTGACTCGACAGCACCTAACAATAACAACATCATTATTTTTCCTATTGTTATCACTGTTGTCTTCTGTTATCACAGAGGAGACATGTAAAGAACCAGATTTTGAAGGAGGGTACAGAGGGTTTGACTATAGGGAAGAGACCTGGGAAATGGTCATTATTAAGCATCATGTCCATTTAATCTCCTGTGGAGGCCCCAGCATCTAGAGATTTTAAAAGCTTTCCAGGTAATTCTGACATGCAGCCAGGGTTGATAGGAGAGCAAGATAGTCATGGGCAAGATTCAGTAAGTGTGGACCCCCAGACAAGGAACTGCGATTCCTAGCTTTTGGCTGTGGCTCTTCCTCTAACTAGCTGCCTGGCCCTGGCAGTTACTTCACCTCCTTGGATTTTAGTTCCTTCATTTGTAAAAATAGGATAGTTGAACTTCCCTGGGTGATCTCTAGGTATCCTTCCAGCTGAAATGTTCGGTAATCTTAAAGGACATTTCTTGACTGGATGAGAATCCATGGTGTGGCATCATTACTCATCCTTCCTTTCAGTTCATCTCTTAGACGCTTTTCTCAAGATGACAGGATCTGTAGTGAGCCCTCTGGGTTTTCCCACCTCACCCATGCTAGGCCACTGCATGGATTAGAACAGCTCACTCTCCAGTCTGACTTAGTCTCTACCTGGAACCATGGAAAGAGATCAGGTTGGAATGCAGAATGCAGGGACTCAGTGACAATCCAGAGACTGCCTCATGGCATGGCTTGGAACTTCGTAATTGTGCAACTTGGGGCTAACATTTCATGCAACCACTCATCTGACAGTTTGTCATATTGTGGTGGCTAGCATGTTGCTGTGATGCTAGAAGTGATGCCACTGGTATTTTAAATACCAGCAGGGTCACCCATGGTGAACAAGTTTCAACAGAGCTTCCAGATTAAGACAGACTGGGAAGAGGGACCTGGCAATCTACTTCTGAAAAAAACTGACCAGTGAAAACCTTATGGATAGCAGTGGAACATTGTCTGATATAGTGCCAGAAGATGAGCCTCTCAGGTTGGAAAGCACTCGAAATACGACTGGGAAAGAGCTGCCTCCTGAAAGTAGAGTTGACCTTAAAATGACATGGATGGAGTAAAGCTTTCAAGACATCCATTTGCTGATGTGGCAGTACTCCAAATAAGAAGAAAGAACTGCAAACATCCATTAATAATCGGAATATAATGTATGATGTATGAATCAAGGAAAATCGGAAGTTGTCAAAACTGAAATGGAATGCTTGAAGATCGATATTCTAGGCATTAGTGAGCTGAAATGGACTGGTATTGGTCATTTTGAATCAGATAATCATCTGGTCTACTATGCTGGGAATGATAAATTGAAGAGCAATGGCGTTGCAGTCATCGTCAAAAGGAACATTTCAAGATCTATCCTGAAGTACAGTACTGTCGGTGATAGGGTAATATCCATTGCTTACAAGAAGACCAGTTAATACGACTATTATTCAAATTTACGCACAAACCACTAATGCCAAAGATGAGGAAATTGAAGATCTTTACCAACTTCTGCAAAACATATAATCAAGATGTATTGATAATTACTGGTGATTGGAATGCAAAAGTTGGAAACAAAGAAGAAAGATTGGTAGTTGGAAAATATGATCTTGGTGATAGAAATGACACAGAGATCAAATGATATAATTTTGCAAGACCAACTACTTATTCATTGGAAATACCTGTTTTCAACAACATAAATGGCGACTGTACACGTGGACCTCACCGGATGGAATATACAGGAATCAAATTGGCTACGTCTGTGGAAAGACGATAGAGAAGCTCAACATCATTAGTCAGAATATGGCCAGGGACCGACTGCAGAACAAACCGTCAATTGCTCATACGCAAGTTCAAGTGGAAGCTGAAGAAAATTAAAACAAGTCCATGAGAGCCAAAGTGACAACCTTGAGTATATCACACCTGAATTTAGAGACCATCTCAAGAATAGATTTGACGCCTTAAACACTAATGATGATATGAAGGATACCGTATATGAAGAAAACAAAGGTGGTTAAAAAGACAGAAATGGAAAAAAAAGACCAAAATGGATGTCAGAAAAGACTCTGAAACTTGCTCTTGTACACAGAGTAGCTGAAGCAAATGGAAGAAATGAAGTAAAAGAGCTGATAGGAAGATTTCAAAGAGTGGCTCAAGAAGACAAAGTAAAGTATTATAATGAAATGTGCAAAGACCTGAAGTTACAAAACCAAAAGGGAAGAACACTCTTGGCATTTCTCAAGCTGAAAGAACTGAATCAAATATTCAAGCCTGGTGTGGTATAGTGGTTAAGAGCTATGGCTGCTAACCAAAAGTTCAGCAGTTCAAATCCAACAGGCACTCCTTGGAAACTGTATGGGGCAGTTCTACTGTGTCCTATAGGGTCACTATGAGTCAGAATCGACTCGATGGGTTTGGTTTTTGGTTTTGGTGATTTGCAGTATTGAAGGATTCTATGGACAAGATATTGAACTATGCAGGAAGCATCAGAGGAAGATGGAAATAATACACAGAGTCACTGTACCAAAAAGAATTGGTCTACTTTCAACCATTTCAGGGGGTAGCCTGTGATTAAGAATGGTTGATATTGAAGGAAGAAGTCCAAGCTGCACTGAAGGCATTGGTGAAAAAACAACGTTCCAGGAATTGATGGAAGTGTTCACTCATCTATACCAAGAAATTTGGAAGGCAGTTACCTTGCCAACCGACTGGAAGAGATCCATATTTGTGCCCATTCCAAAGAAAGGTGATTCAATAGAATTTGGAAATTATCAAACAATATTATTAATGTCACACACAGTAATGTTTTGCTGAAGATAATTCAAAAACGGTTGCAGCAGTACAGTGATAAGGAACTGCCAGAAATTCAAGCCAGATTCAAAAGAGTATATGGAACCAGGGATATCATTGCTGATGTCAGATGGATCTTGGCTGAAAGCAGAGAATAAAAGAAAGATGTTTACCTGTGTTTTACTGACTATGCAAAGGCATTTGACTGTGTGGATCATAATAAATTATGGGTAATATTGTGCTCATGAAGAACCTGTACATAGACCAAGAGGCAGTCATTCAAATAGAAAAAGGAGATAGTGCGTGGTTTAAAATCAGGAAAGGTGTGTGTTGGGGTTGTATCCTTTCACCATACTTATTCAATATGCATGCTGACCAAATAATCTGAGAAAATGGAGTATATAAAGAAGAATGCAGTATCAGGATTGGAAGAAGACCCATTAACAATCTGCAATATACAGGTAACATAACCTCACTTGCTGAAAGTGAAGAGGACTTGAAGCACTTAGTGATGAAGATCACAGACTACAGCCTTCACTGTGGATTGATTATACCTCAACATAAAGAAAACAAAAATCCTCACAACTGAACCAATAAGCAACAGCATGATAAATAGAGAAAATATTGAAGTTGTCAAGAATTTTATTTTACTTGGATCTATAATCAATGCCCATGGAAGCAGGAGTCAAGAAATCAAACAACATATTGCATTGGGCAAATCTGCTGCAAAAGCTCTCTTTAAAGTGTTAAAAAGCAATGATGTCACCTTGAGGACTAAGGTGTGCCTGACCCAAGCCATGATTTTTTGACTGCCTCATATGCGTGGAAAGCTGGACAACGAATAAGGAAGACTGAAGAGGAATGATGCCTTTGAATTATGGTGTTGTCAAAGAATATTGAATATATCTTGGACTGCCAGAAGAATGAACAAATCTGTCTTGGAAGAAGTACAGCTAGAATGCTCCATAGAAGCGAGGACGGCAAGATTTTGTCTTACATACTTGGGACATGTTATCAGGAGGGACCAGTCCCTGGAGAAGTACATAATGATTGGTAAAGTAGAGGGTCAGTGAAAAAGAGAAAGACCCTCAACGAGATGGATTGACATAGTAGCTGCAACCATGGGCTGAAATATAGCAGCGATAGTGAGGATCACTCATAAACAGGCAGTGTTTTGTTCGTTCCTTCACTATGAATTGGAACCAACTCAACGGCACCTAACAACAACAACAGCATTTTTGAGAATTTACAGGGTGTCAGGACTATACTCAGAGCTTTAAGTGTATTATCTCTTTTAATCCTCACAATAGCACAATGATGTTGGCATGATGATTTCCATTTTATAGCAGTAGATGTAGAATCTGAGGCTTAAAGAGATTAAATAACTTGTCCAAGATCTCACAACTGGTACGTGGTGGAGGCAGGGCCCACGACTGGGTCTACTGAGCTCCACCAGCAAGGCGTTTCTCTATGGCACCACGTTTCTTTCTATAAACCACAAATCCTAGTCACTTCCTTGTGCCAATGAACAGATCACACAAGAGGGGTGCAGCTTGAAGCCTCATGCCTAACACATTGCATTTGTTATGTTAGGTCCAAAAGGGTCTCTAGAAGCCATTTACTTCTTCATCTGTTTTTAGAGGCCCTCCCAAACCTGCCACCAGCTTACATTTCCAATCTCATCACCCTCTGACCATCTGTGTAGACTTACCCCAGAGGCAGCATTACTGAATGGTTAAAGGTACAGCCTATGGTCTGACACTGCATTGTCCAATTCAGTAGTCACTGGCCTCATGTGGCAACTGAGCACTTGAAATATGCTAGCCAGAATTGAGATGTGGTGGCGCAGTGGTAAGCATCTGGCTGCTAACCAAAAGGTTGGCAGTTTGAATCCACCAGCCAATCGTTGGAAAACCTGTGGCAGTTCTGCTCTGTCGTATAAGGTTGATATGAGTAGGAATCTACTTGATGGCAACAGGTTTGGGTTTTTTTTGGTTTATAAGTGTAAACACACACCAGATTAGTAAGACTTAGTATTAAAAAGATCAGATGTTTCATTAATAATGTTTATATTGGTTACATGTTGAAATTATCTTATTTTAGAAATATTGGGTTAAATACATATATTATTAGAATTGACTTTACCTGTTTCATTTTATTTTTTTTTAAATGTGACCACCAGAATATTTAAAATTACATTTGTAGTTAGCATTTGTATCTCACATTATATTTCTATTAGACAGCTTTGGTCTAGAGGAAAACCACCTTGGTTTGAATCCTACCTCTGCCATATATTAATCTGTGTGATCTTGGGCAAATTATTTAATCCCTATGTGCCCTAATTTCCCCCATCTGTAAGATGGGGATAATAATAAGACCTACTTTGTAAGGTTGTTGTGAATATTTAATGACTTAAATATCTCAAACTGTGCCTGGCTCATTTTTTTGCTACATATTATTACTTACTGATAGAAGAAGAGGCCAGGTTCATTTCTAGCCTATGTCAAGCTGTTTTTCTCTCTTGGAAGGCTCTCCACCTCCTTGGGTTCTGCATCCTCCAGAACACTGTGACTTCTCTGAACTCCCATGACTTTCTTTATATTAACATTGAATTTCTTGCATTATTAGTTATTATTTCAGTGTGCATGCCTGCAGTATAGTTTGAAGTAGACTGTGAGCTCCTTGAAATCAGGACCTGTGTCTACTGTGTCTTATTTATTTTTTTATTTCCCTTTCTGTCAAACCCTCGGTAGATCTAACAGAGTGCCTGGTACAAAGTAGTGTTGCATAGATAGATAGATAGATTGGATGGATGGATGGATGGATGGATAGATAATTGCCAACGAGTTGACTCTGACTCAAGAAGGCCTTATCTACAACAGAACTAAACATTGCCCAGACCTGCGTTATCCTCATGATCACCGGCATGTTGGAGTCCATCCTTGCAGCTAATGTGCCAATCCATCTCACCAATGGTCTTTCTCGCCCTCACAGGTCCTCTGCTTTACCAAATAAGATGTCTTCCTCCAGCGTTTGATCCCTCCTGATGACGTGTCCAAAGCAAGTGAGTCAGACAGTGTTCTGTTGTGATTCTTAAGGTTTTCATTGACTAATTTTCAAAAGTAGATAGTCAGGCCTTTCTTCCTAGTCTGTCTTAGTCTGGAAGCTCTGCTGAAACCCGTTTTACCTGCTGATATTTGAAATACTGATGGCATCGCTTTCAGCATCACAGCAACACACAAGCCACCGCAATACGTAAACTGACAGACTGATGGTTGCATAAATAATTGTTAATGGATTAATTGATTGAGGAATTAATTTGCCTCCTCCCACCCAATGCCAGAGAGATGAGGATTTTTCCCATTATTTTAGACTCCTTAAAATAAGGAAAGGGAGTGGTCACCTTTCCTTCAGTCATTCTTGAGCCACCATCGTTTTATCTGGTTATTCTTTCCAGCGTGAAACAGCTCCATTCCTTTAATTTCCATTCCCTACCATCTTTCATGCTTATGGAATGGATGATGAGGTTTTTTTTCAGCACGTGAATGTTGAGGTCAGCTATAATTTCGAAGCCTTCAAAGAAGTAGGCTGGGTTCATTAAATTCTAATTGCACTGATGGTAAGGAAAGATAGTTGCTTTAATTAAGGAAGACCTCCCTTAGCTAACGCTGTGGTTATGTTGATGGTGGTGGAGAATGCTGCCGCCTCACTAAGAATGATGATTATTTATGTAGTGTTCAACTGAGGGAGTTGAGAAGCACCAGTACACACCCACAGGCAGCCCAATCTTCATGTCTGCCAAACATCTAAAGTCTGTCATTACTTTCCTTGGGAACTTACCTAGGAGGGGAATCTTTTGCCAGGTTTGGATCCCACTCAAAGTTCAGGGAACATGCCTCCTGGGAAAATAAAATTCTCCAAAACAACATACCTTTGAGGGGAAGGATTGTGTTTTGATTTAGCTTTAGCAGTCTGGTTTTTAATAGGCCTGGGCAGAGACCCTTTCTAATACCAATATTAAAATTGCACCCCTAACCGATTTTTCCATTGAATTAAGCATGGGCTCCCTATGAGGACCATCTTTAAAATACCCCTTGTCAATTAGGAGAAGGCAGTATATTGAGTGCTGAGCCCTTAGTGTGGATTCATACCGAGATATTGAAATTCCGGGATGCTAGAAGGAAGAGGGGGTATAAAGGATCCTGGGAAAGAGTGTGAGATGCAGCATTGGAAAATTCTACCAACTTTTACCAATTTTCCAAGACCAGCTGAGAGCAGGACCCAGGTGAGCTCAGAAGTATCTGATTAGCAGGTGTAGTAGATGCTGTGTTGCACTGCCCAGATCCCTCTTCAAGACTGAAGCATTTATTCCCCCACCTGCTGGGAATGTGGCTGGCTTACAGCACTCAGCTGTCAGCCCTCTCTGGAGTTGCCCTTGCTAAAGAGATGCTTCATTAAAGGACATGCTCCCTTCCTAGAGGCAGCCTGCATCCAATGGCTATTGGATGCAAGGATATAAAGACCTGGCTGTCTTGACTCAATATGGGACAGCTCTAAAGGACCACTTTAGCTTCAGAACTTCCCTGTGTCATTGGCTGACACCTTGTAATTGTATTGCAGCCCAACCTCTCCCTCTGCTCAATCCTGCTTCCTTCCCTTACCCCATAGATGTTGATCCCAAGAGTACTTTCCAATAAATTTCCTCCATACTATTCTTCATTTTAGAGTCTGCTGTATGAGAAACCTGACCTGCAACAGTGGGTGTCTCTTTTGGTAACCTAGAATGCCTCTATATTGGACTCCAGTGCCCTTTCTACAGATCCACCTGCCAGATGACCTTCAGGATCCACTTTTTCCTTCCCGTATTCTCTTGCTTTTCATTCAAAGCATGAGCCACTCTGATATAATGTCTGCAGCTGGACACACTAGCTTTAAGCTCAGCTCTTATCTTAATAGGTATGTGTGTGTGTTTGCATCTCCCAAGTGCCTCTCCCTCCACTTCCAGCTGGGCCCTTCTTGAGAGATAAGAATGTGTCTCATTTTATCTCCCCAGCATACTCAGTTTCAGCCAGATTTCTTTGGGGCAACAGTGCTGCCTGTCAGACCTGGCTTCCAGAACTCTGTTAGACTTACTGATTTTCTATGCCTACCAGCAAAGAAGACTGTCCTAGACTCTGACCGTCAGTAGGGAGCTCGGAGTTCATTTAGTCCAGCTTCCCACTCTAACACGACTCCTCCTTGCCATCCCCAAAAGGTGGTCACAATTTAACTGGCTTTTTAATCAGAAACACTGGAGATGTCATCCAGTCTTACTGCTAAGCACCTGAATTAACTATAAACCCAATCTCTTAGCTATCTTTGTTAATACCAGGCAAAGCCAGCAAGAAGGCAGCCTACAGGGTAAATCAGCCAACAAGAGTACCCAGGAAGCTGAGTGGTAAGAAGGAATTGTAATAAAAGGCCAAACATAATTTATTTTGGTCTGCTTAGTTAAGAACAAGGAGAGTAAGGCAAAAAACGCACATCTGAATATCCCTCAGTCTTGCGAATTTGGAAAGATCCTCCAAAAGTCCTCTACAGCATTTTACACTTAAACTTTTCAAGACCAGCAACAGACATGCTTCTTCTTTAGACATAAGTAAAGATTTTTTTTCAGACTCTCTGGCCAGCCCTCCTAGTGGCTTTCAACCCAGACAGGTAGGAAGTTCCTCAGCTATCCTATCAAAACTCCTGGTTCCTGCAACACCTGTCAATGAAGGACAGAGAAGAGCTTGTCCTTCATTCCTCATAGACTTGCCTGCACTTGAACTGTCAGTCCTTCCTGGGAAAATGGTTTCTCTGGTGGGGTGTTTATGTGTCCACAGCACCATTCCCCATGGCCAAGTGCCGTGACGAAAGTGTCGGGGCTTTTGAAATTGTCAGAGAAACTGATTTCCTTGTCAAGTCTCGTCCTGTACAGTTGGAGGGCCAAATTCTACTTTCGTGTTAGCTGCCATGCAGATCAAAGGCTGCTGACAAGGAGCTGAAGGGTTTGTGCCTGGTCTGCTTCAACCTTTCCTCGGTCCAGCATGGGGAATGCCCCTGGCTTTCGGCTTTCTTGAACTCTCTTATCGATTCTCCTTTGTGGGCCAACAGATGAAGGGCCTGGGAAATAATCTTGAGGGATATAAGTAACTCAGAGAAAGCGTTCTTAACTTTTCAGTGGGAGGGAGGCCAGAGAAACGAGAAGACACGAGGTAGGTTTGGACAGAGTCATTCATTGCCTTACAAAATGCAGACTTATTAAAAGACCAGGAATGGGTTGGGGAGCAAGCATCAGTGGCAGTATCAGAGGAAGAAATGGGTGAGGTATCAGCTCATGGTGGAGACCAGAGAATCTCCACCAGGGGATCTCACAGAAGAAGGACTAGTCTTTCCATTGCTTGATTTGGGGTATTGCATGAAGGTAGGGTGCAAAGGGGATAACTTCTGAAGCCCTTTCCTACCTCATGTTTATAATAATCCTGTGAAGAAGAGGTAAGTGAGAGATGGGAAAGTCCACGTTATCAGTTACCCCAGATATATCTGAAAGTATATGACAGTCAAGGGCAAGACTGTAGGGGAAGCCCCAGATGAGCAGTTGTAGAAATCATCCAAATACACCGGGAAGGAGTCCCTGGCAATAAACTGAGGTTATGGGCATGGCACCAGGATAGTGGTGCTTCTCAATTCAGGAGGGCCCACTGTAGGCTTTTCAATTGGAGCTTTCTCTTTTGTCTTTTGGACAGTGCTAAGTACTGCCACCCTCTCCTCTTTACCTACTTCTCCCAACATCCCAATTGTTTCCCTTTACATGTATTTCTCTACCCACAGGCAAGCTGCACACCCCAACTGAACCAGACAAGGTAGTTTTGCAGCCTTTTCTTCAGAACCATATTCAGGTACAGTTTAGGTACTACAGGAAATACGAAGGTCTCAAGAAGGGGAAGAGAAAACGTCTTCAGAAGAAGAGATTGAGTGCCCTACGTCTGACCACACCTTTACTCTGTAAAGCCTTTGTCTTGGTTATCTAGGGCTGCTATAACAGAAATACCACAGTGGATGGCTTTAACAAAAAGAAACTTATTCTCTCACAGTCTAGGATGCTAGAAGTCCAAATTCAGGGTGCCAGCTCCAGGCGAAGGCTTTCTCTCTCTCCCAGCTCTGGGGGAAGGTCCTTGTCATCAATCTTCCCCTGCTCTAGGGGCTCCTCAGCACAGGGATCCTGGGTCTAAAGGACATGTGTTCCTGGCTGTACTTTCTTGGTGGTATGAGGTCCCCATGTCTCTCTGCTCACTTCTCTCTTTTATATCTCAAAAGAAATTTTCTTAAAATACAACCTAATCTTGTAGATTGAGTTCTGCCTCATTAGCATAACTGCCCGTAATCCTGCCGCATTAACATCACAGAGGTAGGATTTACAACACATCGGAAAATCACATCAGATGAAAAAACGGTGGACAGTCACACTATACTGGGAATCATGGTCTAGCCAAGTTGACACACATTTTGGGAGGGCACAATTCAATCCATAACAGCCTCCTTTTAACCTACCCTGATTTGGGGGTGGGCGTTGGTGGTTCAGTGGTAGAATTCTCCCCTTCCTTGCGGGAGACCTGGGTTTGATTCCCAGCCAGTGCACCTGATGCGCAGTCACCACTCACCTGTCAGTAGAGGCTTGCATATTGCTATGATGCTGAACAGATTTCAGCAAAGCTTTCAGACTAAGACTATGAATAAAGGCCTGGTGATTTGTTTCTGAAAATCAGCCAATGAAAACTCTATGGATCACAATGGTGCCATCTGAAACCAATCATGAGGGTGATGCAGGACTAGGCAGCATTTCATTCTATCATGCACGGGTCATCATGAGTTGGGGGCCCGACTCCACAGCAGCTAACAATAAGCTCCCAAGGGTAGGGACCATTATCTATCTAGGTTTCCATTCCTTCCTGTTCATTCTCAAGTCATTCTCCTTCAGTAGCAGTTACAATAGTGAGCTATCCCAATCTATTTCCTTCCTAAGGACTATAGCCAGCTTGGACAATAAGTTTGCATAGAAAGGAGTCCCATATTAATCTATTTGGTTTCTGCATGTCAAGTAACAATCAGCGAGACTATAGATAACCCATTAACCCACTGCCTTTTGAGTCATCCCAACTCATAGGGACCCTATAGGACAGAGTAGAGCTGCCCTATAGGGTTTCCAAGGCTGTAATCTTTACTGAAGCAGATTGCCACATCTTTCTCCTATGGAGTGCCTGGTGGGTTCAAACCACCGACCTTTAAGTTAACAGCTAAGCACTTAACTACTGCGCCACCATGGCTCCTTGAGAATCTAGATATCAAGGTATTATCCAAAAATCTATCTGAAGCTATTAAGTAGCTGAGTTCAGATGGCAAGGTTTACTTGTACTTCTGTGTATTTACATAAAAGCCTTTCTCACTAGACAGGAAGTTTCTTGAGGGCAAACGCCATGCTTCTCTTTGCTTCTGCCTGGCACATATGCCCTGTCTAAATTCTTTTTTCTTTACCTTTTATAAAAATAATACTTGGTTGTGTTTTAGGTGAAAGTTTACACAGCAAATTAGGTTTCCATTTAACAATTTTTATATAGATTATTCCATGCCACTGGTTACAGTTTTTACAGTGTGTCAGCATTCTCATTATTTCCATTCTGTTTGTTCTGTTTCCACTGATCTAGCTTCCCTTCCTCTCCTTGCCTTCTCATCTTTGCTTTTGGGTAAATGTTGACTGTTTGATCTCATGTAGTTTATTGTTTAAGGGAGCACATTACTCAAAGGTGATATTGTTTATTTTGTGAGCCAATTTGTTATTTGGCTTAAAGATGACCAGCAGAAATAGCTTCAAATCCAAGTTCAAAGGTTGTCTTACAGCGATAGTTTTGGGGGCTTCTCTAGTATCTATAAGTCTGGTAGTGTGGCCTTTTTTAGGAATTTGAGTTTTGTTCTACATTTTTCTCCCATTCTATCCAGGTCCTTTTATTGTGTCCCTGGTCAGAACAGTTGGCAGTGGCAGCTGGGAACCATCTAGTTCTTCTGTCTCAAGTTAGAAGCGGCTGTGGTTCATGCGGGCTATTAGTCCCACGGATAAGTTTCTTCTTCGAGTCTTTGATTTCCTTCATTCTCTTTTGCTCCATATGAGTAGAGACCAATAGCTGTATCTTAGACGGCCACTCACAAGTTTTTAAGATCCCAGATGCTACTCCCCAGTCTAGGATATAGAACATTATCTTTGTGAACTGTGTTATGCCAGTTGACTAAGTTGTGCACTGTCTTAGTTATCTAGTGCTGCTATAACAGAAATACCACAAGTGGATGGCTTTAACAAAGAGAAATTTATTGCTAGAAGTCCGAATTCAGGATGCCAACTCCAGGGGAAGGCTTTCTCTCTGTTGGCTCTGGAAGAAGTTCCTTGTCATCAATCTTTCCCTGCTCTAGGAGCTTCTTAGTGCAGGAAACCCAAGTCCAAAGGATGCGCTTTCCTGGCTCTGCTTCCTTGGTGGTGTGAGGTCCCCACATCTCTCTGCTCACTTCTCTCTTTTATTTATCAAAAGAGATTGACTTGACACAACCTAATCTTATAGATTGAGTCCTGCCTCATTAACATAACTGCTGCTAATCCCACCTCATTAACATCATAGAAGTAGGATTTACAACACATAGGAAAATCATATCAGATGAAAAAATGGTGGACAATCATACAGTACTGGGAATTATGGCCTAGCCAAGTTGATATACATTTTTGGGGGACACAGTTCAATCCATAACATGTACTGTCTAAATTTTTTATGAATAAATTTTATAGAAAAGGGTAGAAAACACTGGTTAGACATTGGGGTGGGTGAACTGGATCAGATGGGATTGGACAGTAGAAAATAAAATCCCAGCACAATGTTCTCAACCCTGGCTGTTCTCTAGAATCACCCAGGGAGGCTTTAAAGCACACTGGTGCTCTGTTCCCATCCTGGACTATTCAAATCAGAACAGAGCTTTTGAAAGCTTCCCAGATGATTTCAATGGGGATCCAGGGTTGAGAGCTACTGGTCTAGCATAATTTTGGTTCAGTGGTAGAATTCTAGTCTTCCATGTGAGAGACCTGGTTTTGATTCTTGGCCAATGTACCTCATGCAGAGCCACCACCTGTCTGTCAGTGGAGGTTTGTGTATTGTGATGTTGAACAGGTTTCAGCAGAGCTTCCAGACCAAGATGGACTGAGAAGAAAGGCCTGGTGATCTACTTTCAAAAATCAGCCAATAAAAGCCTTATGGATCACAATAATGGGTCTAATGAGCAATTGATCGTGGGGAGGGTGCAGGACAAGGCAATGTTTTGTTCTGTTATGCATGAGGTCACCGTGAGTCAGAGGCCAACTCAACAGCAGCTAACAACAACAAATTGGAAAAACATATGGTGTGTGTGTCCTACTGATAGTAGATTTGGCCTCTACCAGTTGACACATGTTAGGGAAATATACCTGCTCACAAAGATATTTGCTTATTTGCATGTAGCCAAATGGCTAACACCTAGATTTGGTGAATCATTTGAGCCACTGAGAATATCAATGTAACTTGATTCCTGCCTCATTTCATGAGGGTTTACTAAGCCCAGCAGTATGGTAAATACAGTGCAGGTTACAAAAGAAACTATGGCAAGGTACTTGTTTCCAAGTGAGAGACAAGGCCAGCACATGTGAACCTTTATGAGGCAGTGCATCAGCGTTACCTACCAAAGTACTTGGTGAGAACCAAAATGACAGTGGGAGTTCAGAGGAGGAGGCAAGTTACACAGGGCAGTCAGTCTTAAGCTGGATCTCAAAGGATGAGTAGGATTTGAAGAAGTGGAAGGGAGAAAAAAAGGTTACCTCCAATTCTAGACTGAGGAGTTTGTACTTAATCTTACAAGCACTGTAGGGCCTGACAGTGGCAGGTTTCTCTGGCCCACGCTTGGCCCTTTCAGCGCAGCTAGTTCTCCCCCTTTGCAAGTGAGAGGCAGACAGGGGCAGCAATGTCTCTTTCAGGTGTGTACTCAGACTCCCTTCCCCTCATCCCCTCATCAGTTTGTCCCTACTTTCACTTCCTGACCCTTCATATTCAGGCCAGAAGCTCAGCCTTCACCATTTACCCCATTCCCCTTGATTTGGCGATGAATTTGAACTTCATTCTTGGACTTATTGGCCCCTTGGTTCTGCACTCCCTTAATTTTAGCATCTCTGAGCGTTTTCAGTGAAGGGCAGTTCCTACTAGGTATGGCTCCTGGACTACCCTCCAGCTAGGCTAGTCCTGGTACCTTAGAATTCTGAGGCCTTGTCTCAGCCAGAACAATGAGAAAGGTAGCAATGATGCCCTGTTTCTACAAGAGTGCTTTCTAACCTTCTTTACATCATGGAACATGTAAGAAAAATGATAATATTTATATGGTAAGTGGAGGTACCTGCTTTCTACCCCCTTGCAGAGGTGACTGGGTCTTGGATTCGCTGTCCCAGGCCCATCTGAGGCTCCGACGGCTGAGAGAACCGATGTCTGCACACCTGTAACCGAGCTGTTGCACACCAGAGGGAAAGCTGTGTCCTAATCAACTCTGCCGCCAGCTGATGCCCTAACCTCTGCCAACCTCCAGCCCTGGAGAACTTTTTTCAGTTAGGTTATCCCCCTGCCCCTCACTGTAAAACATGGAGAAAGATTTTAATAGAGATGTAGACATTAAAGCCAAATGAGACATTTTGGCTTCAAGAACTTGGTTTTGATAGCTTGATTAGACACAGAGAACTGATTCAGACTTGGGCAACAATGTGTCTCTTCTGCATAGTTCTTGGCAAAGAAGGAAATCCTAATGGTGCTAAGCAGTCTTGCTCCTCCCAGTTAGGGCAGGGTCCACCTTTTGCCAATGTGACATGTTGTTCCATCATTTGCAGCTGGACTCTTTTGGTAGCTAGAGGGGAATTGTGATCTGGAGTAGGTTCCCATACCTTGGTGGGAGCAGGATGGGATGGAGATAAGGTCCCAGCGGCTGGTGCTGGGTGGTTCCATCTGAAAGGCAGATCAGGATTCAAGAGCTGTGGTACAAAAGTCCACTGAGCTCCAGGTAAGTGGCTGGTGAACATACTGAAGACAAAACTATAGAATATTCCAACAGGTGGACAGAATGTACAAACAGGTAAGGGAGAAAGGCAGCAAGCAACTTCAAACTTAATGTCTAGGCAGGCAGGCAGGCAGGAGATGGACAATCAGCATTGCCAAACACCTGAATCTCCAGGGCTAGAATGAGCAAGGGTGTGGGGGTAGATATTAGAACAACCTGGTCTCCCCTCCACTGCCATCATGCTGAGGGGGGCTCAATAGATAAGAGATTCCAAAGTCAGAGAGTCAGATTGCCACCCAGTCAGTCTGGGTGCACCAAGCCAGGGAGAAAGATACCAGCCTGGAGGTGAGAGATAAAAGTGTTTTGGAGAAAAGAGGAGAGCTAAACTATAGCACCGAAAATGGGGTTAGAACTAAAGCAAAGGAAGAGCCAAGAGTCTAGTGTGTTCTTCAGAGTTAGGCATCACGTCTTATTTATCTGTGTGTTCCTACACCTAGGACAGAGCTGCTATGTAGTTGAATCAAATTTGTAAATAAATGAATGAGTGAACATAGAGCTGAGCCCAAAAGCATGAGGATCAAGTGGCTCAAGCTACTGGAGCCAAGGGCTGCAGGGGCTAAGAAATCAAATCAGGCAGACTTGATATGTGTTAGCAGTTATCTCGGAAGTTGACCTAGAAGCACGCTGAGTGTGTGGCAAGGAAAGCTTTATAGTCTAGAGAAAACCAAGGCATGGGGTGAATAAGAGCAACGACATTACCACCTTACAATTCCTCAGTGTTTTCAGGTTTACAAAGGGTACTCACATACCTTATCTAGTGCGTCTGATCTGCACAACAACCTCTTGAGGATATCCAAGAGTGGTTTAGATGTGCTCCCGGTCCTCAGATCATGCTTTTCTTCCTTGAGTGCCAGTCTGATGCAGTGGGAGCCAGTAGATTGTTTACCTATAACACATGTGGAGTGGGAAGTCAGAAGGCCATTAGAAGAAACGTTGGCTCAATTCGAAAGCCAGCTGTGCAAGAAGCCTTGGTGGATGAGGAGCCAGGGAGCCAGAATAAATATTTAACTTTCATTTTGAAATGCTATGCTTGTGTGGCTGTCGCCATTGTGGTGGGCAAGCTGTGAGAGCTAAATATTTGCACTTTCTAATTGTTCTCACCAAACTACTGGATGCCCCCATTCTACTGTAAGTTGTCTATTTGTTTATTTATTTATTTATTTTTAATTTATTTATTAGTTTGGGAAAGAGGTTGAGGAGAGGGAGGAGGCAAGCAGAGGTTGAGTAAAGATTCCCTTCCATCTCAGAGAAAGAAAATAAAACCACAAGGTGGAAAGTAGAGATAGAGAATGTGTGACTGGCTGTTACATCTTTTAAGCATAGTTATATTTAAAATAACAAGTACCAAGAAAAAAAACCGCTTTTTATTTTGTAATAATTTTAGATTTACAAAAAAATGGCAAAGATAATAAAAAGAGTTCCCACGTACCCTTTACTCAGCTTCCTGTAAGCTTAACATCTTATATAATAGCCAGAGGAGATTTGTTAAAACTAAGAAATTAACATTGGTACACTACTATTAAACTCCATAGTTTCTTCAGTTTCACCGTTTTTCAACTAATATCTTTTCTTCTGTTCCAGGATCCAATCCAGGATTTAGTAGTCATATTTCCTTAGTCTCCTCTCTGGTCTGTGTCAGTTTTTCACTCTTGTTTTTTACCACCATGACCTATAAAATACCCAGGTATTTTATAGAATGTTCCTCAGTTTGGGTTTCTCTGATGTTTTCTTATGCATGGACTGAGGATATGACTTATGAGGAAGAATACTGTAGAGATGAAGTGCTCTTCTCATCACGTCATACCAAGTGACACAATATATACCTGACTTATCACTAATGATACTAACTTTGTTCATTAGGCTAAGGGGGTGTCTGCCAGGTTTTTCCACTGTAGAGTTACTATTTTTTACTTTCTGTATTGTTTGGAAGCAAGTCACTAAATCCAGTCCACCCTCAAGGGAAGAGGAATTAGGCTAGATTTCCTGGAGGGCTGATTATTTGAAATTCTTTTCTAAGGGAGATACGTCCCTTCTCCCCTTCGTATTTATTCAATTATTTATCCATGTAAGTATGGACTCATAGTTATTTGTTTCATCCTTTTCTCCCCCCTCCCCCTAAATTGCTCCAGTTTTGGTCATTGGAAGATTTTTCAGATTGATTTCTGTGTCCTTTGAGATGCCCCCATCTTTCTTTTTCTCTCCTCTCCTTTCTCTATGTATTTTAGTGCTTCCTTACTTCCTGCTCTAGGCTCATCTTCTATTTTCCCTATCTCAGCCCTAGAATCAGTCATTTTCCCAAGGATCCCTGGTTCCTTTTACTGGAAAATGTTATTTAGAAATCAGGGTCTGAATGCTAGGTGTGATCATTGCTACTAAGGTCACTATTTCTAAGCCCTCTTTGCAAATAGAGCTAGGCAACAAATGTATGCATACATGCCTGTCTATCCAGCTATCTATCATCTATTAAAATAAAAATGAATTCATACTGTTATCTTTGACACTAACCTGGCACCACAGGGTTCTTTATAGCTTCCCTCCTGTTTAATTATAACTTCTTTCTCTGACAGTGAGAAACCTGGCTCCCATTATCTGCAATGTATTTACTTATTTGTTCAACCTTGTTGTTGTTGTTAGGTGCTGTGGAGTCGATTTCGACTAATAGCCACCCTAATATACATACAAAGTAGTTTAGAATTGCTAACCTGTTTCTCTGTGAGAAACAAATTTACCAACTAGAGTACAGTGTTTTGTTTTGTTTTGTTTTTTAATTGTACTTCAGGTGAAGGCTTACAGAACAAATAGTTTCTCATGAAACAGAAGTACACATGTCGTTTTATGACATTGGTTAACAACCCCACAACATATCAACCCTCTAACTTTTCAAACTTTTTTTTTTTTTTTGGTGAAAATACACATAACCAAAGATACACCATTTCAAAAATTTCTACATGCACAGTTCAGTGACATTGACTATGCTCTTCCAATTGTGCTGTTATTCTCACTTAAGATGAAGGCTTACAGAACAAAATAGTTTCTCATTTAGTACACATGTTGCCCTATGACAATGGTTAACAACCTCACAACACATCAACAATATCCTTACTCGACCTTGGGTTCCCTATCACCAGCTTCCTTCTCCCCTTCTGCTTTCTGGCCCTTGTCACTGGACTCCTGTACCTCGTTAGTCTCATTTGGTTTTATGGGGCTGTCCACTCCCAGGCTGAACAGTGAACCTCGGAGGTAACTTCACCACTGAGCTAAAAGGGTGTCTGGGGGCCATACCCTCGAGGTTTCTCCAGTCTCCTTTAGGCCAGTAAATCTGGTCTTTTGTGAGTTAGAATTATGTTCTACATCCTTCTCCAGCTCTGTCCAGAACCCTCTGTTGTGATCCTGGTCAGAGCAGTCAGTGGTGGTAGCCGGGCACCATCTAGCTGTACCGGACTCAGTCTGGTGGAGGCCTTGGTAGCTGTGGACAGTTAGTCCTATGGACTAATCTTTTCCTTGTATCCTGTTCTCTTCATTCTCCCTTGCTCCCGGAGGGATGAGATCAGTGGAGTATCTTAGATGGCTGCTCACAGGATTTTAAGACCCCAGATGCTACTCACCAAGGTAGAATGTGGAACATGGTCTTTATAAACTGTGTCATGCCAACTGATCTAGATGTTCCCCGAGACCATGGTCCCCAGAGCCCTCCACCCAGCAATTCAGTCCCTCAGGGAGTTTGTATGTGTCTATGCGGCTTCCATGACCTTTCCTTGTACAAGTTGTGCTAGTTTCTCCTGTATTGTGTACTGTCTCACCCTTCACCCAAGATACCACTTATCTATTGCCTATTTAATATTTCCCCCCCACCAAACCTCCCATCCCTGGTAACCAACAAAGATTATTACATTTTGTGTGTGAACTTTTTCATGGGTTTTTACAATAGAGGTCTCATACAATATTTGTCCTTTTGTGATTGACTTATTTCACTCAGCATAATGTCCTCCAGTTTCATCCATGTTATGAGATGCTGCACAGATTCCTCATTGTTCTTTCTTGTTACACAGTACTCCATTGTGTGTATGTACCATAGTTTGTTTATCCATTCATCTGTTGATGGGCATCTAGGTTGTTTCCATCGTTTTGTTATTGTGAACAATGCTGCCATGAACATAGGTGTGCATATGTCTATTCGAGTGACGACTCTTATTTCTCTAGGACATATTCCTAGGAGTAGGATTGCTGGATCGAATGGTATGTCTATTTCTAGCTTTCTGAGGAAGCTCCATATCATTTTCCAAAATGGTTGTATCATTTTGCACTCCCACCAGCAGTGCATAAGTGTTCCGATCTCCCTGCAGCCCCTCCAACATTTGTTATTTCCAGTGTTTTTGATTCGTGCCACTAATGTCGGGGTGCGATGGTATCTCATTGTGCTTTTAATTTGCATTTCTCTAATGGCTAGTGATCGTGAGCATTTCCTCATGTGTCTGTTGGCCATTTGAATGTCTTCTTTGGTGAAGTGTCTGTTCATTTCCTTTGCCCATTTTTTAACAGGATTATTTGTCTTTTTGTTGTAGAGGTGTTGGATTTTCTTGTAGATTATGGAGATTAGACCTTTGTCTGACTTGTACTGTCCAAAAATTTTTTCCTAGTCTGTAGGTTCTCTTTTTACTCTTTTGGTGAAGTCTTTTGAAGAGCATAGGTGTTTGATTTTTAGAAGATCCCAGTTATTTAGCTTATCTTCTGGGGTTTGTGTCTTGATGATTATGGTTTGTATCCTGTTAATGCCATGTATTAAGGCCTGTAACGCTAGTCCTGTTTTTTCTTCTATGAACTTTATAGTTTTTTGCTTTATATTTAGGTCTTTGGTCCATTTTGAATTAGTTTTTGTATATGGCGTGAGGGATGGGTCCTGTTTCATTTTTTTGCAGATGGATATTCAGTTTTGCCAGCACCATTTGTTAAAAAGGCTGTCTTTTCCCCATGTGATGGACTTTGGGCCCTTGTCGAAGATCAGATGACCGTAGGTGGATGGATTTACATCTGGGTTCTCAATTCTGTTCCATTGGTCAATGTATCTCTCGTTGTACCAGTACAGGCTGTTTTGACTACCGTAGCTGTATAGTAGGTTCTGAAGTCAGGTAGTGTGAGTCCTCCAACTTTATTCTTCTTCTTCAGTAGTGCTTTACTTATTCTGGGCTTCTTCCCTTACCATATAAAGTTGATGATTAGTTTTTCCATCTCTTTAAAGAATGTTGTTGGTATTTGGACGGGGATTGCATTGTATTTGTAAATTGCTTTGGGTAGAATTGTCATTTTCACAATGTTGAGTCTGCCTATCCATGAGCATGGTATGTTTTTCCATTTATGTAGATCCCTTTGGATTTCAGGCAGTAATGTTTTATAGTTTTCTTTGTATAGGTCTTCTACATCCCTGGTCAGATTTATTCCTAAGTATTTTATCTTTTTAGGGGCTATTGAAAATGGTATTGTTTTCCTCCCTTTTCATCGTTCTCCTTATTGGTGTATAGGAATCCAACTGAGTTTGAATGTTTATCGTGTATCCTGCTACTCTGCTGAATCTTTCTATTAGTTCCAGTAGATTTTTCATGGCATCTTTAGGGTTTTCTATGTATAGTATCATATCATCTACAAACAGGGACAGTTTAACTTCTTCATTACCAATTTGGATGCCCTTGATTTCTTTTTCTTGCCTTATTGCTCTAGCTAGAACTTCCAGCACAATGAGAAATAGGAGTGGTGATAAAGGGCATCCTTGTCTTGTTCCTGTTTTCAAGGGGAATGTTGTCAGCCTCTCTCCATTAAGAATGATGTTGGCCATTGGTTTTGCATAGATGCCCTTTATTATGTTGAGAAATTCCCCTCTATACCTATTTTATTGAGAGTTTTTATCAGGAATGGGTGTTGGACCTTGTCAAATGCTTTTTCTGCATCAATTGAGATGATCATGTGATTCTTTTCTTTCCTTTTATTTATGTGGTGGATTACGTTGATTGATTTTCTAATGTTGAACCATCCTTGCATACCTGGTATGAATCCTACTTGGTCATGGTGTATTATTTTTTTGATATGATGCTGAATTCTATTGGCTAGAATTTTGTTGAGAATTTTTGCATCTATATTGATGAGAGATATTGGTCTGTAATTTTCTTTTTTTGTGTGGCATCTTTTCCTGGTTTTGGTAACAGTGTTATGCTGGCTTCATAGAATGAATTTGGAAGTGTTTCTTCCTCTTCTATGCTCTGAAATAGCTTGCGTAGTACGAATGTTTTGTAGAATTCTCCAGTGAAGCCATCTGGGCCAGGACTTTTTTTGGTTAGTAGTTTTTTTATTGCCTTTTCAATCTCTTCTCTTGTTATGGGTCTGTTCAGATTTTCAACCTCACTTCGTTGTAGTTTGGGTAGGCCATGTGTTTCTAGAAATTTATCCATTTCCTCTAGGTTTTCAAATTTGTTGGAGTATAGTTTTTCATAATAGTCTGTTATAATCCTTTTTCTTTCAGTTGGGTCTGTTGTAATGTCCCCCATTTCATTTCTTATTTGTGTCCTCTCCTGTTTTTCTTTTGTCAGTCTGGCCAGTGGTTTGTCAATTTTGTTGATTCTTTCAAAGAACCAACTTTTGGTTTTGTTGATTCTTTCTATTGTTTTTCTGTTCTCCATCTCATTTATTTCTGCTCTGATCCTTACTATTTCCTTTATTCCGGTGGTTGCGGGCTTTTTTTTTTTTTTTTTTTTTTTCTGTTCTCTTTCTATTTGTTTGAGTTCTGCAGTTAATGTTTTGATTTTGTCCCTTTCTTCTTTTTTGATATGTGCATCTATTGCTATAAATTGTCCTCTGAGGACTGCCATTGCGGAGTCCCAAAGGCTTTGGTATGATGTGTTTTCATTCTCGTTTGATTCTAGGAATTTTTGGATTCCATCTCTGATTTCTTCTATTACCCACTGATGTGTAGAGTACAGTGTTTTTGAACAGTTCTTTTTATCTTTAGCCTTACAGTTTCCTCAGAAACAGTGGCAGCCAGAAGGCAATGGAATGATGTATTTAAAGTACTGAAAGAAAAAAAAACTGTCAGCCAAGAATACTATACCCAGTGAAACTATCCTTCAAGAATGAGGGTGAAATTAAAACATTCCAAGACAAACAGAAACTGAGAGAGTTCATATCCACCAGACTAGCCCTACAAAAAATACTAATGGGACTTCTGAAGATGGAAGAAAAAAGACACTAGAAAGTAGTTCAAAGCTATACATAAGAATAAAGATTCCTAATAAAAGGAAATGCATGGAAAAGTTTAAGAGCTAGTAGTAAGGTATTCATGCTTAATAATTCTAAATGTTTTGTCCTTCATATTTTTAATAACAAATATATAAAAGGCAAGTATAGAAAATAACAACTGGTAGAGAGGTTTCAGGGAACTCTTATGCACTACTGGCGGAAATGTAAAATGGTACAACCACTATGGAAAACAATATGGTACTGCCTTAAAAATCTAGAAATAGAAATACCATATAATCCAGCAATCCCACTCCTAGGAATATATCCTAGAGAATTAAGAACCATGACACAAATAGAAATATGCACACTCATGTTCATTGCAGCATTATTCACAATAGCAAAAAGACAGAAACAACCTAAGTGCCCATCAACAGACGAATGGCTAAAAAAACTATGGTACATACACCCAATGGAATACTTCACAAGGATAAAGAACAATGATGAATCCGAGAAACATCTCACAACATGGATGAATCTGGAGGGCATTATGCTGAGTGAAATAAGTCAATCACAAAAGGACAAATATTGTATGAGAACACTGTTATAATAAACCAAGAAAAGGTTTCCACACAGGAAAAAAAAAAAAATCTTTGATGGTTACAAGAGAGGGGAGGGGTGGGGAAGGGATATCACTAATTAGGTAGTAAACAAGTGTTAACTTTGGTGAAGGGAAAGACAACACAATATAGGGGAGTCAGCACAACTTGACAAAGGCAAAGTCATGGAAGCTTCCTAGACACATCCAAAGACCCTGAGAGACCGAGTTACTGGGGCTGAGGGCTGGGGACCATGGTCTTGGGGGACATCTAGGTCAACTGACATAATATAGTTCATAAATAAAATGTTCTACATCCTACTTTGGTGAGAAGTGTCTGGGGTCTTAAAAGCCTGTGAGTGGCCATCTAAGATACATCTATTGGTTCTGTCCTGTACAGAGCAAAGGAGATTGATGAAAACCAAAGACAGAAATAAAATATTAGTCCAAAGGGCTAAGGGATCACATGAACCACAGCCTCCACCAGCCTGAACCCGGAACAACTAGATGGTGCCCAATTACCACCACTGACTGCTCTGACAGGGATCACAATAGAGGGTTCTGGACAGAGAATGAGAAAAATGTAGAATAAAATTCAAATTCACAGAAAAAGACCAGACTTACTGGTTTGACAGAGACTTGAGGAACTCCCAAGACTATGGCCCCTGGACACCCTGCTAACTCAGAACGGAAGCTACTCTCAAAGTCCATCTTTCAGCCAAGGGTTAGATAGCCCTATAAAACAAAGAATAGCACACATGAGGAATGTTCTTCTTAGTTCAATTAAGTATACGAGATCAAATGGGCAACACATGCCCGAAAGCGAAGATGAGAAGGCAGGAAGGGACAGGAAAACTGGACGAATGCACATGTGGAACCCGGGGTGGAAAGGGGGAGAGTACTGACACATTGTGGAATTGCAATCAATGTCAAAAAACAATTTGCATAGAAATTTTTTAATGAGAAACTAATTTGCACTGTAAACTTTTGCCTAAAGCTCAGTGGAAAAAAAAAAAGGCAAGGATAAAATTATGTTACAGGTATATGAAATATAAAGGTCTAATTAGTAATAACAGCAACCAAAGGGGGGGAGGGATGGTATAGATATAGAATTTCTTATATGTTACTGAAGTTACGTTGGTACCACCTTACCCGAGGATGTTATAAATACAAGCTCTTAAATGTAATACTCATGGTAACCACTAAGAAAATATATAAAAACATACACAAAAGAAAAGGAGAAAGATGAAAAAGGCTCACTACAATAAACTAGCAAACACAAAACCAAGCAGTACTAAATGACAAAGACAAAGAAGACTTAAGACACACAAAAAGTAAATAACAAAATGGTAGAAGTAAGTCGTTTCTAATCAGTAACTATGGTGAATGTATATGGACTAAATGCACCAATCAAAAGGCAGAGAGTGGCAGAATGGATTAAAAAAAAAAAAACATGATCCAACTATATGCTGTTTACAAGGGACACATTTAAACCCAAGGACACAAATAGGCTGAAAGTGAAAGGATGGAAAAAACAATTCCATGCAAATAATAACCAAGAGAGCCAATGTAGCAATCTTAATATCAGAAAAAGTAGACTTTAAGACTAAAATCTGTCAGAAGAGATAAAGATGGACATTATATAGTGATAAAAGGGTCAATTAATCAAGAAGTTTTAATAATCATATATATGCACCCAACATCAGGGCACCAAAATACATAAAGCAAACACTGATAAAATTGAAGGGAGAAATAGTTGAAGGCTACACCACTTTCAGTATTGGACAGAATATCTAGAAAGAAGATCAACAAGGAAACAGAGGACCTGAATGACACTATAAACCAACTAGACTTAACAGATATATATAAAACACTCCACCCCAAAACAGCACCATATACATTCTACTCCAGTGCACATGGACATTCTCCAGGATAGACCACATTTTAAGTCACAAAGCAAGTCTTGATAAATTTTAAAAGATTGAAATCATACAAAATATTTTCTCTGACCACAGTGGAGTGAAGCTAGAAATCAATAACAGAAAAAAAAAAAAAACACCTGGAAAATACACAAACATATGAAAATTAAACAACACACTATTAAACTTCCAATTGCTCAAGGAAGTAATCAAAAAAGAAATCACAAATTTCTTAGGGTCAAATGAAAATGAAAGCACAACATACCAAAGCTTATGGGATGCAGTGAAGGCAGTACTCAGAGGGAAACTTATAGCAATAAAAGCCAACATAAAAAAAGAAGAAGAATCGCAAATTAATAGCCTAAGTCTGCAACTCCAGGAACTAGAGAGAAGAGCAAACTAAGCCTACACCTACCAGAAGAAAGGAAATAACAAAGATCAGAGCAGAAATAAATAAAATCAAAAACGGAAAAACAATAGCGAGAATAAATAAAACCAGAATTTGGTTTTTTGAAAAGATCAATAAAAGTGACAAACGTTTAGCTAGACTGACAAAGAAAAGAAGAGAAAAGATGCAAATAACCAAAATAAATAATGAAACAGCAGGTATTACAACTGACTCAACAGAAATAAAGAGAATTATGACAGAATATTATGAACAATTGTATGGCAACAAACTGGATAACCTACATGAAATGGACAATTCTCAGAAGCACAAAACCCACTCAAACTGACTCAAGAGGAAATGGAAAGTCTCAACAGACCCATAACAAGTGAAAAGATCAAATCAGTGATCAAAAAACTCACAATAACACCAAAAAAAGTCCTGGACCATGTAGCTTCACTGGGGAATTCTACCAAACATTTAAAGAAAAATTGACACCAATACACTTTGAACTCTTCCAAAAGATAGAGAAGGAAGGAAAGGAATATTTCCTAATTCATTCTATGACACAAACATAACCCTGATACCCAAACTAGACAAAGACACCACAAAAAAACTACCAGTGAATATCTTCTTATGAATAAAGATGCAAAAATCCTCAGCAAAATACTAGTGAACAGAATCCAACAGTATATTAAAAGGACCATACAAGAAAACAGTTTCCTTAAAAAGCTACAAATAGAAACACTTTATGATGTAACAATCCCACTCCTAGGTATACGTCCTAGAAAAATAAGACCCGTAACAAGAATACACATAGGCACACCCATGTTCATGGCAGCATTATTTACAATAGCAAAAAAACAGAAAATACCTAACTGCCCATCAATGGATGAAAGGATAAACAAATTGTGATATGTACACACAATGGAATACTATGCAACAATAAAGAATAGTGATGAATCCATGAAACATTTTGCAGCATAGATCAATTTGCAGGACATTATGCTGAGTGAAATAAATCAATCACAAAAGGACAAATATTGTGTAAAACCACTGTTATAAGTAGTCAAGAAAAGGTTTACACACAGAAAGAAATATTTTTTATTTTACTTTATTGTGTTTTAGGTGAAAGTTTACAGCACAAATTAGTTTTAATTCAGAAACTTATACACCAATTGTTATGTGACATTGGTTGCAATCCCCACAATGTGTCCTCACTCTTCCCCTTTCCCTTACCACCTTGGGTTCTCCATGTCCATTCATCTAGTTTTCCTGTCCTTTCCTATCTTTTCATCTTTGCTTTTAGGCAGGTGTTTCCCATTTGGTCTCCTAGACATGACTGAAATAAGAAGCATGTTCCTCACATGTGTTATTGTTTTATAGGCCTGTCTAATCTTTGGCTGAATGGTGGACTTCAGGAGTGGCTTTAATTTGAGTTAGCAGGGTGTCTGGGGGAAGAAAGAGCCTAGGCCCTTATTAGCATAGTACAACAGGGTATCTACCTGATGCCTATTTTCAACTGCAAGAGCTAAAGGGGAGTGGCATATTCCTAATATTTGACACCACCATGCCCATTAAGCAGGGTCCTCACCTACCCACATCAGGGGCCTGAGGGCTGGTGGCTCCACCCACTCCACCTAGCCGCCCAGGACAGGGGTCTGAGAACAAGTGGTGCTTCCCAGTCCTTACAACCAACAGCATTGGGTGCCCAAAGTCCAGCTGCTAAATCCACCCACCCATGTGCCTAGGAGACAGAGACACGCCTTCCACCTAGCACTCAGGGGCAGCTGTCAGCCTCCTACCTTTCTCAGCATGTAACCCCCTGCTGTAGCCAGATACCTGTGCCTGCTCCAATCACCCCTATGTAGCCCTGCCCATCTAGGACTATAGCTGAGAGGCTGCACCACACACTTGATGACCAGTGACCTGGACACCAGAGCTGAATCCATACAAGAAAAGTAAACAGACTCTGGGGCTCACATACCTAGTAGCAGCTCTAACCACCTGGTGACAGGATGTGAGAGTTTCAAAGATGCCAATAATCAAAGTAGTTCACATGCCTGGCCTATTTGGGCATATCAAAACAAAACAAGAAGCTAGGACATAGTAAGCAAACATACTTATTGATGGATGGGAGACAACAGTCAATAGCAAATCACATGAAGAGGCAGACCATGATGGCTCCAACAAGTGATCAAAACAAAGAACAAGGAAACCTCTCAGAGGAAGAGAAGGTCTTGGAATTACTGTAGGTAGAACTAAAAAAATTACTATATAGAGTTCTTCAAGATATCAGGAAGGAGATCAGGCAAAACTCAGATCAAGCCAAGGAACACACAGACAAAGCAAAAGAGGAATTTAGGAAAGCTATACAAGAGCAAAATGACAAATTTAACAGGCTGCTAGACTCCATAGGGAGATAGAAAATAGAAATCCAAAAGATTCACAATAAAATTTGAGAATTAGACAACTCAATAGAAAGTCATAGGAGGACAATAGAGGCAATGGAAGTCAGAATTAGTGAGATTGAAGATAAAGCACTTGACACCAATTTATCTGAGGAAAAATCAGAAAAAAGAATTAAAAAAAAATGAAGAAACCCTAAGAATTATGTGGGACTCTATCAAGAGGAATAATCTACAAGTGATTGCAGTAGCAGGACACAGGGGAGTAACAGAAATACAGAGAGAATTGTTGAATATTTGTTGGCAGAAAACTTCCCTGATATTGAGAAAAATGAGAAGATATCCAAGAAGCTCATCCAACTCCACACAGGGTAGATCCCAAAATAAAGTCACCAGGACATATTATAATCAAACTTCCCAAAACCAAACATAAAGAGAGAATTTTAAGAGCAGCTAAGGATAAATGAAAAGTCACCTACAAAGTATAGTCAATAAGACTAAGCTCATACTACTCAGCAGAAACCAAGCAGACAGGAAGGCAATGGGATGACATATACAAAGCCTTGAAGAAAAAATTGCTGGCAAAGAATTATATATCCAGCAAAACTGTCTCTTAAATAAGATGGTGAAATTAGGGCATTTCTGGACAAACAGAAGTTAAGGGAATTGGTAAAAATCAAACCAAAATTACAAGAAATACTAAATGGAGACCTCCAGATAGAGAATCATAATATCAGATAACAACCCAAGACTAGAACACAGGATAGAGTAACCACATATCAACTCAGATAGAAAGTTACAAAAATAGGTCAAAGCTAAAACACTGAAAATAGGAAAACAGAAATGTCAATATGTAAAAGATTACAACACTAAAACAAAAAAGAGGGCTAAATAGTGTAGGCATAGAACTTTCATATGGAGAGGAAGTTAAGACAATATCAAGAAATAAAAGATTTGTTTAAACTTAGAAAAATAGAGGTAAATTTTAAGGTAACCACAAATGAAACTAAAAAACCTACACATCAAAATAAAAAAGAAGAAAAACCTAAAGACTCAGCAAATACAAAATCAACAACAATGAAAAAGATGAAAGGAAAATAAATAAAAATGACAGCACAGAAAATTAAGTGGAACAAAAAAACTGTCAACAACACACACAAAAAAACATCAAAATGACAGCACTAAACTCATACCTATCAATAATTATGCTGAACGTGAATGGACTAAATGCACCAATTAAGAGACAGAGGGTGGCAGAATAGATTAATAAAACATGACCCGTCTATATGCTGCCTACAAGAGACAAACCTTAGACTCAAAGACACAAACAAACTAAAACTCAAAGGATGGAAAAAAATATACCAAGCAAACAACAATCAAAAAAGAGCAGGAGTGGCAATATTAATCTCTGACAAAATAGACTTTAAAGCAAAATTTACCACAAAGGATAAGGAAGGACACTATATAATGATTAAAAGGTCAATATACCAGGAGGACATAACCATAATAAACATCTACGCACCTAACGACACGGCTCCAAGATACATAAAACAAACTCTAACGGCATTGAAAAGAGAAATAGAAAGCTCCACAATAGTAGTAGGAGACTTCAGCACACAACTTTTGGTGAAAGACAGAACACCTAGAAAGAAGCTCAGCAAAGACACGGAAGTTCTAAATGCCACAATCAACCAACTTGATCTCACAGACATATACAGAACATTTCATCCAACATCAGTCAAGTATACTTTCTTTTCCAATGCACATGGAACATCCTCCAGAAAATAGCACATATTAGGTCACGAAGCAAGTCTTAACAGAATCCAAAACATCGAAATATTACAAAGCATCTTTTCTGACCATAAAGCCATAAAAGTGGAAATCAGTAACAGAAAAACCAAGGGAAAAAAAGTCAGATACATGGAAATTGAGCAACACCTTGCTTAAAAACTACTGGGTTATAGAAGAAATCAAGGACAGAATAAAGAAATTCGTAGAATCAAATGAGAATGAAAACACATCTTACCAGAACTTTTGGAACACAGCAAAAGCAGTGCTCAGAGGTCAATTGATAGCAATAAATGCACACAACCAAAAAGAAGAAAGGTCTAACCTCTAGAATCTACAAGATACTGCAAAACCTCAACAACAGAAAGACAATACAATTAAAAAATGGACAAACGACATGAACAGGCACTTCAGCAAAGAAGATATTCAGGTGGCTAACAGACACATGAGGAAATGCTCACGAACATTAGCCATTAGAGAAATGCAAATCAGAACTACAATGAGATACCATCTCACCCCAACAAGGCTAGCAATAATCATAAAAACACAAAATAATAAATGTTGGAGAGGTTGTGGAGAGACTGGAAGACTTAGACACTGTTGGTGGGAATGTACAATGGTACAACCACTTTGGAAATCCATTTGGCACTTCCTTAAAAAGCTAGAAATAGAAGTACCATACCATCCAGCAATCCTGCTTCTTGGAGTATATCCTAGAGAAATAAAAGCTGTCACACGAATAGATATATGCACACCCATGTTAATTGCAGCACTGTTCACAATAGCAAAAAGTTGTAAACAACCTAGATGCCCATCAGTGGATGAATGGATAAAAAAATTATGGTATATTCACACAATGGAATACAAAGAACAACAATGAATCCGTGAAAACATCTCATAACATGGAGGAATCAGGAAGGCACTATGCTGAGTGAATTTAGTCAGTCACAAAAGGACAAATATTGTATAAGACCACTATTACAAGAACTCAAGAAAAGGTTTAAACACAGAAGAAAAGTTTGCTTGTTATGCAGGTGAAGAGGGAGGGAGAGGAGTATTCACTAGCTAGATAGTAGACAAGAATTATCTTAGGTGAAGGGAAAGACAATACACACTACAGGGGAAGTCAGCACAACTGGACTAAACCAGAGCTAAGAACTTCCCCGAATAAAAAAAAAACACTTTGAGGGACACAGAAGCGGGCGGGGGTGTGGGGACCACGGTTTCAGGGGACATCTAGGTCAATTGGCATAACAAAGTTTATTAAGAAAATGTTCTGCATCCCACTTTGTTGAGTGGCGTCTGGGGTCTTAAAAGCTAGCAAGTGGCCATCTAAGATGCATCAATTGGTCCCAGCCCACCTGGAGTAAAGGAGAATGAAGAACACCAAAGACACAAGGAAAGTTTTCCCCCGAGAGACAGAAAGGGCCCCATAAACCAGAGACTTCATCAGCCTGAGACCAGAAGAACTAGATGGTGCCTGGCTACCACCAATAACCACCCTGACAGAGAACACAACAGAGTCCTTGAGAGAGCAGGAGAAAAGTGGGGTGTGGAACTCAAATTCTAGTAAAAAGACCAGACTTAATGGTTTGACTGAGACTGGAGGAACCCTGGAAGACATTGCTCTAGACTCTGTGTTAGCCCAAAACTAAAACCATTCCCAAGGCCAACTCTTCAGACAAAGGTTAGACTGGACTATGGGACATAAAATGATACTCGTGAAGAGTGTGCCTCTTAGTTCAAGTAGATACATGAGACTAAACGGGAAGTTCCTGGAGGCGAGATGAGAAGGCAGAGAGGGTCAAAAGCTGATTGAATGGACTTGGGAAGTCCGGGGTAGAAAGGAGCAGTATGCTGTCATAGTACAGGGAGAGCAACTAGGGTCACAAAACAATGTGTGTATAAACTTTTATATGAGAAACTAACTTGAATTGTAAACTTTTGCTTAAAACACAACTAAAAAGCAAAAAGAAGAAAGGGCCAAAATCAAAACATTAACCCTACAACTCGAACAAATAGAGAGCAGCAAAAGAAGCCCTAGGACACCAGAAGAAAGGAAATAATAAAAATTAGAGCAGAAATAAATGAAATAGAGATGAGTTAACCCTACTACTGCCAAAGGTATTCCAGAGCATAGAAAGAGACAGAATACTCCCAAGCTCATTCTATGAAGCCAACATAACCCTGATACCAATACCAGGTAAAGACACCACAAAAAAATAAAATTACAGACCGATATCCCTCATGAACATAGACTTAAAAATCTCAACAAAATTCTAGCCAATAGAATTCAGCAACATATCAAAAAACCTTAAACCAGACTTCCGGCAAAATGGCACCCTAGACAGAAGCACCATGCCGTCCCTCCACAGCAAAGATCTGAAAAACTAAGCCAAACAGAGAAAACAGCAATCCTGAAACCCTAAAACATCAAATGAAGAGATAATGAACTCAGCCAAGCACCAAATGGGGTGAGAAAACTGATAGAGAAGAGACAACGAGGAGAAATTCATGCAGAGGTCCCCTATCAGCTAACACAGCACGGATCCACCATCTTGGACTCCTATCGGAGACCATCAAACAGGAGGTACGAGAAAGCAACTTCACGGAGCTTCCAGTGGTAGATGAAACAACCGGTAATTTGTGATATACGCTTTCCCACCCCCCACACATCTTCACCCCCACTTGGCCTCCTCTGCTTCCCGCAGCCACAGTCTCTTGTCTGGGAAGCACCGGCTGCTTGGATTCCACCCACCTGCACTGGCTGGCTCTCTGAGTGCCATTTGTTGGCTGTTGGTGTTGCTTTTTTCCACTCCTTTTGATTTCTTCCTTACCTCTCACCACCTCCCCCTCCTTTCGCTCCAATACCTGTCTCTGTGTGCCATCTTTGCTTCTCCCTGAGGGGCTGCGGAGCTCCATTCAAGTGTGGAACTGCTTCCTGGTCTGGGCTGCCACACTGGTGGGATCCCGGGGCTTTAGTTTGTTTCTTTGTTTTGAATTGTTTGTTTGTTTTCTTTTCCTTTTCTTGAGTTGGGAGCCCATTCTGGCCATGCGGTGCTGTGCAGCTTTGACACTACCCACTTTGCTTGCGCAGATACACAGACAGATCCCTGAGGACATTTCTTTTCTCGTGGGGTTGTTTGGGGGGGGGGGGTGCTTGTTCTTTTATTTTTTTTAATTTGTTTTGTTTTCTTTTCCCTTTTTTCCCCTTTTTGTCTTTCTTCATTACTCAGTTTCTTGTCCCTTTATACTTTCCTTCTCTTTCTGTTCCCTGAATACCTGGCGCTGAATACCTCTATGCCTTCTAGCCAGGCTGTACTGCAACAACTGAGAACAACTTCCCCAGACCTCATAGCTGCACCAGTGGGATCCCTAGGAGCTTTGCTCTTCTTTTTCCTTTTTGATTTTTATTTATTCATTCTTTTCTTTTTTTTTTTCTTCTTCTTCCCCTTTTTGTTTTTCTCCATTTGATAGTCTCTTATCTCTCCACTCCAACGACAAGCTCCATGGCACTCTTTTTCATTTTTATGTTTTTGGCTCCTGTTCCTCTCTCCTCTGTCCCATATCCATCTTAGTTACACACATAACAATCTCCCCCCTACATCCTTCCTACCTCCACTGTGCGCTTAACATCACACCACCAAAAAGCACAGGCACAGCCTACTGGAACCTGCCTTGCACTGATTACTGACCCACCCTGGTGGCTGTAGTAAGTGCCACAAACAACCCATCCCAGTAACTCCCCTTCAGCTAGACCTGCCCTGCTGTACCATATCTGAGTGACTGGCCCTGCCAATTGGAGAAGGAGGCAAAAAGAATCGTGCTCACAGACAAGCAAACAAAAAAGAACACACAGTCGACCTGCTCAGACATAGTTAAATAAAAAAAAAAAGGATGAAACAAACAAAGCTACAATCAATAAACAAGAAAAAACACTCCTGAATGCCCAGAAGACAGCAGACAATACCAAAACATTTACAAAAACAGGATAGAATGGTTCCAGTAGGCATCCTAAATAATACACCAGATGACTTTCCAGTGGAAGAAAAGGCACTAGAACTGCCAGAAAGGGAATTAAAATCTCTAATACTCAGAATTATCCAAGAGTTGAAGCAAAAAGCAGACAAAAATGAGGAAAAAATAGACAAATTCATGGAAAAGGCAGACAAATTCTTGGAAAATACAGACAAAAAATTGGAAGAATTCAGGAAAATAATGCAGGAACAAAATGCCAAAATAAATTCACAACTAGAAATTATACAAAAACAACAATTAGAAATCCAAAAGATAAACAACTAGATGGCAGAAATGGACAGTGTCATAGAAGGGGTGAGGAGCAGGTTTGAAATGCTGGAAGACAAGATCAGTGAAACTGAAGACAAACACTTGGATACAACTCTGTTTCAGGAAAACTCAGAAAAAAGAAACAAGAAAAATGAAGAGACCCTGTGAGTTATGTGGGATACAGTCAAAAGCAAAAATTTATGAGTGATTGGAGTTCCAGAACAGGGGGAGAAAACAGAAAACACAGAGAGGATCATTGAAGAACTGCTGACAGAAAACTTCCCCAATATCATCAAAGATGAAAAGCTGGCCATCCAAGAAGCTCAATGAACCCCATATAGGATAGATCCCAGAAGAAATCACCAAGGCATATCATAATCACACTCGCCAAAACCAAATACATACAAAGAATCCTGAGAGCAGCACGTGAAAAACAAGAAGTCACATACAGAGGAGAAACAATAAGACTAAGCTCAGATTGTTAGGCAGAAACCATGCTGGCAAGAAGGCAATGGGATGACATATATAAAACCTTGAAAGAAAAACTTGCCAGCCAAAAATAATATATCCTGCAAAACGCTCGTTCAAATATGATGGTGAAATTAGGACATTTCCAGATAAACAGAAATTAAGGGAATATGTAAAAACCAAACAAAACTTACAAGAATTATTAAAAGGAATTCTTTGATCTGAGAACAAACAACTTCAGCTCACAGGCAGAAACTCGGACGCAGGATTATACCAGCCAAATGCCAATCTAGGAAATGAACTCTCAAGGACTATGCAAAACCAAAAGAAATCCAACAGGGAATCAGAGAAGTTAATCAGTAAATTACAACAACATCAGAACAATAAAAGAGGGAATAAATGGTGTAGGTATAGAACCTGCTAATGGAGAGGAAGGCAAGGCAATTCCAAGTAATAATAGACAGCTTCAAACTTAAAAACATAAGGGAATATTTCATGGTAACCACAAAGAAAGTCAACAAACATACCCATAAAAATAAAGAGGAAAAACATAAAGTCTCAGGAAAAACAAAACCTAAAATACAAAAGAAATGCAAACAAAAAAAAAAAAAAAAAAAAAAACCACAAACAAATGTTACTCAGCACAGGAGAGTAAGAAGAACAAAGAAAACATCAGCACCACAAAAAAAAAAGCACTACAAAATGACAGCAACAAACTCACATCTATCAAAAATTTCACTGAATGTATATGGAATCAATGCACCCATAAAGAGACGGAGAGTGACAGAATGGATAAGAAAACAGGATCCATCAATATGCTGTCTACAAGAGACACACCTTAGAAACAAAGATGTGAATTTATTCAAAGTCAAAGATTGGGAAAAAAATATCAAGCTAACAACTACCAAAAAAGAGCAGGAGTGGCAATACTAATCTCAGATAAAATAGACTTTAAAACAAAATCCACCATAAAAGACAAAGAAGGACACTATATAATGATTAAGGGGATGATCCATCATGAAGACATTACCATAATAAACATCTATGCACCCAATGACAGGGCTCAGGGCTCCAAAACACATAAAACAAACTCTAACAACACTGAAAAGAGAAATTGACAGTTCCACAATAACAATAGGAGAATTCAGCACACCACTGTCAGTAAAGGACAGAATAACTAAAAAGAAACTCAGCAAAGATACAGAAGGCCTAAAGGGCACAATCAGCCAACTTGACCTCATAGACATATATAGAACACTCCGTCCAACCGCTGCAAAGTACACATTCTTTTCCAATGCACATGGAACGTTCTCCAGAATAGACCACATCTTAGGCCACAGAGCAATCCTCAACAAGATCCAAAACGCTGAGATAATTCAAAGTATCTTCTCTGACCACAATGCCATCAAGGTAAAAATTAACAACAGAAAGAGCAAGGGAAAAAAATCACTTACATGGAAACTGAATAATACCCTGCTTACACATCACTGGGTAATAGAAGAAATCAGAGATGGAATCAAAAAATTCCTAGAATCATATGAGAATGAAAACACATCATACCAAAACCTTTGGGACACAGCAAAGGCAGTCCTTAGAGGACAATTTATAGCAATAGATGCACACATCAAAAAAGAAGAAAGGGACAAAATCAAAACATTAACCACACAACTCAAACAGATTGAAAGAGAACAGCAAAAAAAAGCCCACAGCCACCGGAAGAAAGGAAATAGTAAAGATCAGAACAGAAATAAATGAAATAGAGAACAGAAAAACAATAGAAAGAATCAACAAAACCAAAAGTTGCTTCTTTGAAAGAATCAACAAAATCGACAAACCACTGGCCAAACTGACGAATGAAAAACAGGAGAGGATGCAAATAACCCAAATAAGAAATAAATAGGGTCATAACAGAATATTATGAAAAATTTAACTCCAACAAATTTGAAAACCTAGAGGAAATGGATAAATTTCTAGAAACACACTACCTACCCAAACTACTACAAAGTGATGTTGAAAATCTGAACAAACCTATAACAAGAGAAGAGATTGAAAAGCTACTATAAAAACTCCCAACCAAAAAAAAAGCCCTGGCCCAGATGGCTTCACTGGAGAATTCTACAAAACTTTCACAGAAGAGCTTGTACCAGTACTACCCAAACTATTTCAGAGCATAGAAAAGGAAGCAACTCTTCCACATTCATTCTATGAAGCCAGTATAATGCTGATACCAAAACCAGGCAAAGATGCCACAAAAAAAGAAAATTACAGACTAATATCTCTCATGAACATAGATGCAATAATTCTCAACAAAATTCTAGTCAATAGAATTCAGCAGCTTATCAAAAAAATAATACACCATGACCAAGTAGGACTCATACCAGGTATGCGACAATGGTTCAACATTAGAAAATCAATCAACATAATCCACCACATAAATAAAAGGAAAGAAAAGAATCACATGATCATCTCAATTGACACAGAGAAGACATTTGACAAAGTCCAACACCCATTCCTGGTAAAAACTCTCAATAAGGGAAATTTCTCAACATAATAAAGGACATCTATGCAAAACCAACGGGCAACTTAATTCTTAATGGAGAGAAGCTGAAAACATTCCCATTGAGAACAGGAACAAGACAAGGATGCCCTTTATCACCACTCCTATTTCCCATTGTGCTGGAAGTTCTAGCTAGAGCAGTAAGGCAAGAAAAAGAATTAAAGGGCATCCAAATTGGTAATGAAGAAGTTAAACTGTCCCTGTTTGAGGATATGATACTATACATAGAAAACCCTAAAGACTCCATGAGAAAACTATGGAACTAATAGAAAGATTCAGCAGAGTAGCAGGATACAAGATAAATAGAAAAATCTGTTGGATTCCTATACACCAATAAAGAGAATGATGAAAAGGAGGTCAGGAAAACAATAGCATTTATAATAGCCCCTAAAACAACAAAATACTTAGGAATAAATCTGACCGGGGATGTAAAAGACCTGTAAAAGACCTATAAAAGAAAACTACAAGACACTACTGCAAGAAACCCAAAGGGATCTACATATATGGAAAAACATACCATGCTCATGGATAGGCAGACTCAACATTGTGAAAATGACAATTCTACCCAAAGCAATTTACAAATACAATGCAATCCCCGTCCAAATACCAACAACATTCTTTAAAGAGATGGAAAAACTAATCATCAACTTTATATGGTAAGGGAAGAAGCCCAGAATAAGTAAAGCACTACTGAAGAAGAAGAATAAAGTTGGAGGACTCACACTACCTGACTTCAGAACCTACTATACAGCTACGGTAGTCAAAACAGCCTGTACTGGTACAACGAGAGATACATTGACCAATGGAACAGAATTGAGAACCCAGATGTAAATCCATCCACCTACGGTCATCTGATCTTCGACAAGGGCCCAAAGTCCATCACATGGGGAAAAGACAGCCTTTTTAACAAATGGTGCTGGCAAAACTGAATATCCATCTGCAAAAAAATGAAACAGGACCCATCCCTCATGCCATATACAAAAACTAATTCAAAATGGACCAAAGACCTAAATATAAAGCAAAAAACTATAAAGTTCATAGAAGAAAAAACAGGACCAGCGTTACAGGCCTTAATACATGGCATTAACAGGATACAAACCATAATCATCAAGACACAAACCCCAGAAGATAAGCTAAATAACTGGGATCTTCTAAAAATCAAACACCTATGCTCTTCAAAAGACTTCACCAAAAGAGTAAAAAGAGAACCTACAGACTAGGAAAAAATTTTTGGACAGTACAAGTCAGACAAAGGTCTAATCTCCATAATCTACAAGAAAATCCAACACCTCTACAACAAAAAGACAAATAATCCTGTTAAAAAATGGGCAAAGGAAATGAACAGACACTTCACCAAAGAAGACATTCAAATGGCCAACAGACACATGAGGAAATGCTCACGATCACTAGCCATTAGAGAAATGCAAATTAAAAGCACAATGAGATACCATCGCACCCCGACATTAGTGGCACGAATCAAAAACACTGGAAATAACAAATGTTGGAGGGGCTGCAGGGAGATCGGAACACTTATGCACTGCTGGTGGGAGTGCAAAATGATACAACCATTTTGGAAAATGATATGGAGCTTCCTCAGAAAGCTAGAAATAGACATACCATTCGATCTAGCAATCCCACTCCTAGGAATATGTCCTAGAGAAATAAGAGTCATCACTCGAATAGACATATGCACACCTATGTTCATGGCAGCATTGTTCACAATAGCAAAACGATGGAAACAACCTAGATGCCCATCAACAGATGAATGGATAAACAAACTATGGTACATACACACAATGGAGTACTGTGCAACAAGAAAGAACAATGAGGAATCTGTGCAGCATCTCATAACATGGATGAAACTGGAGGACATTATGCTGAGTGAAATAAGTCAATCACAAAAGGACAAATATTGTATGAGACCTCTATTGTAAAAACCCATGAAAAAGTTCACACACAAAATGTAATAATCTTTGTTGGTTACCAGGGATGGGAGAGGTGGGGGGGAAATACTAAATAGACAATAGATAAGTGGTATCTTGGGTGAAGGGTGAGACAGTACCCAATACTGGGGAAACCAGCACAACTTGTACAAGGAAAGGTCATGGAAGCCCCATACACACATCCAAACTCCCTGAGGGACTGAATTGCTGGGCAGAGGGCTCTGGGGACCATGGTCTCGGGGAACATCTAGATCAGTTGGCATGACACAGTTTATAAAGACCATGTTCCACATTCTACCTTGGTGAGTAGCGTCTGGGGTCTTAAAATCCTGTGAGCAGCCATCTAAGGTATTCCACTGGTCTCATCCCTCCGGGAGCAAGGGAGAATGAAGAGAACAGGATACAAGGAGAAGATTAGTCCGAAGGACTAATGGTCCACAGCTACCAAGGCCTCCACCGGACTGAGTCCAGTATAGCTAGATGGTGCCCGGCTACCACTGCTGACTGCTCTGACTGGGATCACAACAGAGGGTTCTGGACAGAGCTGGAGAAGGAAGTAGAACAAAATTCTAACACCAAAAAAATACCAGATTTACTGGCCTAAAGGAGACTGGAGAAACCTCGAGAGTATGGCCCCCAGACACCCTTTTAGCTCAGTGGTGAAGTCACTTCCGGGGTTCACTGTTCAGCCGGGGAGTGGACAGCCCCGTAAAACCAAATGGGACTAATGAGGCACAGCAGACCAGGGACAAGGGCTAGAAGGCAGAAGGGGACAGGAAAGCTGGTGATAGGAAACCCAAGGATGAATAAGGATAGTGTTGATGTGTTGTGAGGTTGTTAACCATTGTCATAGGGCAACGTGTGTACTAACTGTTAAATGAGAAACTATTTTGTTCTGTAAGCCTTCATCTAAAGTGAGGATAGCAGCACAATTGGAAGAGTGTAGTCGATGTCACTGAACTGTGCATGTATAAATTTTTGAAATGGTGTATCTTTGGCTATGTATATTTTCACCAAAAAAAAAAAGTTTGAGATGGGAGAGGGTTGACATGTCATGGGGTTGTTTCATGAGAAACTATTTGTTCTGTGAGCCTTCACCTAAAGTACAATTAAAAAAAAAAAGCTTAAACCGAAAATATCCCGTGATATCATCTGAAAACCATATAGTAGCTTAGCTTAACTTGTAACAGAGGTCTACCTTGAGCATTATGTTCTTTTCAGAACTATCTATGAGTCAGAACCGACTCGACGGCAACGAGTTTGGTTTTTTGGGTTTTTTTTGGTTTTTTTTGGTATATGGGATCAAACTGACAATAGCAACACAAATGATTAGATATGAACTTTAGAGGGCAGTGAGTTTATGTTAATGAGGGAGAAAGACTCAGAAAAGGATGGTGAGAATGGTTACACAACTCGAAGAAAGCAATCAGTCACTAAACTGTACATGTAGAAACTGTTGAACTGGTCTCTGTTTTGCTGTGTGTATTCTCAACAACAACAACAAAATAAATACAGTTTAGAAAAAAATTTTAAAAAAACAAAAAACACTGTTTTCCAAAGTTAGTTAGGTCAGCTTTTTTCCTCACTCCCTGCAGTGTGGTTATGTCATACATTTGTAAAACACTTATATTCATTTGTCAAAGTCTGCATTCCATTCTGGAATCCCCTGACATCCTCATTTATTTTTAGAAATTTGCATAAAGTTCACTCCTAGTGGTGCGGGTTTTGACAAATGTAGCCATCACCTCAGTACCATACAGAACAATTCTATCAACCAAAAAATTTGCCTAGCACTACTGCAACTCGTTAATTGTTTCTTAAAAGATCCTACTCTGAAAAGGTAGCTTTCAAAACAGCAGTTTTCTACCCACTTCTGAAGACCTTGTCTGCTATGAGATGCACAATCATTTTATCACTTACAGCAAACATGTGCGAGATGGCACATCAAGACACTGTAGAGAACAAATGAACTTTTAAGAGGCTGAATACTATTTTATGGAAAAATAGAGACTTTCGAAGGCTGTTTATAACTCATGATTTATTAATTTAATGTAATAATAATAAACAAATATTATTTATTGACTTCTTCCTATATGCTCATTCTGGTGGTAGGCAATTTGAGAAAGATAAGAAATATACTAGAGTGAGAACAATGGGATAAATAGGAGGCTCTTCTGGTTAAATACAGTGGAATGAGCACAAATATTTATATCCATTCTCTTCCAAACCCCGCTAACGTGAAAGAACAGAATAAAGAGATGGTCCCTACCAGGATCCCACATAGACAAAAGACTTCACCAAAATTTGGCTGTCCCCAGATATGTTCACATGCCTAATTCTCTCACCTCCTTCAGGGCTTTGCTGAAATATCATCTTTCTGATGAGGTCCACCCTGTCTACCCTATTTAGAATGACAACAAAACACCCCCACCCCATACCCACATTTCTGATTCTCTTATCCTGTTCTAATAATATCCTTATTTTGTTATAAGTGTACTTATTTATTACATCCACTGCCTATTTTGTTCACCGATATATTCCAAGTATGATGGATAAGTGGGAACTGACTTAGCAGAGCAGAGAAATTTATAAGTAGAGGGACTAACAGGAAACCAGCCTGATAGGTTCCAGGTTTGGAGGCACCTATATCTCTGAAGGCAGGGCTATAAACCAGGGATGCTTCAACAATTACATGAGAAGCAGTTAGAACCCCATAGCCCTTTTCTCACTCCAGACAACCAGCAGCTACTCTTTTTCTGCCCTAGCAGAAAATCAGAGCGGTTACACCAGAGAGAAAGATTCTTCTTTTCTAGAAATTGACTAGCTCAAAATAAAGACCCACAAACATCAATATTTGGGAATCAGTGAAAATAAATCTACAAGTGAAATATCAAGAAATAGCAACATATTTCATTATAAGCTTTGCAGTACTGCTTGACTTTTTAAACTGTGCATGTTTGCCTTGACTAAAACTAAAATTAGATAAAAAAGAAAACAAATCAAGAAAGAAACACCCTGGCGCACCTGTTTTATTTGGCATCATCAAAAAAAAAGTTGATTTCTAGATAACTGAAGTTTTTCTCTGAAAGCCATAACTTTTTTCTTTACTTTTTATTATGGAAATTTTGAGATGTACATAAAGTAAAGAGAATAGGATAAAGAGTCCCCAAATACTCATCACCTAACTATAACCATTATAAAAAAAATTATCAATATTATTTCATTTTTTATTGGTTATTTATACCTATTTATTTATTTTACAAGAGAAATTTAAAACAAATTCCAGACATCATATGATTTCTCCCAAAAATACTTTTTATGTACCTTAACAAGTTAAAAAAAAAAAGATCACTTGTATTGTAAAATTTCCCTAACTTTCCATTTGTCAGATTATTTCCTTGTGCTGTTATTTAAAGTTTTCCTCTTTCTTGCTGTTTGTTGAAAATTTATAGATCTAGAATTTCAGATAGATTCACGCTCATAGGTGGTGCTCTGTATTTCGTATTACATCTCATCAGGAGGCCTATAGTGTCTGTTTATCCCATTTTTAGTGATGTTAAGTTTGATAAGTGGGTTGAGGATTGTCATCCTGATTCATCCATTATAATGTTTCTCATCAGTCTTTTAATTAATGGTTTCACCATCTTCTGATATCACGTTAGTTCATTAAGCATTGCAAAATGCCATTCCTTCTACATGTATTTGTTGGCATTGTTCTACAAAATAAAACCTTCTCTCAACTGTTTGGCTGTCTTGGGGAAAGCAGGATAAATGCTTAATACTTTCTCTTTATCAATTTTCAGAATAATAAATTGGTGTCCTGACAACCTCCAAAGGTATCCAATGAGAGCTGTTTGTTTGTTTATTTTCAGGTATTATTATGGACTCAGGTTTTTAAAGTCAACTTTATTGAGGCATAATTAACATAAAGTATACTACACACTTTGACAAATGTGTAACCTAACGTGTAACCACACCACAATAAAGATACACCCCAAAATTTTCTTGTGCCCCTTTGCAGTCAATCACTTACTCCATTCCCATCCCCAGGCAATCATGGACCTACTATCTGTCACTATACATTAGTTTTTCCTATTCTAGACTTTCATATAAACAGAATTATGCAGTGTATACTTTTTGTGTCTGGCTTCTTTCACATAACGTAATATTTTTTAGATTCATTCATGTTGTTATATGTATCAGTAGCTTGTTTCTTTTTATTACTAAGTATTCCATTTTATGGGTATGCCATAATTTGTTTATCCATTCATCCATTGATGAACATCTGGGTGTTTCCAGTTTTTGGTTATTACAAATAAAGCTGCTATGAACATTTGTGTACAAGTCTCTGTGTGGAGAGGTCCTGTTGGCATGGTGGCTAAGAGCTTAGGCTGCTAACCAAAGGTCAGCAGTTTGAATCCACCTGCTGCTCTTTGGAAACCCTGTGGGGAAGTTCTACTCTGTCCTATAGGGTCACTATGAGTTGGAATTGACTCAATGGCAATGGGTTTTCTGTGTGAGTATATGCTTTCATTACTCTTGAGTAAATACCTCAGAGAATTACCAGGTAGTGCGGTATGTGAAGGTTTAATTATATAAGAAACTGTCAAACTGTTTTTTATAGTGGTTGTACCATTTCATTTCTAACAGCAAACAGTGTATGAGAGTTCCAGTTGCTCCAACGACTTGTCAACACTTGGTTTTGTCGGTCTTTTAAATTTTAGCCATTCTAGGTGATGTGCAATGGTATCCGATTATGGTTTTAATTTGGGTTTCTTGATGACTAATGAAGTATTAGCATGTCTTTCTGGGATTATTGGCCATTCATACATCTTCTTTTGTGAAGTGTCTATTCAAATATTCTGCTAATTTTTTATTGGGTTGTTTGTCTTCTTATTATTAAGTTGTATATTCTGGATACAAGTCTTTTGTCAGATATATATATTACAAATATGTTCCATGAACTCATGGGTTGTTATATATTTGTTTTGTTTTGGTCAATTGCTATCATTATTCTTTTCAGAGCTCATGTTTTTCTATTTTTAAGACAGAGTTTTTTTAATAAACACACATACTTGAACCATTTTGAATGGAAATATGCCAGAAATTCATCCCTGTGGTTTCAAACAAAATCTATTGAGCTCACAGTTTAGATTTTTCTTGATAAATCATAGATGTTGTCTTATAAATACTCAGGATTTCTTTTGGATCTGATGAGGGAGAAGATGCTAACCACCTTGCTAATAAATGATGCCATGTCACCATGGGATTATGACTCTAAGAAATAAAATTGGCTTTATAACAAACATGCCAGAACTTCTTAAATGAAATGTGACTTGTTCTTCACACAACTTAGGAAACTATCAACCTATTCCAAAGAGGTTGATTAATATAACTCAGCACATTTTTGAGCTCTTCTTTGGTTGGCCTTCAGATTCTATTTATGAGTCTCACAAGAAAATCAACTTGTGCCCTTCAACCATATTTAACAGCAAGAGCTTATTGAGACTTGACTGGGCCAGGCACAGTACTAGATGCTTCACATCCATTATTGCACTTAATCTTACACAAATCCTGGGAGATGGGTATAATTAGCTCTATTCTACAGATTACAAAATTGACAGAGAGAAAGATTAAGTTACATGCCTAGGGTCATACAGTCACTAAATGGCAGAGCTTGGACTCAGACCTGGTTCTCTGTGACCTCCAAGGATCTGCTCATTCTGGTATACCATAATACCTCCCATCATTTTTACTGGTTCAGAAAAATAAAATCCACTTCAAGTGGTGGAAAAGTTGCAAAGGGTAACTATTTAAATGCACACATTGTAGAGTCCACAGAGTACTTGGAAGAGGATTCCAAAACTGTTATTAGCAGTGGCAGCTCCCAGAACAAGTAGCCTGTCTTTTGGAATGATTGCTTTGGACAAGGCAAAACCAAGGGTTTCTCAGTCCCACAACCTTGTTATTATTCTCACACTCTCTTTGTCTTTTCCTTGCTTTTATGGTGCCTGTCAACTTTAACTCCTGTTAACATTTCCTAGTGTTTCTAATCTAACTCTTTTGCACCCATTCTTTTGATGGGAGAGGGCTTGAGAGCAGCTATATGTCTTCAGATCTCTGTGATCCATGTGGTCAGCTGAGATCTTCTATGTAGTCTGTGGCCTGATTTCTAAAGTGTTTGGGTTTGAGACTTTTTACCTTTTAAAATTCGACTTTTTATTTTGAGATAGTTGTAGATTCGCAATCAGTTGTAAGAAATAATACAGAGATTCTGAATCCCCTTTACCCATTTTCCTTCCTCCAAAGGTAACATCTTACAAAACTGTAGTTACAATATCACAACCAGGATATACATTTTTTAATTTCATTCTACTTTAGGTGAACGTTTACGGCGCAAATTAGTTTCTCATTCAAAAATTAATACACAAATTGTTTTTTGACATTGATTGCAATCCCCACAATGTGTCTGCACTCTCCCCCTTTCCACTACAGGTTCATGAGTCCATTCGTCCAGTTTTCCTGTCCCTCCCTGCCTTCTGGTCTTTGCTTTCGGGCATGTGTTGCCGATTTGGTCTCGTATACTTAATTGAACTAAGAAGCACATTTCTCATGTGTGTTATTGTTTGTTTAATAGAACTGTCTAATCTTTGGCTGAAAGATGGACTTTGCGAGTGGCTTCAGTTCTGAGTTAGCGGGGTGTCTGGAGGTCAATAGTCTTGGGGGGTTCCTCAAAGTCTCTGTCAAACCAGTAAGTCTGGTCTTCTTCTAATTTTCTTGGCATAGATGAGTGAGCACTCCCAGTGCTGCATTCATTTGTTGAAATATCTCAGTTGACATTCTGTCAATTCTGGAGCCTTGTTTTTCGTCATGCCTTCAGTGCAGCTTGGACATCTTTCTTCGGTACCATCGGTTCCCGAACATATGCTACCCCTTGCAATGGTTGAACATCGACCAATTCTTTTTGGTATATTGGCTCTGTGTATTCCTTCCATCTTCCTTTGATGCTTCCTACATCATTTTATATTTCCCCATAGAATCTTTCACTATTGCAACTCGAGGCTTGAATTTTTCTTCAGTTCTTTCAGCTTGAGAAATGCTGAGCATGTTCTTCCCTTTTGGTTTTCTATCTCCAGCTCTTTGCACATGTCATTATAATACTTTACTGTGTCTTCTCGAGCCGCCCTTTGAAATCTTCTGTTCAGTTCTTTTACTTCATCATTTCTTCCTTTTGCTTTAGCTACCTCGACATTCAAGAGCAAGTTTCAGAGTCTCTTCTGACATCCATTTTGGTCTTTTCTTTCTTTCCTGTCTTTTTAATGACCTCTTCCTTTCTTCATGTATGATGTCCTTGATGTCATTCCACAACTCATCTGGTCTTGGGTCATTAGTGTTCAATGTGTAAAATTTATTCTTGAGATGGTCCTGAAATGCAGGTGGGATATACTCAAGGTTGTACTTTGGCTCTCGTTGACTTGCCTTAATTTTCTTCTGCTTCAACTTGAACTTGCATAGGAGCAATTGATGGTCTTTTCCACAGTTGGCCCCTGGCCTTGTTCTGACTGATGATATTGAGCTTTATTGTCTCTTTCCACAGATGTAGTTGATTTGATTCCTATGTATTCTATCTGGCGAGGTCCATGTGTATAGTCATGTATTTGCAATGAAGAAGTCATTGGTCTTGCAAATTCTATCATGCAATCTCTGGCATAGTTTCTATTATCAAGGCCATATTTTCCAACTAGCAATCCTTCTTCTTTGTTTCCAACTTTCGCATTCCAATCACCGGTAATTATCAACGCATCCTGATTGCTTGTTCGAGCAATCTCAGACTGCAGAAGTTGGTAAAAATCTTCAGTTTCTTCATCTGTGGCCTTAGTGGTAGGTGCGTAAATTTGAATAATAGTCATATTAACTGGTCTTCCTTGCAGGTGTATAGATATTATTCTATCACTGACAGCGTTGTGCTTCAAGATAGATCTTGAAATGTTCTTTTTGGCAATGAATGCGATGCCATTCCTCTTCAAGTTTTCATTCCCGGCATAGTAGACCATACGGTTGTCCAATTCAAAATGGCCAATACCAGTCCATTTCAGCTCACTAATGCCTAGGATATCCATGTTTATGTGTTCCATTCCATTTTTGAAGATTTCCAGTTTTCTTAGATTCATAATTTGTACATTCCACATTCCAATTAGTAATGGATGTTTGCCCCTCTTTCTTCTCATTTTGAGTTGTGCCACATCAGCAAATGAAGGTCCTGAAAATTTGACTCCATCCATGTCATTAAGGTCGACTCTACTTTCAGGAGGCAGCTTTTCCCCAGTTGTCTTTTGAGTGCCTTCCAACCTGGGGGGGCTCATCTTGTGGCACTGTATCAGACAATGTTCTGCTGCTATTCATAAGGTTTTCACTGGCTAATTCCTTTCAGAAGTAGACTACTGGGTCCTTCTTCCTAGTCTGTCTTAGTCTGGAAGCTCAGCTGAAACTGTCCACCATAGGTGACCCTGCTGGTATCTGAATACCGTAGCATAGTTTCCAGCATTACAGCAACACGCCAGCCCTCATGGTACAACAAAATGACAGACACATGGGGGAGCTTCAAAGTAGCTGTACCGTTTTGCATTCCAGGAGCAATGAATGAGAGGTTCTGTTGCTCCATATCCTAACCAGCATGTGGTGTTGTCAGTGTTTTGGATTTTAGCCATTCTAACAGGTATGCAGTGGTATCTTGTTGTTATTTGAATTTGCAGTTTCCTAACAACATATGACTTTGAGCGTCTTTTCATATGCTTGTGGAAACCCTGGTTGCATAGTAGTTAAGAGCTATGGCTGCTAACAGAAAGGTTGGCAGCTTGAATCCACCAGCCACTCCTTGGAAGCCCTATGGGGCATTTCGACTCGACAGCACTGGGTTTGGTTTTTTTTGTTTGTTTGTTTCATATGCTTACTTGCCACCCATATATCTTATTTAGTGAGATGTCTGTTCAGATCTTTTGCCCACTTTTTAATTTGTTTGTTTGTTTCCTTATTGTTGAGTTTTATGAGTTCTTTATATATTTTGGATACCAGTCTTTTATTGGATATGTGTTTTGCAAATATTTTCCCCTCAGTCTGTGACTTGTATTTTCATTCTCTTAATGGCATCTTCTGCAGAGCAGAAGTTTTTAATTTTAATGAAGTCCAGATTTTCAATGGGTCACACTTTTGGTGCTCCATGACCCAAGGTCACCTACATTTTCTTCTATGTTATCTTCTAGAAGTTTTAAAGTTTTAGAATTTTACATTTAGATCTATGATCCATTTTGAGTTAATTTTTGTGAAAGGTATAAGGTCAGTGTTTAGATTCACATTTTTTTATGTGAATGTCCAGTTGTTCTAGCACCGTTTGTTTAAAAGACTTTCCTTTGCTCCTTCATGAAAGATCAGTTGACAATATTTATGTAGGTCTGTTTCTGAGCTCTCTAGTTTGTTCCATTAATCTATTTATCTATAGTTTCTCCAGTGACACTTTGTCTTGACTACTGTGCTTTATAGTAAGTCATGAAGCCAAGTAAAGTCATTCCTCCAACTTTGTTTTTCTTCTTTAGCATTGCATTGGCTATTCTGGGTCTTTGCCTTTTCATAGTAATTTTAGAATGACTTTGTTAATATCCACAAAATAACTTGCCAGGAGTTTGATTGGGATTGCATTGAATCTATAGATCAAATTGGGAAGAACTGACATCTTAACAATATCGAGTCTTCTTCATAAACTTGGAATATCTCTCCATTTACTTAGATATCCCTTTCATAACTTAACTGTATGTAAATTTTTGATAGATTCTTTTCATAATGGAATGCATGCTGAATCATTGAGTGTGACTGAATTGAATGTGTCCCTCTGAATTCTGGGGGTAGGATTGGCGGGACACATATTTCCCTCTGCACTTTGGTGGATGCATATGTCCCACTGGACTCTTGAGGGGGGGTACGGTTGGTGGGATGCATATGTTCTGCTGGACTCTGGGACACAAATGTCCCTATGGACTCATGACCAGGTTGTTGGTACAATTATGACCCTACAAGATTCACCTGGATGCATCCCCTCATACAATACACTGTAAAAACAGTAATTTCCGGCACACACCCATTTCTTCACTTCAAACAGTTATACAGGTCCCCTCCTAGTGGCTGCATGTACTGTTAATGGGAAAGACTTTCCCAATAAACCTAAGAGATGTAGAATGTAGGTGGGGACGTATATGTTCCGCTGGACACAAAAGGGATATTCTTTTATTTCTTTTATCAGAATTTTGCCGTTTCCCTCTAACAGATCTTGTTAATATTTTGTTAGATTTATACCTATTTCATTTTTTGGTGCTAATGCAAATGGTATTGTATTTTTAATTTTAAATTCCAACTATTCATTGCTGGTATATGAAAAGACAATTGACTGACGTATATTAACCTTGTATTCTGCAACTTTGCTATAATCACTTATCAGATCTAGGATTTTTTGCTTCTATTTTCTGGAACAGACTGTAAATAACTGGTATCGTTTCTTCCTTAAATATTTGGTAGAATTTACCAATGAAGCCATCTGAGCCTGTTACCTTCTATTTTGAAATTACTGATTCAATTTCTTTAATAGAAATAGGCCTATTCTGTTTACCTATTTCTCTTTGTGTGAGTTTTGCTAGATTGTGACTTTCAAGAAATTGGTCCATTTCATCTAAGTTATGAAATTTGTGGACATAGAGTTGTTCATAAAATTTTTTATTATCCTTTTAATGCCCGTGAGATTGGTTGTGATAGTCCCTCCTTCACTTCTGATATTAGTAATTTTTGTCCTCTCTCTTTTTTCTTGGTTAGCCAGGCTAGAAGTGTTTGATATTTTTAAGGAACCAGCATTTCATTTTGCTGATTTTTCTCTATCGTTTTTCTGTTTTTAATGTCATTGGTTTCTACTCTAATTTTTATCATTTCTTTTCTTCTGCTTTTTTAAGATTTATATTGCTCTCCTTTCTCTACCTTCTTAAGTTGGAAGCTTAGATTATTCCTTTTAGATGTTTCTTTTTTTTTTTTCTAATATATTCATTCAGTGCTATAAGTTTCCCTCTAAGCATTGCTTTTGTTGCATTCTGCAAATTTTGGTAAGTTGTAGTTTCATTTTCATTTGGTTCAAATTACATCTTAACTCTCTTTAAGATTTCTTCTTTGATCCATATGTTATTTAGAAGTATGTTGTTTAATTTTGAAATATTTTGGGGTTTTCCAGCTAACTTTCTGTTATTGACTTCTAATTTAATTTTTATGCCAAACTTCAGATGTGGAGAGATATCTGTTTTAAGAAGGAAGTCTACCAGTCCTTCAAGTTTTCCGGAGATATTTCATCTCCTCTGGACATACAGAGGACTTTTTCCATTTTTATTCAGGTGTTCTGGCATTGTGTTAAATACTACGTCAGTCTCACATGGCTTTCAGGGATAAAGTAGTGTATGAGCTATTGGCATAATGTGGGGTGTGGTTTAATCAGGTGTAAGTAGGCGAATGGATGGGTGTGTGCTTGCAGAACTACTCCACTGGGGCTCCTTGGCTTCATTTTTGCCTCTCTGCTGCCTCCCTCTCCACTTTTACTCTCTCTGCTGCTTAATGAAAAGGGTAGAAATTTGAGGGCCTTCAGATCATTAGGCCTTTCTCTGGGTGTGTTCTTCACTTAAAAGTGGCAAGATCTATTAGCCATTAGAGAAATGCAGATCAAAACTACAATGAGATATCATCTCACCCCAACAAGGCTAGCTTTAATCCAAAAAACAGAAAATAATAAATGCTGGAGAGGTTGTGGAGAGACTGGAACACTTATACACTGTTGGTGAGAATGTAAAATGGTACAACCACTTTGGAAGTCGATTTGGTGCTTCCTTAAAAAGCTAGAAATAGAAGCACCATATGATCCAGCTATCCCACTCCTTGGAATATATCCTAGAGAAATAAGAGCCGTCACATGAATAGATATATGCACACCCACATTCATTGCAGCACTGTTCACAATAGCAAAAAGACGGAGACAACCTAGGTGCCCATCAACAGAAGAATGGATAAACAAATTGTGGTATATCCACACAATGGAATACTACACAATGATAAAGAACAACGATGAAGCTCTGAAACATGTTATAACATGGAGAAAGCTGGAACTTATTATGCTGAGTGCATTTAATCAGTCACTTAAGGACAAATACTGTATAAGACCACTATATAAGAACACAAGAAAAGGTTTAAACACAGAAGAAAACATTCTTTGATGGTTACAAGGGTGAGAAGGGAGGGTGAGGGCTATTTACTAACTAGATAGTAGATAAGAATCATCTTAGGCGAAGGGAAGGACAGCACACACTGCAGGCGAAGTCAGCACAACTGGACTAAACCAAAGCTAAGAAATTTCCTGAATACAGTCAAATACTTTGAGGGACAGAGTAGCAGGGATAGGGGTCTGGGGACCATGCTTTCAGGGGACATCTAGGTCAATTGGAATAACAAAGCTTATTAAGAATATGTTCTACATCCCACTTTGGTGAGTGGCGTCTGGGGTCTTAAAAGCTTGCAAGCGGCCATCTAAGATGCATCAATTGGTCCCAACCACCTGGAGTAAAGGAGAATGAAGAACACCAAAGACACAAGGAAAGTATTAGCCCAAGAGACAGAAAGGGCCACATAAGCCAGAGACTTCATCAGCCTGAGACCAGAAGAACTAGATGGTGCCCGGCTACCACCAATGACCACCCTGACAGGGAACACAACAGAGAGTCCCTGATGGACCAGCAGAAAGATGGGGTGCAGAATTCAAATTCTAGTAAGAAGACCAGACTTAATGGTCTGACTGAGACTGAAGGTACCCCGGAAAGCAAGGCCCCTGGATTCTCTATCAGCCCAGAACTAAAACAATTTCTGAGGCCAACTCTTCAGACAGGGATTGGACTGGACTGTGGGACATAAAGTGATACTCGTGAGACGTGTGCCTCTTAGCTCAAGTAGATACAAGAGCTTCTGTCCAGAGGTGAGATGGGAAGGCAGAGAGGGTTAGGAGCTGGTTGATTGGACACGGGGAATCAGGAACGGAAAGGAGGAGAGGAGTGTACTGTCGCAGAATGGGGTGAGCAATTAGGGTCATATAACAATGTACGTATAAAATTTTGTATGGAAGACTAACTTGAGAAAAAGTGGCAAGATCTTAATCTAGAGGCTTATCCTCTCTGATTTACTGTTTCCAGCTACAAAATGGAGATTATAATGCCTTGTGGCTGTTCCCCATTGAAAATATAGTCGTAAAAGGATTTACAAAGATAGTAACTTTGGTTGAGGAAGATATAGATTACCTAGAAAGTAAAACAAATGTTATCTTGTTACTTTCTTCAGCTAATACTATTCCTTAGTCCTCAGTCCTCCCCTTACTTATCTGTAAATCTTATGTTCTAGGAACTATCTTGCAGGAATAAGGGAGACATTAGTGGTAAGGTGTATTTAGCTCCTAAGAGAATAGTCATGTGCGCCTACCATATAAAGGATAATATTATAAGATTATATTCAGTCGGAACTCCATTCAGTTATAACACAGACCTAAAAAAAAAGAGCTTAAATAATAAGTTTATTTTTCCTTACATAGAAAAATTTCAGAGATAGTTAATACGAGGTCAAAATGACAATTTGATAATGTCATTAATATACCAGGCTCTTTTGTCATTTTCTTTATGATCCTTAAAATATTGCTCCATCCTCAAGATTTCCTCAGGGTCACAAAATGACTGTTGGAACTACAGCCATCAAGAAGGTGAAAAGATGAAACAACCTAAGTGCCCAACAACAGATGAATGGTTAAACAAACTGTGGTACATACACACGATGAAATCCTACACAACCATAAAGAACAATAATGAATTTTTGAAACATCTCATGGATGAATCTGGAGGGCATTATGCCGAGTGGAATAAATCAATCACAAAAGGACAAATACCATATGAGATCACTGTTATAAAAACACATGATAATGTTCAACACAGAAGGAAATAGTCTTTGATGTTACAAAGGAGGGGTGGGATAGGGAGGGAAAAACACTAGCTAAATAGTAGATAAGTAGTAACTTTAGTGAAGGATAAGACAATACACAATACTGGGGAAGGCAGCAAAACTTGACCAAGGTAAGGTCATGGAAGCTTCATAGACACATCCAAACTCCCTGAGGGACTGAACTACTGGGCTGAGGGCTGGGGACCATGGTCTTGAGGGACATCTAGCTCAATTGACATAACATAGTCTATAAAGAAAATGTTCTACATCCGACTGTGGTGAGTACTGTCTGAGGTATTAAAAGCCTACGAGCAGCCATCTAAGATACATCTACTGGCCCTGTCCCAGCTGGAGCAAAGGAGAATGAAGAAAACCAAAGACACAGAGGAAAAATGAGTCCAAAGGACTATGGACCACAACTACCACAACCTCCACCAGACTGAGCCCATAACAACTAGATGGTCCCTGTGTACCACCACCAACTGCTCTGGCAAGGGATCACAATAGAGGGTCCTAGAAAGGGCGGGAGAAAAATGTAGAACAAAATTTAAATTCACACACACACAAAAAAAGACCAGGCTTGCTGATCTGACAGAAACTGGAGAAACCCTGAGAGTACGGCCCCCAGACACCCTTTTAACTCAGTACTGAAGTCACTCCTGAGGTTCACCCTTCAGCCAAAGATTAGACAGGTCTCTAAGGGCAACAATAACACATGTGAGGAATACGCTTAGTAGTTCAATCATGTATACAAAAGTAATGGGCACAGTAGCCCAAAAGCAAAGACAATAAGGCAGGAAGAGACAGGAAAACTGGACAAACAGAAACAGGGAACCCGGCATGGAGAAGGAGAGAGTGTTGACACATTGTGGGGTTGGCAACCAATGTCGCAAAACAATTTGTGTGTTAACTATTTAATGAGAAACTAATTTGCTCTGTAAACTTTCACCTAAAGCACAAAAAAAAAAAAAAAAAAAAAGGTGAAAAGAGGAGGCAAAAGGCATATGCCAGCTCAGTCTCCCGTTTGTAGGAGCTCTCTTTAAGCCTCACCAAGAATTTCCATTTATATCTCATTGATCCAAACTTAGCCACATGGCTCCCTATCTGTGGAAATGACATTTGTCCTAAGAACATTGTTACCCTTCCCTTCTCACACACAAACAGCCTTCTATTAATAAGGAAGAGGGGAAATGGATATTTGTTGGACAATTACAGCCCCTGCTACAAAAATGCTGTACTTATGCCTGTTTGCTATAATTGTTGTTGTTGTTAGGTGGTGTTGAGTCAGTTCCAACTTAGAGTGACCCTATGCACTACAGAATGAAACACTGCCCGGTCCTGCATCATGCTCACAATCGTTGTTATGCTTGAGCCCATTGTTGCAGCCACTGTGTCAATCAATCTCATTGAGAGTCTTCCTCTTTTTCACTGACCCTCTACTTTACCAAGCATGATGTCCTTCTCCAGGGACTGATCCCTCCTAATAACATGTCCAAAGTATGTAAGACGCAATCTCACTGTCCTTGCTTCTAAGGAGCATTCTTGTTGTATTTCTTCCAAGATAAATTTGTTTGTTCTTTTGGCAGTCCATGCTGTATTCAATATTCTTTGCCAACACCACAATTCAAAGGCGTCAATTCTTTTTCAGTCTTCCTTATTCATTGTCCAGCTTTTGCATGCATATGATGTGATTAAAAATGCGCACCTTAGTCTTCAAGGTGACATCTTTGCTTTTCAACACTTTAAAGGGGTCTTTTGCAGCAGATTTGACCAATGCAATGAGTCATTTGATTTCATGACTGCTGCTTCCATGGGTGTTGATTGTGGATCCAAGTAAAATGAAATCCTTGACGACTTCAATCTTTTCTCCATTTATCATGATGTTGCTTATTGGTCCAGTTGTGAGGATTTTTGTTTTCTTTATGTTGAGGCATAATCTATACTGAACGCTGCTATCTTTGATCTTCATCAGTAAATGCTTCAAGTCCTCTTCACTTTCAGCAAGCAAGGTTGTGTCATCTGCATAACGCAAATTGTTAATGAGACTTCCTCCAATCCTGATGCCACATTCTTCTTCATATAGTCCAGCTTCTTGGATTATTTGCTCAGCATACAGATTGAGTAGGTATGGTGAAAGGATACGACTTTGAAGTACATCTTTCCTGACTTTAAACCACGCAGTATCCCCTTGTTATGTTTGAACAACTGCCTCTTGATCTATGTACAGGTTCTTAATGAGCACAATTAAGTGTTCTGGAATTCCCATTCTCTACAATGTTATCCATAATTTGTTATGATCCACACAGTCAAATGCCTTTGCATAGTCAATAAAACACAGGTAAACATCTTTCTGGTATTCTCTGCTGTCAGCCAGGGTCCATTTGACATTAGCAATGAGATGCCTGGTTCTAGGTCCTCTTGTGAATCCAGCCTGAATTTCTGGAAGTTCCTTGTCCATATACCGCTGCAGCCAATTTTGAATGATCTTCAGCAAAATTTTACTTGCGTGTGATATTAATGATATTGTTTGATAATTTCTGCATTTGGTTGGATCACCATGGGTGACCCTGCTGGTATCTGAATACCGATGGCATAGCTTCCAGCATCACAGCAACACGCAAGCCCCCACAGTACGACAAACTGACATGTGGGGGTATATCAATTTATATTTTGCTATAATTAGGAACTTCCAATAGTCACAAATTTGAAAGTAAGTGTCAATATCCATGATCAGATTATTTCACTCAAAGCAAGAATATTCTCAAAATGCCAGGCCACTGACAAAGTTCAGGAATTCCAGTGGCTAAATTGAGGAACAGAAAATACTGGTTCTTCTTCACAAGTTCTCATTTGTCTGCTGAACTGGTTCAAGCCCTGAATTTAATTTACAATATTAACCCATAAATCTTACCTAGCAGTTTACCATACAAAGCACTTTCATAGTCATGGCCCCACTTACCCCTCATCATACCCCAGTGAAAGGGTGAAGGGTCTTATCTCCACTTTTCAGGTGAAAAAGGTAAGACTCAGATTTAAAATGACAGCTCATGGTAATACTGTGTAGGCCTGGGACTCTCGATCTTCTGACTCCAAACCACGAGTCTGTTTTTTTTTTTTTTTACATTGTCTATCTAATTGTAACTCCTGCCAGTATATGTTTTATAGTGTGGTAAACACATTTATGTCAACAACCTCATTTGACCCTCACAATAACCATGTAGGTAGACAGAACTGCTATTGTTACCTTTGTCATTGTAAAGCTGAGGAAACAGAGACCTAACAGTGACTAAGCAGCAGGACCAGGACTTGAACCCAGACCTGAGATTCTTAACAAGGTCCTCTGCATTGGAATGACTCCCTCAGAAGAGTGGATGTATGTTGTAAGGAGGCCCTTCTCACAGGTTCATGGGCAGTGTGGCAATAGAGCTTCTGGGAGGGCTGGAGGAGACACAGGACAGAGGCTGGTTCAGGCTCTGCAAGGGTTTGGGGTGGGGTTTCTTTCTCTACGGTCCCCACTACCCGCCTGCAATGCCATGAGCCCCCTCACACTCCCCGCTGGGACCACAGAGCTCCCACAGCAGCCTCAATGTAAATCACATGAAGGAGGAAAAAATGTTCCCGGGGGATTGTGCTGAGAAATGTTTTCTTTTCCCAGGAGATATATTTGACACAAGATAAAGGGGCCGTGTGGAAAACAAACTTTAGAATGTTGTGCTTGGTGTTACTGCTTGCTTTTCCCTTCTCTCCCCCTCTCCCCCACATATACACACATTCATGCATTTGAAGATACCACACTATAAAATTAACTCCCTTCTGCGGGGATTTGCTTTCTGGAAAGCATTTCTCACAGGGGCCACTGTCTTGGTTACCTTCTTGGTTCAGCATCCCCAGACCCCACTGCCTCTCCGTTTGTACAAAACCCCCAAACCTTGATTGCAAGTGACAATATTTTGAGGGAAGGACCTATCTTGAAATAAGCTTGCTTTAGCGCCTTCTTGGTAATAGTAACTCAGAGGCCTAAGAATTTGGTAAAAATCATTAACTTCTGGCCCAATTGCACCAGAGCCAATGGTAGCAGATTTGGTTTCCTCAACCTCCTCCCAGCCTGGGTAGAATGACCTCACCCAGCAGGCCACCTAGATGCCCATGATGTCAGCAGAATTTGAGCAGAGGCTCCATCCATTCTGCTCCTTCCTACCCAAAGGGGTATACAAGTGTCACAAGACAAGCAACCAGTTTCTGGAAGAGTTCAGCACTAAACGGGCTCAGCTGGGTCAGTATAGACCCAACATGAGTTTTTTTTCTGACAAAGTAGGACAAAAAAAGTCAATTCCTGCTTCTTCCAAGAAGCTTTCCCTGATTTTCCCACTCCGTAGTGAACTCTCCTCTTTAAATTAAGAATACCCATTGTCTGTATCACTCATACATGAGCTGTTTTGGTTTTTTGGTTAACTACTCCTGCAGGTATAGTGCTAGTCAACTCTTCTCACACCTACCAACCCTTCCATTACAACTCCACTGCAAGCTCCTTGAAGACACCAAGTGTGTCTCTACCTTTAGGTATCCTCCATTGTGCCTAGAACAATGTTTTGTCACACCAGGCACTCAAACATTTGCTGCTTAATGTCATTATTAAATAAACTCCCACATTCCTGGTAATGTGCTGAATGTTTCATATATACACTTTCATCTTAATCTTGCCAACATTTTAAGAAGTAGGTATTATTACCCCCACTTTAAAGATGAAGAAATTAAAGTTTCATAATAATGAAGTAGTTTCCCAATGTCACCCAGAACGAAGATTTGAACCCAGGTCAGTCTGATTGAAGCCTTTTGGGAAAGGACCCCCTGGAGCAGATGATCCACCTCCAGTCAGTGCTAATTCTATAACAATACCAAAAGCTTGCCACGCTCTCAATGACCCTTCTAACACCTCAGTTTCCCAAATCTGGGGTGGTCCTTCTACGAGTAGGTGATGCAAAGATAGGAATGAAGAACAACCTCTTTGGTCCGTTAATCTTGCTATGAGAAGAATGCTCAGCTGCAGAGGGAATTGTAACAAGCCCCACTCTTGCTCTGTAACAGAGCTCAGCCTTCTCTCTGCCCCCTCTTCTACTTCATCCAGGCAATCCCTTCTACCTCAAGGCCTGGAACAGCTGGTGAAATGTGACTTCCTCCAATTAATTAACAAGGGCCTCAGTTAATTCCTAATACAGACCCAGAATGGCCATCCAAGAGAACTTACAAAACACTCTCTGGATCCCTGATGTGCTGAGAAATCCAGACCAGCTGGATAACATTTTCCTCCCAATACTCGTAGGGCTACAATAATTCAGAGAAAAGGGCTTGGCACCATGGGTTTGGGATGGACTCCAGCACAGAGCTCTGGAGAAGCTACCCAAGGCCCTGGTTGACCTCCTCCCTCTGCCCATAGTGCCCCCCTGCCCCAGATGTTGGTGCCTCCTCTGCCTCCCCATACAGTGCCAAAATGTTGTGGGTCAGTGGTCAGGACCTTGATTACAGCTTATTTTCCTGAAACCTTACAAAGGAGGCAGCAAAATTAGATGAGAAAATATTAGGGGTCAAGAGCGCCAGATTCAAGCCTGGGGTGAGTGACAGTTTCACTGGTTTCAGAGTCTGTGACTGCCTCAGTTTCCATATTTGTATCATAGGGAGAAAAACCCAGCTTCTGTAACCTCACAGCATGTTATGGGGCAAAGTGAAGAATACAGTAATGGTAACACAGTCTTGAATTTCTTGTGAACTCCTGAGTGTCAGTATGTAGATCATTCATGATTTCAGTCTAGCATCCCCCTGGGCTTCCTCCCCACCCCATCAACGGGAGTGTGCTTAGGAAACAGGATTGTAAAGTTACCCTGAATAAACATAATTAGGAAGAGAAATCTGATGTGAAGACATATATCATAGAATTTCAGTGCTGAAAGGAACCTTTGAGTTCATTTATTATATTCTAAAACAAAGTAGAAATCATGTTTAGGTCATCTATTGTCTGGGGTTTTCTGTTCCACCAATTTCCCCTTTATCATAGGGAATCATGAGTTGACCAGGTAACATCATCATCCTCTCTCTGAAGACCACCAGAGGATCATAATATTGACATAAGGATCATAATATTTTCCCACCAAGACCCCTGTGGAGTAAGAAGTAAGGCAGAGGTTATTATCCTACTTTTGTAGACTTGGAAACTAGGATGCAAAGATACTGAGCAACTTTCCCAAAGTCACACAGTAAACTAAGAGTGGGACCGGAATACAACTCAGGCCTCTTTACCCCGACACAGGGCCACGTGCATAAATTACAGCGAGCTCAGCATTGTAACAGCCCACTTCTCTAAATAAAATACAGGAGCTCCTCGCCACAAAGCACAATTAAAACGCTTCGTGCCATTGCTATTTTCAATAGTTATCTCCTGGGGGCCATCCTGCCAGGCTGCAACTAGTGCTGACAGTTTGGGAAAGAGGGAAGGCAGATGTTAATGCTTCCTCCCCACTACTTCCTTCCTTCTGTCCTTCCTTCCCTCTTTCCATCCTTCCATCATTCTTTCATTCCTTCCTTCCTTCCACCAATACTGATTGAGTGACCCGGAAGAAAACAGTTTCCCTCCCAGGTAACATCATTCATTCATTCATTCAGTACTTATTTACCTAACAGACAAGCTATTAAGCAATAGATATACTGCTAAGTGTTGTGAGGATAGTAATGGATATGACCCAGTTGCTACCGCCAAGAAACTTAAAATATATTTGGAAAGACAAGATATATATATGAGACATTATTAATAGTTACTGCTTATATTTGAAAAATGCATTCGAATTTACAATTACGTCTCCTATTATCTCTCAACCATTTCAGGAGGTGAAATGGGTTGGTATTGTTGTTGTTAGGTGCTGTCAAGTCAGTTCTGACTCTTAGTAACCTTATGTACAACAGAACGAAACACTGCCCAGTCCTGTGCCGTCCTCAAAATTGCTGTAATGCTTGAGCCCATTGTTGCAGCCACTGTGTCAATCCATCTTATTGTGGGTCTTCCTCTTTTTCACTGACCCTCTACCTTATCAAGCATGATGTTCTTCTGCAGGGACTGGTCCCTCCTGATAACATGTCCAAAGTACATGAGATGAAGTCTTGCCATCCTTGCTTCTGAGGAGCATTCTGGCTGTACATCTTCCAAGACAGATTTGTTCATTCTTCTGGCAGACCATGGTATATTCAGTATTCTTCACCAAGACCAAAATTCTAAAGTATCAATTCTTCTCCAGTCTTCTAATATTCATTGTTCAGCTTTCGTTGGCATACCTGTTGCCATTGAGTCGATTCCGACTCATAGCAACCCTACAGGACAGAGTAGAACTGCCCCCGTAGAGTTTCCAAGAAGCAGCTGGTGGATTCGAACTGTTGACATTTTGGTTAGCAGCTGAGCTCTTTACAGATGAACTGAGACTCGGTGTAATGAACTTGCTGTTGGTCACCCCTCTTGTATTCAGCAGAGCCAGGCTTCTGCTTCTAAGTCCAGTGATCTTCCTAGAGCATCAATCTGTGAACTTTTGTAAAGAATGCCAGAGCTGGATAACTGTAGAAGAGATGGCAGGAGCTCACGTATGATTATAGTCAAGGACCAAGTGCAAGGCCCCAACCTGTAAATACTACACTGACTTTGCTTTAGTCACTGGCTTTCCTGCTGACTGAGGAATTAGAGATGTCAGGTGGGCCACACATGCCCTTTTGCGTGTTCTCATAGCCCCTTGGGCTTCTCCTTTGTAACATTTACCTCAATTGCATTTGTATCATGCCTTTTTCACTGCTGTCTCCACAGTGCCCAGCACAGAGTGAATAAAGAAAAAGAAAAAAACCAGTTGCCATTGAGTCGATTCCAACTCATGGTGACCCCATGTGTCAGAGTAGAACTGCACTCCATAAGGTTTTCAGTGGTTCATTTTTCCAGAAGTAGATCACTAGGCCCTTTCTTCCAAGGTGCCTCTGGGTGAACTCAAAACCTCCAACCTTTCAGCTAGCAGCCAAGCTCATTAACAGTTTGTACCACCCAGGGACTCCTAGCACAGAGTAGGAACTCAGTAAATAAAAAGAGCTCTGGTTCTAGTCCTCTTCCACCCCCCTGAATGCTATGGTGTCTGGAGCAAGCCATTCAACCTCTCTGGGCCTCAATTCCTAGGCTTCAGATCATTACTCAGTTGTTGCCCCCAGCTCTATAGACAGAATGCCAACAATAAACCTGGCTCAAGCATGTTGCTGCCAAAGTATTTTTTAACGTTGTCATTGTTACCCAAATAATGATGGCTCTGTGTATTTCTTCATCTTTGCCAGAGAACTCAATTCATTCTGGGCACACGATACCAATATATTACTTTTGTGTCACCAGGAAGAATTTTTTCTCTCTCAGGCAATATTGCCATTTCCCATCGTACTCTAAAAGGAAAGAAGGAACAAGGAGGATAAGATATTATTTCAATAAACTCTCAAAGATTTTTTTTAAACCTCTTCAAAGAGCTGAATGAAGGTGGAATGCTGTGAGTCTTCCTGGGCACAAAGCTCCTTCCCATTTTATAGCACTGTTTAATCTCAGAACAAACAGGCAGGTGCAAACCTCCCTCGTTTTGTAGATTGGAAAACTGGGGTTCGAGATGATGAATATCTTGTTCAAGATGCACAGTGAGTCATGACTGGGTTGAGATTAGACCTAAAGTCTGAGTGCAGCCTCCTCTGGAATGAGCCGCTGAGTCAGGCTTCAAGGGTCTCTCTTGGCGGTCTTCAGCAGACAGGGGGGACAATTGCCATCTGGAATGGGTTAGTTTCACTCCGGCCTCCAGGCAGATGGACTAAATGACCCTTGCAAGTCCCTTTCTGCCCTGGGCCTCTCCAATTACCTTCTCTAATTTCCAGCAAACATGCTTTCTCTAGGGAAAAATGAATCCGGGGCTCTAGCTTCCCTTGGGAATCTGTAAACGATTTCACTTTCCAGTTTGGGGAACATGAGCTCCATGAGAGAAAATGCTCAGTGGGCTGTCAGAAGGAAACATTTCAACAACACACTATATACTTAGATTATTCCTAGCAACAAATGCTCCTAGTGGGTGCAGTACAAGCTGGGAGGCAGAGAACGTGAGTCCTGTTCCTGAGCCTTCCTTTGCCCCCTAAGGGTCCTTGATTGGTTTATTTCTCTGCTTGATGCCTGGGCTTCCTCCTTGGTTGTTGGGCATTAGAATGCTACCCCCTCCCTCCCTGGCATGGTGCTTGAGGTTAATAAGGCCGTTGCTGCACACGGTCATAGCTTTGTCCTGGGGGAGTTCGGAGCTTTGCACAGCTCTCAGAATGTGGGCCACTAGTCTCACATTTTTTTCCAGATTCTTACTCCTCCAAATTTATATTTTCTGAATCCAGCCTAGGACGCATGGCCTGACAAGGATTTCTCTGATGCTTTTGGGTTTAGGGTTAATGATGATAATAGCTTCCATTTAAACCATTTATTAAATGCCTATATTGCTGATCACTTTACATATATTATTTCATTTAATCTCACACCAACCACATGAAGAAACAAAGTTCAGGGAGGTTAAGTGAGTTGTCTAAGATCATCCAGCTAGTAAGTGGCAAAGCTACAACTGCAACCCAGTCCTGTCTGAATGAACAGCTCATATTCTGGACCTTAGCACTAAACTTTTAGAGCACAGAATTGGCAAAGAGTCACATATCACCTTCACACCAAAACATTGATGTTTCCTAGACTTTTTTTTTTTAAGCTTTTTATAGCAAAAGTTTTTAAACATAAAGAAAAGTAGCAAGAATTAGGAAATGAACTCCCATCCCCTAAGTTCAAAAGTCACCAACATTTTGTCATACTTGCTTCAACTATCCATTTCTACTTCTTTGGTTTTTTTCTATAGCACTTTAAAGCAAATTCCTGACATTGTGTTATTTTGCCCCTAAATGCTTCCATATGTAGTTCTAAAGGGGTGGGGGTAAGGGAGGGAGTGTGGAATTTCTGATAGAACCATAATACCAAACACCTAAATATCACCTAATACCCACTTCGAATCCAAATTTCTCCTACTGTATTAAAAAATGTCTTTTTACATTTGGTTTGTTGAAATACAGATCCAAACAAGATTCACATATTGCATTTGGTTGTATTGTTTCTTAGGTTTCATTTAGTTTAGAATGTGACCTTCTTTTTTCTTTTTTGTGTCATTGTTAAAGAAACTGTGTCAGTTGTCCTGCAGAATATTTCACATTCTGGATTTGTTCGATTGCTTCCTTGTGGTGGTATTTAACTCATTCTTCTGTCTCCTGTATTCCTTGTAAAGTTTAGATCGGATGGCTAGATTAGGTTCAATTATTAGCAAGAACCCCGAAGCATAGGTGACACAGTGTACTTCCTATTGCAGCACTTCAGGAGGCTTACAGTACCTGATTGTCCCAGTTTTACTGCTGAGAAAGAGTAACGTGTTCAGATGGTTCCCAGATATTTTGATGGCTTATAGAGGCAGAAGATAGAATATTTAGATTTCACATTGTCCTGGAATATCTGGACCATCTGTCGTATTCTCTTGGGTGCCAGGTTTGAAGGCTGATCCTAGTTTCAAGGGAAAACTACAAATTTGCAGCTTCAATAGGGCTGCAGTCTTTGGGGTACTAAAGCTTCCTTTGTATGGGAGAGAAGAGCTGCACCTAAGGTGCGGAGGAAGAGCTTTTGCTCATTTATAGTGTAGGCAAATTTTCTCTTGAAAGGTGTCCTGTGGACATGGCCTGTATTCACGAACTCATGATTCCGGAATTAGAAAGTGCCTGGTTGACTCTGGCACCAGAGACATGTGGCAAGGAGAGGAAGTATGAACCAAATTGAGAAAGAACCAGGCACAGGGTGCGTGTACTGAGGGAGGCAGTTTGGAGGAAGTTACTGAAGCAGAGAGCCTGGAGTCATATCGTCAGAGAAAGAAAGCTAGAGAAGACAATAAGTTGCTGGTACCTGGACAAAGCAAGAGGCCAGTTAATTAGGCAAGTAATCTAATTCAGAGTGAGAAATCAAGGCAAACTATGAAAAGAGTGCTTTGTTGTTAGCTGCCATTGAGTTGACCCTGACTCATGGCAACCCCATGCACAAGGGAACAAAAGGCTAATCACGATACATGCTATATGGAGTTAAACATGTTATAGGCACACAGATGAGACACAGGAGTCCAGCTGGATTTGGTTTACCACAAAAGAAGTCTGGCTTCTCAGTTCGGCCCTCCTCACTTCAGGCCAACCAGGTCCTGCACCAGCTCCATGATCAATTGCAGATCCAACTGTTGTGTTCCATAGTGTTTTCACTGGGTGAATTTTTTGGGAGTAGATTACCAGGCCTTTCTTCCTAGTCCATCTTTGTCTGGAAACTCCTGAAGAAAGTGCTTTGGGCTTGGAGATTATACAGGGAACCTGCCAGAAGGGACTTCAAATCTTAGAGTCCTCAGACTGGAGTGCCCTTTAGAAATTATTTAGTCTAACCCCCTCCTTTTGCAGATGAGTACACTGAGGCTCTGAAAAAGGGAGTGATTTATCTAAGGTGACAGGGATAGAGCTGGAACAAGAACTCAGTTCCCCTGGCTCTACCAAGCCCTTCCCATGCCACTCCACTATCTTTCTTCCTCAAGGACCAGTGGCTGCCACTGGGAGGAGCCTGGCTGGACTGAGGTGAGGAGGGCAGAACTGAGAAGCCAGACTTCTTTTGTAGTAAACCAGGTCAAGCTGGACTTCTGTGTCTAAGCTGTGTGCCTATAGTTTGTTTAACCCCATATAGCATGTATCCTATTATTCCTCTCACTATTATGAACTAATTAGTACAGCTGATGATGTAGATTAGACAAACTATAAAAGGCCCAGGGAGGGGCTGCAGTTCTATGATCTAGGTTAAAAAGTGATACCCTTCCACATACTTGTCTGTTGTCCCATTAAAGCAATAAGGCTGGAAGACAGGGACAGACCCAGACACTCCACTAAATGGTGGTGTTGCTGGCTGTTTCTTTGTAACAGTTGCTCTTGTTGAGGGCAGGGACCTTGAATTAGCCACCTGTGTATTTCTAGTACTTAGCAAAAGATGTAGGAGGCAGTGATGGCTCGGTGGTAGAATTATCTCTTTCCATGTGGGAAACCCAGTTTGGATTCTTGGCCAATGCACCTCATGCACAGTCTCCACCTATCTGTCAGTGGAGGTTTTCGTGTTGCCGTGATACTGAATAGGTTTCAGTGAATCTTCCGGACTACTATGGACTAAGATGAAAGGCCTGATGATCTGCTTCCAAAAGGAGGCCAACGAAAACCCTATAGATCATAATAGCCCAATTCCATTGTGCATGGTATTGCCATGAGTTGGGGGCCAACTTGATGGCAGCTAACAACAACAACAGCAAAGGATGTAGCACATAATAATAAATGGAACTTAATAATAAATACGGGTAGCTGAATCAATGAGTGAATGGCTGAATAAATACCCAAGGAGGCATCGCCTCCTAACCATACTTTCACATTCTCCCTAATCCATACCTCCTCGCTGATCTCTGCATTGTGTTTCACATGTTGCTTGCTTACCAACTTCCTGCTCAAATTTGAAAAATTACGTACTCCCTCACACATTTGTAAGTCGGCATCCAAAAGTTTACATCAAATGTTTAAATACATAGTTATAATGGATATAATTTCCAGAGCATTATAAATATTCATATTTTAAAATAAAGCTGCTCAATCACACTTTTACATGTGGCAAACAGAAAATAATTACCAAATTATTTGGCACATGTCCCTTTAAAAATATATGATAAGTTCTCCTTTATGGTTAGAACACTTACATTGTTTCTTTTTCTCTTTCAAAATGTATTTCCAGTTCATTTCACCTGTCTTAGTTTTTCCAGCAAAAAATGTACAGAAACTATAGTTTTTTAAAGTTCCTGTAGCCATTATGTTCTAGTTTTCAAAACTGTTATTCTGTATTAGGTTATAATTATTATTATTATTATTATTACACAACTGATCAAAACAATATAAAATAGTACACATTTTGATAAGAAATAATTAAACATAAAAAGTACCAAGATAGACCATACCCTGGGATGCAAAACAAACCTCAACATATTTAAAAGAATTGAAGTCATGCAGAATGTGTTTTCTGACCACAATGGGATGAAACTAGAAATCAGTAACAGAAAGGTATCAGGAAAATATCAAAACACACTCCTAAACAAGCCATGGGTTAGAGAGGACATCTCAAGGGAAATCCAAAAATACATTGAAAAGAAAGAAAATGAAAACACTACATATGAAAAGTTATGTCACACAGCTCTGCAGTGCTGAGAGGAAAATGTATAGCATGAAATGCCCCCAAGAGAAAAGACGAAAAGTCTCCTATTAATAACCTAAGCCCCAACCTCAAGAACGTAGAAAAGGAAGAGCAAAATAAACCCAAAGACAAGCAGAAGAAGCAAATTGTAAAGATAAAAGCAGAAATCAGTGAAGTTGGAAACAGAAAAACAGTAGAGAAAATCAGTGAAACAAAAAGCTTGTTCTTGGAAAGATCAATAAAATTGACAAACCTCTAGCAAGACTAACAAAGAAAAAAGGGAGAAGGCACAAATTACCAATATCAGGAATGAAACTGGGGATATCACTACAGACACTGAAGACACCAAAACAGTAATCAAAGAACACATATGTCAATTTGACAACTTAGATGAAAAGGACCAATTTCTTCAAAAAACATGAACTCATCCAGTATGAAATAGATAATTTGAATAACCTTATAACTATTAAAAAATTAAATTTGTAATTAAAAAAAAACAAATCTCCAGGTGCAGATGATTTCATTCAAGAATTCTACCAAAACTTTAAAGAGGAATTGACACCAATTCCACACAATCTCTTCCAGAAAATAGAAAAGGAGGAAACACTCCCCAATTCATTTTATGAAGCTAGTATCACCCTGATACCGAAAGCAGACAATGTCAGTACAAAAACAAATACTTAATAAAATATTAGCAAATAAAATTCATCAATATATATAAAAAATATGCACCATGAACCAGTGAAGTTTATTCCAGGGATGCAAGACTGGTTTAATATTTCAATATCAATTGATGTAAGCAACCATATTAACACTGATATCAATCAATGCAGAAAAAGCATTTGACAAAAATCTTTCAGGAAAAAAAAAAAAGGAATAGAGGGGGACATCCTAAACTTCATAAATGTTGTTCTTGTAAGGTGCCATCTAGTTGGCCCCTGACTCATGGACCCCATGTGTTACAAAGTAGAATTGCTCCATAGGGTTTTCTTAGCTGCAATCTTTACAGAAGCAGATCACCAGGTCTTTCTTCCACAGAGCCGCTGAGTGAGTTTGACCCGCCAACCTTTAGGTTAGCAGCCGATCGTAAACCATTTATGCCACCCAGGCTCCTAGCCTTCAGCTAACATTACAGTTAACATTGTACTTAATAGTGGAAGACTGAATGCTTTCCACCTGAGATCAAGAACAAAAGATGGATGTCCACTTTCACCACTCTTATTCAACACAGTGCTGGAAGTTCTAACCAGGGCAATAAGACAAGAAAAGGAAATAAAAAGCATACAAATTAGAAAGAAAAAAATGAAGTGATCTCTATTTGCAGAAGATGTGAAAACCCCAATAACCTTATTAAAAAAAACTTCTAGAAATAATAAGTCAATTCAGCAAGGTTGTAGGCTATGAGATAAACATAAAATACCAATTGTATTTCCATGTATTAGCAATGAACATGTGGACACTGAAATTAAAAACACAATATTATTTACTTTCACTCCAAAAAAATGAAATACTTAAGTATAAAACTAGCAAAACATGCACAGAACTTGTATGCCAAAAGTAGCACAATGTTAAAGAAATAATTCATTGGAATCTAAACAAATGGAGAGATAATCTGTTTATGGATTGGAATATTCAACATAGTAAAGATGCTATCTCTCCCCAAATTGGTATATATGTTGAACACAATTCCTATCAAAATCTCAAAAAGATTTTTGGTAGATATAAAAACATTATTCTAAAATTCATTTGGAAAGCAAAGGACCTAGGATAGTTAAAACAATTTTGAGAAAGGAAAATCAAATAGGAGGAATCAGTCTATGTGATTTCAAGACTTTTTACAGCTACAGTAACCAAGACTGTGTGTTATTGATGGAGGAATAGACATAGAGATCAATGGAACAGAATAGAAACTTCAGAAGTAGACCCACGCAAATATACCCAACTGCTTTTTGACAAAGTTGTAAAAGTAATTCAATAGAGGAAAGACAGTCTTTTCAACAAATGGTGCTGGAGCAATTAGATGTCTATAGACAAAAAAAAAATTAACTTTGACTTAACAAAAATTAATTCAAAAAGGAACACTGACGTAAATATAAAATGTAAACCTGTAATTTTTTTAGAAAAAGACAGTAGAAAATCTTGGCAATCTAGGGTTAGGCAAAGAGTTCTTAGGCTTGATACCAAAAATGTGATCTATAAAAGGAAAACTTGATAAACTGGACTACATCAAAATTTGAAGCATTTGTTCTGTAAAAAACCCTATGTCTTAGTTATCTAGTGCTGCTATAAAAGAAATACTACAAGCGGATGGCTTTCACAAACAGAAGTCTATTCTCTCACAGTTTAGGAGACTAGAAGTCCAAATTGAGGGCACCAGCTCCAGGGGAAGGCTTTCTTTCTCTGCCGCCTGTGGGGAAAGGTCCTTGTCATCAGTCTTCCCCTGGGTCTAGGAGCTTCTCAACACAGGGACCCCGAGTCCAAAGGATGCACTCTGCTCTTGCTCTTCTTGCTTGGTGGTAACGAGGTTCTTCTCCTCTCTGTTCGATTCTCTCTTTTATATCTCAAAAGAGATTAACTCAAGATACAACCTAATCCTGTAGATCGAGTCCTGCCTCATTAACATAACTGCCTCTAATCCTGCCTCATTAACATCATAGATGTTAGGATTTACAACACATAAGATAATCACATCAGATCACAAAATGGTGGACAACCACACGATACTGGGAATCATGGCCTCGCCAAGTTTGCACATGTTTTGGGGAGACACAATTCAATTCATAACATCCTGTTAGGAAGACGAAGAGTCAAGCTATTAACTAGGAGAAAATATTTTCAAACCTAATATCCAACAAAGGACTAGTATCTAGAATAGAGAAAAAACCCTCAAAACTCAACAGTGAAAAAGCAAACATTCCAGTTACAAAATAGACTAAAGACATGAGAAGACATTTCACCAAATAACCAAACCAACCAAACCCATTGCCGTCGAGTTGATTCCAACACATAGCGACCCTACAGGACAGACTAGAACTGCCCCATAGAGTTTCCAAGGAGCACCTGGTGTATTTAAACTGCCAACCTTTTGGTTAGCAGCCGTAGCTCTTAACCACTGAGCCACCAAAGAGGACATATATATATATATATATATATATATATTTTAAGAACCCTTTGCCTTAGCAACCCTATGGGACAGAGTAGAACTGCCCCATAGGGTTTCCCAGGAGCGGCTGGTGGACTCGAACTGCTAACCTTTTGGTTAGCAACCGAGCTCTTAACGACTGCGCCACCAGGGCTCCAAAGGGGATATACAGGTGGCAAATAAACACGTAAAAAGATGTTCAACATTATTAGCCATTAGAGAAATGCAAATCATAACCACAATCAGCTGTCATTACATAGCTACCAGAATGGCTAAAATAAAAAATAGTCAAAAAGGGGGAGAATGCTGACACATCGCAGGGATTGTAACCAATATCATGAAACAATTTGTGGATGAATTTTTGTATGAGAAACTAGTTTGCTCTGTAAACTGTCACCTAAAGCACAATAAAAAAACGTTAAAAGAAAAAAAATACCCTATGGTCCTGGCAGCTAGGGGATGACCATGTGACCCAGTTTTGGCAAATGAGCCACAAGCACACGTAAAGGAAGGCTGAGAAATATTCTTTTTTCCTATTCAAAGGGGATGATGCAGATGACTTGGCCCATCCCTTTGCCCCTTTTCTCCCTTCTTCCTTGGATGCACAGGATGAAGCTGTAGCAGCCGTTCTGTGACTGTGAAGAAAAGTCCAAGAGAATTGCAGACAGAGACTTCGTCCTGAGATCATCAAAACACAGGGCCATCACCAGCAATCACCCACCTCAATAAATTTTGCTACCTTAGAAAAATAAAACCCCTATTTGTTTAAGTAAAAATAAAAATAATAGTCAAATTTCCTGTACAGAAGAATTCCAGATAATATATGTAGATACTCCCCCCTCAAGGAGGTAGAGCTTAATTCCTAACCCCTTGAGTGTGGGCTGCACTTGCTACACTTAGTAACTAGGTTTTGAAGAGTAAAGTATGGAAAGGGGCGGGGAGGTAACTTTACAGTAGAAAAACCTGGCAAATACTACCTTAGCTTGGTGATCAAGGTTAACATTATCAGTGATAAGTCATGTTAATTTCATATACCCTTGATATGATGTGATTGAAATGACGTTTCATCTTTGTGGTAATCCGCTCAAGAATCCATAACCTCAGTCTTACCACGAAAAAAACATCAAAGAAACTCAAATTGAGGGATAGTCTACAAAATACCTGACCAACACTCCTTAAAACTGTTAAGTTATCAAAAACAAGGGAAGTCTCAGAAACCGTCACAGACCAGAGAAGGCTACAGAGACATGAAGAATAAATGTAATATGGTATCCTGGATGGGATCCTTGAACAGATAAATCACATTAGGGACAAACTAGTTAATAGTAATGTACCAATATTGGTTTGTTGGTGTAACAAAGGTAGCCTAGTAATGTAAGATGTTAACAACAGGGGAAATTAGGTGCAGGGTATATGGAACTCTCTGTATTATCTTTGCAACTTTTCTGTAAATTTAAAACTATTCTAAAATTAAAAGTTTATTTAAAATAATGTGGAAAAAATAGTGACAAACTAAATGCTGGCAAGGGTGCAGAGAAACTAGATCGTGCATACGTTGCTGGTGGGAATGTAAAATGGCACAACCACTCTGGAAAACAGTTTGGCAGTTTCTTTAAAAAGTAAATACTGTCTGTAATTACCATACAACACAGCAATTGAACTCCAGGGTATTTATTCCAGAGAAATGAAAACTTACGTTCCCACAAAAATTTTAACAGTTTCATTTGTAATAGCTCAAAACTGGAAACAACCCAGACGTCCTTCAGTGGGAGAATGGTTAAATAAACTGTTAATATCCATACCATGGAATACTACTGAGCAATAAAAAGGAGTGAACTAACATGAATAGACGTATGCACACCCATGTTCATTGCAGCATTATTCACAATGCAAAAAGATGGAAATAACCTAAGTTTGGATAAACAGATGAATGGATAAACAAATTGTGGTACATACCCACAATGAAATATTACCCAACTATAAAGAATAATGGTAAGTCCATGAAACATCTTATCACATGAATGAATCTGGAGGACATTATGCTAAGTGAAATAAGTCAAACATAAAAGGACAAATATTGCAGGATATCACTTTTATAAAAAGTCAAGAATAGGTATGCACACAGAAAGCAGTGTTCTTTGATGGTGTCATGGTTTGAATTATGTCCCCCAAAAAATGTGTGTATCAATTTGGCTGGGCCATGATTCCCAGAATTGTGTGGTTGCCTTCCATTTTGTGATTGTAATTTTATGTTAAAGAGGATTAGGGTGGGATTATAACACCACCCTTACCCAGGTCACATCCCTGATCCAATGTAAAGGGAGTTTCCCTAGGGTGTGGCCTGCACCACCTTTCACCTTACAAGAGATAAAAGGAAAGGGAAGCAGAGAATTGGGGGACCTCATACCATCAAGAAAGCAGTGCCGGGAGCAGAGCACTTCCTTTGGACCGGGGTCCCTGTGCAGAGAAGCTCCTAGTCTGGGGGAACACCGAAGAGAAGAAGGCAGACAGAGAGAAAAAGCCTTCCCCTGGAGCTGATGCCCTGAATTTGGACTTTTAGCCTACTTTAACTGTGAGGAAATAAATTTCTCTTTGTTAAAGCCATCCACTTGTGGTATTTCTGTTGTAGCAGCACTGAATGACTAAGACAGATGGTTACCAGGGATAGGAGGGAGAGAGAATCAGAATCACTTACTAGATAGCAAACCAAGACCAAGCCCATTGCCGTCAAGTCAGTTCTGACTCATAGATAGTAGAGGTGTGTTAATTCTGATGATGGCAAAGACAATACACAATACGGGGGAAGTCAGCACAACTTGACAAAGATAAACGAAGACACTGAGAGGTACACAAGAATAAAGGACAACGGCGATAAATGCTGTAATATACAATTTTGCAACCGCAGTAATAACCAAAAAATATGTGAATGGTTACATAGGTAGATATATGTATGCTATATGGATGTGGGAAGGCTTATGGGAGTATATGTGCATACATATATAGGTCTATTTGTGGGCATATGTATGTACATGTTTATACATGCTGTATATATATTCATATATACAGTAAAGCACATGGGGTACAATTATGGATACTTCCTCGACATATCCAAACAACTCATGGGATTGATTCACTGGGTTTGAAGGCTCAGGACTGTAGTTCCGTGGGACAGGTAGGTCAGTTGGTATAGCTTAGTTCATAAAGATAATATTCTGTATCTTACTTTGATGAGTAGCATCTGGGGACTTAAAAGCTTGCAAGTGGCCATCTAAAATACAGCTGTTGGTCTCTTACCAGCTGGAGCAAAAGAGAGTGAATGAAACCAAAGACGCAAGGAAGAAATTAGTCCACGAGACTAATGGCCCACATGAACCACGGCCTCTTTAGCCTGAGACAAGAACTAGATGGTGCCCAGCTGCTACTCCTGACTATTTTGACCATGGACACAATAGAAGCTCCCAGTTAGAATGGGAGAAAAATGTAGAACAGAACTCAAATTCATAAAAAAGACCACACTTACTGGACTGATAGATACTAAAGGGACCCCCAAGACTATCGCCCTAAGATACCCTTTTAACCTGGAACTGAAGGCACTCCTGAAGGCTACCTTTCAGCCAAATAATAGATAAGCTAATAAAATAAACAATAACACCCCTGAGGAATGTGCTTCCTAAACAATCAATATATGAGACCAAACAGTCAACATTTACCCAGAAGCAAAGATGAGAAGGCAAGGAGGGGCAGGGAAACTGGATGGATGGAAACGGGCAGGCAGGGTGGAAATGGTGAGAGTGCTGACATATTGTGTGATGGTTAAGATTGTGTGTCAGCTTGGCTGGGCCATGATTCTCAGTGTTTATATGTGATCACTCCCATGATTGAATATGCTGTGAGTAGCCAATCAGATGAAAGGGAGTTTCCTTGGGCGTGTGGCCTGCATCTGAATATAAGCAGACATTCTGGGTTTTTGCTCACTTTGGATCCTGTGGCTGCCTCCTGTCATCTCACCTCCAGTTCTTAGGACTTGAGCTGTCAGCTTATCTGCCAAACTTGGGTTTCCCATCGTTCTTCACAGCCTGTGAGTGGGATCCCTGCTTTCCGACCTGCCGATCTTGGGTTTGCCAGCCCCTGCAGCTACGTGAATCAGGAGAAACCTTATGGTCTTACCTGCCAATCTTGGAATTCATCGACATTCACAGCCTGTGAGCAGGAGCCCTGCTCTCCGACCTGCCAATCTTGGGCTCACCAGCCTCTGTGGCTGCATGCATTGGGAGAGGCCTCTACCCTGATCCACAGACTTGGGACGTTCTAACCTCTACAATCGCATGAGCTGTTTCCTTGATATAAATCTCTCTCTATATATATATTTATAGGCTTTTCTGGTTTTGCTTCTCTAGAGAACCCAGCCTAAGACACATTGTAACCATTGGACTCTAACCAATGTCATGGAATAATTTGTGTATGAATTGTTGAACAGAGAATCTAATTTGCTATGTAAACTTTCACCTAAAACACAATAAAATACTTCTTAAAAAAAGTAAACCATAAATAAAATTAAAAAGAGTGAACTATTGATATACACAACAACCTGGCTGAATCTCCAGAGAATTATGCTGAGGGAAAAAAATGCCAGTCTTATTTCATTCTTGAAATAACAAAATTCTAGAAATGGAGAATAGATTAGCAGTTTTAAGAGGTTACAGAGGGAAGGGGTTAAGATGTGACTATAAAAGGGCAACATGAAGAATCCTCGTGGTGATGGAAATGTTCTGCATCTTGACTGTATCAATGTCAATATCCTGGTTGTGACATGGGTAGTGGTGAAAGATGTTAGCATTGGGGAAAAGTGGTTAAAGGCTACACAGGATCTCTCTATTATTTCTTACAACTGCATATGAATGTACAATTTTCTTGAAGTAAAAAAGTTCAATTGAAAAGGTTTTATTAGAAGTGCATCTCTTAATGAAATAGATAATGCTTTTGTTTTTCTACACTTTATCTTTTATTGCGTTAAAATATACATAACAAAATTTACTATTTTAACCATTTTTGAGTGTACAATTCAGTGCCACTAAGTACATTCACAATGTTGTGTAACCATCATTACTATCTACTTCTATATCTTTTTAGCATCCCAGATAGAAGCTCTGTACCCATTAAACAATAACTCCCCCCAGCACCTAGTAACCTCTATTCTACTTTCTGTCTCTGTGAATTTGCTTATTCTAGTTACCTCATGTAAGTGGGTGCCTACAGTGTTTGTCCTTTTGTGTCTGACATTTCACTTAACATAATGTCATCAAGGTTCATCCGTGCTATAGCATGTATCAGAACTTTATTCCTTTTTACAGCTGTATAATATTCTGTTGTGTGTATATACCACATTTTTTTTATCCATTCATCTGTTGATGGACATTTGAGTTGTTTCCACCTTTCAACTATTGTGAGTAATGCTGCTATTAACATTGGTGTATAAGTATCTGTTTGAGTCCCTATTTTCAATTCTTCTGGGTGTATACCTAAGAGTATAATTGCTGGGTCATAAGGTAATACTAAGGATCCCTGGTGATGCAATGGTTAAGTGCTCAGCTGCTAACCAAAGGTCAGCAGTTTGAACCTATCCAGCAGCTCTATGTGAGAAAAGACATGGTGACCTACTCCCATAAAGATTATAGCCTAGAAAGCCTTATGGGGCAGTTCTACTCCGCCATAAAGAGTCACTATGAGTCAGAATTGACTCAATGGCACACAAGATAATATTATTTTTAACTTCTTGAGGGACTGCCAAACTATTTTCCATAGTGACTGCACCATTTAATGTTTCCACCAGCAATGCACAAGAGGTCTAATTTCTCCACATCCTCACCAAACGCTTAATACCAACCCCCTCCTTTTCTTTATGATAACAATCCTAGTAGGTGTTAAGTAGTATCTCATTGTGGTTTTGATTTGCATTTCCTAAATGACTAATGATGCTGAGCATCTTTTCATGTGCTTATTGGCTATTTATATATCTTTTTTGGTGAAATGTCTATTCAAGTCCTTTGCCCATTTTCTTAATTGGGTTTTTTTTTGGAGTTGTAAGATTACTTTATGTATTCTGAATATTAATCTCTTATCAGATATGTTATCTGCAAATGTTTTCTTCCAGGCTATGAGTTGTATTTTCACTCTTTTGATAGTGTTCTTTGATGCACAAAAGTTTTAAATTTTCGTAAAGTCCAATTTATTTTTTTTTCTATTATTGCCAGTGTTTTTGGTGTCATACGTAAGAATCCATTGCCACATCCAACATCCTAAGGCTTTCCCCCTATGCTTTTACCTAAGAGGTTTATATCTTTAGCTCTTAGGTTTAGGTCTTTTATCCATTTTGAGTTGATTTTTGTCTATGGCGAAGGTAAGGAGCCAACTTCATTCTTGGGCATGTGAATGTTCATTTTTACCAGCACCATTTGTTGAAAAGATTGTCCTTTCCTCATTGAATAATCTTGTCACCCTTGTTGAAAATCAATTGACCATGTATGTGAAATGCTTTTATTTTTAGTTACTTTATGTATAAGAAAACTAAACCCGTTGCCATCAAGTTGATTCTGACTCATGGTGGCATGTATCGTATTACTTGATACTAAAATTAGAGTGCAGCTTCCATTGTATTCCTCCTTTTTGTTTTTATGAAAGTAATGCTGAGAAATTTTGCTCATCTAAATAAGTTTGGATGGAGTTTTATCATCGCAATATGATTGAATTCTCTGAACTCTTTCCCAGATCTATGCCAAAAATAACATACTGTTATATCATCAAGAATTATTTTTAATAATCAGCTGACAACTCAATTAAGTTTTTTCTGATATTGTTGAAAGCAAAGAATTGGAAAACAACTGATTTCCAAATATTTTTTTACCCAGTCTTTACAGTCATTCACTTTCTCTGTTTCTGGGAAGTCACTGAAAAGGCTTTACCAAGACTTATCAAATGACTGTTAATTATCCTTGTCTCTCTTTGTCTTAGAGGCACCTTGCTAATTGGTTATATTCTGAAAGGCTTAGGGAAATTGAAATGTTGTTCATTTCAACACACATTTACCAAAACATTTTTTATAAAATGCTTTTATATTACATGTACTTTATTTTTATTGTCAAAATTTTAAAAGCTGTAGATTTAACTCATTCAATTTATGAATAATATCCACAATTTAGCCTAATTGTTGAAGGCAGTTACCATTGTGAAACTAATCACCCAGAAGAGACTTACTTTCTGTCAAAACAAAAACAGCTTAGTCTTCATTTTTTTAGTCTAAATCAATATGTTAAAATATATCCCCATGACAAAATTTTGAATTCAAATTCTAAGACAGATAGAAAGACAGATAGATAGACAGACAATAGATAGATGGTAATTGATAAAGAGATAAGGCATGAAGCCTTACCATGAATTCATCACATGGATGAAATACAGCACCAACACCTTCATTATTTCCTACTTTCACTCAATTTATTTTCATGAGATTTGCGTAATAGTGATAATTCTTTGAAGATAATTTGGAGATGGATGGGGAGATGCATTAAATAAAAATTATCACATATACTGTCTCTCTATACAACAGATTTGAATTAAAAATATCTCCTAAATGGACCAAAATACCGTTTTTAATGCTATGCTTTGCCCCTAACAAAAATAAGTATAAGACAGGGAAAAAGACAAAAGCCTAGGTATTTATGCTGCCTTCATTAATATTTTTAGTTGTTTTTTTATTTGATGCCGTGGAAGTTTTTACACTTGGCCTAATGCACCATTTTAAAATTTGGGATGGGTAAGAATTAATAACTTTTTCTTTTTTGGAAAATGGAAGGAAGGCTATTGAGAAAGGGCAAGTAGGTCCAGAGAGAGCCATCCTGACTCCCCAATTGCAGGTGCGTTGTCAGGCAGATCAGTTTTTGGGAAGGGTAGATATGAAATTGAGAATCTGGACAATTGATTCCCTTAAAGCAATCTATGCCTGAATATCCCCTGGAAAGTCTCCCTGTCTCCTCAGGGACACGCCTACTCCAGTTGGTAAACCACTGTTCTAGTACCCTCTTCTTGCAACCCAGACATAGAAACAAGTGTATGGAGACCTAGAATGGTTTCTGAACTTCTCAAAGATCCTCTCACCCAACATTCACCACTATTTGAGCCCTAAGCAATCAACGTATCTAGCCGGGTGACCAGTGCTAAAACTTATACTTAGTGCAATGATGAGATATTGAGTAAGAGAAGCCAAAGTGTCCTCAAGAAGTACATAGCCCATGATGAGAGGCCAGATAGACACAGTGAAGCAAATACACCATACATAAAATGTTCCTAAGAACGTGGAAAAGATATTTGCACTTCATATTGGAAAGGAGGGAGGAGACTGCTAGAGTGGTTGAAGAAAAGGTAGATATGGAGTCTCCAAGACTGGGGGCTTTCCAGGAGGAGATGCATTTGTTTCAGAGATTCAGAGAAGGATGCAAATAAGATTTGATGAAGAAAGTGAAGCCCATGAACGAATACCTTTTGAAAACTTCCACAGCTTTCTCCTAGTAAAAGAAAATGTTCTGTAATCTTTTTCTCTACACAGCTAAGATTGTGTTGTTCAGCCATACATCTAAATTCCATGATAGAAGACAGAAACAAAGAAGTGAAAGGAAGGAAGACAACCAATCTATCATCTCCCTGGAATTTCAGCTCAACTTCTAAACTGCTGGTAGTCAAAATGAGTTAATTTATACTAAAGTGTTAATGGCTCACAGTCGTTTAACCCTTCAAAGATCCCTTCCAGCTCAGACTCTGTGAAATGTTGTATTAATTAAGGAATCAAAGGAACAAAATGAATAATAAAGAAGGATAATTCTGGAAAAGGAATGAAGAGAGAGGACCAGTTCTCGGCACTCAAGAAATCCAATCAGGAAACTCGATGCAGTAGCAACATTATCAAGCACACCAATAGGACCAATAGATACCATCTGCCAGTAGATGGCGGTCTTCATATTAAGTGGTTATTCACTGGATCAGCCCTTCTTTGTACCGGATTGTATCTGTAGGATTGGTTGGCTTAATGCATAGATGGAACAGGCAACTGTGCAGGGTGAATTGGAGAGCTCTGGGAGGTGGATCTCCACCTGCTCAGTATTAACTCCCTCACAAACCCCGCTATTTATGTCTAAGATTCCAATTTATCCACCCTTTTGGGTGGGGGGCAGGCAGGAAGGGGAACCGTGGTTAGTCATTAACACTTTAGCAGGAATTAATTTGATGTATTAACTCAGGAGAGAAAGGACTTTGAAAAAATATAACAAAAGACTGGTAAGTTCTGAAAGGAGGATCTTCAAAGCTTTGGTGGTTGTTTTGGTAAGACATTCCCCTGCGTAATCTGATGTGGCATATGGGACATGGACACCTAAGTTATAGCCTTCTGAAAAAAGAAGGGTAGGCAGAAAGGGGATGCTAGACAGGAACAGATTGATTTTGCCTGAGGCCAGACTTAACCTCTCCCCGATGTTGTTTCCTTCAGCTCCCATCCTGCAGTGGAGGACAGGATCCCCACAGGTTTGCTGACCAGCCCATAAGCTCCTTACTCCTTGGCTGGGGTCAGAGTCCAGATAATTTATTTGTACTGATGCCCATGTTCCTGGTTCTGTGTGGGCCAGCACTTTCCTCACCTCTAGGATGGCCTGAAATTTAAAGAGACATGGAGAATCAGAAGTTATTCAATGAGGGACCAAGATGGCAAAAAGACTTGTAACTAGTACAGTAACTGTTCCTTCCTTGGTGAACCAGAGAAGGGAAGATTCATATTTGGCAAGATACTGTTTAAAGTCTCCAATGGCTGTCATGTGGAATGTATCAAAAACATTCTGGCAACCCCAAAGTTAGAACAAGAAGTTACAGAGAGATTGTTCATATGCAATATAAAGAAAACTTTACTTTCTGACATAGCCCTCTGAAGACTGATTGATGATGATGTTGATAATAGCAATTAACAATGATAATAGCAACAACAGTAATAATAATAGCTCATACTTATTGAACTATCACTTAGTGTCAGGCACTGTGTTTTACATGCCTGATCTCAGTTAATAATTACAACAATTCTGTGAAGTGGGTATCATTATTATCACCATTTTACAGATGAGGAGACAGAGGCTTAGAGAGATAAATAGCTTAGGTGAACCTGAGCATTTAACCACTGGTTAGGCTGCTTTCTTAGACAAGACAGTCAACAGGTTCCCTGCGCAGAGGCATTGAAGCAGGGCTGAGGGACATCTGGCAGGAATGCTGTAGAAGAGACTCATTGGATTTAATCATCTTAAATGTCCTCCAACCCTTGTGCCTGGGGCTTCATTCAATCATTCAACAAATATTCATAGAGTGCCAGACAGTGTCTTAGGACCTAAGAGAGAAGATATTACAATTTTTTTTTAAAAAAGCGGCTACCCAATTAATCAGTTACTTAATTACAACTGGGAAAGGCAGTGTCTTAAAGAAGTGAAAAAAGTACCATGAGAAAATCTAATGGGTGGTATCTAGTCTGAGGAACAAGGGAAGTGACATTTAAGCTGAGACCTGAAAACTGAGTAAGAGGTTGCCAAGCATAAAGTAGGGGGAAAGGAGGGGAGAACGTTCCAGGCAGAGGGAACAGCCTATTCTAAAGCCCCAAGGCAGGAGGGACTCGGCTCTTTGAGGCTCAGAAAGAAGGCCAGTGTGGCTGGAGTTGGAGAGTCAGGAGAGAAGCTGCCTTGAAATGATGCTGGAGAATTAAGCAGGGGCCATAGCATGCCAGCAGTGCTAAGTCATGTTGGGACTTTATCCTCAGAGCAAGAGGGGAGTTTTGAAGGATTTTAACTAGGGGAGAAAAATGATGAGGTCTATGTTTTCAAAGATGACTGTGACCACAGCATGGAAATTGGGAGGAAAGGGATCAAGAGCAGATACAAAAGACCAGTAAGGAGGTTGGTACAGGAAGAGGAAATTGCTCTCTTTCCAAACGGTTTCATATGGCACTGCCCGCCCACACTGGTCGGTATACATCTTCCTGAAGGAGAAGGAAGCCCAGATGGGGAAAATGGAAGATAGGCTTGGAACCTCGGGTGGGTCTCCCCACCTGACCCATCAGAGACTCTCCTCTCTCGTCAACACTCTTGCTGAGGTCATCAAATCTACATGCAACAATTTAGGGCAAGTGCGGAACAGTGTGTGCTTGGGGCTCTTGCACGCGTATTCCTTATCAATGGCAGCTGTGCTGAGCTATAGCCCCAAGTGTCCACCTCCCACACTGCCTGTCCTTACTGCTTCCTTCCCCACTACCCAAGAGGAAGGTGTGGGAAGCTGGAGCTGAAGGAAAAGGATAAAGCAGCAGATGGGGAGTCAAAGAGAGAGAGAGTTCAGAAATTCTTGGAAGAAAAATTCAAAGTCAGGTAATCATACTAAATGCACAAAAGAGTTAAAGATGGATGCATATTCCATGCAGATCTGGCAAATTATGGCACCAACAAACCATGCAGTGGGCAGAGCAAAAGACTCTGAATCAGAAGAGCTCCATCTTCTCCTATTTCTCCCACAACTTACTGGGTGGCCTTGAACAAGACGTTTGGCCTTTCTCTCTGTTTTCTCACTCTCAAACAGGGTTAATAGTGTTTGTCCCTTTTATCTTGCAGGAATGCTGTAAAACTCAGGCTAGAGAGAAAAATGTTCTGAAGTTAAAAGCGAGACACAGAAGTGAGGCAACAGTGGTATTAGTACTGTTATCAGATGGCAGGATTGGGAAAGAAGCAGGCTTTGCTCCCAGCTGTCCATAATGCCATTTAATGCTTTGCACTGGAAAGAATCCCTTCATGTTCTGGTCCTTTTTAGAGTCTCATCCTGCTATGACCCCTCCCCACTAAAAGCTCATTTTCCATCCCTTGCCCCTCACCTGCCCCTCCTCCCACAAACCCCCAGTTTCTTAACACCTTTGCAACTAAGACATTGCAAAAATATCTTCAAATTAAAAAGCAGCTTTACTTATGAGTCATGAAGGTAATATTAGTTTCCATTAAAAGATCTGTCAAATATGTTGTTGCTGTTAGCTGCTATTGAGTTGTCACCAGACTTACGGTGACCTCATGCACAATGAATGAAATGCTGCCTGGTCCTGCACCATCCCCATGATCGATTGCAGATCAGACCATTGTGATCCATAGGATTCGTTGGCTGATTTTCAGAAGTAGATCGCCAGGCTTTTCTTTCTAGTCTGTCTTAGTCTAGAAGCTCCAATGAAACCTGTTCAGCATTATAGGAACACACAAGTCTTACTGACAGACAGGTGGTGGCCATGCATGAGGTACATTGGCCAGGAATTAAACTTGGGTCTCCTGCATGAAAGTGAGAATTCTACCACTGCCCACTCTCAAATATTTTAGGCGGCTACTAAAGGAGCCCTGATGGTGCAGGGGTTAAGTGGTCGGCTGCTAGCCAAAAGGTCAGTGGTTCAAACCCACCAGCGGCTCTGCAGGAGTAAGATGTGGCAATCGGCAATCTGCTTCCGTAAGACTACAGCCTTGGAAAATTTAAGGGGCAGTTCTATCCTGTCCTCTAGGGTTGCTATGAGTCCGAACTGACTCAAGGTCAATGGGTTTACTATACTCAGGTTTCTGGAGCATTCAGGTTGAGGTACCATTGCCCACCACGAGGTGCTTACTCTCCAGCCATTCAGTTGAGGAGGCCAGCCATTTACACAGGAGGGATATTTAACACTAAAAGCAGGAAAATGAATGAGGTGGACAGTGTGGGCAGTAGAATTTCCTTTGTTTCAATATGTATTCTCCAAAAATGATTGAAACCTGACCACTTTAGTTAAAGTAGCACCCTCTTCCCCTCACCATCATCCCTGGAATGTCACTCTGTTCCATGCTCTTCAAACACATATTGCGCTCTCAACTTTTTTATTCACTTGTTTATATGTTCATTGTCTGTCTCTTCGCTCAAAGGAAAGCCCCTTTAGATCAGAAACCATGTCTGTCTGGTTCAACATTGTATCCCTGATACCTAAAACTGGGTCTGGTACATAGTAGGTGCTCAATAACCAGTTGATTGACTGGATAAATGAATGTTATCCTTTTCTAAATTTGCAAACTGTCTATTGTCTGTCTCCACCCACCAGAATACAAAATCCATAAGGGCAGGGACCTTGTCTGTGATGTTCACAACTATATCCTCAAGACCTAGAACCTACGAGCACTTGAAAAGTATTTGCTGAATGAATAAATTAATGAATGAATGATAGAGATAAATGGAGGTTGAGGAATCCAGGAAGAAGTGCTGGAGGAAAGGGAACCCAAGTTGGTCTTGGAAGAATTAGCAGAATTTGGACATCACCATCACTTTAATCTCATAATTCCATGAGATCTGATATTAATAATAACAGCCAACATTTACTGAGTATTTAATATGTATGAGGTACTCTCTTGGGCACTTTATTACTGTAGCTTATATTTCTGAGAATATATTTGGACTAACTTACAAGTCAATCTGAAATAATTTTCTGAATTAAAAAAAAAATCAGTTTTGACACATTCTTGTTGTGGGAGTCAACCATTGTTCCAGTGATGCTCTGAACAGCTGCAGTCCAGAGGAAGCCAGGGGAAGCTCCTCCCACCTGCTGCTTAAGCAGCTGGCTGGTTAACAGAGACCACCCCAGACCCTGCAGCTATCAGCAGCTGCATGAGCGGATGGAAATTCTGCTGCCCACTGAGTTCAACAGCTGAGAACGGAGGGAGTGGACTTGGCCACTGGTTTGACCCTTGTATGTCATCCCTAACGTAGAGGAAGTTTTCTAATCCCTAAAGGTCAACCAGTTAGCATTGTTCAGACTAGAAGTCTTCAAGAGTTTTAGCAATAACCGCTCAGTTTTGTCCCCAGAGCCAGGCACGGAGTGGCCTCCAACTGCTGGGGTGGCTATTGGCTTGGCTTGGCTGTAACCCTCAGCTTCCATACTTTCTTCAGCTACTGGCCAGACTTCAAAGCAAATTCCTAGACTCACAGAACGTTGCAGCTAGAAAGAGCTATAGCGATGATTTAGACTGAACCCCTCATTTTATCAACGAGGACCCTGGAGCCCAGAGGAGTATCCTTTTATCCCAGGCCACATAGCTAGCTATCTAACGGCAGCTAAAGAGTCAAAAGCTCTTAACTCAACGACCAGTGCTCTTGTGTTAGTTTTTTCTAAATAGGTTTTTTTCTTGTTGTAATTGTTGTTTTTATTGGGGTGAAAATATATACACCAAAACGTTCACCAACATAACTTCCACATTTACAATTCAATGACATTGATTACATTTTTCGTGTTATGCCATCATTATTGCTATCCTTTTCCAAAATATTTCACCACTATTAACATAAACTTAATGCCCCTCCCAAAAAATGCTCCCCCTTTTCCCCTCCCTCTCACCTCCTGTAACCTTTAATAATCTTTGGTTTCTATATATTTGCTTATTTCATATAAGTGATATCATAACAGTATTTGTCCTTTTATGACTGACTTATTTCGCTCAGCATAATATTTTCAAGGTTCATGCGTGTTGTGGCATGCATTAAAATTTCATTTCTCTTTACAGCTGTAGAATATTACATTGTGTGTATATGCGACATTTTGTTTATCCATCCGTCGATGGACATTTTGATTGTTTCCATATTTTGGCTATCGTGGAAAGTGCTGCAGTGAACACTGGTGTTCTGAATAGATTTTTGCAGTATTATTATTAGCAGTTCAGTTGTTTTAATCTTTTTCCAAATGGCAGTAATTAGTGCGTTATTTATTAATCATATAGTTGTTGTGGTTAGTTGTCATCAAGTTAATTCTGACTCATAGCGACCCCATGTGACAGAGTAGAACTGTCCCATAGGGTCTTCTTGGCTGTAATCTTTACGGAAGCAGATGGTCAGGTCTTTCCCTCACGGATCCGCTGGGTGGGTTTGAACCACCAACCTTTCAGTTAGCAGTCGAGCGCTTAACCATTTGTCATAGACTTGATTATTAATAATATTATCACAAATCAAGCAATTCTGTGTCAGATATGGTACTAAGGGTTTTATTTAATCCAACCAAAGACCCTAAGAGGGGGAAGGAATGTGATACTATCTAGGAAAAGGGGACAAAAGAGCCTTCTGGGTAACCACCTGTAGGATGCCCACAGTCTGAAAGTTCGGCTGGTCTGAGAATGACCAATGGGGACTCTAGATTGGATCATCACCAACCAACTGATCAGAGCCTCTGCAGCGGGTTGGAGGGTGGCCACCTAAAAGATATGCCTACCCAAATGAAATCTATGAAAGTGGCCTTATTTGGAAAGAAGGTCTTTGCAGATGATTCCAGATGAGATCATCCTGGATTAGGGCGGGCCCTAAATCCAATGACAAGTATTCTTAAAAGAAAAGGGGAGAAGACACACACCGAGAAGCTCATGTGAAGATGGAGGCAGAGATTGGAGTGATGCAGCCACAGGCCAAAGAAGGCCTGGAGACACCAGAAGCTGGAAGAGGCACTAGAAGGGCAAACAAGGATTCTGCCCTAGAACCTTCGGAGGGAGTACGGCCCTGCTGATACTTTGATTTCAGACTTCTGGCCTCCAGAACTATGAGAGAATAAATTTCTGTTGTTTTGAGCCACCAAGCTTGTGGTAACTTGTTACAACACCCGTAGGAAATGAATACAGCCTTCCTCGAGGCATTTGAATGTGAGACACTCTGAGGGGACAAGCCATAGAGAGGGGAAGCCGTAGAAACCATTAGTAAGCAGAGGCATCATTGCATTGCCCAAGAAGAACAGGAAGTAAACTGGCCATTTGGTGTAACACTAAAGATAGGCAGAGTAGGCACAGAGGTATTCACAGAAAGTGGTATGGGGGCCACGAGGCAGATGGAAAAGGAATAAAAAGAGAGGCCATTAATAGCAGCAGGAGAAGCAGGTCAGCAGACGCAGAAGAGGTATCTTGTAGGAATGGACAAGTTCCAGAGGGCTTTAGGGTCCCTTCAGCTGCTGTGGCCTCTGACACTCCACAGACAGACACAGCCTACCGTCGCAGCATATTCTGATATCCACTTTTTTAACTGAGTCCAGGGTATCTTGAAAAAATAAATAGAGAAAAAAATAAGATGTGGCCTTCGCCCTCGGGAAGCTCCTAATCTTTCATTCACATAAAAGTGGAATTAATAAAGTACACATAAAAATATAGTCTAGTGGCTAAACCCACATGCTTTGTTATTGAGCACAAATGGACTTAATTCCCAGCTCTGTCATTTGCTAACTATGTAACCTTGGAAAAATGTCCTGATCTCCCTAAGGCTCAGTTTCCTCATCTGTAAAAAGGGCACAGTGATAGTGCCTCCTGCACAGGGTGGGGGTCTGAGGATGAAATGAGATAGAACATGTGGAGGGTTTGGTGCATACCTAGGTAAATGGAAACCTTTATTCTCAGAGCACCTTGGCAAATGGGTATTTCCTCTATCACATCTGCATCACTACTATGCTAATTAAAACTCTTCAGGTTTTGCATCTTGCTGGGATTCAGCTCTCTCCTCTGCTCTGTGAGAGGTCTGGGGAGCAGAGGCAGAGAAGACAAGGAAAGGGGGTCAAGGAAGCTGCCTCCAGTTGTCGCAGGTGAGGAGGATCCAGAGCCCGACTTAATAAAAGGACAAGTACATTCAGTGCCTCCTGGGGTCCCCTGGCATGAGCCCACGGGGAGCTGCACATGTCCCCCCTAGCCCTAGGCCTCTGTGAGCAGCCTCTCTGTATGCTTGAGAGGGGACCTAGGGACAAGGACCTGCTCCAGCTGCAGGCGAGTTCCTAGAAAGTCCAGTGGAATGGATGTCATTCCTTTATTGTGAGTAATAAGCCCAAACAAAGCCCACTGGTATTTCCGAGTCCATTCCCAGTGCCCAGAGCTGGGCCCAGAAGCACAGCAGCTGCAGGGTGGGGAATACAGCTCTCCGGCCTCTGCCCTGGAGTCAGCCTTCAGGAAAGACTCCTGGCCCAGAAGTAGGGAAAGCACTCTGAAGGCCATCTTATCCATGCCCCCACCTTGGGGCCCAAACACTATAAGGCATGAGTGTTTGGGGGCCTGCATGCAAGTGTGGGGGTCAGGGAGCCTGTGTGAGGACTCTCACTCAGTACGAGGGGTTAAAAGGAAAAAATCCATGAAGTCAGTTCCAACTCATGAAGATCCCATGTGTGTCAGAGTAGAACTGTGCTCCACAGGGTTTTCAAGGACTGATTTTTCAGAAGTAGATCACCAGGCCTTTCTTCCAAGGTGCCTCTGGGTAGGTTCGAACTATCAACCTTTCAGTTATTAGCTTGGCGCTTAACTGTTTGTGCCACCCAGGGACTCCAGAGTATGAGGGGTGGGGGCAGGAAAATGATGCCCCTTTCTCTGTTGTCTTCTTGATCTTCCACTAGAAGGGGCTGAAGGAGAGGGGGAAGAAATAGAGAAAGACAAGCTTAGGCCCCAATGGTGTCTCTGGCCTCCCTCCTCCCACCTTTCTCCTCACCCCCTTCTTCAATGGTCTCCAGGTCAGGTCATTCCCATCTACCTCCCACTGCTTCCTCCTTTGATTTGGGTCATAAATCCAAGGTCTGTCTCTGCCACCATTCATGGACATTAGAGGCAGAGCTATAGCAAATAGTGGCAACTGCTCTGTCAGGTCTGGGCGCCAGGGGTTTCACTAACTGGGATTGCTGATAGGCCCAGGTAAGTCTTTTGCCTTGGCTAGTTTAATTGTCACAACAACTCTGCTGGCAAGGTATGATTACTCCATCTTTACAAATGAGTCCAACTGAGGCACAGCAAAAAATAAATGACTTGCTCAAGGTCACTCAGCCCCTTTCCACTGCCTGGGCAAACCCTCTGGAGCCTCCAGGCAGATTTTCAAGGGACAACAGCTTCAGTTGTTCCCTGTTCCTCACCCAACACCCATCCAAACTGAAAGAATGACACCCTTACAGGCCACAGGCCATAGTTAACTGCCCATAGCTCCTGCGGGAAGAAACATAACCTTTCCTCTCCAAAATGGTGACTGTCATTTTCCCAATTAATTAATGACAAGGCAAATGTTAACATTTCCCAGAGAACTCACTCTGGTTGTGTTCATTTGCAGAAGTATTTCTCCTGCATGCGTTGCCTACCACAATTTCTGAGCTTCCCCAGGAGGTGTAAACAATAGCCCTCGGGGGGCTCCAGGAGTCAGTACCCCGCAAACCTGGTATCCTGTAAACCATCAACACCCTGGTCATTTTGGATTTACCAGCTCAGAAAAGATGATTCTTGTAAGCACACAGTTGCCTGTGGTCAGGGAGATGATCTCAAACTGCTTCTAGTTCCTGGGCCAGCAGCCAGCTGCCTTGGATGGTCAGAAGGTGAAATTTGAATGCTGGTGAATGGGAGAACGGAAGTTCAGCAAGGCTGAGTTAAGCCCATTCATGAAAAAGATCTAGTCTCACTTCCTTATTGCCAGGAGCCCTGTGTGGAGGGTGTGTGTGTGTGTATATGTGTGTGTGTGTGTGAGCGCGTGTGCGTGCACCTGCGCATTTCCTTTCTGTGTCTTTCACTCCTTTTCCCACCTCTACTCTCTCATTTTTTTTCCTCTTTTCTCAAAATCTAAAGTTTATCCTCAGGAAACTGCCAAAGAATGTGTAGCTGGTCCGTGGTTTAGTGAAGAAAGAAAAAAAGGGAGAGATGGAGTCATACAAAGGCAATACTCCCTGCCTGAAAGCCCCTCACTTCTCACACACACACACACACACACACACACACACACACAGAAACACACACACGCGCACACACACACATTCAGGGTCAGGAATGGAAGAGGATAAAAACATGATTTCCAGTTTGTCCTCTGGTTCCCAGGTCATGCTGCAGCCACCCCACCCCCAGCCTCGGCCCGCCCAGCCGTTCTCCCTTCCAGTCCCCTCTGGCTTGGGGTGGTGGAGTTAGCCTTGAGTGGGAGATCAGCCCAGACAGAGGTGGGTTGGGCGGGTGGTCAAAGATGACCGCTGGAGAGCTTTTCAGAATTTTGACCCAAGGCTTTTCTTTTGGGAAGAAATTCATTGCCTTCCAGTTAGGCCCCACTTCAGTGGACCATGGGGTGCCTTTGGAGGGCCATTCTTATAACCAGTGGCATAATGGCCTTTGGAGGGCCATTCCTATAATCGGTGGCATAATGGAGCCCTGGTGGCACACTAGTTGAGTGCTACAGCTGCTAACCAAAAGGTCAGCAGTTCAAATCCACCAGCTGCTCCTTGGAAACCCTATGGGGCAGTTCTACTCTGTCCTGTAGGGTCACTAGGGGTCAGGATCAACTCAATGGCAATGGGGTTTTTGGTGGCATAATATGATCCCTAAACCTTAAGATGGCCACCTTCTAGCTATGAAACCTGGGGCAAGTTAACATTCTGGAGCCTCAGTTTTCTTATCTGTAAAATGGGAATGATAGTAACAGTACCCTCCTCATAGGGATGTTGCAATGATATACACAAAATGCTCACTTAGCACTGCATGTAGTGATAGGAAAAAAACCATGTTGTTCTTTTTGGACACCTCCAAGACAGGGAGCTCATTACATCTGGGGGCAGTCTTTTACATTTTCAGCAGTGCTATAAAGATGCCACTAACTTTGCTAGGAATTTTGACTCTCAGAAGGGGTGGCAGGACCTCCTTTGCCTTTAGAAATAGAAACTGGAATGACTACCAAGAAGAAAAAAATAATACCCAGCTCAGCCTGATCCACTCCCTGATTCCCTGGGGCCTCACACCCATTCGCGTGAGAAAGAAGACATAGCTGAGGGAAGGAGATTAAACCAAGGTCCTCAAAATGATTAACTGGTGCAGGAGATTTTAAGCCCCAAGCTACTTTCAGTTGTTCCTCTCAGGTTCTAGCCAAGAAGTGCTTACTGGGCACCCACAATGATTTCACAGTGATCTGGGAGAAGGTGCACCTGTCTCCACAGCTGAGGCCCCTCTGTGGGTGCAGCAGGTGGAAGGGCACTTTAGGTACTTTCCCCGCCTGTAGCTGACGTCCCCTGTGCTGCTGATGCCCCATCAGATCGCTTTCTTGCTGATCCTGCACATTTATAAAGCACTGTGAGGACGATTATTACTCATGAAATCCTCCCAATGAGAGTGAGGTCATTTGGACAGGTATTAACTATTCTCCCTGTTTTACAGATGGGAAAACTGCCGTCCATAGAAATCCCAGTGGTGTAGTTTGGAGTTGCTGGAATTCTCCAAGCTGCTTTCTCTTAGGTTGTTTCTCCAAGTGGTACAGATGACACAAAGAGCTATTCTTATCCACTCTAATTCCGTTATTTTCTACTGAGTTAGGCAGAAGCTTCTAACCACCCCCAAGTTCCCTCCCAAGGGTCTCTTTCAGGAAATGGGCCATCCCACTCCCCTACCCTTCATTTGGCTTGACCCTAAGTTTGACCACACGATTAATATTTGTTGGGTGCTTCCTAGAACGGCAGGGAGCAGATTCTCCAAGCCTGCAGACCCAAGGCGAAGAAGGATGAGTTCCCAACTAAAGAGTCTCTCACTGCCTTCATTTCCTCTCCCTCCCTCCCCTGCGTGACCAAGCCATCCATCGATAGTGAAAAGAGAGGAAACATCTGGTCCGGGTTCAGCTCCTCAACCTGTGTGCCAGGGGGGCTTATAGGAAGAGATGGTTGGAGGCCTTGCAATCTTGAAATAAACCAACGGTTCAGTTGCAGTCCGCCACCACCCACAATTCTTTCCACCCACCCCCACTTTAGTATTATCCATCCTCCCAGCAACGACCCCACCAACAACACCACCAACTCCTGCCACAACCCAGCAGACAGCTGTTGCTGCCACTTCCAGAAACCAGAGAGTTTCATGACCAAAGTGGAGCTCCAGGATGTCTCTGCCAACATAATGAAGATACTGATAGTCACAGAGCCAGAGTAGAATGGCACTAGACACACTTCCCAAACCCGGTAAATGTGGTCTTCCTCCAAATCTCCTCTTCCTTCCTGCCTCTCTAATAATAATGAGCCATCTTTTATGGAACATTCACACTGCGCCAGGCACTTACACAAATTATCTTATGTAATCATCACATCTCCCTGCAAGGTAAGTATTCATCCCTTTCTTACAGATGAAACAGAAGCACAGAGGGGTTAAGTAACTTAACCAAGGTCACACAGCTGTTAAGTGGCAGAGGGCAGGTCTAAACCCTATCAGACTCCAAAGCTTATGTTTTTAGCATCTACACCAAGCTGCCTCTCTGAGTATCTCTGAATTCTTTTTTGAATTCCAAGAAGCCCACCAATACTCAGGCACCAGCCACCACCTTGTGACAACTGGTATTATTCAGCTGTCCTCTTCCCTACCTGTCAGGAATTTATTCGTTGATTCATTTCAACCATGCATTCCTATGCCAAGTAAAGAATTAATATCTTCCATGTGGTTAGCATGTGCTACACACTGAGGAAGAACAAAGTATTTTAAACACCATTCCTAACTTCTCCTAGATATGGGGTCATTTAGGAGGCATGATAAATGGAGGGACATATAGAGTTAATATTCCCAGATCTGAGAGGCGGAGCTATCGCCTTGTTAGCTCAGGACTATTCTCACCTTCCTGCCTTCCAGTCTTTTTGTGCCTTTAAAAAAATAACAAGTGGTAGGCATCAAGGGTGAGCAGTGTGATGTGAAGTTTGTTCAGAGGAGGACAAGGCCCAGTGGCTGTTTGGTAAGGCATAGCCTCGTTGCAGTGGCAGGGGTCAGGCAGGACTTTGAATGATGACTGGTGACCATCTTCAGCCGAAAGAAGAATATGAGCAAATGTTTGGTGCCTGTAAGGGGTGCAGTGAATCCAAGAGGCACTGAGGAAGACAGACTGTATGCAGCAGAGGTTGTGGTTTACAGGCAGAGAGGAGACCGCAAAAGGATTGTCGGTCTACCTTGAGGAAGACCTTGAATGACAGGACAAGGGCTAGGCTTGATCCTATAGGCGTGGAAAGACTTCACACTGCCTTGTCATATGCAAGCATCATATTTGGTGAAGTGGAGGGAGAGGGGACAGAGCTGGCTAGCTATCAAGTGGTTGCAGCATTTCTGAGGCCATTGGTGCCACTCTTTCCGGGCATGATAGAAAGTAGTGGTGAAGAGCTTCAGTGTTGGACAGACCTGGGTTTGAATTCCAGCTTCACTGTTGTTAGTGGTGTGACTTTGGGTAAGTTTTTTAACCTCTCTGAGCCTTGTTATGTCATCTATGAAATGAGCATAACAATACCTGTTCCACGAGGTGGTTGTAAGAAGTAAATAAAATATGTGTGGCAAGAATTTAACACAGTGCCTGGCATAAAGAAACATCTCCAGATTGGCAACCATTATTCCCTCCTGTCTGGTATCTGGGTGATTGTGCTTGTTCACTAATTGGTTGAAAGTATTAAAATGCCCAACAACAGACGTGATTGTGTTCTTAAAGGCTATCTCTCCATTCCTAAGAGAACACCATGAAAATTGCCTCCATGTTCAGTGATATTGTGCTCTGACGCCTTCTCTCCACTAGCAGCACGATCGATGATCACAACCACACTAGAATCCTGCACAATGCTGGGCACACATATCCTCACTCACACCCGCACACTGGCACACTCACAGAATCTCAAGAAATAACTTATGTGATGAATGAAACAGAAAGAGAACATTTATCAAGAATATACTCGGAGTGGATGGTTCATATATATGTATGACACTGATATGTGCTCTTGTCCCATCCACTCTGCTTGAGGAATTTAGAAAAGAGGAAAATAAAATTGCTCTCCGAGAGTGAAACCATGAAATGACCACACAATGCTTGAAATCACCTGAAAGAGAGAATGAATAATTCTCTAGGCATCTAGCCTACATTGGAGTTTATTTAAATAGCTATCTAAAGAAAAGATACAGAAACACAGAAAAGGAAGCCCTGGTGGCACAGTAGTTAAGAGCTTGGCTGCTAACCCAAAGACTGGTAGCTCGAATCTACCTGCTACTCCTTGGAAATCCTATGGGGCAGTTCTCGTCTGTCCAACAGAGTTGCTATGAGTTGGAAACGACTTGTTGGCAATGGGTTTGGTTTTTTCTTTTTTTTAAGAGAAAATCTAGGGCAATGATTACCCAAGCACTGGCCTGGAGAGAGACTAACTTGGTCTTAAAGGCAGCTATGTCCTTGTGGCAATGAACACATCACATTTTTATCACCTGATAACATGACACATTTTTATAACTAATTTCTGTGTCCTCTTTCTAGACTCACCAAGCAACCATATAACTGTAACTTGACTTCCCAAGTGCCTTATCCTCATGGATGTTAGCCCCTTGGCAGTTCCATTCTGACATCCACAGCTCTCTCTGATAGGGTGAGTCAGCATCCCCCACAACAGTCCATACACCCTGAGACCCTGCTAAAATCCAATGTCTGAGCAATAAGACAGAGGGCCAGACCCAGGCCACAGTCAAGCCACTTCAGGAGCCACTTAAGAGCAGATCCTTTCCAGGAAGCCCGTAGGCATCCCCCACCCTTTTCTGTTGAACTTCCACCTACAAAATCTATTTCAAAATACATCAAAGCCCTGCAAGGTAGTTAGGTATAATTATGCCCTTTTTCTTTTTTTAATTGTGCTTTAAGTGAAAGTTTACAATTCAAGTTAGTTTCTCATGCAAAAATTTATACACACTTTGTTATGTGACCCTAGTTGCTCTCCCTTTACTGTGACAGTACACACCTCCTTTCCACCCCGGATTTCCTGTGTCCATTCAATCAGCTCCTGACCCTCTCTGCCTTCTCATCTCACCTCTGGACAGCAGCTGCCCGTTTAGTCTCATGTATCTACTTGAGCTAAGAGGCACACTCTTCACAAGTATCGTTTTATATCCCATAGTCCAACCTAATCTTTGTCTGAAGAGTTGGCCTCAGGAATTGTTTTAGTTTTGGGCTAACAGAGAGTCCGGGGGCCATCTCTTCTGAGGTCCCTCCAGTCTCAGTCAAACCATTAAGTCTGGTTTTTTTTTTAATTAGAATTTGAGTTCTGCACCCAACTTCTCTCCTGCTCCATCAGGGACTCTGTGTTTTGTTCCCTATCAGGGTAGTCATTGATCGTAGTTGGGCACCATCTAGTTCTTCTTGTCTCACGCTGATGGAGTCTCTACAATATGTGGCCCTTTCTGTCTCTTGGGTTAACATTTTCCTTGTGTCTTTGGTATTCTTCATTCTCCTTTGCTACAGGTGGGTTGGGACCAATTGATGCATCTTAGATGGCTGCTTGCTAGCTTTTAAGACCCCAGATGCCACTCACCAAAGTGGGATGCAGAACAGTACCTTAATAAACTTAGTTATGCCAGTTGACCTAGATGTCCCCTGAAAGCATTGTCCCCCGACCTCTACCCCTGCTACTCTGTCCCTCGAAGTGTTTGGTTAGGTTCAGGAAACGTCTTAGCTTTTGGTTTAGTCCAGTTGTGCTGACTTTCCTTGTAGTGTGTGTTGTCCTTCCCTTCACCTTGGATAATTCTTATCTACTATCTAATTAGTGAATATCCCTCTCCCTCCCTTACCACCCTTGTAACCATTAAAGAATGTTTTCTTCTGTGTTTAAAACTTTTCTTGAGTTCTTATAATAGTGATCTTATACAATGTTTGTTCTTTTGTGACTAAATTCACTCAGCGTAATGCCTTCCAGATTCCTCCATGTTATAAGATGTTTCATGGATTCATCGTTCTTTATCGTTGCTTAGTATTCCATTGTGTGGCTATACCATAATTTGTTTATCCATTCGTCCATTGATGGGCACCTAGGTTGTTTCCATCTTTTTGCTGTATTGAACAGTGCTGCAATGAACATGGGTGTGCATGCATCTATTCATGTGATGGCTCTCATTTCTCTAGGATATATTCCAAGGAGCGGGACTGCTGGGTAGTATGGTACTTCTATTTCTAGCTTTTTAAGGAAGTACCAAATCAATTTCCAAAGTGGTTGTACCATTTTACGTTCCCACCAACAGTGTCTAAGTCTTCCAGTCTCTCTACAACCTCTCAAACATTTATTATTTTGTGTTTTTTGGATTAATGCTAGCCTTGTTGGGGTGAGATGGTATCTCATTGTACTTTTGATTTGCATTTCTCTAATGGCTAATGATCGTGAGCATTTCCTCATGTATCTGGCAGCCACCTGAATGTCTTCTTTGGTGAAATGCCTGTTCATATCTTTGCCTATTTTTCAACTGGGTTATTTGTATTTTTGTTGTTGAGGTTTTGCAGTATCTTGTAGATTTTAGAGATTAGATGCTGATCGGATTTGTCATAGCCAAAAATTTTTTCACAGTCTATAGGTAGTCTTTTGACTCTTTTGATGAAGTCTTTTGATGAGCGTAAGTGTTTGATTTTTAGGAGCTCCCAGTCATCTAGTCTTTCTTCTGGTGTTTGTGCATTGTTACTTATGGTTTGTATTCTGTTTATGCCATGTATTAGGGCTCCTAGCATTGTCCTTATTTTTTCTTCCATAATCTTTATTGTTTTAGATTTTATATTTAGGTCTTTGATCCATTTGGAGTTAGTTTTTGTGCATGGTGTGAGGTATGGGTCTTGTTTCATTTTTTTGCAGATGGATATCCACTTATGCCAGCACCATTTGTTAAAGAGACTGTCTTTCCCCCAATGAATGGACTTCGGGCCTTTGTCAAATATCAGCTGCTCATAGGTAGATGTATTTATGTCTGGATTCTCAACTCTGTTCCATTGGTCTATGTATCTGCTATTGTACCAGTACCAGGCTGTTTTGACTACCGTGGCAATATAATAGGTTCTAAAATCAGGTAGTGTGAGCCGTCCCACTTTGTTCTTCTTCTTCAGCAATGCTTTACTTATCCAAGTCCCCTTCCCTTTCCATGTGAGGTTGGTGATTTGTTTCTCCAGCTCATTAAAAAATGTTGGAATTTGGATTGGGATTACACTGTATCTGTAGATTGCTTTGGGTAGAATTGACATTTTCACAATGTTGAGTCTTCCTATCCGTGACCAAGGTATGATATTCCACTTATGCAGGCCTCTTTTGGTTTCTTGCAGTAGTGTCTTGTAGTTTTCATTGTATAGGTCTTTTACGTCTCTGGTTAGATTTATTCCTAAGTATTTTATCTTCTTGGGGGCTATTGCAAATGGTATTGATTTGGTGATTTCCTCTTCGAAGTTCTCTTTGTTGGTGTAGAGGAATCCAACTGATTTTTGTATGTTTATCTTGTATCTTGATACTTTGTTGAAATCTCCTATTAGTTCCAGTAGTCTTCTTGTGGGTTCTGAGGGGTTTTCTGTGTATAAGATCATATTATCTGCAAATAGAGATACTTCGACATCTTCCTTACCAATTTGGATGCCCTTTATTTCTTTTTCTAGCCTAATTGCTCTGGCTAGGACCTCCTGCACAATGTTGAATAAGAGTGGTGATAAAGAGCATGCTTGTCTGGTTCCCATCCTCAAGGGGTATGCTTTCAAACTCTCTCCATTTAGGATGATGTTGGCTGTTGTAATTATGCCCATTTTTATAAGCAAGAAAACAGAGATTCCAAAGCGTTAATTAATTTGCCCAAAGGCACTTATATTAGTAAACCAGCCTGGATTCCAAACTTATTCTGACTCCAAAGTTCATGCTCTTTCCATTACTTCGTGTGGTCTCCACCCTCAAAAACTTTCCTCTCCAGTATGTCATTTAGTAAGAGATTGTCTTTGGTGGTGTCATGGATTGAAATATGTACCCCCAAAATATGTGTCAATTTGGGTGGGCCATGATTTCCAGGGTTGTGTGGTTGTCCACCATTTTGTGATCTGATGTGATTTTCCTATGTGCTGTAAATCCTAATCTCTGCCTATCGTTGATGAGGCAAGATTAGCTTATGTTAAAGAAGATTAGTGTGGGATGCGACACCCTTACTTAGGTCATAGCTCTGATCTGATGTAAGGGGAGTTTCCCTGGGGTGTGGCCTGCATCACCTTTTATCTTACAAGAGATAAAAGGAGACAAAAGAAAGCAGAGAGGAGGCACCTCATTAGCACCAAGCAAAAATAGCCAGGAGCAGAGCATGTCCTTTGGACCCAGGGTTCCTATGCTGAGAAGCTCGTAGACCAGGGAAAGATTGATGACAAGGACCTTCCCCCAGAGCTGACAGAGACAGAAAGCCTTCCTCTGGAGCTGACATCCTGAATTTGGACTTCTAGCCTCCTAGACTATGAGAATAAATTAGTGTTTGTTAAAGCCATCCACTTGTGGTATTTCTGTTATAGCAGACTAGATAACTAAGACAGGTGGGTAAGATGGGAGAGAGAGATCAGAATGGTTACCTACTTAAGGCTCCTCTCTGTACCTGGGAATCAACTTTGTAGCATCTGATTGCCCTCTTCACACACAAGGGTGGGGTGGGGACAGTAGGGACATACACTAAGGAGCTTATAGATATCTCTGCAACTGCTCAGCTAGGAAGAATACAGAAATGACGCTCAGGAGGCAATGAACAGTATCTGCCCCTTCTCTTTAATGCTTGTGATTTCCACATTGCCAGTCACCCTCAATTCTCCTAAGTCCCTCCTAGGTGAATGAATGACTGGAGAACCTGACTCCAAGCCAAAAGGACAAGGTTATTATTTCATCCCTTTCTCCAAAACAACATAATCCTATTTTAACAATTCATTTCCATTCCATTTCCACGTTAAGACATAGAATATTACCAAACTTTTGAGGTTGCCTGTGTGTCCTCTAAAATTCTATTGCCCTTCCTCATTCTTAGAGGTTACTTGCTTTTATAAATAGTGTTGCCAGATGGTTCTGGCGTAACTGGATATCCAGCTGCAAAAAAATGAAACAAGACCTATACCTCACACCATGCACAAAAACTAACTCAAAATGGATCAGACCTAAATATAAAATTGAAAACGATATAGATCATGGAAGAAAAAATAAGGACAATGCTAGAAGCCTTAATACGTGGCATAAACAGAATATGAACCATAAGTAACAATGCACAAGCAGCAGAAGAAAGACTAGATAACTGAGAGCTCCTAAAAATCAAACACTTACGCTCATCAAAAGACTTCATCAAAAGAGTCAAAAGACAACCTACAGACTGGGAAAAAAATTTTGGCTATGACAAATCCGATCAGCATCTAATCTCTAAAATCTACAAGATACTGCAAAACCTCAACAGCAAAAAGACAAATAACCCAGTTGAAAAATGGGCAAAGATATGAACAGACACTTGGCCAAAGAAGACATTCAGGTGGCTACCAGACACATGAGGAAATGCTCACGATCATTAGCCATTAGAGAAATGCAAATCAAAAGCACAATGAGATACCGTCTCACCCCAACAAGGCTAGCATTAATCCAAAAAACACAAAATAATAAATGCTGGAGAGGTTGTGGAGAGACTGGAAGACTTAGACCCTGTTGGTGGGAACGTAAAATGGTACAACCACTTTGGAAATTGATTTGGTGCTTCCTTAAAAAGCTAGAAATAGAAGTACCACACTATCCAGCAGTCCTGCTTCTTGGAATATATCCTAGAGAAATAAAAGCTGTTGCACAAATAGATATATGCACACCCATGTTCATTGCAGCACTGTTCACAATAGCAAAAAAATGTAAACAACCTAGGTGCCCATCAAGGGATGAATGAATAAACAAATTATGGTATGTTCACACAATGGAATACTACACAATGATAAAGAACAACAATGAAGCCATGAAACATAACAGGGAGGATTCCGGAGGGCATTATGCTGAGTGAATTTAGTCAGTCACAGAAGGACAAATATTATATAAGACCACTATTATAAGAACTCAAGAAAAGGTTTAAACACAGAAGAAAACATTCTTTGATGGTTACAAGGGTGGGAAGGGAGGGTGAGGTTATTCACTAACTAGATAGTAGACAAGAATTATCTTAGGTGAAGGGAAGGACAGCACACACTACAGGGGAAGTCAGCACAACTGGACAAACCAAAGCTAAGAAGTTTCCTGAACCTAACCAAACACTTCGAGGGACAGAGTAGCAGGGGTAGAGGTCTGGGGACCATGCTTTCAGGGGACATCTAGGTCAATTGGCATAACAAAGTTTATTAAGAAAATGCTCTGCATCCTACTTTGGTGAGTGGTGTCTGGGGTCTTAAAAGCTAGCAAGCGGCCATCTAAGATGCATCTATCGGTCCCAACCACCTGGAGTAAAGGAGAATAAAGAACACCAAAGACACAACGAAAATATTAGCCCAAGAGATGGAAAGGGCCACATAAAGCAGAGACTCCATCAGCCTGAGACCAGAAGAACTAGATGGTGCCCGGCTACCACCAATGATCGCCCTGACAAAAAACACAACAGAGAATCCCAGATGGAGAAAGGTGGGGTGCAGAACTCAAATTCTAGTAAAAAGACCAGACTTAATGGTTTGACTGTGATTGGAGGAACCCTGGAAAGCATGGCTCCCAGACTCTCTGTCAACCCAGATCTAAAACAATTCCTGAGGCCAACTCTTCAGACAATGATTGTACTGGACTGTGGGACATAAAGTGATACTCATGAAGAGTGTGCTTCTTAGCTCAAGTAGCTACAAGAGACTAAATGGGCAGCTTCTGTCCGGAGGCAAGATGAGAAGGCAGAGAGAGTCAGGAGCTGGTTGAATGGACATGGGAAATCAGGGGTTGAAAGGACCTCCTGTATTCTTCCTAGCTGAGCAGTTGCAGAGATATCTATAAGCTCCTTAGTGTATGTCCCTACTGTCCCCACCCCACCCTTGTGTGTGAAGAGGGCAATCAGATGCTACAAAGTTGATTCCCAGGTACAGAGAGGAGCCTTAAGTAGGTAACCATTCTGATCTCTCTCTCCCATCTTACCCACCTGTCTTAGTTATCTAGTCTGCTATAACAGAAATACCACAAGTGGATGGCTTTAACAAACACTAATTTATTCTCATAGTCTAGGAGGCTAGAAGTCCAAATTCAGGATGTCAGCTCCAGAGGAAGGCTTTCTGTCTCTGTCAGCTCTGGGGGAAGGTCCTTGTCATCAATCTTTCCCTGGTCTACGAGCTTCTCAGCATAGGAACCCTGGGTCCAAAGGACATGCTCTGCTCCTGGCTATTTTTGCTTGGTGCTAATGAGGTGCCTCCTCTCTGCTTTCTTTTGTCTCCTTTTATCTCTTGTAAGATAAAAGGTGATGCAGGCCACACCCCAGGGAAACTCCCCTTACATCAGATCAGAGCTATGACCTAAGTAAGGGTGTCGCATCCCACACTAATCTTCTTTAACATAAGCTAATCTTGCCTCATCAACGATAGGCAGAGATTAGGATTTACAGCACATAGGAAAATCACATCAGATCACAAAATGGTGGACAACCACACAACCCTGGAAATCATGGCCCACCCAAATTGACACATATTTTGGGGGTACATATTTCAATCCATGACACCACCAAAGACAATCTCTTACTAAATGACATACTGGAGAGGAAAGTTTTTGAGGGTGGAGACCACACGAAGTAATGGAAAGAGCATGAACTTTGGAGTCAGAATAAGTTTGGAATCCAGGCTGGTTTACTAATATAAGTGCCTTTGGGCAAATTAATTAACGCTTTGGAATCTCTGTTTTCTTGCTTATAAAAATGGGCATAATTACAACAGCCAACATCATCCTAAATGGAGAGAGTTTGAAAGCATACCCCTTGAGGATGGGAACCAGACAAGCATGCTCTTTATCACCACTCTTATTCAACATTGTGCAGGAGGTCCTAGCCAGAGCAATTAGGCTAGAAAAAGAAATAAAGGGCATCCAAATTGGTAAGGAAGATGTCGAAGTATCTCTATTTGCAGATAATATGATCTTATACACAGAAAACCCCTCAGAACCCACAAGAAGACTACTGGAACTAATAGGAGATTTCAACAAAGTATCAAGATACAAGATAAACATACAAAAATCAGTTGGATTCCTCTACACCAACAAAGAGAACTTCGAAGAGGAAATCACCAAATCAATACCATTTGCAATAGCCCCCAAGAAGATAAAATACTTAGGAATAAATCTAACCAGAGACGTAAAAGACCTATACAATGAAAACTACAAGACACTACTGCAAGAAACCAAAAGAGGCCTGCATAAGTGGAATATCATACCTTGGTCACGGATAGGAAGACTCAACATTGTGAAAATGTCAATTCTACCCAAAGCAATCTACAGATACAGTGTAATCCCAATCCAAATTCCAACATTTTTTAATGAGCTGGAGAAACAAATCACCAACCTCACATGGAAAGGGAAGGGGACTTGGATAAGTAAAGCATTGCTGAAGAAGAAGAACAAAGTGGGACGGCTCACACTACCTGATTTTAGAACCTATTATATTGCCACGGTAGTCAAAACAGCCTGGTACTGGTACAATAGCAGATACATAGACCAATGGAACAGAGTTGAGAATCCAGACATAAATACATCTACCTATGAGCAGCTGATATTTGACAAAGGCCCGAAGTCCATTCATTGGGGAAAGACAGTCTCTTTAACAAATGGTGCTGGCATAAGTGGATATCCATCTGCAAAAAAATGAAACAAGACCCATACCTCACACCATGCACAAAAACTAACTCCAAATGGATCAAAGACCTAAATATAAAATCTAAAACAATAAAGATTATGGAAGAAAAAATAAGGACAATGCTAGGAGCCCTAATACATGGCATAAACAGAATACAAACCATAAGTAACAATGCACAAACACCAGAAGAAAGACTAGATGACTGGGAGCTCCTAAAAATCAAACACTTACGCTCATCAAAAGACTTCCTCAAAAGGATAAATACATTGGATAAAGCAAAACATTGAATAATTATATAGTCATAATGAGTAACTCACGGAGTTTTAAAAAACAGGACTAAAATACTAGGCAAAAAAGAAAGCATAAAAGTTAAGAGTGGGCTATAACTGAACTTGAAACATTCTAAGATCCTTGTGTTGATCAGGATATGAATAAAATATTTATTAACTATAGGTTTGGTTTAGTTAAATAACCATTTAAGAATATAAATGAAAATGTGTAACTGTCCAACTAATAGAGGAAAAACTTTAATTAAAATTTTAAACAAAAAAATGGAAAAAATTGTTTAAAAAATAACAAATGGTAGAAATATATCAGTAATCACTATAAATGTATAATGGACAAAACTCTCCAGTTTAAAGAAATTAAATAATTGCCTGTACTTCAGCATCATACAAAGTGTTGGACTAGAGAAGGTTTCCAAACTCCATCTTCCCCAGTTCTGTCTGGTTCTTAGAGATATTTTCCCTCCATAGTCGATCAGTTTGTCTTCTAACTCTATAGTAATCATCTTCCTAATAATCGAATAAAAATATTAACACTAAAAAAATGTCTAATAAGTATGATTGTATCAACAGGGATTTCAGAGTCCTTTGTTTAAACCTGGCTATCTAAGAAAATCCAAAGTCAATATGAGCATGGTACCAAACTGATTATCTGTCTTTAGAACATAGAAACTCTTCCATGTGATATGCCTTCCTTGGTTTGAAATTTTTAAAGCTGACATTTCTGAAAAAACTCTGAAACCATTTGCCAAGGCGGGGGGGGTGGGGGTGGGGAAGAGAGGTTAGCTTAAAATCATTAAAGGAGGAGCAAGAGGTAAAACGAGCTATAGTTGACCATCCTCATTCTCAAGAGGCCAGGCAAAGGGTCAAAAGGGGTCAGCCCACTGCATCTAAAAGTGGGAGTTACCCTAGGCCTGCTGTGAATAAATACTCAACTTCCTTCTGGGGTAAAATCACTGAAAGAGGAAACTTAGAACCGGAAAATGACCTCAAGTGTTTATGTGGCTAAGATCCCTGTCCTCAAGCAGGGAAGATCTAGTGAGAACATCATCTTGGACAGTGGCTCTCAAATGTTAGCGAGCATCGGGATCACCTGAGGGGCTTGTTAAAATACAGATTCCTGGGCATCACTCCCAGTTTCTAACTCAGTAGGTCTGGGGTGGGACCTGAGAATTTACACTTCTTAGAAGTTCCCAGGTGATGCTGATAGGGCTGGTGAAGGAACAACGTTTGGGGTGTGGCTTGTGGAAGTAGTTTAGTTTAGGGCATGGGCATCCTTATCGAGGTTTCATGTCTGCATACTTCCTGATCCCACCACATGGTAGGAGCTTAGTGAATGTTTGGTGAGCGAATGAGTGAGTTAGAAGCTACTTTATTTTACCTCTCTTAATCTCAATTTCCTCATCTGATAACAGTCCACCTTTAAAGGAATTATTAAAGGAAGACTTAAGGGAGCTGAGTATTCCTTGTGCTCAGACCAAGAAATATGCCCAGAGGACTGATGCTTTCTTTCCCAGGCTGCTGGGCAATTGTCCCTCTGCCTTCTGGGCCTGGGACAAAAAGGAGAACAAGAAGTGAAGGAGAAGTGAAGAACAAACAAGAGGGCAACTGGAAGTGGCAAGTCACCAGCATAAGAAGCCTTAGAGGAAGAAAAGAGAACCAAGCCTGGAAGCTGAGCAGAGGTCATGGTGACAGAACCCAGGCAGAGTTGCAGGGCTGTGTCAAGCCTTAGGAGGAGGGAGGTGTGAGAGGGTTGGGACCCATATTTCAAGACCAGGAGAGAAATCTGAGGCTGGCCAGCTCTGATCTTGCCTGCAACATCCCAGCCAAATTGTAGCACCCAGGCTGGCTCTCCTTGTCCGTCCCCACAGCTGGCAGCTCCATTGTCATCAGGTTCTTCCTAGCTTGCAGCTGCTTCTCAATACCTTCTCCTGGGGAAACAGCTGCTGTTTTCCCCTTCCTGAATTAAGCTGCTTGTTCTTCCCACACCCTGCCACTTGTCCAACCCTCTAGAGAGGCTCATGCTTTCTCTCTTTCTGCACACACACCTATAGAAGCACATACTTGCAGTTCTCTTCTTCTTCCCTCCCTCTGTCTCCCTTCCTTTCTCTCTCCCTTCAATTTTCCTCTCCCCCCCCCCCCCCCCCCCCCCGGCAATGGCCCCAACTGGTCTACTACCTCCCCCTGGGCCAGCGTCTCCCTCCTCTCTCCAGCACCTAGCTCCAGTCCTGAGAATAAGTGTTTCCATGGGGCTCACCCCAAGATGGGGACCAAGGTCGGCTTAATGTCCCTCCTTTTTCCCCTCCCCCCCCCCACCACCCTAGTGGGTGGAAGGGTGGGGGAGGAGATGACAACTCTGTAGACTGCAATTGATTTGCCGCTCCTTAGAGGACCCAAACTTTTACTTAAAGAAAAAATGCAGGAAGGCCTCAACTCCTGATTGGCTAGTGGCTGGAGCCTGGAATGCCTCAGTTACCGTATATGCTCACATATAAGACGCTGTTGCAAAAGAAATGTGTCCTATTTTCCAACCCATGGTGGAGTAAAAAAATGTCAAAAACAGCATATTTATTTCCCCATTAAGGCACCAGTTCCCACCCCCATAACTATCTCAGTTTTGCAGGGGGTCCATCTTGGCTAGAAACTAACTCTAAAGTATGTGATTGACAAAAGGGAGAACGAGGACTTCTCTGATTATTTTCCTTGAGGTTCATCACTTAACACTCACTACCATTTTTCCCGGGACTTCTCATAGACAAGTATATATGGTATTTCATGTGAGGAATGTGCTATTCACAATCTCCTACCTTTTTGGATAGGGAAGGGATTAGAATGATCTTATAGCTGATCAATTCTCCAGTGCCTGGAGCACTCCTCCCCCACAACCTCCCCACCCCTAACCAGAGAACTTCTTCCCCAACCCCCAGTCAGCCACATATTCTTCCTCCCCCACCCCTGGCCAGAGGAGCAAAGAGAGGGGGCAGGGAAGGAGAGGAAGTTTGTGAGTGTCTGAATGTGTGTCCAGTTACATTCCAAAGGCAAATAGAAAAAAATTAAAGTTAGGTCACCTCTGTTTTATATTATCCATGCCTCTGGAGCTCTTTATTCATGTAGATAACCGCCAGTGGACGACAAGTTTTCCCATCAAGGAAGGTTAGAAGCTGGAGGGCCTCAGAGACCGTCTTCGTTGTCCTCTGCCCTGTTCGTTTTTCAGTAAATAGCTCTAAGGATCTGAGAGGTTCAGTGACTTGACTGAGGTCACATAGCCAGTTCATAGTAGATCCAGGACTAGAATTCAGGTCTCCTGAGACTTGGGTAAAGGCTCATTTCACACTCCGCAGTTGGTGTTTAGACTTAGGCTTAAATGCTTATTAGCTGTCTCTACCTTCAGAGAGTCCCACGGGTTAAACTAGTGGTTAGAGTGGTAGGACTGGGAATTTTGATGGGTGGGCTGTCCCCTTTGATAGAAAAAGCCCGTTGCCATGGAGTCAATTCTGAATCATAGCGACCCTATAGGACAGAGTAGAACTGCCCCATAGGGTTTCCAAGGAATGGTTGGTGTATTCAAACTGCCCATCTTCTGGTTAGCAGCCAAGCTGCTAACCACTGAGCAACCAGGGCACCTGATAGAAAAAAAAGGAGCTGCTAATTGCTCTAGTCGAGGGCCACGTGCAGGCCCCCTTGAGGACAGAGGACAGTGGCAGTCTGACAATGACAGTTGGTTGCACAAACCCAGGGCAATTGAGGGGAACTGAAATTTGATCTTTTTCTTTCTATTCTTTTTTTCTTCCAACATGGTATGAAAGAGCCAGTGAAACCCTAGCCAGCCATACTGAGCAGCCTCTGAATCATTGAGAAACAGAGGAGGGAGGCGCCGATCCCCTCTTGGTGATTTGGGGAACTGGAGAGCAATTACTTCATCAGCTGTGCCTCCTTGCAATCACTGTAACAATATCAGAGCGAGCAAAGCCTTTCCCTCTTCATCTCCGTGTGCGTGCACATGTGTGGGGTGTATGTGTACATGGATTCACGCACGAGGGAGCTTTGGCCTCTGTTTCTGTATGTGTTTTCCTCTTCTGCTGCTCATTGCCACAACCCTCTGCGAGGCCAGCACAAGGTTTCCATTAGTGAAGCGCATTTTTGTGCTATGGATATTGAACCGGGACAGAAAGAAAGTAGATGGTTGTCCGTGATGGATGGGTTTTCTAGAGGACTTCCCAGGGTGGTCCTAAGGGGGCCAGGGATGAAGCCTTGACAGAAGCACAGCTTCACAACATTCCCTTGTTTAGGTTTGATGTCTGTGCTGGGAGGTGGAAGGGTGGGGGGTCTGTCTGCTTTGCTGCCGGCTTTTCTCCCACCTCCATTCATCCCTGTGCCTTCCCCCTCCTTCTGCTTCCTCCTCTTCCCTTAATAGCCCTAACTTCCAGTTTACCTGAGTTAAAATTTTTTTTTTCTAAGTTCTCTTTTTAGAGTAAAAACTGTACCCATGTGCACGTGCTTTATTATGGAAATGGCTGTTCCTAAGAGGAAGGGATGGTTTTGGGGACCAGAGCTAATGAAATGTCACCCATTAGTACTGCATTTTAAATATATCTACTTCCATCTTCAAAAGGCCAAAGCTTTCAAATGCTTTATGAGCATGATTTTCCATCCTTATCAACATATATAGACTGAACGAGGGAAGAAATGGAAGAACCACAGCTCTTCCCTGATTCTCAGCATCATGCATAGTACCTAGAACACAATTAGCATGAGCTGAATGAATGATTAATAAAAATAACAGGATTCTATGGAAACTTAGTTAGAAATCACTTTCCCTCTGCTCAGTTAGCTCCATTTCATAGAGAAAGAAATGAGCCTTGGGGAGGTTAAATGACTCGTCTTGCGACCAATAAGTGGCAGAAACCAAACCTGTTGCTGTCAACTTGATTCCGAGTCATAGTGACCCTATAGGACAGAATAGAACTGCCCCCATAGGGTTTCCAAGAAGCAGCTGGTGGATTCAAGCTGCCAACCTTTTGGTTTACAGCCATAGCGCTTAAACCACTGTGCCACCACTGTGCCACCACTGTGCCACTGGTCTTCAACAAGTGGCAGAGCAGGGAGGCAAATCCAGTCCCCTGACTTGAAGCTCTATGCTGTTTCCATCTTGTCATACTGTTGAGGGAAACTAGAACCTCTGTTATAAGAGCCCATCTCTGCCCTCAGGGTGCTTTCAACCTAACTGGGGAGTCAGAATCTATAGTGGAAACTACACAAAGCGAACCAGGGACAAAGAAACGCTGTGGGGACCGAGAGTTCTGGAGACAGGCATGAATTGGGGCACATTTATCCCAATTCAGTGAGGAGAAAACTGAAGGGACATAAAGCAATGGAGCAGTTCACCCAAGGTCAAATCACTGAGAACAAAAAGCAAGTTAATCAACCCTTAATCTAATTGAAGGGTTTTCAAAGGGCTTTTGGGAACAGGTGGGATAGCAAACTAGGGGCCCAGACCTCCCAGGAGGGGCCTAAAGATCAACACCCCCATCCTTAGCTCTTTTGTCAATTCAACACAGGAAAGTTGCTTCTACCAGTGTAGCAGAATATCCCAAAGTAAGGCCCAAGATATCCTGCAGCCTCAAAAAGTGTTATGAAAAACAAAACAAAACAAGAACTCTCAGGGTAAGCAAGTTTGGGAGTTACTTCATACTGTGCAAATCTTGGAAATTTACATAATAAAGGCTCTGAGAAGTCCTTCAGGCAAAAATAAATGAAACAAACAACCCAAAATACAAAACCCCCCTCAAAAAATGAAAAAAAAAAAAAAAAAAAGCTTTGTTTAACCCAACTTTATTTGACCAAGGAACTCTTCTTTCCCCCTCCCAAAGAGTACCTATTAACAATGCCAGCAACTAAGTACTCTGAGGAACTTTGGGGAACACACTTTGGGAATCACTGTCCAGGTCTTCCAAAAATGCAGCAAGGGGCTTTGGTAGATAGTGAACTTCCTATCCCTGGAGGTGGCGAGCAAAGGTTGGTTGTTTTCAGCAGAGTAGGAGATGATTGCTTTGGACGGAGGGTGGAAGGACATAGCCTCTTAGGCCTCCCCCTACCTGGGGTTCCCTATCTGACCAGGAGAGCCAACCTCTTCTCTCTTGTCCCCAGAAAGGGCGAGAGGATTGCCCTCTCCTAGGGGTCTGTTGGCATATAAGAGAAGGAATCTTTTGTCTGGGATGGCTTAAGGGGCCATCCTAGTCCTACAAGCTGACTCTCAGGGGTCTTCCCAGGTCTCAAATCCCCTAGCTCACACATAAAAATGGATGCATCTTTTCCTCTCCTTCTGCAAACAATCTCAGTACATGCAACAACACTTGCCTACTAGACACACTGCACATCCCTCCAGAGTGTTGCAGGAGATTGAGTCTCATTCACCCTTGGGTGCCCAGTGCCTAGGATGGAGCTTGGCATATAAAAAGTAGGTGCATAAAAAGTGTGAGCTAAACTGAGTGCACACCACCTGTGGGGTCTTCTAATACTTTTCCAACTCTCTTCTCCCAACTAACACTCTAGCAGAGATGGTGCCAAGGGCCTCCCGAAGAGCTAAATTGATGGGGGAAGGGCTTGAGATACTACTGTAAGTCAAGTATGCCTAAGCATTGTCCACTCTTCCCTCCCTCCCCACCTTCTACCCCCTGCCTCTGACCCTTTGATCTGCTCTCAGTCCAAGATAAAACCCCTACCCTAAAAATCTCTTCATTTCCCCAAGGTGATATGCGGTAGGTCTGGTTGCAGTACATCCCCCTTTCTCTTATCCTTCCCCATTCAACTCTCTTCCCCCCTTCCCTTTTCTCATCATCCCCCACTGCCCCTCCACACTCCTATTCTTTCCTCTGTTTCCCTCACTGTCTTCCTTATCCTCAGTCTCCTCTTTCTTCTCCCCTCACCCCTCAGCTAGGGCTTTCTTTCCGTCTACTGAGCTGTCAGTTTTGCTCCAGCCAAGCAGCTGGCTCCAAGGAACCTCTGTGTGGCTGGGCCCTAGGCCAATCCCTTCCCTCCAGCTGCCTGATTCAGGATGATCTAAGTAAGAAATGTATGTGTAGGGCTAGTGTCTTCAAGGGATTCCCTTCAACAGTCTTTTAAGTTAAAAAGCACACTCAGAGAACGTTTGCATTTGGCTGGCACAGCACATCTGGCCAGTCTGGGCATCTCTAACAGCCTCAGCAACCATGGCCACTGACTCTGCTGCTCAGAAGAAGATGAAAGTTTACAGGGGGCAGGTTTGGAGGGTGTCTTGGCTCTCTTTTAGGAGCACCCTGCTCCATTTCCCTGAAAGAGTTTGGTTCCAGGGAAAGACCCAGGCTTGACTTGGAAAAGCCAGATGAGTGTTCAAGATGAAGTAGAGAGAAGGGAGGGGGGACCGCATCCTGCATCCACACTCAGCAACTGCTAAGGGTAAAGCACAAGGGAGACCCAGGAAAAGAAAGAGGGGCCTGCTGGTGGGTGGGAGTGAGGGCTAGAGAAGAGGCTGGGAGGCCCAAGGAATAAGGTCGTGACCTACTAAATACACAGGCAAAAGGGGCCCCACAGCCCTGGTCCCCAGGTGAAAGAGCAGGAAACGAGAATGTCTCCGGGTCCTGACATGGGGTTGTAAACAGACCCCTTAGGCTCAAAGGGATCTCAGAAGTCACCTCCTCCATCCTCCTTCTTTCGGGCAGGGCTGCATCTAAACTAGTCAAGATGTGCAGGCGGCTCTGTTCTTCAAGATCCCCAGGGAAGGACAATGAGCTCCTTTTCACTGAATATTAGGCTCAGGATCCTGGTGTTGACTTTTTCCAGACCATCCAGAAAGATCGGTTTACGAAGACTGCATCAGAAATTGCTCTGTATCTAAGCTGGACGTCTGGACTCCTGGGTCCTTGGTCAATGGTGCCTTGTGATCACAAGTTTCCCAGGCAAGAAAGTTCTTGCTGCCCAGCCAAATCCTTTCTAACTGCTGTTTAGGGTCTGTGCTCATCTATACGACATATGCAAACTAGCTAGAATGGTACTTGGCACATAGTAAGTATTATGTAAGTGTTAGATATTATTATAGTTGTGGTGGTTATAACCTTCAGTGGGGATGGAGATCACTTAGTCATCAGTTTCCTTCTTTAGAATACCCACTGCCTTAAAAAAAAAAGAAAAGTTGCCATTGAACTGACTCCAACTTGCGCCAACCCCACGTGTGCCAGAGTAGAACTGTGTTCTACAGGATTTTCAGTGGCTGATTTTTCAGAACTAGATCACCAGGCCTTTCTTCCAAGGTGCCTCTTGGTGAACTCAAATCTCTAACCTTTTGGTTAGCAAACGAGCTCGTTAACTGTTTGCACCACCCAGGGACTCCTATTGCCTACAATGCTGTCTTCACGGCTGAGAGGGTATTTGGGTGGGTATCATATGTGGGATGTCTTCTGGCCCCGCCTCCCGCCTGGGGACGAATTACCCAATAAGCCGGGTACACACAGGCTTACAGTAAGCAAGGTATACACGGGTTTACTTGTGTTTACTTACTAACCTATAGTATACAATTTCACCTGTTTTTAAGATGTGGTGAAAAACAGGTGAAACTGTGCACTACTGAGTAGTAAGTAAACACAAGTAAGCCTGTGTGTACCTTGCTTACTGGTTAATCTGCCCCTGCTCCCACCCTACCTCCATGCTGCCTCCCCAGACCGGCTAGCTCCCCTCCAACTTGTATGTATTCCTATAACCACATTAGCTGACCTTACCGAGGGGACAGTAGTGTGGTGCAGAGCAATGGCTGAGGGTTCTGAATAAGGGGGGCATATGATTTATTATCCAATTCAAGACACTTTTGAGAGTGAGCGGGACAGCTGTTCATCATACGGGGACAACAGGCATAAAGCAGGATTCTCCCAGGCAAAGTGGGACTGATCGCGCTAGCTCTGGGTCTAAATCGAGTCTCTACAACTTGTTTGCTGGCTGATCCTGAAAGACTTAGTTAATTGTTTTGGGCTCAGGTTTCTTATTGGTGAAACCAAGATACTAACACCTCCTCTCTAGGGCAGAGGATCACAGCCTTTGAAGTACATGAGCGTTATTGAGGATGTTCATCAAAATGAAGATGTCCAACCCAACCCCCAACCCCCAAAATTCTGATCCAGTGTATCAGGGCACATGGCCTAGGAATCTGCATTTTGACAAGCTCCTCAGGGATAAGTGGACCACAAATCCACCTTTAAGAAATAAAGTCCTCGGGTCACTGTAAGGACCACGAGGATGCCATAAGTAAATCACCTGGAACAGAGTGGGCCCACAGCAAGTGGTAGCGGTCAGCACTGCAGCCCCCATGACACTGCACCCACTGACCCCCGTCTGCCTCTGCCCTTCCCTCTGCACTGCGAGCTCTTTGAGGGCAACAGCTGTGTCTTTGAAGGCACAGTGCCAGCCTGGGTGATAGAAGATGCTGTCGCAAATATTTTTGGTCTACGTGATGTCTAGAGATCCATCCTAGATCCCACATTTATGGAGTAAGTGACAAACAGGTAGAGGCAGGATGACTCTTCCAGGGTCAACCAAAATTGGTGACAGAGTTGATACTCAGCTGTGAGAATTTGCTGATGTGCAGATAAACAGACATCTCTGAGTCCCTCCCAGACACAGCACTGTAGAACACCCTGTGCCTGCCCGCTCATCCTCCCCACCCCACCCTCAAGCTCAACTGGAACAGCCTGGTGTGGGGTGAGAGCAGAGGTTTGCTGAGAAATCTGTCCGAGAGATCTGACAGTTAAATGGGTTTCAACTTAAAATGACTTCAAGCGAAAACTGAAAGTAAAACTCAAACCACCCCCCTCCCTCCAGCTTTCTTCCTCCAACAAGTGCTGAGTTCAGCTAAGCCACTCCTGTCTCCATGGCCTCGCTCCTGCCTTGGTTTTCCCATTTCAAACCTTGAACACCAACTCCTTGGCTGCCTCAACCCTCATCCTGGGCACTGCCCCAGACCCTGTTCCTTCCTTGCCTCACTGTCCATGCAGAAGTCCAAGGCAGGGTGTGGTGGAGAAGACACCACCTGCATGAAGGATAGACACCCAACCTTTTTATCACCCATGACTCCTTTTTATACTTTGACCCCATTTATTAAATAAGAACAGATTCTTCCATTTTAAAAATTTATCAAAGACAAATATAATGGCCAAAGCTTCTGAGAAGCATATTATGCTGTTCCACCACTGGTACCATTCAAGTCAAAAACAAAGAAACTTAATCATTAAAACTATATTTTTTACTACAAAGGCAATGTACATGCTAACAGCAGACGCTCAAACACCACAGAAACATAAGACATAGTCCCTATAATCCCATCCTCCAAATACCACTTCCTTTAATAAATAGTTCAAGGTTTTTTAATGCTCTATTTTAGTTGTGAGGACAGTGGTGGCTCAGTGGTAGAATTCTCGCCTTCCATGTGAGAGACTCGGGTTTGATTCCTGGCCAATGAAGTTCATGCACAGCTACCACCCATCTGTCAGTGGAGGCTTGCATGCTGCTATGATGATGAGCAGGTTTTGGCAGAGCTTCCAGACTAGGATGGACTAGGAAGGAAGGCCTGGTAATCTACTTCTGAAATATCAGCCAATGAAAATCCATTGTGTGTGGGATCACCATGATTTCAAGGCCTACTCAACTGCAGCCAACAACATATTTTAGTTAGCCAATGCAGCAGCATTGCTATTGAATAAGGTACACTGATACTTGAGGCTCCCAGAGGTTAAGTAAACTTGCCCATCATCACCCAGTTACGAAGTGGCAGGGCCACTGACATGGCCCGGGAGAGTGCAAACAACCTGCTCACAAAGAGGGGGAGGCTACTGGAGGCCCAATAGACTTGGGAGGTGGGGGTTGCCCAGACTATTCCACATTCTCTAGGATTCAGGAGTGGCCTCAGCAAATGCACAGACTACCCAATAGCCCAGCCTGATGGTTGCAATTAAATATTTAAAGCTGGACTGTAATTTAGGGGTCACTCAGTCACATGTCTTAATTTTACAGATATGGAAACTGAGGACCCAGAGAACCCAAAAAGGCCATCGGTCTTCTAACCGGAGGACTGGAAGACTTCCCAAGATGTATGCAGGCCTGGACAGTTTAAAGGACTCGATTTCCCAACCCTCAGCTTCCATAGGTACTCATTCCTACTGAATCTGCCTACCACCCCCCTTCACAGTTACCCTTCTCCCACCTTACACAGGAAAGGTACCCCTCTCGCCCATCCCACATCTTACTATGTCCCAGGTGCAAAAAGACTGGGGCACCAAACAAGGAAACACACAGAACCTTAGCATCAGGAGAAATCTTCCTTACTCAAGGCTCTTTTTCTTTTCTTTTTTATTGTTGTAGTTAAATGAAGTTTACATTTCAAGTTAGTTTCCCATACAAAATTTTATACAGACATTGTTATGTGACCCTAATTGCTCACCCCATTCGGTGACAGTACACTCCTCCTTTCCGCCCCTGATTCCCCATGACCATTCAACCAGCTCCTAACCCTCTCTGCCTTCCCATCTCACCTCCGGACAGAAGCTGCCCCTTTGCTCTCTTGTATCTCCTTGAGCTAAGAGGCACACTCCTCACAACTATCACTTTATATCCCACAGTCCAGTCCAATCCCTGTCTGAGAGTTGGCCTTGGAAATTGTTTTAGTTCTGGGCTGATAGAGAATCCAGGGGCCATGCTTTCCGGGGTAACTCCAGTCTCAGTCAGACCATTAAGTCTAGTCTACTTACTAGAATTTGAGTTCTACAACCCATCCTTCTGCTGCTCCATCAGGGACACTCTGTTGTGTTCCCTGTCAGGATGTTCATTGGTGGTAGCCAGGCACAATCTAGTTCTTCTGGTCTCAGGCTGATGAAGTCTCTGGTTTATGTGGCCCATTCTGTCTCTTGGGCTAATACTTTCCTCGTGTCTTTGGTCTTCGTTCTTCTTTACTCCAGGTGGTTGGGACCAATTGATGCATCTTAGATGGCTGCTTGCAGGCTTTTAAGACCCCAGACACCACTCACCAAAGTAGGATGCAGAACATTTTCTTAATAAATTTTGTTACGCCAATTGACCTAGATGTTCCCTGAAAACATGGTCACTAGACCCCTACCCCTGCTACTCTGTCCCTCATAGTGTTTGATTGTATTCAGGAAACTTCTTAGCTTTGGTTTGTCCAGTTGTGCTGACTTCCCCTGTAGTGTGTGCTTTCCTTCCCTTCACCTAAGATAATTCTTATCTGCTATCTAGTTAGTGAATAACCCTCACCCTCCCTCCCCACCCCCGTAACCATCGAAGAATGTTTTCTTCTGTGTTTAAACCTTTTTTTGAGTTCTTATAATAGTGGTCTTATACAGTATTTGTCCTTCTGTGACTGACTAAATTCACTCAGCATAAGTTCCAGCTTCCACCATGTTATACAATATTTCACAGCTTCATCGTTGTTCTTTATCATTGAGTAATATTCCATTGTGTGGATATATCATAATTTGTCTATCCATTCGTCCATTGATGGGCACCTAGGTTGTTTACATCTTTTTGCTATTGTGAACAGTGCTGCAATGAACATGGGTGTGCATATATCTATTTGTGCGACAGCTCTTATTTCTCTAGGATATATTCCAAGGAACAGGATAGCTGAATTGTATGGTACTTCTATTTCTAGCTTTTTAAGGAAGTGCCAAATCGATTTCCAAAGTAGTTGTATCATTTTACATTCCCACTAACAGTGTATAAGTGTGCCAGTCTCTCCACAACCTCTCCAGCATTTATTATTTTGTGTTTTTTGGATTAATGTTAGCCTTGTTGGGGTGAGATGATGTCTCATTGTAGTTTTGATCTGCATTTCTCTAATGGCTGATGATCGTGAGCATTTCTTCATGTGTCTTTAGCCGCCTGAATACCTTCTTTGGTGAAGTGCCTGTTCATATCCTTTGCCCATTTTTTAATTAGGTTATTTGCCTTTTTGTTGAGGTTTTGCAGTATCTTTTAGATTTTAGAGATTAGATGCTGATCAGATTTGTCATAACCAAAAATTTTTTCCCAGTCTATGGGTTGTCTTTTTACTCTTTTGGTGAAGTCTTTTGATGAGCGTTTAAGTGTTTGATTTTTAGGAGCTCCCATTGATCTAGTCTCTCATCTGGTGCTTGTGCATTGTTACTTATGGTTCGTATTATGTTTATGTCAAGGCTCTTTTCATGCACGTATTTATTTTAAGGTCAAAACTCCCTGTTAGAAATGCGGGCATTTTGCTCCAGGCGGGGCTTTGAGCCAGTTCATTCAAGTTCAAACCACTGCTGAAAATTTGCATTTCTAACAAGTTCCCTGCTGAGAATTTGTATTTCCACTTCAGATATACTGAATCAGAATGTACATTTTAACAAGATCTCCAGATGATTCATATGTATAACTTCCTGGGAACTTGTTATAAATGCAAATTCTCAGCAGGGGTTCAAACCAGAACAAACCAGTTTGAAGCCCTGGCTCTGGAATGAGATATAGTGAATTCAGATATATTATAAAGCAGGAGCAGGAGTGATGGCAATTTTTATTTCATAACTTCACTTCTTTCCCTCTACAATTGTCAAAACCCTTGCTCCTGAGGAGACGCCTGTGAGAGCTGATAAGGGAGTATCAGTGAGGCTATGAAAGAGGCTGTCACCTTATTTTGCCCAGGAGACAAAGTCACAGCAAGTACCTCCTTGCCTATAAATCAATCTTAAAATCAGAATTCAGAAAACAGATGATCGTCATAGGCACAAGTACTTTTCTGCATACTTACTTGTCTGCCTGGGTCATGCTCCATCATTTCTCCATGATTGTAGTTCCTGGCTCCCTGTCATTCTCTCCTATCTCTTAGGTCTTGGAGATTTTAATATCCAGTAAATGTAGTTCCTTGAACACCTCTTTTCCGATGATCTTGACCTCTATCCTACCTCAGCCACCTACCCCCATGGTCATACCCTAGCCATTGTCATTACAAATAATTTCAATCCCTCTATTCACAGAGGAATATTGACTATACCATGGATTACCAAAAGAATGAACAGATCCATCTTGGAAGAAGTACAACCAGAATGCTCCTTAGAAGCAAGGATGGTGATACTACGTCTTACATACTTTGGACATGTTGTCAGGAGAGATCATTCCCTGGAGAAGGACATCACCCTTGGTAAAGTAAAGGGTCAGGGGAAAAGAGGAAGACCCTCAATGAGATGGATTGACACAGTGGCTGCAACAATGGGCTCAAGCATAACAGCAATTGTGAGAATGGCACAGGACCGGATAGTGTTTCATTCTGTTATTCATAGGGTCGCTATGAGTCGGAACCGACTCGACGGCACCTAACAACGACATTATCTCAATTTCATGCATCCCACTCTTTGATTCCACCTCCTATCTTTCCAGCTCTAAAACCTCAATCCCAGTAATCCTTGGACCACACCAGATCCTCTAGTTCATTGACCTTACCTCCTTCTCCCTCTCTCCTTGTTGTTGTTGTCAAATCAGCTCCTACTCATGATGACCCCATGTACCATAGAACAAAATGTTGCCAGGTCCTGTGCCATCTTCATGATCACTGGTATGTTTGAGTCCATTGTTGAGCTATTGTGTCAATCCATCTCACTGAGTATTTCCTTTGTTCCCATTGGCCCTCTACTTTACCAAACATGCTGTTCTTTTCTAACAACTATCTTTGCTGATGGCATGTCCAAAGTAAGCAAGGGTCTGGGTGGTGTGAACAATGTGCTTGGCTGCTGACCATATGGTTGGAAGTTTGAATCCACCCAGCGGTGCCTCGGAAGAAAGGCCTAGGGATCTACTTCCAAAAAATCAGCTATTGAAAACCCTGTGGAGCACAGTTCTGCTCTGACACACACGAGTCAGAATCAACTAAACCACCATTGCCCCTTTCGCTCCTTCTTACCCACTTAAATTCCATGATTACACTTGCACACATCCTCAATTCTTTGCCCTATTCTTGCTTTGTCTTTATAAAATGAACTGAGAAACATGAGGCAGCTGGCTAAGGTATCAAGAGACCACGTGAATGGGTGTACAGAATGTGTAAACCATTCCTTGACCATTCTCTGAAACACTGAGACTCCCTACAGCTATAGGGAATGGGGGACTCCTAATGTTGTTACTGGATTACAAAAGCAAAGACTTCTTCTTGAAGATTAAAGAATTTGGGGAGCATTGGCTCATGTAGAAGCCCTGGTGTAGCAGTGGTTAAGAGCTCGGCTGCTAACTGAAAGGTCACAGTTCAAATCCACCAGCTGCTCCCTGGAAACACTATGGGGCAGTTCTACTCTGTCCTAGAGGGTCCCTATGAGTTGGAATTGAGTCAATAGCAACAGGTTTGGTTTTTTTGCTTTGGCTCATGTAAGGATTTATGAGGATGCTGAAAAATCCGTGGAAGAAACCAAGCAACTGTGCTGAACAGTTCTTCTGGGGCACAATCCTTTGCAGATCTGGCCTCCTAGAAAACCATCATGATGGCTTGTCATTGCTCAGAACACAGAACCCAGCAGTAGTGACTCACTTCTCATTGCACATCTTGTACGTATACTTTCTAAGAGAAAAGATCTGATTGGGTCATGATGTCACCATGCCATATGGAAGGCCCCTATTGGACAGAGTCTTTTTCAAAATCACCTCAAAGGAGTCAGGCCTCTGGCTTGGGTACCAATCCATTGGCCAGTCTTCTGTGACCAGGGTAGCCAAACTCATAGCACCAGGCATGACCACTGGCTGTGGAATGAGCTGCCCGTGGCAGGGGTCATGGTCCTTAGAGTTTCACAGGCCACATTGGCCCACATTCAGTTCTGAGAACCAGTGCTGAGTTTCACCTTTCACCATTCCAGGAAGCAGCAAATGCCCCCGTACATCCACCCTCAGAGGGGATTTCACTGGCAGTCCCCAGGCTTTCAGAAACTGACTTATGATGTCTTAGTTAGGCACAAAAAAAATGTACCAGTCCCACTACATTCATCACCATGTGATTTCATTCACAAAGATTGTGAGAAGAATTTAATAGAAAACTTCTTGCTCTGTATCTAACTTCAAACTTTATTGTAGTGGAAAGCACATATGGTTTCGAAGCAGATGGATATAGTTTCAAATCCTGGTTTTACCTCTTACTAACTTCAGTTTACTTAAGCTCTCAGAACCTCAGTTCTCTCATCTATGCGATGGGGATAATGATGACTACCTCAGTGAATTTCAGTGATGTGTACTTAGCACTCTGCCTGGCAAGTAAGTACTGACCATGTTTGTTTACCCAAACTATCTCATGTGCATGCAGAGGCACAAATGAATTCTCATTAAACACTCTGTTGCTGTTTTCTGTGGCTAAAAACCTTTAGAACCTCCATTGCTGCTTGTCCTACAGACAGAAAATCTGGGCTCTAGTCCTAGTGTTGTACTAACTGGTGGGTGACCTCAGTAATATCACTTCTCACACTCTAGACCTTCATTTCTTTCTCTATAATATTGGGGACAGAGTCCCTGGGGGTGCAAATGGTGGACACACTCAGCTGCTAAACCAAAAGTTGGAGATTTGAATCCACCTAGAGGTGCCTTGGAAGAGAGGCCTGGTGATCTACTTCCAAAAAATTAGCCAGTGAAAACCCTGTGTAGTACAGCTCTACTCTGACACACGTGGGGTCACCGTAAGTCAGAGTCCACTCAAAAGCAGCTGGTTTTTGGTTTTTAACGTTAGGGATGGACTGTTTAGATGACCTTTTAAATCCTTCTAGCCTAAAATCTTAAAATTAATCTATTGCTCTTCCTTTATAGTTGAGAAAACTGCCTGTGGAACTCCCAGAGTTGGTTCCACCCAGAGTGGAACTAGGAAGTGGGAGAGTCACCTTAAGGAAACGCAGATGACGAGAGTGGGCCAGGAATAGGAGAAAGTATCCTTGAGCGATGATTTTCCCTTCTGCCAAGTCACGAAGCCACACTGGACTGCTTCCCCTGCCCACTCCTGGGCTGCTGCCTGTCAGTCTTCAGTCAGACAAATGCCAACAGGGACTAGCTGATCAGGCTTTCTGGGAGAGGCTGAGGAGGAGGAGCACACCATCCCACAAGCCAACACAGAATGGCCACCACTCAAGGGAAGTGTAACCACAAAGAGGTGAAGACCGAAAGTTATAAGACCCGAATTCTAGATTCTGCTCTGCACCACAAGGTGTGACCTTAAATAAGTGAGCTTCATTTTCTCATCTGCCTAACAGGGATACCAGCGCCTCCCCTGCCCCACACAGGATTGCTCAGAGGAGGAATTGTGCGAAGACAGATGACATCCCCTGTGCGAAGGCTAACTGTCCTCTGCAGTGATTGACTCAACTGCATCAGGTTTGGTTTGGTGATGGTCTTCCCTAATTTTTTGTGAGCGCCTTCAAGACAGGGAGCTGGAGTCATGTTGTATGAGTAATTGGCTACTACTTAGTAAATCCTTGAGGTCCCTGGGTGTCATAGATTAAATTGTGTCCCCCAAAAATATCTGTCAACTTGACTAGGTCAGATTCCCAGTATTGTGTGATTGTCCACCATTTTGTCAACTGATGTGATTTTCCTATGTGTTGCAAATCCTCTCTCTATGATGTTAATGAGATGGGATTAGCGGCAGTTATGTAGACTTAATCTACAAGATTAACCTACAATTTAAGCCAATCTCTTTTGAGATAAAAAAGAGAGAAGCAAACAGAGAAACAGAGGGACCTCATACCACCAAGAAAGGAGCATCAGGAGCACAGTGCATCCTTTGGACCCAGGGTCCCTACACCTGAGAAGCTCCTAGACCAGGGGAAGACTGATGACAAGGACCTTCACCCAGAGCCAACAGAGACAGAAAGCTTTCCCCTGGAGCTGGCACACTGAATTTGGACTTCTAGCCTCCCAGAGTGTGAAAGAATAAGTTTCTCTTTGTTAAAGCCATCCACTTGCGGTATTTCTGTTATAGCAGCCCTAGATAACTAAGACAGAATTTGATACTGGGAGTGAGGTGCTGCTCTAACAGATACCTAAAATGTGGAAGCAGTTTTGAAACTGTGAATGGATAAAGGACTCAGAAGGAAACGAGGAGAGCTGTCACACTGGAGATGGCTCAGACAGTGTCATGGATTGAGTTGTGTCCCCCCAAAATATGTCAGCTTGGCTGGGTCATGATTCCCAGTGGAAGATGATTGTGTAATCTGATGTGATTTCCTTATGTGTTGTAAACTCTATCACTATGATGAGGTTGTATGTGATCTCCTTATGTGTTGTAAATTCTATCACTGTGATGAGGTTATGTTGATGAGGTTGACAAGATTAGATAGTGTCTTAATGCAACCTCTTTTGTGATATAAAAGAGAGAAGCGAGCAAAGACACATAGGAACCTCACACCAAGAAAGCAGTGCCAGGAGCAGAGCGTGTCCTTTGGACCTGAGGTTCCTGCACTGAAATGCTCCCAGACCAAGGAAAGGCGGATGCATCACAAGGAGCTTCCTCCAGAGCTGACAGAGAAAGAGAGAGAGAGAGAGCATTCTCCTGGAGCTGACACCCTGAATTTGGACTTGTAGCCTACCGGACTGTGAGAGAATAAACTTCTCTTTGTTAAAGCCATTCACTTGTGGTACTTCTGTTAGAGCAGCACTAGATGACTGAGACAGATGGCAAGAAGCAGGAGAAAACCAGCAGCGGCAGAGAAACGGTAGCAGCAGAACCAGGAGACTGGCGCGACGCAGCGCTGGAGCTGACCCATGGAGCGAGAGAGCTGAGTGCCTTTGCGCAGGAGGCTTCCTGGTGGAGTGGGGTGCCTCCAGGCACTTATCGGTGGAGCTGGGCCTGCTGATCCACGGACGAAGAGAGCTGAGTGCCTTCTGGCTGAAGTTTACTGGCAGAGTAGGTTGCCTCCAGGCACTCATCCGTGGAGCTACAGAGCTTTGGAACACTTATCCCAGCAAGGCAGAAGCTAGCAGTGAAGTCCAAGGGGCCAAGACACAAGCACTTTGCACTCATCTACTAACCTAAAGGTTTACAATTCATCCACCCAGTGGTGCCGTGGAAGAAAGTCCTGGTGATCTGCTTCTATAAAGATTACAGCCAAGAAAACCCTATGGAGCAGTTCTACTCTGTAAAACACATGGGGTCACCATGAATCAGAATCGACGTGACGGCAACACGTTTGGTTTTTGTTTGTGGTGAATTCTTATCATGTGCCAGGCACTATGCTAAGCTCTTTACATGTACCTTTTATTTTCTCATTTAATTCTCACTCTAACCTCATGGGGCAATCATTCTCATTTTGTCGATGAGGAACTAAAACTAGGAGAAATTAGATAACTTGTCCAAAGATCAATAGTTAGTAAAGGGCTGAGCCAGGATACTTTGTAATTTACTTTCAAAAGTTCAATTCATTCAAAATTCAAATGTTACAAAAGGATACACAGTGAAAAGCCTCCTTCTCATCCCTGTCCCCCAGCTCACTCTCCTCCCCTCAAGGCTACCAAGGTAATCAGTTTCTTATATATCATCCCAAAAATATTCTCTGTATATGCATTGTAATGTGTATAAATATTCTTTTGTATGTCATTTTTATTCCAAATGGTAACATACTATTGTCTGCACTCTGCTTTTTTACTTAGTAAGTATTTTAAGGCTATTTCTGTCTCTTTTTCTACATGCATGGGACTTTGAAACTGGATTTTGAAAGTCCTGTGCTCTTAGCCAATGCCTGTCCCAGACAGCAGCCTTTGGTTAGGGTAGGTGATGGTAAGGCTGTGGAACATTAAAGCTGGAAGAGGACTTAGAGATCATGCTGTCAACCTCCTCCATCTAACTGAGAAGAAACCAGAACCCAGAGAGTGGGGCAGATCTGATCAAACCACCACTGCTAGCACTGGCCCTAAAGACCTTCAAGAATAGGTCCAGGGTGTGGTGGCAGAGTCTGTCCGCCCAGAATGTCTCGGAGGAGTGCCCTCTGCCGCAGCCCACAGGGGGAAACCCCTGGCCGGGCTTTGGTTCCTCTTAACCAGAGGGAAATATAGCTGTGGTCCCCAGTCGTGTGCATAAAACCAAACCTATTGCCCTTGCCCCATGTGTATCTGAGTAGAACTGCTCTCCACAGGGTTTTCAATGCTTGATTTTTTGGAAGTAGATCACCAGGCCTTTCCTCCAAGGCACCTCTGGGTGAGCTCTAACTTCCAACCTTTCAGTTAGTAGCCAAGGGTGTTCACTGACTGTTCTCACCAGCCAGGGATTCCAGTTCTATGCATAGGAGCTGCGATTCGAGCAAGTTCAGAAGTACATTTTTTCCAGGCCTCTGTTCCAGTCTCTCCCTTCTCCCTGGTCTTACACCCATAAAGGTAAAGTGGCAATGATGCCAATCCAGGAAGAACAGAGAGAATCTCAGGGAACTCTGGGCTGGGTGATCAAGGGGACCAGAGATGGACCCAGGGTCCACTTCATCCCTCTGGGTCTCCATCCTCTAATTCCCCCACTTACGTCTTGAAAAAATGAGAACTTATGTGCAAAGGAACTTCTGCAGGCATGAAATTCAAACAATATTTAAAGCAACCTCTCGTCCTAGAATAGAAGAACCACATTTAGGGGGAACACCTTATATAAAATTTTACCATGAGGTAGGAAGGTTAAAGGGCAAGATGTCACCTTTGGAGCCCTTGAAGGAGTCTATGTCTAGTAGACTAGACACCATCTTTGCAAAGATTGTACTTGGAGACTGGGGCTGGTCTAAAATTTAGCAGTTCACAGATTTTGCATTTGATAGAAGCAAAGCTTCACAAAAAATTTTGAGGACCAATAAAAAATTTTTTTTTGCCAAATAAGGATATGTGTATAGATAGATACATACATAGAAATACCATTTACTGCCACTACTATTTCATAAAGAAAGGACATTTTAATACCAAAAAGTGAGATATAACCTCAGCATAAAGGACACACCCTCAAGGAATATTTTCTATCCACATTCATAGTCTTTATTTTCCCCCAGGCCAGTAAAAATTTCCTCAAGGACCCTGAAAGGGCCATGGACCCTTTTAGGAGTTACCGAGCCTCAAGTTGCAATATTGAAGGATTCCACGGGGAAGATATTAAATGACGCAGGAAGCATCAAAAGAAGATGGAAGAAATACAGAGTCATTATACCAAAAAGAAGTGGTCGGTGTTCAACCATATCAGGAGGCAGAATATGATCAAGAACTGATGGTACTGAAGGAAGAAGTCCAAGCTGCACTGAAGGCATTGGTGAAAAACAAGGCTCCAGGAATTGACGGAATATCAATTGAGATGTTTCAACAAACTGATGCAGTGCTGGAAACGCTCACTCATCTACGCCAAGAAATTTGGAAGACAGCTACCTGGCCATCCGACTGGAAGAGATCCATATTTATACCCGTTCCCAAGAAAGGTGATCCAAATGAATGCGAAAATTATCAAACAATATCATTCATATCACACACAAGTAAAATTTTACGAAGATCATTCAAAAGCGGTTGCAGCAGTATGTCAACAAGGAATTGCCAGAAATTCCATCCAGATTCAGAAGAGGACGTAGAACCAGGGATATCACTGCTGGTGTCAGATGGATCCTGGCTGAAAGCAGAGAATACCAGAAAGATGTTTACATGTGTTTTACTGACTATGCAAAGGCATTCGATTGTGTGGATCATAACAAATTAGGGATAACATTGTGAAGAATGGGAATTCCAGAACACTTAATTGTGCTCATGAGGAACCTGTACATAGACCAAGAGGCAGTCATCAGAACAAGGGGATACTGTGTGGTTTAAAGTCGAGAAAGGTGTGTGTCAGTGTTGTATCCTTTCATCATACCTATTCAATCTGTATGCTGAGCAAATAACCTGAGGAGCTGGACTATGTGAAGAAAAACAGGGCATCAGGACTGGAGGAAGACTCATTAACAACCTGTAATATGCAGACGACACAGCCTTGCTTACTGAAAGCGAAGAGTACTTGAAACACTGATGAAGATCAAAGACTGCAGCCTTCAGCATGGATTACACCTCAACGTAAAGAAAACAAAAATCCTCACAACCGGACCAATAAGCAACATCGTGATGAATGGAGAAAATATTGAAGTTGTCAAGGATTTCATTTTAGTTGGATCCACAATCAATGCCCATGGAAGCAGCAGTCAAGAAATCAAACAACGCATTGCATTGAGCAAATGTGCTGCAAAAGACCTCTTTAAAGTGTTAAAAAGCAAAGATGTCACCTTGAAGACTAAGGTGCGCCTGACCGAAGCCACGGTATTTTCAATCGACTCATATGCATGTGGAAGCTGGACAATGAATAAGGAAGCCCGAAGAGGAATTGATGGCTTTGAATTGTGGTGTTTGTGAAGAATATTGAATATGTCATGGACTGCCAGAAGAACGAACAAAACTGTTTTGGAAGAAGTACAGCCAGAATCCTCCTTAGAAGCAAGGATGGCGAGACTTCATCTTACATACTTTGGACATGTTATCAGGAGGGACCAGTCCCTGGAGAAGGACATCATGCTTGGTAAAGGGTCAGCAAAAAAGAGGAAGACCCTCAAAGGTCCTATCAAGAGGACCTATCAAGGGCAGATGGAATAGCAGGAGGAGAATTGTGACAGTCAGCAGGGAAGGGAAAAGCCTCCACATTCAACACTCTCTCAGTTCTATTTACAAAAAAAATTCAAAACTTGTGCCTGCACCTGGGGTTCGCTCCCCAGAGAGACCCATCCCAGGAAGCAGGTTGCATTTCCTCCCGTGCCCACCTGACACAGTCCACTTCCATCTGCACCTGTCTCCTCACCGGCAGCCAGTTGTACCACTCTAGAGTCTTGGTGTGGTTTTTAACATCCCTGAGGCGACGTTCCCCTAAAAACCGACTGTCCAAGTTTTCTCCTGAGGCGTCATCATTGTGTTTGTTAACGCTCCACTTAGCAAGTTCATAGATTTGGAAGGTCTGGCCCACACTATTATTTTTCGCCTGTTATTTTTAGTGTGCAATTCTGCAGAATGAAAGGTTTTTCAGGAATGCAGTGTATTATAGTATGTATCATGTACTGAACAAATACTACTAACCTGTAAACTATAGCATAATCATAATCACAGGATATTGAGCCACAGTTAAAAACAAAAATGTACAGCTACATGGAAATATCTGCACTGCAGAGTGAATGAACAATAAGCAAGTTGCAGAATACATAGAAACCAAAAAAAAAAACAAAAAACTGAATAGCCGTTTGAACTGCTGATCTTTTTGGTTAGCAGCTGAACTCTTAACCACTGCGCCATCAGGGCTCCAGAGTACATACATCATGATATTATTTGTGGTGGGGGAGGATAATCTTCAAAGCAATACCTTATATACTCTATGGGTATATTCGCAGCATATGTTGCTAAGTTAAAGGGAGACCTGGTCACTGCAGTCGCCTCTTACTGGGGGAGCAGAGGAAGACCCCACCAACACTGCCCTTCAACCTGGGTCAGTGGGGTCCTACTCTGGTCTCCTTCAGACTCTCCCCTCGGGATGAAGAGTCTCTGCTTTAACCACACGCTCCCTTCTAGATCACATTCTGGAATCTGAGACCCCAAAATTCTCTTCCCAAGGACTCCTGAGCCCACTTTCAGGTCTGAGTGGCCTCGTTTTGGATCCATTCTCCAGACAGCCGTTGCCTTTGTGCACACCCTTTGGCCCAAGGGAGCCAGGGATGGGCAGAGGAGCAGGGAGAGCCAGAGGCCTCCACTGGTCCTTCTGCCCTGCCCACAAATGTTAGCGCAGGCCTGGGTACCGGAATAGGGACTTGGTGCTATCTGGTTCCATGAGGTTTTATCTGTAATGTTCACGTTATACAGAGAATTATTTTTACATTCTTATGTCCGTAACAATTAGTGAAAACATAATAAAAGATTTAAGTGCTCCTTACTTGTCCAGAGATTGGAACTAGCCAAGTTTTTAATGATACCTCTTGGTTATGACTCCTGGGGACTAGGTGGGGACGAGAAGGGGGAAAATGAAGAAATAAGGGGAACAGAAATCTGATTAGTCTGTGATAGGTGTCAATCACTTCCTAATTTTAAAGAAAGAAAGCGTATCTTAATAACAGTAAAGGGTCACGGGGTGAGGGTGGAATTCCCCAGAGACAAAGGCCATAGCATTTGGTGGAATTTCCACCCCACTAGCACCTATCGCGGAGCCCTGGTGGCACAGTCGTTAAAGAGCTCAGCTGCTAACCAAAAGGTTGGCAGTCAAATCCACCAGCTGCTCCTTGGAAACCCTGTGGGGCAGTTCTACTCTGTCCTGTAGGGTCGCTATGAGTCAGAATTGACTCAATGGTAATGGGTTGGGTTTGGTTTTTTGGTAGCACCTATTGATTCAGGTCCAGCACACGCCCAAGCTAGGAGAAGGATCCAGGAAGTACCATTAGCAGGCCCTGGAGAGCAGCACCTCAGGGCCAACGGTCACACTGTCAGCCAGAGGTGCTACAGACCAGGGGATTTCCTGTGGGTGGAGACCTGTGCAAGGCCCTTGGGCTATTCTGAGGTGTCCCCCAGCTCCCCACCCCCAGTTCCAGGAAGCCTGCCTGGGATTATCAGAAAATGGCTATCTTACCCTCAGCTGTGTTCAACAAAACTGGTGGTAGGGTGGAGCCCAGGCCACCTGGTAATGAGCTGAAAAGAGCCCAGAGCCAGGAAGCTGGAGGCCAGCCATCTAGGTATATGTATGTGACTTTAGGCAAGTCACTTAACCTGGAACACAGCTGTCCCTCTGCCCATGTGTAAAATTAAAATTGTAGTTCATCTCCAGGCAATTTCAAAAGGCTGTTGTGAAAACAAATGAGATAATGAATGTGAAAGTGATTTGTAAACCATAAAGTACCATGAAAATAAAAACTTATCCCAGTAGCTTAGTTCCTTCCAGAGGCATCTCAGTTGTCACCTCCTCCAGGAAGTCTTCCCTGGCTCTCTAGGGGTTTAAGGGTTCCTACTCTCATCCCTCTATAGGTCACTGTGTGAACTTCTGTTTTAACACTTTACACATCCTATTATAACCGTCAGTGTACTGGGAAAGTAAAACCTTATTTGTGTTTCTACCCCCAGGTTCTATCACCATGTTGGATACCTTGTAGGCACTTCATAATTGCCTTGAAAGATATTAGTAAGTGAATGAAAGATTATCATTATTATTATCCTCTGCCTCCACTCCTTCATGCTAATGACATACATTACCCATGGGCTTATCCTGGCTGAAAACCCAGAAGTATTCTGAAAATTATATCAAGCTTCATCTGGAGTCACTGATTTTTCTGTTGCCCCATGTATGCTCTTCATGTGTAGCCCCAATATCCCAAAAAGATGTGTATCAGTTTGGCTAGGCCATGATTCCCAGTACTGTGTGGTTATCCACTATTTTGTGATCTGATGTGATTATCCTGTTTCTTGTAAATCCTAACCTCCATAATGTTAATGAGGCAGGATTAAAAAAAAAAACAAAACCGTTGTCATCAAGTCGATTCCAACTCATAGCGACCCTATAGGGCAGAGTAGAACTGTCCCACAGAGTTTCCAAGGAGCACCTGGTGGATTCGAACTGCCAGCCTTTTGGTTAGCAGCCGTAACACTTAACCACTATGCCACCAGGGTTTCTGAGGCAGGATTAGAGGCAGTTATATTAATGAGGCAGGACTCAATCTATAGGATTAGGTTGTATGTTGAGTCAATCTCTTTTGAGATATAAAAGAGAGAAGCAAGCAGAAAGACAGAGTGACCCCATGCCACCAAGATGAAGAACCAGGAGGGGAGTGCATTCTTTGGACCTGGCGTCCCTGTGCTGTGAAGCTCCTAGACCAGGGCAAGACTGATGACAAGGACCTTCCCCTAGAGCCAACAGAGACAGAAAGTCTTCCCCAGGAGCTGGCACCCTGAATTCGGACTTCTGGCCTCCTAGACCGTGAGAGAATAAACTTCTCTTTGTTAAAGCCATCCACTTGTGATATTTCTGCTATAGCAGTACTAAATAACTAAGACACTTAGTAATAAATGAACAGTAAAAAAATAAGATAATGTTAATTCAACTGTGATTAAAAAAAAACAAAGTATTCACTATGGGAAAGCAAGTCCCATTAAACTTAAAACAAAAAACACTCAGAGCTAATAAGTGCCCTGTAAACCTTAGGGCACCAGAATTGCTCCTTCCGGGTCAGAGTCCAGGCTGAGTTGGGTCAGCAAGAGATGTGAGCATTCCAAGCCTCCAGGAAAGAGAGGGCCACAGTATGCAAAGGTTCAACTGATGGTCATCCATTGTTATGGATTTAGTTGTGTCCCCACAAATATGTGTTGAGATCCTAGCCCCTATACCTGTAAATATCCTGTTTGGAATAGTTTTGTTGTTGTTGTTGTTCTTATTGCGTTCATTAGGTCATACCCAGGTAGGGTGAGTTCCAAATCTCGTCACTTCTGAGTCATAAAAAGAGCAGAATGGACACAGAAACAAACATAGAGGAAGACAAACGCCATATGAGGATTGTCTACAAGCCAAGGAACGCCGAGGAACCAAGGAACGCCCAGGGCTAATGACATGACAGGCCCTGATTTGGACTTTAGCCTTTAGAACTGTGAGAAAAATTTATGTTCTTTAAAGCCACCCCCTTGTGGTATTTGTATTATAGCCGTACTAGGTAACTAAGACATCCATCAAACCCAAGACAGATAAACTCCAGCTCCTGGCTGGGCACAGCCATCTGCCCTAAGGGGCAACCCAGAGGAAGGGGAAGGCTTTGTGGAGGAAGGATGGTTCAGGAGACCAGAGAGACACTGGGGTGACATGAGATTGAGATCTCACTGAGGAAGAGGGGTACAGCAGCTAACCAAAGCTGGACAAGCAAGGCAGGGCTGGAGGAGAACCCTGGAGCATTTTGGGGGGTGATTCCCTTTCTAAGGAGCCCCCAGAGGGAGGTCTGGACCAAGGGAACTGCAGGTGGAAGATGGCACTGCAGGCAAGGAATCTCATGGGCAGCTGGATGTATTCTTGAGGAGAGACATTAGACATCACGCTCGGAGAAATTCACACCACACCTGCCTTGTGTTGTACTGGGTTGAATAGTTTACCCTCAAAATTCATATCTTTCCTGAAATCTCAGACTGTGACTTTATTTGGAAATAGGGTCGTTACAGATGTAATTAGTTAAATTAACATGTGGTCATACTGGAGCAGGCAGTCCTTAATCCAGTATGGCCAGTGCCCTTATAAGAAGAGACACCGACAGGTACACAGGGAGAACGCCATGTGAAAACTGAAGAAGAGACTGGAGTGATGTGTCTATAAACCAAGGAATGCCAAAGATTGACGGCAACACAAGAAACTAAGAGAAAGGCATGAAACACATCCCTCCCTAGAGCCTTCAGAGAGAGCATGGCCCTGACAACACCTTAATTTCAGACTTCCAGTCTCCAGAACTGTGAGACAAAACATTTCTGTTGTTTAAGCAACCCAGGTCGTCATAACTTGTTATGGCAACCCCAAGAAACTAATACAGTGTCTAAAGAGATGTTTGGGAGTAGATATTGCTGGTGTTCACCTCATGGTCTCTGTCAGCTGCAAGTAGTTTCTTTGTGACCTCCCTCTTCACCCAGTACTCCTGTTTACAAGATGATTTAAAGAACATTTTGCCTGTATTACTCATTTTTAATAGGCAATTATTAAGTGCACAGTGGACACAACAAGGTGATGCTGAGAATTCAGGGACCAACTACCCAATAAGCAAGGTATGCACAGGCTTTACTTGTGCTTACTTACTAGTCTGTAGTGCACAATTTCACCTGTTTTCCACCATGTCACAATGTGGTGAAACCCATGTGAAATTGTGCACTACAGATGAGTAAGTAAGCATAATTAAGCCCATGTGTACCTTGCTTACTGTAAACCCGTGTATACCTTGCTTACTGGTTAATCCCATCCCGGGATTGTACTCTGTACCTGAGGAGGTTAATATTGCTTAGTTTTTCGCCTGTGAACTGAGGATAACACAAGTCCTGCCTATTTCATGGGGATGTTTTGAAAATTAAATGGTGATGATGTGTTTTGGCTCAAGGTGCCCGAGGGAGCCTGGGGTGGTATGGGGGCCCTTGCAGCAGCCTTAGCTGGCTGGTGTTGGTATTGGGGTCTCTGCCCTCCCATAAACCACCCAATCTGGGCCCTGAGAAGGAAACTCCAACCGTGTGCACATCTGGATTCCTCAACCAATTCTTGCTCTCAACCTCCCCCATCTTTCTGCTGTCAAGAAAAGGACTGGGGTAAGTAGAAGCAATTTTGACAGAGGAAACATGGTGTGGGTGAGCACAGATTGGAGCCAGCTATATCTGAGTTCAAATCCTGGCTCTACTATTTATCAGCTGTATGATCTGGACAAATTACTTAACACCTCTGTGCCTCAGTTTTCTCAGTGCAAAATGGGAAAAATAAAACCTAGTTCCTAGAGCTGAAGAATGAAAACAGCAAATGTATTTAAGCCCTGGCACAAACCAAAACCCATTGCCATTGAGCCAATTCCAACTGATAGCGACCCTACAGGACAGAGTAGAACTGCCCCATAGGCTTTCCAAGGAGCAGCTGGTGGATTCAAACTGCCAGCTTTTTTGTTAGGAGCCAAGCTCTTAACCACTGCACCACCAAGGCTCCTGGAACATACTAGGTACTCAAAAAAATAGGTATTTTCTTCACTAGCTCTTGGGTTTTCTCTGAGCCTCTCAGCCCCTACTCTTAATCAAAGATGCCTCCCTGGGGAGAAATATCCCAGCTCAAAATGACTGGGGGGAAGGGGTGGGTGGATGAGGAGAAAGAGAGTATTATCCTCAGACCCCACAGACCAAAAAAGCTCTTGGTCCCACACCTAGAAAATCTCAAAAAGTCCACAACTAAAAAAGCCTCAGAGTTTTTACTACACTATTGGTTTTATAATCCCCTCTCCTTCGTCTACTACAGCTTCCCCTATTCACAAGGAGAGAATGCTAGCTTCTCTCTCTGGCCCAGGGTGAGGTATTTCTCCACTGTCTCCCTGGCATCCCTGGCCACATTTTCAGTTTTGTTTGGCAACCTGGTGCTCTCACTCTAAGTCTTCATTGCATGTCCTTCATGCATCTGAGGGTGAATGGGATAGTATGTGAGGCCAACAACTGTGTTCCTCACTAAGTACAGCATGCAGGAGATACTGTCTTAGACAAACAATCTACGACCCGCAGGAACTTGAAATATAGGGGGAATCCAGTGAGTCATAGACAGATGGAGGGCCACAAACAGGGAAAAGAATATATGGAACACACTACATACATATACACACACACGAACCACCCATCGCTTTATTGTTGATGGCTGCCATTGAGTTGGCCCCCAATTCATAGCAACGCCATGCACAGTGGGATTGGATCATTGTGATACATACAGTTTTCATTGACTGATTTTTGGGAGTAGATGCCAGGCCTTTCTTCCTAGTCTGCCTTAGTCTGGAAGCTCTGCTGAAGCCTATTCAACATCACAGCAACATGGAAGCCTTCACTGACAGAAGAGTGGTGGCTGTGCATGAGGTGCATTGGCTGGAAATTGAACCCAGGTCTCCCCCACGGTAGGTGAGAATTTCTACCACTGAACCACCACTGCCCCTGCATCCATCACTTACATAGCTTATATTCTACATAATTTAAAAGGAAGAGCAGAGTGAGAAAACTATTGCTATATGCAACAACATGGATGAGTCTTACAAATACAATGTTGAACAAGGGAAGTCAGACTGAAACAATTCTGTGATTCCATTTATTCTGAGCGCAAAACAGACCAAATGAATCTATGCTGTTAGTTGTTACTAGCTCCTACAATAGCAACTGGGAGGAGACATGAAGGTGCCTTTAGGAGGTTGCTGGCAACATTCGGCCTTTATCTGGGTGCTGGTTACTTGAATGTGTGTACTTTGTAAAAATTAATTGAGCTGTACACTGATGATTTGGCACTTTTCTGTATATATGTTATGTTGTTGGGTGCTGTTGAGTCAATTTCGACTCCTAGTGACCCTATAGGGCACAGTAGAAATGCCCCATAGGATTTCCTAGGCTGTAGTCTTTATGGAAGCAGATCACCAAGTCTTGTTCTCCATCCCCTCACACTAGATGTGCAGTTTCTCAAGTGCTCTGCTGTCTTTCATCTCTGGACTTTTGCACATGCTTTTTTTCCTGCCTGGAACATTCTTTCTATACCCCTTGTTGGCTATCTAATTCATGTTCATCTTTCAGTTATGTACTTAACTGTTACTTCCTTGGGGCACCTCTCCCTAATGTCACCAGCCTGGATTAGTTGCATGTCCTAAGAGCCCACACAGCATCCTTCATTTATCCCATTGCATCACCTGCCACACTACGTCATAGTTCCCTCTGCACTGGTCTGATTCCCACCTTAGACTGGAAGCCACTTGAAGGAAATCCACCACTGTATGTCATGGCTCTAGCCTAAGACATGGCACATAAAAGTTGTTAAATGATTTAATGGATTTGTTAAGTGCTTTGTAAGTATTTTCGCTGGTATATGCTATCTTAGTTACCTAGCGTTGCTGTAACACAAATACCAGAAATGAGTGAATTTAAAGAACAAAAGTTCATTTTCTCACAGTTCTGGAGGCTGAAAGTCTAAACCAGGGTATCAGCAATGTCAATTCGTTCCTTGTTGGTAGTCCTGGGCACTCCTTGGTTCCTTGACATTCCTTGGCTTGTAGAGAACCCTCACGTGGCATCTGTCTTCCCCCGTGTGTGTATTTCTGTGTCTATTCTGGTCTTTTTATAACTCAAAAGTGATCAGGTTTAGGACCCACCCTATACTGTTATGACTTCATTAATATAACAAAAATAAAACCTCATTTCCGAACAGGACCACATTCACAAGTACAAGTGCCAGGAATTCAACACATATTTTTAGGGGGCACAATTCAATCCATAGCATATGCACTAGGGAGTCAAAGATTAAAAATAATATCCCTGCATAAAAGAACCTGGGAGTAGACCAACAAGTAAATGTGATAAACTGTTATAAATGCTATGAAAAAAAGGATGCTAAGAAAGGGTGGAGAACTGGCACAAAGGAGGAAGTGGTCAATTCCACCCATCTCAAGTGATTCATGAGCACTGACTATTTTATTTAATTTTTTAACTTTTCATTTTGAAATAATTTTAGACTTTAAATAGCTGTGAAATTTTGAATGAGAAACTAACTTGAGCTGTAAACTTTCACCTAAAGCACAATAAAATTGAAAAAAATATTGCAAAAGTAGTAGAGGTCCCATATATTCTTCACTCAGCTAACTCTAATGTTAACATCTGAAATGACCATATGACAATGATCAAAACCAGGAAATTAACAGTGATACAATACTATTAGCTAATCTACAGACCTTCTTCAAATTTCACAGGGCATTTTTACTAACATTCTTCTTCAGGCTCAGGATCCAATCCAATTGAATTTAGTTGTCCTGTCTCCTTTAACCTGGGACCGTTCTCTAGTCTTTTTCACTTTCATGACCTTGATTCTTTCGAAGAGTCCTGGCCAGTTATTTTGTAGAATGTCTCTGTTTGGGGTCATCTGATGTTTTGCCATGATTAGATTGAGGTTATACATTTGGGGCAAACATACCACAGAAATGAGGCTGTGTCCTTCTCAGTGAACTGTATCAGGAGGTACATGATGCTGATGTTGATCACTTCATTAAGGTGATGTCTGCCAGGTTTCTCCACTGTAAAGTTACTATTTTTCCCTTTGAAATGAATAATACCTTGTGGGGAGATACTGAGAAACTATGCAAATATCCTGTTTCTCATCATATTACACCCTCTACTATTAGCATCTGTTGATAATTCCTACCTGCCACAATTATTATTGTAGTGTTTGTCAAATTGTGATTTTCTATTTCCGCCACTTTTTCTATATTGATTAATTGGGATTCTACTGTAAGAAATTGATATTCTCTTTTAAAAAAAATCTATTTATTTATTTACTTACTAAATTATTGTTATATTGGTATGAACTCATACATATTTATTCTATTCTACACATCATAATCCATCACTATCTTTATGTGTTTTATTACTCAGCTTATCTCATTCTTTTTTTCCCTTTTTTTAAAAATATTTTATTGTACTTCAGGTGAAGGCTTACAGAACAAATAGTTTCTCATGAAACAGTAGTACACATGTTGTTTTATGACATTGGTTAACAACCCCACAACATATTAACCCTCTAACTTCTCAACCCTTTTTTTTTTTTTTTGGTGAAAATACACATAGCCAAAGATACACCGTTTCAAAAATTTCTACATGCACGGTTCAGTGACATTGACTACACTCTTCCAGTTGTGCTGTTATTCTCACTTAAGATGAAGGCTTACAGAACAAAATAGTTTCTCATTTAACAGTTACTACAAATGTTGCCCTATGACAATGGTTAACAATCTCACAACACATCGACACTATCCTTACTCAGCCTTGGGTTCCCTATCACCAGCTTCCTTGTCCCCTTCTGCCTTCTGGCCCTCAGATTGTCTCATTCTTGACCACTGGGGTGGAGCTGATTCTTTTTTCAAAAGCATAACAAATCCTACTATTAAAGTAGTTAAAGTACGTCAAACTACACACTATCAACAAAGCAAATAAACAGACCAAATTTAAGCTAGCATTATGTAATTTTCTACCATTCTTGGTGATTTAGGAGAAGTGATTCTTGAAAGATGAGTAGGTGCTTTCCAGCCAAGGCAGGGTGGGCACTCCAGGCAGAGGAAGCAGCTGTGGCAAAGGCACCCATGTATGAAGCAGCAGCCTGAGAACCACAGAGGGGCAGACAGTTCAGAATGACTATAACAAAGGGGTTTGTGTATGACAGAGAGCTGGGCAAGATGTAAGTGTGGAGAGATGAGCAGGGTCCAAGTCCTAGGGCTGCCAGAAGCCTGGCTCAGGGTAGTTGTCTGCCGTGTAGGTGATGAGAAGCCCACTGAAGGATTTTAAGTAGAGGAATAATAGATATGGTTGATTTTATTATTTTAAAAAAATTCTCTCTGGCTTCATGGGAGGGAGAGAGGACTGGTGCAAGGCTTGAGGCAGGGTGATCAGCTAGAGGATAAATGCTATGGTCTAGATGCAAGATGATGGGGGCCTGATCGGAGTGGTAACAGTGGGGATAGAGAAACGAAGGCAGATAGATCCGAGAGGTGTTAGGCAGGTAGACTCTAGAGTGCTTGGTGACTGACTGACGTGGAGTGTGAGAGAAAGAAAAGGGAAGAGTCCAGGAGGACTCCAATTTTCTGACTTGGGTAGCTAGACGGCAGTGTCCTTCATAGAAACAGGAAAGGCAGGGAAAGCAGTGAAAGGTGAGCTCAGTTTTTGACATGCTTTCCTTCTCTCTAGGACTTGTCTTCCACCCATTTTTTGCTGGCTAGTTCTTGTTCGCATCTTCACATCCTGTTGAGTTTGGGGTGATTATAGGATATTAAAGTGGAGATGTCCAGTAGGAAGCTGGAAATATGGCTCTGGTGCTCACAGGAGAGGTCTGGAATGAAGATATAGATTTGAGAGTCACCCAATGAAGCCATAAAAGTTGCCAAAATTACCCAGGTAGAAAGGGGTGTAGAGTGAGAACACAAGAGGCCTGAGGAACAAGCCCTGGGAATAGCAATGGTTCAGGAGTGAGGAGAGGAGAAAGAGCTAGAGCTGTAGGAGAAAAACCTGGAGTTTTTCAGAAGCCAGCGAAAGTCAGATGCCTCAGACAAGTCAAACACAGTGAAAACTGAGCCTACTGCATTTTGGCCATGAGGAGACCATTTGGGGCCTTATTTAACGCAGTTTCAGTGGCCTGCAGAGGGGAAGGGTGAAGCCTAGTTGCAGTGGGCTAAGGAGTAAATGGGAGAGGAGGAACTGGGGGTGGTGAGCAGGAACCGTCCTCAAGAAAACTGGCTATGGTCGAAGGCAGAAGGGGCCAGGAAAGCTGGTCGGATGGAAATGGGGACTCCAAGGTTGAGAAGGGGAGAGTGTTGACACATTGTAGGGTTGGCATCCAATGTCACAAAACAATATGTGCATTAATTGTTTAATGAGAAACTAATTTGCTCTTCAAACCTTCACCTAAAGCACCATAAAAATGAAAATAAAGATTATAGCCTTCAAAACCCTATGAGGCAGGCAGTTCTACTCTGTGTCATGGGGTGGCTGTGAGTCAAAATCGACTCAATGGCACCTAACAACAAGAAAGAAAAGAAAAGCGGATACGGAGGAAGGAAAGAGATGAGGCAGCATTAGATGATGAGGGGGCAGCTTATCTCATTTAATCCTCATACGTGCAAAGCTGGATTCATGCTTTTTTGATCCCCGCTCCTTCTTCACAAATCAGAGAGCTCATCCAACTCTGTTCTTCCTCCAGAATTCCTTCTAACTCCATAAATGGCAAGTTGTTTATACCAGAAACCTGGGAGTTTTCCTCAACACATCCTTCTCAGCCCCACATTCCATCAATTGCTAACTCCTGGTGATTTTATCTCCTACATTTTTCTCAAGTCTGTTTTCTCGCCATCTCCACTGCCATCATCCGTTCCAGGTCACCCTCATCTCTTCTAGATAACTGAAATGGCCTCAAAATTGGGCTTTCCACTTCTACGTTGTACTCAGCAACCAGAGTAATTACGGTGAAACCGGCGAGAGCCGGAACTCGACAAGACTGCCTTGTTTTTCCAAGTCTCGCGAGTTTTCCGCCTTTGACAAGCTGTCCTGTTGCCGCTTTTCAATCGCTCTCTATTAGTGGAAAATATTTGAGTTTTTCTTCTCAGACAAGTTTCTGCCTTACACAGGTTTCCGGCTTTCATGGGTTTTAATGTATTTTAAACCTCAACGTCTGATTTTATCACTGTCGACTTAAACCATTCCAACACTTTCCCACTGCTCCTGGAAGAAAGTTAAAAACCCACAACAGATCACAAAGCCCTGCCCAACACAGCCCCTGCCTACCTCTCCAGCTTCACCTTCTGCTCTCACCATTCAATGCTCCATCCACATTGACCCTCCAATTCTTTGACTGCGATAAGTTCCTGCCCCCATTGGGGCCTTCATACTTTTTCTTTCATCCACAGCTCCTCCCCCAGCCAAAAACTACCAGTTGCCGCGAAGTCAATTCCAACTCACGGTGACCCCCCACTACCATGTGTATCAGAGTAGAACTATTTTTCATAGGGTTTTCAATGGCTGATTGTTCAGACGTAGATTGCCAGGGCTTTCTTCTGAGGCACCTCTGTGTGGACTTGAACCTCCAACTTTTAGGTTAGCAGCTGAGAGTGTTAACTGTTTACACCACCCAGGGACTCCCCTCCCCCCAAAAAATCAATTGCTGTAGAGTTGATTCTGACTCATACCGACCCTACAGGACAGAGTAGAACTGCCCCATAGGGTTTCCAAGGAGCAGCTGGTAGATTTGAACTGCTGACCTCTTGGTTAGCAGTAGTAGCTCTTAACCACTGTGCAGAATTTGACTAATTCTCAAACTCATCCTTCAAGTCTCAACTTACATAGTCCTTCCTCAAAAAGTCTTCCTTGACTCTCCAAGAGGTTAGCACCACTGTTAAGTTTTCTGTGTCCTCTGTACTGTTCCTTCCCACACAGACATAACTTAGACTCTGTCTGTGTTCTTCGGGCTTGGAACTGGTTCGTTCTATTCGAACCCCTGCTGAACATTTGCATTTCTAACAAATTCCCAGGTGATGCTAATGCTGCTGGTTAGTGACCCATTCTGAGAACCATCAGTAGAGCAGTGGTTCTCAACGTATATTATACATAAGAATCACTTGGGGATCTTGTTAAAATGTAGACTCTAATTCAGTATATCTGGGATGGAAATGCAAATTCTCAGCAGAGGTTCAAACCAGAACGAACGGGCTCGAAGCCCTGACTTTTAAGTTCCAGGAAGGCAGGAACCATGAGGTCTATCTATTTCACCACTCTCCGCAATGCTAACACGTAGCAGAGACTCAATAAGTATTTGTTGACTGAATTAATGTGGAGCAACAGCCCCATCAGGCAGGTAAAATTCTTCCAATTTTAAAAACATTTTATTTGGAAATCATTTCACTCTTACAGAAAAGTTGCAAAAATAAAGATGGTACAAAGAACACATATGTACCCTTTATCCAGATTCACTTATTAACGTTTTACCCCATTTGTTTAATCATTAGCTCTTTCTCTCTTTTATTATATATAATTACATGTTACATATATATAACTTTTTTCTAAACCATTTGAGGATAAGTTACATATATCATGTCCCTTTACCCCTCAATACTTCACTGTGTATTTCCTAAGAATAGGGATATTGTCTTACATAAATACAGTATACTTATCAACTACAGTAAATTTAACCTTGATATAATTCTTTTATCTAATCTACTGTTTGTATGCCAGTTTTGGCAATTGACCCAATAAAGCCCTTTTTGTTACAGCATTTTTTTTTTTTTCTTCTCTGCAGGATCCAGTCTAGGGTCAGGCATTGCACTAAGCTATCTTGTCACCTTGTCGTTATTGTAGGTAGGTGCTGTCGAGTTGATGCCAACTCATAGCGACTCTATGTGACACAGTAGAACTGCCTCATAGGGTTTTCTAGGCTGTAATCTTTAGGTGAGCAGATCCCCAGGTCTTTCTCCCGTGGAGTCACTGGGGGGGTTCGAATTGCCAACCTTTTGGTTAGCAGCCGAGTGCTTAACCGTTGTGCCACCAGGGCACCCTCGTGTCTCTTTAGCCTTCTTTAATCTGGAACAGCACTTTCAAATAGGAATATGTTTTGAGACAAAAGTCATATTTTTAATGTAAAATTTTTTAGTAACCACATCAAAAAAGTAAAAAGAAACAGGTGAAATTAATTTTAATTCATTTTAATTAATGAATTAATTAATTTTAACAATATACTTTCTTTAACCTAACATCGCAAACGTATTATTTCAACATAGAATTAATACAAAAATTATTAATTAGCTATTTCACATTTTTTTTACTAAGTTTTTGGAATCCAGTTTGTACTTTACACATACAGCACATCTCAGCCTCACTGGCCATATTTCAAGTGCTTAATAGCCACATGTGGCTAGTGGTGACCATATTGGACCATTCAGATATGGAACATTTCCACAGCTTTTTTTTTCCTTGTATGACACACACACGCACACACACAGACACACACACACACATATATATATACTTTTTTTTTTTTTTTACAGTGCTCTTCCCCTCCTCCCTTTTTCTAAATCTTATTTTTGGTGAAAATATACACATCAAAACATGATCCCATTCAACAATTTCTACACATATTGTTCTGTCGCATTGGTTACATCTTTCATATTGTGTCAACCTTCTCCTTATTTCTGCTCTAGTTGTTCCATCCCTATTAATTTAGACTCACTGCACCCTAAATTTCTCGTCTATGTTTTAGAGTTACTGTTGTCCCTTTGGTCTCATACAGATTTTTTTTTTTAAGTACAATAAGAAAGGATAACTGCAATGCAGTGAATTACTTAATATGGCCCTTCTAGCCATAGTTTTTGTGACTCCCACACAATGATTGGGTGGAATTATGCAAATTCGGTGTTTGTGGCCTACCAAGGGGATTTGACAGCCTGCTAAGAATGCAAATAATGTGCATGGAGCCCTTGTGGGGGTGGGACCATGCAAATAAGGTATATGGAACCCTAACAAGGAGATTGTCAGTTTTGCCACCCTGTTAGGCTTAAAAAGAGAGCCAATCTCAGAGTGAAGGGGGGACTCTCTCTACCACCAAGAAGAGCCAGGAGCAGAGTACATCCTTTGGACCTGGGGTCCCTGCACTGAGAACCTCCTAGACCCAGGAGACAGAGAGAGAGAGAGTTGTAACACAGGAGACGGCCCAAGATGGTGAGAAGCAGTGGCAGAGAAACCGTGGCAGCAGACCCAGGAGACTGGTGTGAGATGGCACAGTGGACTTCCTGACCTATGGACCAAGGGAGTTATGGTGGGTGTGCTGCAGACCCACGGAGCAAGAGAGCCGAGTCCCTTCAAGCAGGAGGCTTCCCAGCAGAGTGGGGTGCCTCTGGACACATGTCGGTGGAGTTAGGCTTGCTGACCCACAGAGCGAGAGAGCTGAGCACCTTCAGGCCAAGGCTTACTGGCAGAGTAGGGTGGCCCTGCGCACTTATTGTGCAGCTAAAGAGCTTTGTAACACTTGCCCCAGCAGGGCAGAGGCCAGGCCAAGGTGCCAAGGAGGCGAGGGCCAGAGAGAGGCCTGCCTCCGGGCACAGCTGAGAAGAGCCTGTCCTGATTGAAGAACTGTATCTTGAGTCATCCCTGATCCTGAATTCAGAGGCCTAACTAGTGGTGGACAAGTAGGGTGCCATGCCCTGGGCATTGCATGTGTGCCCTGGGCAACCCTTGAGGCGGGGGCGCCAATTAGCAGTTTCTGTTGGCCATCACAGTTTCCACTGCCAGCTGTGAGAGAACATTCAGCAATTTAACACAATGTATTTTTTACGCAAATAATGTGTGCCTTCTGTGTTTGTTTGCCAGCCTCACCCTTCACCCCAAGGTATTTTTGTAAGCATGCTCTGCTGATTTATTTTTACAGCAACGTGTAGAAGAGGGTAGGCATGAGGCCCTTGTGAGGGTGCCTCATGGGCGGAGGATGTAGCCAGCAAACAAACACAGAGGGCTCACATTATTTATGTAAAAATATGGTAATTGCCCTAAGTGCTATTTTCCTTCCTTAGGCCTCTGCCTCAACTATAACCTGTTACTTCCCTAATAAACCCCACAACTGTAAGTATGGTCTGTGAGTTCTGTGTGGGCATTGCAACAAATTGTCAAACCCAGCAGAGAAGTAGAGAGTGCCATGGGAGGGACAGCTGGTGTCAGAACTGGTTAAAAGGTTGGAGGGTGGAGATACGTCTGACCTCTGCCTCATAGGAATCAGCCCTGGGCTGTTGATGCTAATAATTATTCTCCTCCCCACTTGTGAAGTTAGACAAGGAGCTCTGACCTCTCGCACCAGCCCCCACCCCCCACCCCTGCTGCCCTGGCCACATCACGCCATTGTTGAACTAAACTGTTTTTTTGTTTAAAGATGACTTCAGGGAATAGTTTAGTTTCAAAGTTTGAAAAGTATCCTAGGGCAATAGTCTGAAGGGTTCCTCCAGCCTCAGTGCGTCCAGTAAGTCTGGATTCTTTGGGAGTTTGAACCTCCCCCGCCCCATTTTAAAGTCGAATGCTCCTCATTTTGAGTTTTATGATGTTTCTTCATGGTTGGAATCTGCCAGAATACTTTATAAATGATGTCGTGTCTTCTCAGGGCGTCACATCTGGAGGCTCACAACTGGTGACGTTAATTTTAATCACTTGTCGAGGTGTTGTCTCATTTCTCCTCCTTTATAATTTTTTTTCCTTGCAATATTTTTAAGTAAAAAAACTGGGACTTGTTGAAATGATTTGCCCAAGATTGTACAAATGGTAAGCGGCAAAATTAGGATTTGAATCCAAGCCTCTCTCTCGCCACCACTGTGGCTTTATCACCTTTGCAATGGCTATGAGCGCTGGCTTGGGCCATAGGGTGTGATAATAATGTCTTTAAATTTTGTGCCACGATAAGAAGATTTTTTGTTTTATTTTGGTTTCCTTCTATAGCTAACTGCTAGGGAACCAGGCCAGACCAAAACGTGTAGGCACAGCCTAATGACTTGGTACCCCTTCAAACCAGTGTTTTTTAAATATTTGTTCAATAGTCTTTGACCCAGCAGGGCAGCTTCCAGAAATTTGAACTGCAAATGTACTCACACACACACACACCCCAATTAACATTCGCACAATTCACTGCAGTATTGTTTGTAAGAGTAGAAGGTTAGAAACCAAATGTCCATCAATAGGGAGCTAGTTAAATGGATTGTAATACATCCATCCAATAAAATACTGTAGAGTTGATGAAAAGAGGGGGGTCTGTTTGTAACAATGAGAGCACTTATCCAAGTTATAGCTGTTAAGGCAAAGAGAGCAAAGTGCAGAACGGGGTGTATTGTAAGCCACCGTTTCGATTTATTTTTCTAATAGCGAGCAAAATTAGTAAATACTTTCTCAGCACTTACTTACCTTGTGCCAGGCACTGTTGGAAGTGTTCTACCTTTGAGCCTTACAACAACACTATATGCAGGTTTATTACTGTCTCCATTTTACAAATACAATTTAGAAGGGAAAATAGAAAAGGGAATAAATTTTCCACCTCTAGTGGCCCCGCTAGATTATAGCCCTCACTCGCATCTCAGAGCCAATTGAGAGACAGGCACATGCATCAGGCAGAAGACCCAACATGTCTAATAAAGAAAGCTCTTGGAGAATTAGTTTTAAATGTTTTATCCAAGTGAGTTTACTGCTGTTGTTGTTGTTGTTGTTAGGTGTCATCAAGTCAATGCCAACTCATAGTGACACCATGTGACAGAGTAGAACAGCTTCATAAGGCTTTCTAGGTGGCACAGTGGTTAAGCGCTTGGCTTCTGAGGGAAATGTCAGCGGTTCAAACCTACCAGCCGCTCCGTGGGAGAAAGATACGACAGTCTGCTTCTATAAAGATTACAGCCCTGACAACCCTATGCAGTAGTTCTACTCCGTCCTATAGGGCCGCTATGAGTCAGAATTGACTCAATGGCACCTAACAACAACAGCAAACTCACTTGAATAATCTTTACGGGAGCAGATCATCAGGTCTATCTCCCATGGAGCCATTGTGTGTGTTAGAACCGCCAACCTTTTGGTTAGCTGCCCAGCACTTAACCATTGTGCCACCAGGGCTCCTTAGCTTGCAGATACCCCACCTCAATTAGGCAGATTTGTACAAGAGCAATCACTGGACACCGAAGCCTTCCCTCACACTCTTTGGGTCTGCCCAAGTATAACTGGAGTACAGTGGAACGAATATTTTCTGCAAGCAAGCAAACACAAAAGAGAGGGAGGAACTGAGCACCATGCCCAGCTCCTTCCAGAGTCACTAATCAGCTAAGTGAGTGAGGGGCAGAGAGGAAAGGAGTGTTACACTAATTGAGGTCCCTCCACATGAAAATTCAAAGAGTTGGGAAATATGTTCCCATCTAACTTTCCCACCTTTTTGCTCTCTGAACTCGTTGGACTTAACCATGGAGCTGGTGGTCATTAGGGATGTCCTCCTGGGTTTGAACAGTCCTGCTTCCAACATCGGAAGGAATCTGCCCCGTTATCAGCCACTTTTCCTTTGGGTGTTCTAGAACTACAGGTTTAGCTGCCTGAAGGTCAGAAACAGAACAGAAGAGGACATTTAAACTTACTCCAAGGCCACTCAGTACCTAAGCTAGAAAATTAACTTCCTATTTTGTTTGCCATCTCAAATTATGAACCACCACGTAGCTCAATATAGTGCATCAGAGTTGCTACGAGAGTAAATGCCAATATAAAAATACTCCAATAATAAAATGTCAAACACAGAGATGCCCCACATTTAAACATAAATTTAGTTCCATTGTGAATTTCTCTGGGACACATTCAAGTCCAAAATTTAAATACTTTACTTTTACAGCTTAAAGACCAAAGAAACTAAAATCTAAAATAGATTTCTCTTGATCTTGTGAGTTAAAGTCAAAAATTGGAAGTTTCAAAGTTAATCTGAAGTTCAAATAAATTAAAGTCCCTCCCAATCTCTGATTCTGCTCAGTCTCAGCCGGAGGGGCTCCTAGTGCCTGGGTGGAATCGGGGTTCCTTCAGTGGCCGCAACCTGGGCTGTCTCTAGTGGGAACAAATGTTGTTCCATCAGCACTTCAGAAGTGATGGTGACCAAGTGACAAGTTTCTCATGAACCTCACCTCAAAAGCATCCAAAGAGCTAACATGTTCAGCCCAACAGATTAACACTGTACCAGCCCCCACAATCTCCAGCTCTTATAGCAGTTATCATGAGCAAAAGTATGATCCCTGGACTCTGCAAGTGGTCCTGCCAGAGACATGGAGACATAGAGGATGTGAGGGAAAGACACAGACCAAGAAAATCTTTTCAATTCAGGATTCCAGTCAGGCCATGCTAAACTGGAATCTGGAGTTGCTCAAACTCAACTGGTTCAAAATCCTCTTACAGGTGATTTTTTCCACTTTGCAACTGCCATATTGGGAGGGGAGCACTATGCATACTGTCTCCTGTCTTTAACAATGACATTTAAGACTTCATTGCCTTCATGCTAAGTTTAGCAATTTGCAATGATTACAGCGCCAGTCACCAAGTCTTCTTACTTGAAGTGCCTTTCTTTCCCAACTAGAATAATCAAAATCTCTTAATGTCCATTTCCTTGTGGGCCCCAGTCACCCTTGAGCATGAGCACCTCCACCTCCTCTTGTGGGCAGGCACTTTTGGTACTGTCCCACAGCAGCTGCATCCTTTCCTCTTGCTGTGGAGCTGCTTAGGCTTGTGAAACCTGACTGCTAAGGAAGATTTCCCCTTATCCTCCCTTCGCTCCAATTGAGGGATCATGTCAGTGGAATCTTGAACTAAAGCTATATTAATGCTTCTGAAATCTGTGGCCCTAGGGGCCCAGTAAGGACCAATGTCAATGCCATGCACTTCTCAAGACACTCTTGTCATCAGGTTTTAAATTTTCTAGCCCTTTGAATATCATTTCTATCTGCTATGTCTTTTTCTGCAGTGGTGGGTATTGCTCTAATGTTTTATTGCCCTTCACGATCTCCTACTTCTTTCAGAAAGGCTCAGCTTTGTATCAGGAGTCCTTGGATGGTGCAAATGGTTAACACGCTCGGCTACTAACCGAAAGATTCCAGGTTCGAGTCCACCCAGCCTGGCGATCTACTTCCAAAAAATCAGCCATTGAAAACCCTATGGAACACAGTTCTACTCTGACACACATGGGGTCACCATGAGTCAGAACCAACTCAATGGCAACTGGTTACTGGTAGCTGCATATCAGTTTAACCTGTTTTTTTAAAAGTTGGTCCTTTTATTTCATACAAAGCTAGCTCTTTCTTTTGCTTTCCAATAACTGTTGTCCAAGCATAACCCTCTAGATTTTCTTTTCTTACGAGGTTTCCCATAATGAAAAATATGAAATCATTAATTCTGGGTCTGTTAAAGCAACCACTGTTCAAACAAATCTTACTCACCTTCACCTTACTAAGTTGGAAAACCCCACCCAGAGGTCTTCTCCCATCAGTCCAACATTTTTCCCAGGCCTGGACTTGTTCTGTTTCTGTGCTGCTTGGCTGCACTTTAATACATCTCATCTTTCCTGTGCTTTTCCTCAGGTACCAAATTCCACGAATTTCTCAGGTATTCCCTTAGGCATTGGCACTTCCTGGGTCATCATAAAGTTCACAAAATGATTCTTTGAGTATTTTACACTGATCTTTCTGGTCTTCCATGCAAAACCTCTCCAAATGTCTGCAAGCACTTTGGATATCTGTCCTTTTCTTCAAGGGGCAGTTGCCAATACAATGCACTCTCACTCTTTAGCCTTTCTCTTGGCAGGTTTAAGAGGACACTTCTCAAATTTTCCTGGATCCTGCCTGCTCCGGGAAAGTCATTCCAGTCTGCTTTTTGTAAAATGTTGCTTGTCTTCTTCTGTTAGAATTCACTGGGATTCAAACATCGTTTCTGTTATAGACTTAACTAAAATAGATCCTTCATTTTATTTCCTACTTGAAGAACAATTAGTCTTGGGTTTTCCATAATATAGATTTATTTCTCTACCTCAAACTTCATGGCATTCACTTCATGAAAAGGTACTCCATTCCTTTTCTCCCCACCCCCCACCCCCCCCACCTTAATAAAATCCACCATCCTTCTGTGAGCAAAGACACAAGTTGGGTCTCTGACATTCAGAGTTTTATATAAGTAATAAATCCAGAATCACTTTGAAATCACATGGTGGAAGTTTCTCTTGAAACTGTGAGCAAGCTATGAGAATTAAAAGTTAGTTCCTCTGTATTCCCCAGACCTGAAAACAATTTAAAGCAATATAAAAACAAAAAAGGCAGAATTGTAAGGTAGTTTATTTTATACTACTTAAAGATACCTGCCACTAACACTCTGTTAGTTGTTGTTAGTTGCTATCAAGTTGGCTCCAGCTTATGGCAACCTCATGTATAACACAGCAAAACATTGCCTGGTCCTTCGTGATCATTTGCATGTTGGAGTCCATTGTTGCAACCATTGCATAGTGCCTTCCAACCTAAGAGGCTCATCTTCCAGCACTGTATCAGACAATATTTTGTTGTGATCCACAGGGTTTTTATTGGCTAATTTTCTATAGTAGCTAACCAGGCCTTTCTTCCCAGTCTGTCTTAATCTAGAAATTCCACTGAAACCTGTCCACCATGGGTGATTCTGCTGGTATTTGAAATACCAGTGGCATAACATCATAGCAACATGCAAGCTACCACAGAACAAAAAACTGACAGACAGATGGTGAACTAACACTTTAAAGCACCTAAAAAGCCTGTATACTAAAATACTCTCATTTTTGTATCATTGAATCCTTGCCTCAGCTGTTTCTGCCTGCTAAGTCTATCTGAAAACCACCGCACTTGCTAAGGTCCAGCCTGCCTCTATGTCCGTGTGCAAATAGCCACATGCCTATGGATGAAGTAGCTTTTAACTACAGTGAAAGGTACAGGTTACAGGTGAAAGTTCTGCATACCCATGCTCACTAAAGCCTAAAACCATCTGCCCAGGCCATACCTGTTAAGAGCCAATTGCACTCAATAGCAATGAGAATGAGTGATCTACAACTGTATGTGACAACATGGATGATCTTATGAACATAAGGTTGAGTGAAAGAAGCTGGACACAAATAAATTAATATTGTATGATTGTGTTCATATAAATTACAAAAATAATCTTTATGCTGTTAGAAGTCAGGCTAGTCGTTGGCAGGTAGTGATCGCCATAAGGCTTCTAGGGTGCTGGTAATGTTCTCTTTCTCGATCTGGGTGCTGCTTACATAAGATAATTCACTTTATAAAAATGTATCAAACTGTCCACCTATGAGATGTGTACTCAATAAAAAGTTATTTTTTTTTGAAAAGGCCAACTGCACAGCAGTCAAAACCAGCTGCATGGCATCATGTAAACACTATCTATTGCCAAGGTCAAAACCCTTGCGGCCTGTTGCTAAAGCTTGACGCTTTGCCTCCTGGCCACACCTGAAGCCTCATCTACACATATCATGTGTTTCACAAATGACAGTCATTATCAATTTCTCAAAGTTTTCTGCCCATGAACAAGTTGTTAGGTTTTGGGGAGGGGCATATATGTAACACCCACTTTTACCTGCCTTAGACTCATTAACAACCTGTGATATGCAGATGATACAACCTTGCTTGCTAAAAATAAAGAAGACTTAAAGCATTTACTAATGAAGGTCAAAGACTACAGCCTTCAGTATGGATTATGCCTGAACATGAAGAAAACAAAAATCCTCACAATTGGACCGATAAACAACATCATGATAAATAGAGACAAAAGTAAAGTTCTCAATGATTTCATTTTACTTGCATTAACAAGCAATGTCCATGGAGCAGCAGTCAAGAAATCAAACAATGTACCACATTGAGCAAATCTGCTGCAACAGACCTCTTTAAAGTTTTAAAAAGCAAAGATGTCACTTTGATGACCAAGGTGCACCTGACCCAAGCAAGCCATGGTCTTTTTAATCGCCCCATATGCATGCAAAAGCTGGACAATGAAAAAGGAAGGCTGAAGAACTGATGCATTCAAATTGTGTTGTTGGTGAAGAATACTGAATATACTGTGGCCTTCCAGAAGAATGAACAAATCAGTCTTAGAAAAACTACAACCAGAATCCTCCTTAGAAGTGTGGATGGCAAGACTTCGGCTCACTTACTTTGGACACATCATCAGGAAAGACCAATTGCAAGGAACAGACATCATGTTTGGTAAAGTAGAGTGTCAGAGAAAATGAAGGAAACTCTCAATGAGACGGCTTGACACAGTAGCCACAACAATGGACTTAAACTTACCTACGATCATGGAGATGGTACAGGACTGGGCAATGTTTCATTCTGTTATACACAGGGCTGTCATGAGTCAGAGCCAATTTGACAGCAACTAACAACAGTCCTGAACTGAGAAATAAACATCAAATTCAGGTGGATATCAAAATACTGCCTCGATTACTGATGAAGCCATACTGGATGACATGATTCAAATCATACCAAAGTAGCCTGCTACTAATTGCCCGAGAATTGAATTTATTCCTCAAAATTGCAGACCTCCTTAGCAGGTACCAGAATAGGCTCTAAAATGCTTACTGTTCGAGCCAGAGCAGATAAGATAATATTTTCTCTAGATGTGCAACGTTTGTTTGAAGATGGTAGGTGCCTTCTGAGGGAATGCAGTAAAAGTATAATGGGGAGCAATTCAGCTCTGGTTTCATCCTTGCCCACTCCCATTCAGCAAGAGATGAGTAATTAACAACTACCCTCCTTAGAAGGCAGATTGGGGTCTATTTTGAATGTCCCTGGGGGTGTCATCTGCACAAATAACCAGGAAGTGCCTTATCAAAGTATTCCAAAGACATATACTGCTCTCCCTGAGAGGTGTTACTTTTAAATAAAATTTCCTGTATTGTTATATTTCATTGATGTTTTATAACCCTTACAGACTGTTATCCCTCACAGTTGCTCACCTGGACTACCCCCTAATCCTGCTCTGCTGAGGAAACCTATAAGAGATGTTCTCTTCATGGTTACGCAGTCTAGTTGTCAACCTGTAGGACAAGAACAGGCTGAACATAACTTCCTGTATGGAAGGCTTCTCTTTGACAATTCTCATATCTAGTATTGTCACAAAAACCAGACCCAAATGTGACAAATTGCAGATAAAGGTCATCTTTGGCTAAGCCCCTCCTAACAGTATAGCACCCTGCCCAATGGGTGGTTTTTACTGCCAGTCGTGTTACCCTACCCTGGACCACCCATCCTAGACAGCACTTCACATTCCGAATTCATTCTTCCTTTCCTTTCCTGCCTCACATGTCTTCTCTCAGCTAATTATTGGGGCAACAAATGATCAATTCAATGAATCCCGTCTGCGGTACAGTATTAGTGACAGCATGTATTGTCTTTCTCAGGGATAGAAAGGAGTTTCAGAAGGAGGTAACTGATGATAGGACTGAAATCAATGGAATGGAAAGTTAATGTTTCAATTTTAGGCAACTAGAGTGAGAAGAAAGATCTTAAGTCCTTCAAATAATGCCGTGTGGGTGAGCCAACTCTGCTATGCCTAAAGCTGGTGCTACTGAGTGCAACTATCACTATAAGAGGTGGAGGTCACCATCCAAAATTCCATTTCTCACCACAGGGACACATGGTGGAAAGTAGGAAAGATAAGAAATTAGACTAGAAAGGCAGGCAGGTCATTATTTGGAATCTTCTGTTTATCCTTTGCATGATAGTTTGCATGATAAGGAGTCATAAGGGTTTGTCCAAGGGAGTGACATGGTCAGATTTGCATCTTGGCTAAACCACTGCTCAGCAGAGTGGAGGGTGGATATGATGGAGCTGGTGAGATCAGGTAGAACATTGTGAGTATGGTTCCTGTGAGAGATCATGAGCCTCTGAACCAGGGCAGGGGTGGTGGAGATGGTCAGGAAGGATTTGAGAAAATTTGGGAGATTATTGAAGGGATGGAGAGACAGAGATGGACCACAGTTTTTTGTCTCACACACCCCACTCTTCTTAAGGAGGAATACCAGGTACAGGGAAGAAAAGGACTTAGCAGGGTAGGAGGGCAAAGGCAGTGGTCAGTGTGGAACTACCACCAATCCAGTGCTTTCCCTGGGATATGTGAACATGGATAATTTTAAAGGAATCAGTCTCCAGATCCTCAGCTTCCACATACAAGCTTCCCTGAAACTGATCTAGTGAGGATGGTGGCCCTGCCATCAAAGTGTCAGGTTGGATCTCTTTTTCCTATCTCCCCTTACCACTACCCTGCCCCCATTTCACAAAAAGAAGGCACACCCCTCACCCATCCTGGAATCCTGTGATGTGTGTTGTTCCTGTGCATTAAACCTCGGGGGCATCAAAAAAGAACAGTTTGAAAAATACTGGTGTCAACGAAGTCTTTAATTAAGGCACCGGGATGGGTCTCCTCTTTCGTCCTATACGTACTTCCATTAAGGACAAAGCTTGGCCTTAGAAATGGGGTATTTGGGCCAATAATGGGATATTCTCAATTCAGATGTACTGTACAATGAGGCAGGAATGATGGAGATTTTTGTTGAATGACCTCTTCCATCCCATTGTTGTCAAAATTTGTACAGCTTCTGAGGATCAGTCCTATAGGAGCAAAGTAGAGAGTGCTTCAGTGGAGAATATGGAAGGCACTGGCCCAGAATTTCATCCAGGTGACAGACTCATGGGGAGCCTCCTTGTCATTTCTTTCCATCTTCTACCAATCTATCGATCTTCTATCCATCCATTCATCCATCTGTCCATCCATCCTTTTAGGAATTAGAATTCAAAAGTGACAAGATTGGTACTGTTCTCCTTTAAAAAACCATCTGTATTAGACCAAATGGTCAACGATTACTTTAAAGCAAAGATGAGAAAGTAAGGGGTCAGGGGAACTAGATGAATGGAAATGGAACAACCGAAAACAGAAATAACAGGAGTGTTCACACACTGTAAAGCATGTAACCAGCGTCAGTGAACAATTTGTGTAGAAATTGTTGAATGATAACCTAAACTACTGTGTACACCTTCACCAAAAACAGAATAAAGTATTATTTAAAAAACAAAAACAAAAAAGTGACAAGATTTTTACAAGGATTCCTATTAACGCATTTCTTTAAATTGAGAAATAAAGACAGGCTTTTTCTGGCAGAAGCAAAGTCTGATTGGTTATCCATTAGACATTTTCCACAGATTGAATGAGATAAATCTGCAGCACCAAGGTTTTGATGAAAATATATTTAAAACATTGTAATAAGAAAATGTATTGGCAAAGATATATATATTCAAACCAGCATATATTTGTTTTCCCAAACTTCTCTGAGTTCATCGGGTTACACAAGCTGCCTTTAAGTGAAACAGTATCAGGTATAATTAATAGCCATGTAATATTCTGAGTACAGCCTTCTTCATCTACTTCCCAGAAACTGAAGAAAACAAGGACACTATTTCTTGAGTAACAAATCCATTTGTAAGTCAAATGGCTTTTATTTCTTTGTTTTCAAGAAATTGAGATAGGACACAGTTAAGTTGTCGGCTGATACATCATCAACTGACAAAAAATAATTTTGATGATATATCACCATGTGATAATTTAGCAAATAACTAGGAAGTAGTTCAAAGAATTCAGCAACACTGACATAATAAAACATCTTCTCTCCCCATCTTCTTTTTGATGGAAGCAAAGTATCCCAGAGCTTATGTCCAGAAAAATGAAAAAATCAGAATGGAATTGATGTTGAGTCGTGTAAATAACACCCACAGATACACGGGCTCAGTGAAAATGCATTTCCAATGAAAGTTTACCCTTTATTTAATAATTACGCACAAAAATATTTATATTATGTAAAGTCATAGAAAAAATTTCATTTTGATTTATATACATATTGTTGTGGCACAGAAATATAACAGGATGATCAATAAAACTTTCAAGCATAAAAATAATCACACAAAATTTTGTGGCGTTCAGGGAGAAAAAGGAGCTATGTAAAATTTCCAACTCTTAAGAGTTACTACATGTATTTTTTAAATAGATGATGATTGGGATCAAATAGCTAGATTTTTTGAATATATTTTAAAGTGACAGTCGTGCAACAGTTAAGTGCTGGGCTGAAATGAGTTGAAATCGCCTGGACAGCACCTAACAAAAATGTGGTCTATTTTAAAATGTCAATATAGCAAAACTAACACCCTTAGCAACTATTTAAATTTATGTTGAAAACTTTTTTAGATGCTTGAGGGGTCATTTTAAAAATTATTTTCCAAATTATCTTGGGGCGTTGGCCAGCTTTAGGAACCCGCAGCTCTTCTCAAGGCAGGGAAGGCTGTCCTCTCTGTGCCTTAGGAGGGTGACTTTTTTTTTCAGCCCTTGGGTTTTGTGGGGGTTTTTTTGTGGTAAATATATAAGTAATAAAATAGTTGCCATTTTAACAACCTTCGCAAGTACAATTCAGTGACATTAATTATGTTCATCATTGTATTCAACTATCATCCCGTCCATTCCCAAATTTTTCCACCACCCTTAACAAAAGCTCAGCATCCCCTAAGCATTGAGTCCTCCTTTCCTCCCTCCCTCCCAGGAGGGTGATTTCTTGATTCCTTGCTTGATTCCCATATTGGTCCCCAGGGTGTGAGACAAGCCAGCGCTCCCTATTCCCTTCAGCCTCTCTCTCTCTCCCCTCACTTTTGCACACTTTTGAAGAGAGTATTTTCATCTGCCAGTTAATATCCATCTAATCTGTCATCATTTTCCCAGGCTGGGTAAGAGCATTGCAGTTGCTTTTCTGCAGGGAATGCATGTGGAGCTGCCAGCCGTCTGTCCTCAGCCTCCCTGCCGCCCCCAGCCCCTTTCTCGGCGCCTAGGGGACACACAATTGCCGACCAGGTCTTCCTTTCCGACCCAGAGAGTGCTGGAAGGTGGGCTCGGATCTCCCACATCACTGTTATGTAATTCCAGACCCTGCCAAGCAAAGCTCTGGCCTTCCAGCTCCGCATACATTTCGGTCTCCTCTGCCTTTCATCCAGCGGAGGAGCTGGGGAGGGAGAGGATGTGACTTCATCCTCGAGGCATCTGAGCCCAGGGGTGCCCCAATACTCCCACTCAAGCCAGCTCTCCATGCCCAGCTAGCCCTGCCCCTCTCTCCATCCTCAGGGGACGCAATGGACAACCAAAAGGCTTGGTTTTGAAGGAATGCACAGTGTATTTGTGAGAAAGGGGCAGACAAGAGAGGAAATGAGTTTGGCTAGACGTTCACTTTATGTGAAACATTCGCCACACTGGAATCCCATCCCCACCCTATCCACAGAACTTCGCACGTACACTCACACATGCGCAGACTCATACAAACACCAGCACACACCCACGCAAACGTGTAAACACACACACACACACACACACACACACACACATACACACACACCCTTAACTCACTTCAGCCCTAATATAATGGGACAGCATGAATTAAGGCTAAGGCCGGTTTTTCCTCCATTTCCTCCTCACAGTGCTATCTGGAGGGAAAGCAGAAAACTTCTGAATCCCGTGATTGCCAGGGTCAGGAAACAATGTCAGTGAGAGAAACCTCATCCTCAGAGCTCCTAGTCTACTCTGGGACTGGTAGCATGGTGGTCATCTGCTGCGCTCCTCCCTCTCCCCTCCTCCAAAAGAAAACATGGGTCTCTGCTTCAAATAGTGCCTGAATTTGTGCATTCAAGTGTAATTCCTTTGGGGTCTGCAGGTTTTCCAATCTTCCAGGATTCTTAGTGACACACACATATACATCCTCAAGGGAAGGGGACAAGATGCAGATGGAAGAAGGCATGAGGCTCAGAAACAGGAGGGGAGAAAATGTTTCTGTCCCTCTCCAAATCATTCCTCAGCCCCAAGCACCAGGCTAGGCTGGGGTCCACAGATCAGGGTGCCAGCCTCTAAGCATGGTTTGCAAGGGTAGCTGGGTGTGCTCCTCCTTCCCTGTTTGTCCCCAGAACCCAGCCAGAAAGTTGGGCTCCTATCTGGGCCACTGGGAGAATGCCCCTGCCTTCTGGAATTTTCCCCTCTAAGAAGTTTACACAAACAGATTTGTTCTATCCTAGGTGTTGTTGGAGAAAATTAGAGTCACCCAACTAGCAAGGAGATAATAAAAAATAATGAATACAGCCAAATTTACTATCTCCACCTGCCCCCCAAAATGCAACTCCCATTCCCTACAGAGAAATAGACAGGCCTGATGATCTGCTTCTGAAAATCACAGCCTTGAAAACCCTATGGAGCAGTTCTACTCTGCACACAAGGGGTCACCATGAGTCAGAACTGACTTGACGTCAAAACAGCCTGATACTGGTACAACAACAGATACATAGGCCAATGGAAGAGAATTGAGAATCCAGATGTAAATTCATCCGTCTATGAGCAGCTGATATTTGACAAAGGCCCAAAGTCTGTTAAATGGGGAAAAGATAGTCTGTTTAACAAATGGTGCTGGCATAACTGGATATCCATCTGCAAAAGACTGAAACAAGACCCATACCTCACACCATGCACAAAAACTAACTCAAAAAGGATCAAAGAACTAAATATAAAATCTAAAACAATAAAGATCATGGAACAAAAAAATAGGGACAAGGCTAGGAGCCCTAATACATAGCATAAACAGAATACAAACCCTAAGTAACAATGCACAAGCACCAGAAGAGAAACTAGATAACTGGGAGCTCCTAAAAATCAAACATTTATGCTCATCAAAAGACTTCATCAAAAGAGTCAAAAGACAACCTACAGACCGGGAAAAAATTTTTGGCTATGACAAATCCAATCAGCGTCTAATCTCTAAAATCTACAAGATACTGCAAAACCTCAACAACAAAAAGACAAATAACCCAATTAAAAAATGGGCAAAGTATATGAACAGGCACTTCACCAAAGAAAACATTCAGGCGGCTACCAGACACATGAGGAAATGATCACGATCATTAGCCATTAGAGAAATGCAGATCAAAACTACAATGAGATACCTTCTCACCCCAACAAGGCTAGCATTAATCCAAAAAACACAAATAATAAATGTTGGAGAGGTTGTGGAGAGACTGGAAGACTTAGACACTGTTGGTGGGAATGTAAAATGGTACAAACACTTTGGAAATCGATTTGGCACTTCCTTAAAAAGCTAGAAATAGAAGTACCACACCATCCAACAAATCCTGTCTTTGGAATATATCCTAGAAAAATAAGAGCCATCACACGAATAGACATATGCACACCCATGTTCATTGCAGCACTGTTCACAATAGCAAAAAGATGGAAACAACCTAGGTGCCCATCAACAGACAAATAGATAAAGAAATTATGGTATAGTCACACAATGGAATACTACACAATGATAAAGAACAATGATGAATCTGTGAAACGTCTCACAATATAGAAGAACCTGAAAGATATTATGCTGAGTGAAATTAGTCAGTCTCAAAAGGACATATATTGTATGAGACCACTATTATAAGACCGCAAGAAAAGGTTTAAACACAGAAGAAAACATTCTTTGATGGTTACGAGGGTGGGGAGGAAGGGAGAGGGGAATTCACTAACTAGCTAGTAGACAAGAATTATCTTAGATGAAGGGAAGGACAACACACACTACAGGGAAAGTCAGCGCAACTGGACTAAACCAAAAGCTAAGAAGTTTCCTGAACGCAACAAAACACTTCAAGGGACAGAGTAGCAGGGGCTGGGGTCTGGAGACCATGGTTTTGGGGGACATCTAGGTCAATTGGCATAACAAAGTTTATTAAGAAAGCATTCTGCATCCCACTTTGGTGAGTGGCATCTGGGGTCTTCAAAGCTAGCGAGCAGCCACCTAAGATGCATCAGTTGGTCCCAACCCACCTGGAGCAAAGGAGAATGAAGAACACCAAAGACACAAGGAAAATGTTAACCCAAGAGACAGAAAGGGCCACATAAACCAGAGGCTTCATCAGCCTGAGAGCAAAAGAACTAGATGGTACCCGGCTACCACCAATGACCGCCCTAACAGGGAACACAACAGAGAGTCCCTGATGGAGCAGGAGAAAAGTGTGGTGCAGAGCTCAAATTCACCTAAAAAGACCAGACTTAATGGCCTGACCGAGACTAGAGAAACATCAGAAGACATGGTCCTAGACTCTCTGTTAACCCAGAACTAAAACCATTCCCAAAGCCAACTCTTCAGACAAAGATTAGACTGGACTATAAAACACAAAATAATACTCATGAAAAGTGTGCTTCTTAGTTCAAGTAGATACATGAGACTAAATGGGCAGCTCCTGTCCAGAGGTGGGATGAGAAGGCAGACAGGGTCAGGAGCTGGCTGAATGGACACGGGAAACCTGGGGTGGAAAGGGGGAGTGTGCTGTCACATTATAGGGATTGCCACTAGGGCCACATAACAATATTTGTATAAATTTTTGTATGAGAAATTAACTTGAGCTGTAAACTTTCACCTAAACCACAATAAAAAAAAAGTTTGAAAAAAAAAGAAAAAGAATTGACTTGACAACAACTAACAGCAACAGACACTGCAAACTAGAGAGCTGATGCCCCATCAAAGGACATCATCAGTAGCTCAAGGTCATTAAGAAGACAGGAGAGGATAGAATCCAGAGCACATGTGCAGAGATCACCTTAGCCTGGAGAGGCCCCTGGATGGAAGAGGGAGAGTGAATGAAGGTAGGTAGTGAGTTTGGTAGCTAGAACAATTTCCTTTGGAAGGCTTCTATTTTTTTTCTTTGAAGTTAGGGTTAATATTAGCAGAAAATAATGGTGGAACTGTAATTATTCTGGGAGCTGAGGGGAAATGAATAGTCTTTGTGGACATCTAGAGAGAAAGTGGACAGTCTGGTCATAATTTCCATGCCTGCTAAGTGGCAGAATTCAATCCCGTTGATCACAAGATCTTTTCCTAGTCCCCCAGTGAAGTTTGGAGTTTTCTGTGTATTCTAGAAATTCTCCTTCTCTTTCCGTTCAGAAGGCAATTGGAGTTCTAACCAATGGGCCACATAATATGCAGCACTTCCTATGCCTCACAGAAAATGTTCTGGACTGGAGTCAGGAGGCCTGAGCTGAATCCCAGCCCTAGCACTTACTAGCCTGTATTAAAGGTAAAAACCCCAGTTCATAAGGGGCTGGTGATGAAGCTGATGCCAAATGAAAGAACAGGTCTATGTCTGGATATTTATGTACTCAAGCACAGTTACTGACTTACAATGTCCACACCATCTCCAGTACTAACGCCTTGTCCTGTGTCATAGATTGAATTATGTCCCCCCAAAATGTGTGTATCAATTTGGCTGGGCCATGATTCCTAGTATTATGTGGTTGTCCTCCATTTTGTGATTGTAATTTTATGTTAAAGAGGATTAGGGTGGGATTGTATAACACCTTACTAAGGTCACATCCCTGATCCAATCAATGTAAAGGGAATTTCCCTAGGGTGTGGCCTGCACCACCTTTTATCTTACAAGAGATAAAAGGAAAGGGAAGAAAGCAGAGAATTGGGGGCCTCATACCACCAAGAAGGCAGCACCGGCAGAAGAGCAAGTCCTTTGGACCAGAGGTTCCTGCACTGAGGGGCTCCCAGACCAAGGGAAGACTGATGACGAGGACCTTCCTCCAAAGCTGATGGACAGAGAAAGCCTTCCCCTGGAGCTGACCTTGAATTTGGACTTGTAGCTTACTGGACTGTGAGAGAATAAATTTCTCTTTGTTAAAGACATCCACTTGTAGTATTTCTGTTATAGCCACACTAGATGACTAAGACATCCTGTGTACTTGGCCCCATCTCTTCCCCCCAGCCCTGATTGCCAACATTTTGCCCTGCCTGAATTCTAGTACTCAAGACTCTACCCCTTCCACATACCCAGTATAAATAATTCCTATTTTCAGTGCCCAAATCTTTCATTCCAGGATTTGGTTCCATTCGGTTACTCATTCCCTCTCACCAATATTAGAAAGAGAACAAAGAAACATTCTGTTCTAGCGTCCACCTTTCCAACCTAGTCAGGCAGCAAGGTCTAGGGGACAGTATAAGAGTCAGTCAATGAATTCCGACCAAGGCCAAGTTCTATGCTGAGTGAACCCAGGAAAGACACTTTTTGCTAATCTTTCACGTTTGAATTGAGAATAATACTTTTCTTCAAAGAGCTGGTGGAAATCTGAGGGAAGACCAGATTATTCCTGGCCTCCAGAGAGGGTAAGACCTAAAGATTCAAGACAAAAGAGTGATACATTTCAGCTCAATACATTTTAGGAAAGAGATCTATCTTAGCTTCTCTATCTCTTGATAAAGTGAATCTCATTTCCTTTCATCTGTGCAAAGAGAAGTTTTCCTTAACCTTTCCAGAATACACCCTGAGTTTGAAGGTTGATCTCACACCACAGTCTTCTATTCTTCTAATTGCCTACAGTTCCTTTTCATTTTGTCTTGGTCCACTAGCAACAATAATAGTACTATGTAACAAGATGGGAAAATGTAGATTCTCCAGAATTTATCTTAGGAAGCAAACCGTATTTTTTGATGGTTGCTTGGGCCTGAATGTGGGTCAATTCACCCCAAATTAACCTATAGATTTCTAAATTCATTGTAACCCTAGTTGAAATCTCAGTAGCGCTTTTTTGAAGAAATTGACATACTCATTCTAAAATTTAGGTGGTGTTATAGATTAAATTATGTCCCCCAAAAATACGTGTTGTAAATCCTAATCCCTTATACCTGTGGATTTACTTTGGCTCTTATGATTTATTTTAATTTTCTTCAGCTTCAAATTGAACTTGTATATGAGCAGTTGGTGGTCTGTTGCACAGTCAACCCTTGGCCTTGTTCTGACTGATGAGCTTCTCCATCATCTCTTTCCACAGATGTAGTTGATTTGATTCCTGTGTATTCCATCTGGTGAGGTCCACATGTATAGTCACCATTTATCCCACCTGAATTTAGAGACCATCTCAAGAATAGATTTGACCCATTGAACACTAATGACTGAAAACCACACCAGTTGTAGAATGGCATCAAGGACATTATACATAAAGAAAACAAAAGGTCATTAAAAAGACAGGAAAGAAAGAAAAGACCAAAATGGATGTCAGAAGAGACTCTGAAACTTACTCCTGAACGTAGAGTAGCTAAACCAAATGAAAGGAATGATGAAGTGAAAGAGCTGAATAGAAGATTTCCAACAGTGACTTGAGAAGACAAAGTAAAGTATTATAATGAAATGAGCAAAGATTTGGAGTTAGAAGACCAAAAGGAAGAACACGTTTGACATTTCCCAAGTTGAAAGAACTGAAGAAAGCATTCAAGCCTCAAGCTGCAATACTGAACAATTCTATGGGCAAAATATTGAATGACACAGGCAGCATCAAAAGAAGATGGAAAGAATAACAGTCATTGTACCAGAAGAATTGGTCAATGTTTAACCACTTGAAGAGGTAGCATATGATCAAGAACCAATGGTCCAAGCTGCACTGAAGGCACTGGTGAAAAACAAGCCTCCAGAAATTGATGGAATACCAACTGAGATGTTTCAACAAATGGATGCAACACTGGAAGTGCTCAAACGCCTATGCCAAGAAATCTGGAAGACAGCTACCTGGCCAACTGACTGGAAGAGATCCATATTTGTGCCCATTCCAAAGCAAGACGATCCAACAAAATGCATAAATTATTGAACAATATCATTAACATCACACACAAGCAAAATTTTACTAAAGATAATTCAAAAATGTTTGCAGCAGTACATCGACAGGGAACTGTCAGAAATTCAAGCCAGGTTCAGAAGAGGACTTGAAATGAAGGATATCATTGCTGAGGTCAGATGGATCCTGGCTGAAAACAGAGAATACCAGAAAGATGTTTACTTCTGTTTTATTGACTATGTAAAGGCATTCGACCGTGTGGATCATAACAAATTATGGATAACATTGTAAAGAACAGAAATTCCAGAATATTTAATTGTGCTCATGAGGAACTTGTACATAGACCAATAGGCAGTTGTTCGAGTAGGACAAGGAGTTAATGCATGGCTTAAAATCAGGAAAGGTGTGCATTAGGGTTGTATCCTTTCACAATACTTATTCAATCTGTAGGCTGAGCAAATAATCTGAGAAGCTGGACTATATGAAGAAGAAACGTGCATCAGAATTGAAGACTCGTTAACAACCTGTGATATGCAGATGACACAACCTTGCTTGCGGGAAGCGAAGAGGACTTGAGGCACTTACTGAAGATGATCAAAGTCTACAGTCTTCAACAGCACACACTGCAGGGGAAGTCAGCACAACTGGACTAAACTAAAGCTAAGATGTTTCCTGAATATAACCAAACACTTCGAAGGACAGGATAGCAGGGGTGGGGGTCTGGGGACCATGGTTTCGGGGGACATCTAGGTCAATTGGCATAACAAAGTTTATTAAGAAAGCGTTCTGCATCCCACTTTGGTGAGTGGCATCTGGGGTCTTCAAAGCTAGCGAGCAGCCACCTAAGATGCATCAGTTGGTCCCAACCCACCTGGAGCAAAGGAGAATGAAGAACACCAAAGACACAAGGAAAATGTTAGCCCAAGAGACAGAAAGGGCCACATAGACTTCATCAGCCTGAGACCAGAAGAACTAGATGGTGCCCAACTACCACCAATGACCTCCCTAACAGGGAACACAACAGAGAGTCCCTGATGGAGCAGGAGAAAAGTGTGGTGCAGAGCTCAAATTCACCAAAAAAGACCAGACTTAATCCCCTGACCGAGGAACACCAGAAGACACGGCCCTAGACTCTCTGTTAACCCAGAACTAAACCATTCCCAAAACCAACTCTTTAGACAAAGATTAGACTGGATCATAAAACACAAAATAATACTCATGAAGAGTGTGCTTCTTAGCTCAAGTAGACGCATGAGACTAAAGGAGCAGCTCCTGTCCAGAAGTGGGATGAGAAGGCAGAAAGGGTCAGGAGCTGGCTGAATGGACACAGGAAATCCAGGGTGGAAAGGAAGAGTGTGGTGTCACAGTATAGGGAGAGCAACTAGGGTCACAAATCAGTGTACGTATAAATTTTTGTATGAGAGATTAACTTGAATTGTAAACTTTCACTTAAAGTACAACAACAACAAAAAAGACTACAGCTTTCAGTATGAATTACACCTCAGCAATAAAGAAAACAAAAATCCTCACAACTGGACCAGTGAACAACATCACAATAAATGGAGAAAATATTGAAGTTGTCAAGGATTTCATTTTACTTGGATCGACAATCAATGCCCATGGAAGCAGCAGTCAAAAAAAGAAACAACATATTGCATTAGGCAAATCTGCTGCAAAAGACCTCTTTAAAGTACTAAAAATCAAAGACGTCACTTTGAGGACTAAGGCGCACCTGACCCATGCCATGATATTTGCAATCAACTCATATTCATGTGAAAGCTGGACAATGAATAAGGAAGGCTGAAGAAAAATTGATGCCTTTGAATTACGCTATTGGCAAAGAATATTGAATATACCATGAACTGCCAGAAGAACAAACAAGTCTGTCTTGGAAGAAGTATAGTCAGAATGCACCTTGGAAGCAAGGATGTCCAGACTTTTCTCATGTACTTTGAACATGTTATCAGGAGGGACCACTCCCTGGAGAAGGACCTAATGCTTGGTAAAGCAGAGGGTCAACGAAAAAGAGGAAGCCCCTCAACAAGATAGACTGACGCAGTGCAGGGCTGGGCAGTACATAGGGTTGCTATGAGTCAGAACCGACAACACCTACCAACAACAACAACATACCTGTGGGAGGAGCCCTAGTGGTGCAGTAGTTAAGCCCTTGGTTATGCCATTCCTTGAGAGAAAGATGTAGCAGTCTACTTCCATAAAGATTTACAGCCTTGGAAACCGTATGGGGCAGTTCTACTCTGTCCTATAAGGTTGCTATGAGTCAGAATCAACGTGGCAGCATGGTTTTTTTTGTTTTTTGGTATAACCGGTGGTCATAATCCCATCTGAGAATGAGTTTGTTATGTTAATGAGACAGTATTAGTGTAGCGTGTGTCTTAAATCAATCTGTTTTGAAATATCAAAGGGCAGATTAAACAAGCTAGCAAGCACAAACAGAGGGGAAAATATATGCCACAAGATCACCAAGGAACCTAGGGAGAGGAGCTGAAGAGAGACAAGGACCCTCCCCCAGAGCCAACAGAGAGAAAGAGAGAGACTTCCCCTAGAGCCAATGCCCTGAATTCAGACTTCCAGTCTCTTAAACTATGAGAAAATAAATTTCAGTTAGTTAAAGCCACCCACTTGTGGTATTTCTGTTACAACACTAGATAATTAAGACACATGCCATAGACCAGAGAATCTTAAAGAAGAAGGAGAAACTGGAGAATTCACACTATCAGATTTCAAGACTTATAAAAGTATAGAAATAAAGATAGTGTGTTATTGTCACAAGATATGCAAACAGGTAATGGGACAGAATAGAGAGTCTAGAGATGAAGCCACACAAATACAATCACTTGATTTTTGACAACGATGTCAGTGTGATTCAATGGGGAAAGATCTTTTCAGTAAATGGTGGTGCAAGAACAACTTGATACCCATGTGGAAAAATAACCTTTATTTCATACCAAACACAAAAATTAATTTCATGAATCATAGAACTACACGTGATAGCCAAAGCTTCTAGAACAGAGCATAGGAAAATATCTACATGGCACTGGGGTAGAAGAATATTTTTTAAACAGAATTCAAAAAGTACTAAGTCTAAAGCTTTTTAAAATGATAAATTGGACTTTATCAAAATTAAAAACTTGTGTGCGTCTAACGGCACATTTAAACTGTGAAAGGGCAAGCAACAGACTGGGAGAAAATATTCATAATACACTTATCTGAAAAAGGACAAATATCTAAACTATACTAAGAACTTCTACAAAACAATAAAAATAGACAACACAATTTTTTTTTATAAAAATGGGCAATAAACATAACAGATACTTCAAAAAAGATTACATCCAATTGGGCCAATAAGCTTTTGAAAAAGAGTTCAATGCCTTATTCGCCTTGGAAATACAAATCAAAATCCCAATAAAATACCGCTAGAATTTTCCAAATTGGTGAAAATTTAAAAGACTGACAATAGTATGTGTAGGTGAAGAGTAAGAAAAAAAGCAACCAGAAGTCTCATGCATTGCTAGAGAAGTATGAGAAGGTACAGCTTCTCTGGGAAACTGACAGTTTTTAAGAAAGTTAACCATACGCCTATCCTATAGCCCAGCCATTCTACTTCTACATATATACTCAAGCAATCTGAGTGCATATGTCCACAAAAACAATTGTACGAGAATGTTTAGAGCAGTTTTACTCATAAAAGCCCCAAACTGAAAACAACCCAAATGTTCATCAACAGGAAAACAGACTAAAAAAATTGTTGTATATTTCTACAGTAGAATGCTACATATCATTTTAAAGAAAAAATAACTGCTGTTACACTCAATAAGATGGCTAAGTCTCAAAAAATATGTTGAGTAAAAGAAGCCAGATAGAAAATCAGAATTGTGTGCATTTTACAGCATGTAAATTATATCTTTAAAAAAAAAAAAAAACAGAAAGGAAAGAGGTGGAAAGAATTTACCAGATGAACACTAACCAAAAGGAAGCTTGCTTGGCTATGCTAGCATCAAGGGGAAAAATGGCTTTGAGGCAAAAAAACAGTACTAGAGATAAAGGGGGTCACTACCATGTAATAGAACTGTTAATTCACCAGGAAGATGTAACAGTTCTGAACTAGAATATACTTGAAACACAGGCTTTAAATATGTAAAGTAAAAATTAACAGAATTACAAGGTAAAATAGACAAATACATCATCAGCACATTTGCCCAGTAATTAATATACAGAGAACACACACAAACAAAAAGGATATGTCGTTGTTATGTGCCATCAAGTGGATTCCGACTCATAGCAACCCTAATATGACACAGCAGAACTGCCCTATAGGGTTTCCTAGGCCGTAATTTTTACAGGAACAAATTGCAAAGTCTTTTCTCCCAAGGAGCCGCTGGTGAGTTGAAACCACTGACTTTTCGGTTAGCAACCACTGTGCCACCAGAGCTGCTTTCAAATAAATTCTGTCTACATACACTCATCAGCGTACAGAAAAAGAGAAACATTTCCTAATTCATTTTATGAGGTTAGAATATATTGATACTAAAACCTGACAGACTCATTATAAGAAAGGAAAATTACAGGCCAATGTTATTCATGCAAATAAATTCTAAACAAAATATTAGCAAATCAAAGTCAACAATGTATAAAAAAGATGGCATGTCATGTCCAAGTTGGATTTATTCAGGAATGTAGAGTTAGTTTAACATTAGAAAATAAAACAATGTAATTCAACACAATAACAAATTAAAGGAAAAAAATTACATTTTTTTTGAGAGGCCAAAAAAAAAAGGAAACATTTCATAGGATTCAATATCCCTTCATGATTTAAAAAACATACATCTTAAGCAAGAAATAGAAGGAAACTTCCTTATCTTGTTAAAGGTTATCTACAAAAACCTTACAACAAACATCACACTTAATGGTGAGACATTTACTACATTCACTTGAAGATAATGATCAAGGCAACATTGTTATTAGTACTTATGTTCAACGTTTCACAAGAAAGGTCCTAGCTAGTGTAGTAAAAGCAGGAAAAACATATAAAAGGTGTAAGGATTAAAAAAGAAGAAATAAAGCTGTCACTATTTTCAGAGGAGAGGATTTCCTTCTTGAAAAATCAAAAGCATCTACAAATAAATTATTAAAATTAATAAGAATTTAGCAAGTTTCTGGATACAAAGTCAATTAAAAAAAAATTAATTGCATTTCCACCAGTCAACAATTAACCATTAGAAAATGAAAAAAAAAGTGTAAATACTCTTCAAAAATATATCAAGCCCAGTAAAAACCTAATAAAATTTTTACTAAAAGACATTAAAGATGGACTAAGTATATAAGTTCATGAGCTGAAAAATTTGATATGGTAAAAAAATCACAATCCTTCACAAATTATCTATAAACAATGAAATTCTAATGGAAGTTGCTTTTTTTTTTTTTTTTTTAAGAAATCTGAGAAGCAGATTTCGTAAAGAACATGGAAGAGCAAATGTCAAAGAACGGCCAAGACATTATCAAAGAAGAAGAAAAATTAAAGGTAGGCAGACATACCTGACCAGATAGCAAGAATTATTTTAACAATATACATAGAAATTGGGGTGGGTTGGTAGAGGAATGGACAAATAGAGCAGTAGAAAGAAATAAGGTATCCAAGAACAGAATTATGCTTATGAGGACACTTGACATAGGACAGGTGGTATTGCATATTAGTGAAGAAAATTTGAACTTTTCATCAATGGTGTAGAGATAATAGTTTATTCATTGGGAAAATAAAGAAATTAGACCCCTATTTCATCCCATAACCAAAACCAAATAATCAAGACCTAAATGTGAAAGGCCAAACAACAACACATTTAGAAGAAAATAAAGGAGGCTGTCTTTATCACCTCAGGGTGAAAAAGGATTGACTAAGACACATACCCAAAAAATCACAAAAGGTAAATTAAAATTTATCTTTTTAAAATTAAGATTATCATTAAGATTAAGATCATCTATTCATCAAAAGACACCATCACAAACCACAAAGTGGGCAAATATTTTAATAACACGTCTGAAAAAAGATTAATATCCAAAATATAAAAATTCTGACAAACCAGTAGGAAAAAGACAAGCATCACAAAAGAAAAATAAGCAAAATAAATTCACAGAAATTTGACTGAAAAATGAATGACGAATGTCCCCATAAATATATAAAACTGTGTTCAACCTCATGAGTAATCAGAAAAATGCAAACCCAAACCACAAAAACACACCAGATTGGAAAATATTAGAAATTCTGATAATTCCAAGGGCTGGGGGGAATGTGGAGAATGGGAACTACCATTCATTGCTGGTGGGAATTTAAAAGTCGTAATCACTTTGGGAAACTATTTGGGTCTTACACATGTGCACTCGGAGACTTTTACAAGAATGTTTATAGTGGTATTGTCCATAAAAGCAAAAAATGTAAACACACCAATGCCCATTAACAGTAGAGTAGATAAGTAATTTGAGTTATACTCATACAGAAGAACACTCTCTGGGAGTGAAAGTCTATGAACCAGAGCTATGTGCATTGGCATGAAAAACATCTTACAAATAATGATGTTGAGCAAAAGAAGCAAGTCAAAGACTGCACACAATAAGATGCTATTTATATGAAGTAAATAAATAAACAAATATTAGGATGATTTTTAGTAATACTAAAGTAAAAGCTTAAAAGAAAAGAAAGAAAATAATTACCACATAATTCAGGGTAGTATTTACCTCTGCTTCAAAAGACCGCTTTAAAATTTTAGAAATCAAAGATGTCACTTTGATGGCTAAGATGTGCCCAACCCAAGCCAAGGACTTTTCAGTCGTTCACATGCATGTGAAAGCTGGACAATGAAAAAGGCTGACAAAAGAATTAACACATTCGAATTGATCCTACAGACATTAAAAGGATAATAAAGGAATACTGCAAACAATTCTGTGCCCATAAATTCTACAACTTACAAAATAGACAAATTTCTTGAAACACACAAAATATCAAAACTTACTCAAGGAGAAATAGACCTCATTAAAATTACATACTTCTGTTCATCAGAAGGCTTTATCAAAAAAGTGAAAAGATAGCCTGCAGAGTGGGAGAAAATTTTTGGGAACCATATATCCAATAAAAGTCTAGTGTCCAGAATTTATAAAATACTTCTACAACTTAAAAACAAAGAGACAAACAACCCAATCAAAAAAAAAAAGGATGAAGGACTTAACAAACATTTCACCAAAGAGGATATTCAAATGGCCAATAAGCACTTGCTCAAAGTCATTAGCCATTAAACCAAAAAAAAAAAAAAAAAAAAACCCAAACCCATTGCCATGGAGTTGATTTTATCTAGTAGAATTGCCCCCATAGGGTTTCCAAGGCTGTAATCTTAATGGAAGCAGACTGCCACATTTTCTACATTTTCTCCCTTCTAGCCACTGGTGGTTTGGAACCTCCTACCTTTAAAAAGATAGTGAGAATGGTTGTATGACTTGAAGAATGTAATCAATGTCACTGAAGTATACGTGTAAAAATTGATGAAATACTGTATGTTTTGATGTATATCACTATAATAAAAAAATTTTAAAAAGAAGAAATAGATAACTTTAATTGTTCTATATCTATTAAAGAAATTGAATTTGTAGTCAAAAACTTTCCCACAAAGAAAACCCCAAGCCCAGATGGTTTCACTGGTGAATTATAGCAAACATAGAGACGAGATAAAACCAATTTCACATAATTTTAAAAAATAGAAGAGAAAGAAACACTTCCCAATACATTTTATGAACCCAGCATTAATCTGATACCAAATCAGACAAACATATTTCAAGAAAAGAAAACTACAGACCAATATCCCTCATGAACATAGATGCAAAAATTCTGAACAAAATACTAGCAAATCAAATTCAGCATTCTATAAAAGGAATAATGTATCACAATCAAGTGGGATTTATCCCAGGAATGCAAGACTAATGCAGCATTGAAAGTTAATCCGTGTAATTCACCTTATTAACAGACTATGGAAGAAAAAGCCCATGATTATCTCAATAGATTAAGAAAGTCTAAATGCAACAAAAGAAAACTGCAGATCACTCTTACCTGTGAATACCAAAGCAAAAACCCTAAATAAAACATTAGCAAATAGAATCCAGCAGCACATTAAAAATACACTACACTATGGCTAAATATATTACACCATGACTAGACTTAATTTGGAAAATTTAATGATGGCTGAAAATTAGGATATCTATTACTGTAATTTACTATATTAATAGATCAAAGAAAAAATATTGCTATAGATGCTAAAAAGGTATTTGAGGAAATTCAATATCTGTCAATAAAACAGAAATAACTGTAAATATCTTTCTAAAGTGATAAATATCATATTCTATACTATGATAATGTGCATAATCATTCATTCAAGAAAGATTTGAGCACCTATTATGTGCCAAACACTATTCTGGGTGCCAGTATACAGTAATAAATAAATCAAAATCCCTACCCTCATAGAGCTTACTTTTTTAAAGGAAGGAGACAGAAAATAAACACAAATGTGCCCGGTTATGATAGTGTTACAGAGAAAATGAAGCAGGTAAAGAGAAGAAAATGAGTAATAGGTGAGTGTGGAAGAAGGCTATTTTATATAGGTTGGTCAGGGGCTACTAATAAAGTGATAGTTGAGCAGAAATGGAAGGAAATGAGAAAGGTAAACAGATCAACAGTTAAATCTATCTTATCAACTGCCTAGCAGGATGCTTACTAGAAAATTTCTAGAAACATTCCCCAAAAAGTTGGCAATAGAAAAACAACTCCACTATTTCTCCTGTGATTTCACTTTATACTGGAAAAATGAGCCAATGTCATTGGACAAGGGAAGGAAATATGATAGCAGAAATGAAAAGTTAATACAAGAGTTGGAAGATAAAGTTGAGGAAATCTTCCAAAGTGTAGCAAAAAGACAAACAGATAGAAAATAAGAAAGAAAAATGACACAATTAGAGGCTGTATCTTGGAGATCCTACACCCAAATCATAGGAATTCCAAAAAAGAGAACAGAAAAAAATGTAGGGAAAAAATTATCCAAGGAATAATTCTAGAAATTTTTTCCAGAATTGAAAGCCATGGATTTCCACATTCAAAGAAACTACTGAGTGACTAGAAAATGAATGAAAATAAATACACACCTAGTTATATCATTGTGCTGTCAGAACTCCTGAGGAGTAAGAGGGCATCCTAAAAGTTTCCAGAGGTAAACAACAAATTACAAATCAAAGGTCAAGAATGAGAATGACATCCAATTTCTCAATAGTAATACTGAAATATAAGGGGGAAACAGAGAAATGCCATAGTTCTGAGGAAAAATGATTTCCAACCAAGAATTCTACATCTACCCAAAAGCAAGTAAAATTTTGCTGACGATCATTCAAAAATGGTTGCAGCAGTACAATGACAGGGAACTGCCAGAAATTCAAGCCAGATTCAGAAGACAACATGAAACAAGGGATTTCATTGCTGATGTCAGATGAATCCTGGTTGCAAGCACAGGATACCAGAAAGATGTTTACCTGTATTTTAGTGACTATGCAAAGGCATTCAACTGTGAAGATCATAACAAATTAGGGATAACATTGTGAAGAATGGAAATTCCAGAACACTTAATTGTGCTCATGAGGAACCTGTACATATATCAAGAAGCAGTCATTCGAAAAAAACAAGGGGATACTGCGTGGTTTAAAGTCAGGAAGGGAATGCATCAGGCTTGTATCCTTTCACCATACTTATTCAATCTGTATGCTGAGCAATTGATCTATATGAAGAAGAATGTGGCATCAGGGTTGGAGGAAGACTTATTAACAACCTACCATATGCAGACGACACAACCTCACTTGATGAAAATGAAGAGGACTTGAAGCACTTACCGACGAAGATCAAAGACCACAGCCTTCAGTATGGTACACCTCAACATAAAGAAAACAAAAATCCTCACAACTGGACCAATAAGCAACATCATGATAAACGGAGAAAATATTGAAGTTGTCAAGGATTTCATTTTACTTGGATCCACAATCAATGTCCATGGAAGCAGCAGTCAAGAAATCAAATGACGCATTGCATTGGGCAAAAGACCTCTTAAAAGTGTTAAAAAGCAAAGCTGTCACCTTGAAGACTAAGATGTGTCTGACCCAAGCCATGATGTTTTCAATGGCCTCATATATATGTGAAAGTTGGACAATGAATAAGGAAGACTGAAGAACTGATGCTTTTGAATTATGGTGTTGGCAAAGAATATTGAATATACCGTGGACTGCCAAAAGAACGAACAAATCTGTCTTGGAAGAAGTGCAGCCAGAATCCTCTTTAGAAGCCAGAATGCCAAGACTACGTCTCACATACTTTACATGTGTTATCAGGAGGGATCAGTCCCTGGAGAAGGACACCATGCTTGGTAAAGTAGAGGGTTAGCAAAAAAGAGGAAGACCCTCAAAGAGACGGATTGACACAGTGGCTGTAACAATGGGCTCAAGCATAGCAATGATTGTGAGGATGGCACAGGACAGGGCAGTGTTTCATTCTGTTGTATACAGGGTCGCTATGAGTCGGAACCAACTCGATAGCACTTAACAACAACAACAACCCAAACTATCAGTTAAGCGAAGGGAAGAATTAAGATATTTTTCAGACATGCAAGATTACAAAATATTTACTTCCTGTGTACCCTTTCCCAGGAAATTACTAGAAGGTACTCTAAAAAAGGGAAGTAAACTAAGAAAGAGGAAGATATAGCATTGCAAATATTGTTAGTTTTCTTCCAATATCTCCCCTTCCTCCATTGTATCAGACTGGAAGGTGTTTAAACTGAGCATCTGGCCATGATAATAAAGACCACACTTACCAGGCTTCCTTGCAACTAGGTATAGCCATGTGACTAAGTTCTTGCCAATAAGATGTGATCTTAGATATGTCTGCTACTTCTGGGTCTTGTACCTAAAGGGAAGGATGTACTCTCCACTTCCTTTGTTTTTCTCTTCCCACTAGTTGAAATGAAAACATAGCAATGAGGCAGCTTGGACACTATAAGCCAGGGCAATGGCCTTGAGATGATGCAGCAAGAAAATAAACCACCAGCCCTGAATTGCTTATGCCCAGATTACTACAAGGGAGAGAAATAAACTTCTTATTTATTTGACTGCTATATTGATTCTCGACTATAGCAGCCAAAATATGTTCTAATCGGGACTTTGAACAGGTTCATTCCAGTTCGAACCCCTGCTGAGAATTCGCATTTCTACCCCAGATATACTGAATCAGAATCTACATTTTAACAAGATCCCCAGGTGATTCTTATGTATAATAAACATTGAGAACCATTGCCCTACTAATGAGGAGTCGTGGTGGTGCAGTGGTTAAGCACTCTGCTGCTAATCAAAAGGTCAGCAGTTTGAAACCACCAGCGGCTCCACGGGACATAGATGTGGCAGTCTGCTTCCACAGAGATTTACAGACTTGGAAATTCTATGAGGTCGCTATGAGTTGGAATCTACTCGAGGGCAGTGGATTTAGTTTTTTGATTTGGCTTTGTTAATGAGAAGTCCTGGTGGGGCAGTGGTTAAGTGTTTAGCTGTTAACCGAAGGGTCAGCAGTTCAAACCCACCAGCTGCTGTTCAAGAAAGAGATATGAATTTGCTTCCATAAAGATTTACAGCCTTGGAAACTCTATGGGGCAGTTCTACTCTGTCCTGCAGGGTCACTATGAGTCGATATCGACTCAACGGCAATGGGTTTGGTTTGGGTTGGCTCTACTACTAATGGTTCTCAGAATTGGTCCCTAACCAGCAGCATTAGCATCACCTGGTGTCTTAGTCTGGGTTCTGTGAAGTAGCAAAACTGGTGAAATGTATATATATATATAAACAGAAAGAGAGATTTAATTGAAGGAAATGGCTAACCAAGTTATGGAGGCTGGCAAGTCCTAAATCCATGGGTCAGGCATCAGGCTGGAGGCTTCTTCTAACTCACATGGTTGCAGGGGCTGACAAACCCATAACTGGCAGGTCAGGTGGCAGGCTGCGGGCTCACATCCCAAGAACTGGAGGTCAGATGATGACGAGTCAGATGCAGGATCCAGAGTGAGATTGATCATCGATGGAACTTCCATTTATATATTGGAGGCAGGCCACACACCCCTAAGGAAACTCCCCTTTCAACTAATTCGTTGCTCATAGCAGATCCCATCTTGGAAGTGATTACATTATATTACATTATGGAAGAGCAATCAGTGCAATGGGTGCCAAACCACTGAGACTCATTGCCTAGCCAGGCTGACACATAACATTAACTATCACACCTGGAAACTTGTTATAAATGTAAATTCTCAGCAGGGGTTCAAACCAGAACAAACTGATTTGAAGCCCTGATTCTAACAAATACCCCCCAGGATCCAGGAAACAGGAAATCTAGCAAAAAAGAAAGTCGAAGGAAATCCCCAGGATGATGCTGCAGGAAGATCCCAGGATTATACCTGTGCATTGAGCCTAGAAAGTAACCAGTAAATATTGGAGCAGGTCAGAAGGCTCTAGAAGCAACATTTTCAAGAAGATGAAATTGATTAAATACTTGATATATTTGAACATACAGGAGAGTAGGGAGACAAATTAGTAATAAACACATAGAAAACTTCAAAGAAACAAATGAAAAGGCAATTAATAACTATTGAGAAAATAAAGCAAAATTATATGTAAAAGCAAACAAGGTCATAATACACTAGATGGTTCAACTATGAATACATAATCACAATAATGCTAACGTTAGATATTGATCTAAGCAGAATTGTAATTATATTGTGAGGTTAGGGATACCACAACCACTTGCGTGTTGTAATGGGATTGAAGGGGGAGAAAGAAAGTTAATTTTTCTTCCATTAAAGGAATTTAAAAAATAATGCCTAAGTAGAAACTCCAGAAGCAAAAGTATCAACTATTTTATATTTAGATATGTGGAGGTAAATACCAAAATAAATGACTGAAAGAATACAAAGTGCAAGTAGGAAATGGGGTGAGGAGTGGGGGAGAGGGGTTCTCTTTCTTATAATAAATTTTGTAATGTTATTTGCTTCTTTAAATTGTTGGCACATACAGCTTTGATTATTTTTCTTTAGAAAAGAAAACCTTCATATTATATTTATGGATCAGGTAAACCTGACAACATTTAAAGACAAACCAACCAACCTACCTTATAAATACCAAAGTAAAAAGTTGATTCCGGAATTGTAAAGGTGATTCAATATTGAAAAATATTTCATATAAATTCTCCATTTTAACAGATTAAAAGACAAAATTCATATGACCATCTCCATAGATGCTAAAAAATAACTTAGTAAAATTAAACATCTTTTTTTTTTCTGTAAAATGCTTAAGAAAATAAGAATAGATGGTTACCTTCTGTGATGGTTACGGTTATATGTCAGCTTGGCTGGGCCATGATTCTCAGTGGTTTGGCAGTTATGTAATGGTGTAGTTATCCTCCATTTTGCGATATAATGTAATCACTTCCATGATGCGATCTGATGTGATCAGCCAATCAGTTGTAAAAGAAGTTTCCTCAAGGGTGTGGCCTGCATCCAATACATATGGATGTTCTGGCAAAGCTTGCTGGCTTTTGCTCACCCTGGATCCTGCGTCCAGCGCGTCATCTGACCTCTGGTTCTTGGGACTTGAACCGATCTTGGGATCCATTGACCTCCGCAGCCTGTGAACCAGCAGCTTGAAGTCTGACCTACCAATCTTGGGTTCATCGGCCCCTGCCGCTATGTGAGTCAGGAGAAGCCTCCAGCCTGACGCTTGACTCACAGACTTGGGACTTGACAGCCTCTACAACCATGTGAGCCATTTCCTTGAGATAAAGCTCCCTCTCTCTCTCTGTATATACATATACATATACATATATATATATATATATATATATATACATATATATATATATATATATATATATGACACTTCACTGGTTTAGCTTCTCTAGAGAACCCAACCTAAGATATTTTCTTAATATGATAGTATATACCTATCATAACTTAAAAATCAGTGTCCTTCTAAATAAACAAATAAAAGAAGAAATCTCATTAAAGTCAGAAACAGGACAAGGATGTCCATTATTGTCAGGTGCTAGAATACGTAATTAAAGAAGAAACAGAAATTAGACATATAAAAATTAGATAGGGATCTATGATTAAATGTAAACGGCATTACTGTATACCTCCAGGGTTAGCAAAACCTTTTCTTTAAGGCGTCAGATAGTAAATATTTTAGACTTTGTGGGCCGCCTATGGTCTCTGTCACACATTCTTCTTTTTTTTTTTAAACAATACTTTTAAAATGTAATAACCATTCTTAGCTCTGTGCTGTAAAAAACAGGTCATGGTTGGATTTGGCCCATAGGCTATAGTTTGAAGATCCTTGGTTTACCTGGAAAAAAGATAATCAAATAAAATCATTATAAACTCAGAGAATTCAATAAATTCCATTTATACATATGGGAATCAAACCATACTCTCATGTACATAAATAACGGATTAGAAGATATGTTTAAAAATCCTAGTTGAAATAGCAGTAAAAAATAAAATGCTTAAGAATAAACTTAACAAGAAATTTGCAGGATCTGTATTTTTACATTTCAATGCTGTTGAAGGGCAGAAAAGCAGACTTAACAATGCAAAGGCACACTGTGTTCTCGGATTCTCAACATCATAAAGCTGTCAAAGATAGTTAATCCATAATTTAATGTGATCGCAATAAAAATACCAAAAGGATATTATTTTGGAACTAGACCAGCTGGTTCTAAATTTCATATGGAAAAATTACCAAGAATAGCCAGGAAATCTTTGGGGAAAAAGGAATACCAAGGCAGGTTAAAACTACCAAGTATGCAAACCTATTATAAGTCTTCAATAATCAAAACAATATGAATCAAAAGATCACTAAAACCAAACAGAAAAATCAGAAATAGATTTAAGTATATACAAGAATTTAGCACGTGAAAATGGCAGCATTTAAGACTGATAAGGAAAAGATAATTTATTAAATAAATGCTGTTGGCTCAACTGTGATACTCATCTGCAGAAAAATGAAGATGATCCCTACTTCACAACTAATAGCAAAACAGATTCTGATAGACCAGTGATTTAAATGAAATTATAAAGTAACTATAAGAGAACATGAGAAATATTTCACAACCTCAAGTGAGAGTAAACCCCATTCTGATTCACAGCGACCCTATAGAACAGAATAGAACAGCCCCATACGGTTTCCAAGGAGTGGCTGGCAGACTCAAACCGTTGACGTTTTGGTTAGCAGCTGAACTGTTAAACACTGCACCACCAGAATCATCTAAATATGATGTAAAACCCAGAAGCATTTAAAAAAAAAAAAAAGAGTAATGAATTTTACTGCATGAAAATGTTTAAACCTCTGTGAGGCAAAAAAACAATAATATCTCAGTAAAGTCAAAAGATCAAAAGGCAAACAACTGGGGAAAATATTTGTAACTCATATAATAAGCAAGTACTATATTCCTTAATATAAACAAACTATATAAATTTATTTATTCTTATATAAAGAATGCCTAAAAGTAAATAAGAGAAAAACCAACAATCTAATGGGAAAATGGACGAAGGATAGGGATAGACAGTTCACAGAAGAAGAAACTCGATAACTCTTGAACATACGAAGATGTGCGACCTCACTCATAATAAGAGAAATGCAAATTAAAGCTACAATGAAATACTGTACTAGTGAGAATGTGGGAAAACAGACTTTCGTACATTGCCAATGATAGTACAAACTGATGGACATTCTATGTGGTGACATTTGCCAATCTCCATCAAAATTACAAATTCACATATCCTTTGAGTCAACAATTTCATTTCTAGGTATCAATCCTACCAATATGCTTGTATATGTGAAAAATTACTGTTGTACAACAATATTCATTGTAACAACGAAACAATGAATTTAAGTTGGATACAACTTTAATGCTCCTCTCTACAGAATAAATTTTGATACATCTATGCAATGGAATACTATGCATCATCTGTTGAAAAGTAAAGAAGTTGTTTGTCCTAATACAGAAAAATTGCTAAGATACATTGTTAAAGAATTGTGTGTGTGTGTATGTATGTATCAAAGTGGAAATTGTGGTTGCCTTAGAAGAAAGGAACCAGGCAAGTGGGGAAAAAGGACAGAAGGGGAAAGAGATAGATGGAGGCCTTTTTCTTCATTAAATGCCCTTTGTTCCTTTTAAGTGTTGTTCCATATATATGTAAACCCTATTCAAAAAATGAAGTAATATATACTCATTGTGGAAAATATAAAAACATTAAAGAAGAAAAAAATAATACATAATCTCAGCACCAAAGATAACTATTATTTTTTTGGTGATTATTCTACATCCAGTATTTATTTATTTATCTGTTTGTTTGTTTGTTTATTTATTTCTGAACATATAATTGTTTAGTGGTGGAGGTGTTAAGATCACATCATATATGATTTTGCATCTTGGTCGTTTTCTTTAATATTATATCATGAACATTTCCCCATGTCAGAAGGTATTCTTCTAATACAAGTTCCTAACTTTTTCTTCATTCAGAATTGGGATTAGATTGATAACTTTTATTTCATTCTACATTACGTAGGCAACACCTTCTAGGGGAGAAATGCTTTTGCAAGTAAGGCAGGTTAGCAGCTTTCAGCATCCTCTAATGCAAGTTTGTTGAAGAAAGGGGCTGGATCACCTCAAGAGCCCTCCGTATGAGGAATAATACCTGATGGAGGGAGAGAAACAGAAGTAACCATAATATTTCTTAGTAGAAACCACCTAAGTGGTAAAGCCAAAGGAAAACATTAGCAATCACCCAGGAAAGTGTATTAACCTCCCAGAACCCTACCAGGGGAGACAGTGGCCTCAGCAGGCTTTGGGAACAAGGGCCAAATCCACTGAGAAAGTGACCCAAGTCCTTGACTGTGTCACAGGGTCACATTTGTTTCAGTGAAAAGTATTATAATCCAAGGAATAGGTTTAACAAACATTTTTCTGAGCACCTGTTGAGGGACAAGTATTCTACTAAAAAAAAACCCCATTGCCGTCGAGTTGATCCCAACTCATAGAAACCCTATAGAACAGAGTAGAACTGCCCCATAGGGTTTCCAATGAGTGGCTGGTGGATTTGAACTGCCAACCTTTTGGTTAGCAGCCATAGCACTTAACCACTATGCCACTCTACTAGGCACTAAGAAAACAAAGATGAGTAAGATAGTTTTCTCCCTCAGTGAGCTTTTATTCTGGTAGAAGAGCTGGCCACTGGAACAATTACAAAGTAGTAGGGAGAATGCTACAAAAAAGTGCATAGAAGGTGGTTGGGAGTTGGTGGAGTTGGAAATCCTAACTACCTGGAGGTACCAAAGAGGCTGGAGTTGAGACCTGAAAATTGAACTTATTTCTACAATGTTATGAGACATACACTATGCGCGATGGAAAATGCCAACGGGTCATGAGATAGTTTCTATTTCTGGATATTTGACCTGCACCTTGAAAAGTGGCTTCACCATGTATCTTAGTCAGGGTTGTCCCAAAAGCAGAATCTGAGACAAATTTGTTTTCTTCTGGAAATATGATCCTAGGAAGCAGGGAAGTGAAAACAGAGTAGAAGGGAAAGTCTATACAAGAATGCATTATCCAGTTGGCTATCTCTGAGGGCGACCAATACCCCATCCTGTAGGAATCCGCAGAGGAGCTCATGAAATGCGTCTCAGAAGCATGGCCCTGAAGAACAAAAGGAAGAAACATTTATCCTCAAGCTCCTGCACCCCATTTCTCCAGGATATCCCCACAAATTGTGCTTGTGTGAGTGGTTCCCCAGGAAGCCTAGGCTCTAGGGCAGGAGACAAGAGGTGTAAGTCTGCTGAATGAGATGCTGTTAGGCTACCCCTGGACAAAGCTGGGCAAAGCATGTGCAGAACTGGTTGCTACAGACAGGCTGGACTAAGAGGGTATGGCAAGAGATTCAAAATGGCAATCAAAAGTGTTCCATACACCATGGACAGGGAAGAAAGCAAAGACCCTGAAATGGAAGGAGTGTGTTAATACCTGGTTTGTGCCAGCATCCTCGGAGAGACTTGGTGGGTATAGAGACAGGAACAGACCTGAATTGAGAGCAAACTGAGAAGAGACCTGAATTCAAGTTAGATTTTAGTGGAAATTATGGCCCTCTTCCCAGCAGCATTTATGTTTTTACAATATTTCAGAATGGTGTGGGACGAGAAGGGCTTTGAATCTAAACTCCATCTCTCCCACAGATTAGCTCTGTGATCGTCTCTGAACCTCACTTTCTTCATGTCTAAAATGAGATAAAATAGTCCCTACCTCAGAAGTAAAGTGCCTGGCAAATTAGAATAAACATTGGTTTCCCTCTTGATGAACAAAGTGGTAGAATGGCTGCTAACCAAAAGGTTGGCAGTTCGAATCCACCAGCTGCTCTTTGGAAACCCTATGGGGCAGTTCTACTCTGTCCTGTAGGCTCACTATGAGTTGGAATAGACTTGATGGCAATGGGTTTAGTTTTTGTTTTTTTTTAAGGGAGATATGAATCAGAATTGGTTCAATGGCAGTGGGGTTTTGGTTTTGGAAGGGAGAAGTAAAAGGAGCCCTGGTGTCGCACTGGTTAACCATTTGGCTGCTAACCAAAATGTTCTTGGTTGGAGCCCACCAGTGGCTCCACAGGAGAAAAGACATGGTGATCTGCTCTGTAAAGATTACAAAAGATTAAAAAATTAAATGGACTCCTGGGCTCACATACCTAGTAATAGATCTAACCACCTGGTGACAGGACGTTAGAGCTTCAAGGGCACCAATAATCAAACTAGTTCACATGAGGAGCCTATTTGGGCATATCAAAACAAAATAAAACAAGAAGCTAGAACACAGTAAGCAAACATAAAATAAATAAATATGATAACTTATTGATGGCTCAAAGACAACAGTCAATATCAAATCACATTAAAAGGCAGACCATGATGGCTTCAGCAAGCTCCTAAAACAAACAATCATGAAATCTTCCAGAGGAAGAGAACTTCTTGGAATTACTGCAGGTAGAATACCAAAGATTAATATACAGAACTCTTCAAGATATCAGAAAGGATATCAGTCAAAATGCAGAACAACTCAAGAACACAGAGATGAAGCAATAGAGGAAATTAAGAAGATTAGAGAAGAGCATAATGACAAATTTAACAGGCTGCAAGAATCCATAGAGACACAGCAAACAGAAATCCAGAAGATTAGCAAAAAAATTTTAGAATTAGACAACTCAATAGAAAGTCCTAGGAGCAGAATTGAGGCAATGGAAGTCAGAAAGAGTGAGATTGGAGATAAAGCACTTGACACCAACTTATTTGAGGAAAACTCAGATAAAACGATTAAAAAAATGAAGAAACCCTAAGAATTACGTGGGACTCTATCAAGAGGAATAACCTATGAGTGATTAGAGTCCCAGAATGGGGGAGGGGGAGATAACAGAAAATACAGAGAGAATTGTTGAAGATTTGTTGGCAGAAAACTTCCCTGATATCATGAAAAATGAGAAGACATCTATCCAAGATGCTTATGGAAGCCCACACACAAGGTAGATCCTAAAAGAAAGTCACCAAGACATATTAATCAAACTTGCTGAAACCAAAGACAAAGAGAGAATTTTAAGAGCAGCTATGGATAAACAAAAAGTCATCTTCAAAGGAGAGTCAATAAGACTAAATTCATACTACTCAGCAGAAACGATGCAGGCAAGAAGGCAATGGGATGACATATATAAATTCTTGAGGGAAAAAAATTCCCAGCCAAAAATTATATATCCAGCAAAACTGTCTCTCAAATATGATGATGAAATTAGGGCATTTCCAGATAAACAGAAGTTTATGGAAATTGCAAAAACCAAACGAAAATTACAAGAAATACTAAAAGGAGTCCTCCAGTTAGAAAATCAGTATCATCAGATAACAACCCAAGACTAGAATGCAGGACAGAGCAACCAGATATCAACACAGATAGGGAAGTCACAAAAATAAATCAAAGCTAAAACACTGAAAATAGAGAATCAGAGATGTCAATATGTAAAAGATGACAACATTAAAGAAAAAAAAAAGAAGGACTAGAAAATGTAGTCATAGACTTTTCATATGGAGAGGAAGCCAAGGCAACATAAAGAAATAAAGACTGGTTTAAACTTAGAAAAATAGGGGTAAATATTAAGGTAACCACAAAGGAAATTTACAATCCTAAACATCAAAATAAAAAAAAAAAAAAAACCAAGAAAAACATAAAGACTCAGCAAATACAAAATCAACAACAATGAAAAAGATGGAAAGAAAATACATAAAAATGACTCAGCACAAAAAATTAAGTGGAACGAAGAAACAGTCAACAACACACACAAAAAAAACATCAATATGACAGCACTAAACTCATACCTGTCAATAATTACGCTGAATGTAAATGGACTAAATGCACCAATAAAGAGCCAGAGAGTGGCAGAACAGATTAAAAAAACACGATCCGTTTATATGCTGCCTACAAGAGACACACCATAGACTTAAAGACACAAACTAAAACTCAAAGGATGGAAAAAATATATCAAACAAACAACACTAAAAAAGATCAGGAGTGGCCATATTAATCTCTAACAAAATAAACTTTAAAGTAAAATCCACCACAAAGGATAAGGAAGGACACTATATAATGACTAAAGGTCAATACGCTAGAAGGACATAACTGTAATAAATATTTATGCACCCAACGACACGGCTCCAATATACATAAAACAAACTCTAACAGCACTGAAAAGAGAAATAGATAGCTCCACAATAGCAGTAGAAGACTTCAGCACACCACTTTCAGTGAGGGACAGAACATCCAGAAAGAAGCTCAACAAAGACATGGAAGAGCTAAATGCTACAATCAACCAATTTGACCTCATAGACATATACCGAACAGTCCACCCAACAGTAGCCAAGTATACTTTCCTTTGCAATGCACATGCAACATTCTCCAGAATAGACCACATATTAAGCCATAAAGCAAGCCTTAACAAAAGCCAAAGCATCGAAATATTACAAAGCATCTATTCTGACCATAAACCTATAAAAGTAGAAATCAACAACAGAAAAAGCAAGGAAAAAAGATCAAACACACGGAAACTGAACAACACCTTGCTCAAAAACTACTGGGTTATAGAAGATATTAAGGATGGAATAATGAAATTCATAGAATCAAATGAGAATGAAAACACATCCTACCAAAACCTTTGGGACACAGCAAAAGCAGTGCTCAGAGGTCAGTTTATAACAGTAAATGCACACATCCAAAAAGAAGAAAGGGCCATAATCAAAACATTAACCCTACAATCGGAACAAGTAGGAAGAGAGGAGCAAAAGAAGCCCTCAGGCACCAGAAGAAAGGAAATAATAAGAATTAGAGCAGAATTAAATGAAATAGAGAGTAGAAAAACAATTGAAACAGTAAACAAGACCAAAAGCTCGTTCTTTGAAAACATCAACAAAGTTGATAAACCATTGGCTAAACTGACAAAAGAAAAACAAGAGAGGAAGCAGATAACCCGTATAAGAAATGAGATGGGTGATATAACAGACCCAACTGAAATTAAACAAATCATAAGAGAATACTATGAAAAATTGTACTCTAACAGATATGAAAACCTAGAGGAAGTGGACAAATTTCTAGAAACTCACTACCTACCAAAACTAACACAAACAGAGGTAGAACAACTAAATAAACCCGTAACAAAAGAAGAGATTGAAAAGGTAATTTAAAAACTCCCAATAGAAAAAAGCCCTGACCTGGATGGCTTCACAGGAGAATTCTACCAAACCTTCAGAGAAGAGTCAACACCACTACTACTAAATGTACTTCAGAGCATAGAAAAGGATGGAATACTCCCAAACTCATTCTATGAAGCCAGCATAACCCTGTTACCAAAACCAGGTAAAGACACCACAAGAAAGAAAATTATAGACCAATATCCCTCATAAACATTGACCCAAAAATCCTCAACAAAACTCTAGCCAATAGAATTTAACAACGTATCAAAAAAAAATAATTCACCATGATCAAGTGGGATTTATACCAGGTATGCAAGGATGGTTCAACATTAGAAAAACAATCAAAGTAATCCATCACATAAATAAAACAAAAGAATCATATGAGCTTATCAATCGATGCAGAAAAGGCATTTGACGAAGTCCAACACCCATTCATGATAAAAACTCTCAACAAAATAGGAATAAAAGGGAAATTCCTAAATATAGTTCAGGGCTTGTATACAAAGCCAACAGCCAACATCATCCTAAACGGAGAGACTTTGAAAGCATTCCTCTTGAGAATGGGAACCAGACAAGGATGCCCTTATCACCAATCTCATTCAACATTGTGCTGGAGGTCCTAGCCAGAGCAATTAGGCTAGAAAAAGACATAAAGGGCATCCAAATTTGTAGGGAAGAAGTCAAAGTATCTCTAGTTGCAGGTGATATGATCTTATACACAGAAAACCCCCAAAGCATCCACAAGAAAACTACTGGAACTAATAGAAGATTTCAGCAAAGTTTTAGAATACAAGATAAACATACAAAAATCAGTTGGATTCCTTTACACCAGCAAAGAGAATCTTGAAGAAGAAATCATCAAATCAATACCATTTACAATAGCCCTAAGAAGATAAAATACTTAGGAATAAATCTAACCAGAGACATAAAAGACCTATACAATGAAAACTACAAAACACTATTGCAAGAAACCAAAAGAAAAACGTACCTTACTGATGAAAAGGTAGCCTCAACATTGTGAAAACGTCAATTCTACCCAAAGCAATCTACAGATACAATGCAACCCTGATCCAAATTCCAATGGCGCTTTTTAATGAGATGGAGAAACAAACCACCAACTTCATATGGAAAGGGAAGAGGCCCCGGAGAGGTAAGGCATTACTGAAGAAGAAGAACAAAGTGGGAGGCCTCACACTACCTGATTTTAGAACCTATTATACCACCATGGTAGTCAAAACAGCCTGGTACTGCTACAACAACAGATACAGAGACCAATGGAACAGAATTGAGAATCCAGACATAAATTCATCCACCTATGAGCAGCTGATATTTGACAAAGGCCCAAAGTCCGTTAATTGGGGAAAAGACAGTCTCTTTAACAAATGGTGCTGGCATAACTGGATACCCATCAGCAAAAAACTGAAATAAGACCCATACCTCACACCATGTGCAAACTCAAAATGGATCAAAGACTTAAATATAAAATCGAAAACAATAAAGATCATGGAAAAAAAAATAGGGAAAACACTAGGAGCCCTAATACATGGCATAAACATAATATGAACCATAAGTAACAATGCACAAGCACCAGAAGAGAGACTAGATAACTGGGAGCCCCTGAAAATCAAACACTTATGCTCATCAAAAAACTACACCAAAGGAGTAAAAGACAACCTACAGACTGGGAAAAAAATTTTGGCTACGACAAATCCAATCAGCGTCTAATCTCTAAAATCTACAAGATACTGCAAAACCTCAACAACAAAAAGACAACCCAATTAAAAAATGGGCAAAGGATATGAATAGGCACTTCACCATGAAGACATTCAAGTGGCTAACAGATACATAAGGAAATACTCACGATCATTAGAGAAATGCAAATCAAAACTACAATGAGATACCATCTAACCCCAACAAGGGTAGCATTAATTCAAAAAACACAAAATAACAAATGCTGGAGAGGTTGTGAAGAGACTGGGACAGTTATACACTGCTAGTGGGAACGTAAAAATGGTATAACCACTTTGGAAATCAATTTGGTACTTCATTAAAAAGCTAAAAATTGAAGTACCATGCAATCCAGCAATCCCACTCCTTGGAATATATCCTAGAGAAATAAGAGCCATCCCATGTTCATTGCTGCACTGTTCACAATAGCAAAAAGATGAAAAAAACCTAGGTGCCCATCAACAGATGAAAGGATAAACAAATTATGGTATATCCACACAATGGAATACTACGCAATGATAAAGTACAATGATGAAGCCGTGAAACATCTAATATGGAGGAAGCTGGAGGTCATTAACCTGAGTGAATTTAGTCAGTCATAGAAGGACAAATATTGTGTAAGACCACTGTTATAAGAACTCAAGGAAAGGTTTAAACACAGAAGAAAACGTTCTTTGATGGTTATGAGGGTAGGGAGGGAGGATGAGGGGTATTCACTAACTAGACAGTAGACAAGAATTATCTTAGGTGAAGGGAAGGGCATTACACACTACAAGGGAAGTCAGCACAACTGGACTAAACCTGAATACAATCAAACACTTTGAGGAACAGAGTAGCAGGGCAGGGGTCTGGGGACCGTGGTTTCAGAGGACATCTACGTCAGTTGGCATAACAAAATTTATTAAGAAAATGTTCTGCATCCCATTTTGGTGAGTAGGGTCTGGGGTCTTAAAAGCTAGCGAGCGGCCATCTAAGATGCATCAATTGGTCCCAACCACCTGGAGCAAAGGAGAATGAAGAACACCAAAGACACAAAGAAAATATTAGCCCAAGAGACCGTAAGGGCCATATAAACCAGAGACTTCATCAGCCTGAGGCCAGAACTAGATGGTGCCTGGCTTCCACCAATGTCTGTCCTGACAGGGAACACAACAGACAGTCCCTGATGGAGCTGCATAAAAGTGGGGTGCAGAACTCAAATTCTGGTAAAAAGATTAGACTTAATGGACTGATTGAGACTGGAAGACATGGCCCCCAGACTCTCTGTTAGCCCAAAACTGAAACCATTCCCGAAGCCAACTCTTCAGACAAAGATTAGACTGGACTGTGGGACATAAAATGATACCCGTGAAGCGAGTGCTTCTTAGCTCAAGTAGATACATGAGACTAAATGGGCTACTCCTGTCCATAGGTGAGATGAGAAGGCAAAAGGGACAGGAGCTGGTTGAATGGACATGGGAAATCTGGGGTGGAAAGGAGGAGTGTGCTGGCACAGTATATGGGGAGAGCAACTAGGGTCACATAACAATGTATATATAAATTTTTGCAGAAACTAAGTTGAACTGTAAACTTTCACTTAAAGCACAATTAAAAAAAAAGATCACAGCCAAGAAAACCCTATGGGTCAGTTCTACACTGTCACATAGGGTCTCTGTGAGTCAGAATCAACTAGTCAGCACCCAGCAACACAACAACTCACTGGTATAGAGCTTTTTACATGCATTTCATGTTGATTGTTTTAATTCATTCTCAGTGGGAAATCACTAACGAGATATCATTTCTACTTTCATCCAGTGGTGAAAGGCCACCTTTTCCACAACCTTCTCAGGTATACATTTTTATCCATATCCAAGATCATATATCTCAATCCATTTAATCTTCACTACAACTCTGTGAAGTATGGAATGTTAAACCTGTTGCCATTGAGTCTATTTTGACCCATAGCAACCCTATGGGACTGAGTAGAACTGCTGCATAGGGTTTCCAAGGCTGTGCCCTGGTGGCATAATGATTAAGAGCTCGGCTGCTAACCAAAATGTCGGCAGTTCGAATTCACCAGCCGCTCCTTGGAAACCCTATGGGGCAGTTCTACTCTGTCACATTGGGTTGCAATGAGTCAAAAATCAACTCCATGGTACCTAACAACATAGGCACGTTAAGAAGCCCTGGTGGTGCAGTGGTTAAGTGCTGGGCAACTAAGTGAGAGGTCAGTGATTAGAATTCACCCAGGGACTCTGAGAGAGAAAAGACCAGGCGATCTGCTTCCTTAAAGATTACAGCCTTGGAAACACTGTGCGGCAGTTCTACTCTGTCCTATAGGGTTGCTATCAGCTGGAATTGACTTGAGGGCACACAATAACATAGGTACATCACTAAGGACAATGGTTCTCCACTCGGGCTGCACTTTAGGATCACCTGGGGAGGCTGTTAATAAATACCTATATCTGGGCTGCACCCCAGAATATGGGATGAAACTGAACCAGGGTGGGTCCCAGGAACTAGGATTTTTTTTTTTTAATTTTCACTGATGATTCAAATATCCAGTCAAGGTTGAGAACCACTAACAAAGTACCTCTGAGTCTTTTATAAAGGGCCTACCAAAGGTTTCAAACCTGAATAAGAAAAGAAGAGGAAGGAAGGGAAGGAGGGAGGAAGAAGGAGGTATGAGAGGGAGAGAGGGAGTGTGGGGGAAGGAGAGAGGAAAGGAAGGGAAAGGGAAGAAAAGAAGCTGTTTATCCTGTCCTATGGGTGTGAGACCAGCCCCATATTCAATCTCCTACTCTGAAGTGACCCCACCTGTTGGGCTGTGTCTGTCCCCAGCAGCCACAGCCCCATCTGTGGATCTCTCTACAAGTTCACTCACTCCAGCAAGGCCCAACTCCAAACTAACTTTTTGAGGATAACGACCCCTAACATCAAAGATATTCCAAAGACCCTTCAAGCCTCCCCGCCCCACCTTTCCAGGACAGTAGTTGAACTTTTAAGATCTCTTGACTGAGAAACTACAGAATGACCCAGGTCACTGTAAACTCCTTAAGCGTTTTCAATAAATTGGTAGTCTGTTAGTCCCAACAGCACCTGCGTACATTAAAGATAACATTGCCGCATCCATGTGCAAGTCCTATTTTCCTTCTGTCTACAGACAGTGCTGCCTGTGCTCACAGTGTCAAAGTTCCCTCCAAGTCCTCCACACCCCCTAAGGGTTAAGGTCCCTCAAGTTGTGTGAGCCCCTGCAAACTACATTTTTCCCTCACTCCACAAGTCTAGACCCAAGAGGTCTTTTCCTCCAGAGGTTAATCTGATTAGAGTTGAGGTGCTAATAACTTGAATGAATGCCATTAAACAGTACCGGATAAAATCTGCATTTAAACAGGGGTTCCCAAAGGGCCAGTGGCTGGAATGTCAAGCATCTGGGTAGGGCCAGAGGAGTGAGCTTGGGGGAGGGGTCCTCTCCTAGGCCTTTGGGTAGCCTCCCACTATCTGTGTAATAATTCCTTTCATAAGCCCACTATTTTATAATTTGTAATGCAATTTAATAACAGTTTGAATGCTGATGGATTAGGAAGAAAGGCTTGGCAATCTACTTCTGAAAATTAGCCAGTAGAAACCTTATGGATGACAATGATCCAAACCACAATGACTCAGGGGATGGCACAGGATCAGGCAGCATTTCATGCCATTTTACGTGGGGTCACCATGAGTCGGGGGCTGATTAACAACAACAAAGTGTCAGCTACTGTGCTAAGTGCTTTATGTACGTCATCTTGTTTTATTTTCATGACAATCCGGTGAGGTAAGTATTGTCCCCATTTTGCGGATGGGGCACTTGAGGCTGGGAGAGTTAAGAAACTTTTCAGTGTGGGACAGAAGTGAAATTCAATCTATTTTGAATCTTGCTTTAACCCCCTCCCTTTCTAATCTATTTCTTCCGAACAATTAGTGGAGGTTATACTTGGTAGGGCCTTTTGGGTGTCACAATGGTTAAGCACTGAGCTGCTAACTGAAAGACTGGCGCTTCAAACCCACCCAGAGGCAACTTGGAAGTAAGGCTAGCCATCTGCTTCCAAAAGTCCACAGCCTTGGAAATCCTATGGAGGAGTTCTACTCTACACACATGGGGTCTCCAAGAGCCAAAATCGAGGCCATGGCAACTAACAATAACATACTTGGTAAGAGCAGTCCCTGGGTGATGTAAAAGGTTAATGCAGCTAGCCAAAGGTTGGAGGTTCTAGTCTACCCAAAGGCACCTTGGAAAAAAGCCCTGGTGGTCTACTTCCAAAAAATTGATCATTGGAAATCCTATGGAGCACAGTTCTACTCTGACACACGTGAGGGTGACATCAGTCAGAATCGACTCCACGGGAACCAGTGGTTTTCTCTTCAGGGAAGGGTAGGAAATACAGTAGTCTAGCTGGGCCCGGTATTCCTCTTAACCAAATAGGGATTTAATGAGTAAAAAAGAGGGGAGGCGGCCATCTAGGATCCATTTATTTGTCCCATCTTATCTGGAGCAAAGGAGAATGAAGAAAACAAAAGACACAAAGAAAATATTAACCCAAAGGACTAAAGGACCACGTGAAACACAGCCTCCACCAGCCTGAGCCCAGAAGAACTAGATGGTGCCCGGCTACCACCGACTGCTCTGACAGGGATCAAATATAGGGTCCCAGACAGAACATGAGAAAAATGTAGAACAGAATTCAAATTCACAAAAAAACAAAAAAAAAAACAAAAAAAAAACCAGACTTACTGGTCAGACAGAGACTGGAGAAACTTCCAAGACTATGGTCCCTGGACACCCTGCTAGCTCAGAACTGAAGCCACTCTCTAAGTCCACCTTTCAGCCAAAGATTAGACAGGCCTATAAAACAAATAATATACGGGAAGAATGTACTTCTTAGTTCAATCAAATATACAAGACCAAATGGGCAACTCCTGCCCAAAAGCAAGACCAGAAGGCAGGAAGGGACAGCAAAACTGGACAAATGGACATGGGGAACCTGGGATGGAAAGGGGGAAGGTGCTGTCACATTGTGGGGACTGCAACCAATGTCACAAAACAATTTGTGTATAAATTTTTGAATGAGAAACTAACTTGCAACGTAAACTTTCATCTAAAGCACAATAAAATAATTTTTAAAAAAAAGAAGAAGAAGAAGAAGAAGAAGAGGGGAGGCTGGCTATTGAGGAGGCAATTAGCAACCTCTGCCACATACACATTCACAGAACAATTTGCTTTTCTTCATATCACTTCTCTGAGTTTACAGTTACACGTTCATTAGTTTGAGTGTTTGAGTATTTTATTAATGTCTCCCACTGGACTATAAATTCCCTAAGAGCAAAGAGTGTGTCTGTTTTGTGTTCACTACTGAATTGATAATGCTTAGCATAGACCTAACACATAGTCAGTGCTCTATAGGTATTCCTGGAATGAATTGAAGAGTAAGCATTCAGCCTTATGGAGGTACTTTCTTCCTTAAGGCATTTCTGGTTTATCTAATTTTCAGTGACTTTGTAGGCAGGAGGATAGGATAATAGGTTCTTGAATTCCTACATATTAATGGGAATACCCCTGGGACAAGGAATTAGTTGTGGTCTCCGTAGAAGTAGAAGCCGCCTGCAGAGATAAAACATTAGATGGCCCCAGGTCTGTAATATGTTTAAGCAAGGGATTGACCTCCTCCCTGGCCAGTCCTGGAGGGCTCCTTAGATGTTGGTCCATGGTGTAGTATTGAACAGTCTAACCTAAGAAGTTAGCAGCCCATGAATTCTTGACCTTGTTACATCATTAACAATCCAGGGCTTGACTTGAAAGGGGCAGATTCAATCCCCTGAGAGGTACACATTACCCAGAAACCTCTGGTTATACTGGCATCTATAAGCAGGAAAAGTCCAATCCAATCAGTAACTCTCCAAAACTCCACTTTTCATAAACATGAATGACAGAAGTAAGTTATAGAATGTTTGTCATAGGAGGAACCTTCTCGATGACATTGCCAACCCCTTCATCTTACATGCCAGGACACTGAGGCTCAGAAAGTTGAGGCCTCTCACCTGGGTCACATATTACAGATCTGGGGCCATCTAAAGGCAAGTCAGTGACCAAATGAGGCCTAGAACCCAGGACTACTCAAGATCTTCTGAGAGCCAGAATGCCGAGGGCCTGCAGTGAGAGCTGGGAACACTTTCCCACTTCTCTTCCCTCTCTTCATTCTGAATGTTTAAAGAAAAAAACCTAGGTGGTGAAGTGTCCATTTTCCGTTAAGTAGAAGCCCTTGCAAACCTTGGCTTTCCTTCCCACAAATTTTCTATTGAAAGATCCAGCTTGATAGTCAGACCTCAAAATGTTCAACCCCAAATACAGCTACATCTGTGGCTCTGGTCTCAAGTAGCTAACTTTAACAATAGACAAAGCAACCTTTACAGGCAGTGAGTAGCTGCTGAATTGTAAATAGTGACTGCTCTTGGGAAACTTAGATTCTGTTAGAGTACACAGGATGCATATCTGAAACAAATGACCCCTAATGAAGCTGTTGACCTGAGCTTTGTCCAAAGAGGAAAACCGGTTACCGCCTCTACTCTTCCCCTTCCCCTCACTATCAAGCAGGATGCCTCTGCAGTACGAATCAAATGACTGCTGTGTAGCCTAAGTCGAGTTTAGTGTTTTCACCTGAAATTCTAAGTTCAAGAATTCTGACATAACCCGTTACTTACTCTCACTTGTTGTTGTTAGGTGCCATTGAGTTGGTTCCAACACATAGCGACTTGATGTATAACAGAATAGACCATTGCCAGGTCCTGCGCCATCCTCACAATCATTGCTATGTTTGAGTTCATTGTTGCGGCCATTGTGTCAGTCCATCAAGTTGAGGGGCTTCCTCTTTTTCGTTGACCCTCTACTTAACCAAGCACAATGTCCTTATCCAGGGACTGGTCCCTCCTGATAACATGCCCAAAGTATGTGAGACAAAGTCTCACCATCCTCACTTCTAAGGAGCATTCTGGTAGTACTTCTTCCAAGACAGATTTGTTTGTTCTTCTGGCAGTCCATGGTGTATTCAATATTCTTCATCAACACCGTAATTCAAAGGCATCAATTCTTTGGTCTTTCTCATTCAATGTACATCTTTCGCATGCATATGAGTCAATTGAAAATACCATGGCTTGGGTCAGGTGCACCTTAGTCCTCAAAGTGACATCTTTACTTTTTAATGCTTTAAAGAGGTCTTTTGCAGCAGATTTGCCTAATGCAATGCATCCTTTGATTTCTTGACTGCTGCTCTCATTAGTGTTCAATAAATGTTTCTAACACTTGTTGATTGGTGGCCTGAGTTAATTAACTAAGAGCACATCTGTAATAATGACCTGTTGAGGAATGCATTACAAACAACTTTAATCAAGATTGGCATAATTATGATTCATTTGGTATTTACTCTGTTCCAGGCTGCTAACCAAAAGGTCGGCAGTTTGAACCCACAGGAGAAAGACATGGCAGTCTGCTTTCGTAAACAGTTACCATCCTGGGAACCCTATGAGGCAATTCTACTCTGTCCTATAGGGCTGCTATGAGTCGGAATCAGCTCAAAGGCAGTGGGTTTGGTTTTATGTTCCAGGCACATTACATACATTATCTTTAATCCTCAAACACACATGCAAAGAGGGTATTATTATTTAAAGAGGAAACAGACTCAGGAATCATTTGCCCAAAGGCACACAGCTTTTTAAGTAGTGGAGACAGGACCTGAACTCAGTTCTGGATGATTCCAAAGTCCTTATTCTTCTACTCCCATGCCATCTTCTAACTTTGTAAGGTGTGCTTGTCCATGGGCTAGCCCTGACCTTTCTACTATGGCAGTCAAATGAAATCAACATTTTTAAAAACCAGTTCAGCTTACATTGTCCCATTTTCAGGACCAGTGGGCAAGCAACTATTTGCAACTGTGTAGGACGTTTACTTGGAGTGGAAGGGTGCTGGGGGTGTTGGGAGAGGTCCTCTTTATCTGCAAATAGATATGAAGCAGGCAATGGGCATTCTGAATATTTTCACCAGGGAGGTAACCTTAGGGTTGTAGAACTGCTTAAAAGAAACCGGCCAAGATAAAAAGGGATTTCTCATTCCCTTTACAAACAATTTTCTGTTAGCACTCCCTAAAACAGAGAACAGAGGCTGATCTTTCATGTGACATTGTTTAGACAATGCCTCGCCTCTCTGGTGAAAGGGGTCCTAAGGTTAAACCCCCTATAAGGACTCTTCCACCATCTTACACCCCTTGAGTCACTGGAGGGGGACACATAGATTGGTATCAATGTCCAACAGGGGATGCACAGAAGGGGAGGAAATGGTAGGGGAGGGTGAGGGAAGGGGTGCAAGATTCTACTCCGTACCTAACCGTCCTGGCTTGTATGATACTAATGGCTTGGTTATCCATCAACCCCTGTCGTTTCCAACTCTGGATTGTTTACAAAACCTTCACCCTAGTATGCACCGGGCTGCCTTACATAGCCCTTGCTCCTTCTTTTGGAAGGAGGTATTGCTTTTGTTACAGCAAAATCCAAAACCTTAACTTAGCTTCCAGGCAAGACACACCCAAAAGCGGGTCTGAAGGAGACGGATTGCTTCCCCAAGTGAACACATCTCCTGTGAACTGTGGACACTTTATCTTATATCCTCAAAGACATTCTCTACCCATCTCCCTCACCCTACACTTTTGAAGTGAGTTTAGCATGGGGTGGGGGAATGCAGACTACTGAGCAACCTACTGGGATGAGTGCCAACAAATCTAAACACAAAGGGATGAAGGACGAAGGTAGGCAGGAAAAGCAGATTCTAAGTCATTTCACAATGGTCCATACAGCTCAGTAAAGCCTAGGGCCAGGACAGAGGATCTCTTAGGGGAAAATGTACTTCTCACATCCCAAGTGCTCGTTCTCGAATGAGGGCCTATTCAGGGAGCTGCATCTGAAAAGATAGCCCCTGCTGTCTGCCATGTAAATGTCAAGACTCGCAGGCACGAGGTGCAGTGTGGATGTCCCCTCCACAAATTCTACCTGCTCACACCAAGACTTCACGGTACCAATAAACAATTTGTCAATCCTAAATCAAAAGATGGGTGTCATGGATTGAATTGTAACCCTCAAAAATATCTGCCAACTTGGCTAGGTCATGATTCCCAGTATTGCATGATTGTCTACCATGTTGTCATCTGATGTGATTTCCCTATGTGTTGTAAATCCTGTATAGTGGGTGGAATGAGATGGATTAGTGGCAGTTATATTGATGAGATCTATAAGATTAGATAGTGTCTTAAGCCAATCTCTTTTGAGATATGAAAGACAGAAGCAAGCAGAGAGACATGGGGACCTCATACCACCAAGAAAGCAGTGCCGGGAGAAGAGCACATCCTTTGGACCTGAGGTTCCTGCTCTGAGATGCTCCCAGACCAAGGGAAGATTGATGACACTGACCTTCCTCCAGAGCCAACAGAGACAGAAAGACTTCCCCTGGAGCCGGTGCCCTGAGTTCAGACTTCTAGCCTACCGGACTATGAGAGAATAAACTTCTCTTTGTTAAAGCCATCCACTTGTGGTATTTCTGTTATAGCAGCACTAGATGACTAAGACAATGGGCATCTCACTCGATCTGAGGATAACTGAAAGTCTGGCTCCCTTCTGCTGTCAGTACCAGTCTCTGGTCCACTCACCGTCCTCACCCCACCCCTCACAAAAATGAGTGTGCGCTCAGAGAATGCAAGGTCATTTTAACATGGCCTTGAATAAAGCAGATGAAGGTGGGTTCACCCCAGGAAGTAATTCTTAGATATTCCAAAGGCTTTGAGATTCCTGTATCTCCTAATAGGGGACACAAAGACATCTCAGAAGACCAGTATTATAAGTCAACATTTTGGAAATTGGATGATTTGACATAACGTATATTTGAAGGAGGGGCAGTGGTCATTCAGTGATAGAATTCTCACCTTCCATGTGGAAGACCTGGGTTCAACTCCCAGCCAACGCTCCTCAGGCAAAGCCACCATTCATCTGTCAGTGGTGCTTTGCTTGTTGTTATGATGTTGAATAGGTTTCAGTAGAGCTTCCAGACTAAGACAGACTACTTCTGAAAATCGACCAATGAAAATCCTATGGATCACAATGGTCCAATCTGCAACTGATCATGGAAGATGGCACAGGATCAGGCAATGTTTCGTCTGTTGTGCATGGGGTGGTCATGAGTTAGGGGACAACTTTATGGCAGCTAATAACAACAACAAATTTAAAGGAACTATGTTGTAAACCCTTTTTCACAGGCAACCCTGTCTCCCCTACTTCATCTTGGCTCTGGGTAGCCGTGGGTGTGGGTAACTGAGAGTTGGTGGTAAAGGCAGCCATGGGTTCCTCTTGCCAGCCAGCTGAGCTGCCACGGTGGGTGGTAAAGCTGGCAGGACTCCAGGTCCAGTCAAGTGGTTCTTGTGGGTTTACACTACACAGGAGCTTGAGCTGGCAGAGCCCAAAAAGTATTTTGCCCCCAGCATGTTCTCCCTTGATTTTCATACCTTTCTGGATTTTAATGGTAGTATAATTCATGGGTGTCTGATTCATTGAAAATACCTCAGCGAGGTCTGGTTTGTGAGAGCTATTTGATGATGAAGATGCCTTTCTCTCCTGGTCTTCTAAGCCTGTCTGCTCCAAACCCCAACTCTGGCTGGAAGCTAGCGAGGTACAACCCAAATTATAGAGTGAAGGGAGCTCAGGTACTGTGCAGAAGTAAGTTGAATCCTCCAACATATCCCATGATTCTGACCCCTATTTCACAGACAGGAGAACTGAGACTCAGAAAAGGGCAGTCACCTGCCCTACAGTTAGTAGGTGAGACTCCAGAGATTTGAAAGGGGCTCTGCCTGACTCCATAGACTGCCTTTCCCACTGCACGCATTGCATCTCTCGGACGCAGGCTGCCCAGCCCAAGGAGGCCAGCCAATAGCTTATGCTTCACTTGGCTTCTCTCCTCAGTTTTATCATTGTGAAGCCCCACACAAGCAGGAATCTGGAAGGGTCATTTCAGTTCCCCAGCAAAAACCATCCTGGCTCGTGTGGTACCGTTGGCAGTGAAAGTTTGCCATGTGCTAACCACTGATCCTGGTGGTTTGGGGAGTAAGTGGTGAACTCAAGAGGGACACAACATGCAACAGGACAGGTCTAAACTATGCTTCTGCCACTCAGGGCCCACTCCAGAGAGGCCTCATGTTCCCTACCTGTAAAGCAAGACCAATAGGATGGCTGGTCTTTAAGATGCATTCCCACTCGAACAATCTGCAAGGGTAAGTTGACACAGCCATCTTGGTGTCAGAAGATGCTGCTCCAGATTGTGTCTGAAGGTAGAACTGGAGGACAGCGGCTACAGTTACAGCCAGAGGGATTAGATTACAGACAGGGGTTTCCTGACAAATTGCTGAAACCCGTTGCTATGGGGTCAATTCTGACTCATGGCAACCCCATGTGTTACAGAGCAGAACTGCTCCAGAGGGTTTTCTTGGCTGTGATCTTTATGGAAGTAGATTGCCAGGCCTTTCTTCAGCAGAGCCACTGGGTGGATTCCAACTGCCAACCTTTCAGTTAGTGGTCAAGTACAAACCATTTGCACCACCCATGGTCCTTGACAAATTGCTAAACACAGCACTAATTAAGGGCCATTTACAGAATTTCTTTTCCGGGAAATACAAACCCACTATCATAGTTAGAAAAAGTCTGCCTGAAAGGATAAACCAGAAACTTAGGACTTTTTAGCTTGGAAGGATACAGCTAAGAACGGATAGTCTCGTGAAATGAGGTGGGCAGAGGTGGAATTCTCACTGGGGAAATAAAACCTAGCCTGTTTCCTTTACAGAGTTGCCAGGATCAAATAAGATAAAATCTCTGAAAACATTTTGTCAGCTGTTTGGTGCCAAGGCAAGGTTAAGGGTTGTTTATTGTGTGCAGGAGCTGGGAGTTCTCTCTTGAGGCTTTAAAGAGGTAAATAAAGACAGCATTACCTTGCACAGAAGGGGAGTAAACCACCCAATACAATGGACTCCAAACAAAACTTCAAGACAATTCATGAATATCAAAGCCTTTCAGATTAAAACCAAGGCATGGCACTGTGGCTTGACACAAAAAATTATCATGATCTTTAATATCACCCATCACTGTTTGGATATACATTTGATTCCCACCACACCAATGGGGTTAGGCAGATCAGGGAATATTATTCCATTCTACAAATATGGAAACTGAGGCTTGAAGAGGTTACATGAGTTGCTCAAGGAGTCTCAGCCAGCAAAGTAGTACAGCCACATCTTCTAACTCTGGATAGAAGTCAATGTGCTTTCCAATAATGTAGCTCAGTCCTTTCTGGAAAAAAAAAAAAAAAATTTCATTCCTTCAACAGATATTTATTAAACGTCTTCAAAATGAAGGCAGTGACAAAGTGGGGTGTATTTTCTTTCCAATCTTATTGTGAGATTAAAAAAAAACCCTGTTGCCGTTGAGTAGATTCCAACCCCTAGTGACCATATTGGCCAGAGTAGAAATGCCCCATGGAGTTGCCAAGGCTGTGAGTCTTTAGAGAAGCAGACTGCCACATCTTTCTCCTGTGGAGTGGCTGGTGGGTTCGAATAGTCGACCTTTCAGTTAGCAGCCATGTGCTTAACCACTATAACACCAGACGTCCTATTGTGAGATTAAACCAAAACGATTGCCATTGAGTTGATTCTGACTCATAGTGACCCTATAGGACAAAGGAGAACTGCCCAGTGGGGTTTCCAAGTAGTGGCTGGTGGATTTGAACTGCCGACCTTTTGGTCAACATTTGAGCTCTTAACCACTGCACCACCAAGGCTCCATTGTGAGATGAGGACACTTAATGAAATAGTAACATCATGTCATTCCTCTGCTCTAAAAACACCCAATGTTATCTCACTGTCTTACCATGGCCTAGATTGTCCTAATGATTTGGTCCAACTTTTTGACCTCTTCTCCTGACTCTTCGTATCTCCTTCCCCATATTCTAACTACATTGACCGTCTATCCAGTCCTCAAGGACACCAACCAAGCTTATTCCTGCCTCAGAGCCTTGTACATCCCATTTTCTCAGTACACACACGTCTGCATCGTTAGAGCCTTGTACATCCCATTTTCTCAGTACACACACGTCTGCATCGTTCTCATTATTCAGATCTATGTGCAGCCAGCTTCGAGAAGCAGAAACTCCAGGGTCTGACTAGAGGCTGTTTTAGGATGTATGGCATGTCCTTGATGGCTGTTTCTGTAATCTGCCCTGTGCATTGATGCTATCTCTTTAGAAATTAACATAATAATGACCTCTTCCTTGGAGTACCTCCCATATGATAATGTTCAATATGTTTGAGTGATGCTGCCTGATTCAAATAGTAGCTACTCACACTAAATATATTCTGATACACTAATTGTTGATGTTTCTCTAAGCAGCTTAGGTTTGTGACAATTCAACTGCACAGTGTATACTATGCTTAACCCTGCCTTTGACTGCTAACAGAAAGGTCGGCAGTTCAAACCCACACAAAGGCACTTTGGAAGAAAGGCCTGGCGATCTGCTTCTGAAAGGTCAAAGCCTTGAAAACCCTGTAAATTGCAGTTCTACTCTGCATGTATAAGGTTGTCATGAGTCAGAATCAACATGATGGCAACTGGTTATAGATGGGAAAAGAAACAAACCCCTTCTTTAAGTTACATTGAAATCCAATTGTCTACAGGACAAAGTGTCAGCAGCAGTACAGCACCACAATCACATAGTATAAAAGCTCCAGACTTTGTTTTGTTGTTTGTTGACATCTGGCATCAATTTACAAACAGTTTCCTCAGCTTCCAGACTTACTTTGAACACTCTAAACCCCCCCAAAAAATAAACTCGTTGCCGTCAAGTCAATTCTAACTCGTAGTGACCCTACAGGACAGAGTAGAACTGCCCCATAGGGTTTCCAAGGCTGTAAATCTTTATGGAAGCAGACTGCCACATCTTTCTCTTGCGGATCAGCTGGTAGGTTCTCACCACTGACCTTTTAGTTAGCAGCCAAGTGCTTAACCACAGCACCACCGGGAAAATAAACAACAAAAAAAAACCAAACCCATTGCCATTGAGTTGATTCCGACTCACAGTGACCCTATAGGACAGGGTAGAACTGTCCATAGGGTTTCCAAGGAGCAGCTGGTGTATTTGAACGGCCAGCGTTTTGGTTAGCAGCCGAGCTCTTAACCAGTGCACCACCAAGGCTCCAAACCACCAGGAAGTCCCTGATAAATATTGACTACAGGAAAGTATCAGTAAGTTGTGGGCAGCAAGCTGCAGTCCTCTTCGGCTTTGTGTGTGTGTGTGTGTGTATATACACGTATAAAACCGGAAAACAAAAATCAAACCCATTGCTGTGGAGTGATTCCCACTTATAGTGAGCCTGTAGGACAGAGTAGAACTGCTCCACAGGATTTCCAAGGAGCAGCTGGTGGATTCGAACTGCCCGCCTTTTGGTTAGCAGCTGAATGCTTAACCACTGTGCCACCAGGGCTCCATATACATGTATATACAAACCTGCAAAAGCCAGAATCTGTGTAAGGCAGAAACCTGTCAGAGAAGGAAAACGCAAATATTTTCCACAAATAGAGAGAGAGAGAAAAGTGGTAAGACTGTACCCTGTCAAAGGCAGAAAACTTGCAAGATCCAGAAAAACAAGGCAATCCCATGGAGTTCCAGCTCTAACAGGTTTCACTGTGTGTGTGTGTGTGTATATATATATATATATATGTGAGTGTATGTGTGTATGTGTGCTTCAAATTAGCACATCTCCATTACTTATTTTTAATAAACTTTGTATTCTATATGGCAGTTAATTTGGAGGACTCCCAGTTCTACAGTCTCGTTCCTTCCTCTCCATTCCCCTCAACATTACACACAACCACCTCCCACCCCTAACCTCTCCCCCCACCACCCCCCAGCTAAACTCCTCAGCTTCCACAGCACATTCACAATGGTTCCGAGTCATTAGAGCTCTCTTCTGGGTACTGGGCATGTCTTCGACCCTGAGCCACCACATATGCCTGCACTGAAGTAGTTGATTTGAAAGAAACACTGATAGCCCAGTGATTGTAAAGGCAGAGAATCAGAATTTGAGTTGCTACAATTCTGTTATTTTATGGGAGGACTTAGTGTTGTTATCCGGGTTTAAACTCTAAACCAGTGAAACAGCACATGACCTGCAAGGTATAATATTTTGTTTGGTAGTAGTTCATTTTATTTCATACATGAAATATTTTTGCCAAATTTGAATAATAGCTTTCATACTGGTGTTTATTCTTTTTAAATTGAAACCAAGAATGAACCAAGAAAATGATGATTATCACGTGATTACTACTGAAAATGATTTTGAGGTATAGAGGAAGGAGGTATAAAAACTTTATCAATCCTAGGTGTTAAATACAGTAGGTGCACAAAAGACAGTGTGTGCCACTTAGCCAAACACATTGAATTCCAGTGGTCAACATTTTACTCACAAGCTATGTTCCCTGCTACGTTATTATTGCTACCATTCTTCTAGAATGGCTTAGGTACAAGCAAGGAGTGGTGGAGATGACCTAGGAGATCTATGTTGCTATTATTCATTCATTCATTCAAAAAATACTTATTGAACACCTTTATTGCATGTTTGGTATGATTAGAGCACTGCATTTGACCCTGGAGGAGGTTATAGGGATAAGGAATTTAACAGTTCCCTATTTATTCCAAAATTCAGAAAAATAACAATAAATGAAGGTTAAATATCTTGGTCTTTAAATGACTACAATTATAATATCGTTTCTAAAATGGACCTATTAAAAATGGGGGTTTATAGGAAGGAAACACACACGTATAAGGAAGTAGTTGATAAACAGTAGGTCTGTTTATGTTATTATATATTGAAAAGATGAGTCTTAAACTGCTGTTGAGAAACTAGTAATTGTGAATAAATTCTCTCATAATGGAGAGCAACGCATGCTCCAACACCATCCCAACATTTAGACAGCTTCTCGACATGTCTCTGGAACACGTTGTGAAGTGCATTTTACTGATTTATTTAATAAAACAATTCTTGCTCATTATTCCTCTTATTATCATTCCTAATAATAATAGGGTGTTTGAACATGTTACTCTAGCTCTGGGATTGGCCAGAAGAGAAGGCTTATAGTCTTCTGTTTATTCCCATCTAACAGTGGAGACCTGTGAACAAACTGGCGTGAGCACGGGGTGGAGAAGAGACACCACCTTAGCGGCTGGGGAGGGAAGGTGGTCAAAGCGACCGGGGTGTATTGGTGGGAAGGGGAGTTCTGCTGTTCTATGTCACTCTTCAGCAACATGGTGCTGAGACCATGCTATCCTTGCAGTCCCTCACACGTGTTTGTAGGGATGTCAAACATCCCAGGAAGTTGTTGTAAGGTGATGGAAAAAAAATTGGAAATGAATGACGGTGATGGTTGCACAGCATGATGAACACAACAAACGTCACTGAACTAAACATGTGAAGAACGTTGAAATGGTAAATGTTTTGTTACATATACATTTGCAACGATAAAGAAAAAAAAATCACAGGCAGAGTACATTCCAAAATGGATTGCAGTCTTTGCTTTTGAACCAGGCCCTAGCATTACGGAGATCTGAACCCAGGCTCTTCCTGTGGCAGGCAGGGACCAGGCTGGCCTCCTTCATTAGATCTTTGAAAAGACTGGTTAACAGAAGGAGCCCTGGTGGTTCAGTGGTTAAGAGCTCAGCTGCTAACCAAAAGGTCAGCTGTTCGAATCCACCAGACACTCCCTGGAAACCCTATGGAGCAGTTCTACTCTGTCTTACAGAGTCGTTATGAGTTGGAGTCAACTGACAGCAATGGGTTTGGTTAACAGTAGGAGTCATAGCACATAGGGAAGGTGGAGCTTCTTATTTTGGACATTGTTAATTTTCTAGCTAAGGCAATGGTGGAAAAAAAGCTAAGACATTGAAATCCAACTCCCTGTCTGTAACAGCATGGATGGAGACTTTCTCTCTGGTATAAAAATAACCAGTACCAGTAGCTGTCAAGCCGACACTGACTCATGATGATCCCATGTGTGTCAGAGTAGAACTGTAGGTTTTCAATGGCTGATTTTTTTGGAAGTAGATCACCAGGCCTTTCTTCCAAGATGCATCTGGGTGAACTCGAACCTCCAACCTTTCAGTTAGCAGTCAATCACATTAACTATTTGCACCACCCAGGGACTCCAGCATAAAAGTAGTAACTAGCAATTGCAGAACATGCTGGAGTCAACAACAGGCTTGGCCACACACAATCCCACTAGTTACAGGACTTTACTTTCATCCTGTAGAACACAGGTTCAGTGCTCCTTGTCCTGGCCACAAAGGAGCTGAAAATCAACCTGGAATACCAGGAAAAGCAGGCTTTTCTGTTTACTAGAGGTGAGGCCTTGGGGAAGTTACTTCAACATTCTGAGTCCTAATTTCTTCATCTGTATAATGTAAATTATAATACCAAGCATACAGGCATGTTATGAGTCTTTGACACAAAAATATATGTGTACGTAAAATGGCTAGTACATTCAACCAAAGGTAGCTACTATTATACTGTTGCTGTTGTTGTTAGGTGCCATCAAGTCAGTTCCAACTCATAGCAACCCTACGAACAACAGAACAAAACACTGCCCAGTCCTGCGCCATCCTCACAATTGTTGTTAGGCTTGAGCCCATTGATCCAGCCACTGCGTCAATCCATCTCATTGAGGGTCTTCCTTTTTTTTTGCTGACCCTGTACTTAACCAAGCATGATGTCCTTCTCCAGGGACTGATCTCTCCTGACAACATGTCCGAAGTGTGTAAGACGTAGTTTTGCCGTCCTTGCTTCTAAGGAGCATTCTGGTTGTACTTCTTCCAAGACAGACCTGTTCATTCCTTTGGTGGTCCATGGTATTATACTGATATCACCCAACTACATCTGGTATCGCTGTCATTTTCATTATAGCTCAGTCCAAGTGGGGACTGGGCTCTCAATGCTATTCACTTTTACTCAGAGTCTTGAGAAATTCTCTTTTCCACATTCTAGCCAAGGCCAGGATAAAAAGAGTGAACTGGATATTTTATTTCCTCCCAAGGAACCTGAAGATCAGTGTGACACAAAAAATTAATTACTGGTGTTTAATAACCGCACTGAGGGCAAAGTATAATTATTCCCATGCTTGAAATGGAGAAACTGAGGCTTAGAAGAAAGAAATTAAGGGAACTGCTCAGAAGCTTATAATAAGGCGGAGATTTTCCTCAAGAGGTTCTGTGTGTTTTTTCTAAGAGCGTTTTTTTTTTTTTTTTTTTTGGCTAGTATCACGTTGGTGAACAAGAAAATCCTTTCTGCAGTCTGAATAAAATGAATTGGAATCAATATTGATAAAGAGAACTCTTTACAGTTTACAAAGCACTTTCACATAAATGTCTGACTTACTTCTAGTAATACTACTTTTGAGATAGGTATTACTATTATCATCATTTTACAAATGATGAAACTGAAATTCTGAGAGGTTATTTGACCTGTCTAAACTCATGGTACTCAAATAAGTGGAGTCCAGGTCAGTGTGGCTCCAAACTCCATCCCATCATTAAATTTCTTGAGCACATAAAGTGAAAATGGAGTGGGTATTTTGCTCGAAGTATATTCCCGACCCCTATATCCCTCCTCACCTGCCCTCTGCATCTTCCCTGTCAGTCCATGCAAGGATTTTCAAATCCTTGCTTCTAAGTCACCTCACTGTTAAGCCTTCATTGGTTAATGTCTTCCTTTCAGATATCAAGGTATCCTAATTCTTTACCTTACCCATGTCCCCCTGACACTCTGACAGTGTGAGATGTGAGTCATGCACTTATAGATTTCTGTTTTACCACCGACTTAAAAACCAATCCCTGTCAAGGGTAGTCCAAGGTCTGTGGGTCTTGAAGCTCATGTAATTTGAGGGACTCTCTAGAAGAAAAAGAATTAGGTACAGAGCCTTGGAAGAAGCCCATTTGAGTGAGGGGCCCTAAACCTTAAGCTTGATAGCTTCATAGAAGATTGACAGAATCCACCTCTGTCCCCATGTAAGATGCAACTCCAGTCTGGTTACCCTTTAGAGAGTCTACTTTGGGCCAGATGCTGAGCCAGATACCTTGAAGGTTTAGCTTGCTTAACTCTTACAACAACATAGTGAAGAAGATCTGATCATCTCTGTTTTATAATTCGACTCCTCTCTAGTTATGCGTTTTCAACTCAAGTTTGAGTTTCTTGAGCTCAAGGGCCCTACCTTCTATTCCTTGATAACCCCCATGAAGCCCAATACAACCCATTGGAGCTCATCAATGTTTTATGAATGAATGAATGAATAAATAGTACATATTCAATAACTAAAAGAGCCCTGGTGGCACATGGTTAAAGCTCTCGGCTGCTATCCTAAATGTTGGCAGTTCTAACCCACCAGCTGCTCCAAGGGAGAAAGATGTGGTAGTCTGCTTCTATAAAGATTTACAGCTTTGGAAACCCTATGGGGCAGTTCTACTTGATTCAATTTGACTGCAGTGGGTTTGGTTTGGGTTATTCCATAACTACTCGTTGAATTTATAGCAGAAAACTTGATGGTTATTATAATTACCATTTATTGAGTTCTATTATGATCTACTCACTCCTCATGTATTATCTTAATCCTCACAACAACCCCACAAGTGGGCATTATCATCCCTATTTTACAACTGAAGAAACTGAGGCTAGTGGAGGTTAGTCACTTCCCCAAGGTCAAACAGTAAGTGGCAGGGCCAGGTATAATTAGCTCTAAAGTTGAAGTTCTTTCCAGCTCACTACTACGTCTCAGAAGCAAGAACCAGGAGAACTTCAATTAGAATTGTGTCCTGCCTGGCTCTACACCAGCCCACCATGTATGCCTTCACTTGTACATGAAGAGGTGGAGGGAGGCCCCTTCCACCTCTAACAGGCTTTGTCTTCTCCTGCCTCTTCATGTTCCCACAATGCCTCAGGTAAGCTCTGCCCACATAACATAATAATTATACAAATATGAATGTGGGCAAAATTCTCTTAGTGGGTCTGCAATAAGAAGGTGAATTAAAAAAAAAAAAAAAAGACAGGTAAACAGTGTAACCATGCCAAGGAGACTCCTAGGGTGCTGAGGTCTACATCTTGTGAACACCGCCTGGGCCCACGCAGACAGGAGGGGGAAAGAAGACACTCTGATGCTTCTACCTTCTGCCTCAGACTGCTCTGCAGATAAGCCAACAGGAAGATGCACTTTGTGGTCTCTTTTGGCCAACAAGATCTGTGATCATAGGGAAATGGGAATGTGAATGCCAGGTTCCCACCAAGTTCTGGTGATGATGAGGTTTCTCTTGGGCAATTTGTATATGATGAAAATATAGTAGTGTTTTTTAAGAGGTTTCAAGAGCCTCAGGCAAAAGATGCTCTGATAGCATTGGAATGAGATTCTCAAAGGCTTTCACCTCCATTATCTCATTGAAGTCTCTCTAAACCTTCAGGGGTAGGAGGGAGGCAATCATAACAATTCCCATTTTACAGAGAATTTCAAATTTCTGCCCAGGATCTTAAAAGCTAGAAGTTCACCGTGTTTATTTTATACTTGGCTGATTGCCCTTCATATAAGAAGTTTCTAGAATAAAGGAAAAACAGAGATATTTTCTTTCTCATTGTAATTCAGTTAACACTGAAGAGAATTTGTTATTTAAAGAATGCTGTTAGGTGCTGAGAGAGACGGTTATGATGATGATGACAACAATGACTGTGACTGTCACCAGAGACCTGAATTTATTCAAGAATAACGGCACAAAGTAGCTCATCTGTTCTTAAGGCCCTGAGCACTGAGGCCCAAAGACCTTGTGGAGTCCTCCAGGCTTGGTGACAAACAACTCCTAACATGAGCTGGGGAAAAAAAAAAAAAAAAAAAAAAAGGAGGGAGATCAGAATCAACTTGATCTTTAATCTGTAGTCCAGGTTTATAGTTTACAGTTCTGGGATTCCAGGTGACTCTCTGAACTGGCCAGTCAGTAACTTGTTCCTATAGGGATGTCTGGCTTGGTCCGGGGCCCTTGCTTCATCAGTTATCTGCTGTGGTACATGAAGAGATCCTCTGCTCATGACCTTCCTCAAGAAAGGACTTGAGGAGGAGTGTGATTAGTTGGCAAATTCCTGCTTTAGCTCCCTCAGGGTCCACATCAGCTTCCTTGGGGGTGGGATGGGGCAGCCAATGACTGAAAAAGGTAGCAGTATAAGGGTCTGGCCATTTCTGCCCCAAGAGGGACACCTCAATTGGGTAAACTTTGTTCCAGAGATCCCCACTGGGGTGGCAGAGACTTTGTTAGGTGTGCATTGTGGTCTTATGGCTCCTCTTGCCCAATTTTGCTTCCTTCCCTTTTCTTTCACAGTGTTACTCCCTAAGACAACCACAAATTTACACACCAACACTAATGCAAAAGATGAGGAAATTGAAGATGTTTACCAATTTCTGCAGTCTGAAATTCATCAAACATAAGATCAAGATGCATTGATAATTACTGGTAATTGGAATTTGAAAGTTGGAAACAAAGAAGAAGGATCAGTAGTTGGAAAATATGGCCCTGGTTATAGAAACGACACCGAAGATCGCATGATACAGTTTTGCAAGTCCAACGACTTCTTCATTGCAAATACCTTTTTTCAACAACATAAATGTGGATCTCACTAGATGGAAAACACCAGACTCAAATCGACTACATCTGAGGAAAGAAGCAATGGAGAAGTTCAATATCATCAGTCAGAACAAGGCCAGGAGTCAACTGTGGAACAGATCATCAATTGCTCACATTCAAGTTCAGGTCGAAGCTGAAGAAAATTAAAACAAGTACGCCAGAGCCAAAGTACAGCACTGAGTATATCCCACCTGAATTTAGAGACCATCTAAAGAATAGATTTGATGCACTGAATACTAATGACCCAAGACCAGACGAGTTGTGGGATGACATCAAGGACATCACACATGTAGAAAGCCAGAGGTCATTAAAAAGACAGGAAAAAAAGAAAAGACCAAATGGATGTTAGAAAAGACTCTGAAACTTGCTCTTGAACGTAGAGTAGCTGAAGTGAATGGAAGAAATGATGAAGTAAAAGAGCTGAACAGAAGACTTCAAAGAGCAGCTTGAGAAGAAAAGTAAAGTATTATAATGAAATGTGTAAAGACCTTTTAGAAAACCAAAAGGAAGAACATGCTTGGCATTTCTCAAGCTGAAAGAACTGAAGAAAAAATTCAAGCATCAAGTTGCAATTTTGAAGGCCTCTATGGGCAAAATATTGAATGACGCAGAAAGCGTCAAAAGAAGATGGGAGGAATACACAGTCACTGTACTAAAAAGAATCTATCGACATTCAACCATTTCAGGAGGCAGCATTGATCAAAAACCGATGGTACTGAAGGAAGAAGTCCAACCGCACTGAAGGCATTGGCAAAAAACAAGCCTCCAGGAATTGACAGAATACCAATCGAAATGTTTCAACAAATGGATGCAGCAGTGGAGGTGCTCACTCATCTGTGCCAAGAGATTTGGGAGACAGTTACCTGGCCAACTGACTGGAAGAGATCCATATTTATGCCTTTTCCCAAGAAAGGTGATCCAATTGAATGTGGAAATTATCAAAGAATATCATTAGGATCACACATAAGTAAAATTTTGCTGAACATCATTCGAAAGTGGTGGCAGCAGTGCATCGACAGGGAACTGCCAGAAATTCAAGCCAGATTCAGAAGACACTGTGGAGCAAGGGATACTATTGTTAATGTCAGATGGATCTTGGTTGAAAGCAGAGAATACCAGAATGATGTTTACCTGTGTTTTATCGACTGTGCAAAGGCATCCGACCGTGTGGATCATAACAACTTATGGATAACATTGGGAAGAACGGGAATTCCAGAACACTTAATTGTGATCATGGAGCCGAAAGAGGGAATACTTCGTGGTTTAAAATTGGGAAAGGTGTGTGTCAGGACTGTCTCCCGTCACCATACTTATTCAATCTGTATGCTGAGCAAATAATCCAAGAAGCTGGAGTATACGAAGAACATGATGTCAGGACTGGAGGAAGACTCGTTAACAACCCTCATATGCAGATGAAACAACCTTGCTTGCTGAATGCAAGGAGGATTTGAAGCACTTACTGATGAAGATCAAAGACTACAGCCTTCTGTATGGATTACACCTCAACATAAAGAAAACAAAAATCCTCACAACTGGACCAAAAAGCAACATTATGATAAAGGGAGAAAATATTGAAGTTGTCAAGGATTTCACTTTACTTCTATCCACAATCAATGCCCATGGAAGCAGCAGTCAAGAAATCAAACAATGTATTGCATTGGACAAATCTGCTGCAAAAGACCTCTTTAAACTGTCAAAAAGCAAGTAAGTCACTTTGAGGACTAAGGTGCGCCTGACCCAAGCCATGGTATTTTCAATCGCCTCACATGCATGCAAAAGCTGGATAATGAATAAGGAAGACCGAAGAAGAATTGATGCCTTCGAATTATGGTATTGGTGAAGAATATTGAATATTCCATGGACTGCCAGAAGAACGCGCAAGTCTGTCTTGGAAGAAGTACAGCCAGAGTGCTCCTTGGAAGTGAGAGTTGCGAGACTTCATCCGATATACTTCAGACATGTTATCAAGAGGGACCAGTTCCTGGAGAAAGACATTATGCTTGGTAAGGTAGTGGGTCAGCAAAAAAGAGGAAGACCCTTGACAAGATGGACTGACACAGTGGCTGCAACAATGGGCTCAAACACAGCAACAATTGTGAAGATGGCGCAGGGCTGGGCAGTGTTTTCGTTCGACTGTACGTAGGGTCACTATGAGTCGGAACTGACTCGATGGTACCTAAAAACAACAACACTCCCTAAGAAACCTTTTGCCCTCCTAAACTCCACCTCAGCATCTGCTTCCTGGTAAACCCAACTGACATACCTGCCTTAAGCTTCAAAGCAATGCAGGTATCTGGTGCATGGACAAAACTAGAAACACGGAGATATTGCACCTGTTAGGAGGAAAGCAAGAACCCAGACTCCTGATCAGCTAGAGCTTTGGATAGCAGGAACTGGCACCAGGGCTAAACAGGATCAGGGCATGGGGTTCCCTTCCTAGAACAGGTAATTGCACTTAATAGTCAATGCCAAGGCACCAAGTTTTTCTTTTCCCTTCTTCTAAGAGAAGCGTGAATTGGCAGATAACACTTTCTGAAATCTAAGTTACTTTGATGCTTGGGTAAATTGCTTTACTGCTCTTTGCTTCAATTGTCCCATACGTACAACGGGAAAAGTAACATGTGTTGCTAAGGTTCACCTGTCACTTGACTCAGAATTCTTTTCTTAAGCCTCGTGTCTGGATCGAGAGCATTGACCTCCTTGCCCTGGAACCTGTGCATTGACAAAGAGACTTAAAGAGGCCAAAAGTGTCTGGTGACATACATGATCATCCAGATATTTGATTCAACTCTGAATAGTAGCCTTTCCTTCCATTCCGCAACCTGGGTTTACCCCAGGATACACAGGGAAACACACATACCTGCACACAGGTACACTCAGCACAGGGGAAATCGCTTGCTAGGAAGGAGACCAGCTCCACTCTAGCTTGGAATCAGGAGGGCTTGGTTGACTCCAGAGGCAAATCTCTCCTGGGAGATGCAGAATCTCCAGCATGAACCTCTGGTTTCTGTGCCTTCAGTGATGCGCAACTGTTACAAGTATCGAGGCTCAACAATGCTTCTTTAAAACATTTTTGATTGAATTAAGAAGTATATTAAGAAAAGTACATAGATCAATTAGTCATTAGGGAAATGCAAAATCAAAACCACAATGAGATACCACTTCACACCCAATAGATGGCTATAATCAAAAAGTCAGACAATAACAGATATTGGCAAGGATGTGGAGAAATTGGACATTGTGGAAAACAGTCTGGTAGTTCCTCAAAAATTTAAACGTACAGTTACCATTTGACCCAGCAATTTCACTCCAAGAGAAATGAAAAGATAAGTCCACACAAAAACTTGTACACAAATGTTTACAGCAGCATTATTCACAATAGCCAAAAAGTGTAAACCACCCAAATGTCCATTAATTGATGAATGGATAAACAAAATGTGGTCTATCCATAAAAGGAAATATTATTCAGTCATAAAAAGGAATGAAGTATTGGCACATGCAACAACATGAATGAATCTTGAAAATATTACACTAAGAAGCCAGTCACAGAAGATCACATATTACATGATTTCATTTATATGAAATGCCCAGAACAGGCAAGTCTATAGAGACAGAAAGTCGATTTAATGGTGGCTAGGGGATGGAGGGAGAGCAGAGACTGGAGATGATAGTTAAAGGGTAGGAGGTTTCTTCTTGAGATGATGTAAATGTTCTAAAACTGACTATAGTCATGACTGCACATATCTGTAAATGTACTAGAAAAGCTTTAAATGGTACACTTTAAATGGGTCAATCACATGGTATATAAATTGTAACTCAATAAAGCTGTTATTTAAAAAATGTTCAGCTCAATGAATTATTACAAAATGAACAACCCGTGTAAACATCACCCAGGTCAAGAAATAGAGCATTTCTAGAACTTCATAAGTTCCTCTCCCTCCTGTGAGTACGTGTATTTGTCTGTGTGTTCAGTTCCTCATCTTCAGAAACCTTACTGAACATCCTTGGAACAGTTTGTTTGTTGTGATTGGTATTAACTTTCGTTGAGTCTGTAATAAAATTTTATGGTGGTTGCTTTGATGATCTTTCTCATGAAGCACAGTATTAAGTTCCTGGTATCGTATTTTAAAGGGTACTGATAAGTCTGGGCTCCTCCCAAAGAAGTGTCAATAGCATGGGAGGGGACTAGACCACATGAGGAATAGCTGAAGGGCCTTACCCTACCTCACCTGGAGAAAAGATAGCTCTGGAGGACCTGTTCATTGTCTTCCCTTATGAAAGGGTTGCCATGTAGAAGTAAGGGCACCCATGTTGTGCCACCCCATAGGGCGGATCTAGGAAACAAGAGATGACAGTAGTCCCAATATTTATAGTGTCCAGCACTACACATGGCACATAGTACACAAACCACCAAAAGCATTTACTGAGGGCCTAGTGTGGGTCAGGCACTGTGCATTATCCTAATCCTCACCAAGGCCTTGTAAGATGGGTATGCTGTGTTGTTCTTAGCTGCTGTTGAGTCAGCCCCTAACTCATGGCAAGCTCATGTGCAATGGAACGAAATGCGGCCGGCTCCTGCACCATCTTCATGATCAGTTGTGGATCAGACTGTTCTGATCCACTGAGTTTTCAATGGTTGATTTTTGGAAGTAGATCACCAGGCGTTTCTTCCTAGTCCATCTTAGTCTGGGAGCTTCACTGAAATCTGTTCAGCATCATAGCAACAAGTAAGCCTCCATTGACAGAGGGAGGATGACTGCGCGTGAGGTGCATCGTACCCGGTCTCCTGCATGGAACGCAAGAATTCTACCACTGAATCACCACTGCCCTGAGACAGGTATAGTTATCCACATTTTGCAAATGAGTTAACTCTGCAGGCAGTCCCTGGAAGGAGAAGAGCTGCTGATGGGAATGGATCATATTGTGCTATCTTCTCCAGTCCCAGCATCTTCATCCTGCTTTAAACGAACACAATGCGTTGCCCCCCCCAAAAAAAAACTCATAAAAGGGTACCTAGAAGGGGAGGGAAAAGAAATCAAGATGGGATAAGGTGCTTCCTAAGCTGATTGTAGATGTGGTCCCAACAGCTGCAGAGGCCCCCCACAACCTGCCCTAGACCACTCTCCCAAATGTCAACACCCCTATCCAAAATCACTTTCAGCATAAGGCAGAAGTTTTCCTACTTTTACCCAAAAATCCATTTCAAAGGACCAGGAACCATCTCCCCTAAACCATGGAACTCAACTATCCATGATGTGGAGCAAGGGAGACACAGGAAGACCCTGGCGGGGGGCAGGGGGTGGGGGGCGGGGGGAGCAGAGGGAGGGGTAGGGGGCGTTCTACCTGGAAAGGGCTGGTGAAGGAAGAAGAGGGAGGATCTGACAGGGCCTAGAAGAGCAGTACTGATGCTCCCTGTGAATGGGAGGGTGAGGCTGCTCTGGTGGGTGGACCCGTCCCATTCTTGTAAATTCAGATTTCAGGTGCCATTTGTCCTGAAGTCCTATTGCTATATGCCAGGCCCTGGGCTAGATATTTTCCCCTGTGCTACCCTCATTGGATCCTCACAGCATCCCTGTGAGACAAGTAACATGGTCCCTACTTTTTTTTTTTTTTTAATTGTACTTCAGGTGAAGGCTTACAGAACAAATAATTTCTTATGAAACAGTAGTACACATATTGTTTTGTGACATTGGTTAACAACCCCACAACATGTCAACCCTCTAACTTCTCAACCTTTTTTTTGATGAAAATACACATAGCCAAAGATACACCATTTCAAAAATTTCTACATGCACAGTTCAGTGACATTGACTACGCTCTTCCAGTTGTGGGGCTATTCTCACTTAAGATGAAGGCTTACAGAAAAAAATGGTTTCTCATTTAACAGTTACTACACATGTTGCCCTATGACAATGGTTAACCACCTCACAACACATCAACACTATCCTTACTCAACCTTGGGTTCCCTATCACCAGCTTCCTTGTCGCCTTCTGCCTTCTGGCCCTTGTCACTGGACTACTGTACCTCATTAGTCCCATTTGGTTTTATGGGGCTGTCCACTCCCAGGCTGAACGGTGAACCTCGGAGATAACTTCACCACTGAGCTACAAGGGTGTCTGGGGGCCATACTCTCGGGGTTTCTCCAGTCTCCTTTAGGCCAGGAAATCTGGTCTTTTTTTTTCGTGAGTTAGAATTATGTTCTATATCCTTCTCCAGCTCTGTCCAGAACCCTCTGTGGTGATCCTGGTCAGAGCAGTCAGTGGTGGTAGCCGGGCACCATCTGGCTGTACTGGACTCAGTCTGGTGGAGGCCTTGGTAACTGTGGACCATTAGTCCTTCAGACTAATCTTTTCCTTGTATCCTGTTCTCTTCATTCTCCCTTGCTCCCAAAGGGATGAGCATGGTCCCTACTTTTAACATGATGAAACCAAGGCTCAGAGATGTTAAGTGTCTTGTCTGAGCCAACGCTGTCAGCTGCTCGAACATCTTAGAGAAATGCTGATCTAAAAAGTCTATTGAAGCTTAGTCATGGTTCTTCATCGAACCTACTATGACATCATTCACACACATCACCCTTCCCGGGCCTTAGTCTCCTAACAAGGAGCACTGGTGGTACATTGGTTAAGCGCTGGGTGGCTAACTAAAGGGTTGGCAGTTCGAATGCACCCAGCGGCCCCATGGAAAAAAGACCTGACAATCTGTTTCCATGAAGATTACAGCCAAGAAAACCCTATGGGACAGCTGCACTCTGTCACATGGAGTCATTATGAGTCTGAATCAACTACACAGCACCCAACAACAATGAATCTCCATCTGTAAGTGTGGAGCATGGAAAGCAGCTATACAGTAGCTTGAAGTGACCTGAAAACAGCAAAAAAATTTCTTTACTAAACATGGGCCGGTGCAGTGGTATCATTAAGGCCCAGCCCCGGGTTTGGCCCAAATTGCGCACAGAACTGACTGTCAAGAAAATTATGCAGACAACTGAGATTTGGGCAGAGCACATTAAGACACCTCATGAAAGTTGTTCTAGATCAAACAGCCAGGGTTCAATGCCCAGCAGTTGCAAATGCATCTGTATCTGAAGAGCTGATCAAATCCTTGTGAGAGACATTTGCTTTCGGTTTCCTTTGTCAGAGGTGGGGAGCTGGTGGGTGGGGGAAACCTGCCCTTTTCCTCAGATCCTGTAATGCATGCTTCATCAGTGTGCAATTACCATCACCCGCTAGGGGTACTGGCAGGCTCTCACCCTCTGAACATGAACCCAGCAACCCACATCACGCCCTGCAGCCTGGCTCCAGTCCAGGCTTCCGAGCCTTATCTTCAGACCTTTAATAGAAACAGGAACAGGATCCCTGATGACCCAGTGGCTAACCCTGGCTCCCTGCTTGCCTGGTCTACTCTTGGTCCTCCCGCATGCCCTCCACAGGGAGGACCAATTCAGTGAATTGCTGCAGACATCTCTGGCTTCTATAGCTCTGGCTTAGAGAATTTTACCCTCTTAGGGCTGGGAGATTTTTGTATGACCTTAGATTCAACCCACTGCCTCTAGGTCAGCCACATCTAGGGCCCCCAGGCCCCTCTGCCTTCTCTTCACTTCTTCAGTCCCGCCTCTGTGCAGGTCTTCTGAGCCCTTTAATCAGATCCTCCAAGCATATCTAAAGCTTCTCACCATGGGTAGTCTATCTCATGACAGCTAGAACCTTATGCCAGGCACAGACGGTGACTTGGTAGCTCATAGGTGACTTGGTAGCTCACGTGTACTACTTACTGGCTGTTTTAGAAGACTCAAAAAGTGCAAGTCCTCTGATTACTCAGGATAGGCCAGGTAGTAATCCCCTACCTTCTCCTCATCTTCTCGAAGCACTCCCTCCTCCGCTTCTAACAGCACTTACCGTGTGTTCATATCTTTCAACAATCCCTCATAAGGTTTTTGTTAAGTTCTCCTGTGCATGGCAAGTTATTTTCTCAAATACAATCTATGCACCTAAAGCAGGAGAATATATCTTAAACTTGATCGTATCTTCCGTTGTGCCTCACACAGAGGCTAGCAAGTAGTAGCCTTAGGGGTTGTTGTTGGGTGCCATCGAGTCAATTTCAACACATAAAGACCCTCTATGACAGAGTAGAACTGCCCCATGGAGTTTCCGAGGCTATAATCTTTATGAGAGAAGATCCAAAGCTCTTTCTCCCACAGGAGCCACTGAGCGGGTTCGAACTGCCAACCTTTCAGTTAGCTGAGCACTAAACCACCGTGCTGCTGAGGCTCCTTCCACGCAGTAGTAGTAATAACTGGGTTATGGGTGTCCACTCTGTTCCAGACACTGTAAAAGGAGTTTTAAATACATTAACTTCTTTTAACTTGACAACAATCCCATGAGTTAGATATTCTTATTCCCATTTTACAGACGAGGAATTAAGGTTCACATTGGTTAAGTGATTTGTTCCAGCTCACATAGCCTATATGTGATGGAATCTGCATTCAAACCCAGGAATGGGTACAAAGCTGTATTACTCAGGATAGGCTAAGCTATGCTGTGGTAACAAACTCTGAAATTTTGGTGACTTTATATAACTAAAGTATATTTCTCACCCATGCAAAGGCTGCTGGGGATCTGGATATCCTTCCAGGGAAAGTACCTTCCCTCCTTGAAGTGACAGGGAACAACCGTGTCTCTTTTCATGTTGTGACTTAGTCATCTCTACATATGGTCTCTACGATTGATCTGCCTGGAAAAGAAAGACTAGAGCGTTATACAGGGGATTTTACTGTTAGCCCTGAAGTTGCTCTAACGGTACTTCCACCCACATTCCGTTAGTTAGTCACTCACATGGCCCCACCTAACTTCAAGTGGCCTGGGAAGTGTAGACTTCTGTGTGCCCAGAAAAGGGAAAAATCAAATTAATGTCTACTAGGTAAGCCTATGTGTGTTCTTCAATGCTAAACCAGTTGCCATTGAGTCAACTCTACCTTACGGCAACCTTATGTGTGCCAGGGTAGAACTGTGCTCCGTAGGGTTTTCAATGGTTGATTTTTCAGAAGTAGATCACCAGGCCTTTCTTCCAAGGTGCCTCTGGCTGAACTTGAACCTCCAGCCTTTTGGTTAGCAGCTGAGTGCATTAACTGTTTGCACCCCCCGGGGATTTTCCACCAAGTTAAGCTGCATCTAAAACTTAAAATAAAAAATATTTTCTGACTGGCATCACCAGTAGGGCTGCATTGGATACACAAATTGAGGTGGGAGAGGTGAGGGAGGTGGGGAGCTATTCACTCTGGGGAAAAGTCACAAGACTCTGATACATTTAATCAGGCCCAAAATCCCCAACCTAATTATCACCCAGACAGAGATGCTGGACTGCCCCTTCCTTCCCCTTCAGACCAACTGTTGCCCTTCTGTGACTTCTTCCCATCAAGGTTACCCCTAATAATTATGCTAACTAGTCTCTCACGTATACATAAACATGCTGGTGGGGCCCAAGCAGAGAGAGAGGCAGTCAGGAGGGAGCCTCGGTGACTATAACGCTTCAGTTTACAAAATGCTTTTCATATACATTTTCTCATTTAATCCTCCAAGAAACCAGTTTGATGCAGCTCTCGGTACTTGCATCCATTGTATAGAGCAGGAATTGACCCTCAGAGTATTAAGTAACTTTCATAAGTCACATACTGGGATCCTCTGATTCCAAATCCTGGGTTTTCCCACTACAATTGTGTCTAATTGGTCCTACCCCCTTTTATTCTTTAAACGGATTTCAGTTGCACAGAACTGGATTAACCATAATACTTCGTGATACACTCTCACCCTCGTTCCATACATAGCACTTCCTTGCTTGTTTGTCGATTGTTTTCACTAGTGTAACAAACTGCTAGGAACATATCACCCATCCCAAAAGCTATGTGTTTCTTCATTCCATCCTCCCTGGCTCCTTGTACCTAATATAATCAACATACTAAATTCTAGATGGATTATTCCTTTACTTTCCTTTTTATCAGAAACCCTAGTGGCATAGTGGTTAAGAGTTTGGCTGCTAACCAAAAGGTCGGCAGTTCGAATCCACCAGGTGCTCCTTGGAAACTCTAAGGAGCAGTTCTACTATGTCCTGTAGGACTTCTATGAGTCGGAACTGACTCGATAGCAGTGAGTTTTTTTCTTTTTATCTAGTTTTATCTTATTTATATATATTCTTAAATTTCATATTTTTTATTTGATTTATTTTTTATTTTATAAAAAGTATCATTGCTATAGGTTTTATTTTCAGATTTGCTGTTTTCACTTAATATGATATCACTAAAATCCATCCATATTGTATCACAGTGGCTCATTGATTTTGAACACTGCATAATATTCCATGGTGTTGAATAGTATGCATAATTTTTTAACCTACTTTCTTCCTGGAGCCCTGGTGGTTCAGTGGTTAAGAGTTTGGTTGCTAACCCAAAAGGTCAGCCATTCAAATCCACCAGCTGCTCCTTGGAAACCCTGTGAGGCAGTTCCACTCTGTCCTATAGGGTTGCTATTTGAATTACTTCTAGTTTTTTGCTATTGTAAGCAATTAAAAAAAAAAGAAAAGAAAAGAAAAACAAACAAACCCATTGCCATCAAGTCAATTTTGACTCAAGGTGACCTCATGTGTTATAGAATAGAACTGTTCTACAGGGTTTTCTCGGCTGTAATCTTTACAGAAGTAGATCACCAAGACTTTCTTCCATGACACTGCTGGGTGGGTTTGAACCATCAACCTTTAGGTTAGTAGTTGAGTGTCAACCTTAAGTGAAAAGTTTTTTTATGTAATGAGAAATGGAATTGCTGGGTTGTAGTGTATGTGGACATGTTCCCAACTGGCTGTAATAATTTACACACCCATAAGCAATGTATGAACAATCTGTGGATCTCCATTATCTTCAACATTTGATTTTTGTGAGACTTTTTAATTTGCCAGTTGAATAGATGCACTTTTCTGATAAGTAATGTGGTTGAGTATCTCTTCCATTGTCTATTAGTCGTGTGTGTTTCCTCTCCTGTGGAATACCTGTCCACGTCTCTTGCCCATTTTTCTATTGGGTTGCTAAAGATGTTCTTATTGAATGGTAGGAGTTCTTCATATTCTTTTAGCTAATCTGTAATATGTCTTTTCACTTTCTTTAAGGTGTCATTTGACATCCCCTTTGCTTTAATATTTACAAAGCTGACACTTTTCTGTGCTTTGAGAAGCTTTTCTCTACTTCGAGATCTAAAACGTATTTCCTTCTACTTTCTACTGAATTTAGAATTTCAAATCTAAAGTTTGAAATTGTGTAAATTTTCATTTTGGCAGTCAAGTCCATTTGGAGTTGTTCAGTTTTTTCTTTTTTAAAAAATTTTATTGTGCTTTAGGTGAAAGTTTATAGTACAAATTAGTTTCCCATTCAAAATTTATATGCAAGTTGTTTTGTGCATTGGTTGCAATCCCCATAATGTGTCAGCACTCTCCCCCATTCCATCCCTGGTTCCCAGTGTCCATTCATCCAGTTTTCCTGTCTCTTCCTGCCTTCTCAGCTTGTTTTTGGGCAGGTGTTCCCCATTTGGTCTTGTATACTTGATTGAACTAAGAGGCACATTCCTCACACGTGTTATTGTTTTTTAAGCCTGTCTTATATTGGCTGAAAGATGGACTTCGGGAGTGGCTTCAGTTCTGAGTTAGCAGGGTTTCTAGGGGCCATAGTCTCAGGGGTTCCTCCAATCTCTGTCAGACCAGTAAGTCTGGTCCTTTTCTGTGAATTTGAATTTTGTTCTACATTTTTCTCCTGCTGTCTCTGGGACCCGTGATGGTGATCTCTGTCAGAACAGTCAGTGGTGGTAGCCAGGTACATCTAGCTCTTCTGGGCCCAGGATGGTGGAGGCTACGGTTCATGTGGTCCTTTAGCCCTTTGGGCTATTTTCCTTGTGCCTTTGGTTTTCTTCACTCTCCTTTGCTCTGGATGGGATGGGACCAATAAGATATATCATAGATGGCCACTCACAAGCTTTTAAGACCCCAGATGCTACTCACCAAAGTAAGATGTAGAACATTTTCTTTATGAACTATGTTATGCCAGTTGACCTAGATGTCTTCCAAGACCATGATCCCCAGTCCTCAGCCTCAGTAACTCTGTCCCTCAAGGTGTTTGGATATGTCTAGGAAGCTTCTTTCTTGCTGAAAGGGAAGAGGACTTGAAGAACTTACTGGTGAAGATCAAAGACCACAGCCTTCAGTATGGATTACACCTCAACATAAAGAGAACAAAAATCCTCACAACTGAACCAATAAGCAACATCATGATAAATGGAGAAAAGGCTGAAGTTGTCAAGGATTTCATTTTACTTGGATCCACAATCAACACCCATAGAAGCAGCAGTCAGGAAATCAAAAGAAGCATTACATTGGGCAAATCTGCTGCAAAAGACATCTTTGAAGTGTTGAAAAGTGAAGAAGTCACCTTGAAGACTAAGGTGCACCTGACCAAAGCCACGGTATTTTCAATCGCATCATATGCATGAGAAAGCTGGACAATGAATAAGGAAGACCAAAGAACTGATGCCTTTGAATTGTGGTGTTGGAGAAGAATATGGAATATACCATGGACTGCCAAAAGAATGAACAAATCTGTTTTAGAAGAAGTACAACAAGAATGCTTCTTAGAAGCACGGACGGCAAGACTATGTCTTACATACTTTGGACATGTTGTCAGGAGGGATCATTCCCTGGAGAAGGACATCATGCTTGGTAAAGTAGAGGGTCAGTGAAAAAGAGGAAGACCCTCAAGGAGATGGATTGACACAGTGGCTGCAACAATGGGCTCCAGCATAACAACGATTGTGAGGATGGCACAGGACTGGGCAGCGTTTCATTCTGTGGTGCATAGGGTCACTACGAGTCGAAACCAACTTGACAGCACCTAACAAAAACAACAACATGGAAGCTTCTACGGCTTTGCCTTGGTCAAGCTGTGCTAACTTACCCTATAGTGTGGGTTGTCTTTCCCGTCACCAAAGTTAACACTTGTCTACTATCTACTTAGTGATTTTTCCTTCTACTTTCTACTAAATTTAGAATTTCAAATCTAAAGTTTAAAATTGTGTAGGTTTTCATTTTGGCAGTTAAGTCTGTTTGGAGTTGTTCTTTTTTATGTGTCTGTGCTCTAGGTGAAGGTTTACAAAGCAAATTAGTTTCTCATTAAACAATTGATACACATATTGTTTTGTGACATTAGTTGCCAACCCCGTGATGTGTCAACACTCTCCCCTTCTGGACCTTGGGTTCCCCATTTTCATTCGTCCAGTTTTCCTGTCCCCTCCTACCTTCTTGTCCTTGCCCCTGGGCTAGTGTGCCCACTTAGTCTTGTATGCATGGTTGAGCTACGTGTATTATTGTTTGTTTTATAGGCCTGTCTAATCTTTGGCTGAAGGGTGAAGGGTGAACCTCGGAAGTGACTTCAGTAGTTAGTTAAAAGGGTGTCCAGGGGCCATACTCTTGGGGGTTCCTTCAGTCTCTGTCAGACCAGTAAGTCAAGTCTTTTTTTGTGATTTTGAATTTTGTTCTACATTTTTCTCCAGCTCTCTCTGGGACCCTCTGTTGTGATCCCTATCAGAGCAGCCGGTGGTGGTAACTGGCACCATCTAGCTGCACTGGACTCAGTCTGGTGGAGGCTGTGGTAGTTGTGGTCCATTAGTCCTTTGGACTAATTTTTCCCTTGTGTCTTTGGTTTTCTTCATTCTCCCTTGCTCCAGATTGGATGGGACCAGTAGATGTATCTTAGATGGCTGCGCACAAGCTTTTAAGACCCCGGGCACTACTCAACAAAGTAGGATGTAGAACATTTTCCTTATAAACTATGTTATGCCAATTGAGCTAGATGTCCCCTGAGACCATGGTACCCAGCCCTCAGCCCCGTAACTCAATCCCTATGGGAGTTTGGATGTGTCTATGAAGCTTCTATGACTTTGCCTTGGTCAAGTTGTGCTAGCTTTCCCAGTATTGTGTACTGTCTTACCCTTCACCAAAGTTACCACTTATCTATTGTCTAGTTAGTGTTTTTTCCCTCTCCTCCCTCATAACCATCAAAGATTGTTTCTGTCTGGGTGTAAACCTTTTCTTGAGATTTTATAATTGTGGTCTCATACAGTATTTGTCCTTTTGTGATTGATTTATTTCACTCAGCATAATGCTCTCCAGATTCATCCATGTTGTGAGATGTTTTGCATATTCATCATTGTTCTTTATTGTTTCATAGTATTCCATTATGTACGTACCATAGTTTGTTTATCCACTCATCTGTTGATGGGCACTTAGGTTGTTTCCATCTTTTTGCAGTTGTGAATAATGCCACAATGAACATGGATGTGCATGTGTCTATTCATGTGGCAACTCTTATTTCTCTAGGATATATTTCTAGGAGTGGAATTGCTGGATAGTATGGTATTTCTATTTCTAGCTTTTTAAGGAAGCGCCATATCATTTTCCAAAATGGTTGTAACATTTTTCATTCCCACCAGCAGTGCATAAGCGTTCCAATCTCCTCACAGCCTCTCCACATTTGTTATTTTCTGTCTATTTTTTTTTTTTATTAGTGCCAGTAAAAGGAGTTGTTCATTATTATATGGTGTGAGGTAGGGACCAGATTTCATCTTTTTCTATATAAAAAGCCCAAAACCAAACCCGTTGTCAACAAGTCAATTCCGACTCATAGAGACCCTATAGAACAGAGTAGACCTGCCCCCATAGGCTTTCCAAGGCTGTAAATCTTTACAGAAGCTTTGCACATCTTTCTCCCACAGAGCATTTGGCAGGTTCTAACCACCAACCTTTCAGTTATCAACCAAGCACTTAACCACTGCACCACCAGGGCTCCCAGATACACAGATAAGCATTTCTATATAGATCACCAATTTTTCAGCTTCATTTATTGAATAGTGCCTCCTTTCCCCACATTCTGCCATGTTGCCTCTGTTACATTTCAAAGCGCCATACATACACAGGTCTCTTTCTGGATTCTCTATTCTGTTCCATTGGTCAATATGTCCATCTTTTGGCGCTGTTGTTGTTGGGTGCTGTTGAGTCAATTTCAGCTCATCACAACCCCATGTGACAAAGTAGAACTGCCCCATAGGGTTTTCTAGGCTGTAATCTTTATGAGAGCAGATCGCCAGGTCTTTCTCTTGCAGAGCCACTGGGCAAGTTCAAGCCGCCAACCTTTCGGTTAGTAGCTGAGTGTTTAACCATTGTGCCACCAGGGCTCCTTTTCTGTGGCACTACCACAGTCTTAATTACTCTGGCAGTGCAATACTGACCTTTCCTGCCCCTGCTTCCCCCAACACTGTCAATGACAATATCTTTTACTAGAATCTTGGGGTCCAGGTAAATTTCCTTTTCTCCCTAACTTGTCTCTGTTCTATGGAGGATGGAGTCCTGCTCAATTTCAAGAAACTGCAATTTTAAAGTTTCTCTTGGTTCTTTGTGTACCTGAGGGGATGTGGGAATCTGGGGCTTAGGAAAGCTCCTTAAAGGGCCTTTTAGATACGCAAAGGAAGGCCTCAGAGCTCAGTGTAGTGTTGAGGTTAGAAGAGAAATTACTTGGTAAACTGGTAAACAGACGTTTTGAAGTTATCCGGGGTTGGGACCCTGGAAGAGATGAGAGAGTGCAAGGGTCTTCAGAGAAGGGATCCCCAGTAAACTGGAGGGAATATAGAACTAAAGGGGTGGGGACAGGGCCAGTGAAAAATGTTCCATGTCAGAAAAGGGCAAATGAGTTTCCAGAAACAGTGGTGCCTGACCTTCAGTGTATAGTTTTTCCCCTGCCCTGTGCCACCCAGCCAGCTGTTCCCAAAACTTGGGCAAGTCTGTAAAACACAATAGCCTTGTGTTAGTAGTACTTTGGGGGAAGGAGAATAGGCTGTAGTCTGAATTCTGGACAAGAGAGGATGAGGAAGAAGAGCTGCCCCGGGGTGAGGGTGGGTGGTAGGAAGCAAAACGTAAGTGAGAATCAAGGATTTCAGAAGGGCAAGAATTAGGAGGCAAAAATGACCATGAGAATATAAACCCCTGAGGCAGAAACCTTGGAACTATTGCAGAGGACTGTTGGAAGGCCTCTGGACTTCCCATGGTACCAGGATGGATGCTCAAGTCATATTATTTGGATATTAAGGAAGGCCCTTGCACCCATCTCCTCTCTACCAGGGTCCCAACCCTGGATAACTTCAAAATGTCTGTTTAACAGCTCATCACTTCTAATCTCAACACTACACTGAGCTCTAAAGTCGACCTTTGTGTATGTAAAAGGTCCTTTAAGGAGTTTTTCCTAAACCCCAGGTTTTCCACCCTTAGGCACAAAGGACGGAAGGTGGAGGAAATGGATTCATGTAATGAGGCGAGGACAGAGAGGGGCTTCCAGGAATATGATGATTATGAAAATGTATGTGACTTCTTTAAAACTGGTCTGAGCCCCTCATTTCACTGTTGCTTTGTGGAAACAGCAGACTGGTTGGGTGAGCAGCCCCAGAAGCTGAAGGATTAATTTACAAGGCTCGGGAAACAAAAATCCTTCCTTTGGAGACCCCAGTGTCCTAGTCGCAGGCCCTTCTGGCCACCCAGAGTCAGAGGTTGGCTGAGACCTTTCTTTCTTCCTCTCCCCAGTCTTCCCTACTGTCTTACAGACGTCAACCAGTTAACCAGTGGCCTTCAAGTAGGTTTCAGCTCATGGCAACCCCAAGTGTGTCAGCGTAGAATTGTGTTCTGTAGGGTTTTCTTTTTTTATACATAATTTAGTTTATTTTGTTGTTGTTGAGATATATACTGTGAAACATACAGCAATTCAACAGTTTCTACATGTACCGTTTAGTGACATTGATTACATTCTTCAAGTTGTGTAACCATTCTCACCCTGCTTTTCTAAGCTGTTCCTCCCTCATTAACATAAATTAACACAAATTCACTACTCCTAAAGTTCCTACCTTTTGAGTTGCTGTTGTCAGTTTGATCCCATATAGATAGTTCTTAAAAGAGCATAATGCTCAAGGCAGACTTTCTTTACTAGTAAAGCTAAACTATTTTTTGGTTTAAAGAAGACTTCAGGGAACATTTTTGGTTTAAAGTTTAAATATTATCTCAGGGCAATAGTTTCAGGGATTCATCCAACCTTCATGGCTCCAGGAAGTCTGGACTCTATGAGAATCTGAAATTCTGTTCTGCATTTTCCCCCTTTTGACAAATTTTTTTTATGGAATCTTTGATCAAAATGTTCAGTAATGGTAGCCAGCCACCATCCAGTTCTGGTCTCATGGCAAAGGCAGCAGTTGTTCATGAAGGCAATTAGCCACTCATTCCATATCCTTCTCCTATTCCTGACTCTCCTTCCTCTGTTGCTCTAGGAGAATAGAGACCAATTATTGTGCCTTGGATGGCTGCTTACAAACTTTTCAGACCCCAGGCACTACACAATGAACTAGCAGGTAGAACAGAAGCTCTAAACATGTTATTAGGTCAAGTAACTGGGATGTCCAGGAAGCCATGACCCTAAACCTCCAAACCAAGAAACCAAATCCCATGAGGTTTTTGCATGTACGTAAGCAGCGTTAGCAGCTATTCTTTTTTATTTTGGTCATTGTTGTAAACATATCACACAACTTCTGCCAATTAAACTTTTTACACATGTACAACTTATTGACAACAGTTACATAAATGTGATATTTCCATCACCATTAACCCCCCTTTCCCCTACCACCCACCCATGGTAACCACTAATAAGCTTTGTTCTCTATACACTTGCCTTTATTTTTTGTATTTTTTGTCTTTTTACATAAGTGAGGTCAAGCAATATTTGTCCTTTTGTAATTGACTTATTTCACTCAGGGTAATGTCTTCAAGCTCCATCCATATTGTAGCATGTGTCAAGACTTCATTTCTCCTATTGGCTGAGTAGTATTCCATTGTATGTATGTAACACATTTTTGTTTATCCATTCATCTGTTGATAGGTCTATAGGGTTTTCAATGGCTAATTTTTTGGAAGTAGATCACCAGGTCTTTCTTCCAAGGCAACTCTGAGTGGGCTCAAACTTCCAACCCTCCCGTTAGCAGCTGCACATGTTAACCATTTTCATCACCCAGGGGAATCCACAGATATCATCACCAGAGAGCATTCGTCAAGTGCCTATCTGAGGATAGGCTGCACCAGGTAGGCTTGGATGAAAGAAGAGTAAGCAGCCCTTAGTGTGTGCTGAGTCAGGGGCACTCTAGCCAAATTCTTAGAAGATTAGAACATGTGGAACTTGGCAGATCATGTAGCTAAAGGCTCAGAAAGGTAAAGTGACTTGCCTAAGGCCATGTAATAAATTGGATACCAACCAGGGACTAGAACTCAGGATTTCTGACTCTCAGTCAAGTGCTATTTACATGATAGCTAGCACACAGCAAACACACAAGATAGGCCCCTGCACCTTAGAAATGACCAAAGGATTTCAAAAGGAGCAGGAGAGGCACAGAAAGAGAAGAAGCTTTGGCGAGATAGCTTGGCTGCTGGACCAGGATCTTCATTTTCCTTCCCTAGAACATTCCTCTCAAACCTGAACATTCTTCTCAGACCTGAAATGCATACACAGAACACTTGTGGCTCTTGTTTAAAATGCACATTCTGACTGCGTACATCTGGGGTGGGTCTGAGATTCTGCATTTCTAATACATTCCTAGGAAATGCTGATGCTCCTGGTCCATGGACCACACTTTGAGTGACAAGGCCCTAGAATGTGAGCCCCATAAGTGCAGGGACTTTGGCTTCTTCACCTTGATCCCTGTGTCCAGAGCCCATAGTAGATATTCAATGAGTATTTGTTGAACAAATAAATGAATCATTATTATCATAATTGGATTCCCTGGGTGGTGCAAATGATTCACATGCTCAGCTGCTAACTGAAAAGTTGGTGGTTTGAGTCTAACTAGAGATGCCTCAGAAGAAAGGCCTGGCTATCTAATTCTGAAAAACCAGCCACTGAAAACCCTACAGAGCACAGTTCTACTCTGACACACATGGCATCGCCATGAGTAGGAATCAACTTGAAGGCAACTGGGGTTTTTTTATTATAATAATTATCACCCCTTCCCAGTGTGTAAAACTGGAAATGTAGTACAAAAATTCTGGCCAATGAAATGAGAGGGAAGTCTGCAAGGAGGATTCTAGAAAAATCAACTTTATACTTAAAAAGAGGTGAAAAGAGAAACTTCCCTTTTTCTGCTTTTAGATGTGGCTCTGTGAAGAGGGTTTGCCTGAAGCTGCTGCAGCCATCTTGTGACCATGAAGGCACAAGCCTGAAGGCAAAAACCAACACACTAATGATGGCAGAGCAGAGATGGAAAGAACCTGGGTCTCTGATGATATCATCGAACCACCAGATTATTCAACCTCAGAAAACTTTACCTCAGGACTCCTTGTTATGTGATCATAAATGTCTTCATTGTTTAAGCCAGTTGAGTCAAGATCCCCACTACTTGCTGCCAAAAGTATTCTAACCAATACATGACCTATGTAGATAAATATCTACATGACAGAAAGTCATGAGAGTGTTTGTAAAGCTCAATAGAGCAAGCGGGGAGGAAAAAAGCCATGAGGAAGGCCAATAGGATGGAGTCAGAGAAGAAGAGGAAAGAGCGCCATCAGAAGCAGCAAGAGAATTAGAACAGCACCGCATCATGCAAAGTAAAGGAGTGAAGAGGTTCGAGAAAAAAACAAACGATAAGCAGAAGGAAATAGTGTTGGGAAATAACCCTGGATTAGCTCTTCAACAATAGTGTCATGCAGAAGGTAGTGTGAAAAGTGTGGAGGAAATAATTATTTGTTGGTTGACTGTCTGCTTGATTGAAGGCTCTAGACCCCCTCACCAGCCACTCCTTGGTGGCCAGGATGACACTGGTGTTCAAGATTTGGGAACCTTGGGAAGCATTTCTCTGAAGATATGGAAACCACATGCTTCTGGGACAGTGGGCTTTACAGAATGCTGCCCTTTGTCAAACCATGAGTCCTGACACCTGGTCCTCACCCTATCTTCTGTAGGCAGAATATGAAACACAGAGTTTTTTTTTTAATCAGTTGTAACTTGAGGGAAGTTACTTTGTTGCATTTTTGTTACCAGTACAGGGAACAGCCCCAGCTTCCTGGTACACTCCTCCCTCCCTCTTCCTTTCTCCCTGGCCCTTTGGTGTGATGTATACCGTGGGCTGCTCTGCTTGTGACGGTTGCTTCTGCTATGAATGTTCTTCCTCTTCATTCCATTTCTATTGTTAAAATCTTTCATGACACCTCCTCCGCGAAGCCTTCTTCGGTCCCCCAAGTGGAAATCATTTCTAGCACATAGGTGCTCCCATCACACTTGGCTTGAACTTCTGTTCTCCTAAGCACCAGGGGGGAGGTATTTGGGGGAAATTTGTGGTCCTCTGGAAGACAAGAAGGAGTCCCCAGGTGGGGCAAACAGTGAATGCCCTCAGCTTTAACAGAAAAGTTGGAGGTTCGAGTTCACCAGAGGCACCTCAGAAAAAAGACCTGGGTATCTGCTTCCAAAAAATTAACCACTGAAAACCCTACGGAACACAGTTTTACTCTGACACACATGGGGTCTTCATGAGTTGGAATCAACTCAACGGCAACTGGAGGGAGACAAGAACATAGACCCCAAAATAAACAATCCACTCATACAAATACACACAAGGTCTGCACAGAGCCTGTCCGCTGTAAGTGCAGAGAATGGGCACAGTGGAGACAGGGAAGGGATCAAACTCTCCCTTCTCACCTACAAAATAGTCCTTCCCTTTTTCCCTTCTCAGATTTCTCTCTAGGTGGAACAGCCTCAGAGCTCTGGTGGTGCAGTGGTTAAGAGCTCAACTGTTAACCAAAAGGTCAGCAGTTCGAATCACCAGCTGCTCCTTGGAAACCCTATGGGGACAGTTCTACTCTGTCCTATAGGGTCGCTATGAATTGGAATTGACGGCAACAGGTTTGGTTTTTTTGGTTGGAACAACCTTGGCAAAGCAGGCCGGATAAGTCCCCGAGACGTGGGCTATGAGCAGTGCTCCAAGGCCCGACTGCACACTGCTTGCCTTCCCCTCCTTCTGAGGTGAGTGACTTCACAAGCCCCCAGATGGAGGTCCACTTCCTTTTAAGCCAGCTTCACTCTGTAGGCCTTGCCTCCACCTGGCCTCTCTCCACCCTGCAGCCTCTCTCCTGGGCTCCAGGCCCAACGTCTGGCTGCTCTCTTTCTATTTATCTCTCGTTCTCATTCTTTATCGGTCACTGTTTCTTTCTCTGTCTGCCCACCTCTCTCAGACACTGTTCTTGTCCTTCCTTACCTCTCTTCTTCGCTCCCGAATCCTCCCTGACTGACATGAAGATCCTCCAAAGAAAACAGATAGGCTTTCTTGCGAAGAAGAAGCAAGAGATGTTGATAGATCCTGGGGAAATAGGAAATAGACTCAAGGGAGGCGAGGCTTTGGGGGTCTGATACCTAGCACAGAGAAACTTATACATGTTCTGCAGACTTGATTAGTCCCTGGGGTGAAATCACCAATCAGGGGTCCAAGAAGCCTGAGCAGAAATGAAACTCATCACCTTGCTAGTGTCTTAAACTGGTGGCCTACTCTTTTTTTTTTTTTTTTTTGTCTTTCCCTATCAGTTAAAAAAAATAATAATAATAAGCAGTACCCTCTATATATATATACTTACTTATTCATAAATCACAAATAAAACCATCATTTGGGGCAAAGAATGCTACTTGCCCCCCCCCCCCATACTCCTTTTCTCTTCTTTTACAGTCTGGAAATTCCTAAATTCAGCTGGACACATGTTGTCAGGTGTCATCAAGTTGGCTCCAACTTACAGCGACCCTATGTAAAACAGAATGAAACACTGTCTGCTCCTTTGCCACCCTCACAACCATTGCTATGTTTGAGCCCATTGTTGTACCACTGTGTCAGTCCATCTCGTTGAGGGTCTTCCTCTTTTTCACTGACCCTCTCCTTTATCAAACATGATGTTCTTCTCCAGGGACTGTTCCCTCCTGAAAACATGTCCAAAGTATGCAAGACATAGTCTCGCCATCCTCACTTCTAAGGAGCGTTCTGGCTGTACTTCTTCCAAGACAGATTTGTTTGTTCTGGCAGTCCATGGTGTATTCAATATTCTGCACCAACACCATAATTCAAAGGCACCAATTTTTTCTTCTGTCTTCCTTATTCATTGTCCAGCTTTCACATGCATATGAGGCAATTGAAAATATAGTGGCTTGGGTCAGGCACACCTTAGTCCTCAAATTGACATCTTTGCTTTTTAACACTTTAAAGAGATAGTTTGTGGCAGATTTGCCCAGTGCAATGTGTCGTTTGATTTCTTGACTGCTGTTTCTATGGAGTTGATTGGGGATCCAAGGAAAATGAAATCCTAGACAACTTCAGTGTTTTCTCTGTTTATCATTTGTCAGTTTGTCTTACTGTGATGGCTTGCATTTTGCTGTGATGCTGGAAGCTATGCCACCAGTACTTCAAATACCAGCAGGGTCAACCATGGTGGACAGGTTTCAGCAGAGCTACCAGACTAAAACATACTAGGAAGAAGGACCTGGCAATCTACTTCTTTAAAAAAAAAAAAAAATGTTGACTGGTGAAAACCTTATGAATAGCAATGGAACGTTGTCTGATATAGTGGCAGAAAATGAGCCTCTCAGGTTGGAAGGCACTCAAAATATGACTTGGGAAGAACTGCCCCTTCGAAGTAGGGTCGACCTTAATGACGTGGATGGAATCTAGCTTTCGAGACCTTCATTTCCTGGTGTGGCATGATTCAAAATGAGAAGAAACAGCTGCAAACTTCCATTAATAATCAGAACTTGAAATGTGCAAAGTATGAATCTCGAAAAATTGGAAATTGTCAAAAATGAAATAGAAGGCATAAAGATCGATGTACTAGGCATTAGGGAGCTGAAATGGACTAGTATTGACCATTTTGAATTGGACAATCATATGGTTGTCCCTGGACACATAGTCATCCAAAATTAAGACTACATTTTCCAGGCCTCAGCAGCTGCGTGTAGGGGCATTGGTGGTTCAGTTGCAGAATTCTCCCCTTCCATGAAGAAGACCCAGGTTCAATTCCCAGCCAGTGTACCACACGCACAGCACCTGTCTGTCAGTGGAGGCTTGCGTGTTGCTATGATGCTGAACAGGTTTCAGAGGAGCTTCAAGACTAAGAAGGACTAGAAGGAAAGGCCTGGCAATCTACTTCGGAAAAAATCAGCCAATGAAAATCCTATGGATCACAAAGGTCCGATCTGCAACTGATAATAGAGATGGTGCAGGACCAGGCAGGGTTTTGTTCTGTTGTGCATGAGGTGACCTTGAGTCCAGGGCAGACTCTACAGCAGCTAGCAACAACAGCAACAGCAGTCGGGTATGGCCATGCAGATTAAGTTCTGGCCAATGGGATTTAAGGAGAACTGATTGTAAATTTCTGAACCTTCCCCTTCTACGTAACCATCTCCATTCTACCTCCTGGATTATGGATTTGCTAGCAAGTCATCTTGGACCCTTGGACAAGGGTAAAATCTAATAACAGAAAAGCAGCAAGAGAGAAGGAGCCTGGGTCTCTGGACAACCTGATGGAGCAGAGACTTCATACAAGCCTAGACCGTCTACCTCTAAAAATTTCTATCTCATTTCAGCCAATTTGTGTCCTGCCGTCATGCAGCTGAACCTATATTTTAACTATGTTGTACTTTTATGGTAACTTATTATGTACATCATAATGCATACCCAAAACACAGACTGTGAAAAGGATGATTTTTTATAATAATGTTTCATTTTGTAATAGTTTTAGATTCATAGAAAAGTTGTGAAAATAATATAGAGCTCCCATGTACCTGACACCCAGTTTCCCCTATTATTAACATCTTATATCACTATAGTACATTTGTCACAATTAATGAACCAATACTGACACGTTATTAACCCATTGCTATTATTATTATAAAGCCCATTGCCATCGAGTCGATTATGACCCACAGCCACCCTAGAGGACAGAGTAAGACTGACTGCCCCACAGGCTTTCCAAGGATCGGGTGATGGATTCAAACGGCCAGCATTTTGGTTAGCAGTTGAGCGCTTAACCACTGTGCCACAAGGGCTCCATTATTATTTTAGTAAGCCCATGGTTTGGAATGGCATTTTTGATACATTATTATTATATTAAGCCCATACTTTAGGGTGTTTTTTTTTTTAACTATTTTATTGTGTTTTAGATGAAAGTTTACACAGCAAATTAGATTCCCATTCAACAATTCATACACAAATCATTCCATGACATTGCTTACAATCCCTCCCTGTAATGTGTCAGCATGTTCACCGTTTCCATCCTGCCTTCCCGTTTCCATCCATCCAGTTTCCCTGAGCCCCCTTGCCTTCTCATCTTTGCTTTGGTCTCATATAGTTAACTGTTTAAAGGAACACATTCCTCAAGGGTGTTATTGTTTATTTTATAGCCCAATCTATTATCTGAAAAGTGGCCTCTGGGAGTGGTTTCAGTTCCAGGTTAAAAGGGTGTCTTAGGGCAATAGTCTCAGGGGTTCCTCTAGTCTCTATCAGTCCAGTAATTCTGATCTTTTTTATGAATTTGAGTTTTGTTCTACATTTTTCTTCCATTCTAACCAGGACCTTCTATCGTGTCCCTGGTCAGAACAGTTGGTAGTGGTCGCCAGGGACTAACTAGTTCTTCCTGGTAGGATGGTATTTTTTAAGTAAATAAATGTGTTTAACATTTTCCTCCTAACCCCATGCATCTTGCGCACTCCCTGTGGTATGTGTGCATCATGGGAATGCAAGCCCGTATGTCAAGGCCTATCGGTCCTCTTGCTCATCACAAAGTGCAGGAATGAGGCACTGAGAGGGACAATATTAGAGTCTAAATAGTTTAAGTACTGAGCAGGCACTGGGAAATGGAGTGGTTGATATCTCAGGATAGAGTTCAGGAAGCTTCTTGGAGGTGGTGCCAGGGAAGTGGGTTTTGGGTTTTGCCAGAAGAAGAGACAGGGTCTAACGGAGAGAAGGGTGACCCAGGGAGTGGGAACGAACAAAGGCGAACTGGGAGTGGCAATGAGGTGGAATCTGGTTTGAATTAGGAATGTGGGCTGGGAAGCAGCACAAAGCAAGGCTAAGAGTCAGGGTGGTCGGGGTGGGGGGGCACTTCTGCACCGAGTCTCTGGACTTTCCTTGCTGAAGAGACTGTCTGCTTTTTTCTGAGCCCAAGGCACCATCTGTTCTGCTAGATGATATGTGTCCTGGCTCCTCATTAAAGCCCTGGGATTTTCCTTGACCCCTGGGAGCCAGTGTATCTGAAAGGCAGACATAATCTTGGAGGAAACAGCAAGATTCCCTTTACCAGAATGGGCCACAGAGATAAGAGCTATCAGCAATATCAGGGCCTTTTCTGGAATATATACTGAATGCACCCACTGTATACACTACACAGCCTTAACGATAGCTTCTGCTCAAATTCTGATTCCTAGCAAGGAGAAAGAACAAGGTTTTGCGTAGCTGTGCACGGAAGATGCCTGACATTGAAGGAATTCAGACTGAGGGCTCCTCGGGGCACCTGCATTTTTTCTCATTTGAGAAGAAATGAAAGAAGTAGCCCACCAACCCAAGGAGATGTGCCTGGTGGCCCTGTATCCTGGCCACCATTGAGATCTGGTTTGTAGAGAGACATAGAACAAGGAGGTCACAGTCAGGGCTGGAAGGAATCTAAGGACATATCACACGGATTGAAACAACTTGTTTATTTGTCGAGACTGGGAGCATCCTCAGATACGGGGACTGGGTCTTGTTCCTTTTGGATCTCCATGTCTAGAATCCCTGGGTCTTGTTCCTTTTGGATCTCCATGTCTAGAATCCCTGGGTCTTGTTCCTTTTGGATCTCCATGTCTAGAATCCACCACCCATCTGTCAGTTTGTTGTTCAGTGGTGGCTTGCATGTTGCTGTGATGCTGGAAGCTATGCCACCAGTATTTCAAATACCAGCAGTATTTGTCCACCACCCATGGTAGACAGGTTTCAGGAAATCTTCCAGACTAAGACAGAACAGGAAGAAAGGCCTGGCAGTTTACTTCTGAAAATTGACCAGTGAAAACATTATGGATCACAACAGAACATTGTCCAACTCGTTTGCTTTGGACATATCATGTCTGCAGAAGTAAGAGGGCAATGAGGGCATGGGAGACCTTTGGTGAGGTGGATTGGCACAATAGCTGCAATGATGGACTCAAACATTCCGGCAATCATTAGGATGATGCAGGACGGGGTAGCGTTTTGTTCTGTTGTACATAATGTCACCGTGAGTCAAAGTCAACCGGACGGCAGCTATCTGTCTAGCACAGTGCCTGGCATGCAATATGTGCTCAATAAATGCGTGTTGAATGAATTGTCCATCCAAACAGCACTTACCTCATTCATGGCAGAAGAGACAGAAACCCAGGTACCCCGAGCCTTGGGTCTTAGTGTTCTTTTCCGTACACCAAATTGCTTCTGGGATCTCAGTCCAGCTTAGCAGAAGTTTAAACTACTTTTTGATTCTGCCAGCCATCCTTTGCCTCCACTCCAAGTAGATCCCACCTGTTCCTATGGCGGTTCAACTCATCTGATTAGAGCATGGGACTAAGGAAGACAGTTCTGGTCACAGGGTCCTTGCTCACACTATAGGCTCACCCCAGTCTGGGCTCCTGGCTCCAGGCCATCATCTTGTAAATGGGAAGATGCAAAAGAGTACAGATATTTTTGTTCAAACCTGTTGTCTTCAGTGGGTCCACAGTGACTAGAGAATAAAATCTAAGATCTTTAGGGTAAAATTAGGGTCTTCCATAATCTGCCTGGAACCCATTTTATCTCCAACAACATCTTTGAAGCTCTCACTCAAATCTTTACTCTAATCCCCCACTTCCCCCTAACCATCCATGGTTCAGTCAGACTGAATATTTGCAATTCCTTGCATATACTAATTCTTGTTCCCATGGCTTTGCTCAAAATCTTCCTATGCCTGGGAGTGCCACCACCCATCTCTCCCTATCAAAATCCTACTGTCCTCCAAATTCTGAAGCAAATCCCACTTCCTCTAAGCTTTCCTGATTCCCTTGCTACCTGCTGGGGGGAGATGAAAATCTCTCCATTCTCTGTATTCCCACAGCCACCTCGTTTACTGCCCAGTGTTGCACTTAACTTTATGCCTATTGGTATCCAGCAAGAGACTGTGAACTGTGGGAAGCTAGGACACTGGCCTCTTTTTTTTCTATCTTGCTCACCTCCAGTAGTGAGCCCAGGCGTTGCTCCTGGTATATCCTACACTGAGGAAGGTAGCAAGGGTGAGGGCGGCAGTGGGGGGAAGTGATCAGTAGTGTTTTCTCTGTGTAGAAAGAGCAATACTTTCTTATTTGTTCACACTCTGAACCAAAACATCCCAAATGGACTGTCTTTCCCTTAAGCTGTTGCTGTTGTTAGTTGCCGTTCAGTCAGTTCTGACTCATAGTGACCCCATGTGTGCAGAGCAGAAATGCGCTCCATAGGGCTTTCAAGGCTGGGAACTTTCAGAAGCAGATCACCAGGCCTGTCTTCCCAGGCACCTCTGGGTGGGTTTGAACTTCCAGTCTTCTAGCTAGTAGTTAAGAGGTTAACCGTTGCATCACCAAGGAATTCCTCTCTTAAGCGAGGTGTGCCCACTACTGTGCAAGGAGGTGATGTTCGATTTTGGGAATCATGAAATTGAGCAAGATCATATGAGTTAGTCTGTCCGCCGGCGGAAGCATCTGGAATCAGCTTGCATGGAGCCTGCCTGGAAGAAACTGGCTAGCCCAGTCACTGGGAAAGGTCACCCAGATTCCCAAATGGGCAGGAGGATTAGGGATTCATGGGAGGCTTAATGAACCCAGAAGAAAAGAAGGACTAAGTCAAGATATCCCTGTGAACCAACTCTGGCCCATCTCCCTCCTTCTTCCTCCTCCTCATAGCCCATTGCTCCACTTTCCCTGCCCCTAGGAAGAAGAGATAGAGGCAGTAGTAACAACATATGGAAGAGACCATAGGCATGATCTTCCCTTTGGGGAATCTTCTTCTATACCCTTGTAAACATAGGCTCCAAATTAATCACCCTACACTTTATTTTTAATCCATTTGGGAACAAAACATATGAAGCTAATATTCTTTGTAAATCACCTCCACCTAGAACAAATAAATGATTTGTCAAATGAATGTATGAAATTGTTTCCTCTGTGTAAGTGTCTCCTGACAGCAGACCATGAGTACTCTTGTTACACCCGCCATCCCATTAGACAGTGTTCAGGGGCACAGACCACCATGGTTGCCTCCTACGTGCCCATCTCTTCCCTCCTTAAAAGGTTTCCAGAGAGGCTCTAGAAGACCCCTAGAGAAACAGTGGCCTCAGAACGTCACTGAGCCCCAGAGCTTTGTTCCCATCAGTGGCTTTCTCCCAACATCCTCCATGTTACCGCCCCCTGCCCCCCACCAGTTCCTGCTATGGTTTTTCTCTCAGAATGCCGCTGGGATCCTTGGATGGAAGGCACTTGGCAGCTTCATGTATTTCCCAGGCAGCTGCTGCTCCCCTAGACCCTGAGTACTGGTAACCTTTGCCTTGACACAGCCATGACCCTTGGGCTTGAAACCAGAATCATTAAAACTCTCTCTCTCTTACTGCGCAAAGAAGAAAGGGGGTGGGCTGGCTTCTGGGAAGCGGCTGGATTCCCCACCACCACGTACAACACTCAACTTCTGACTCTGTGCAAGGGCAATAAAATAGCCTGGCATCATCCATAGCATGATAAGGAAGAATTGGCCAGATCATTCAAAATCATGAAGAACCTCAAACCAACTCTACTGTCTTTGGAAAACTTTAGGAGTTTTCCTTTTCCTGCAGCTGACTTTCCTGACTCTAATGAATATTAAAATCTATGCATTCTCTGGATAAGGATAAGGGACGCTGGTTCCTAACGAGACCTGGCCACAGACGAATCTCAAACCAGATACTCCACATGCATGGAATTGTCTGAGAGGCTATTCTCTGAGAGTAAGCATTATTATTACTCTTGTTCTTACTGACTTCCTTCCAGAAGGAAACCTGGCCCACCTCCTCTTTTCCAGGATGAGAAAGCTGAGGCCCTGAGAGACCAAGTTACTCTCCCAAGGCCATGGTGGGGGCAGGGGTAGGACCTGTGGTAGAGATGAAACAAGTATTGGGGACACCTTGGGCCAATGGAGCCAAAGTCATTGGTTCCATCGTCATGTGTAAAAATACTTGTACATTTTAGTTTTTAAAACCATGTTATGCTCTATTATGTCTTGCAGAATGGGACGTGGATCCTTGTACAAGAGGCTAGTTGATGTCAGGGGCCAGGCTACACCAACTGTTACCCAGTGTCTAGGAGGATAAAACTGTGTCTGGAGGGCAGACCTTGAAAGCCCAGAGCACTGGTGTGAGAACAGCCATACCTACATTTCCCTGCCACACTGCACTGTGGACAGCCATGCTTGGCCAGGGCCCAGGTGGAGAGAGCATTGAGAGCGAGCACATACCTATGCTCTATTTGGGTGCCTTCTGAGGTTGGAACAGTGCAGAGGTAGGGGTGGTGTAGGAGCAGCACATAAGTAAGTCCAGTGGTCCTTTTATGTGCTTCTAGCCAAGCAAGGAACCTCCTCCGTGGAGGAAGAGCCAGCCAGGGACTGCCAGGCCAGGCTCAGTCCCCTTCCAGTTTCCACAGGTAACATGTGACTTATGCCCTACCTGCTGGCCGGAGACCTCTCCGGCATCCCACATACAGGCTCTCCAAGCCTTGACCTGCCCCCACCTAAGCTGAGAGCAGGCGGCTGTCCCCTGGCCTAGCTCAGGCTGGCAGGAGAAGGCTCTGACTTCTCTAATGTTCTACCCTCCAGCTGTCGCTCCCCCTCCATGCCCACCAGCACCATTTGGCAGAGAGCAGCCCTCCACCCCCACCTCAGCCTGGTCCAACGGGCACAGCTTAAGTTACCACAGAAACTCTGACTTTCATGGGATTTGGAGCAGGCTGGGGTAGGAGGGAGGTGGGGCAGTTTCTGCAGGCCACAGGCTTAGTCAGCCACACTTCTCTCTGAGCTCCAAGGCTGCTGGCTTTGACAGCCCCTCTCCTCCCCTGGCTCCTGGCAAGGTAGGGTCACCCCCACTGCTGAGGCCTGGCAAATTACGGCAGAGGGGGATGGGGCAGTTTATTGTTGCTTCCTATTTCTCCACTTCCTGAAATACAGAATAACCACCAACAAAAACCAAAACCAAACCCGTTGTCATCAAGTCGATTCCAACTCATAGCAACCGTATAGTTCAGAAAAGAACTGCCCCATAGGGTTTTCAAGGAGCGGCTGGTGGATTTGAACTGCCAACCTTTTGGTTAGCAGCCGAGCTCTTAACCACTGTGCCACCAGGACTCCAGAATAACCACAGTCATACTTAAATGGCACTTTTAACCTTTCAAAGAACGTTCTCAACTTCATTTTGCTTGATCCTCGTGATTTCCCTATGAGGTAAATAGGATAATTAAGATTAACCTCTTTTGGCTAAAGGAAAAACAGATACCCAGAGGGGTGAAATGACTTGTCCAAGGTCACATAGCTGTTTAGCTGGCATGGAACCTAGGCTTCCTACCTTCCACGTGCTACACAATTGTCACTACCACACACTCCGTCCTCTGGGTGGCACAATGTATTCCCAGGAGCCACTGAGACATGTCTTTGCATTTTTCATAGCCTCCCCTTTCATGAAAGAACCTTGAGGTGCCCCATTTAGAGAGAACACGGAGTAGGAGAGAGAAAGCAGTTCACGCTTGGGTCACAGGCAGCCTCACCAAGTCTGGGTACCAGGACCTGCCCTCCCATCTCTCCCAAAGAACGAAACCCCTTCCAAGCATGCTGGTATCATGAGCTTTGAGATCTGATCTGTGTTCTGGGCAGGTTTTCCTTGACCATTTTGATAACCCCATAAAGAAAGATGCTTTGTCTGTGTTTTTCCATCAGGGCAAAGGGAAGCTTCCGAGGGTACAGGAAATGAGCAAAGCTTGGGAAGTATGAAGGCAGAAGAGGAAAAGGTGTGTACAGCATGTTTGTGTGACTAGAGGAAGGAGTTTCTGGATCAGACTGTATACACCCAGCTCCTGGTGGTTCCTTGTGTGGACTTACTGTCTCAACCTCACTCTTACTCGAGGAGAAAAAAATGCCTCTAATGGCAATCTGTGACTACTCACTCCTAATCCATAGAACCCACATCACTGGGTCCATGCCTCGGCCTCCACACATCTTGTTGTTGTGTGCTATCAGGTCCATTCTGACTCACAGTGACTCTACAAGGACACAGTCCAACTGCCCCATAAGGTTTTCAAAACTGTAATCTTTACAGAAGCAGATTGCCACATCTTTCTCCCGCAGCACGGCTAGTGGTTAAAATCTCCCACCTTCTGGTAAGCAGCCAAGCCCTTAACCACTGTGCCACCAGGGTTCCTCCTCCATTCATACCCATCCATAAACTGTCCCAAACAATGAGTCTTAAAGCTCTCCAGCATTCAAAAAACAGTTGAAGTAGTACATTGACAGGAAACAGCCAGAAATTCAAGCCAGATTCAGAAGAGGATGTGGAACTGGGGATATCAGTGATGATATCAGACAGATCTTGGCTGAAAGCAAAGAATACCAGAAAGATGTTAGCCTGTGTTTTATTGACTATGCAAAGGCATTCGACTGTGTGAATCATAACAAATTATGGATAACATTGCGAAGAATGGGAATTCCAGAACACTTAATTGTGCTCATGAGGAACCTGTACATAAACCAAGAGGAAGTCGTTTGAACAGAACAAGGGGATACTGCGTGTTTAAAGTCAGGAAAGGTGTGCGTCAGGGTTTTATCATTTCACCATACTTATTCAGTCTCTGTGCTGGCAAATAATCTGAGAAGCTGAACTATAAGAAGAAGAACACAGCATCAGGATTGAAGGAAGACTCATTAACAACCTGTGATATGCAGATGAAACAACCTTGCTTGCTGAAAGTGAAGAGGACTTGAAGCACTTACTGATGAAAATCAAAGACCACAGCCTTCAGTGTGGATTGCACCTCAACATAAAGAAAACAAAAATCCTCACAGCTGGACCAATAAGCAACATCATGATAAACAGAAAAACTATTGAACTTGTCAAGGATTTCATTTTACTTAGATCCACAATCAACCCCATGGAAGCAGCAGTCAAGAAATCAAATGAGATATTGCACCGGGCAATCTGATGCAGAAGACCTCTTTAAAGTGTTAAAAAGCAAAGATGTCACTTTAAGGACTAAGGTGTGCCTGATCTAAGCTGTGGTGTTTTCAGCCGCCTCATATGCATGCAAAAGCTGCACAATGAATAAGGAAGACCTAAGAAGAATTGATGCCTTTGAATTGTGGCATTGGTGGAGAATGTTGAATATACCATGGACTGCCAGAAGAATGAACAAATCTGTCTCGGAAGAAGTACAGCCAGAATGCTCCTTAGAAGCAAGGACAGCGAGACTTTGTCTCACGTACTTTGGACATGTTATTAGAAGGGACCAGTCTCTGAAGAAGGACATCATGCTTGTTAAAGTAAAGGTCAGCAAAAAAGAGGAAGACCCTCAACGAGATGGACTGACACAGTGGCTGCAACAATGGGCTCAAACATACCAAGGATTGTGAGGATGGCACAGGACCAGGCAGTGTTTCGATCTGTTGTACATAGGATCGCTATGAGTTGGAACTGACTTGACCGCACCTAACAACAACAACAGCAAAGCTCTCCAGAGAAGGAGATGCCTTCATGTATTCATGGGTGTCAGATTCAGGTGGTTTGGATGTTCTTATTTGGGTCTAGCCTAACTCTTTCCTGCTGCATTTTTAAAAGACCTCTTCTTGGGATCTCTGTGGAGAAGAGCAGGCATGGTGCCAATAGGCAGGAAATGTAATCACGGTGCTGGTCATTTCCCTCTTTTCCCCCCTCTCCCCTCCTCCTTCCTCCTTCACCAGCCCTCCCACCTCCCCCATTGGCACTGCTTGTCAGATGTTTTCACTGTGATGAGCAATGCCTGTGTATACAGTGCCCTTATGTGTTGTCAATTTTAGTTGTGAGCCTTCAGGCTTCTCCTTGCAGCCCTGACAAGGGAAATCCCATAATGAAGGATTTCACGGAGCTCCATAGGCTAGGGGAGGCTTTTCTTTCCATCTGTCATTTTATTTTAAGCCTTGACCTCCCCGTTCCCATGTAGGGCAGTATGAGGAAGAAGCTTGGGCTGGAGAGCAAATGTCTGGGTTTGGACCCTGGACTGGGCGGCAAATGAACAAAAGCAAGTAGTCTAGGGTTTGGCAACATTAAAATAAGAAATTAAGGCACACTGATCGGGGTGAGATGGGGTGAGGAGAAGAGTTTAAAGAAAAAAGAATCCCTTCCATTTAGAAACGGAGCCCTGGTGGTGCAGTGGTTAAGCGCCCAGCTGCGAACCAAAAAGTTGGCGATTCGAATCCACCATCTGCTCCACAGGAGAAAGATGTGGCAGTTTGCTTCCATAAAGATTGCCTCCTTGGACTAGAAGGCAGGAGGGAACAGGAAAGCTGGTAATAAGAAACCCAAGGTCGAGAAGGGAGAGTGCTGACATGTCTTGGGGTTGTTAACCAATGTTATAAAACAATATGTGTACTGACTGTTTAATAAGAAACTATTTATTCTGTAAACCTTCATCTAAAGTACAATAAAAAAAATTGAAGAAAAAAAAAAAGATTACCTCCTTGGAAACCCTATGGGCCGTTCTACTCTGTCATAGAGTTGCTATGAGTCATAATTGACTTGATGGCAATGGGTTTGGTCTGGTCCATTCAGAAAGGAATCCTGTGTGGAACTAAAGAGGCAGAACAGTTTTGGACAAGTTGTTTAGCTTCTCAGAGCCTCAGTTTCCTCATTTGAAAGTTAGGAGTAGTCATGTGGACTTCAGAGGATTGCTTTGCAGATTAAGTAAGGTAATGCCAAATGCTCAGCATAGCACCTGGCGGACAGAGAGCACTTAGGGAAGGCTACGAGTATTTCTCAGATAAGGACAGAACCTCAACATCAACCGGGAGATAACAGAAACCAGAAAGCCCAACCTTGGCCTGTCTTTGGTGACAGATCCCCCCGAAACTCTCCAAAGGGGCCACAAACCAGGACAAACTGCTGATGGGAAAGCGAGCCTGAGGCTTTGATGCCGGCGAAGGACCATCTTCTGATAACTTTCCCATGTCAGGTCGATAGGGAGACTGAAAAAAAAATCACAGTCTCCAAGGCTCCAAGACAAAATACCCAGCCGGCTCTGCTTTGAAAGGGCAAACCCTTCAAGATGCACAAGGATTTTGATTGTTTGAAATGTTGGTAACATTTCATCTTCCCAGAGACCTTGTTCATTTATCAGGGTTCTTAAAACCCTTTTGTTCATAAGCTTGTGGTGAGCACAGAAAACATTCTATCTAATATCAGAGCACAGCTGTTCAGAGACAAGAACGACTTAGGGGCAAAGTCTTTAAAGAAAAGAAGGGGAAAAAAAAAAAAAACACCAGGGATACAAACATGGGAAAAGTGATCGAGGGCAGAAAGAAAGCCTCGCAAGCAACAGCTGCCTAATAAGAATATGCTGTTTGGGGAAGTGTGAGAAAAAGAATCGCCACATTGACAACCGGCCGGTAAACATGGTGATCCAAGCAAGACCCAGAGAGTTGGGCCCCTCCTCTCTGTAGGGTTTCTGGCAGTCACGCATAAGGCCCCAGCGCAGGGCCCTAGAAATGTTTGAAGTAGGCATGGAGCCTTGAGTAACATCTTCTTAAGGGCCAGTGTGGCTGGAAAAAAAAAAGCCTAGTGGAAAACTCTGTCCACCCAACGCCACAGACGACCAGGAAATATTTTCTAAAAGGGCTTTGATTGCTCCTGAAAGCACAAGACAGAGCGAGCAGGGCCAGGCCCAGGGTGAGGCCTGCGTGGTGGTGGCCATCAGCTGGGTGAGGTTAGGGCAGACAGGTCCAGAGTCGAGGATTTATTTTCAGCTCTTAATTACTTAGTCAGGAGTCCTGCCGAACATCATGAATTCGGATAATGGGAAATCACGTCTATGCTTATGGAATGCCTGAGGAGCAGAGTGTTTTACAATGCAATTTTATTTCATACTTAACGTCAAATTCTAAAAGGGGAAAAAAAAATATAAACGTAAATCGAAGTAAATTTCAAACACGGAAAATCCCAGTTGCCCTGTAATGTGATACTAACATGTGACGGATGTAAGGAGCATGAGCTCTGGCATCAGAAAGACCTCAGATTAAATGCTGGTGTTGGGTGACCTTGAGAAAATGTTTCAACCCCTCTGTGCCTCAGGTTCCTCATGAGTAAAATGAGAATAAAGGCATCTACTCACAGGGTTGTTAGGAAGGTTACATGAGCTCCTGCACAAAAAGTGTTCAGAAGGATGGAATCTAATGAGCACACACAAAAGTAGCAGCTATAACAAGAGCCCTGGTGGCCCAATGGTTAAGCATTTGACTGCTATAACCAAAAGGTTGGTGGTTCGAACCCATCCAGCAGCTCTGTGGCAGAAAAGACCTGGCAATCTGCTCCTGCATAGAATACAGCCTAGAAAACTCTGTGGGGGCAGTTCTGCTCTGTCACACGGGGCCACTATGAGTCATCATCGACTCCACAACACCTAATAACACCATGATATTAATGAGATGAGGGTAATAATGCTATTTTGTAGTGAGACTTCCTCTCACATACTTTGGACATGTTATCAGAAGGGACAAGTCCTTGTAGGAGGATATCATGCTTGGTAAGGTAGAGGGTCACGAAAAACAAGAAGACCCTCAGTGTGATGGATTGACACAGTGGCTATAACAATGGGCTCAAACATAGCAGTTATGACGGTTTTGTTCATAGGGTCGCTATGAGTTGGAACCGATTCAACAGCACCTAACAACAAGAAGAGCTGAGTCGGGAAACTTTGGTTCTGGTCTCAGCTTGACCGTGAATTGGGTCCTGTAACACCCCCAGCCTCAGTTTCTTCTGTCAGAATGAGGCAAATGATTCCTTTCCTCCCTATCTCACAAGAATGTCATAGGTTCAAAGAAGCTTACAAAGTGTAAAGACATATATGAACGTGATCTATGATAATTACAAAGTGCCCTTATTATGCCATTTATTTCCCTTCGCTTGGCATTCTAATGCAAGGACTTTGAATAATCAGCTAATCATTCTACTGATACCTGAGACCTTATCTCTGACTTTGTTTGGATCCTAATTCCAATAAACCAATTGCAAAAGCAAACAAACAAAAAACTATGAGACTACTGGGGAAATCTGAAGATATTAAGGGATTATTACATATTATGTGATTGTCCTAGTCTTCTAGTGCTACTATAACAGAAATACCACAAGTGGATGGCTTTTAACAAAGAGTTTATCCTCCCACAGTCCAGTGGGCTACAAGTCCAAATTCAGGGCATCAGCTCGGGAGAAGGCCTCCTCTCTCTGTCGGCTCTGGAGGAAGGTCCTTGTGATGCATCAGTCTTCCCTTGGCCTGGGAGCATCTCGTGCAGGAAACTCAGGTCCAAAGGACATACTCTGCTCCTGGCACCGCTTTCTTGGTGGTGTGAGGTTCCCATGTGTCTCTGCTTGCTTCTGTCTTTCATATCTCAAAAGAGATTGGCTTGAAACACTATCCAATCTTGTAAACCTCATCAGTATAACTGCCACTAATCCATCTTATTAGATCACAGTGACTGAGTTTACAACACATAAGGAAATCACATCAGATTACAGAATGGTACACAATCATACAATACTGGGAATCATGACCCAGCCCAGTTGACAGATATCTTTGGGGGACACAATTCAATCCATGACAGTGATGCTACGTCTCACATACTTGGGACATGTTATCAGGAGGGAGCAGTCCCTGGAGGACATCATGCATGGTAAAGTAGAGGGTCAGCGGAAAAGAGGAAGACCCTCAAGGAGATGGATTGACACAGTGGCTACAACAATGAGCTCAAGCATAACAATGATTGGAGGATGGTGCAGTGCTTCGTCCTGTTGTACATAGTCAGAACCAACTATGAGTCAGCACCTAACAACATCATTATTCTTTTTACTTGTGATAATTGCATTGTGGATATACATGTATGATGTCCTATTCTTAAAGACACACAGAGAGAATTTATAGATGAAATTATACAATGCCTCCAATTGGTTTTTAAATAATCTGAACGGAAGAAGGGCTGGGAATAAAAGATTGGCCGTATGCTCATAATTGTAGAAGCTGGGTGATAGATACATGAGAGTTAATTTTATTATATTCTCTACCTTTACGTTTGAAAAGTTTCCATAACAAAAGGAAAAAACAAAACCAACAATATCCAGAAAGGGGATCAGTGATTAAGCATCTGCGATGGCAGCTGAGGACCAGGTAGAGAGTTCTGACAAGGGATGGTTGGGTATCTTGGGAACAAGGAAGATGCACAGTGATGGGGACACCTGGAAGCCTGCATTCTCACCCAGATTCTGCCACAGACAAGGCCTTGCAATGTGAGCAAGTCATTTAATTTCTCCAGGCTGCAGTTTCCTTGTCTTTAAAATGAGGAGGCAAGACTCAAATATCCCTTTAAGCACAAATGTGACACGATTTTGGAGATTTCAAGCAGTCAGGGGCACCCCACCAGATTTTGCAAAAGGTATGTATAAATCTTAGAGGTCCCTGGGTGGTGCAAATCGTTTGCACTTGACTACTAACCTGAAAGGTTGGTCGTTCAAATCCAACCAGCAGGACTGCGGAAGAAAGGCTTGGCAGTCTGCTTTCATAAAAGATTACAGACACGAAAACCCCATGGAGCAGTTCAACTCTGTAACACATGGGTCCCCATGAGTTGGAAGCCACTTGACAGCAGTGGGTTTTGCTTTTTTAAAAAATATATAAATCTTACTTTCAACCAAATGAAATCATTTAAAATATACCAGGAATGCTCCTCTCTATTTAAAGAAGGACCACAAGAAAGTGTCTAGGTAAGAAACAAAGATTTTGGTGAAGTGTATACCTTCTTCTTCAATTTATTTGTGGCTTATTACAGTAAAACATCAATAGACAAAAAGATTCAGAAGTTGGAGAAGTTCGCCCAAGCTCCATTTTACAAACGTTAACTCAAAAAACAAACAAACAAACAAACAAACAAAAAAAACTTTTATGTTTCAATTCTTGTTACAAAAAAATCTCTCAAAATCAGGAATCTACTTTCCAATTTAGGAGGCACGTAGCAGCAAGCGCAACCTTCTTTGTGAACTCACAGGCTTCTGGCTTGAGGTCACCATTCTAGGCACCAGGCTCACTGTCCTGGACTGAAGAGGTAGACAGAGAGGGTATAGATCAGGTTGTCTACCCTGACGCCTTGGCATCTTCTAGTAGGTACATTTTCAACATCAGTCTTTGTATGAGCCAGTGTTATTGTAAATTCTCCTACTGGTGGACAGGAGAAAGAAGAGCAGTTAATAAAGTGTTTTGATTGGCTGAATCAATTAATCAAGGTTTTATTGAAATGAGTTATCTCCTTACACCCCTCATTCCCAACTGCTTCTCCTATTTCTCTTTGGTACCCCAAATTGGAATAAAATGTCCTAGGATGCTGCCTACAAATCTCCCACTTCTTCCAGGAAGTACTTGATTTTGTCTAGCAAGGATCCACCACTGTTTTGTCCTCTCAAAAGCACCCTATCTTACTGATCATGCAAAAAGCAGATTAGAAATGTCTTTGAACAACCAATATTTACTGAACACTTACTATGCAGAAGCACCTGCTACGAGCTGTAGAAGACACAGAGGGGTAAGAAAGGCCCTGACTTCAAAGTACTTATCATTTGTTGGGAGACAAGTCAGAGATACATCTCGGGCTTTGACACCAGACACATTATGTTCATGTCCCAGCTTGCCACTTAGCCACTGAGTACTTGGGATTCTGTTTCCTCTTCTGTAATATGACGATAATAGTAACATCTACTTATGGTGTTGCTGGAGGATTAAATGAGATAATCCCTAGAAAGCAGTTACAACAGGGCGTGGCACATGGTAAGTGGTTCAATAAGTGTTGTCAGAGTATCTGAGAAATGTACTCGTGCAAGAAGCTGTTAACACCAGTAGATACCATACCAGAGAGGTGACAAGACAATCAACACCACAGTCAAATCAATAGTTGTTGTTATTGTTGTTAGCTGCTGTCAAGTCGGCCCCTGACTCATGGTGACCCCATGCACAGTGGAACAAAATGCTGCCAGTCCTGTGCTATCCCCATGATCGGTGGCAGATCAAACTGTTGTGATTAGAGGGTTTTCACTGGCTGATTTTTTTCAGAAGTAGATCACCAGGCCTTTATTCCTAATCCATCTTAGTCTGGAAGGTCCACTGAAACCTATTCAGCATCACAGCAACGAGCAGACCTCCACTGACAAATGGGTGGTGGCCGTGCTTGAGGTGCACTAGCCAGGAATCAAACGCGGGTCTTCCACATAGAAGGCAAGAATTCTACCACTGAACCACCACTGTCTCCAAATGAATAGTAACAACCACCCAATAACCCATTGCTGTTGAGTCAGATTTCGACTCATAACGACTGATCTCATAGCCCTCTCCATTGCGCTGCCCTGGAGGGGTGGGGTGGGGACACAGGCATCCCTGGTGCCCGCTCCCAATTTAGCTCGAGGACTTTATTCTCAGCACCCTGGCACCCCACTCCTGGTCATCACAGGGGATTCTAAGTAAAAAATGAAGCATAACCTGGGGCATGTCTTCCCATTTGTTCACAAAATATAAGCAGTAAAATATAATCCCATCCTACTTTGGTGAGTGGCGTCTGGGGTCTTAAAAACTAGCAAGTGGCCATCTAAGATCTATCAATTGGTCCCAACCACCTGGAGTAAAGGAGAATGAAGAATACCAAAGACACAAGGAAAGTATTAGCCCAAGAGACAGAAAGGGCCACATAGACTTCATCAGCCTGAGATCAGAAGAACTAGATGGTGCCCAGCTACCACCAGTGACCATCCTGACAGGGAACACAACAGAGAGCCCCTGATGGAGCAAGAGAAAGGTGGGGTGCAGAACTCAAATTCCAGTAAGAAGACCAGACTTAGTGGTCTGACTGAGACTGGAGGAACCCTGGAGAGCATGGCCCCTGGATTCTCTATCAGCCCAGAACTAAAACAATATCCAACGCCAGCTCTTCAGACAGGGATTGGACTGGACTGTGGGACATAAAATGATACTTACGAAATGAGTGTGCTTCCTAGCTCAAGTAAATACATGAGACTAAATGGGCAGCTTTTGCCTGGAGGTGAGATGACAAGGGAGAGAGGGTTAGGAGCTGGTTGAATGAACCCAGGAAATCAGGGGTGGAAAGGAGGAATGTGCTGTCACAGTATAGGGAGAGCAATCAGGGTCACATAACAATGTATGTATAAATTTTTGTATGAGAGACTAACTTGAATTGTAAAGTTTCACTTAAACTACAACAATAAAAAATTAAAACATAATCCCATTGTTAACCAATGTCATAGAACAACATGTGTACTACTATTTCATGAGAAACTATTTGTTCTGTAAGCCTTCACCTGAAGTACAATAAAATATAAAAAACAAAACAAAACAAAAAACCATAATCCCAGATCTGCCACTTCCTAGCTGGGTGACCATGTTCAAGTTACACAACTGTTCTATGCCTCAGCTTTCCAATCTGTAAAACAGGGATAATAGCCATCCCTACCACAGTGTTGCTGTGAGGACTGAATGAGCTAATATAAAGGAAGTATTCAAAATAGTGCCTGGTACACAGTAAGGGCACATTAGTATTATGTTGTTGTTGTTATTGTTGTTGTTATAGTGGTTAAGAGGGCAGGCTATTGAATCAGGCAGGCATTGGAGATACCACTTAGCCTCTCTGAGCTTCCTTTTCTTCATCTTAAAACGCGGACGATAAGAGTATCACCTCATTAGTTTGTTGGAGGACTAACCAAGATGATGTGTTCTAATGGTTTATGGTAATGATTTAGCATGGTGCTTAGCATATAATAAGTCAGAAAAAGCCTTGTGGTCGTTGTTAGGTGCTGTGGAGTCTATTCCAAGTCATAGTGACCCAATGTGGCAGAGTAGAACTGTCCCATAGGGTTTTCTAGGCTTTAATCTTTACAGCAGCAAATTGCCAGGTCTTTCTCTGCGGAGCTGCTGGGTAGGTTCAAAACACTGACCTTTTTGTTAACAGCTGAGCACTTAACTGTTGCATCACCCAGCCTCCTTAAAGAAAAAGGCTTACACCATAATAACAAAAAAAAAAAAAAAAAGGAGAATGAGGGGAGGGAAAGGGGGGGAGGAGAAGAAAAACCTTACATAGGAAGGAAGGAGGGAGAAAGAAAGGAAGAGAAGGAGGAAAGAAAGGAGGGAAAGAGGAAGGGAGGAAGAAGAAAGGAGGGAGGGAAGAAAGGAGGAAGAGGGAGAAAGAAAGAAAATGCTGGCTAGAAAAGCAAAGACTAAACTGTTAAGGGATCTAAGAAGACCTGCAACCCAGCCTCCCACATGCAGCAACATCTCCTTGTCTGCAGCTTCCTTGAGGGCAATGGCCCTGTCTCAGCCAGCCTCCCATTCCCTCACGGTGCCCAGCCTGGTGTCTTGCACAGCCCAATCACTGAAGTAAACAAGTGTTGACTGAACAGCATTTTAAAACATGCTTCGTGTTGTTGTTATTGTTGTCAGATGCCGTCGAGTCGCTTCTGACCCATAGCGACTCTATGTACAACAGAACGGAACACCTCCCAGTCCTGTGCCATCCTCACAATCATTGCTATGTTTGAGCCCCTTGTTGCAGCCACTGTGTCAGTCCATCTCGTTGAGGATCTTCCTCTCTTTTGCTGACCCTCTACCTTACCAAGCATGATGTCCTTCTCCAGAGATGAGTCCCTCCTGATAACATGTCCAAAGTATGTGACATGAAGTCTTGCCATCCTCACTTCTAAGGAGCACTTTGGCTGTACTTCTTCCAAGACAGATTTGTTCATTCTTCTGGCAGTCCATGATATACCCAATATTCTTCACCAACACCATCATACAAAAGTATCAATTCTTCTTCGGTCTTCCTTATTCATTGTCCAGCTTTCACATGCATATGAGGTGACTGAAAATACCACGGCTTGGGTCAGGTGCACCTTAGTCCTCAAAGTGACATCTTTACTTTTTAACACTTTAAAAAGGTCTTTTGTAGCAGATCTTCCCAATGCAATACATCATCTGATTTCCTGACTGCTGCTTCCGTGGGCATTGATTGTGGATCCAAATAAAATGAAATCCTTGACACACCACCCCCAGGAAACCAGGGGAGTAAAATGAATCCCTTTTAGAATTTTTCTGTTTTTGTTCAACACACAGTTCTACCTCCTTGACAGGGTGGCTGGTTCTGTGAGTGGCACAAATTGCAAAATCCAGCCATTAGGCTGTTTAGGGTAGTGGTTAGAAGCTGAGGCTTTGGCTTTAAACAGACTTCGGTTCACATCCCAATTCTGCCAGTTACCAGCTACGAGATTTTGGTAAATTTCTTAATCCTTCCTAGCCTCAGTTTCTTCCTTGACAAAATGAGGATTGTGAAAATGAACTCATCATAGAATTGTGAGAATTAAATAAATTACTTATAAAAGGCCTGGCATAGTGTCTGCTAGACATACACGCATAATAAATATTAGCCCTTATCATCAACACTGGGTTTCCCAAATCCCTGAGGACAGTGGGACATTTTGTTCATAAAGTATATTTAGGGAAACTCTTGTATCTTCTTTTAAAAAGGGTTCTGTCAGGGTCCCTAGGTGGTACAAACGGTTTGTGCTCGTCTACTAACCTAAAGGTTGGTGGTTCGAACACACTCAGCAGTAGAAAGGCCTGGCAATCTGTTTCCATAAAGATTACAGCCAACAAAACAGTTCTCGGGGCAGTTCTACTCTGTAACACATGGGGTCGCCAGGAGTCGGAATTGACTCAATGGCAACGAGTTTAGTTTGGTTTGGCCTTGTGACTTCTTAACTTTTCTGGTTGGGGTCAGGAGAAGAAGGGTGTCGTGGTGGCCTGAGTCTCTAGAATGCCTCTGCCCCAGTGGCTGGACATCACTAAACTGTGGCGATCCTGCTTCGGGGTCATCATTCTCCTCTGGCTGCAATTTTCATTCCCATTCCCATTAACCTCCTCCTTCTACAGAGATGGTGAACACTCTGGCATTGTTTCTTCTGGCCAATGGCTTCTCTCTGGCCTGTGATTGGTACCCCCGAGATTCCATTGCAATCCAGGCATCCCAGCTATGTCAGCGTGACTCAAGTTGTGTGTGTCTGACATCTGCATGGCCCCATAGAAGGCTGGCTACAGCCAAAGGTTATTTGGAACACTGATGAATGTTTGAAGGCTGTCAGGTTATCTTTCTGGGGTTAGGCCATTAAAGTGGCATCTGATGTTTTATGGAACAAATGTGATAAACTTCAAGCTGAAATCCATGGGGCAGCATGTGTACACGGAGAGGATTTTTACAGAGGCAGACACAGTGGCAGTGAAATTAGGAAGGTTTTGGTACCACACACCCCCATCTCCCACAAAACTGTGTGGTTTTTCTTCCACAAGGCTTTTCCACTTGAACTCAAAGCAGAAACAACCCCAAAAAGTGAGGCATAGCAACTCCATAGTAACAGATTCAGTAAAAGCTGGGGCTTCTGGGTCATCTATAAAGAACATGCACCCATCTCTCTGGCTCATACCGCCCCAATCAAAGAACTGTCTGCTCAATCCTCAGATTCTTTACCCAGCCTTCATCAAACACCCATCCCCACCAGACAATTCTTGGTCCTCTGAGCACACTATGTACTTTTCTAGCTCTGTTCCTAAGCTTTGCTGCTTCTGTCCAGATCATCTTTCCCGTCCATCTCTGCCTGACAGTCATCCAGCCAAGTGATCCAACAGAGTCCAACCAAACACAGACACACTGCCAGGCAACGATACAAAGATAAGCAGACCAAGCATCAGAGCCTTCCAGTCCTTCAAGCCTTGACTCAAGTGCCACCTCCTCCAGGCAGCCTACTCAGTCACCCCCTCAACAAAACCCCTCAGTCGCACTTCCTGTACTCCTATAACGCTTAGTTGATGCCTATTTTCCTCTCTCTTACATTAAAGTGAAAGCTATGTGTGTATGTATCTGCTCCCCTATAAAGTTGTTGAAAATAGGGACCTCAATGTGTTTTCTTTCTTGGACCAGAAAACCTCGAAGTTTTTCTCTTCCCACTGACACCCAAATGTACAAGTAAACAAGTACAAAGACACGTGATGGAAAATTATTTATAAAAGTAAAAAACTGTTGTTGGTAGGGGCAGGAGCACCCAAATGCCCATTAATTATAAGAAATGGTTAAATTATGGTACCTCCTGACTATGGAGAAACATTCTGCAGTTATAACGAATGAAATAGATCTTAAATATACTGGTATAGAAAGACTCCAAGACATTATTTTTAACCAAAAAAATTAAGTTACACAACAGTATGTTTGGCATGACCCTATTTAGGTTTTTAAACTCTGATGTCCAAGAAAGAAAACCAAAAGGTAAGTATTAGAAGCTCTCTCTGCTATGATTGGGAAGGTTCTGGGTTATCTGAAAATGTTGGGAAAGCAGGACATTACAAAAAATGAAACGTACATATCTTAAACATTTTATTTGAACTTAACGTGCATTCATTTTCTTTTGATGTCAGTCCAAAGCCCATTTTTAAGCATGAGTCTGCTGATTGCAGCTCTATTACCCTTCATGTGTAAACCACATCCCTAATGCATTGTCTAAGATTTCTAGTTTCATTTTTTTTTTTTTTAAAGTGGAGTGAGAACTTAAAGACATGGATACAGCAATTTGAGTGCAGGATCCTAAATTATGACATATAGAAGCTGTGTGACCTATACAAGTTAGCATCCATTTCTTATCTGTGACATACAAATAATAATAGTGCTTATAGGTACTTGAGGAAAAAAAATATGATTCTGTGTGTATAATGCCTAGTGCCCAATAAGGCTTAGCTAATCTATTATAAAGTATTTTCCTTTCCCATCATTAGAGCACAGAGGACAAAGAGGTAGCAGGGGACCACTGTACCTGGCACTCTGACCACTTTCTCATTCTGTCTCAATGATGGTCCAAGTCCATAGACACCAGGGGGAAATGAGTATCCTCACATTAAGTGTAGGTGAGTGAGAACCTACTATGTGCCAGTAACTGCCTTAGGTGGTTTGGTAACATAGAGCTTAGTAAGTGACCTTCTCTTCCAAAGGACAATACAATCTAATGACAAAGGGTTAGCTCTACTTGGGGTATTGTTCCTGTTGTTAGGTACCGTCGAGTCAATTCTGACTCATAGCAACCCTATGCACAAAACAAAACACTGCCTGGTCCTGCACCATCCTCACAATTGTTGCTATGCTTGAGCCCATTGTTGCAACCACTGTGTCAATCCATCTCCTTGAGGGTCTTCCTCTTTTTCACTCACCCTGTACTTTAGCAAGCATGATGTCCTTCTCCAGGAACTGATCCCGCCTTATAACATGTCCAAAGTATGTGAGACATAGTCTCACCATCCTTGCTTCTAAGGAGCAGTCTGGTTGTACTTCTTCCAAGACATGGGGTAGTGGTAATAATGTAGAGTATCAGTGAGGATATTTTCCATTGTAAATGGTAAAACATTAAACTGTCAAAGTAGCTTAAATACTAAATTGTCTGATTGGTTCAAGCAACAGAACATTCCTGAAGCAAGGAGGGGAGGACTTCAGTATATATTTGATCAGGGCTCTGGTTTTAGTTCTCTTCACTTTTTTCAGCTCTGCCTTCCTACATGTGCCAGCTTTGTTCTCAGGCAGGCTTCACTTTAGTTTAAAAAAAATCATTCCAGCAATCCCAGGCCTCACATCTGAGATCACATCATGAAATTTAAGTCCTGGGAGTCACGCTGGTCTAGCCATGTTCATGTACTCAACTCTGACTCAGTCATTCTGGCAAGTTGGACAGGATGATGTTGATTGGCTTGAGCCAGTCAGAGCTCACCCTTAGATCTGGTGATGGGGTCGATTTATTGAATGCTTCTTTCCACGTGTCAGGCACTGTGCTAGTTGCCTTTACATGGATTATCATATTTATCTTCACAATAACCCTATAAGGCAAATGCAAGTATCATGTCTAGTTTATAGATGAGGAAACTGAGGCCCAGAGAGGTAGAGTAACTTTCCTAAGATTGCACAGCTAATAAGCAGAAGAGTCAAGATTCATACTTTGATCCTCTGCCTTCAGACTTCACATTCATAACCACTAAACCATAGCGTAAGGTGGTCCCTGATGTGTTGTACAGATGATACTTGATGGGCAAATTGGGAGGGAGGAGCACCTGGCTAGACTAGGGTGATGATAGAGAAGGTAGAGCTTGATCACGGCCTTCAGCAAGGATGGGAAAATCTGATAAAGTAAATTTTCAGAGATGGGAATCATGCTACAGTAGAAATAACAAAGGCATTAGGGTCAGACAGACTGCCAAGTCTGCCACATATAGTCAAGCAGCTTTTTCTGAGTTATTTGACTTCTCTGAGCCCACAGGTGCAATAAGAAGCCATCAGAGTAAATTAAAGTCTCTGGGGATAGTCTAAAGAGAGGAGGGCTGAAAATACAACTTGGAAACTCCAAAAAGAGCCAGTAGAAGTCTAGTCAAATCCTACAGAAAATGGAAAGTCCCTTGGGAGAGTGGAGAATAGGAAGCTATAAACCATGGACTCTATAGTGACAAGTCTAGAGAAATTGTTCTACAGCTCTTTTACCACTGCCAACCAAGGAAACATGCAAAAAAATAAAAAAAAATTGAAAAACAAGCCCACTGCCATTGAGTTGATTCCGACTCATAGTGACCCTACAGGACAGAGTAGAACTGCCCCATAGGGTTTCCAAGGAGTGGCTGGTGGATTCGAACTGCCAACCTTTTGGTCAGCAGTTGTAGCTCTTAACCACTGTACTACTAGGGCTCCAAGGAAATATGCAAGAGAGGGGTAAAGATAAAGCCTCAGGTACTGTAAGAAGTAACTTATCCAAGGTCTCAGAAATTGGGTAGTGACCAAAGAAGATGAGAATTCATGTCTTTAAATGCCCAGTGTAGTTCCTTGCATTATTCTTGGCTTTCATCCCCTCCCCTCCTCATGGCACAGTTGTTAAGAGCTCAGGCCGCTAACCAAAAGGCTGGCAGTTCGAATCTACCAGCCACAGTTCTGCCCCATAGGAATCGACTCGATGGCAAGGGGTTTATGGTAAATTCAAGATGAAAGATGCCAAAACTATTGAAAAAAGAAGGAAGAAAGAGTTACTTAATCTCTTTCTCATTCACAACAGCAGCCCTCCATAGTACCCAATGTGGCTGTGAGGGGTGAGGGGTGGCGAGGACTATTATAGAAATGTTGGAATAAGCACTGGACAAGGAGTTTGCAGACCAGGATTATGGACCTTCATCTGCCACTAACTAGCTCAACGATTTTTATCTGCTTGGGCCCCAGCTGACTCATCTATAAAATTAGAGGCTTGGACAAGATAATCTCAGTTGTTTTACAGCTCTGAAATTCTAGGAAAGGAGGTTCCTCTCTAAACACCATAATAGCTTTCTTTATAAGAGAATATAATTGCATTCCAGGAAAGTTTTTATAGTACAAAGATAAATACAAAGAAAAAATAAAAGTGGGAAAAAATGAGGGTTGGCTTCAAATATCTGAGAATCTCTCTAATCCATACGGGTTAGATTTACTCTGCCTAAGGCTCCAGAGGGCTAAGACCAAAGAGTGGAAGTGACAGAGGGGCAGTTTCTACTCAAAACAATACTTTTTTTCATGTATTTTGGAGCTCTATTTTGTGAGATGTGTATATGTTTATAATTGTTATGTCTTCCTGATGGATTGACCCTTATCGTTATAAAATATTCCTGTCTCTAGTAACAACTTTTATTGTAAGTCTATTTTGTCTGATACTCTATAGCCAGTCTTGCTCTCTTTTGGTTACTATTTGCATAGTGCATCTTCTTCATCTTTTTACTTTCAACCTACTTGTATTTTTGAATCTTAAATGTGTCTCTTGTAGATAGCATATAGCTGTGTCATTTTTTAAAATCCATTCTGTCACCCACTGCATTTTGAATGGAATTTTAGTTCATTTACATTTAATGTAATTACTGATAAGGTAGGATTTATGCTTGTCGTTTTGTAACTGCTTTTTTGTTATCTGCTTTCTGCACGTCTTATGTCTTTTTTTTGCTCCCCATTCCTCTATTACTGCTTTCTTTTGTGTTAAATAAACAAACAAACAAAAAAAAACCAAACCCATTGCCGTTGAGTTGATTCTGATTCACAGCAAACCTATAAGACAGAGCTGAACTGCCCCATTAGGTTTCCAAGGAGCAGCTGGCAGATTCTAACTGCTGACCTTTTGGTTAGCAGCCATAGTTTGTCTCATTTCCTATATATTTCTTAGTTATTTTCTTAGTGGTTACCATGGGGATTACAATTAACATTTTAACTTAAAACAACATAGTTCAAATTAGTACCAACTCAATTTCAATAGTATCCAAAAATTTTGCTCCAGTATAGCTGTATTCTCTTCCCTCTTTTGTGCTATTATTATCATCATACAAATTATATCTTTATACATTTATCAGCATAGTTTTGTAGTTATTGCTTTATGCAGTTGTCTTTTAAATCAGACGATGGAAGAAAAAAGTTACAAACAGAAATACATTTATACTGTCTTTTATATTTATCTATGTAGTTACCTTTACCCGTGTTTTTTATTTCTTTATGTGGATTTCAGTTACTGTCTACTGTCCTTTTATTTCAGTCTGGAGGACTTCCTTCAGTATTTCTTGTAGGGTAGGTCTGCTAGTGACAAATTCTGTCAGTTTTTGTTTATCTTGGGAATGTCTTAATTTCTCCTTTTTTTCAAGAATAGTTTAGCTGGATATACACTTTTTGGTTGACAGTCTTTCATCACTTTGAATGTTATACTGCTGCCTTCTGGCCTCCATTGTTTCTGATGAAAAATCAATTGTTAAACTCATTAAGGATCCCTTGCACATGATAAGTTGCTTTTATCTTACTGCTCTCAAGATTATCTTTATCTTTGGCTTTCGACATTTTGACTATGATGCATCTAAGTGTGAATTTCTTTGAGTTTACCCTACTTAGAGTTTGTTGAGCTTCTTGGATATGTCGATGAATATTTTTCATCCTATTTAAAAAGTTTTCAACTATTATTTCTTCAAATATTATTTCTGCCCCTTTCTCTCTTTCCTCCTTCTGAGATTCCCATTATGCACACATTGGTATGTTTGATAGTGTCTCACATGTCTCTGAGGCTATTTCTTTTTCATTCTTTTTCCTGTCTATTCCTCAGACTATCATTTTAATCGATCTGTCTTCAAGTTTGCTGGTTCTTTCTTCTGCCATCTGAAATCTGCTGTTGAGTCCTTCCAGCAATTTTTTCATTTATTATACTTCTCAACTCTAGAATTTCACTGTTTATTTTATATAATTTCTATCCTTTTATTGATGTTCTCTATGTGGTGAGACATGGTTCTCATATTTTAATTCTCTCCTTTAGCTCTTTGAGCATATTTATAACAGCTCAAATTTAAAATCTTTGTCTAGTAAGTCCAACGTCTGGGATTCCTCAAGTACAGTGTCTATTGACTGCTTTTTCCCTCCTATATATAGGTCATACTTTCCTGGTTTTGTGTGTGTCTCATAACTTTTTATTGAAAACTGGACATTTTAAATAATACAATGTGGCAACTCTGGAAATTAGACTCTCTCACCCCTGGATTTATTGTTTCTGCTGTTTGTTATTGTCATCATTACTGTTTGTTTGGTGACTTTCCTGGACAAATTTTGTAAAGTCTGTATTCTTTGTCATGTACAGGCACTGAAGTCTCTGCTCAGTTAGCTTAGTGGTCAGCTAATAATTGGACAGAGATTTCCTTAAGTGCCTTGAACCAATATGTTTCCAGCCTTTGCCCAAAGTATATTGGAACATGCCTTCAGTGCTCTGGTAGGCAGTTTAAAATTCTGCCTTAACCATCATTTCCTGATGCAAAGATCCTCAAGGTCAGCAGAGGTGAAAGATTAGGGCCTTCTCAGGTCTTTCCTGAGCACACACACACTTCTGCAAAAGCACATGGCCTTCTAGATTCCCAGGAATATGTGGGAGCTTTTCAAAGCCCCCTGTTGATATCACAATCTCCAGTTTTTCCTTTTAAGTTCTTTGGTCAGTCTTTGTTAGCCACAACTGGTATTGCTGCCTCAGGTAGCTGCAATTAAACAATTGTCATTGATTGTTTTGGACAAATGCCCTGGATATAGGACTGTTTTCAGACAGTAAGCTCTGACTCTGGTCAAATAAAGACAAGCCCTGAGAATGGAGCTTTACCAGGGAGCTACCAGATAGTTCACATAGTGACATTTCTCTGGGGGTACATTTTTTGGGGTGCTCCAAATCTGTGCTCCTCCTTCTCGTGGCTGCTGGTCTGCTGGTTTTCACAGCTACCATGGTTGCACAGCTGTTGGATTTCAAGCTACTGCAGACCTGTGGAGAGGGGGATGAGAATAGGTAAGTTAAACTACCACCAGCCAAAACCAAACCCGTTGCCGTTGAGTCAATTCCGACTCATAGCGATCCTATAGGCTGGAGTAGAACTGCCCCACAGAGTTTCCAAGGAGCACCTGGTGGATTCAAACTGCTGACCTTTTGGTTAGCAGCTGTAGCTCTTAACCACTATGCCACCAGGGTTTCATCAACTGCCACAAAGCTCACTATTCTGAAATTCAGTTGTTTTTCTTAAGTAAACACTCCTAAGACTGGTACAAGCCATTGGTTAATTTCCATAGTTCTGGGAAAGTTGACTTTGACCATTTTGGCCAGCGTTCTCATTGCTTTCACAGAGGAGATTTTCAGAGGTCCTTACTTCACCATTCCAGAATTGCTTCTACAGGAAAGAATTTCTAACAATTCTGGATGTCCAACAACAAAATGGACAGCCTTTAAAGTGCACATTTCACTACCAGAGGTGTTCAAGCAGTATTAGTTGAACCAAGTAGCCTCTAAGTTTCCCTTCAAGTCTCAAATACAATAATTCTAGGATTCCACACACCAGGTCCAGCTTTGTTCAGCACACACACAAAAATATGTTTAATAAATACAGAATGGATAAATGAATACAATAAAGTATACAGGATACAAAGCCAGGGAGATAATTTAAAAAAAACAAAAAACAAAAAACTATCCTTTTGAAAGACTAATTCTCTTTTTAAAAAGCAGAAAAGTTTGGGACAATGACAGAAAAAGGAAAATCCATTTGGAGAGGCAAAAGTCACAGGCACTGGTGCTGTGGTAAAAAGCAAGCCTCCCAGTTGTGAAGTTCAAAGTAGGGAAAATCCTTAAAACAGAAATGAGCAATAAAAAAGTCTCTAAGGCCATTTGGAGAGCAGAATTCATTTGCAAAATGGATTAAAATTCAGGAAAATGTCAATAGGACAAAAAGAATGAGTAATTAAAACGATACAGTTTGAATGCAAAGAATCCTTGCAAAGGCTATTTTAGTCCCAGCTCTACCAGTGACAGGTTGTATGGCTTTGAGTGTAAATGAGTTGCTGTCCCACTCTGATCCTTAGTTTTCTAAGGAAGAGTTGGAGTCAATGTTTTCCCAAAGTTTAGTTATTTGTACCTAACATTCTTGATTTTTTAAAAACTGTATCTATATATCAATTCGATTTACTTAATTTTAAAAAACTGATTCCCTTTTTAAACTTAAACACCATTTGAAGTAATATTCATGAGTTTAACATATTACATTTTTTCGCTAACACTCATTAAAATCAACCTCAAGCCGTTGAAGTAAATGGTGTTCCTCCACGTACCACCTACCTCACTTTGAGAAACACTAGATTTGATGTCTAAGGTTCTTTCCACTTCAGTGATTGTGTGGATGGGTTTTCTCCTGCCCCTTTCATCCAAATTGGAAGATTACATCCGAGTACATATCTCCCAGAGGATGAGGTACTCTGGAGTTTAGAGTGCATTGGTTTGAGATTATGCCCTGTTGGCAGCAGCCACTGAGTAACTGACCCACAGTGGTAGTGACCAGTGGGTAGAGATAACCCAGAATGAGATGTGTTACAGAACCTTCCATACTTTCATGGAGTATATAAAATACACTAATAGTTCCATGGACTCTTAGAACTGAATTGGTTCTGAAAGAATAAAAAAGAATAGAGTCTAATAATAATAACAAACCCCGTTTAGCTTTACGTCAGTGTTCACGGTTTGCCAGGGCATTGTGCTAAGTACACTACAAACATTTACTCCTTACAGCCACTCTGCTAGGTAGGTATTGTTATTCCCATTTTTCAGATACAAACACTGAAGTTAGAACAAATAAATGACTCACCAAACATAGAACCAGGATTTATACCTGGTTTGTGAGGCAATTCCTGCCTTTGTAAGCATACTAGTACTAAGTCATTTGAGTAGTACTAGCATATCTTTGCCACAACAAGGTACTATTACTTCACTCAGTATTTTTCTTAAACTTCCTCACTTTTTTATTTAAATAATTTGTTGTTAAAAGGAATTTCATATCACTACTAAAAATGGAAACCCAGCAGTAATATCTTAAGTATCTCAGGATGATGTGTTCATTGTCTTTCTTTAAACATGATAATACGAGGCCATATCTACTAAAATTAAGAATGTTCTTCCATCTACCACATAAAATCATCTTCTTCTACCTTTGTGGAAACACCGCACTATCCTGCCTCTCAATCCAAGGCCTGAAAAGGACCACAGATCTCTCATCCAACCCCAGCTGGATGCATGAATTCCCTCCTAACACCCTAATGAGTTACCCTAGGTCCTTGATCACTGAAGGCAACCCCTGCCACAGCAGGATGGTTTGCAGAATAAACTCATTACATGAGCAGAAATCTCTCTCCTTGTAAAGTTTTATCAGAGACACTAGTTTTGTTTTCTGGGGCCAAAGAACACAGATAAGGTAAAATCGTCCATAGTTTAATTCACTCAATTTACAGATAAGGAAAGAGTGCAATCTTGGTTTTATTAACATAATCAGTATCCCGAAGATGGGATGGAGCCATTGTCTCTTTCCTGTCTAGACTAGCATGTCCCCAGTAGTACTGGGGATGCTTGCTCCAGGAGAGTGGGGTGGGAGGAGGCACAGATGGCAGTCCATGGCCCTAGTGTGTTTTGCTATGACCAATTCCATTGTCTGCAAGTTTCTGAAGTTCCTCCAAGTTACTCTTTGTTATTAGCCACACTTTCAGAAGGAGACCACACTTTAAGGTGGCTGTCAGTGAACTAGTCAGATCCAGAGGAGGGTAGTCTGCCGGTGAATGGTTGAGGGGAAGGAAGAGTCCAAATAGGGGAAAGAGAATGAAGGGTTGGCACCTCAAACATCTGTCCAACTATCAGCTTAAATGAGGGAGATGGCTCATTCTACCTTGTTTCTGTGGCCAGAGACAGCACTTGTGGGTAGAAAATGCCAAGAAGTTAGCCACTAACTAGTGGTTTTAACCTTCAGTGAGTCATTTAACCTATCTGCACTTCAGGATCCTAATGTCACATGGTGTCTGAGAAGATTCTGTAAGGCTAAGGACTTAGTACAAGGCCTGGCACATAGTAAGTAGATGCTTGCAAATGTTGCTAAGTTTGGATTTTGATGAAGCATCCTGTTCAACCAAAGAAAGAAATGTCTAACACAGAATTGCTACACAATGGGCTTACCTTTTAGACAAGAGCTCCCCATCAGTAGAAATGTTTGAGCAGAGGCATCATCATCTATCAGGGATGCTCTAGATGGTTCCTCCAGGATGGATGGGGGTTTGGACTGGGAGTGCCTTACAACCCTAAAATGCTGGGAGCTCATAAGAGACTCAGCCCAGGTTATAGCTTGTGGAAGAGTAGGGACTAGAACCCACCCCCCACTTTAAGTCCATTGCTCTCTCCATGATGCTGTATACCATACAACTGTTGTTATTATATAGAATCCTGTTAAGAAGCCATCCCAAATGTGAATGTTTTAATTACTACTGGTTTTTCTTTCTCAATAGCCACATGTTAAGAAGGAAACCTGTATCTGAAAACATATAATTTTGTAAAACAAATAATTTACACTTAAGTGGATTTCACTGGAGTCCACAGAACCCTAACGGATGTGTGCTCAAAGCAAAGTCTCTTGTATGTTCAAAGCAATGAAAAGTGAGGGAGAAAAGTGGGACACAGGGGAAAGTTTTACTTGTTTTTTCCTATTTATTAGGACACGCCAGAAAGCAAGAAGGGATGTCTTGCCTAAGATTGTAATCCTGGGAAATTTGCTTTACTCCCTTTTCACCAAAGGAATTACCTGACGCCCCATGAGTTCCATGTAGCTCAAAATGAGCCTCATGTAAAGAGGCCCATGAGGGCTGTGAAGTATCACCAAGTCACCTAAAGAAGGGTCTGCAAATTAGGGCTCATTCAAAACTCTATGTCTATATGTGCTCTAATGGGGGCTCTGAGTTGTAGGAATAGCATTTTGTTAGTTTAACCTATGTGCTGGGATTCCCTTAGTCATGCGTAACTGTTATTACTTCGTAGATCACCACATTCCATATATTTTTCAAGACGGACATCCTATTCTACTAACTTAGGGCAAGGAAAACAGCATTTTCCATCAGCCTACAACATGCACCAGGTGCCCACCTGTATGAGGAACTGAGTTTAAAGAGCTGAAGCCCTTGATGAGTTAATACCTGGGAATGAAAACATACCTAAATCCACAATTTAAGAATCCTTATGTAACACTTGGAGCCTTGGTGGCACAGTGGTTAAGAGCTCAGCTGCTAACCACAAGGTCGGCCGTTCAAATCCACCAACCACTGCTTGGAAACACTATGGGGCGCTATGAGTCAGAATTGACTCAAGGGCAACGGGTTTTTTAGTTTTGGTTTATGTTAGACACAAAGTACACAAAGATGGTAGATATGATTCCTCTATATGATGATGACTATGATAACAATAACATAGCCATTGGAATTTTAGAAATTTAGAACTGGAAGTGAACTTCACAATCCCTTACTGCAGCCAGCTAATTTTGTAAATGAGCAAGCTCAGACTCGGAAACATTTAAGCTATCCCCAAGGTCACAGTGCTAGTTGGTGGCAGAGCAGGAACCAGCATGCTAGTATTCTGACTTCCAGCCCAGTGCTGTTTCAACATGATGCTCGTCACATCAGTTATCAGCACCAATTCTAGGAGACACCCTGGCTAATAATCAGAGGTCTATATTCTGCTCTGCCAATGTATGGGTGACCTAGGACGAGCAAATGAGCTACTTTGACTTCCAGGCCCCTAACCAAAGGAGGGAAACACTAATCGATACCCTCTCACAGATTCAGGGAGGCTTCTTTCAGATGAAAAATGGATGCTTTAGGGAACACAACTACTCAAAGAAAGGAATGCTATTCCCTTAGTCCAGAATGATGGACTAAGGAAACATCTTTATCTTTGGCTACTTTAAAAGGACTAACCAAGCCCCACCCATTTGACAGATATCCAACCAACTAGTTCTAGTAGATTATAAATAAATACAGAATATAAATTAAAAACAATTTAAGAACGTAATTTAAAAACCCATGAAATCCAAGTAATAATTACTTGATTCGATGGGCTTTAAAGATAAATTTCCATCTCCCTGGTTTAGGGTAGTTTATGTAATATGGATAAAACATAGCATCTCTTTCTATGCCTTCTCATTCTATGGTTTTATTTGTTTTTTTTAAAGACATTCACTTTTCTGGGATATTAATTCCTTCCCATGCATAATCACAAGGCAATGTGATTCTCAGGGATAGGGACTGTACTGTTCAACTCTTTTTTTCCTTCCCATCTGCCTTCCAAAATATTTATTGAGTATCTACTAAATGTCCACTACATCCCCAATGCCTTGCACAGTGTTTAGCACACGCTAAGGACTCAATTTTCATCCAGTAAATGAATGAATAAATGACAAAAACCAAAGGCATTCTCCAAAGCACAGAAACCGCAGCATATTTGACTTTTCCATCAAAACTATTTAAATTCTATCGTACAAATCTGAAGCGTGCCCCTGACCTGCTCCAGTGTATCTCTGCACAGACCTGTGATGTTATCAGTTAAACACATATGTGATCTCTCAGCATGAATAACCTGGATGAATGCTATATAGAATTTCAGTTGCAGACTCCTAGACACAGAAGGAGTATTCAATGACTGGCCAAAATGTCATGAGGTCCTATGGTCCATCCCCCTGTCTCAAAAAAGTAAGACTGCATCTAATCTATGGCAGAGAAGGATGCTTTCCTATAGCTGAAAGATTTCCACTAAATGAAACAAGCATAGAGTCTGCTTAGGTAAATTCTTGTGCGTCTAAATGGAAGGTCAGACTTTGATTTCTTGAGGTGGGCATGGTTTTCATTCCAAGTGTAGCAAATTTCACTGGAGTTCTATTGCCGACTTATTTAAATAATTTGCTAGATGACATAAAATTACTGGTAATCACACTACAAAGAGTAATTACATGAACTTTTCTTGTACAAAAGTGAGTAAATTTGAGTCCTATTCAATACTCTGTTAAGGAAATTTTAACTTATATATACTATTTTATTTTAAAACACAAACATTTGAAGAATATATATTCAGAAGAAAGAGGGGGTGGGGGGCAGAAAAACTTGCTATTTCCCAGCTTATTGGAATCACACACTAGAGATCATGTGCTGCTACCTGATACAACTAAATTTCCTAAGTTTAAATGATTTCAATAAGACCTACAACACAAAACGGCCTGCACAGACCTAGTTTATGATTTAGACTCCCCTCTCTCAAAATATATATTTTTAAATAATGTTTCATGATCCTGAAATAATTGGTGGCCATGGGATGCCAGATGTAAGGCATTTCCTCTGAAACCTTACGTAAGCTAACCCAAACCATTTGCTTCAGAACATCTTCCCTGACACCAGGAAAGAGTTTTCGTCCTAGGTTTGCTTTTGTTCGACGGACCGACTGGCTGTTCTCAAAAACAGAAACATATGTGGGCATGACAAAGGAAAGAAAGGCTTTAGAAGTAAGGCAAAGGATTTTTCTTTTTCCTTTTTAATCTTGTTTTTTTTTTTTTGCTTCCCGTAGCCTATAGATATACTAAATTTTGGTAACTTTATTTCTTTTCAAAAGGGCAAAATTGAATGCTTTTGGTGTTACTTCCTAGGACAAAAACTTAACTTTAATCTTCATAATTTCTTTAGAGTTTGACAACTATATTTCAAGAAAGAAATAAAGTGAAGGCTCACATAAACTGCAAGAAGAAGAAGAAGTATTGTTGTAAGGGTTGTAGGAGCTCACTTCTACACATCAGAAAGAATTATTTGGTTGATAGCTGATCGGACACACAATAAAAGTGTGATGTGAAATGTAACAACATAAATAAACTTGGATTTTCTGCTCTAATTTCACCTTCCACATAAACCCCTCTGCTCCAGCTTTGTGCTTTCCTAAGTTGTTTACATAATGCATAGGCTCAGACTTTGTTTCAAGTTCATGTAAGAGCAGATGCCCTTACTTCAGGCTGAGCGAAGAGGAAATGCATTCCTCATAGGAGTCTAAATCCAACCTAGCTTGGATTGTATAGCATACTTACACAAACTGCTTGCTTTCAGGTCAATCCTGAAATATAAAGAACATCTCTCTCCAAAGGTGCACATTTTGAAGATCATAAACCTTTAACAACAACTTGCTTCATATTTTGAAACTCATTCCTTTTAACGCCAACAAAAGGCCATCAAGAAAATAATTTTAGACAAATTTTCAATCTGCCTCCTGAAATTTGTCACCAGGGGGCAAAAAGGCTTAATAAGAAACTATTTCTCCAGTTTTCATTAACTAGTTTTAAAAAGTTTAGAGTGTATGAATTCAGCATGTTGTGGAATTATGTTATAAATTGTACTGACAGATGCTGGCAATCCTTATGTTTAAAGATTGAAAAATAAAATATGAAAAAAGGAATATTTATGAGAAATATTTTACATTGCTTCAATTTGGTTGTAACTGATACACAGCTGAATAAAACCATGAAATCAAAAGAATATTCAATCACAGTGGGAAAGGGGACATTTTAAAGGGAAATGAATGTTTGAACTTGGACACAAAGTTTTCAGAAAACAAATAAAAATCACTATTCCTCAAAAAAAATTTCTAGTGCAGGTACTCTCGACATTTTACTAAAAATTTACATCTACAAAGTATTTAACTTGACCTCCTATAACTTAAATGTCTGAAATGAAGCTGGAGCAAAATTTAAAGAACATTTGTCTTTTTGGTTTTTTAAATACTTCTTTTGGCTCCTTCCTTTTTTGATTTTCAATAATTTATTCTATTTTTCTACCTTTGTTCACACAAACCAAGTATCCATCAAATCAGGCACCAAAAAACAAGCACTCTAAAATACAATTCATCCGGGCTCAACTTCAACAGAAATTATTGGCATTTTAATTAATTTTAACTCTTTTCTTCAGAAGAAACAAAACAAAGTCCTTTGGTTCAGACCAACAGTCATTAAACGAAAAAGAAATAAATAATAAGTTAAAAATAAAAGGAATGTGTTAAAACGAAGGAAGAAGGTAGTCCTCATAACCAAACTCTGTCATCTTAAAAAATAAACATTTCCACACTTCATATCTGATTCAAACAGAAAGCTTCCCTCTTACATTTGAAACAAATAGTTCCATCTCAAATCCACATTTTCAAAGAGGCCCCTAGCTTTCTGCATTTGATTCCTGCAACCGTCTTTTCACCTCATTGAGGTAAAAGTCAGTTAACAATTACTATGTTTCTCCCAAACGTACCCATTGAGGATTCCTTGTAAATTTCAACATCCATCTCACCAACTGCTTAGAAAAAAATGACACATTTCAGAAATCACCCCCCAATTGAAAGATTTTTTTAAATTGCCAAATTTAAGGGAAATGAAGGTGTGTGGGCTCACTCTGCAGTTGCCGGGTTTTTTTTTTGTTTTGTTTTGTTTTGTTTTTCTGCCCTTGTGGTCTAGAAGGTTCTCCATGAGTACGGATACCACATGGGTATCCAGTGGGGGGGAGGGGAGCCGCCCTGCACTTTTTAAGTGCCCATCTATTAGTGTAACTCTTTTGACAACCACATTTCTTCACGGATTTACTACTAATACAGCAAAATTCGTCCAGTGTTGCTCACATCCAACCACTGGAGACAGAGCTCACATGCAATTTTCATAGCATTAACCAACAAAGCTGATATTTAGTGAATGGGGCAGGGAGGAATATGTCGCGCGTGTAAAATTCCTGGTGTAAAAGTAAATGCACAATTTACTACCGGAGCAAAATACATTCACATTTCCCTGACTGGAGGGAGCGTAGAGAGCTAGCGGCGGGGCGTCGGGACCAGCAATCGCGATATTCAGTCCGATGTCGGTGTCAAGCGGAAATGGACCAAAACGGAAAGAAATAACTTTTTTTTCCGCAGCAAAGAGCTGCTGCCGATTGCAAGGTAAAAAAATAAAAATAAGTACACTCCTTGGGGGTGGGAGCTGGAGAAGGGGCGGAAGATGGAGGGGGAGCCACTGGGGAGGATCTGGAGAAGGGTGGTAACTCCTGGGAAAACAAGCAAAGCCTTTTCCACCCAGCGGGCCAGCCGGGGACAAGCGACACTGCCCGAAACGCGGAGCTCGCAACGCCAACCGCGAGGGCGCCCGCAGCGCCGCGAGGGTGCCGGAGACGCAGCAGCCACCGCTGCCGCTCCCCCGCCGCCTGGGCCCCCTCCACCGCCGCTTCCTCTTGCTCTCCCAGCCCCTTCCCCCACGTGCGGGTGACGTCAAAATTCCGCGAAAAAGCCGCGTGGTGGCTCCCCAAGCGGAGGCGCGATTCCACCGCCCAGCGGCCCCCTCTCCGGGGGCGCCCGAGGGAGGGCGTACGAGCGAGGCAGCGGGTTCCTTCTCCTCCCAGGAAGCAGGGCCCCGCCAACGTCGGCAGCCAGACCCCCCCACCCGCCCCAAATCTTTTTGGAAAATTCACTTTATAAAACAAATGCATTTCCACGGCTATTTTCGGTCGTATAAGGCTTGTCCTGAAGCTGAATCAGACAGGAAGAGGGGGAAGTTCGGGTCTTTTTAGTTACCTCCTCCCCACCCCCAGGGAGGGGAGTAAGATGCTAGGTGGGTGAACAGACGGCAGGCGCTGCCTTTCTGACCCACGCCTACCGCATCTGCTGCCTCAGGAATACGCCGCTCCAAGCTGAAATACTCCGAACTGGCAGTTTAAATAAACAGGCCGGGCTGGCTCTGCCCGCTCCCCCGCCCCGGATCCTGAGCGCCCCAGAGACCCGACGGGCGGGAGGCCTTCGTTGGAGGGTACCCCCCTTCCCCGGAAGCGCGGGGCTCGGGATCTCCGGCCGCTAGTTCACACCTGGACGCGGCGTTGCCGGAGAATCCTGGAGCTTCGAATCTCTCGCTCCCCACCTCCCCTCCTTTCCTGCTTGTGCTTTTGGGTTCCTCACCTTTCCCACTTTCCTTTCTCACTTTTTTTTCTTTCCTAATTTGCTTTTATTCCCTCCCCATTCCCTCGAATTTCCTCTTTCTGTTCCTCTTCTAGTTCCATCCCCGGCACTCCGGGAGCAAGAACCGAGGCTGGGGGCCCTTCGCCATCTACTTTTAAATGACCGTCGGGTTTCTCTGTTTAATTTTCTGACCATCCATCCCTCAATGGAGAAACAGAAACACAGCTTTATTCTTTGGGAGAGTTGGGCGGGGGGGGGGGGGGGCCGATGGCGGCCCCGGTTCCTGCGTCTGAACTCGACTCCCACCGACCTGGCCTGAGCGCCTCTGTGAAGAGGCGGCAAGGCTCTCAACCGCGCGGCTCCTGAGCTCTGAGCCTACGGCGGGATCACCTGGCTGCTCCGCATCCGCCAGGTGAGCTTGGGAGCGTGTGTGCTTAGCTTGCAGGTTCCTGCAAGGATGTGCCTATAAACACCCAACACCCGGCTGCACCCTACACCTACAGGGTTTTGTACATTTTCCAACTGAAACTCCGAAACGCGAGGAGTGGGGGCTGGGGAGCCGGCGAGGAGAGAGGGAATAAAAGTCCAATAAAACTTGTGTTCGCTAAGTTTATCACCGACCCTACAAAGGACAGGATATTTTCTCCCCCTTGAGGGGTTAGAAAGGGATATGAAGAACCAACATCCCCCCCGCCCCGCCCCGCCCCACAGTGCCCAGTTTGAGTTCAAAGCCAGAGCAAAGGCGCTTGCACTTTTTCTCTAAACCTGAGTGTACACTCAAAGAAAATGCGCACGTTTGCCCAGGGGGCAACGTGCCTTTTCCCGCGTGCTAGGCGGAGTGTTTTTTAACAAGCAAAATTCAGGTTTTAACACATGGTCTAAGCGGCCAGCAAAAGGGAAAAGTCAATTTCCAGTCCAAGGTTCCTGGAGAAGCTCCTGCCAACCCCCGCACCCTCTCACGCCCCACGTGTTGGAGACTGAAAAACGACAGGGGACGGCTTCTATGCGAGGTTAATGTTCGGGAACAGTCCGTAATAGGAAGGGGAAGTGAATGGGGGAACTTAAACAGGCTTTCAAAAGACGAGCCTGCCACGCGGAAAGCGCCCGAACTCGCGGGTCTCCGTGAATGAAGAGGGCCGCCGGGAGGGGGACCTCCGCCCCGACCCTCTCCGTCCCTCCCCTCTGCCAGCCCCCAACCCTCCCCCCCCCGGAATTTATCTGTAAAGCAAGACGGGGGTGGGGGTAGGGAGGGACAGAAGGGGCGAGAGAGCTCTCGGTTCACTCGGAGACTTGAGCACTTGCCACCCAGGCTTTCTCTCCGGGGTGGGCGAGGCTCTGGGGACGACCACTAGCCTCTTCCCTGGGCCCCCTTCCGGGGACCCTGAGCTCGGGAGGCTATTCCCGCAGGGTGGCGAAGAAAAAGACCGTGCTTGGTTAGTTATCAAGTGATGTCAAGAGCCTGGAAGCCCTCTCAGGCTTCTGTCCTTGCCTGTCGGGTTAGATTTATACTTTAAAAATACCTCTCTTAACCCGCACCTTCCCCCCAGCCCCAGCAGCTTTCTTTGATCCGCTCAAAGGTGGCTGAAGTGACGTTTGAGTAATTCCTTTATGGGGTCTTAAAATATAAGTTAATGTATTTATCCGGAGGGACTCAAAAGCTTAAGTCGGGAAATCCAACTTGACTAAAATCAATAGGTGATTGTGAGGGACCTGACTATATTCCTGTGAACACTGTACTCAGCCCGAGTGTCATCCGCTGCGCGGAACTGTTTCATTTTGAGTTTGCAACTTGGGTTTTTCAGTGAACTTTTTTTTTTTCCTTCCCGAAAGCTAATGGCTTCCACAGCAATTAGACATTTTTCTCGCCCGCCCCCGTCCCTCCTCTTTCTTTACAGACCGTAGATCGGATACTAATTCTTGCGGCTATTGATAAGGTTGCAGGCGCCCCAGCTTCTCCCCGGCCCTCTCCCGCCCGGCTCCCCGCTCTCCCCCCGCCCTCCCTGGCTTCCTTTTGATGTAGCGGGGAACGCGTCCTACTAAAAAAAAAAAAAAAAAAGTAATCTGCCCGGTAACAATCAGCGCGCAGTAGCAGGAGCCCCAGAGCTATTGGCTATGCAAATAGAGGGAGGGGAGACGGCGCCCCAAACTCTTACTCACCCTTTTAAAGCGATATCCCCCCTCCCCACAACCACCCACCCCTTCCGCCCCACCCTCATTTAAAGAGGCTGGCTCCGGGGCTTGAGTTAATCGCCTGCACCTCTGGTTTATTCTCTCCCCGCCTTCCACCTCCCCTCCGCCTTTCTGGGAACCTTATGAACAGCTTACCCAGCCCGGCCTCCCCACCCCACCACACCCCACCCTTGCTCTCAACGTCCCTATTCGGGCCCCCATTCTTGGTGAAGGAGGTCCTCGGTCCCCCTCGGTGTGTCCAGAGAGCCCCAAACCACTCCAAGCTCACTGCACGTGCCAGCTCGGCCAACAGGTTGGGGGCGCTGGGCTCTCTCTTCTTCCTCCCAAAGTGAAAAGCACTGAAATGCAGGGTGGCGGGAGGAAGGAGGTAAGGAAACGCCACCATCTCTCCAGTAAAAAAAAGCCTTGACCCGAGGGTGCGTTTGAGCACGTGTCAGAGCCGGCTGCGCTGGCAGTGTCTCCACCGCAAACCCGCTCCCGGGGAGAAAGATCTGGTTGGCGAGTGAGGCGTGAACCCGGAGGGAGCGGCGAAGATGCAGGCGAAGGACCAAGGGTGGAAATCTCGGGCCTCCGAGGAAAGGAAGGGGTGGTGTTGTTTGCGCAGGGGGAGAGAGGGGGAGCCAAACCTAATCCCTCCTTCACCCCCTCCCCTCCCCTCCCCCTCCCGGGCTATTTCCTAGAAAGCTGTATCAGTGTGGCCAAGCTCGGCGCAGACACCTCGGGCGGCTTGTCAGCAGATGCAGGGGCGAGGAAGCGGCTTTTTCCTGCGTGGCCGCCAGCCGCGGAGGAGCCGCTGTTAGCACGGCCCCCAGTCTGCAGCAGCCCTGGGCCCATCCCTGCGTCCTCCAATGACTCCGTTAGTGCCCCAAGAACAGTATTTTTGCTCGAGGGTCATATTCTATCACGTCGGAGAAACAGCCCTCTCCCTCATAACGCCCACCCCTTCCTCTTCTTCCTCTCCACGCACATCTGTGGGGGGGGGGGATGCTCTTGTCCCTTTAATCAAGCTTTTCATATAGCTTCGAAATGACCAGAACATAAACTTCAGATACACGATCCATACATAACCTTTATCTCTTAAGTATTCGTGGTTGCTGTATTATAAAATTACCCCTTATTTTTCACTTATGAGATCAATTTCCCAATTGTCTGTTCCTACCCCATCTTCAAGTAATCTACCAGTCATTCTGGATCTTGAATACATGGGCTGGGGTATTTGCATCAGTTTTGAAGAAGCCCAAGTTGGAGGATCGTATTTTGCTCTGAAACACCTACAGAATGTACAACATTGGAAGGCATACATAGAAATCAGTCTTATTGCGGGTTCCCCTCTCCGGGGCCCCTGGCATGCAGGGCTGGATAAGGGGAGAGGGCCTCGAAGAGCTAAGGAGAGGGGTGGGGGGCGGGGGACCGCGTTTGAAGTTTGGTCGGGCCAGCTGCTGTTCTCCTTAATAAGAGGAGAAGGGAGGGAGGGAGGGAGGAGGAGGGGAGGATCGAGAGGGGAGGGAAGGGGAGGAGTAACCAGAGAGGGGAGCGAGGCGAGAGGGAGGAGAACTAACTGCCCAGCCAGTTTGCGTCACTGCCTCAGAGTGCAGAGAGAAGAGCGAGCTGGGCTGAGCGAGACAAATTTGAAGGGGAGGGCAGGCGCGAGTTCAGCAGCCCCCGGGGCTCTCCTCTCCCACCGCCTATCCCTTTCGTGTCTTCTCCTCCAGCTTCTCTCTCTGCCCCTAACCTTCTTTCGAAAACCCTCTCTTTAGCCAAAGGAAGGAGGTAAGGGGAACCCCTTCCCCTCCCCCCTCAAAAAAAAAAAAAAAAGAGAAAGAAACTTTTCCAGTCCGGAGAGAGCAGGGGAACGAGTGCGCGCCCGGCTCGCCATGGAGCTGCTGTGCTGCGAGGTGGACCCAGTCCGCAGGGCCGTGCCGGACCCCAACCTGCTCTACGACGACCGCATTTTGCAGAATTTGCTCACCATCGAGGAGCGCTACCTTCCTCAGTGCTCCTACTTCAAATGCGTGCAGAAGGACATCCAGCCCTACATGCGGAGGATGGTGGCCACCTGGATGCTGGAGGTAGGGCTGCAGGCGACGCTCTCTAGGAACCATGCCCCCACCCCGATTCACAGGTCCCACGCAGGGACCCTAAAACTGGGACAGGGTAGCCTCTGTACCGGCCTCTCCGCTCTTGGACGCGAGGTTACCCCGAGCCCTTTGGCGGGACGCGTGGCTTCATTTCGGTTCCTTGTTGGATGCAGGATTAACTTGGGGGAGGGGGAGAGGAGAAGTGAGGAAAATCTGGGAGAAACGAGGCTGTCCTGGGGCGGAGGTGGGGGAGCATCCCGCGCGCGTGTGCCTGCCTGTGGCTTCCTCTTCTTCCCACCCCCATCCCAACCTGCCTTTTGCGAAGCAGCGGCTGCTTTCCGTGCGGTGAAGAGGGTAGTAGGAGCGCAACATTGGAACCCACAGTAAAATGCACCCCCCAAAATGCCAAAGCACATTCGTCCTAGCTTCAGGTCCCCGCATGCGGTCGCGACTCCGCGTTGGCACTTAAGGCGGGGGGGAGGGAGGAGGAGAGAAATGGGGAATTCAGGAGCCCCGGAAGTCATATTGAAGAAACCTGTGTTTTAGGGGAACCCAAAAGAACCACTTCTTTACCCTTGCTCCAAATCTCTGCCGAGCAAGCTGTGTGCCCACGTATGCACAGCTCTGGACCTGCCGTGGTTTCGCCATGTTGCTTTGCAAACTCCAGTTGGAAAGTCTGGAGTCGCCGCCCGCTCCCCCTCGCACCCCCTTATCCCGGCCACCCCACTTTTAATCTTGCTCTCTCCTCCGACCCCCACCTCACGAAGGTTACTTACAGTTTGGCTTTCCTGCTTCCTCGGTGCGAAGAGTTGGGTGGGGTAGAAAGGGGGGGAGGAGGTGTGTGTGTGGGAGGATATCGGGGCACCCCTAAATGAGAGGGCAGGTCTCCCCGTGCCTCATTCCGGAGGCTCCCAGGCCCCCGTCTTTTCCCTAGCTGGTCACCACGTTCCCTAGTTTCTGCCCTTGTGGGCCGCAGCCGGACACTCCCGCCGCGGCTCTCACCCCTTCAAGTTTCCCCCCGGGATCCAGAGCTCCACGGGTCGAGATACAGACCTTGCTGGCACCCGAAACCTCCGTTTCGGGAAGTCTGGATCCTCCTTGGGGTTTTCACCCCGAAAGGGCTTTTCTAGGATATTTTCTCGATTTTTAATTATTTTTTGAAACCATCCCCCCTGCTCCGACTCCAGCTGCCGAGGCTGCGGCGCTCTTCCTCCTCTCCTCCCTCCCCCTCTCTTCCCCACCTCTCCCCACCCACCCCCCCAATAGCGGCGTCTGGGCCGCAGGGACCCCCCCGGGCATTTTTTTCAATTGTCGGGAATGATAGAGCAGGGTCTGGGGTACCGAATGGGGCCAAGCAGGAGACCCTCGGAGCCTCCAGAATATTTTTATTGATTTTTTGAAAAGATGACGAAATCCAAAAAAGAGAGTGAGTTAGAGAGTGAGCAAAGGAGTAGCGAAAGGGAGCGTCGTGCAGCCGCTGCGCATTTCTTTGACTCCCCGCTTTGGATCTTTCATTCACCCCAGTTTTTAGGCTTCGGGAGAATACTCGAAATTGGATGGGCTATTTAGATTTACCCGTTTCCTCATCTTTATTCTTGTCACACATTCTGTTCCCCTCCCCCTCCCCACAAAAATTAAATATTTTTTGTTGTTTCCATAGATTGTTTTTTCATTCTTTTTCTCTTTTTCCTGTACTTTTTTCTCTCCCTCCCAACCCATTCCCACTCCCATTGTAGGTCTGTGAAGAACAGAAGTGTGAAGAAGAGGTCTTCCCTTTGGCCATGAATTACCTGGACCGTTTCTTGGCTGGGGTCCCGACCCCTAAGTCCCATCTGCAACTCCTGGGTGCTGTCTGCATGTTCCTGGCCTCCAAGCTCAAAGAGACCATCCCTCTGACGGCAGAGAAACTGTGCATTTATACCGACAACTCCATCAAGCCTCAGGAACTGCTGGTAATGACTGCCCCCTTCTCCCTCCCTTTCTGCTCTCCCCCTGTTCCCTCCTGGCCTAAGGTGTCTTCTCCCTACCCCTGCCAAAACAAATTCTTAGGATCCCAAATTTCCCTACCACTAGAATTTCCACACTGTTTTAACACATCTATTTTTTGTGTTCCTACTGTGTGCTGGGCACTGTCCTAACCAGAGGCTACATGGACAAATAAGACCATCCTAGACATTTGTGTTGGTGAGATTCATTTCTCTGTGTCTGTGTGTGTGTAGAGGAAGAATGGAGCACAATGACAATACTTCATTTAAATTCAAATTTTCAGTCACTGAATTCTGAGACTATAGTCTGACATCTCACAAGATAAGGAATGTGTTCACGTAATAGGCATGTGTTTAGTGGTTTATCTAAGAACCTGGAGTTTAAAGGTAGTGTTTTATATATCTGTCTAGTCTCATAGTACCTGCGCATAGTAGCTATGCACTAAATATCAGCCAGTCAGCTTTTGAGCAAAGTCAAATGTTAGCCTTTCACTGGAGGAGTCTGAGGCCTGTGTCGCTACTTCTGATGGGGTTGTGACCTCTCTACAGCCCCGGTGGTCCTGGCTTGCCTCTAGCTCTCTGCCAGGGAGCCTTTTTCCCATCAGTCTGAATCTTTTTTCCCTTCAGCTCTGCACATGAGACATCCATATCACAGCAGCGCTGGAATGATGGAGCAGCTCTGAGGCTACCCCTTCAGTGGTCTCCACACCTTTCTCTCTACTGTTTGGAAAAGGGGCCCCCTCTTCCCCCCCCCCCCCCCCCCCCTTACTAGCTGGCCTGCACAAAGTCCACAGAGCTAAGACTGGCTTCTTGAACTGAGCTCTTTGTGAGGGCCTTCCTTTCTGGGGCTGTGCTGCCATCTAGTGGTAGACATGCGCAAGGTTGGGGGAGGAATTGCTGAGAATGTGGAGAGGGGCATGAATGACTTCACCTTTGAACCACTGCCAGATTTCAGCTGCTTCTGGTTTGGTCCGAGAGGCCCAGAAAGGTACTTTCTTCTGGGAGATCTGCTTTCTTTAATAATGGTGCAAGATGAGTGGCTTGTACTCACATTCCCCTGTGAGAAGAAAGGTCTGGGATTTCAAGCCATCTTTGAAGACGGTGATTGTTTGGTAGTCTGTCAGGGATACTCCAACCCTCTATAAAAAGCCAGGGCAGACTTTAGCATTTATAAAAAAAGAAATTGTTAAGGGTCTGGGTCCAGTTTGTTTTTCTCATGGTAGCACAGGAAAATTAGTCTTCCATCTGGTCCATTTATTTCAACATAATGCTGGACTGAGGTGGTATTCTTCGGGACACCACAGTTTTTCCAGGATGAACCAGGTTAATTTATATTGCTGCAAACAAACCTGCCTTTATTGCATTCCTCATCTTTTTAGCCCATAAGTTGGAATCTGGAGGAGTCCTCCTATTTTACAACTGAGAAAGCTGAGGCCCAGGGAAGGAGAGGGCATTGCCCTGGCCACACCACCAGGGAGTGCAGCAGAAAGAGGACCAGGACTCTGACACTGGCTTAGCATATGGCTCTTGGCTTTAGTCAATGGAAGGGATTTGGGGTTCTTAGGATGAATGGGGAGGCACTGGTGAGCTGGTTTCTGCCTCTCATTCTTAGGAAGACGACTGACTGATAGGCATATTTTCCCTCTGATTGCCCATGTTTTTAAGGTTTTTTTTCTGACTTGTTTCCCTTTTAGCACAATTTCCCAAAAGTATCTCAATAGGGGAGAGAAATAGGGTTTTTCGTTCGGTGGGCTGCTGGTCAGAGGCCCAAAAGAGACAGGTCTGTATTGTCCCAGACTTGGACTAAGGGACTCTCTGACCTTGAACAGTCACCTTCACCTTGCTAGAATCACTTCCCATCTGTAAAATGTGGGAGGGGACTAAATAATCCCAGAGTCCCTGGGGAGTGTAAATGGCAAACTGCACTCAGTCGCTCACCGAAAGGTTAGAGGTTCAAGTGCACCCAGAGGCACTTCGGAAGAAAGGCCTGGAGATCTACTTCTGAAAAATCAGTCATTGAAAATTCTGTGGAGCACAGTTCTACTCTTGACACGTGAGGTCACCAGGAGTCAGAGTCAACTTGACAACAACTAGTTTAATGACAGTCCTGGTCCTTTGGTCATGATTACAAAGGCCAGAGAAACATTTAGGTGAAAGGGTGTTCGTGGCCGAGTGTCATTTCCCCATGATTTTTGCATCATATGTCAAGGGAAAAGCTCTAACAGCGAAGAGAAAAATGGCACTTTTTGGCAACAAGTACAAGCAAGCTAATTGGTTGCCAAGGAGTTGGGCCAGAGAACCGTATTTTGAGCTTTATCCATGTACATCATTTTCCCACAAGGATTAAAAAGACTGTTAATCCAGGGATAGACATATAGAAGAAATAACTACCAAAGGGCCACAGTGATCTTGGCAGTGTCTTATAGGTTAAACTTTCTGGGTGGGCAGGAAGCAGCATCACATGGAAGTCAGGGCTGGGTGGGAGTAGGGGGAGCTGGGGAGAAAAGGAAAGAGAAAAAAGGAGAATCTTGGCAACAGCTACCTGGGCTCTCATTATCTTCAGTGGAACTTGACATTTGAAGCATAAGAAGAGCAGCCAACAGCTTCAAAGCTTTAAGGGCCCATCGACAAATAGGCCTGCTTTCCAATCTCAAAGTGACCTGATGAGCATCATTAAAACAGATCAGGATCCCAACCCCTCAGCCCCAGATACCAGGTCAGCCTTTGGATTTTACACTCTTCCTACCTTCCTCACCAGGAGTGGGAGCTGGTGGTGCTGGGCAAATTGAAGTGGAACCTGGCAGCCGTCACCCCTCACGACTTCATCGAGCACATCCTTCGCAAGCTGCCCCAGCCGAGGGAGAAGCTGTCGCTGATCCGCAAGCATGCACAGACCTTCATTGCTCTGTGCGCCACTGGTAGGAACAAGCTGGAGCTGGAGAGGGAGGCTGAGGAGCTCTTTGGGGGAGGCACACTGCGGTACTAAATTTCAGGTGTTTGGGTGTGTCTGGAAGGGTGGTCTGCAGTCTAAGCTTTCATTCCTGAGTGGTGGTTTTTTCTTTATCTGAGCTGGTACATTCTCTTTTCGCTACGAAACTCATAAATGGTTTATGAGGACAGGTGTGGTAAGGGAAAAAAAAAAACGAGTACCTGTTAAAGTATTCTTTATGATGTCTAAAGTACTCTTTGAAGATTATATATACTGCTCACTGGTTGTGTTTAAATCTTTAATCTTTTGAGGAAAATGATGGCTTGGAGATAAGCCCAAGAGGAAATTTAGGAGGGGGTGGGGGCAAATATAGGTTAAAGGAACAATGTCAAGATAAAGACTCTGCTGCTCCCCATAAGGGAGACCAAAGGAATTCTTTTTACTATAGGGCATTTATTACCTTCTGGCTGTTCCCTCTACTGGACGGTTGGCTTTCAGTAAGGATTCCCTTTTGCAGCACTGAGTTCTGACGCCCTCGCTTTATATGGCGGTGTTTTGATTGGGGGTGCAGCCTTTAAAATAGCAATAGCTGCTGTGGTTTTCATGTTAAAAGCTTTCTCACCCACCATGTTGACCCTACAACTGATACATAGTTTCTGTTGACCCCTTTGTTTCCGATTTTCGTAATAAACCGGAGGCAGTGGCTTAATGTTGCCTCATTAAATTGAACCTTGGCCAGTTTCTACTGTTTTTTTCTTTGTAGTGACCATAGCAAAAACCCTGAAGCCTTCCTCACCCAGGGAGGAGAAGGTGTCAAGAGTTCATATTTTCACAGTCAGAAACGTTCAGTAAAGAACTAACTGACCATTTGGGCAGATCTTTAAGGGTAGTGCCAGCTCAAATTTGTCTACGAGTAGTGGAACTGTATGGGTGGGACTCAGGGGCTACCTTTTTTGAGTATCTTGCTGCATCTTATTGATGTACTTGTAGAGATGATTATATAATGTGCAGTGGTACGAATAGTTAAGCACTCAAGTACTAGCCTGAAGGTTGGAGTTTTGAACCCACCCAGAAGCACCTTGGGAGACAGACCTGGAGATCTGCTTCTGAAAGGTCACAGCCTTGAAAGCCCAGTGGGGCATTGTTTTACTCTGCACACATGGGGTAGCCATGAGTCGGAATTAACTTGACAGCAACTAACAACAACAGTAGTGTATACGTGCTCAGTGTTCACATTCAGAAGGTCACCCATTGCTACTTATCACTGGGTGACCCTGGACAGGCTGCTCCACCTCTCTGAACCCCAGCTTCTTCATGTGCAAAATGCGCTGTTGATAGGTGATCCAGCAGCTGTTTCAGGGTGATTGGGAAAATTAAAATCAGAACTAGATACAGTGTACGGAAATGCTTTGTAAACCAGAAGGTGTAGGACAGATATGCCATGATACTAATTATAAAAATGCCACCATCCACCAATTCTGATTTTATCTCTCCAGCCAAGACATTATGACCTGACTTTTCAGTCTTCCCGAATCCACTCCCAGCACTCTGCATACACTGGCGTGAGCATATGATTCCAAGCCTCTCACATTTGATTTCAGGGAACAGTGTCCCCTGGGTGACTTTATTTAGTCCTGCCCTTCCGGACCAGGACTGGGCTTGACAGAGCGTGTATGTGCCCTGGGCCCCTTTGTGGGAGAGATAGCTGACCTTCCTTCAGCCCTGGGGACCATTCTTCAGGGCCCCTTGGACCCTTGTAGCCTTTAGACAGTGACCGTTCTTTTGCTTCCTTCCCTTCTCCTGCTGTCTGTCCTGGGTCCTAGAGGTCAGACCCTCATTGACTTGTCATTTTGTCTCCCAAGCCCGGCTGTCCCTTCCCTCTCTGTTGTCATGATTCACGGGGGGTGGGGGTGGGGTTCACCAGACCTTTTGCTCTGGCCCTAGGACAGCTGACCCCTGACACTAAGCTCCCCCATTGCCCAGCTGTTAATAGCATGGCTTCTGCTTTGACCTTGTCTCTTGACTGACAGGTCTTTCGGGGTCTGTCTGCTCTTCCTCCTCTCTCCTCTCCGGTTGGAGTAGGAGTGGTGGGTGGAATTACCCAAGCACGGGCAGATCCCCAGGTTCTGTAAGGGCTCATTCTATAAAGTTGGGGATCCCATCCCCCACCCCTGGCCTTCTTGCCCAGATCCTTGGGGTGTCTGCCAACTTTGGGGCCAGAGTAGGGAGCCTGGGATTCAGGGACTGAGGACAGAGGTCTGAGGGAAGCAGAGGAAGTCATGAAGATGCATTACTGCCTTTAGGGGGCCTGGATACAGAAAAGAACACCTCCAGCCAAATGTGCCGAGTACTGAGCCTCAGGTGGGGACTGACCAGAGCAGAGGGAGGTTCTCAGAGGAGTTTCCTGGGTCTGGAATGCCTGTCTCCGGAGGCCTTTCTTCCCCTGATCTGCACTCCGGTTTGCGTGAATGACTGAGTCACATAAAATCCTCCCTGCATGGAGATTATAGCATTGACTGACAGGATGAAAACCGAGGGCTGCCTTACTTGGAGGAAACCCTTCCAGGAAGATGAGAGTCCACGTTTTGGGGGCCTGGGTGTGGAGAATGGGTGAGTGTCTAGGACTGTGTCTGCAAGGCCAGATGGTAGAAGACGCTGAGTTCATGCTCCACGCAGCCCCTTACATCTTGCCATCTCGCTGTCTCACCTTGCCCCCCAATCCTGGAAGTGCTGCCCTGGAGCTGATGAGGCACCTGCAGCCAGGGTCTTGGAGGCCCATGGGGGTCCAGGGGAGATGGTAGCCAGCCCCCGTGCTGTGTGGCTAGTTTATGGGAAAAGCTGGTTGTGAAAGAGCTGGCAGTGGTTCTGCAGAGTCTGTAGAGAGCGTATGTGTGTGTGAAAGGGGAAGAGAGAGAGCTCCGGAGAGCACGGAGGGGCTTCAGAAAGGGTAGCGGAGTATCCGTCTTTTATTGTGCTTATAGGGGAAGATGGTGGCAGGACAGAGAGGTGCGCTCCTTCCTTTCCCGGCCTGGCCTGAAATGGCCTCTGAAAGAGAGACTGCCTCAAACTGCCTGGCATCCCTCCCCCTGTCGGTCTTGACCAATGGAGACATTTGGGAGGAGACCTTCAAAACTTCCAGCTTCTGGCATTCGCTTTCCTGGAGTTTGTGATGCTGGGGAAGCAGAACTGAGCCTTAGTCCTGCTAGTTGTGGTTCTGATGTTAGAGCTCTCCAGGTCTGCAAATGAGGGAAGAGACGACCATTCAAGATGACTCAGGATTGCACTCTGGTGTTGGGAGATTCTTGACACATGATATAATGTGCAACAGATGATTCCAGTTTGTCTAGAAGAGCCAATGGCATTGAGTCTGAACTTGATGGGGATGAGGGTAGTGCTTAACCTCCTTACCCACAGCACCCCACATCCCCATCTTTTTGCATACGAGCCCAGCCTTAAGATGCTGCCCTGAGCTATTTGTGCCATGCCCATGAATAGCCCCCTCCCAGGCTTCCCCACCTTAAGGCCGGAGCTCCACTGATACTGTAAGTCCATTGTGCTTTCCCATCTTCTGGGTTTACCACGTGTTTCACCTAAAGGTGTTTCATTAGTTTCCATCCCCAAGTTACAGCGAGGCACTGGTGGTCCAGGGAGTGTGGGTGGCTTGGCCCTCGAACCAGAGTGGGAGGAGCTGCCTCCACAGCTGAAAGGTCATGGAGCTGAGAGGAAGTGGCCTGTTGCACTGGGAGTCTCAGTTCTTGTGTTACCACCCTGAGGGGACAGGCAGTGTGAGGCTGGCTATCTCATTTCCCATCTGGCTGTAAGATGAACGAGCAGCAGGCTGCCTGCCCTTCTCCAACCATCCCCTCCCCTCCTGCTTCCACCCTATGCCTTTGGAGTTAAAGTGGCATTAGCTGGTCATGGCAGTCCTGCCCTATGGGGACAGGGTGTGCTGAACCTGTTCAGGGGGTGGCAGATGAGGTGTGTGTTGACGTCATTCGTGGGCCAATGAGAACCCTGGGTTCCGGCCTTTAAACCTCCACCTGACTGCAGGTTGGAGCAGGGGGGCAATGGGGGAAATGCCTGGCCGTGGCTTCCCTGTTTCTCTTCAGCCTTGGAACAAGGATCTCTCTCCCCCTAGTGGTGAACAAGAGCAAAGCAGTCGTGCTTTTGCTTCAAGGCCTGGGCAGCCATAGCCAAAATAATCAGGGCTAAGCTTGCTGGGCAGGGCCATGTAATCCGTGGTTTTAAACCTCTTTAACTCAGAACTCAGTCTTCAGTGAAATCATCTCAAGAGGCTCAGATGCCAAGTTGATGAATGTGGAGTTCTCATTGTTCTTGCCCATGTTAGGGAGGGGCTCTGGTGGCATCCTTGGAGGTTAAGCTACCTGTGTGAGGTCGTACAGCTTCTTGATGTCATGGCTGGGATGATGGCCCATGACTTTTGACTCCCAAGCCAGGGCTTTTTTTTCTGGGCTTTTCTTCCACTTCTGATTTGAAAGATTACCCAGCATTCCTCAGCAGTATATGGTAGGTGACCTTGAGGAGCTGTTTAACTTCTGGAAAATTACGAAGAGCACTGCATCAGGAGTCTACAACTCAGTTTTAACCCCAGACCCAACACTCATAGTAAGTGACATTAGACAGATCACATAATTGCATAGGATTTCATAGATTCACCTGTAAAAGGAGGTGTTTGAACCAGGTGAATTTTAAGTTCTTTTTCAGTAGTACTTCACCATCCCCACCACCAAAATGAACAAGCAAGCGAACAACACAGGAGCTGGAATACCCCTAAGGTGTACCTCTTGCCTCTGCTGCACCGGGGAGGGAGGAGGGATGCCACAGGTCTCTAATATGTGGGCTTGTTCCTGGGCTCTGGGTGAACCACATCTGAATGAAGGAGAGATGGGCTGGGACTGTCGTTGTGGGCATCTGTCTTTCATTGTGTGCTCGTCGGCTCTCTCCAGTTGCCTGTGAGGCCTCAGTTTCTCTCACTCCTGACAAAACAGCAGGAGGCTTTGGGGACTCGATGAGGTCATTTCTGGGACACATACACAACTGGATAGTGATAGATTCTCCAGAAAACACAGAGCCCTCATTCTTCCCAGCCTCAGCATGCTTGGCCTGCTCTCGGCATCTGCCTGCAATCCACGGATGCCGGATGCCTTTCTCCCCATCTTCCAGACGCTACAGAGAATCTCCACAGTCACATATACAGAGAATCTCCACAGTCACATAGCCTATCACCATCCCACAGGAAGTTCCAGTAGTAATGAGTGGTGGTGATGATGGGGGCTGACATTTATTGCTTACCATCAGCCAGACACACTGTGCTTAAAAGCACATGGATTATTGTAGTTAATCCTCAGAACAACCCTACGAGATGGTATAATTATTACTCTTACTTGCAGATGAGAAAACTGAGACTCAGAGAGGTCAGGTAACTTCCCCACCTTCACACAACTGGTGGGTGGTGGGCCAGAGATTCAATCCCTCTTTGACTCCAGAGCTAGCGTTCTGAACCATGAGCTGTAGTGCCCCAGTGTGCCTCTTTCTGCTTCTGCAGGAGGTGATCCGGAGCCCTAGGCACTGGGGCAATCTTCTTCCTCCATGGATCAGGTACCCAGAAGCAGCAACCTGGAAGAAGAACTCTCTTGTATCTGATGGGGATTGGGGACGGGACTCCATGCACTATACCCTCCAACTCTTGGAGGTGTTGACTCAGTTGTCTGAATCCTTCCCATCTCCTTGGACACTTCGCTTAAGAAGTGTCTCCAGTTGCTCTTGTCCACTTGAATGCTTTCATTCTCTGAGAAGTGTCTTTAGAAGTCACTCATGTACTTCTTAGCCATTTATCATGCACCATGCTGTGTTGTATTCTTATCTAACAAATTGTTGTCCCAGCCCAAGATAACTGCTGTGTTCTTGGAGTGGGAACAATGTTCGACTTTTTTTTTTATATTATCCGTGATGCCTGAAACAGGGAGGAACAGCTTGTAGCGACTTGGTCAGGAGGATCACTGAGCACTTAATTGCCTCTCTCACTCTGTCTGCAGGAGGAGGCAGGGTCTCAGGAAGTCACCGACAGTTCACCTTTCCAGGTGGGCAACTGAAGGTGGAGAGAGACCCTCCCTCCTGAGTGTGCCTTCTGCACTAGGATATAGCTCGTTGGAGTTTTTAACCAAGAGATTTCAGCCTGGTTTTTATTCGTTACAATAAAATGATATTAAAAAGAAAATTCTACAAACTTATATTTCCCCACCTAATGAGAAAGTTTTCATTTTCTGTGTCTCCTTCTAGTTCATTAACATGCACGTGTGTATATGTATTTATATTTATATTGACGTTATAGAAATACGTATCCGTGTGTATGTATACACACGCATATGTTTATATATGTTTCTTTTTTTTTTTGGAAGATTATAATCTTGGTCATGGAGCTCTGGTGGTGCAGTGGTTCAGAACTTGGCTGCTAACCAAAAGGTCAGCAGTTTGAATCCATCAGCCGCTCCTTGGAAAGCCTATGGGGTAGTTCTACTCTGTCCTATAGAGTCGCTATGAGTTGGAATCGACTCCATGGCAGTAGGTTTGGTTTGGGTTTGGTTTTTAATCTTGGTCATAGCATGCATGCAGTTTAGTTTTCTGCCCCCATCACCCCAAGTGCATATAGTGAACGTGTCTCCATTCTGTTACATAGCCAGAGTTTAAGATTTTCTGTAATGGGTTGAGTGGGATTTTCCCAGGGTGGGAGGTAGTGAACTGAAGATAATACAAGGACACGACCCTTCAGATGTTTCATTTTTGTGTTTTTTTCTCTGTTCTTTTCCCTCAACCCAGCAGAGTCGGGCTGGGGGGAGGGGGGGGTGTCCCTGAGTGCGATCCTGATGGCACGTGGAACTAGTGTTGCTCTGTGGAAAGGGATGGTTGGATGCTTGTGACTTTGCTGGCTGGCAGGAGCCACGTTACTCTCTGTTGTCTCTCTCTTGTTCTTTTCCTTGGGGGTTCTTCTAATTCCAGAGCCTCAAGTCAGGACAAATTAGAGCTGAAAGGCACCTGGGTTGGGGGAAAAGAACTGCCTTCAAACCTTTTGACCTAAACCATGAAAGAAGAGATACATTTTATATCACGACTCAGAATACACATGCACGCATATAAAACTGTTACAAAAGCTGCTCAAGACGATGTTTACCCTTACTGTATGCAATACTTTCTGATATTTTCTATCCTATTCTATGCAGTAAAATGAATAAAACGCTGGTCACGACCCACAAACGAATTCTGTAACCTACTAAGGGTTGCAAATGGAAGTTTGAGTAACACCGATCTCACCTAACCCCTTATTAGACAGATGAGAATGCAGAGGCCCGAGGGAGGAGGCTGCCCAAGCTCCCGCAGCCTGGGCTTGGCTTTATTGCTAATGTTGCCTCAGTAGTTGACTTACCCAGAGGAGAACTGAGCAAGTGCTCAGGGAGCTAGAGGACAGCCCTGGTTTTCTGCTGTAATGGGTGGCAGAGGAGAGGGGCACGGCTGGCTTGTCCTCCAACAGCTCTTCTTCTCTTGCCGTGGATGGGCTCTGCCAGTCTGAATGGCTGAGGCAGCCATATTCATGCACACAGTGCTATCCAGTTCTGTGGGGCAGGGGAACAGTGTCCCCAAGGGAAGGACTCCCCGTAACATTTTCCTATAAAACAAGGGAGAGGGAATAATTCCTCTATGCAGCCTCTGCCCCTGGCCCTCAACCCCCCCAGGACAACCCACATGTACCCCCTGGCTCTCAGAAGTTAATTAGTATGCTGAAAATAGGAGTTGGTGATGCAGACCGTGGACTACAAAGATAGACATGTGTGGGGTTTGCTTTCTGGTTCTGAGACCTGTGGCAGAGGGAAGGGAGGACCAGGGAAAGATACTCTCCTGCCCCTTCTCTGCCAGATGCTTCCACCCAGGGCCTCTGCGGGCCCAGGGCCATGAGCTGGCTGCCTCCCTTGCATTATGAATGTCACAGGGGGGAGCTAACGAGGTTATTGGGCAGAGAAACACTCTCATGTGGCCCCATGTGGAAGCAGACCTACAGCAGAGCAGGAGGCAGGGAGGCTGGCTTTATCACGCTGTCCCCGGGAAGAGAAGGCACAGGAGGGGCCAGTGGACATCAGGCTTAGTGGGGAACACTGTAACGTAAGTCCCCCACGAGGTAGAAACGGTGACTTTGCTAAGGAAAGACATCTGAAAAAGAACTGAAAAGAAAGCCAAGGAGAGAGACAGACAGACGTCTTCTGCCTTCATGGGATTCAGCTGAGAGGGGAGGGCAGTCCCTGTATGCTTCGGTGATACAGCCAGGAGAAAGGGGTCACATTAAAAGTGCTCCTATAGAATACGTGTTTATGATAGAGCATTGATTAGAAAGAAGGGAAAATACTAGGTTGAACTGGTTTTGTAGGTTCATCCTAAGATTTTCACTATAATTTGAAGTGTGGCCGGTGTCTTCCCTTTATATTGCGCACACACACACACACACACACCTACACACATACCTCTTCCACTGCTATATACAGTAAATTCACTGGAGTAATGTGAAACTGAGGAGCCCTGGTGGTGCAGTGGTTAAGTGCTCGGTTGTTAACCGAAAGGTTGGCAGTTCGAACTCACTCGGTGGCTCCACGGAAGAAAGACCTGGCGATCTGCTTCTGTAAAGATAACAGCTTGGAAAACCCTATGAGGTCATTCTGCTCTGTTACATGAGTTCACCATGAGTCGAAAATCGATTCAGCGGCACCTAATAACAACAATAATGTGAAACCAGAGAGGGCAGACAATGAACAACCTACCCCATGCCAGGTCTGTTACTAGGATGCGTGGCAAAACTGTAACCTCATTAACATATCAGCGTAAGTCAGGGTAAGGACAACTGAAACTCAAAGCCTCAGGTCTCCCCCAAAACATGAGGGTAATAACTGTGTGCACTTTATATGATTAATTTGTGAATTAAATGGGATACCATGTGTGTCAGGTACTGTATGTGCTCTAACTGGTATCTGTTAGCAACAGTAACAGGAGTAAGGTGTGTCTGTCTCCCCTTGATGGATGGAGAGATAGCTGGATCATGGTCAGGCAGCCTGTTTGGGGGATGGCTCAGAAGAAGCGAGGTACTTGAGCCCCAGCATCCAGTCCATAGCAGCACCCTCTGTTTTTGCTCTTGGAGAAATGGAAGTGGGGAGAAGGCTTTGAGTCCCTCTAATTTATTCTCATTTTGCACTTCTCTAGCAAACCACTATTTTTGCCACCAAGAAAATGGGACCCTCAGGCTCATGAGCCATAAAATCTAAGCCAAGTCAAGCATGTGGTTAAGATGTAGTGTGTCACCTTTGGTGCTTGATTCACGTCCTGTCCTCCTCTCATGTTCTTAGAGTCTTTGGCATTGGTCCAGAAGTTGGACATTGTGTGAACTTTAGCCCCTTGCATTGCTGCTTCTCTTGCTTCATTCCCTTTTTTATAAAATAGTCTTTTTGTTGTTGTTTGGGACCAGCTGCCTGCCCAGAGAATACAGCAAGATCTCTTCTGGATTATCATTCTTCCTAAGATCTTGCCTGATCCCCCACCTGCCAGTAATTTTTCCTCCTTACAGCCTCTGGAGCTCTTGGATTATGCTACTTGGATGGTACAGGGGGGTGTCTTATCTGTGTATTGGTCTCAACATCCTCTGCTCTAGTCCACCCCCAGGGAGACCAGGTCTCACTCCCCCTCCTGCTGCACCAGAGCTGAGACAAGTACCTTGTACCTGCTGACCTCTCATGTAACTGTGGAACTTCTGGGGGGGGGGGGGGGGGGCTTGAGTTTTCTGTGAAGTCACTGTGTGCCCTTAGGTAAGCTCTCACCTTCTCTGCTTAGACCAGCGCTCATGTCTCAGTCTCCTTGTTTAAAATCTGGGATAGCCACCAAAGAAGCAAACCTGTTGCCTTCAGGTGGATTCTGACTCGTGGCAACTCCATGTGTTACCGAGTAGAACTGCTCCATAGGGTTTTCTTGGCTCTAATCTTTTATGGAAGCAGATTGCCAGGCCTTTCTTTCATGGTAGCACTGCGTAGATTCACGGCACCAACCTTTAAGTTAGTAGTCGGACACACCGGGATAGCCACAATGATGGTAAATAAATAAGTAGTGGGCTTCTTGTGAATGAAGGACTCGGGGAGGATGTGCTTACAGGTTAAGGGGCCTCTTGTATGGCTGACCCACTGCCGTCTTATTTCTGTGAGTATTTACAGACTGAGGAACTCCTGGAACCAAAAATCTTCCCCTGCCCTGATCCTTCCCTCTTTTTTGCAGACTTTAAGTTTGCCATGTACCCGCCATCAATGATCGCAACTGGAAGCGTGGGAGCAGCCATCTGTGGGCTCCAGCAGGATGAGGACGTGAGCTCGCTCACTGGCGATGCCCTGACGGATCTGCTGGCCAAGATCACAAACACGGACGTGGTAGGTGGCCAAGACCAGACCTTTCTTTTCCTCAGCTCAGAGAAAGACATGGTTGGTTTGATTGTGATGCACCATAGACGCTTTTTTGGTTTGTCTTCTAAGATGAACATCCACGGTAGTCCTAAATGGAACAGGTGAAATGTCATTAAGTTTTTTGAAAGCCTGCATGCCATAAAATACAAAAAAGAATGGAGCAAGCAGATACAAGGCGAGAGGGAAGAGTGTTTAGTAATTTTCCTGTGTGGCAAGGGCTTCCCAGTGGACTTGAGTTGCTGCTTCATTTCCATTTATGTCCACGCTGTCAGGCTGCCTCTCCTCCAGCGTGGAGCATGAAACAGTGCTGCATGTTTGCCCACACAGGCTAAGGCTGCAAGGCCACCAAGGAGAAGGGACGATTAGAACCAGGAGCTTGCTGCAGGAGAGGAAGCAAAGATGCAAGAGATGCCCGTGCCATTAGCAGGGAGTCTGGCCTTGGGCAAACCTCTCAACCCCTCCTGTCTCTCACTTCCCTTTTGTTCAGTGTAGTAATGGATTAAAACCACTTTAAAAAGAATAAAGTGCTGTACAAATTCAAGGAAATATTATTAGCTGGAGATTTTTCCATCCTGTGTGCCCCGTGGACAGCCTAGAGGCACTTACCTTCTGGCTGCCAGAATCTGAAGCTCATTAGAAGAAAGATTTTGACACAAACCAGGGTCAAGTAAGGCTCTGAATTCAGCTGGTAGGAAATTATAGTCCTAAAAGTTTCAGAGCCGTGATGGTGCCGAGAAATCAGAGACAGAGTCCCTGTATTTCACTCACACAGCAATCCCAGAGAACTAAAGTGGCCAGCCTGGGGACTTGGGGTGAGGTGTGGGGGCACAGTAACAGAATGGGTCTAGAACCTCGATGCCCCAGTTCCTGGCCAGTGAACTTTACAGCCCACCCATGCTGCAGCTACTGGGATCTTTTTGTTTGAAAAAGGCCTTTGCTTTAAAGGCGGCTCGAGAGAGGGGTGTTGGCTTTAAGGCCCTCATGAGTCACCATGGTGAAGCTCAAGAATGCAGGGGAACTTCTTGATGACACCCTCTGGACATTCCAAGGGGATTTAGAATGCCCTAATGTGGGAATATATTGAGTTAAGGGGTAATGTGGTTTCCACGCCCCTTGGATGTTGCCGAGCAGAAGGTAAAACCTCAGAGGGCCTAAGGCTGCAGCCTGCTTGCTTTCTCACCACCCTCTATGTATTTTGGCCTTGGGATTTGTTACCAACGCAAGAAAAGGCTGCTGCAGGGAGGTTTTTAGGGCCTGATGGAACAAATCCAGGGTTCTTCTCTGACACGCTGCTGTCTTAAAAGTTTTTTAAATGATGACGTTTCCAAAACATAGCTTTTTAAGTATGTGCTCCAAAATGCAGATTTAAAAGACCCCTTTAAACCTTCATCTAAAGCACAATAAAATAAAAAAAAATAAAAAGACCCTGTCAGTGCAGCATGAAGAATGCTTTTCTAATCCTCCTGAGAAAAATCATGGACAGAATTTAACATAGAAATGATACACTTCCTTTTTTTCCTGAATAACTCCTATTAAGGCAGCCTTACCAATAGGACTTCCAACCAGCTGAAGACAAGCCTTTCCTGTACCTCCAGAGACAAAAATGTCAGTGACAGGAGTTTGGCCTCAGCTTTGTAACCTCTTTCAGATATTTATAGATCTGCTGTGATTGGCTGGTCTATCTCCCTATGAGTCTCCAGCCTTCTCCCAGATCTTTCTTCGGTGCCCCTTACTGATTTCCAGTGGACAGAGGTCATTCCTGGGGGCACCACAGAGGCTCTACGGATGTACCTTGCCTTTCAGGACTGCAAACCAGTTTCCGCCAGCTCTTCCTGGAGAAGCTGCCTGTCCTTTTCAGATACTTTGTAGCCAGCCCATTCAAGACAGCTGTGAGACTAGCTTAAATGGATACAAAACCAGTTTAGAGATCTCTTGCTATATATTCCAGCTATAGAGTTGTACCCGGTTTCTGTAATGGGCCTTGGCTGTGTTTCTTAAGTCTCTGGGTGGTGCAAACAGTTAACACCCTTGGCTGCTAACCAAAAGGTTGGAGGTTCGAGTCCACCCATAGGTAACCTACTTCCAAAAAATTAGCCATTGAAAACCTTATGGAGCACAGTTCTACTCTGACACTCACAGGCTTGTCATGAGTTGGAATTGACGCCACGGCACCTGGCATTTCTGTAACTGGAGCATGCATGCCTCATTCCCACCAGTGGGTCCAGGCCATGCAAAGTCGCTAATGTAAAATAATTTAAACATTTTAATATTAAAAACCAAACATAAGAATACTCAGTAGAATGCAAAATTCATACCACTTTTTCAGGTGAAATTTGAGACCTCCATAAGTTCCAAGCTTACCTCTGGTATCTGCAGATCTGCCTGGGAGTACTTGTTCCCCCATTTCCTAGGACTTTTTGTTTTTGTTTTTTTTTTTTTAGTGGAAAGGTTCAAGAAGCACTGAGCTAGGCTGTTAGTGTGTGCCCAACTTCCCAAAGGTTAAATCTCCCATCCATCAGCTTGTGAGGAGATGAAGCGTAGAGTAAAGAAAATTCAGAGGGCAAGAACTCAGAATGAATAGCATTTAGAGGCAGTCAAGTTGTGCTTCCTGAGCTCTGTTTGCCATTTCATGAGTCAAGGTGTGGTGCATTTGAAGAACTTCCTTTCCATTTATTCCTGCAAGTAATTTATTGAAGGCCCACTCCCTGCAGACTGCTGTGTTAGGAGATATGTAGGTGACCAAGGCATGATCTCTGGGCACCATACTAGAAGTTGGCCAGGGTAGACAGGAATGCATGGAAAATAGAAGATGAAGTTTCTGCCTTTAATTAGTGATTGTATGGAAAATGAGGAGCAAACACATGCAAAAACCATAGCAAATTGTTTAAGATCATAAACAAATGAGTATTAAATAATGTATTATGAACTATAAATGCTGTAGAGTATCCAGTCAGAGGAAGATGCTCCTGAGGCCACATGCAAAATGGCAGGACTTCCAGCAGAGTAAACTTTGCAATAGAAAATGTCCTCCGGGCTGAACTGTGAAATGCCCAGTGGTTTGTGCTGAGCTCTCCCAAGGAGAAGTCAAATACCCATGACCACGTTTTGTCCTCTAGCTATGGTGTGCTGACAAATAGGGACCAGAAAGAGCTCAACACTGCATTTACCCGGGAGTCCCTGAAGTTCTGCTCTAGTCCCTCTGAGCACCGTGATTATGCGATCTCTTCAAGCCTACAACGTTCCCTGTCACCGTAGGATTGTCAGGGATCAGGCTGCTAAAGGAGGGTCCTCTGGATTTGTTTGGGACTGCCACACACGTTTCTCTGGCTCTTTGGCCAGCGGCAGATAGCTTTGATAGGAGGGAGCCATGCGGCTCTGAGAATGTTTGTCTTTGTTGCTCCTTCTGGTTGCCAAAATAAACCGGAACGCTTCATTCCAAAGAGAAAGCTGAGTGAGAAGCCTGACAGTTTTACAGGGAATAAAAGTCTCAGAGGGTGGTATATTTTAAGTACTTTTTCCTTGCAGTCATAAGTGTTGCTAAAAACAGACGCTAGCGAGCTCTGGCTTTTGTGGGGGGACTTCTACCAGGGCTTCCGTTGCCAAGGGTAAGTTTGAGAGGAGGGACTGGCTGCCCTGAGTCCCTGGTGAACCTGTCCCAGCCTCCCCAGGCAGAGTCGAGGTTCCTCTTCCATCCCGCGGCACTTTGTCCATCCCTGTGCCAGCATTTATCTCACTGTTTCCTTGTCTATAGAACCTCTTGAACAAGACCCAACTGGCAGAGTCATGAGGCAATGAGGCTGAGGGGAGGGAAAGAGGAAGGAAGGAAGGAAGGACAAAGGGCGGGCAGATGGGTCTCAAGTATGTTTCTATTTCTTTGGTCTCCCCATGCCTTTTAGAAGGCTTTGTGTTTTAAGCATTGATTACAATAAAACCTGAGAAAGCTGGCATCTGTGTAAGGCAGAAACCTGTTAGAGAAGGAAAACTCAAATTTTATTTTCCACTAAAACGAGCAACAGAAAAGTGGTAAGGCTGTACACTGTCAGAGGCAGAAAGCTTGTGAGACCCAGAAAAAAAACAAAGGCAGTCCTGCTCTCATGGGTTTCACTGGATATGTCAGGGCCCTCTTAGGTTGAAGCCCTGAGTTTAACTTGATTTTATCTTAGAGAAAGTCACAACTTTCACATGACACAGTTTCACTAATGCACTTCCATTTAAAAGTATAATCAAGGCTCACAGGCCATAAAGACATGGTGAAGTTACTGGAAGATACTGAATAGAACAGATACATAGACTCTAGTCATCTGGTCATTTTATCCATCCTTCTCTACCTGGGTTAAATAGAAAATCTGTCTTATTCTTAAATATCCCCAGAGAAGATTCCATGATGCCCCTTCCTTAGAGTCATCCTGGCAGTTTCGGATTCTAGTTGTCAGTAAGCTGTTAAAAACCAATTAGCAGTGCAATGGAAAAAGTCTCAATTTTGACTACGTGCCGTTCACAGGGTCCCTAGCATTGTAGTATTGTCCTTGGCTAGGAGCACCAATACCCTCATTCATGCACACCCTGCTCTGATGGCACCTATGCTACCGATACTGTCTTTTGTGGACTTGCAGGGCCTGCGGTCAAGAACCTTTGAAGAGCTGCTGGAAGGGAAGTTGGGGGTGGGGAGGTGGAAGGAATAGGATCGGGGACTGATGCCTCCCTCTCCTGCCTCATTTTTTCTGTGGGCCTCATTTTGTATGCAAGGAAATAAGCCAAAGAGCCTGTGAAGAAAGGGAGAATGAGATAGTTTCCTAAGTTGTCTCTGCCTGAGTTGGCCGCGGGTCTGGGGTTCATTCAGCCCTTTGTTCTCCTGTTGAGTGCAGTGCGTGTGTGGTGACAATGGAGTGATGCAGTTACACTGAGGGCTAATGGTAGGAGTTCCGTCAGCCCATTCATGGAGGCAGAGGAGGGTGCAGGGCTCGGAGCCCGAGCCAGCAAGCAGAGGAAGTCAGAGGCCCGTGTAACGAGCTGGAGATCACAAACACTGCTGTCAGGACTCCGAGGCTGGGGGAGCGGGGGTGGCAGGCGAGGGGCGGGGGCAGGGGAGGGGACCTATCATCCTAGAAGTTGGAGGTTTGCCCGACCTCCAGCACTGTGGAGTGCCACCTGTCCGGGCTGACAGACGAGCATTATGGCTTTCCTTTTAATCAGCTTAATTTGAGGCATCTTAACACAATGGCTGGTGCACTTTACATGCACGTAGCATCTTTTCGTTGGAGGCACTGTCGTTTTTTCTGGTCACTGGGGCTGGCTTCCTTCCTTAGAGCTTCTCTGCCCTATATGTCTTTACTTAGAGCCCAGAAGAAGCAGAGTTGTATGGGGAATCGAGTTCTGAAATTGGAGGCTTGCTCTTTTTAAGGCCATGCTCAGCTTTGAACTAGGTGTAACTGGGGGCAAGCCACTTTAATTCTCGGGCTTGAGCGCCCTCGCTGTAAATGAGAGCATTTGGCTATTTGATCTGACGCTCAATTTCTGCAGTTCTGTGATTACTGATGTTGTCTTCTAATCCTGTCCCATATGAAGTACTGTGACTCCACTCTTCTCCAGCTTTGTTCCTCTTCTCTTTGGGCTCTTTAACTCCCCTCCCCATCTAGTTCCTTCTCCCAGCTTGACCTCCTAGCAGAAAGAGCCTGGCTAGATTTGAGGCAGGGCTTCTCCTTCCTGCAAGTCACTCCTCGCCTCCTATCCCCTGTGCCCTCCTGCTCTGCTGCTTTAGGGACTGGGAGCTCCTGGGGCAGGAATGGGGCAGTGGGGGGTTGGTTTCTCTAGTTGTGGTAATGGCACTGCCACACATTCTCTTCTTTCTTCACTTTCTGTTGGCTCACAGAACATTCCCATGCCTTTTGGGGGTCCTAAAAGGACCCCGATAATACTAAACAAGGATATTAGTATGCGGGGAGTGTGCTCCGTCTCAAGGAAGGGGGATGCTGGACTTCCTCTCCACCATCATTGAGTAGAGTGTTCTACATCGCTATACAAGACAGGCTTCTGCCCTCGAAAAGCTTTTCATCTAGCCAGAATGAGAGATTTGCACAGTTGAAACCAGAGGTGATAATAGCTAAGTTGTGAAGCTTCTCTAAGAAAAAAAAATGAAACCTGAAGGGGGCGTTAGTCAGCAACCTTGGAGAGCTTTCCAGGAATGGGGAACACCATTGAGACCTAGTGGGATTTAGCTTCCAACTCTGTCACAGGGTCAATCTAGAAAAGAATGGGAATGGGGCTTGGAGTCTCTCGTTCCTGAGGTATCTGTTTAAGTCATCTTTTTTCTCTTCTTTTCAAGTAAGAAGAGTCAAAGATCAAGAGCTGGCTATAGTGATGATTTAGATTGAAATTAAAATGAGCCCAAAGAAAGAAGAGAGTATGTGTTTTGTATGAAATCTATGACATCTTTATTTTGTTCAGAAGAGCCTGTGCATGTATTCTTGGCTGGAGCTTACGTAAATGTGGCTCTTGATGTGCGTGTTATCATGATGTCCCTTGGCTCTGAAAGTCCAGTAGAAGTGACTGCCAAATGTCTCTGCTGTCCCTGCAGGATTTTCTCAGAATGTTCCTCTAAGGTCTGCTAGAAGGGAAGGCTGAATACCAAGAAAAGTAGAAACATTGGTGACCCAGAAGGGAAGAAGACTCTTTACATGGCCTGAAATCAACTTATTTTGTGTTCTGGAACCCGGTCTTCCCATTTGAAGGACCATCTATCTCAGGGATGCTGGTGTGGTCACGCTGTTGGGGTAGAGGGTATGCCGACCCAGATTACCTCTCTGTGGGGCCAAACTAGAGCCTCCAAGGAAGGAAAGCCACTCAGGAATGGCTGGAAGGCCTTTGGATAGGTTTCTTGTTGGGGAGTGAGGTCATACATGAGAACTTCACATCAGAAAGTACTCACCAAGTGGCTATACCATGTGAAGCCCTCTTTAAAGATACTTCGTTGTGAATACCTAACAGACATTTCTTTTTTAATTTAATGCTTCAGAGCTATCTTCTGTCCACATACCCCACCCCACCCCTACACACACACATATACACACAAGGTCCCTCAGTCAGCTGAGAGTCCTGCCATCTTCTTTCAATAACAAAAGCTCTTCATGCCTCGAGCTTTGGGTAGGGTTTGTCTTCCATGAAAGCAGGGATACAGTTACTACCTCTGTGGTATGCAGGGGTTCTGATTTGTTCCCTGTTCTTCCTGGGGGGGGGAGGCGGGGATTAAAACATACCCTTCAACCATTCCTGAAACACCTCTCCAGTGGAGGGGTATCACTCATTAACTTCTTGGGTTCAACTGAGTATTCTCTGCAAGAAAAGAGACAAAGAAGAAAATAGTATTAAATTATCTGGCCCAGCGTTCCACCCATTGAGTTTGTGCAGGGGGTGAGGGAGTAAGCATGAGAAGAAGGGACTGAGCATGCTGCTGTTCTGAGCCTTGGTTTCTGCTCACTTCTCAGGCTGTGGGTATCTCCCCACATCATGGTGAGTCTAGTGTTTACCGATATGTGTTGTTTCTGCAACATGGCCCCTAAGAGCAAACTAACGCCTTCATATGGTGTGCAAACAGAGGCAGAGATGTCTGTTCCAGCTTTGGAATGCAAACTGACAGTGTCACACGGTCTCACTGTCTCTGAGGTAGGACCTTCCTAAGGGACATTCAAGAGAAGCTTGGACTGTCGTCATTTTTTTGCCTGATACATTAACCCCCATATTAGCTTTGCCTCTAAGATTAATTTAGATGAGAAAGCTTGAAGGTTTTCAGATATCCTCTACTGAAGTGCAAGTGCCCTTAGAGACGTGATGCCCTTGCCCTTTACCACCACCTAGCACCTTCAACAAGCTTGTCAGCACTGCCCTGCAGGAGGGGCCTGGAGGAGGGACGTGGGGAAGAGCAGAACAGGGACACAGGTGAGACCTGTCAGATTTCTAATCACTGGCTGGGAGCATCTGAGTAGAGAAGGTGACCAGGAAATGCTGCAGAAGAGTTTGAGAGATGCTAGTACATTCTTGGTTGTAGTCCCTGAATCTTACCTCAGCTTTGTTCAGGGTTTGCAGGGAGACCTCTGCTGCTGGATCTTGTCTATCTTCTTCCACACTGCATCCCCAGTGCCTGGCACACAGTACACCTTTAACAGATCTCGAATAAATGCTAACCCGTACCTTACTTTACCGGTAGCAGTTGCCACGTCTCATGGCGACCCCATGTGTGTCAGAGTAGAACTGTGCTCCATAGGGTTTTCAATGGCTGATTTTTGGAAGTAGATCTCCTGGCCTTTTCTTCTGAGGCACCTCTGGGTAGACTCAAACTACCAGCCTTTTGGTTAGCAGCAAGCACGTTAACCATTTGCCCCATCCAAAAAAAAAACCAAACCCACTGTTATTGAATAGATTCTGACTCATAGCAACCCCACAGGGTTTCCAAGGCTGTAAATCTCTATGGAAGCAGACTCCACATCTTTCTCCCTCAGAGCCACTGGTGGGTTCAAACTGCTGACCTTCCAGTTAGCAGTCAATTGCTTTAACCATTGTGCCATCCCGGGGACTCCAGATTGAGATTAGAGAAGTTAAATAACTTAGCTGCTGCCCCCCAAGTAAGGTGAGTGGGCAGCAAATACTACCTTCCTACTTTTACTTATTCTTAGATTCCAGGTTATGTTTCATTTCTATCCTTAGCCTTTGGTCTGTTGATGTTCCTCATTTTTTTTTTCCCCTCATAAAAAGCTGTAGTTGGAAATGTGGACTGGGTGACAGAAAAGGAAAATTTGGGGGTGTGGAAACTTCGTTCCTGAGCAGTTAATTCCAATTTTATTTTAGATCTTTGGAAAATAAAGATGATGCTTTTGTGCTTCAAAACCCGTTGCTGTTGAGTCGATTCCAACTCATAGTGACCCTGTCGGACAGGGTAGAACGGCCCCATAGGGTTTCCAAGGAGCAGCTGGTGGATTCGAACTGCTGACCTTTTGGTTAGCAGCCATAGGTTTTAACCACTGCACCACCAGGTGCTTGGCAAATAGTAATCTCTGGGCAGTGAGGGAAGATCATGAGGAAACAAACGAAAAGGAGGCATGTGTTAAGCTGGCAAGAACCACAGAGATTGGAAAATGTGTGTATGCTGTTTAAAAAAGTGCAGCAGAGCAGCCTTGCAGAGGGAAGAGGCTGGAAAAGATCTTCTAAGAGCAATTTCTTTAGCTCAAACCCCACCTGAGTATGACCCACAGTCCCTTCCTAGTGACGCCCACGACTTGCCATTGTATTCCAGGTCACCTAGCTAACAGACGCCTCTGCCTGGGGCAAACACACTCTGAAATACAGATTAATATCAGAGCAATGCTGTAAATCCTTGCTTGTTCTCAAACCGGACATCTCAAATGTTCAGAATTTTGTAAACATTCTATATTGTGTTTTTATGAGAGGTACCACAAAACTAAACCTGTTCCCCTCAGGTTATTCTGACTCACGGTGACCCCACGTGTTACAGAGTAGAACTGCTCCATAGGATTTGCTTGGCTGTGATCTTTATGGAAGTAAATCCCTAGGCCTTTCTTCTGTGGCACCGCTGGGTAGGTTCAAACCGCAAACCTGTTGGTTAGTAGCTGAGTGCAAACCATTTGCACCACCCAGGGAACCTTAAAAGAATTAAAAAAAAAACCCATTGCCATCAAGTCAATTCCGACTCATGGCAACCCTATGTGTTACAGAATAAAACTTCTCCATCAGGATTCTTAGCTGTAATCTTTGTGGAAGCAGATCTTTTAGGCCTTTCTTCCATGGTGCTGCTGGGTGGGTTTGAACTGCCAGCCTTTAGGTTAGTTGCGTTGTTGTCATTGTGTTCCATCAAGTGGATTCCACCTCATAGCGACACTAGATGACAGAGTAGAACTGCCCCCACAGAGTTACCTAGACTATAGTCTTTACAGGAGCAGATTGCCAGGTCTTTTCTGCTGCAGAGCCACTGGTCGGTTCCAACCGCTGACCTTTTTGTGGGCAGCGAGCACTTAACCATTGTGCCACCAGGGCTCCTTTTTTAGGCTAGTAGTCAAGCGCGAGCCATTTGTACCACTGTGGTAAGTAAGGAATCTGGAATTTTTTTAACACACACTTTATGTGAGGGTCAGTACATTTCAGCTCATTCCCTTCTTCTTATTTATCCCTCGGGTGCTGAATTTGTCTACTACTGTAGCATTTCTGGTGGCCTTCCTCTTTTCTGTATCTTCCTAACTCCAAGCAGAAAGCATCTGGTTGGCCGCTTGAATACCAGGCTATGAAAAGTTCCTCCTTAAGTAGACTATTATTTAGGCCAGTGCTTCTCAGACTCTAATGTACCACAGATCACCCGGGGTCCTTTTAAAATGCAGATTCTGATTAGATTGGTTCAGACTGGGCTGAAACTTTCTAACAAGCTCCCAGGTGATGCTGATGCTGCTGGTCCACGGACCCCACTTGGAGACGTGAGGCACTCTAGGCACTCCAAGAATGCATCTCCTTTATTCCACATTTGTTTCTATTGGAAGACTAGCATGGGATGGTGTGAGGTTGAATGATGTGTGTATTTTCCTCATAAAAGGCTCTGTGCCTTGTTCATCTTGCTAACTGCTCTGGTTTGGGCCATTTTTCCCTCCAGGATTGTCTCAAAGCCTGCCAGGAGCAGATCGAGGCAGTGCTGCTCAACAGCCTGCAGCAGTTCCGTCAGGACCAGCGGGATGGCGGCAAGTCGGAGGATGAACTGGACCAAGCCAGCACCCCTACAGATGTGCGGGATATTGACCTGTGAGGATGACAGTCGGCTCAAGGGGAGAGGCGCGTTCGTAATCTGCTCTCTCCCTCCCCCGGTTATATTTTGTTCTTTGTGTTTTAGGATGAAACTTTAAAAAAAAAAAATTCTGCCCCCACCTAGATCATATTTAAAGATCTTTTAAGAAGTGAGAGAAAAAGATCCTATCAAACGGAATAATTAAAAGCATTTGGTGCCTATTTGAAGTACAACAGAAGGGAATCCTTATATATGCGAGCAGTTACTGTTTGAATATGTAAACGTAATAGTAAAATGCTTTCAGGAAAACCTGCAGAGTAGCTAGAGAAAATGTATGCCTGCAATATGGGAACAAATTAGAGGAGACTTTTTTTTTCATGTTATGAACTAGTAGTGCATTACACCCCTTTTAGGATAATTGCAAGGAACTGTGTATGCCATTTATGGCTTGATTAGATTGCAAAGCAATGAACTCAAGACGGAATTAGAAATAAGGAGGGACATGATGGGGAGGGAGCACAAAACAATCTCTCAACATGATTGAACCATTTTGGACATAGAAGCGCCTTTGCTTTCGACCACCTGTTATAAGTCAGAAGTGTTGTTGGATCTCTACCTTATGTACCCTTCCTGTCGACAGTAGCTGCTACCTAAAAAAGAAGAGGCTTTATTTTGCCAGTTGGACACAGGTGGTTGGCTGGCTTTGGCGTTTCAAGGTTTTTGACATTCTGCTTCTTCTTCCAAACATGGTTCATTGCAGACACCACCACATTTTTATCTAATGGGAAAATCTAGCTATGGGCCATAACCAAAATTCGTATGAAACAGAGGCAGATGGAGGCCAAGGGTGGGATCTGGAATGCAATCTTTTATCGTATTGTTTTCAAGAGAGTCATGTGAACTTGGCATCCCTTATTAGGAAAATCTTAACTTTTGGTGCTGATTGACATGTCTGGTCTACAGTTTAGCATTGTTATAAACCATTCCATTCGAAAAGCACTTTGAAAAATTGTTCCCAAGGGATAAATGGGATGGTTTATGCAAATCGTGCTGAATCGACTCCTCCCCTCTTCTCCTTCCCTCCTCCCCTCCTGCTCCCAGTCTGGGTTACTATTAACTCTGGTATCTGACATTCTCTGGTACATAGTTCTGGCATCCCTCCCAGAACTCAAGAGACACCCCTTTCCACTGACATTCCCATCACAACATTCCTCACAAAAGCCTGAAAACAAAGATCTGTTACCGTTTTGATGTCACAGAAGGATCTTAATTCCTGCCTATATACTTCTCCTTTGGACATGGAAAGAAAAGTTATTGCTGGTGCGAAAAACAGACAGCTAAACATCAGGGTGTGGCATTTTGTTCCCTTTTCCATTTTTTTTTTTTTTTTTTGTTAATTTTATTGCAAAGTTGTATTCAGCGTACTTGAATTTTTGGTTTTTCTTTTTTTTTTTCCCCCCCCTCTTCTTGGAGGCATTCAGTTAGCAAAGAGGTTGGAGCAACAACTTTTTGTTTTTGATTTTTTTTTTTTTTTTTTTTGCACAATTGCAATTGACAGGTAATGAAGCTATTTGTTAAAATATTTACCTTTTTAAGAAAATAGAAAAATCAGAACAGGGCTACTTTGAAGAATTATTAACAGATTCTGCCTTGTTCCATAGTATGAGGGTTAAAGATGGAGAAAAATCTAAGGGTCTCTTATTTTTTCATTTTATTTTGTTCAGTTTTTTTTTTTTTTTTTGCGCTGCTACGAAGCTAAGATTCATCCTTATTCACATTAACAGTACCTAGCTGTAATGTTCACAGAGTGTGCTGCTATTTTATAAACATTTTTATAATATATTATTTTACTGCTTAAATTCCAAGTCCTGAAGTAGATGGTTGAGATATGAGTTCTTCGTACTGGAAAAGCCCTTCCATAGTTTGTTTTCTTCTGGTAGCATATTCATGTTATTGGGTTTTTTTTTTTTTTTTTTCCCTTTTTCCTTGGGTTTTTTTTTTTTTTTTTTTTCCTCTCCTGATCACATTCTTCAAAGACAGAGTACTCTTTACCTCAGGTTTACTGGACAAAATCAATAACTACAAAAGAAAATGATTCATATTTTTGTTTTCATAATACCTCACAACTGTATAGTTTCTGCTTGGGAGCCCATTAGTGTGGGAAATAGCAAAGGCAGTAGGAGGCTGAACTCCTCTCTCAGGTGGAAGGCAAGGTGGATTTGGCCCCTGGTCTCACACCCAGGGACCTTTTCAGTCACGAAGGCCATCAGGCTCCCATTTTGACTCCGGTATCCTCATCATGATGGAAAAAATGCATTGAACCAAGGGATCCCGCCAAGGCAGACTTACAGCACAAACATTTATGCAATGGATTTAGGAAGTCATAATTTGTACACAGGGACCAAGTATCAGGAGACAGACTGAAAAGAATTGCAGCAGGCTACTTGGAGACCCTCCTCTTGCAGCCCTTTTGAAAGCAAGGCTTTCATCTGCTTAGGGCCCCTTCATCTTGAAAGTTTCCCCCCTCTCTTTCCCCTTCCCTAGCATGGACACCCCCAGTTTAAGATGATCTCAGAGGTTTTTCTAAGTCTAAATCTGTGGGTATGTGAATCTAGCATGCAGCATTTATGCTGATTCTGTCTCTCACCCCTGTCTTAGACAATGGCAAGCACTAGGCAAGGCCAGGTCCTCTGTTAAGCGGTACTAAATGGTTTTCAGGTTTTAAATGACATTGAGTTGGCATGATAGGAGAAATAGGTCTGATGAGTAGTGGATAGTAGTTGAAGGAGGTGGAGAGGCTGCTTCTCTGCAAAGATTATTTCCGGATGAGTCAATCTCTCTTGAAGGGTGTTGAGAAGTATAGAGATCAGGACTTGGTGAGTTAGCATGACCCTGGAATTCTAGGGAATTTCTGGTGGGGCAGTGGGTAGTAAATTCTAAAGTTTTAGAGAGGAAAGCTAAGCAGCCAGTCAGTCAGCTAGTTGTTTTTTTTTTTTTAAATCAAGAGCCCACTTTGCACAGGACACTCTTCTGGTACCAAGGAGCCCACAGAACAGAGAAGGCATGGTCCCTGGAGTTCTTGGGTGTCTTAGACCCTAAAGAGAAGCTGAGGTGCAAGTATATTTCATAGTGACCAACCCCTAAGCTTAAGCAGAAGCAACAAATGAAAGAACCTGACAAATAAGGAAGGAGACAGGCCTACCAGACTCTACTTGTGGTCTGTAACTTTCCACTTTCCCTTTTCCACTGGGGCCTTCTTGCTTTTTCTCCTTCCACATCCTTTGGGGCCTAGTGTGGTGGTAAGTGTGGACTTGCTGATGGAGATGCGTGCTGGGATGCCTGGCTTTTCGGCCTGCTCCCTGCTTAAACAAAGGAAGGAACCCTGGATTTGTTAAAGTGACTGATGCCCTCTCCTTGGGTCTTACTTTCTTTGGTAGGGGTTTTTGTCCCAGAGGGGTTCAATTCTCCCTGTGGATTTGAACCTGCTCCTTTTTTTTTTTTTCCCCCTTCTCTTTCTCACCTCCCACTTATGGGGTTCCAAATCTATTCTGGTCTTTTTCTACCTTGTTGGCTTCCTCTCCTTTCTTTTCTTTCTACTTCTTGTTTTTGGTTTTTTTCTCCATCAGTGGGGGCTAAGTTATTCCCCTAGCCTGCCAAATCTCATTCCTTCCCCTATTTTGGCCAAATCCTGGGGGTGGGGATCCTAGTATGCCAAAAATATATACCAAGCATAATTAAAATCCATGCAGGTACGTAACAGCCAGGAAGCCTGCAGGTGGAAGCAAGGGATCTTTCCCTCAGCGGAATGTCTCACATTTGTTGAGACTCGAGCTCCTTAAAAGAAGAGGCTGCTCCTAGAGGAAGCTTTATTCTGGAACTGACCTGGGACCCACTGAAGAGCACATCATGTCATAGAGCTGGGCCACCCTTGGTCTACGTGCTTTATACAAGAGGCTCTGTTCTGCCTCTCCTGTCAGCTGGGTCAGGGGCATGCACGGCTCAGGCCTCCAGCAGGGGCTTACATGACAAGGCCAGAGGGGAAGCAGCCCTGAGTGCATCACACTGCATCCCTTTGCTAGCCAGATGGGCTCCTCTAGCTTTCCTTCAGTCCAGCACCTCGAGAGCCTCCCCAGACTGTGCCCTGGGATCTCTGGGATGAACAGGATAAGGACATTAGGCAGAATTGCATGACTTTCTCAAAGAGGGCAGAGGAATTTTCTCTCCATGGGCCACAGGGAGGAGGGCTAGGAGAAGAAATAGACTTGCACCTTATAACATGTAAATACTGATTTTCTAGTTCAAGAAGATGATATTGGTAGTGTGGGAATGGGAAGAATAGGAATGGGGAGGAAGTCTGAGTAAGCCAGTAGGCTTCTAAGCCAAAAGGATTCCTCTTTGTTTATCTTTGAGTCAGTCCAACCCTGAGAATAGCTTTAAAAGGGAAATTAGTGCTGAGACGGTGAAGTCCCCCTAAGCCAACAAACTCTCGGTAGCTTAGAAAGCACGCAGGCTTCTGTCGGGGCGGACTCAGAGCAGTTGTCAGGAGCTGCACAGGCAGCCATCCGTTTGTACAAAATAGGGTAGGAAGATTCAAGAGGATGTTTATTACTTCCTTATACCACATGGCTTTTAATGATTCTGGATTCTAAACAACCCAGAATAGTCATTTCAGCCAGAACTATTCTCCTACATTTGTATGTCTCTGCTTTTAAACTTGGCTGGGCTGTCAGACCCGATTCTTGGCTCAGGTTTGAAGAAGCCATCAACAAATACATACACGCGTGCCGTAGCTGCAACCTTGACTCCTTTGCCTGCAGCCTACTGTGGAGAAAAAAGTGCCTTACTGACTGTAGCCATTACAGTATCCAATGTATTTCGACAGGTGCCTGTCCTTAAACATTAAGTTTTTATTTTAGTTTTCTTTTTTCCTTTTTTTTTACTACTGGCCAACTCTTAAATCTCCAGCAAACCACCGGGCCATTGGATTTTTTCCATTATGTTCATTACCCTTCTACCATGTACCTCAGATCTCTCTCTCTCTGTCTCTCTGTCACACAGTTTTTAGTCTCAAACCTTTTTTTTTTTTTTTTTTTACTTTTACTTTTTTTTTGCTTTAAACGAGTGTGATGCCATATCGAGTCAATGTTATTCTCTCACAATGTACTCTTTAAGAGGTGTGGGTGTTTTATTTGGTCGGGATGCTAGAAAGTGCTAAAGGAGCATGATCAATATAAACAAAAGGTTTTAGGAAGTATGAAAACATGTTTTATTGGCTATGATTGTGACATGATATAGTCAGCTGCCTTTTAAAGAGGTCTTATCTGTTCAGTGTTAAGTGATTTTAAAAATAATAACCTGTTCTGATTAGTTTAAAGATGGATTTGAAAATGGTTTTTGGATGCAATTAGGTTATGCTATTTGGACAATAAACTCACGTTGACCTAAATTTCTCTGGCCATTTTGACTTATTTATAGACCAGCAATCTTCAGAATAAAGGAACCCTGGTGGCATAATGATTAAGTGTTCGACTGCTGACTGAAAGGTCATCAGGTGGTTCAAACCCACCAGCCATTCCACAGGAGAAAAGACCTGGAGATCTGCTTCCGTAAAGATTACAGCCTAGGAAACCCCATAGGGGCAGTTCTTCTCTGTCATATAGGGTTACTATGAGTCAATTGGCTCAACAGCACAACAACAATGATCTTCACAAATGGAATACATCTTTCCCATGTCAGAACTCTGTTGGCAACAATTTGTAGTGGCACAAAATACAAATCCTAACCAGGAAGGTAACCTAAATGTGCCTCTGTAGTAATTACAATACAAGTAATTGTTGACACCCACCTCCCCTTTTTGGTCACACACGCAGCCATCTTAAACCAGAGGCCTCAATCCACCTTTATAAGGTAGGTGAGTCGCTGGTATTATAACCAGGCCTCAGGTGTTGCTGTGTGCCGTCAAGTCGATTCTGATTCACAGCGACTCTGTAGGACAGAGTAGAACGTGTCCCATAGAGTTTCCAAGGATGGAATCTTTATGAAAGCAGGTGGCCAGGTCTTTTCTCCCAGGAACTGGCTGGTGGGTTCAAACTGCCGACCTTTCGGTTCGCAGACAGGCACTTAACCGTTGTGCCACCAGGGCTCCTTAGGCCTCAGGTGATAGCCCCCTGATTATTGCCAGCTACTCACTCAGTCATGAGTGAAAAGTGAGAATCTCCTGGCTCAGGAGGCGCCAGAGGCCAGCAGTGGCATCTCCAGACTCTGGGAATCTCTGGAGAACCTGGACAGGGTCCCTACCCCTGCCCTTGTGCGGCTCCTGCTCACTGTGCTCAGTGGCCCACATCTGATTCCTTATGTGAGGATTGCCAGGCCACAAGTGCCTTTGGTGGAGGGTGGCGAGGCAGAGCCTGGGGCAGTGATCTTAACACAGGCATGGACGGGCCCTGCTCACAGTAGCTCTTGGACCTTAGCTTCATAGACTAGCTTCTTTCCCAGGAGTGATGGGAATGCATAAGGTAATGGCTTGGTAGCCATTTTGATGTTACTATAAAAAAACGCATTTTCTCTGTAGTAATCTGTCTCTTGACAAGTCATTAAAAGTTGTTCTCCAGTTTAATTCTGATCTGAGTTGCAAGTAGTATGATTAAAACTTGCCATTGGGGAAGTCCAAATTAAGATAGTCCCTGTTTCTCAAGTTATTCTACTTAATATGGTTTTTAAGTTTAGAAGGACTCTAGAAATTCCCCTCCATCCCCATCCCCCATTGATATCCCCTGTTCTCAGAGACAAGCAGGGATGACTTTCTTCTTGGGTTTCTGCCTAGTAAAGGTCTGCTGGGCCTCTTGGGAGTTTCCAGGGTCCTTGGTTACCATTCTTAGCTATCCTTGGAATTCTTCTCTGCACAACCTATTATGCCCTGGATTCCTCTCTCCCTCCCCCATCTGTCTGCTCTGCTAGATCAGTGCTGGATCTGTTAATAACTCTACAGCTCCACTCCCTCTTCCAAAGGTCATCCAGTAATACCACAGGCAGAGCAATGGGTGTTGAAGGGTGGGAAGAAAGACTTAGCAGTTGTCACATTCCATGCAGCTGGCTAGTGATAAATCTTAACTGCCCTTTTACACATTCTTTCAGACCCAAATGATCTTAAAATTGAAACTTCGAACTTGAGACAAAAGTGCCCTTTCTTAAAGTGAGGTTAATGATGGAATGAGAACCAAGGGATGCCAGATCTCATGTGTGCTCCAGTGAATACATCTGTACCTCTAACAACCTTCCAGAAATCTGGATCTCAGTACACACAGATACCACCAATATACCAATAATTAAATAAAACTTTCCAGGTTGGTTTAATAATAATATTCTCAACATGCTATCATGAACCAAAAAACAAAACAAAACCTGTTGCCGTCAAGTCAATTCTAACTCATAGTGACCCTATAGGACAGGGTAGAACTGCCCCGTAAGGTTTCCAAGAAGCACCTGGTAGATGTGAACTGCTGACCTTTTGGTTAGCAGCCATAGCTCTTAACCACTATGCCACCAGCATTTCCTGCTATCATGAAGGAAGAACTCAAAAGCTGTTGTACCAGGTAATTTCTTCCCTGCTCTTACAACAACAGCAAAAATACTGGTGACTGTGTGAGGTGTGCCTGGGTGGTGTGAATGGTTAATAAGGTTGGTTGCTAACCATAAGGTTAGCGGTTTGAGTACTCCCAGAGTTGTGGTGGAAGAAAGGCCTGACGATCTACTTCTGAAAAAGCAGCCACTGAAAACCCTATGGAGCACAGTTCTGTGACACACACAGGGTTGCCATGAGTAGGAGCTGACAATGGCAGCTGTTTCGGCTTTGGTAGATGTGAAGGTTCAGAGTATCAAGATGACCCGAGTGTCCCTAGCCAACAGGTGTGCAGGGCCCCAGGTGCAGGCCCTATGTGGGCTAACCCTACACTGGGCTTTCAGTGAAAAGCAGAACAAACAAAACCTATGCCCAATGGTTGAAGCTTTCAATGGAGACACAAAACACATGGGCCTATGAAACTGCAAAGAGCCATATCAGCAAATGAGAACAAATACGGAATAAGTAGATGCTGAAGTGTTGGAGGGAGCACTTTTTGAGGAGAGAGAAAAGGTTTCCCACAAGCAAATGGGTTTTAGGAAAACGCTTATTTTGGGAAGATGTTCATTTGGGGCAGCATAGTTTGGAAACAGCAGAAACAGAGTTTGACCAAGAGGCCCTGAATAGCTAAAACAATGCTGAAAGAGAAGAACAAAGTAGGAGGACTCACACCTCCTGATTTTAAAACATACTACACAGCTACAGTAATCAAAACACCATGGTACTGGTATAACAATAGACTTAAATGTGCAAACTAAAACCATAAAATTCTTAAGACGAATAAGCAGGGGCAGCACTGTAAGGCCTAGCTTTCAACAACATATTATCTAATATATTAACAAAAGCACAAACAGCAAAAGAAATAAATGGGACCTCATAAAAATTAAAAACTTTTATTCACCAAAAGATTTTGCAAAAAAAGTGAAAGGACAAGCTACTGACTAGGAGAATATCTTCGGAAACCATGTATCTGACAAGAATCTAATAACCAAAATATATATAAAATTTCAACAACTGAACGCAAAAAGACAACCCAATCAGTCATAAAATGGGCAAAAGACTTGAATAGGTGGACATTTCACCAAAGAGGATATTCAAATGGCTACCGAACACATTAAAATGCTCAGCATCATTAGCCTTCAGAGAGGTGCAAATCAAAACCACAATGAGATACCATTTCACTCCCACTAGGATGGCTAAGATTTAAAAAAAAAAAAAAAAAACAGAAAATAACAAACGTTAGCTAGGATGTGGGGAAATTGGGTCTCTTATCCATTGCTGGTGGGAATGCAAAATGATACAGCTATTGTGGAAAACAGTGTGGCGTTTCCTCAAGAAACTAAAAATAGAACTACCATATGACCCAGCAATTCTACTCCTAGGTATATGCTTAAAAGACTTGAAAGCAGAGACTCCAAAAGAGATGTGTAGACCAACATTCACTGAAGCACTATTCACAATCGCCAAAAGGGAGAAAAACCTAAATGCCCATCAACGGATGAATGGATAAACAAAACGTGGTACATACATACAATGGAATACTACTCAGCCAGTAGGAGAAATGAAGTCTTGACATAAGCTACAGTATGGATGGAGTTTGAAGTCATTATGCTGAGTGAAATAAGCCAATCACAAAAAGACAAATATTGTATGACCTCTAATATAAAAAGACAAGAAAAGGCAAGTGGATAGAGAAAGTTTATTAGTGGTTACCAAGGGTGGGAGGAAGAGGGAAGAGGGGGATTAACGGTGATGGAAAAATCATATTGATTAAGGGCAGGGTTGCCCAGCTGATTATTGTAATTTCTGTCAATAAGTTGTACACCTGTAAAAAGTTAAATGGATACAAGTTGTGTGACAGATATATATACAACAACAACAACAACAATAAAAATACCTGCTGAGGCTGTTCATGTACAACCAAATACCTCATGGGATTTGGTTCCTTGGTTTGGAGGTTTAGGGTCATGGTTTCATGGGACATTCCATTTAATTGGCCTAATAACGTGTTTAGTGCTTGTTCTACCTCCTAGTTCATTACATAGTGCCTGGAGTCTTAAAAGCTTGCAAGTGGCCATCCAAGACACAATAATTGGTCTCTATTCTCCCGGAGCAACAGAGGAAGGAGAGTCAGGAATAGGGGGAGGATATGGAATGTGTGGCTAATTGCCTCCATGAACAACTGCCTCCTTTGCTGTAAGACCAGAAGAACTGGATGGTGCCTGGCTACCATCACTGAACATTCTGATCAAAGATTCTATAGAAGGATCCTCATCAAAAGAGGGGAAATGCAGAACAGAATTTCACATTCACACAAGCTTTCTGGAGCTATGGAGGCTGGATGAACCCCTGAAATATTGCCCTGAGATAATATTTAAACTTTAAATGAAAAATATTCCCTGAAGTCTTCTTAAAACCAAACAATAGTCTAGCATAACTAGTAAAAAATGTCTGCCTTGAGAATTATGCTCTTTTAAGAACTATCTATATGGGATCAAAGTGACAACAGCCACTCAGAAGATTAGATAGGAACCTTAGGAGGCAGTGAGCTTATGTTAATGAGAGAGGAACAGCTCCAAAAGGGAGGGTGAGAATGGTTGCACAACTCGAAGAATGTAATCAATGTCATTAAATGGTACGCGTAGAAACTCTTGAATCGGTGCATGTTTTGCTGTATTCTCAACCACAACAAAATAAAATTTAGAAAAAAAAGGAAAGGGATGAGAATGATTTAAAGAATGAAGAGAAAATATTCAAATAAGCAGCTTGCAGAGCACACACAATATAATGGGTTTTAAACACTACAAACACAGATGTTATCCTCATGAAAAAAGATAAGCTCAGACACAAACATTGATTTGGGGTCACCTCCTACCTAATTTCTCATAGGAGTCCCAAGGTGTGCAGACAGTCAATGCTCTTGGCTGCCAACCAAAAGGTTGGAAATTTGAGGCTACCCAGATGTGCCTCAGAAGAAAGGCTTGGCTGGCGGTCTACTTCTGAAAAATCAGCCATTGAAAACCCTGCGGAGCACAGTTCTAATCTGACATACATGGGGTTACCATAAGTTGGAGTCAACTGAATGGCAACTGAAAAAAAAATAGAAAATTCTTATGAGGCTTAAAGAAATAAGGCTGGAAATTTGGAGAAGATGCTTGGCTACTTTCAGACCCTTTAGGCTTGGGGGTCTTCCCTTGCAGAGGAGGGGTGGGTTCTATCAGCTCTGACCACAGACCCAGGAAAGCAGAACTGGGCAGCCTGAGAAAACAGCAAGGCAAAGCTCAACTTATTTCCCTCTGCCTCTACTTTATCCCACTGAAGCCTGGAGTTTATGCTTATCGAAAATATGACTTTGATTTCATTTGTAATGATTTGCTTTGGCGCTGGCTTTTATTTGTTGCTCTTCTCCCCCATCACCTTTGCTGGGTCCTTTTGGAGACTGCTCTCCGGTAAATTATTGTTGTTGTCTTTGTAGTTATCCACAAACCAAAAACCAAACCCATTGCGGTCAAGTCAATTCCGACTATAGGACAGGGTAGAACTGCCCCACAGAGTTTCTGAGGAGCACCTGGTGGATTTGAACTGCTGACCTTTTAGGTAGCAGCCTTAGCTCTTAACGACTACGGCACCACGGTCTCCATGGAGGTCTAAACATACAGCTCTTCCTGTGAAGTCCACTAGGTGGCACCAATGCCACAGAGGGGAGCCAGGCTTTAACGTGAACCAACCAGCCAGCTATAGAATGGTTCTGTCCTACAATGGATACCGCCTCCTACAAGACAAGCAGGACCAACCTCTTGATGGCAGTCTGTGGAATGAATGTCAGGATTTTCCCATCACAGATGGTGGCAGTTCCCTACCTGGTTCTCTTGCTATGGGTGCTGTTAGCTGCCCTTGAGTCCACTTGACTCATGGTGACCCCATGCGCAACTGAACAATACCCTGCCCATCCTGCCCCATCCCCATAGTTAGCTGTGGATCCACAGAATTTTCGCAGGCTGATTTTCAGAAGTGGATTACCAGGCCTTTATTCCTAGTTCATCTTAGTCTGGAAGCTTCACTGAAACCTGTTCAGCATCACAGCAACACCCTAGCCTCTACTGACAGGCGGGTGGTGGCTGCACATGAGGTGCATGGGCCGGGAATTGAACCCGGGTTTTCTACCTGAGAATTCTATCTGAACCACCACCGCCTCGTTCTAACTCCCATCTGGGGGTAGCTTGTGCTTATTCATCTCCTTTTCTGATTCTTTTAGTGTCTAATCCAGAGATGGCAAAATGGCAGCCACACACCAGATCAGCCTATGTTGTTGTTGTTGTTAGGTGCCGTCAAGTTGGTTCTGACTCAGAGCGACCCTCGGAACAACAGAAGGAAACATCACCCGGTCCTGCACCATCCTCACAATCGTTGTTATGCTTGAGCCCATTATTGCAGCCACTGTGTCAATCCATCTCCTTGAGGGTCTTCCTCTTTTTTGCTGACTCTGTACTTTACCAAGCATGATGTCCTTCTCCAGGGACTGATCTCTCCTGACAACACGTCCAAAGTATGTAAGACATAGTCTTGCCGTCCTTGCTTCTAAGGAGCATTCTGGTTGTACTTCTTCCAAGACAGACCTGTTCGTTCTTTTGGCAGTCCATGGTATATTCAATACTCTTCACCAACACCACAATTCAAAGGTGTCAGTTCTTCTTGGGTCTTCCTTATTCATTGTTCAGCTTTCGCATGCATATGAGGCGATTGAAAACTCCATGCCTTGGGTCACGCGCACCTTAGTCTTCAAGGTGACATCTTTGATTTTCAACACTTTAAAGAGGTCTTTTGCAGCAGATTTATGCAATGCAACGCATCTTTCAATTTCTTAACTGCTGCTTCCATGGTTGTTGATTGTGGATCCAAGTAAAATGAAATCCTTGACAACTTCCGTCTTTTCTCCATTTATCATGATCCAGCCTATAGATGCATTTAATCTGAATTCCACGCTGATTTAAATTGGCTTGGACTTACTTGCCAATATTTAAAGAGGAGAGATTTCACATAAAAGTCAGGATTTTAGCTACTCTTGGGGAATCGAAGTTCTAGTAAAAAAAGATCCGTAAGGCAACAAGGGCTGCAGGTGACAAGATTCTGACCCCTTTCTCTGCTCCCACCACGCTCCAGTGCCCACTGAACCTGCTTTACTTATTTATCGATTGATTGTGGTAAATACATGTAACAAAACATTTGCCACATCAACAGTCTTCACATGCACAGTTCAGTGACATTAGTTATGTTCATCATGTTGCTCAACCATCATCCTATCTTTTTTCAAATTTTTCCTGCTTCACTTATTTACATCACCTGGTGTCCCTTATTGAGTTTGCACCTTTACAGTCTGCCTGCGTCTGCCTTAACTGTCGGACTATGAAGTAGGATGCCCCGTGAGCCCCAGGCGGAGTAATCCTAATTGAAGCATCTTCAAGAAAGGAGCAGGCCTGGGCTACTCCCTTCACTTCTCTACCCCAACCCCTCCTCCCCAAATAAAGAAGACCTCCACCCCTCTTTAGGCTTGGGAATCTCCCTTACCTCTTCGTGGCTTTTTGGTTATCAGATAACTCAGGGCTGGACCTGATTTTTTAAATTCCTTTGAGATCTCAGTGTTCTTCCCCACCCTGGAGCAAAAATAGGCTGGTGTAGATTAAAGATCAGCTTTTGCTTGGGGTGGGGGATGGGGTTGGAGTCACTTTTCTCACGACATAATAATGACTCCATGAGAGGACAAACGTGAGGTTTTTAGATGTGTTGAAAATGTACACATCCCTACGTCTGTATTTCAATCAACCCATCCATTAAAAATTACTTTTCATCATCCCCTTGTACATGTGAGGCTCTTGGAACAGCTCATTCATTCAACAGAGGAGGACTGGTTATTTGCCAGGCATTCTGCACGGAACACCTCATTCAACAAATGTTTCTTTAGCATGTGCTTTTCTGAGTACAAAGTTCCTGCAATCACTGATCTCTCAATGGCTCACGGGAGAGACCTTAAAATCTAAGGAGAAGCTTGTCAGTGGATTTATACCCTAGAAAGTAGCACTTCCTTTCCTAGCATTTTGCCTTGTTACTTAGTTATTCTTCACAGTAATTTCATCTAGGTTTCTCCCAGTATATGTGTTGATTCTCCGCCCACAAACTCACTTGTGCAAGAATGTAACTTTTTCCCCCTAGAATTCAAGTTTTGCCTGGAAGAATCTGAATCTCAGGCTATTTGCAGTTTTGCTCCCCTTTTCCCCAGGTTTGCATCTGAGTTCAGGTTCGCTCTTTTTTTAAAAAAAAATATCTTATTGTGTTTTTGGTGAAAGTTTACACAGGAAATTAGGTTCTCATTTAACAATTTCTATACTCATTGTTCAGTGACATTGGTTACATTCTTCACAATATATCAGCATTCTTGTTTCCATTTTGGTTGTTTTGTTTCCATTAATCTAGCTTCCCTGTCTCCTGTTGCCTTCTCAGCTTTGGTCTAGGGTAAATGTTTACCATTTGGTTTCATCTAGGTGAATATTTTGAGGAGCACAGTACTTAGGGTGATATTATTTATTCTATGAGTCAATATGTCATTTGGCTGAAAGGTGACCTCTGGGAGTGGTTTGAGTTCCAAGTTTAAAGAGTATCTCAGGGCAATAGTCTCGGGGGTTCATCTAGTCTCTAATGGTCCAGTTTAAGTCTGGCCTTATTTTTTTTTTTTTAGAAATTTGAGTTTTGTTCTACATTTTTCTCCCATTCTATCCAGGACCATCTATTGAGTCTCTGGTTGGAAAGGTTGGAAGTGGTAGCTGGGCACCATCTGGTTCTTCTGGTCTCAAGGTAGGTAATGTTGTTCATGTAGACTATTGGTCTGTAGACTAGTTTTTTCTTTTAATTGTTGGTTTCCTTCTTTCTCTTTAGCTCTGAAGGCGTAGAGAGACCAGTAGTTGTATCCTGATGGCTGCTTGCAACCTTTTAAGACCCCAGGGGCTACTTAGCGGCTAGGATGTAGAACATCGTCCTTGTGGACTATATTATGCCAATTGATTGAGTTGCCCCACCAGGCTATGTTCCTAAGCCCTCGATCAGGTTTGTTCTTAATACCAGGGCAGCACTCAGGGTGGGGATGGAGAGGCTAAGGATGGGAATGTGACCCTCAGGCATTCAGGTCATGCCTGCAGGCCCCCTTCAAGATCAGTGGCTTTTGCATACTGACTTCAGTAAAGCCGCTTTCCCATACTGACTTAAATTCTTTTGGTTAATACTTGTAGCCACCAAAAAACTGAAAGTGAGTGAGCATTGATTGGTCAGTCTCTCACAACTTTGCTACCAGCTTGCTATGAAAGCAAGTCTCAGACTAAATTTTGCTGTGCGTACATGCAGACATTTAGTAGATAAACATAGGCCCTAAACAGTTCATAACACCTGTTCCGTAAGTGCCAAGACATCCAGGTTCTGTCCTAACCACCATCTTGCAGTAAAAATTTGCCCTTAGAGGCAAATGTTTCTAAAATAGGATCCCCTTACCTTTAGAGTCGGCAACAAGAGACCAGAAGTCTGCTTACCCCAATGCCTGGGCAAAAGCTGTTGAGTCAAGGCTCAGCAAGAACCCTAAAAGTGCAGGCTACAGTCTCCTTAGATTCTCACGTTCTGTTCATTCAAAGGTACAGAGTGTCTCTAAGATGTGTTTAAGCCAGTGCATTTATCTTGATGGCAATGAGATCTATTTCCAACTTATATTGTGATCGTTGACAGACTACTATATTCACCAATAAAATCTCACTTCTAAAATTCAAGATACTAATTAGTAAACTATCCAATTTTGATCGAGACACAGATAGCAGAAGTTTCTGTGGACTGTGGGATTCCTGATTAGACACCAGTGGACCATCCCTGGCATGTACATTCTTGATTAGAACGCTTACAGCACTTGGGCTGCAGCATAACTAAATAACACCCACATACGCTACACATTCTGAAATATTTTAAAGAAAATTGCAGACATTGTACTGGGGCATTCTCCATAACTTTTGTTCTACTCTTCGATGCAAAAGAAATATTCTGCTGCTCCCACACCATACCGGGACTTGGAGCCAAGAGGTTGTCCAAGGCTCTGTCTAGGCATGCTCATGGCTACTTCTTCTCAGGGGTCTCGCCATTTCCTGGGGCTCCACCTGGGAAAGGGGCATGGGTTCTGCACTGTTCCCAAACTCCCAACTTACATAGTTTAAAAAAAAAAATCACATTTCTAGCTTGTTCCTATCCTCAAGGACCCACCAACATCTAAGCTGTTATCACTTGACTTATAATATTCATTCCCTCCCCCACCTAACCCAGAGAATCTCTATCTAGCCCAGGGGGCAGGGAAACCTTGCTCTTCACATTAGTCTCCCAAAGCCTTTGCTTATGTAAGATTTCCTTCATTATCCTCCAGGAAGAGATAGTCCTTTTCTTGGCTCTTTGTTGTCACTTGCCCTTCTCTGAGAAAAGGGACACAGGATGGAGGGCCAAAAAATTTAGGGGAAAAATTCTGGAGGAACAACACAGATCCATATTTCAAAAAAGATTATCCTACCACGGATGCAAGAACCTGAGGCCCTGCAAAAGTTAATGCCATACTTAGGATCATCCAGCGGTGTAGGAATACAAGTGGATGAGAACTGCTCAGCCCAGTGAGCCTCCGGGCATCTTGGTCAAAACTTTCCCAGAAGGTTTCTGTGCATCAGACGTTTTAAAAGCAATCACACACTTTTATTTGCCGTATATCACTGTAAAATCAAAATAAAGGGAGTATGGAAGATTTGTTTTGATATGGTACATCCTACCGCCTTATTTGCTTTATGCCCTTAATCTTTCCTGGTAGGAGACCAGGACTTAAAGGTCTGCTCTTTTCCTTAGCATTCTGCCAGGGCTGCCTTCCTTAGCCTTTCCAGTCAATACCCCAGTGCTTACTACTTGCCTGGAGTGTTACTGGCTGTATCACACATTTATAAACCTACAGTCATCGTGACAGGGGCAGTCAGGGTATAATGGAAACGGAGTTTCACTTAAGAAGATCTGGGTTTGAATTCTAGTGCTGCCACTTACTGGCTATATAAGCTCTGAGCTTCTGCTTGTTCCTTTATAAAAATAGAACACCTCACTGGATTCTTAAAAAGGTTTAAATGAGGTCCTCTCTGCAAAGTGCCTAATACGGGGGAAGCTTCAACAAGATCAGCTTATTTGAATATATGTAAACACATCAAATAGTGTGTTCATTCTTTTTAAAGGCAATCTGCTCCCTGAAAGATTACAGCCAGGAAAACCCTATGGGTAGTTCTACTCTGTCACATGGGGTTGCTATGACTTGAAGTCTACTAGAAGGCACTTAACAACAACAATAGATGCAAATGCTAGTTTGCTCAAAAAAGGCAGAGGTGAAGGGCAATACTGTTTTTCTGTGGATCCACATAGAGGAGACTACTGTTGATACCAAGGCAGTAAAACCAGAAGCATTTACAACTTTCATGATATCTCCTTCATGCTGCTGCCATGCTTCCAAACAGCAATGAACTTGGGCTTGGGGAGAGTTCTTTTCCCCACTAAGTGACAGGCTAAAAGGCAAGGCATGAAAAGGGATTAGTGGGTGTATGTATTCAAATAAAGGGGAGTTCCCCCAGAAGCATATCAGACTGAGAAGGCATCCTTCGACTGTCCATCAGTAGAAAAGCCGTTTGACTGGCAGATATGATTTTTTGGAACAAGCAATAATGGGGAACTATGGGTGACAGATGTCAGATGCTGGCCGAGCAGCTGCCAAAACAAATCTCCCCCCACCTTCAGACATCATGCTGATGGAGGACTGGGCACAGTTGGACTGGCAGCTCCTTCTCCCTTGGATCATTGGTCACATTATTATTTCTCAGTTTCTGGACAAAGCAGATGGTTTACCATGTATTTGTGATTTTCTTTTGGCCTAAAAATTCTGTTCTTCCATCAGGGTACAGCATGTAATCAATTATGACAGTGGGTGGTGCAAGAAAATCCCTGCCAGTAAAAATCTAAGACTTTCTCTTTCATCAAATCTGCATAAATTGCTACAATTTCCAACTTCAAAGCAATAGAAGGAAAAAGCAAAGTAGTGGTGTTAGAAGTAACATGGGCAATTGCAAAACCACAATTCCCAGATACCCCAATTGGTCCCAAAGACTCTCAGTCTGTACTAATATCTGAAGTCAGTGTCATCTGTCCATTTTTAGGCTTAAACTTAAAATCCTCTGGACTCTATTCTGATGAGGCTTAAAGAGCTTTATCTTAGAATCATAAAGTGCCACGAACAAAAGTAACTATAACAAATACTAAGAATACATATACAGTACTCATCAGCCGTTTTTGTTTTAATATTCAGAGTTGTACTCTATTAAATGGTAATAATAATAAGTGCACTTGCCTGGATGAGTGGTCACAAACATACAGTGATATGAATATTCTTCCTCATCCACTCTCTGGATAATTTTCTTTGTTTGTGAAAGTCATGTTGCTTATTCACATGCATATGCTGCTCTATCTGGAAACAGACAGATCCTTCAGTCATGGGACAACACAAGCATTTTTTTAACATTGTTAACTATCACCTAAACAAACTCTTGATATACAATTGACATGTTTCTTCTTGTCTTTTAAAAAATGTGTGTGTCTGTGTGTATATATATATATGTATATGTACATATATATATAGCCACTGGGGATGCAGTACTTAAGTGATACAGCTGCTAACCAAGAAGTCGGCAGTTCAAATCCACCAGCTGCTCCTTGGAAACTCTATGGGGCAGTTCTACTTTGTCCTATAGGTCACTTTGGGTCGGAATGGTCTCAACGGTTAATATAGAAATATATACAAACCCGTTACGGTCGAGATGATTCTGACCAAAATAATAGACTCATAGTGAATAGTTTTATAGCCTACCTTTTCTCCCCCCCATTTAACCAGATACCAGGGAAATGTTACCATGCCATTAAACATTCTTTAGGAACATGATTTCTAATGATGACGAATATTGACTGAACTCCTACAGCATGTCTGACACTATTGCAGGCTCTGAGGACATAGAGGAGAACAAGACAGCTCCTACCTTCAAGGAACTTACATTCTAGTGGAGAGAGACAGGCAACGAACATGTTAAAACAGTAAATAAATGATAAAATTTTTCATCTAAGTGCTACAAAAGGATGCTAGATAGTGACTGGGCAGATACTTTGCTTGAGGGAAAGCCTCTTGAGGAAGTGACTTTTGAGTTAAGCCCTGAAGGCTAAGAAGGAGGCAGCCATGAAGACAGATATTTCGTTAAAGATCTTTGTAAGCAGAAGGAACAGAAAATGCAAAGACCTCTCCCGAGGCAGGAATGAACATGACATGGTCTAGGAACCGAGAGACACTATTCTGGCTGGAGCTTGGGAAAGAGGGCAACAAAGAGGGAAGGGTCAAATTACCTAGGCCTTGTAGGCAACGTAAGATGTTTGGACGGTATTGTAGTTTCAATGAGAATCCATTAGATTTTCAAGCAAGGGAGTGACAGTCTGATTTTAGAAATATCCCTTTGGCTGCTGTGTAGGGGTTAATTTATAGGGGGCAAGAGAGGAGGCAGCTGAGCTACATAAACAGGCTTGAAAAATGGGAGGGCAGAGGCATCTGACCTCCTCTAACTTCACAAGTTAGAAGAATCATTATCAGCATCAACAGCCCAAGGCTGAGCTATGAGGCAGAGGTCAGACATTCCTCCACCCTCCAACCTTCTTACCAGTTCTGACACCATCCATCCCTTCCACAGCACTCTCTACTTCTCTGCTGGGTTTGATAATTCCGCACACAGAACTCACAGACAATACTCATGATTTTGGGGTTTATTAGGGAAGTAACAGGGTACAACTGGTGATCAGGAAGGACTCAGGGTACAGTTATTTGATCTGGACAGCCTCTTCTCAGCCATGCCCACTGGTAAGCTTCTCTCTGGCCTTCAGCCCCTTGGCCTATGCCCTGCTTGGGCAAGTGTTACAAAGCTCTTTAGCTCTGCCAGTAAGTGCCCAGAGGCACCCCACTTCTCCGAGTAAGCCTCGGCCTGAAGGCACTCAGTTTTCTAGCTTTGTGGGCTGGGAAGCTCAGCACCCCATCTCCTGTTTCTGCTGCCTCTGCTGCTGCCATCACTCTGCTGTGCTTCTGTCTTGCCGTCTCCAGTGTTACAGCTGTCTTTCTCCTGGGTCTGGGAAGGTCTCAGTGCAGGGATTCCTAGTCCAAAGGATAGGCTCCACTCCAAGCTCTTCTTCCTTAGTGATAGTCAGTTCCTTCCTTTCCACCTCTGGGATGGCTCATTATAAGCCTAGCTGATGGCAATACAGACCAATCCCTGCATTAGGGCTCCATATACCTTAATTGCATGGTCCCACCCCCACAAGGGTGCCATGCACCTTATTTATATTGTTAGCAAGCTGTCCAATCCCCTTGGTGGGCCACAAGCACCTTATCTGCATAGTCTCACCCAATCTTTTGGTGGCAGTTACAAGACCATGGCTAGAAAGGCCATATAAAAGTGATCCATCACAGTACAAGGCTATTACAGTCAATCTGACAAGAGATGATGGAGGCTTAGCCCAGGATATAGTAAGGAAACAAGGAGAAGTGGTGGATTCAAGACATAATTTGGTGATAGGGTACTACAGAGATTTATGATGAATTTGATGGTGAGTGTTAGGGAAAGTGGAGTATTAAGGATGCCACCTAGCCTGAGCAACTGGGTAGATGGTACTGCCATATACTGGGATGGAAAGACTTGAAGAGGAGCAGCTGCAGTCTTTGGAGGTAAAAACCAAAGGTTCTGTGTGGATGAAGTCAAGCTTGAGATGCCTACCAGAGATCCATGTGGAGATGTTGAGTGAGTAACTGGATAAATGAATGAGGAACTCAGGGAAAGACCTAGGCTGAGGATATAAATAAACTCTATACACTAGATAAGATCACCTAAGAGACAACACGGTAAGGGGAGAAAGCCAAAGGCAAAATCCTGGGACTCTCCATCATGCAGAGTATTTACGATAGGAATATTGTCTACTCACTAAATATCCATGTGTTCCCCTCCACTTGCCACCACCTGGTGTGTACTAGTTAAGAGCTATGGCTGCTAACCAAAAGGTTGGAAGTTCAAATTCACCAGGTGCTCCTTGGAAACGCTATTGGACAGTTTTGCTCTGTCCTACAGGATCTCTATGAGTTGGAATTGACTCGATAGCAACGGGTTTGGTTTTTTTTGTTTTTTGCAGTTATACAGGGCCATGTGAGTAGCTCTCAGCAATGAATGGAGGAAGCATTTAAGAGCTGGTTTGGGACCCTCAATCACTCTAATCTCCTGCCTCAGCAATTATAAATCCATAATTGAAGTCAATGTGTGAGTGACTATGTGGAGAAAAGCCCCTCCATGTCAGACATGTGTGAGACAGAAATAAACTTTAGGGTGAATTTGTTACCTCAGTATAAATTGGGGCCAGAATCGACTCAACGGCAATGGGCAACGGGTTTTTTAGTTTATCCTGACTAATTCAGAATTCCATCATATGATGGTGGAGGGAAAGAGTGATTTGTCAAGTTGTCAGCAAATTATATCATGGTTATTTTTAGCCTCTATATAAACCAAAGGACCCTGGTGGTGCAGTAGTTAAGTGCTCAGCTGCTAACCAAAAGGTCAAGGTCAGTCGTTCGAACCCACCAGCTGCTCTGCAGGAGAAAGACGTGGCAGTCTGCTTCCGTAAAGATTACAGCCTTAGAAACGCTATGGGCAGTTCTCTTCTGTCCTATAGGGTTACTATGAATCGGAATCGACTCAACAGCAATGGGTTATATAAACCAAAGTTTAAATGAACTTCCTGTTCATTTTATAAACTGAGAAAAAATCCCTGAACAGTTAGTTGAGTGAATAATGTAGGATAATGTCCATTCTTTCAAAGATGCCTCATTTCTCTACCTTTTTTTTCCTCTGATACTTCAAGTTTATAAATACATTGTTTTTATATGTACTTCTTGGATCATTTTCAAAATTAATATTGGTGCTTTATCCTAAATTACTCCTAAAACAATAATCCTCTCCTGTTATATCAGCTTATTTTTTGGATGTATGATTCACTTGAAAATTTGATCATAACAGACATATCTTGTTCATTCATCTGACAAATTTTAATTGAGTCCAAGTATGTTCCAAGCATTTTGCCAAGAGCCAAGGAAATAATTAAACAGAGCCAGCACGTACCTTATAATTTATAGTTTTGATACCACCTGGAGACAGACTTACCTGGGACCAAACTCAGTTCTGAAATCTTGAGAGATTGGAAATTAGTTAACCTCTATGTACCTCATTGTCTTTATCTGTAAAATGGAAATAATAACTCCTACCTTGTAGGGTTATTGTGAGTATTAAATGAGACATGGTGGAAGGCTATTTTAGTTAGGCTTTAGAAATGTGTTCAGATCACCTTAAGAAAATAGGGGTTTTATTGCAAAAACTAGAACCTACAAGGTATCTGGTACTGTGGGAGGTCGAGGAACTAGGAACCAGGTATGCTTTCTTTGCTCACTTGTGGAGTCTGCTTCTCTCTGTGTGTCTACTTGGCTCTTCCATTACCTTTGCTTGTTTTTATCCTCTATTCTGTATATCTTTTCTGAAGCTTATATTGCTTATGGTTTCTGTTTCTTCATAGCTTCAGTCTAAATGATCCCTCATAGCCCTAGCTGAGAGGAGTCCTGGTGGTGCAGTGGTTAAGCACTCGGCTGCTAACCAAAAGGTCGGTCGTTCAAACCCACCAGCTGCTCTGCAGGAGAAAGATGTGGCAGTCTGCTTCCATAAAGATTACAGCCTTGGAAACCCCATGGGCAATTCTACCCTGCTATGAGTTGGAATCGACTCGACAGCAGTGGGTTTAATTTTTTTTTTTTTTTTTGGTAGCCCTAACTGTATCTAGTAGTTTCTCTCTATGCTTTTCTTCTGCTTTAGCCTTCACAGAAAACTACCTAATTCATTTAATTTTTCTAGTTCAAACTTCCAGGAGAATCTGTTGGACTGATTGGTTCATTCAGGCATTCAGAACATATCTCTGAAGGATCTAATATGTGCAGGCAGAATCTAGGCCCCACCCTCAGGGCCTCCAGCTTCATTCTGAAAATGCTTCCTGTTTGATTGGAGCATGCTAGAAATTCAGAATTTGGACCCCAATCCAAAGCTACTAAATCAGAACCTGCATTTCAACAAGATCCCCCAAGTGATTTGTGAGCATAGTAAAGTTTCAAGAAGATAAGGTACTTAGGAATAAATCTAACCAGCGACGTAAAAGACCTATACAGAGAAAACTACAAAATACTACCAAAAGAGACCTACAGAAGTGAAAGGACATACCATGCTCATGGATAGGAAGACTCAACATTGAGAAAATCTTAATACTACCCAAAGCAATCTACAGATACAATGCAATCCTGGTCCAAATTCCAACAGCATTCTTCAATGAGATGGAGAAACAAATCACCAACTTTATATGGAAACAGAAGAGGCCCCAGATAAGCAAAGCATTTTTGAAGAAGAAGAACAAAATGAGAGACCTCACGCTACCTGATCTTAGAACCTATCATACAGCTATGGTAGTCAAAACAAACTGGTACTTGTGCAACAACAGACACATAGACCAATGGAACAGAACTGAGAACCTGGACGTAAATCCATCCATCTATGAGCAGCTGATATTTGACAAAGGGCCAAAGTCTAAATGGGGAAAAGACAGTCTCTTTAACAAATGGTGCTGGCATAACTGGATGTCCATCTGTTAAAAAAAAGAAACAAGATCCATATCTCACACCATACACAAAAACTAACTCAAAATGGATCAAAGACCTAAATATAAAACCTTAAATGATAAAGATTATGGAAGAAAAAATTGGGACAATGCTATGGGCCCTAATACACGGCATAAATAATATACAAATCATAACTAACAATGCACAAATGCCAGAAGAGAAACTAGATAACTGGGGCTCCTAAATATTAAACAATTATGCTCATCAAAAGACTTCACCAAAAGAGTAAAAAGAGAACCTACAGACTGAGAAAAAATGTTTGGCTACAACGTATCTGACAAGGGTCTAGTCTCTACAATCTACAAAATACTTCAACACTTCAACAACAAAAAGACAATCCAATTAAAAATTGGGCAAAGGATTCATATTATATCATTCAGACACTTAACCAAAGAAGACATTCAGGCAACTAACAGACACATGAGGAAATACTCACGATCTTCAGCCATTAGGGAAATGCAAATAAAAACTACCATCTCACTCCAACAATTCTGGCACTAATCAAAAAAAGAGAAAGTAACAAATGTTGGAGAGGTTGCAGGGAGATTGGAATTCTTATGCACCGCTGGTGGGAATGTAAAATGTTGCAATCACTTTGGAAAACGATAGGCGCTTCCTCAAGAAGCTAGAAATAGAAATAACATATGATCCAGCAATCTTATTCCTAGGAATATATCCTAGAGAAATAAGAGCTGTCACACGAATAGACATATGCACTATTCATAATAGCAAAAAGATGGAAACAACCTAAGTGCCCATTAACAGATGAATGGATAAACAAACTACGGTACATACGCACAATGGAATACTATGCAAGGATAAAGAACAAGGATGAATCTGATAAATATCTCACAATATGCATGAATCTGAAGGGCATTTTGCTGAGTGAAGGAAGTCAATCACAAAAGGGCAAATATTGTATGAGACCACTATTATATGAACTCAAGAAAAGGTTTACACACAGACAAAAACATTCTTTGATGGTTATGAGGGTGGGGAGGGTAAAGGAAGGGAAATCACTAATTAGATAGTAGACAAATGTCAGCTCTGGTGAAGGGAAGGACAATACAGAAAAAGAAAGAAAAAATAAAAAGATCCCTCAAGTGATTTGTGTGCACATTAAAGTTTAAAAAGCATTGCTTTAAACTTCTAGCTCTCAAAACTGGCTGCACATTAGAAACAATAGAGGATAAAAAAAAAAAGATGCCTGTTTTCCTCCCCTAAACCTGTTGCCATTGAGTAGATTCTGACTCATAGCGGCTCTATAGGACAGAGTAGAACTGCCTCATAAGGTTTCCAAGGCTGTAATCTTTACAGAAACAGATTACCACATCTTTCTCCTGCTGGGAGTGGCTGGTGGGTTCCAGCAGCTAACCTTTTGATTAACAGCTTAACCACTGTGCCACCAGGGCTTCCTCCCCCAGAGGTTCAGATTTAATTTTTCTAGTATACTGCCTGGCATTCACAAGGTCTCTTGACAATTCTAATGTGGAGGTAGGTTTGGGAACCTTTGAACTAGTCCTGTGTCACCATATAGCAGCTGTGTGAACCTAGACAAATTGCTTAGTTTCTCTCTTGGCCAGGTTTTTTACCTACTAAGTGCAGATAATATAAACCACCTTGCCTTCCTCAGAGTTGTTCTGAGGGCCAAGTGTGATATACATGTGAAATTATTTTAGAATTTATGCCTCTAACTTATCATAGCCCATCTTCTCATATATCAATGGGGATTCAAAAAAAGAATGTATTATCAAATATGATAATTTAGATAAAAATGCATGGTATATATTATTATGGTTAGGTACCGTTATTCCATTTTACCCATCACATAACTGAAGGTTAGGTTAACTAACTAACAAGGCCATGAAAACTACTAAATGGCAGAGTTAGGGACTGAATCTCAGCTGGTCTAAGCCCACTGATTTAGGAAATAATATTGGAGTTATTATTCCCTGTCCTTGAGCATAGAGAATGTCACCCAGCTGGAGCTGGGCTCACAAGGACTCACAAGGACACATCAACTGGGTCCTGAGGTACAAAGACAATAGCTAAGATAATCTTGGAAAACATCTTTTAGGGAAACTTTCACATAAAGCCAATCAAACAACACAAAAGACTTTCCACCCTTATCTTTTTCTATTAGCATTTAGTGAATAGAAATTTGTTGGACCAATGAAGACCCTCCTGACTGTCATTACTGAAACCTGTACCAATGATCGTTAAGAAAGACAATTCAAAATGTAGGATCACAGTTTCTAGCCAATCTGTAAAAGGTGAAACTTTCAATGGTTTTGCCCATTTGTAATGTTAATATATACTGATGACCCTGTAATAGTTTTTGGACTCGGGCAGATGTGGCTGTGGAAGCATGCTTGTCCGTTTTCCCACTCTTGCCTGTTCTGTAATATTCTTTGGACTCGGGCAGACATGGCTGTAGCAGCATGCTTGTCCGTTTTCCCACTTTTGTCTGTTCTGGGATACTTCCTTGGTTCTGGTTCTGGTTGGATATGGTTCTGGCAGCATGTTTGTCCGCTTCCCACTTCTGCCCTTTTCAATGTATGCGGAATAAAACTTTCTTTTTGCTTTACTAACCTTTGTGATGTTCTTCCCCTACAACACCACGAACCTGTCCTTGCTGACCCCACAGCATCAATATTAGTGAGCAATTCCTGAACCTCATCGGACTTAATTTGTCTGGTGTACCCCTGTGAAGTATTGCTCACTCTTACCAGCTATAAGTGACTACTGGCTGCATTTGAGTCTAAAACCTGATCAACCACAAATCTGAGAGTTAGCCTCCTTATCTACACTTAACCTCCGTGTTCCAAGCTTACCGGGGCAGGAACCCTTCCTACTGCAGACTCCCAGGGCGGGCTTCGCACGCACCTGCTGCTCGCCAATCACAGGCCCGCGCGCAGGGGCGCAAGCGCCACAGCCCTGGGCGGGGCCTCATCTTCGACCAGTCTCCGTTAGTCCTCCGGCCTTCCACTGCCCTGATTGGCCTTCCGGTGGTAACGCCAGAGGCCGCCTCAGGCCAAGGTGGCGAAACCAGCCGCCAGGTCGGGGTTGGCGGAAGTCGTGTAGGCAAGTGATCCCGCAGTGCAGAGGGACCGGGAGGTGCGGCGCGCTTGTACGGGAATCGGACGCCGAGCTGTAACTATTCTCCTCCTTGCAGGCTCCGGGAAGATGACCCGCTTCGCTCTCACCGTTGTCCGACAGTGAGTATTGCTATCTCACGCTGTCCTTCTCTCTTTCTCCTAATTGAGTGTGTTTTGGGGTGGGCGAAGGGAACATTAAATTGCCATCCCTTTTCTCCCCCGGTTGCTCAGCCCTGGGAGGTTTAACTCCGACCGAGCTATTTTCTAGGCGTTTTCTCAAGTGTTACCTCATTTCGGCCCCTCCCCCAAAATGCCCGGAGAGAGAAAGGCGATTCTTAAATATCACTATCATTCCGGTGTTACGGTTGAGAGTGAGGTCTAGAGGAGTAAATGATCGGGGCTCCCAGGCAGTTGGTGGGAGAGCTAAAACCGAATAAAGAAAACCACGTCCTCGGACTCCTTTCTGTGCACCGTTTTTGCTCCTCAGCAGATTCCAAGGAGTTTGTAGGATAGTTCGTCCATGACTGACATTTTGATGCTGGCTTTCTTCGCTTTTCCTTCTTTCTCAGCTGGTCCTCTCGCTTGCCAGGGTAATCAGTCCCACAAACTTATATGTGAGCTTTATGTCTTCCCTCCAGAGATTACGGTTCTGAGAGAGGAGATAGGGTCTCCGCCCCGCCCTCTCTTGCCAGCGGACCGCATTACCCCTAGCAAATATTTTTTATCATCACTACAGATTACATGCAGCTGAATGCTGAAATGTCTTTATTTATACCTCTTATACTTTCCTTCTCAACACTTATTTGCCAAGTGTTAATGGGAAGTGAAACTCATGGTAGTTAAGAGCACAGATATTTGAAGCAAGAGAAATCCCTCCTTCAGCTAGGCTGTCTGTGCCTGGGCCTCAGTTAACCGACTTAATCTCTAACCTCAGTTTCCTGATCCAGAAAACGGAGATAATGGTAGTACCCACCTCCCTGGGTTACTATGAGAATCAAATGAGAAAAGGTAAAATGTTTAGCACAATGGATGAAAATAAATATATCTGAGGATTAAAAAACTTCTATATGGAAGTTCTGGGAGGCACAAACAGTTAAGCGTTTGACTACTGACTGACGCGTTGAAGGTTCAGAGCCACCCAGAGATGCCTGGGAAGAAAGACCTGGTGATCTGCTTCTGAAAAATCAACCATTAACCAAAAGTATGGAGCCATGAGGAGCCCTGGTGGTACAGAGGTTAAGTGCTCGGCTGCTAACCAAAAGGTCTGCAGTTAGAACCCACCAGCCCCTCTGTAGGAGAAAGATGTGGCAGTCTGCTTCTATGAAGATTTACAGCCTTGAAAACCCTATGGGCACTTCTGCCCTGTGGGATAGGGTCGCCGTGAGTGGTAATAGAATCCACGGCAATGGGTTATGGAGCAGTGAGTCAGAATCAACTCTCTCTTTTTTTTTTATTTCTGTAAGGATAGCTTTAATAAAAATGCAGTTCTCAAATATGCATGTATAGTTTTATCAGACCAGCATTTCTGAGTAGGTACTATATGCCAGTAGACTGGGTTACACAGGTAAGTGAGATACAATTTCTACCTTCACAGAGCTCACAAGAAACACTAAATATGGTTTAACCATATCAAGCTGACTTTAACTGCTGTCTTTTCTGTCCTGTTCTTCCTTTATAGGAAGGTATTCTTGGCGATCATCTCCACTTAGCTCTTGGGGATTTTAATGCTAAATTGGAAATTTTGTTCCTTCCTATCTCTTCTGTACCCCTACCCATTTTTAGAAAGCTTTGGGAGGTTTCTTGACCTATTTAAGGTCATACAGCTAATAATGGGGAGTAGAATAGGGGATGGGGTCCTGGTTCCTTTCTTCCAGTGTTAGAGACCTTTCTGGGTATCTTGACCCAGTCAGCAGAGTGTCTGACTTTTGAGCGTTGGAAGTTGTAAGAAATCTAGGTTAAAGCACCCTGGAAAAATGAAGTAATCTCAGTTTAGATCCTTAATAGACAGTAGTTATATGGAGGGACAGATTACCCAATAAGCAAGGTAAGCACGTGCTTAGGGCATCAACAAAACAGGCACCAGTTGTTCAAAGCAAAGACCCACAGATGCTAGACAGACAGGACACAAGGAAAAGTGAGCGCCGCAGTGGAAGGGAACTGGCAGGGCCCTGAATGAAATAGATACTAGCTCCAGTGTGTGAGAATGTGCTGGCCGGAAATAAAGTTCCCTGTCCGCAGGGTCACCACGGTGCCCCCGACCAAAGTTGTTTAAGCTACGATCCCCTCCTGGGGGCAAGGACAGATTATAGTAGTAGATAATAGGTCTCTGATCCATTTTGGGAACTAGCTTCACCGACTCATTTTCTTTGTAGAATTTGTAGAATATTCTTTTTGTAGAAAATGTGGTATATAGTAAAAATCTTAGTTCCCTGCGTCCAGTAAAAATTTTATAATCCAATTCATGTCATTCTGCTAAAATGGCATGCACTACTTTTGTGTTCAATCGTTAATATTATAGTCGCATTTGAAAGAAGTTGCATCACGGATAGCTAAGATGCACACACACGTGTATATATATCACTCATATATCCTGTTTGTGTGAGTAAGCAGGGGAGGGGGTGCATAGATTATCAGTGTTTAGGACCCTCACATGTCTTAATATGGCCCTGGTTATATGAATATGAGTTTTATCCCCTCCCTGCTTCTTAATAAGGTCAGGATTGTGGAGGTCCTCATAGGAATCAGTTAAAAAAATAAGCCTTAATAAATTATTAATATGGGCCAGGCACTGTTCTAGTTAAATTCTGACAACAATCCAGTGAGATAAAGACTGATAACCTCAATTTGCAGGTGAGGAAACAGACACATGTAACTGGCTTAAAGCCAAACAGCAAGTTGGGGAGGTAGGATTTGAATCAAAGCAACTTAAATCTAAAGTCCATGTTCGCAGCCACTGTATTCTGTTTCTGTGAAAATGGCATGGTGGGGCATCTGACCTCCTCTAACTTCAGGAAGGGGAGGAGAGAGACTCACCATCAGCATCAGTCTAAGACAGAGTCCTGTGAAGTGGAGCTTAGAGGTACCTCTTCTCTCCAACCTGACACCAGCCATCTCTCCCATGGCGCTGCTTCTCTCTTGGGTTCAATAATTCGTTGCACTGGCCACACAGAACTCACAGACAGTACTCACGATTATAGGGTTTATTAGGGAAGTAACAGGTTACAATTCAGGAATGACTCAGGATACAGTTCTTTGATCAGGATAGCTTCTTCTCAGCCATGCATTGCAGGCAGGCCTCTCTCTGGTCCTCAGCCTGGCCTCTGCCCTGCTTGGAAAAGTGTTACAGAGCTCTCTGCCAGTTAGTGCCTGGGGGCACCCCACTGCACCAGTAAGCCTAGGTCCAAAGGTGCTCAGCTCTCTCGCTCCATGGGTTGGCACGCCATCGCAGCCATAGCCACCTTGCTCTGTGGGCTGGGAAGCCCTCTGCTCCGTCTCATGCCTGTCTCCTGGTTCTGCTGCCACTGTTTCTCTGCTGCTGCTTCTCTCCACCTTGCACCATCTCCCGTGTTACAGCTCTCTCTCTTTGTCTCCTGGGCCTAGGAGGTTCTCAGTGCAGGGATACCAGGTCCAAAGGGTGTGCTCCACTCCTGGCTCTTCTTTCTTGGTGATAGTGAGATCCCCTCTGCCCTGGGATTGGCTCCCTTTTTAAGCCTAGCGGGATGGCAAAACTGACAATCCCCTCATTAGAGTTCCATGTACTTTTTGCATGGTCCCACCTCCACAAGAGTGCCATTCACATTACTTGCATGTATCAGCAAACTGTTCTATCCCCTCAGTGGGCCACAAGCACCTTGTTTTCATAGTCTCTCTCAGTCATTTTGTAGGAGTCACAAGACCATGGCAAGAAAGGCCATCTAAAAGTAAATTCATTGCACTGCAGCCTCCTATTTTATTGTGTTAAAACCTAGTATTTGTAGACAACTGGAATATCCCCAACCATTTTAGGGGTTATTTTTTATTTCTTCTAATATAAATCTGAAGGAGTGATAAGGGTGGTTTGTTTTGTTCCGCTTTTTATGTGAGAAAGTGAAGTGGAAGTGTTCAAATAATTGACTGGGCTATGCTTAGCTGCTTTTCCCCAACCTTCAGGGTTCTCAAGGCGATTCTTATCAGGTAAAGAAGCTATTTCAAATTTGATTGATAATCACCATAATTAAATATAATGACTTATAGGAAACAGCAAGATTGAATAACTTAGCATAATATTGGGAGTAGGCACTTGAGATTTCTGTTACCTAATTCTGTATAACTCTAAGATAGTCTGATACTTTGAAAAGGATGGCATGATCATTATTTTTAAGAGCTGAATAATTGTACTGAACAATGCCTCTTCAGATAATGTGGGAAAACATTTTCAAAGCAATTTCTTTAAGTTTAGTCAAATCCTTTATGAACCTTGTGGTTACTGTATTCTGTCTTGATGTTGCTATAACGGAAATACCACAGGTGGGTCACTTTAATGAACAAATTTATTTTCTCACAGTTAGGAGGCTAATAAGTTGGAATTCAGGACACTGAATCTAGTGGAAGGCTGTAGGGGAAGGTCCTTGTCTCTTTTCAGCTTCTGTTTCTTAGTTCATGTGGCATGGCATCTATCTTCCGCTATGTGTTTCCTTACTTCTGGGCCTAATCTGCTCTATTACATCTCAACAGTGATAAAACACAGCCTACTCCAATATGGTCTCGTTAACATAACAAAGAAAAACTATCCTCCAGTGGGATTATATCCATAGGTAAAGGGTTAGTATCCAGCACATGTTTTGGGAGACACAATACATTCCATAACATTCTACCTTTTGGCCCCTCCCCAGAACTCATATCCATAATCTCTCTTTGGCATGCTAATGTGAATCATTTTGGGGAAAGAATGTCCAAGATTTCAAACTTGAGGTCCACTGTTACTAAACTGTAACTTCTCATGATCTTATCGCACAGCATTGTTGAAAAATCATATATATATATATGATTTATATATATAAGAAATTACCATGCTATGTACAACACATTGAAGACCCTAGTATTCCTTAAAATGTAATTTATAGGTGTTTGCAGTCAATTGCAAACTCATGTATTTCACTTCCATTTTTAACCAGCTCTTAAAACTTTAATATTTCCTAGAAACTAAGTTTAGTTTACTTTTTAGTGACTTAAAGATAATGAATTAGTAAAGTTGATAGGAAAACTAGTTTCTTTTTTCTTATTTTTACCTTTAGTGTCAGTTACTTTCTGTTGAATACTAATCATTGTTAGATCATCTGTAATAATTATGCAATTGTTTAACTGATATCTATTTTTTTGGAATGGCGTTGACTGATTGGAGAGAGGCTTTATAACAAGGACTAATCTATATATAAACACAAATATATGACAAGTTGGGAATTTTACAAGTTTTTTGTTTGTTTTTGTCTCAAATCATCTAGTGAAAGCCTGTATGTTACCACCCCTTGAAATCTGTATTTTCACATGAATTAATTGGTATAGAGGAGTTAGGATTAAGCTACATTCATGATTAAATAACAGGTAAATATATGAAGCTTAATGTTCCCACATAAGCTAAATTGTATCTGTTTTGAAAACTTGCCCCAAATGTATACGTATTTCCTATGATTTGCCTCTCTTCTGTGGCAAAGTGAGTACTTGTCTGTTGAATTTAAGTTATTTAAAAGGATATGATTCTATATGATTTTCAGAGACATGCCACAGAATATAAATCAGGACTAACAAAAATATGTTTTAAATGAAGAACAGTGTGATAACCTACAAAATAAATGCTGTCCGTTTGTGGAACCTATAAATGGGTGGTCATAAGGCAACTTCTTGGCATAAGCATTTGGATTCTTGCAGAGTCAGGTGTTCTGTTTTGGAAACGGATCACACTGCAGGTTCTGAAAATGTGTGATGTTTCTCCTGACACCTTCAAAATACATTGATTTGACCTTTTAGCTCCTTCCACCTTCTTTGCCACTATCACAAGCCAAATTTTGGTCACGGGAAGTAAATTAATAGTAAAATTATGTTAGCTATCTACTTTCCTTACCCCTTCTGCAAACAAATAATTTTAAACAGTTGCTTTAAGGATTTATATAAACCTGTTGATAAAGCTGACAAAAGCTGTAAAACTAAATATTTGTGAAAGTTTTTGCAAAAAAAAATTCTGTTTCTGAGTGCCCGCTCTGTAATACTTAATAGAAAAGTGCTTTGAAGGCCAAAGTGCCCAATGGAAAGGTGAATGCCTACGATTGTTAATTACACAGTTACGTCCGCAGCAGTCTCTATACTGACTTAATGCTAAATGGAATCCTTAATATCAGCCTTTTTCCCCCTTTCCCTGAAAATCATTAGATGTTAGGCCAGTGTCTTCATAAGACTATCAAATTCCTGTGATTTCCTTTTTTGGTAGAATGATCTTTTTGATAGTATGATTTTTAATTTTCATCTGAATCTTTTATCAAATCTACCACTGGGGATTAAGTTAAATGTCAAACTCATCTTTTCAATAAGCTACAAAAAGTAATCATCCTGCCTGAATTTGTGTGTTTTATAAAGACCTAGACTTCTGGAGGCTCTCACATGATTTTTTGGGGAACATAGGTATTAAATTTAACCTCACCCTTGATTTTAAATTTATAAAATTAGCAAGAGAGTTTGTGATCCAAATAAAGTAGGTAAAAACTTTTTGAGATCCCTGTATAAAAGTTGGAGTGCTTGGGTGATTGTATACAGTTAGTGTGCTGATCGGCTGATTACGAGGTTGGAGATTGGAGTACCTCCAGAGGCATCTTGGAAGAAAGGCCTGGTGATCTACTTCTGAGAAGTCACAGCCATTGAAAACCCTATGGAGCACAGTTCTACTGTGACACACTTGGGGTCACCATGAGTCGTAATCTACTCCGTGGCAACTGGTTTTATTGGTATAAAAAAAGTTATTTTGTAAAAAGAAGGGGTGTCGGGGGAATGTCTTTCGTTTTTGCTGGAAATTGAATTGGCTACAAAGTTACCATCTAAAGAGGATGGTACTTGTGTTTAACAGCAGTTCTTTGATTGTTGGCCTCAGCAAGATAATGAGGCTGAGACAGGAAGTGAATCCAATGTATGGGAAACATTTTTTATATTGAGCAACACAGGGGTTTCCCATATTTGCCCTCAGTGCTGCTGATTCATCGCTCTGAACGGTAGAAGTTAATAACCTTCACATCCGTTTCATACGATTTTGAATGAATTTTGGAGCGTAAGAAATCTTTTACTGATGGCAACAGTAAAAATGATAGTAATGTCAAATCACTAGTACTGGTTTTAGCCAAGGCATAAATAATACTGTTTAATTTCATTTATTTATCATACATTTATTTTTTTAAGCTAATAAATCTACATACTTAAAAATCAGGACAACTCTCCCTGTTTTGTGTCCCCCTCCCCATAGGTGGCTACTTCTATTAACTTCTTGTGCATCCTTCCAATATTTCTTTGAGCAGATACAAATGTTTATTATTTCCTTCCTTTCTTTCTAAAAAGGTAGCTTTTTATCTTGTTCTGCACCTTGCTTTTCTCTTTACTATATCTTGATGAATTTCCTCATATCTTTATATTCATTCTCTCCCTCCTTTTAAAGGACACAGTTACATAGTATGCCAATATGTAGCTATACCAGCGTTTTATTTGTTAATGTATCGAGTCCCCTGTTGAAGGTCATTTGGGTTATTTACAGTCTTTTGTTATTAGAAATAATACTGTAGCAAATACTCTTTTAAACATGAATGAATGCAGGTTTCCCATGACTGGGAATGCTGGTTTCCCATGACTGGGAATGCTGGCTCCAAGGGTAAACAGACTTCTAATTTTAATTGATATTGCCAAATGACCCTCCGTAGGCAGCGTTCATTCACCAAGGTTCTATTATTTCCTAGTATTTTCTCCAGGTACTGGGCATTTTAAGATGCTAGAACCTCTAGCTATGCCTTTAAAACTGGTGCTTCATTTAAAACCAAGGCAGGAGCTGTCAGTCTCCATAGTAATCAGGGAAGTAAATGCAAATTAGAATCAACGTGTGATAAATAAACCATTCTTCTACCTGACTGACACAAAGTGAAAACTTAAGTTATTAAGTGAATTATGTGGAGTTAAGGAGTTAATACTAAGTGAAGATGTGGGACACTAAAAAAGCACAAAACAAGCCAAAAAAAATCGTTGCCATTGAGTCCGTTCCCACTCATAGCAACCCTATAGATAGGACAGAGTAGAACTGCCCCATAGAGTATCCAAGGCTGTAAACTTTATGAAAGCCAACTGCCACATCTTTCTCCCACAGAACTGCTAGTGGGTTCAAACCGCCCTTTTGGTTAGCAGCCAAATGCTTAACCACTGTGCCACCAGGGCTCCTTCGTGGAACACTATAAAACCAAAACCAAACATGTTGCCATTTTGGTTTTACAGTGTTCCACAAAGGAGCCCTGGTGGTGCCGTGGTTAAGTGCCTGGCTGTTTGTGCTACTTAGGGACTGCAGGTAGTAAATATTTCAGACTTAGCAGTCTCTGTCTCTACTGCTCAACTCCACAATTATAATGGAAAAGCAGCCATAAGCAACACCTAAACAAATGGGTGTGGCTGTGTTCCAGTAAAACTTTGTTTACATAAATTGTTTAAAATACTAATCCCTTCTAGGAGCAGTGGTTCTCAAACTTGTCCCTGCATCACAGTCACCTTGTGGGCTTATTAAAACACAGGTTTGCTGGGCGTCAAACTCTGACTTTCTAATTCAGTAGGTCTAAACTGGAGCCCAAGAATTTGCGTTTTGAACAAGTTCCCAAGTGATGCTGATGCTATTGGTCTGGGGGCCACACTTGGAGAACTACCACCCCGGAGGATCTGATGCATGCTGTACGAAGATATTCATAGCAGCTTAGCCCCAAACTGGAAGCAATCTAAATGTCTATTAACAATAGAACCATAAATTGTGGTATAAACTTATAGTGGAGTATTACACAGTAATGAGAATTAAAAGGGTGCAGCCATGCACAACAACACTGATGGCATCTTACAATATTGAACAAAAGAGCAAGGCACAGAAGACTATATATAATAAAAACAACAGTTGAAACTAATCTCTGCTATGCAGTACATGGGTGGGAAAGCTATAAAGAAAGGCAAGGAAGTAAGCATCTGAACCTTCAGTAGTGGATGCCGCTAGAGGTAGAGAGGACGGTGGGATGGGGAGAGCCTTGTAGGAGGCTGGTAGTGATCTGTTTCTTGGGTGGTGGTTCTGTGGGTGTTGACTTTATAACTGTTATTTATTTTTTGTACCTTATTTCACAATTTTTTAATTTTTATTTAATTCTGTAGTTTAAATGAAGTTTACATTTCCAGTTAGTCTCATACAAAAATTAATACATACATGGTTATGTGATCCTAATTGCTCTCCCCATACTGTGACAGCACACTCCTCCTTTCCACCCCTGATTCCCCATGTCCATTCAACCAGCTCCTAACCCTCTCTGCCTTCCCATCTCACCTCTGGACAGAAACTACACGTTTAGTCTCTCGTATCTACTTGAGCTAAGAGTCACATTCCTCACGACTATCACTTTATGTCCCACAGTCCAGTCCAATCCCTGTCTGAAGAGTTGGCCTTGAAAATTGTTTTAGTTCTGGGCTGATACAGAGTCCAGGGACCATGCTTTCCAGTGTACCTGCAGTCTCAGTCAGACCATTAAGTCTAGTCTTACTAGAATTTGAGTTCTGCACCCCATCTTTCTGCTGCTCCATCAGGGACTCTCTGTTGTGTTCCCTGTCACAGCGGTCATTGGTAGTAGCTGGGTACCATCTAGTTCTTCTGGTCTCAGGCTGATGAAGTCTCTGGTTTATGTGGCTCTTTCTGTCTCCTAGGCTAATACTTTCCATGTGTCTTTGATGTTCTTCATTCTCCTTTACTCCTGTGGTTGGGACCAATTGATGCATCTTAGATGGCCTCCTGCAAGCTTTGAAGACCCCAGATGCCGCTCACCAAAGTAGGATGCAGAACATTTTCTTTTTTTGAATTTTTTTTTCCGTACATTAGGTGAAGGTTTACAGAACAAATAGTTGCTTATTACACAGTACGCATATTGTTTTATGACATTGGTTAGCAACCCCAAAACATGTCAACACTCTCCCTTCTTGACCTTGGAGGACCTTTTTTCTTTTTTGGTGAAAATATACATAGCCAAAGATACACCGTTTCAAAAATTTCTACATGTACAATTCAGTGACATGGATTACATTCTTCCAGTTGTGCTGCTATTCTTACTGTCCTTTTCCAAATTATTCTATCACCATTATCTTCAACTCACTGCCCCCTAGGCTTCCCATCAAACCTTTTGAGTTGCTGTTGTCAGTTTGATCTCACATAGATAATTCCTTTTTTTTTTGTACTTCAGATGAAGGTTTACAAAACAGTAGTTTCTCATTAAATGGTACACATACTACCCTATGACAATGGTTAACAGCCCCACAACATGTCGACACTGTCCTTTCTCAACATTGGGTTCCCTATCACCAGCTTTCCTGTCCCCTCCTGCCTTCTAGTCCTTGTCCCTGGACTGCTGTGCCTCTTTAGTTCCATTTTGTTTTATGGGGCTGTCCAATTCCTGGCTGAACAGAGAACCTCAGGAGTGACTTTGTCACTGAGCTAAAAGGGTGTCCAAAGGCCAAACTCTCAGGTTTCTCCAGTCTCTCAGACCAGTAAATCTGGTCGTTTTTGTGTGTTAGAATTTTGATCTACATCCTTCTCCAGCTCTGTCCAGGACGCTCTGTTGTGATCTTGGTCAGCGTAGTCAGTGGTGGTAGCTGGGCACCATCTAGCTGTACTGGACTCAGTCTGGTGGAGGCCTTGGTAGCTGTGGTCCATTAGTCATCTGGACTAATCTTTTCCTTGTATCTTGTTCTCTTCATTCTCCTTTGCTCACGAAGGGGTGAGACCAGTGGAGTATCTTAGATGGCCGCTCACAGGCTTTTAAGACCCCAGACGCTACTCACCAAGGTAGAATGTAGAACATTGCCTTTATAAACTGTGTTATGCCAGTTGGGCTAGATGTTCCCTGAGACCATGGTCCACACAGCCCTTCACCCAGCAGTTCAGTCTCTCAGGGAGTTTGGATGTGTCTATGGAGCTTCCATGACCTTTCCTTGTACAAGTTGTGCTGGTTTCCCCAGTATTGTGTACTGTCTCACCCTCCATCCAAGATACCACTTATCTATTGCCTATTTAGTATTTCCCCCCCGACCCCTCCCATCCCTGGTAACCAATTAAGATTGTTACTTTTTGTGTGTGAACTTTTACATGGGTTTTTACAATAGAGGTCTCATACAATGTTTGTCTTTTTGCGATTGACTTATTTCACTCAGTATAATGTCCTCGAGTTTCATCCATGTTATGAGATGCTTCACAGATTCATCATTGTTCTTTATCATTGCATAATACTCCATTATGTGCATATACCATAGTTTGTTTATCCACTCATCTGTTGATGGGCATCTGGGTTGTTTCCATCTTTTTGCTGTTGTGAACAATGCTACAATGAACATGGGTGTGCATATGTCTATTCATGTGATGGCTCTTATTTCTCTAAGATGTATTCCTAGGAGTGGGATTGCTGGATCCTATGGTATTTCTATTTCTAGCTTTCTAAGGAAGCATCTTATTGTTTTCCAAAATGGTTGTATCTTTATGCATTCCCACCAGCAGTGCATAAGAATTCCGATCTCCCCGCAGCTCTCCAACATTTGTTATTTCTAGTGTTTTTGATTTGTGCCAGTAATGCCGGGGTGAGATGGTATCTCATTGTGGTTTTAATTTGCATTTCTCTAATGGCTAGTGATTGCCAGCATTTCCTCATGTGTCTGTTGGCCTCTTGAATGTCTTCTTTGATGAAGTGTCTGTTCATTTCCTTTGCCAATTTTTTAAATAGGATTATTTGTCTTTTTGGTGTAGAGGTGTTGGATTTTCTTGTAGATTATAGAGATTAGACCTTTGTCTGATTTGTAATGTCGAAAAATTTTTTCCTAACCTGTAGGTTCTCTTTTTACTCTTGGTGAAGTCTTTTGAAGAGCATAGATGTTTGATTTTTAGAAGATCACAGTTACCTAGCTTATCTTCTGGGGTTTGTGTGTTGTTGGTTATGGTTTGTATCCTGTTAATGCCGTGTATTAGGGCCTGCAACGTTGATCCTATTTTTTCTTCTATGAACTTTATAGTTTTTGGCTTTATATTCAGGTCTTTGATCCATTTTGAATTAGTTTTTGTATATGGTATGAGGTATGGGTCCTGTTTCATTTTTTTACAGATTGACATCCAGTTTTGCCAGCATCATTTGTTAAAAAGACTGACTTTTCCCTATTTGATGGACTTTGGGCCATTGTCGAAGATCAGGTGACCGTAGGTGGGTAGATTTACATCTGGGTTCTCGATTCTGTTCCATTGGTTAATGTATCTGTCGTTGTACCAGTACCAGGCTGTTTTGCCTACTGTAGCTGTATAGTAGGTTCTGAGGTCAGGTAGTGTGAGTCCTCCTACTTTATTATTCTTCTTCGGTAGTACTTTACTTATTTGGGGCTTCTACTTTTTCCATATTAAGTTAATGATTATTTTTCCATCTCTTTAAAGAAGGTTGTTGGTATTTGGATTGGGATTGCATTGTATTTGTAAATTGCTGTAGGTAGAATTGTCATTTTCACTATGTTGAGTCTACCTATCCACGAGCATGGTTTGTTTTTCCACTTATATAGATCCCTTTGAGTTTCTTGCAGTAGTGTTTTGTAGTTTTCTTTGTATAGGTCTTTTACATCCCTGGTTAGATTTATTCCTAAGTATTTTATTTTTTTAGTAGCTATTGTAAGTGGTATTGTTTTCCTGATGTCCTTTTCATCATTCTGTTCATTGGTGTATAGGAATCCAACTGATTTTTCTATGTTTACCTTGTATCCCGCTACTCTGCTGAATCTTTCTATTAGTTCCAGTAGTTTTCTCATAGAGTCTTTAGGGTTTTCTACATGTCATATCATATCATCTGTAAACGGGGACAGTTTAACTTCTTCATTATCAATTTGGATGCCCTTTATTTCTTTTTCTTGCTTATTGCTCTAGCTAGAACTTCCAGCACAGTGTTAAGTAAGAGTGGTGATAAAGGGTATCCTTGTCTTGTTCTTGTTCTCAAGGAAAATGTTTTCAGCCTCTCTCCATTAAGAATGATGTTGGCTGTGGTTTTGCATAGATGCCCTTTAGTATGTTGAGAAATTTCCCTTCTATACCTATTTTATTGAGAGTTTTTATCAGGAATGGGTGTTGGACTTTGTCAAATGCCTTTTCTGCATCAACTGAGATGATCATGTGATTCTTTTCTTTCCTTTTATTTATGTGGTGGATTACGTTGATTGATTTTCTAATGTTAAACCATCCTTGCATTCCTGGTATGAATTCTACTTGGTCGTGGTGTATTTTTTTTTTTTTTTTTTATATGATGCGGAATTTTATTGGCTGGATTTTTTTTTTTTTAATTGTACTTCAGGTGAAGGCTTACAGAACAAATAGTTTCTCATGAAACAGTAGTACACATATTGTTTTATGACATTGGTTAACAACCCCACAACATGTCAACCCTCTGCCTTCTCGACCTTTTTTTTGGTGAAGATATGCATAGCCAAAGATACACCATTTCAAAAATTTCTACATGCACAGTTCAGGGACATCGACTACGCTCTTCCAATTGTGCTGCTATTCTCACTTTAGATGAAGGCTTACAGAACAAAATAGTTTCTCATTTAACAGTTAGTACACATTTTGCCCTATGACAATGGTTAACAACACATCAACACTATCCTTACTCAACCTTGGGTTCCCTATCACCAGCTTCCCTGTCCACTTCTGCCTTCTGGCCCTTGTCCCTGGACTGCTGTACCTCATTAGTCCCATTTGGTTTTATGGGACTCTCCACTCCCCGGCTGAACAGTGAACCTCGGAGATGACTTCACCACTGAGCTAAAAGGGTGTCTGGGGGTCTATTGGCTAGATTTTGTTCAGAATTTTTGCATCTATATTCATGAGAGATACAGAGATATTGGTCTGTAATTTTCTTTTTTTGGTGGCGTCAGTACCTGGTTTTGGTATCAGGGTTATGCTGGCTTCATAGAATGAATTCGGAAGTGTCGCATCCTTTTCTGTGTTCTGAAGTGGTTTGAGTAGTACTGGTACAAGCTCTTCTCTGAATGTTTGGTGGAATTCTCCAGTGAAGCCATCTGGGCCATGGCTTTTTTTTGTTGGGAATTTTTTTTATTAATTACCTTTTCAATCTCTTCTCTTGTTAAGGGTCTGTGGAGTATAGTTTCTCATAATATTCTGTTATGATCGTTTTTATTTCAGTTGGGTCTGTTCTAATGTCCCCCATTTCATTTCTTATTTGGGTTATTTGCATCCTCTTCTGTTTTTCTTTTGTCAGTCTGGCCAGTGGTTTGATGTTTTTGTTGATTCTTGCAAAGAACCAACTTTGGTTTTGTTGATTCTTTCTGTTGTTTTTCTGTTCTGTATTTCTTTTATTTCTGTTCTGATCTTTATTATTTCCTTTCTTCTGGTGGCTGTGGGCGTTTTTTGCTGTCTCCTTCTATTTGTTTGAGTTGTGTAGTTAATGTTTTGATTTTGTCCCTTCTTTTTTGATGTGTGCATCTATTGCTATAAATTGTTCTTTGAGGACTGCCTTTGCTGTGTCCCAAAGGTTTTGATATGATGTGTTTTCATTCTTATTTGATTGTAGGAATTTTTTGATTCCATCTCTGATTTCTTTTATTACCCAGTGGTTTGTAAGCAGAGTGTTATTCAGTTTCCATGTAATTGATTTTTTGGCTTTGCTCTTTCTGTTAATTTCTACCTTGATGGCATTGTGGTCAGAGAAGATACTTTGTATTATCTCAGCTTTTTGGATCTTGTTGAGGATTGCTCTCTGTGGTCTATTCTGGAGACCGTTCCATGTGCATTGGAAAAAAATGTGTACTTTGCAGCTGTAGGGTGGAGTGTTCTATATATGTCTATGAGGTCAAGTTGGCTGATTGTGCCCTTTAGGTCTTCTGTATCTTTGTTGAGTTTCTTTTTAGATGTTCTGTCCTTTACCGAGAGGGGTGTGTTGAAGTCTCCTGTTATTGTGGAACTGTCAGTTTCTCTTTTCAGTGTTGTTAGAGTTTGTTTTATGTTTTTGGAGCCCTGTCGTTGGGTGCGTAGGTGTTTATTATGGTTATGTCTTCATGATGGATCGTCCCCTTGATCATTATATAGTGTCCTTCTTTGTCTTTTATGGTGGATTTTGTTTTAAAGTCTGTTTTATCTGAGATTAGTGTTTACACTCCTGCTCTTTTTTGGTAGTTGTTACCTTGATGTATTTTCTTCCAACCTTTGATTTTTAATAAATTTACGTCTTTGTTTCTAAGGTTTGTTTCTTGTAGACAGCGTATTGATAGATCCTGTTTTTTAATCCATTCTGTCGTTCTCCGTCTCTTTATGGGTGCATTTTAGCTGTTTACATTCAGTGTAATTATTGATAGGTGTGAGTTTATTGCTGTCATTTTGTAGTGGTTTTTTGTGGTACTGACTTTTTCTTTGTTCTTCTTACTCTTCTGTGCTGAAGTCCTTTTGTTTGTGGATTTTTTTTTTCATTTTTTTGTTTTTGTAGATTTTGTTTTTACTGAGACTTTATATTTTTCCTCTTTATTTTGATGCATAGGTTTGTTAACTTTCTTTGTGGTTACCATGAAATTTACCCTTATCTTTCTACGTTTGAGGCAGCCTATTATTACTTTGTATCCCCTTGCTTTATTCTCCATTAGAAGGTTCTATACCTACACCGTTTATTCCCTCTTTTATTGTTCTGATGTTGTCATTTACAGATTAACTGCTCTGATTCCCTGTTGTATTTCTTTTGGTTTTGGTTAGTCCTCGAGAGTTCATTTCCTAGATTGGTATCTGGCTCGTAGGATCCTGTGTCCTAGGTTCTGCCTGTGAGCTGAAGCCATTTGTCCTCAGATTGAAGAACTCCCTTTAATAATTCTTGTAAGTTTGGTTTGAGTTTTACATATTCCCTTAATTTATGTTTATCTGGAAATGACCTATGTTCACCATCAAATTTGAACAAGAGTTTTGCAGGATATATTATTCTTGGCTGACAATTTTTTTCTTTCAAGATTTTACATGTGTCATCCCATTGCCTTCTTGCCTGCATGGTTTCTGCCAAATAATCTGAGCTTAGTCTTATTGTTTCTCCTCTGTATGTGATTTCTTGTTTTTCTTGAGCTCCTGTCAGGATTCTTTGTCTTTGGTTTTGGCGAGTATGATTATGATATGCCTTGGTGATTTTCTTCGGGGTCTATCCTATATGGGGTTCATCAAGCTTCTTGGATGGCCAGCTTTTTATCTTTCATGATGGGGAAGTTTTTTGTCAGCAGTTCTTCAGTGATCACTCTGTGTTTTCTGTTTTCTCCCTGTTCTGGAACTCTGATCACTCGAAAATTTTGCTTTTGATTGTATCCCACATAATCCTCAGGGTCTCTTCATTTTTATTCGTTCTTTTTTCTGATTTTTTCCTCAGAATTGTAGCCAAGTGTTTGTGTTCAATTTCTCTGATCCTGTCTTCCCCCATTTCAAACCTGCTCCTCAACTGTTGTATGACAGTGTCCATTTCTGAAATCTTGTTGTTTACCTTTTGGATTTCTTTTTTTAAATTTTTTATTGTACTTTTGATGAAGGTTTACAGAACAAATAGTTTCTCATAAAACAGTCAGTACACATATTTGTTTTATGACATTGGTTAAAAACCCCATGACATGTCAACACTCTCCCTTCTCGACCTTGAGGACCTTTTTTTTTGGTGAAAATATACATAGCCAAAGTTACACCGTTTCAAAAGTTTCTACATGTACAATTCAGTGACATCAATTACATTCTTCCGGTTGTGCTTCTATTCTCACTATTCTTTTCCAAATTATTCCAGCACCATTGTCTTCAACTCACTGTTTCCTAGGCTTCCCATCAAACCTTTTGAGTTGCTGTTGTCAATTTGATCTCACATAGATAATTCTTTTTTTTTTTTATTTTGTACCTTAGATGAAGGTTTGAAGAACAAATAGTTTCTAATTAAACAGTTAGTACACATATTGTCCTATGAGAATGATTAACAACCCCATGACATGTCAGCACTGTCCCTTCTCAACCTTGGGTTCCCTGTCATCAGCTTTCCTGTCCCCTCCTGCCTTCTAGTCCTTGTGCCTGGACTGCTGTGCCTCATTAGTACTGTTTTGTTTTATGAGGCTGTCCAGTCCCCAGCTGAATGGTGAACTTTGGGAGGGGCTTCACCACTGAGGTGAGAGGGTGTCCGGGGGCCATACTCTTGTGGTTTCTCCAGTCTGTCAGGCCAGTACGTCTGGTCTTTTTTTGTGAGTTAGAATTCTGTTCCACATCCTTTCCCAGCTCTGTCCGGGACCATCTGTTGTGATCCCGGGCAGAGCACTCAGTGGAGGTAGCCAGGCACCATCTAGCTGTACCGGACTCAGTCTGGTGGAGGCCTTGGTAGCAGTGGTCCATTAGTCCTCTGGACTAATCTTTTCCTTGTATCTTGTTCTCTTCATTCTCCCTTGCTCTCAAAGGTATGAGACCAGTGGAGTATCTTAGATGGCTGCTCACAGGCTTTTAAGACCCCAGACGCTACTTACCAAGGTAGAATGTGGAACATTGTTTTTATAAACTGTGTTATTGCCAATTGAGCTAGATGTTCCAGGAGACCGTGGAGCCCACAGCCCTCCGCCCATCAATTCAGTCCCTCAGGGAGTTTGGAAGTGTCTGTGGAGCTTCCATGACCTTTTCTTTTACAAGTTGTGCTGGCTTCCCAGTAATGTGTACTGTCTTACCCTTCACTAAAGTTACCACTTATCTATTTAGTTCCCCCCAACTCTTCCCATTCCTCATAGCCAACAAGGATTGTTTCTTTTTGTGTGAAAACTTTTACATGAATTATACAGTAGAGGTCTCATACAATATTTTTTGTTTTGTGAATGACTTATTTCACTCAGCATAATGTCCTCCAGTTTTGTTCCTCTTAATCTCCTGTGCTTAGTTCCTTTTGTTTGTGGATTTTTTTTTCATTTCTTTTGTTTTTGTAGGTTTTGTTTTTATTGAGACTTTATGTTTTTCTTCTTTATTTTGATGAGTAGCTTTGTTAACTTTCTTTGTGGTTACATTGAAATTTACCCTTATCTTCCTAGATTTGAACCAGTCTATTATTACTTGGTATTGCCTTGCCTTCTTCTCTATTAGAAGATTCTATGCCTAGACCATTTATTCCCTCTTTTATTGTTCTGATGCTGTTGTCATTACAGATTAACCTTTCTGGTTCCCTTTTGTAATTCTTTTGGTTTTCCATAGTCCTTAAGAGTTCATTTCCTGTGTTGTTATCTGGCTAGTACAGTCCTGTGTCCTGTATTCAGCCTGTGGTCTGATATTGTTTTTTCTCAGATTGAAGGACTTCCTTTAAGAAGTCTCGTAAGTTTTGTTTGTTTTTTACATAGTCCCTTAATTTCTGTTTATCTGGAAATGACCTAATTTCACCATCATATTTGAGCCAGAGTTTTGCAGGATATATTTATTATTCTTTGCTGGCAGTTTTTTTCTTTCAGGGTTTTATATATGTCATCCCATTGCCTTCTGCTGAATAATCTGTGCTTAGTCTTATTGTTTCTCCTCTGTATGTGACTTTTATTTTTTCTGAGCTGCTCTCAGGATTCTTTGTTTGTCTTTGGTTTTGGCGAGTGTGATTATGATATGCCTTGGTGATTTTCTTTTGGGGTCTATCCTCTATGGGGTTCATTGAGCTTCTTGGATGGTCAGCTTTTCTTCATGTTTCATGATATTGGGGAAGTTTTCTGTCAGCAATTCCTGTCACTGTCTTCTGTTTTCTCCCCCTGTTCAGGAACTCTGATCACTTCCAGATTTTTGCTTTTGATTGTATCCCACATAATTTTCAGGGTCTCTTCATTTTTCTTCATTCTTTTTTCTGATTTTTCCTCAAATAGACTTGTATTCTAGTGTTTGTCTTCAGTTCCGCTGATCCTGTCTTCCACTGTTTCAAATCTGCTCCTCAGCCCTTGTATGACAGTGTCATTTCTGAAATCTTGTTGTTTATTTTTTGGATTTCTCGTTATTTTTGTATGATTTCTAGTTGTGAATTTATTTTAGCATTTTTATCCTGTATTTGCTTGAATTCTTCCATTTTTTTTGTATTTTCCATGAATTTGTCTGCATTTTCCATAAATTTGTCTATTTTTTCCTCATTTTTGTCTGCTTTTTGCTTCAACTCTTGGATAATTCTGAGTATTACAGATTTGAATTCCCAACAGGTAGTTCTAGTGCCTTTTCTTCTTCTGCAGTCATTTGCTGTTTTATTTTGGATGCCTACTGGAACCATCTTGTCCTGTTTTTGTCAATGTTTTGATATTGTCTGCTGTCTTCGGGGCATTCAGTAGTTATTTTTCTTGTTTATTGATTGTAGATTTGTTTGTTTCATCCTGTTTTTTTTTTTTTTTTTTAATTTGGCTATGTCTGAGCAGGTGGCCTATGTGTTCTTTATTGTTTGCTGGTCTGTGGGCACGATACTTTTTGCCTCCATCTCCAATTGGCAGGGTCAGTCGCTCAGATATGGTACAGCAGGGCAGGTCTAGTTGAAGAGGAGTTGCTGGGATGGGTGGTTAGTGGCACTTCGTACAGCCACCAGGGTGGGTCGATAAGCAGTGCAGGGCAGGTTCCAGTAGGCCGTGCCTGTGCCACTTGCTGGTGTGATGTTAAGCGCACAGTGCCAGTAGGCATGATGGAGGGGGGAGATTGTGATGTATGTAGCTAAGATGGGTATGGGAGAGAGGAGAGAGGAACAGGAGCCAAAAACATACAAACAAACAGAAAAGAGTGCTAAGGGAGCTTGCTGTTGGAGTGGAGAGATGAGAGTATGAAATGGAGAAAAATTAAAAGGGGAAGAAGAAGAAAAAGAAAAGAATGAATAAAAATTAGAAAGTAAAAAAGAACAGCAAAGCTCCCAGGGATCCCACTGGTGCAGCTATGAGGTCTGGGGAAGTTGCTCCCAGATTTTGATGTACAGCCTGGCTAGGAGGTGTAGAGGTATTCAGTGCCAGGTATCCAGGGGACAGGAAGAGAAGGAAGGTATAGAGAGACGAGAAACTGAGTAATGAAGAGAGATTAAAAGGGAAAAAGAGAGAAAGGAAACAAAACAAATTAAAAAAAGAAACAAGAAAAACCTGCCAAAAAACAAAAAACAAACAAACAAACAAACATGAAGAAAGAAATGCCCTCAGGGATCCCTCGGTGCATCTGCACAAGCTGAGGGGGTAGGTCTCAAGCTACGCAGCACCGCCTGGCCAGAACGGGCTCCCAACTCGAGAAAAGAGAAAGAAAACAAAGGAACAATTGAAAAGAAACAAACAAAAATAAGCCCCGGGATCTTACCAGTGTGGCAGCACGGACCAGGAAGCAGTTCCACACTTGATCGGAGCTCCACAGCCCCTCAGGGAGAAGCAAAGATGGTGTACGGAGTCAGGTATTTGAGCAAAACAGGGGTGGGGAGGTGGTAATAGGTAAGGGAGAAATCAAAAGAGGTGGAAAAAAGCAACACCAGCAGCCAACAGTGGCACTCAGGGAGTCAGTGTGGGTGGGTGGAATCGAAGCAGCCAGTGCTTCCCAGCCAAGAGACTGTGGCTGTGGGTAGTAGAGGAGGCCTAGTGGAGATGAAGAAGGGTAGGGGGTGTGAAAGTGTATATTGCTGTTTACCGGTTGTTCTGTCTCCTGCTGGAAGCTCCATGAAGCTGCTTTCTTGTACCCCCTGTTTGCTGGTCTCTGATAGGATTCCAGGATGGTGGATCTGTGCTGCCTTTAGCTGATAGGGGACCTCTCCGTGTATGTCTCCTCGCTGTCTGTTCGTGTCAGTTTCTTATTCCATTGGGTGCTCAGTTGAGTTCCTTATCTCTTCATTGATGTTTAGGATTTCAGGATGGCTGTTTTCTCTGTTTGGCTTAGTTTTTCGGACCTTTGCTCTGGAGGGACAGCGTGGTGCTTATTTGTCTGCCTTTTCCATAAATTTGTCTATTTTTTCCTCATTTTTGTCTGCTTTTTGCTTCAACTCTTGGAGAGCTCTGAATATTAGAGATTTGAATTCCCTATCAGGTAGTTCTAGTGCTTTTACTTCTACTGGAAAGTCATTTGGTGTTCTATTTTGGACGCCTACTGGAACCATCCTGTCCTGGTTTTGTATATGTTTTGATATTGTCTGCTGTCTTTGGCGCATTCACTGGTTATTTTCCTTTTTTATTGATGATAGATTTGTTTTGTCCTGCTTTTTTGTTTTATTTGGCTGTGTCTGAGCAGGCGGGCTGTGTGTTCTTTGTTGTTTGCTCGTCTTTGGGCATAATACTTTTTGCCTCCTCCAATTGGTGGGGTCAGTCTTTCAGATATGGTATAGCAGGGCAGGTGTAGCTGAAGAGGACTTGCTGGAATGGGTTGTTTTTGGCACTTACTACTGCTACCAGGGCAGGCCGGTAATCAGTGCAGGGCAGATTCTGGTAGTCTGTGCCTGGGCTGCTTTGTGGTATGATGTTAAGCGGCAGTGCAGGTCGGCAGGATGGGGGCGGGGAGATTATGTGTGTGTAGCTAAGATGGATATGGGAGAGAGGAGAGAGGAACAGGAGCGAAAAACATATAAACAAAAAAGAGTGGTGGGGTGCTTGCTGTTGGAGTGGAGAGATGAGAGACTATGAAATGGAGAAAAACAGAAAGGAGAAGAAAAAAAAAAGGAAAGAAAAAAATGAATAAATAAAAATTAGAAAGAAGAAAAGCCAAGCTCCCAGGGATCCCTCCAGTGCGGCTGTGAGGTCTGGGGAAGTTGCTTCCAGGCCGTGAAGTACAGCCTGGCTAGAAGGGATAGAGATGTCACTCGGTGCCAGGTATTCAGGGGACAGGAAGAGAAGGAAAGTATAGAGAGACAAGAAACCGAGTAATGAAGAAAGACAAAAAGGGAAAAACAGGGAAAAGAAAACAAACAAATAAAAAAAAGAACAAGAAAAACTCCCAAAGAAAAACAGAGGAAAAAAAAGCCCCCTAAAAAAGACAAGATAAAAGAAGTATCCTCGGGGATCCCTCTGCGCATCTGCACAAGCAGGGGGTAGGTCCCAACCCGCGCAGTACTGCCTGGCTAGAACGGGCTCCCAATTTGAGAAAAGAAAAAAACAAACAAACAATTGAAAACAAATGAAAAGCCCCAAGAACCCACCAGTGTGGCAGCATGGACCTGGAAGCAATTTCACATTTGAGTGGTGTTTCCCAGCCTTTCAGGAAGAAGCAAAGATGGCTCATGGAGCCAGGTGTTTGAGAGAAAGGAGGGGGAGATGGTGAGCACTAAGGAAGAAATGTAAAGACAGAAAAAAGCAACACCAGCAGCCAACAAATGGCACTTAGGGAGCTGGTCAGTGTGGGCAGGTGGAATCCAAGCAACACCGGGGTGAAAGTGGTGCTTCCCGGCCAAGAGACTGGCCGCAAGAAGCAGAGCAGTCCAAGTGGGGGTGAAGAAGGGTGAGGTGTGGAAAACATATATTGCTGGTTACTGGTTGTTCTGCCTCCAACTGGAAGGTCCGTGAAGCTGCTTTCTCGTACCCCCTGTTTGCTGGTCTCTGATAGGAGTCCAAGATGGCAGATCCGTGCTTCTTTAGCTGATAGGGGACCTCTGTGTGTATCTCTCCTCTCCTCCCTCTCTGTTTTCTGTCAGTTTCTTATTCCATTCGGTGCTTGGATGAGTTCTTCTATCTGGCTAGTACAGTCCTGTGTCCTGTATTCAGCCTGTGGTCTGATATTGTTTTTTCTCAGATTGAAAGACTTCCTTTAAGAAGTCTCGTAAGTTTTGTTTGTTTTTTACATAGTCCCTTAATTTCTGTTTATCTGGAAATGACCTAATTTCACCATCATATTTGAGCCAGAGTTTTGCAGGATATATTTATTATTCTTTGCTGGCAGTTTTTTCTTTCAGGGTTTTATATATGTCATCCCATTGCCTTCTGCTGAATAATCTGTGCTCAGTCTTATTGTTTCTCCTCTGTATGTGACTTTTTATTTTTCCTGAGCTGCTGTGTGATGCTTAGGGTTTCAGGATTGGCGTTTTCTCTGTTTGGCTTAGTTTTTCGGATGTTTGCTGTGGAGGGGCAGCGTTGTGCTTCTGCCTATCACGCCATATTGCCTGAAAGTCCCTCTCAGTTTTGAGCACGTTTTCTTAATAAACTTTGTTATGCTGATTGACCTAGATATCCCCTGAAAGCATGGTCCCCAGACCCCTACCCTGCTACTCTGTCCCTCAAAGTATTTGATCGTATTCAGGAAACTTCTTAGCTTTGGTTTAGTCCTGTGCTGACTTCTCCTGTAGTGTGTGCTGTCCTTCCCTTCACCTAAGATAATTCTTATCTACTATCTATTTAGTAAATGACCCTCATCCTCCCTCCCCACCCTCCTAACCATCAAAGAGTGTTTTCTTCTGTGTTTAAATTTATTTCACAATTTTTAAAAGATTAAAAAATACATTGTTAAATAGTGTTTATTTATTAAATCTCCAAACAATCAAGAGCTCAGTTGTATTGTTTATATCGTAAGTGTGGGGCAGGGAAACCTGAAGCTAAGTCTTGGTTTATTTTTCTGCCAGCCATTAACACTGGTCCTTCCCAGACTCCAACAGCCTGACGCCTAAACTTGGCTCATTTGTTTCCAAACCCCACTGCACAACTAATAATTGATGGGTACCTTACTTTTTATGCCCAAGTTATTTTTCTAAAAATAATTTATTTATTTTTGTTGTTGAGAATATACACAGCAAAAACATATACCAATCCAAGTTTATACACGTACATTTCAGTGGCACTGACTACATTCCTCGAATTGTGCAACCATTCTACCTTCGTTTTTTGAGTTGTTCCTCCTTCCTTAATGTAAACTCACTTCCCCCTAAGGCTCTTATCTAATCTTTAGAGTTACTGTTGTCAATTAGATCCCATTAAAAAAAAAAAAAAAAAAAAAAAACCAAGCCCATTGCCCTCCAGTTGATTCTGACTCATAGCCTTGCAACAGGATAGATTAGAACTTCCCCATAGAGTTTCCAAAGAGCACCTGTGGATTTGAACTGCTGAACTTTTGATTAGCCAGGGTAGCTCTTAACCACTATGCCACCAGAGTTTCCAGATCCCATATAGATAGTTCTTAAAAGAGCATAATGGTCAAGGCAGAGATTGTTTACTAGTTAAGCTAAACTGTTGTTTGTTTTTAAGAAGAATTCAGTGGATATTTTTGATTAAGGTTTAAAGATTATCTTAGAGTAGTAGCCTCCATGGCTCCAGAAAGTCTGGATTCCATGAGAATTTGAAATTCTGTTTTGCATTTTCTTCGTTTTGATTATCTATAGAATCTTTGATCAAAACTTTCAGTAATGGTAGCGGGCCACCATCCAGTTCTTCTGGTCTGGTGGCAAAGGAGGCAGTTGTTCATGGAGTATGCCCAAATTATTTATTTGATTATCAGAAGAACCCCATGAGGTTTTATTACTCCTATTTTACAAATCTGAAATCTGAGACTCAGAAATGACTCAGTAATACTAAATGACTAGTCTAAAGTTATACAGCTAATGATTTGGATGATTACTTTTTATTATAGGTCCACCCTGTCCTCAGCCCTGTCCATGTACCATCCCCTATTTTTTTCTTCCTCCAACTGCCCCAGTTACTTCCCTAAAACATTTCCAGTCTTTTTACCTTGTGCTTGCTTCAAGATTTTTTTGGTTTAATTTGGTTTGTTTTAATTTGCTTATTTAAAAAAAATTATGCATTATTTTTTAGAGCAGTTTTAGGTTACAGAAAAATTGTACAGAAAGTATAGAGGGTTGGTGAACCAACATTGATACTTATTGTTATGTAACTGAAATCCACAGTTTACATTAAGATTCACTCTTTGTATCATACAGTTTTATGGTTTTTTTGTTTTGTTTTTTAAATAGGCTGGAGTTTTTAGAGCAGTTTTTGGTTTATAGAATTGTGCAGAGTGCAGAGAGTTCCCATAGTCCTTCTTTCCCCCTGCTCACAGTTTTCCCTGTTACTAACGTCTTTCATTCCTGTGTGTGGCGTGATGATGGATCACTTTCATGTGGCCTTTCTCGCCATGGTCTTGTAACTCCAACCCAAGTGATTGAGTGGGACTGTGTAGATAGGGTAATTGTGGCCCACCAAGGGGATTGATCAGTTTTGTCATCCTGCTGGGCTTGAAATGAGCCATCCCAGAGGTGGGAAAGGGAGGATCCCACCATCACCAAGGAAGGACAGCCAAGAGTGGAGTGTGGCCTTTGGACCCAGGATCCCTGCACTGAGAAGCTCCTGAACTAGAAGAGAGAGAGAGCGAGCTGTAACATTGAAGATGACGAGAAGCAGGAGCAGCAAAATGGTGGCAGTAGAGACCGGCAGGAGCTGGCACAGTGGGCTTCCAGGCCTACAGAGTGAGAAAGCTGAGTGTCTTTGGGCAGGAGGCTTGCTGGTGGAGTAGGGTCCCCCCGGGCACTTGGTGGAGCTGGGTTTGCCAACCCATGGAGCTAGAGCTGAACGCCTTCAGGCAGAGGCTTAGGGGCCTAGTGGGGTGCCTCGGGGCACTTATTGGCAGAACTAAAAGAGCTTTGTAACACTTGGTCTGAGCTGCAGAGGCTGAAATCCAGAGAGAGGTGTGCCTGCAGGCATAGCTGAAAAGAGGCTGTCCTGATAGAAGAACTTATCCTGAGTGTTTCCTAACCTGAATTGTAACCTGTTACTTCTCTAATAAACCCCATGACTGTGATTATTGTCTGTGAGTTCTGTATGACCATTGCAATGAATTACCGAGCCCAGCAGAGACGTAGAGAGTACGGTGAGAGGGACGGTTGGTGTCAGAGCTGGTAAAGATGGCAGAGAGGAGGCATGTCTGACCTCTGCCTCATAGGAATCAGCCTTGGGCTGTTGATCTTGCTTCCGCTTTCCCTTTGTGAAGTTAGAGGTCAGACACCACCCCCACACCACTTTTACACTGTGGTATGCAGTTGTTACAATTGATGAAGTAACACTGATACCTTATTATTAATTAAAGTCCATAGTTCCCATTAGGATTCACTCTTTGGGTTGTACAGTCCTGTGGGTTTTGATAAATGCATGATCTCATATGTCTACCATTATAGTATCATACAGACTGTCCTAAAAATCCCTTGTGTTCCTATCTCTATAGTTTAGCTTTTTTGAAAATGCCATGTAGTTGGAATCCTACAGTATGTAGCTTTTTTCCACAGGCTTCTTTCATTTAGCAATACCGATAGTCCCCAACTTACAACAGGATTCTGTTCCAACAACTGTTATAAGTTTGTTCTGACAAAAGTCAAAATACCTCTTTTTTTCTATAGTTTTCATTATTGCCTTTTATTATCAGTATCTTTATAAATCCGATCTTTGTCTTTGGGGATTGGCATGAGAATGATAACATCAGCAAATTACACGTTGCAACATTTTATGTAGTACGTATTACTAACAATAAGATACCAAGATAAGATGTACCAAAAAGAAAAAGGACAGACATAACTGCAGTTGATTGTAACTCAGATTGTATCTGGGACTACCTGTAGTACATTTAAGATTTCTGCATGTCTATTTGTAGCTCGATCTCATTTTTTTCTATTGCTGAGTAATATTCTATTGTATAGATGTACCACAGTTTATCTACTCACCATTGAAGGACATCTGGGTTGCTTCCAATTTTTGACAATTATGAATAAAACTATGTTCGTGTGCAGTTTTTTGTGTAGACATGTTTTCAACTCATTTGGGTAAATACCTAGATGTGTGATTGCTGGGCTTGTATGGTAAGCCTATGTTAAGCTCTGTAAGATACTCTCAAACTGTCTTCCACAGTGGCTGTACCATTTTGCATTCCCACTAGCAGTGAATGAAAGTTCCTGTTGCTCCACATCCTCATCAGCATTTGATGTTTTCAGTGTTTTGGATTGGCTTTTATTTTTAATTCTTAAAAGTCTAGCAGTTCTTTAGTATGGTGTGCCAGATGTTTTTCAGTACTACAAAACATAACAACTTAAGAAGATCTAGCAACTAGGGAAAGGCAGGGGATTCCTAAGGTTTGTGCAGTTTTACAGGATTTTCTACTTGTAATTGACTCGAGTGATTAATGATCAATACATTTTAATTTTGGACAGTTTGAAATGCTTAGATCTTCAATTACATACCACCAGTTGCCACCCAGTTGATTCCAACTTATGGTGACCCATGTGTGTCAGTAGAACTGTGCACAATAGGGTTTTCTTTCTCTCTCTGTCTTATTGTAATGAAAATATACATAACAAAACATACTCTAGCTCGACAATTTCTACATGTACAATTCATTGGTATTGATTACATTCTTCAAGTTGTGCAACCATTCTCGCTATACTTTTCCAAATGATTCCACCACCATTAAAATAAACTCAGTGCCCTTGTCTTAGGCTGGGTTCTCTAGAGAAGCAAAACCAGTGAAGTGTATAAATACAAATATATATATATATATATATAGAGAGAGAGAGAGAGAGAGAGAGAGATTTATATCAAGGAAACAGCTCACGTGATTGTAGAGGCTAGAACATCCCAAGTCCATGGATCTGGGTAGAGGCCTCACCCAAGTCACGCAGCTGCAGAAGCCCAAGCCCAAGATCGGCAGGTCGGAGAGCAGGGCTCCTGCTCACAGGCTGCGCAGATTGTCGAATCCAAAGTTCAGCAGATAAGCTGACAGCTCAAGTCCCAAGAACTGGAGATGAGGCGACAGGAGGCAGCCCCAGGATCCAGAGAGAGCAAAAAGCCAGAACATCTGCTTATATTCAGATGCGGGCGACACTCTCAAGGAGACTCCCTTTCATTTGATCGGCTACTCACAGTATATTCAATCATGGGAGTGATTACATTAAAACACTGAGAATCATGGCCCAGCCAAGTTGACACACAATCTTAACCATCACAGCCCCCAAGCAAAAACTCTCTCCTTTCTCCTCCTTAGGGTTTTTAATGGCTGGTTTTTCAGAAGCAGCTCACCAGACCTTTCTTCTGAGGCGCTTCTGGATGGGCTCGAAGCTCAGCTTTTCGGTTTGTAGCCAAGCACGTTAGTCATTTGCACCATGCAGGGACTCCTCACATTCAGAGTAGAAAACTGAATGTTAGTTTAGAATAAGTTGTATTTTTATGGGTGAGATTATAAAGTATGTTACAAGGTACATAAGATATCTTTATGAATATCATTGCCTTTCATTGTTTTATTATCTTAGTAATAATTTTGCTTTTTTTTTCTCATCTCAAAATAACATAACTTGATAATCAAGGTTTTTTTCCCCTCTATTTTAGTGGAGAAACCAGATTTAACAAGGAGAAAATAATTCAAGGTTGGTATAATCCTCTTATTTTAGCTCTTAAATTTAATGATATTGTGATATGTGAGTTAATTAGATTTGGTGGGGTTGCGTGACTGGAGGGGACTCTTGTGATTTGAGATTACAGAATTAAAGCATTATAATAATAGAAATATGATCATAACCAAGAAGAATAAATTCCTAAAGTGAACTATATGCAAAAAACAGTTCTCCAAATTGTTTGTGAGTAGCTTGAAAGTGGCCAGTCAGCTGACTAAGGAGTTATATTGGGTCAGTTGTTGTTAGGTGCCATCGAGTCAGTTCTGACTGATAGTGACCCTATTGGACAGAGTAGAACTGCCCTTTAGGGTTTCCGTGGAGCACCTGGTGGATTCGAACTGCCAGCCTTTTGGTCAGCAGCCGTAGCTCTTAACCACTATGCCACCAGGGTTTCCATACTGGGTCTAGGTGTCTTAAAATTTAACTGCCTAGGTTTAAAATAATTTCATATTTGGAAGCATAAAGTTTACTGGCTGGTGGTAATGGTATTTTTCTGCTAAGACAGTTGTTTTAATTTTAGTAGTAACAAAGAAGAGGTTTAAAAAAGAGAACTATTCTCACATGTATTTGTTACTTTATTCTGGAGAGTTTTTTCCTCCCTTGTTCTGTTAACTTGGGCTCGGATCTTGAGCTCCCTGTGACCCAGCTAGTCTGGCTTTTTTTAAGACTGTCTTGGGTGAACTTTCAGATAGACACACTATTTCTGTGCTGTGATTATAAAAGCGTTTAGGATTTTGTTGTTGTTGTTGTTGTTGTTGTTAGGAACTTCTGAGGTTTACAGAAAGTGATTTTCATACCCAGTGTGTGTAACTCCCTCTTTTGGATACCAGTCTGATAGTTAAATGAACCTTCGTTTTCAGATGACATGTGCCCCACCCAAATTATTCTTTGGACTTTAGTCTCTTACCACCTTGTCCTTTGTTGTGGAGTTGAATTCTACTCATAGGGACTCCACGTGACCATAGAACTGCCCCATGGGGTTTTCTAGGCTGTAATGTTTTTGGAAGCAGATTGTGAGGTGTTTTCTCTCATGTTGCTACTGGGCGGGTTCGAACTGCCAACCTTTTGGTTAGCAGCAGAGCACTAAACCATTGTTCCACCAGTGCTCCTTTGTTGTCCTTTAGTACTGTTCATTTGTCTTAGAAGCTGAAAATGGAATGTGAATAATTTTTTTAAATTTTATTTTATATATTTTGTTGTACTTCAGGTGAAAGCTTACAGAGCAAATAGTTTCTCATGAAATAGTAGTACACATGTTGTTCTATGACATTGGTTAACAACCCCACAACGTATTAAGCCTCTAAATTCTCAACCTTTTTTTTTTGATGAAAATTACAGATGGCCAAAGATACACCGTTTCAAAAATTTCTACATTCACAGTTCAGTGACATTGACTACGCTCTTCCAACTGTGCTGTTATTCTCACTTAAGATGAAGGCTTACAGAACAAAATAGTTTTTCATTTAACAGTTACTACACATGTTGCGTTATGACAATGGTTAACAATCTCACAGCACGTCAAGAATATCCTTACTCCACCTTGTGTTCCCTATCACCAGGGGGCTTCCTTGTCCCCTTCTGTCTTCTGGACCTTGTCAGTGGACTATTGTACCTCTTTAGTCTCATTTGTTTATTTTTTTTATTTTAATTTATTTTATTTTATTTAAACACCATTTCAAAACTTTTTACTTACACATTTAAGTGATATTGACTATGCTCTTCCAATTGTGCTGCCATTCTCGCCCAAGATGAAGGCTTACAGGACAAAACAGCCTCCCAGTTAATAGTTACTACAAATGTTGCCCTATACCAGTGGTCAACAATCTCACAATACATCGACAGTGTCCTTATTGAATTTGTGTTCCTTATCATCAGTTTCCTACTCTCCCTCTGCCTTCTGGCCCTTGTCACCGGACTCCTGTACCTCGTTAGTCCCATTTAGTTTTACTGGGCTGTCCATTCCCAGGCTTAACATCGAACCTTGAAGGTAACTTCACCTCTGAGCTGAAAGGGTGTCTGGGGGCCACACTCTTGAGGTTTCTCTAGTATTCTTTAGGCCAGTAAATCTGGTCTTCTTTTTTTTTTTTTTTTTTTGGGGGGGGAGTTAAAATTATGCTCTACATCCTACTCCAGCTCTGCCCAGAACCCTCTGTTGTGATCCTGGTCAGAGGAGTCATTGGTGGTAGCCGGGCACCATCCAGCTGTACTGGGCTCAGTCCCGTGGAGGCCTTGGTAGCTGTGGACCATTAGTCCTTAGGACTAATCTTTTCCTTGTATCCTGTTCTCTTCGTTCTCCCTTGTTCCCGAAGGGATGAGATCAGTGGAGTATCTTAGATGGCCGCTCATAGGCTTTTAAGACCCCAGACACTACTCACCAAGGTAGAATGTAGAGCATTATCTTTATAAGTAGTATCATGCCAATTGAGCTAGATGTTCCCCGAGATCATGGTCCCCAGAGCCCTCCGTCCAACAACTCAGCCCCTCGGGGGGTTTGGATGTGTCTATAGGGCCTCCATGACCTTTCCTTGTGCAGGCTGTGTTAGTTTCCCCTGTACTATGTACTATCTCACCTCTCACCCAAGTTACCACTTACCTATTACCTATTTAGTATTTTTCCCCCCCCCCATCCCTGGTAACCAGCAAGGATTGTTACATTTTACATGTGAATTTTTTCATGGGTTTTTACAATAGAGGTCTCATACAATATTTGTCCTTTTGTGATTGACTTATTTCACTCAGCATGATGTCCTCCAGTTTCATCCATGTTATGAGATGGTTCACCGATTCATTGTTGTTCTTTCTCGTTGCATAGTACTCCATTGTGTGTATGTACCATAGTTTGTGTATGCATTCATCTGTTGATGGACATCGAGGTTGTTTCCATCGTTTTGCTATTGTGAATAATGCTGCCATGAACATAGGTGTGCATATGTCTATTCGAGTGATGACTCTTATTTCTCTAGGATATATTCCTAGGAGTGGGATTGCTGGATCGAATGGTACGTCTATTTCTAGCTTTCTGAGGAAACGCCATATCATTTTCCAAAATGGTTGTATCATTTTGCATTCCCACCAGCAGTGTATAAGAGTTCCCGTCTCCCCGCAGCCCCTCCAACATTTGTTATTTCCAGTGTTTTTGATTCGTGCCAGTAATGCCGGGGTGAGATGGTATCTCCTTGTGGTTTTAATTTGCATTTCTCTAATGGCTAGTGATCGCGAGCATTTCCTCATGTGTCTGTTGGCCATTTGAATGTCTTGCTTGGTGAAGTGTCTGTTCATTTCCTTTGCCCATTTTTTGATAGGATTGGTTGTCTTTTTGTTGTAGAGGTGTTGGATTTTCTTGTAGATTATGGAGATTAGACCTTTGTCTGACTTGTACTGTCCAAAAATTTTTTCCCAGTCTGTAGGTTCTCTTTTAACTCTTTTGGTGAAATCTTTTGAAGAGCATAGATGTTTGATTTTTAGAAGATCCCAATTATCTAGTTTATCTGTTGGGTTTTTTGTGTTGATGTTTATGGTTTGTATCCTGTTAATGCCATGTATTAAGGCCTGAAGTGTTGGTCCTATTTTTTCTTCTATGAATTTTATAGTTTGAGGCTTTATATTCAGGTCTTTGATCCATTTTGAAGTAGTTTTTGTATATGGGGTGAGGTATGGGTCCTGTTTCATTTTTCTACAAATGGATATCCAGTTTTGCCAGCACCATTTGTTAAAAAGACTGTCTTTTCCCCATTTGATGTATTTTGGGCCCTTGTCAAAAATCAGGTGACCGTAGGTGGATGGATTTACATCTGAGTTCTCAATTCTGTTCCATTTGTCAATGTCTCTGTTGTTGTACCAGTACCAGGCTGTTTTGAGTACTGTAGCTGTATAGTAGGTTCTCAGGTCAGGTAGCGTGAGTCCTCCAACTTTATTCTTCTTCTTCAGTAGTGCTTTACTTATTCGGGGTTTCTTCCCTTTCCATATAAAGTTAATAATTAGTTTTTCCATCTCTTTGAAGAATGTTGTTGGTATTTGTATCGGGATTGCATTGTATTTGTAGAGTGCTTTAGGTAGAATTGCCATTTTCACAATGTTGAGTCTGCCTATCCATGAGCATGGTATGTTTTTCCATTTATGTAGATCCCTTTGGATTTCATGCAGCAGTGTTTTGTAGTTTTCTTTGTATAGGTCTTTTATATTCCTGGTCAGATTTATTCCTAAGTATTTTATCTTTTTAGGGGCTATTGAAAATGGTATTGATTTCCTGATCTCCTTTTCATCATTCTCTTTACTGGTGTATAGGAATCCAACTGATTTTTGAATGTTTATCTTGTATCCTGCTATCCTGCTACTCTGCTGAATCTATTAGTTCCAGTAAATTTCTCGTGGAGTCTTTAGGGTTTTCTATGTATAGTATCATATCATCTGCAAACAGGGAGAGTTTAACTTCTTCATTACCAATTTGGATGCCCTTTATTTCTTTCTCTTGCCTTACTGCTCTAGCTAGAACTTGCAGCACAATGTTAAATAGGAGTGGTGATAAAGGGCATCCTTGTCTTGTTCCTGTTTTCAAGGGGAATGTTTTCAGCCTCTCTGCATTAAAAATGATGTTGGCTGTTGGTTTTGCATAGATGCCCTTTATTATGTTGAGAAATTTCCCTTCTATACCTTTTTTATTGAGAGCTTTTATCAGGAATGGGTGTTGGACTTTGTCAAATGCCTTTTCTGCATCAATTGAGATGATCATGTGATTTTTTTCTTTCCTTTTATTTATGTGGTGGATTACGTTGATGGATTTTCTAATGTTAAACCATCCTTGCATACCTGGTATGATCCTACTTGGTCGTGGTGTATTATTTTTTTGATATGATACTGAATTCTATTGGCTAGAATTTTGTTCAGAATTTTTGCATCTATATTCATGAGAGATATTGGTCTGTAATTTTCTTTTTTTGTGATGTCTTTGTCTGGTTTTGGTATCAGCGTTATGCTGGCTTCATAGAATGAATTTGGAAGTGTTGCTTCCTCTTCTATGCGCTGAAATAACTTGAGTAGAACTGGTATGAGCTCTTCTGTAAATGTTTTGTAGAATTCTCCTGTGAAGCCATCTGGGCCAGGGCTTTTTTTGGTTGGGAGTTTTTTTATTACCTTTCCAATCTCTTCTCTTGTTATGGGTCTGTTCAGATTTTCAATATCACTTTGTTGTAGTTTGGGTAGGCCGTATGTTTCTAGAAATTTATCCATTTCCTCTAGGTTTTCAAATTTGTTGGAATATAGTTTTTCATAATATTCTGTTATAATCCTTTTTATTTCAGTTGGGTCTGTTGTAATGTCCCCCATTTCATTTCTTATTTGGGTTATTTGTGCCCTCTGCTGTTTTTCTTTTGTCAGTCTGGCCAGTGGTTTGTCGATTTTGTTGATTCTTTCAAAGAACCAACTTTTGGTTTTGTTGATTCTTTCTATTGTTTTTCTGTTCTCTATTTCATTGATTTCTGCTCTGATCTTTACTATTTCCTTTCTTCCGGTGGTTGTAGGCTTTTTTTGTTGTTCTCTTTCTATTTGTTTGAGTTCTGTAGTTAATGTTTTGATTTTGTCCCTTTCTTCTTTTTTGATATGTGCATCTATTGCTATAAATTGTCCTCTGAGGACTGCCTTTGCTGTGTCCCAAAGGTTTTGGTATGATGTGTTTTCATTTTCATTTGATTCTAGGAATTTTTTAATTCCATCTCTGATTTCTTCTATTACCCATTGATGTGTAAGCAGATTATTATTCAGTTTCCATGTGTTTGATTTTTTTTCCTTGCTCTTTCTAGTGTTAATTTCTACCTTGATGGCATTGTGGTCAGAGAAGATACTGTGAATTATCTCAGCATTTTGGATCTTGTTGAGGATTGCTCTGTGGCCTAAGATGTGGTCTATTCTGGAGAACGTTCCATGTGCATTGGAAAAGAATGTGTACTTTGCAGCGGTTGGATGGAGTGTTCTATATACGTCTATGAGGTCCAGTTGGCTGATTGTGCCCTTTAGGTCTTCTGTATCTTTGCTGAGTTTCTTCTTAGTTGTTCTGTCCTTTACTGAGAGTGGTGTGTTGAAGTCTCCTACTATTATTGTGGAACTGTCAATTTCTCTTTTCAGTGCTGTTAGAGTTTTTTTTATGTATTTTGGAGCCCTGTCATTGGGTGCATAGATATTTATTATGGTTATGTCTTCATGATGGATCATCCCCTTAATCGTTATATAGTGTCCTTCTTTGTTTTTTATGGTAGATTTTGTTTTAAAGTCTATTTTATCTGAGATTAGAATTGCCACTCCTGCTCTTTTTTGATAGTTGTTAACTTGATATATTTTTTTCCAACCTTTGATTTTTAATAAATTCACATCTTTGTTTCTAAGGTGTGTCTCTTGTAGACAGCAAATCGATGGATCCTGTTTTCTTATCCATTCTGCCACTCTCCGTCTCTTTATGGGTGCATTGAGTCCATTTACATTCAGTGTAATTATTGATAGATGTGAGTTTGTTGCTGTCATTTTGTAGTGCTTTTTTTGTGATGCTGAAGTTTTCTTTGTTCTTCTTACTCTCTTGTGCTGAGTTACTTTTGTTTGTGGATTTTGTGTTCATTTCTTTTGTTTTTGTAGGTTTTGTTTTTGTTGAGACTTTATGTTTTTCGTCTTTATTTTTATGAGTTGGTTTGTTAACTTTTTTTGTGGTTACCATGAGTTTTACCCTTATCTTTATAATTTTGAAGCAGTCTACCGTTACTTGGTATCGCCTTGCCTTCCTCTCCTTTAGAAGGTTCTATACCTATGCCGTTTGTTCCCTCTTTCATTGTTTTGATGTTGTTGTCATCCTTTGATTGATTTCTCTGATTCCCTGTTGTATATCTTTTGTTTTTGGAAAGTCCTCTGTAGTTCAGTTCCTAGAATGGTATCTGGTTCATGTGAACCTGCGTCCTAGGTCCTAGGTCCTGCCTGAGGGATGAAGCTGTTTGTCCTCAGATCGAAGAACTCCCTTTAATAATTCTTGTAAGTTTGGTTTGACTTTTGAATATTCCTTTAGTTTCTGTTTATCTGGAAATGACCTAATTTCACCATCAAATTTGAATGAGAGTTTTGCAGGATATATTATTCTTGGCTGACAATTTCTTTCTTTCAAGATTTTATATATGTCATCCCATTGCCTTCTTTCCTGCATGGTTTCTGCCGAATAATCTGAGCTTAGTCTTATTGTTTCTCCTCTGTATGTGACTTCTTGTTTTTCACGAGCTGCTCTCAGGATTCTTTGTTTGTCTTTAGTTTTAGCGAGTGTGAATATGATATGTCTTGGTGATTTTCTTTTGGGGTCTCTTCTATATGGGGTTTGTTGAGCTTCTTGGATGGCCAGCTTTTCACTTTTCATGATATTGGGAAAGTTTTCTGTCAGCAGTTCGTCAATGATCCTCACTGTGTTTTCTGTTTTCTCCCCCTGTTCTGGTATGCCAGTCACTCGTAAGTTTTTGCTTTTAATTGTGTCCCACATAACTCTCACGGTCTCTTCATTTTTCTTTGTTCTTTTTTCTGAGTTTTTCTGAAACAGAGTTGTATCCAAGTGTTTGTCTTCAGTTCCACTGATCCTGTCTTCCATGGTTTCAAATCTACTTCTCAGCCCTTCTATGACACCGTCCATTTCTGAAATCTTGTTATCTTTTGGATTTCTAATTGTTGTTTTTGTATAATTTCGAGTTGTGAATTTATTTTGGCATTTTGTTCCTGCATCATCTTCCTGAATTCTTCCAATTTTTTGTCTGTATTTTCCATAAATTTGTCTATTTTTTCCTCAAGTTTGTCAGCTTTTTGCCTCAGTTCTTGGAAAATTCCGAGTATTAGTGATTTGAGTTCCGTATCAGGTACTTTAGTGCATTTTCTTCCACAGGAGAGTTATCTGGTGTTTTAATTTGGACACCTGTTGGAGCCATCTTGTCTTGTTTTTGTAAATGTTTTGATATTGTTTGCTGTTTTCGGGGCATTCAGTAGATATTTCTTTCGTTTATTGATTGTAGATTTTTTTTTTGTTTGTTTCGTTTTTGTGGTACAGCTGGGCAGATCTAGCTGAGGAGGAGCCACTGGGACGGTTTGCTTGTGGCACTCACCGCAGCCACCAGGACGGTCGGTAGTCAGTGCTGGGCAGGTTCCAATAGGGCGTGCCTGCACCGCTTGGTGGTGTGATGTCTAGTTCACGGTGCAGGTAGGTAGGGTGCAGCGGGAAGATGGTTATGTGTGAAGCTAAGCTGGATATGGGAGAGAGGAGAGAGGAGGAGGAGCAAAAAGCGTACAAACATAAAAGAATGCTAGGGGAGCTTGTCGTTGGAATGTACAGATGAGAGACTATGGGATGGAGGAAACCAGAAGGGGGAAGAGAAAGAAAAGAATGACCAAATAAAAATCAGAAAAGTTAAAGAACTGCAAAGTTCCCAGGGATCCCACCGATGCAGCTATGAGGTCTGGGGGAGTTGGTCTCAATTTTCACAGCTCAGCCTGGCCAGAAGGTACAGAGGCATACATCGCCTGGTATTCAGGGATCAGAAAGAGAAGGAAGAGATAGAGAGACGAGAAATTAAGCAATGAAGAAAGACAAAAGGGAGAAAGAGGTAAAAGATGACAAAACTATTCAAAAAAGGAAGAAAAATAAAATTGAAAAAAAAAAAGGCAACACCAGCATTCAGTGCCTACAAATGGGACCCAGAGAGCCCCCACTCAGGGGCGCGAATTCCAAGAAGCCGGTAGTCTCGGGGTTAAGAGACCGTGGCCACGGGAAGCAGAGGGGCCAACGAACAAAGGCCCCGGGATCCCACCTGCGCGGAAGCCCAGACCAGGAAACAGCCACACGCCCGAACGCAGCCCTACAGCCCCACAGGAGAGAGCAGAGACGGCACTCGGAACCAGGCACCCAGGCAAAAGGAGGGGGAGGCGGCAGAAAAAGGTTCGCTAGCTGCCAGCAAACGGCTCCCAGAAAGCCGCCAGCCCGGGCGCGCAGAATCCAAGCACCAGCGCCCCCCAGCTCAGGGACTCCGGCCACGGAAAGCAGAGGGGCGAACGAACAAAGGCCCTGGGATCCCACCCGCGCGGGAGCCCAGACCTAGAAACAGCCACACGCCCGAATGCAGCCCTACAGCCCCGCAGGAGAGAGCAGAGACGGCACTCGGAACCAGGCACCCAGGCAAAGTTCGCTAGCTGCCAGCAAACGGCTCCCAGAAAGCCGCCAGCCCAGGCACGCGGAATCCAAGCACCGGCGCCCCCCAGCCCAGTGACCCTGGCCACGGAAAGCAGGGGATCCCCAGCTGAGGCGGAGAGGGGTGGGTGGTGGGAGAGCACGCACCGCAGTTTACCGGTCGTTCTGTCTCCGACCAGATGCTCTGCAAGGCTGCTTTCCCGTTCGCTGGTCTCCGATAGGAATCCAAGATGGTGGATCCGCGCTGCATTAGCTGGTAAGGAATCTCTGCCTGAGTCTCTCCTCGCTCTCCGTTCTCTTTTAGTATTCTCACTCCGTTTGGTGTTTGGCTGAGTTCTTTATCTCTTCATTTGGTGTTCTAGGGTTTCAGGATTGTTGATTCTCTGTTAGGCTTAGTTTTTCGGATCTTTGCTGTGGAGGGACGGCGTGGTGTTTCTGCCTGGAGCGCCATCTTGTGAATAATTTTTTTGTGTGTCTGCACTCATTTTTAGTTTAATTTTGTATTCGGTTTTTAACTTTGTAGGTTGGTACCTTAAGTTTTTTTTTTAAAGCATTTTCAGGGGCTAAGCTTTTCTCTAAGTACTATTTTTTGTTGCATTCCAACTTTTTTTTTTTAATTGTGTTAAAATATATATCACGAACAATTTGCTCTCTCAACCATCCTTAAGTGTAAAATTCAGTGACATAAATCACGTTCACCATGCTATTGCAGCTGTCACTACTAACCGATAGTTTGGATATGTAGTAATTTTCTAAGTATCCAGCACAAAGCATTTTAAATTTCGATTGTGACTTCTTTGACCTGTGAGTTACTTAGAACTACTTTTTAAATTTCCAAATGATTGGACTTTTTGTTTTTATTCTTTTTGTTTTTGTGATTGACTTACAATTTATTTGCTTTGTGTTCCAACAATGTAGTTTATTTGAGAATACTTTGAAATTTATTAGCATGGTCAGGTTTTATAAATGTTCCAGTGGATGTTTGAGAAAAATCTGTATTCTCTAATTGATTTTGTTGTTCAAATCTACTATACTTTTAGTTTGTAAATTTAATAATTTGTCAGCGTAATCTAAATATCAGTTTATGAGTTAGTTGTGTTGGATCTCCCACTGTGATTGCAAATTTATCTGTTAACACCTGAATTCTATCAATTTTTGCTTTATATGTTCTGCTTTTATATAGTTGGGTTATTTTATTAGATACATACATACTTAAAATTGTTACAACTTTCTAGTGAATTGAATCATTGATTATTTATAGTGATCATTTATAGTAATCATCACAATCCTTACTAAGGCTTTTTTTATCATAAAGTCCTGCTTTTCTGATAGTCATATAGCTACTCCAGCTGATTTTGGGATGGCATTTGCCTAGTATGTATTTTTCCACCCCTTTGCTTTCAGCCTTCTGTGTACTCAGGTTTTAAGGGTTATAGTATGTAGCCGGTTCTTCTTTTGTAAAAGTCTAACGTGTCTAAACTGGGAAGACTAGTCTGTTTACTTTTATTCTGGTTACTGATGTATTTGGGCTTTTTTCATTAGGATTCTTTTCCCCCCTCTTTCTAGTCTTTTTCTTCTTGCTTTTACTTCTTAAATGCTTACTTTTCTTATTCACTCCCTCTCACTTTCCCTACTGGTTTTGAAATGATACACCATTTCTGTTATTTTCATGGTTACCTTTGAAATTTTCCTATTCATACCTACTAACATAGAGTAATGCTCCCTTTCCAAAAAATGCAAAGAACTTAGGTTACCATTGTCTCGTATCTTTGTTCTATCTCTTTTAAAACTACATAAAGCAGACATCGTCATAGTTTGTCATTTAGATGTTTGTTTAGATTTATATTTACCCATTTCTTTACTGATCATTTCTTTTGCATTCTTTAATGAAATCCATTCTTAGAAAGCTCCTCCAATGTCGACAGGTTGATATTAAAGATAGTTCCACTCAGTATGCGATTCTAGACTGACAGTTCTCTCAACAGTTGGAAGATATTATTCTACCGATATTTTTTTAATCCTTCATTATTCCTGTTAAGAAATTTTCTGTCAGCTAATTGGTGTTCCAATGCTAGGTAATCTGCCTTTTCTCTGTAGCTGCTTTTAAAGTCTTCTCTTTGGTTTTGTGTTCTACATTTTCCCTTAATATGTCTAGTAAGGATTTCTCTCTTTTTTTCTCTATCCTCCTTGTTGTATATTGTGCTTCCTTCTATAGATTTATATCTTTCCTCATTTGTAGAAAATTTGCAGCCATTATCTCTCCCTTTTTAAAAATAATTTATTTTGTTTTTGTTGAGAATGTACACAGCAAAAACATACACTAATTCAAGTTTATACATGTATAATTCAGTGACATTGATTACATTCTTAGAGTTATGCAACCCTTCTCACCCTCCTTTTCCCAGTTGTTCCTCCTGCATTAACATAAACTCAATGCCCTTTAACTTTCTTAACCTTTCAAGTTGCTGTTGTCAATTTCATCCCATATAGGTAGATCTTAAAAGAGCATAATGTTCATCAACCTTTCTCTCTTCATACTCCCTCTTCTCCACTTTCTCTGTTCTCCTTCTGGAGTCCCAATTAGATACCCATTAGAAATTCTTATTCTCTCCTTCATATTTCTAATATGTCTTAAATGTGTTCCATCGCCTTGTATCTATCTGTGCTTCATTCTCAGCAATATATTCAGCTCTATTTTATCACCGTGAAGCCTCCTTTGAATATAGCCAAATCTGTTTATCCATTCAAGGATTTTTTTTTCCTCAGCAATTATGTTTTTCATTATTAAAAGATCAGTTTGGTTCCGTTAAAGGTGTCTGGTTTTCTTGATGTTCTCCTATTGCTTTATTTTTTTTTCCCGTACAAAAATTTATACATACATTGTTATGTGACCCTAATTGCTCTCCCCATACTGTAACAGCACACTCCTCCTTTCCACCCCGATTCCCCATTTCCATTCAACCAGCTCCTAACCCTCTCTGCCTTTCTATCTCACCTGCAGACAGAAGCTGCCTATTTAGTCTCTTGTATCTACATGGGCTAAGAGGCACATTCCTCACAACTGTCACTTTATGTCTCACTGTCCAGTCCAATCCCTATCTGAAGAGTTGGCCTCATAAATTGTTTTAGTTCTGGGCTGATAGAGAATTCAGGGACCATGCCTTCCGGCCTACCTCCAGTCTCACTCAGACCATTAAGTCCGGTCTTCTTACTAGAATTTGAGTTCTGCTCTCTGTTGTGTTCCCTGTCAGGGTGGTCGTTGGTGGTAGCCGGACACCACCTAGTTCTTCCGGTCTCAGACTGATGAAGTCTCTGGTTTATCTGGCCCTTTCTGTCTCTTGGGCTAATACTTTCCTTGTGTCTTTGGTGTTCTTCATTCTCCTTTACTCCGGGTGAGTTGGACCAATTGATGCATCTTAGATGGCCACTTGTAAGCTTTTAAGACCCCAGATGCCACTCACCAAGGTAGGACGCAGAGCATTTTCTTAATAAGCTTTGTTATGCCAGTTGACCTAGGTATCCCCTGAAAGCATGGTCCCCAGACCCCTACCCTGCTACTCTGTCCCTTGAAGTGTTTGATTATACTCAGGAAACTTCTTAGCTTTGGTTTAGTCCAGTTGTGCTGACTTCCCCTGTAGTGTGTGCTGTCCTTCCCTTCACCTAAGGTAATTCTTACCTACTATCTAGTTAGTAAATAACCCTCACCCTCCCTCCCCACCCTGGTAACCATCAAAGAATGTTTTCTTCTGTGTTTAAACCTTTTCTTGAGTTCTTATAATAGTGGTCTTATAGAATATTTGTCCTTCTGACTGACCAAATTCACTCAGCATAATGCCCTCCAGCTTCCTCCTTGTTATAAGATGTTTCACAGCTTCATTGTTGTTCTTCATCACTGCATAGTATTCCATTGTGTGAATATATCATAATTTGTTTATCCATTCATCCGTTGATGGGCACCTAGGTTGTTTACATGTTTTTGCTATTTTGAGCAGTGCTGCAGTGAACATGGGTGTGCATATAGCTCCTCATGTGATGGCTCTTATTTCTCTAGGATATATTCCAAGGAGTGGGATAGCTGGATCGTATGGTACTTGTATTTCTAGCTTTTTAAGGAAGTGCCAAATTGATTTCCAAAGTGGTTGTACCATTCTACATTCCCACCAACAGTGTGTAAGTGTTCCAGTCTCTCCACAACCTCTCCAGCATTCATTATTTTGTGTTTTTTGGATTAATGCTAGCCTTGTTGGGGTGAGATGGTATCTCATTGTACTTTTGATTTGCATTTCTCTAATGGCTAATGATCGTGAGCATTTCTTCATGTGTCTGTTAGCTGCCTGCATATCTTCTTTGATGAAGTGCCTGTTCATATCCTTTGCCCATTTTTTAATAGGTTTATTTGTCCTGTTTTTTGTTTAAATTTTTTTTTTTTTAATTGTACTTCAGGTGAAGGTTTACAGAACAAATAGTTTCTCATGAAACAGTAGTACACGTATTGTTTTATGACATTGGTTAACAACCCCATGACATGTCAACCCTCTCCCTTCTCGACCTTTTTTTTCTGGTGAAAATATAGATAGCCAAAGATAGGCCATTTCAAAAATTTCTATGTGCACAATTCAGGGACATTGACTACGCTCTTCCAATTGTGCTGCTATTCTCACTGTAGATGAAGGTTTACAGAACAAAATAGTTTCTCATTAAACAGTACACAAGTTGCCCTGTGACAATGGTTAACAACCTCACAACACGTCAACACTATCCTTACTCAATCTTGGGTTCCCTATCACCAGCTTTCCTGTCCCCTTCTGCCATCTTGTCCTTGTCCCTGGACTGCGGTGCCTCATTAGTCCCGGTTTGTTTTATGGGGCTGTCCACTCCCCAGCTGAACGGTGAACCTCGGAAGTGACTTCACCACTGAGCTAGAAGGGTGTCTGGGGGCCATACTCTCGAGGTTTCTCCAGTCTCCTTTAGGCCAGTAAATCTGGTCTTTTTTTTTTTTGTGAGTTAGAATTTTGTTCTACATCCTTCTCCAGCTCTGTCCAGAACCCTCTGTTGTGATCCCGGTCAGAGCAGTCAGTGGTGGTAGCCGGGCACCATCTAGCTGTACTGGACTCAGTCTGGTGGAGGCCTTGGTAGCTGTGGTCCATTAGTCCTTTGGACTAATCTTTTCCTTGTATCCTGTTCTCTTAATTGTCGCTTGCTCCTGAAGGGATGAGACCAGTGGAGTATCTTAGATAGTTGCTCACAGGCTTTTAAGACCCCAGATGCTACTCACCAAGGTAGAATGTAGAACATTGCCTTTATAAACTGTGTTATGCCAGTTGGGCTAGATTTTCCCTGAGACCATGGTCCCCACAGCCCTCTGCCCAGCAATTCAGTCCCTCAGGGAGTTTGGATATGTCTATGGAGCTTCTGTGACCTTTCCCTGTACAAGTTGTGCTGGTTTCCCCAGTATTATGTACTGTTCACCCTTCACCCAAGATACCACTTATCTATTGCCTATTTAGTATTTCCCCCCCACCCCTCCCATCCCTGGTAACCAATAAAGATTGTTACTTTTTGTGTGTGAACTTTTTCATGGGTTTTTACAATAGAGGTCTCATACAATATTTGTCCTTTTGTGATTGACTTATTTCACTCAGCATAATGTCCTCCAGTTTCATCCATGTTATGAGATGCTTCACAGATTCATCATTGTTGTTTCTCGTTGCATAGTACTCTGTTGAATGTATGTACCATAGTTTGTTTATCCATTCATCTGTTGATGGGCATCTAGATTGTTTCCATCTTTTTGCTATTGTGAACAATGCTGCCATGAACATGAGTGTGCATATGTCGATTCATGTGATGGCTCTTATTTCTCTAGGATATATTACTAGGAGTGGGATTGCCAATCAAATTCGTTGTAGCCAAAAAGTTTTTCCCAGTCTGTGGGTTGTCTTTTTACTCTTTTGGTGAAGTCTTTTGATGAGCATAAGTGTTTGATTTTTAGGAGCACCCATTTATCTAGTCTCTCTCGTGGTGCTTGTGCATTGTTACTTGTGGTTTGTATTGTGTTTATGCCATGTATTAGGGCTCCTAGCATTGTCCCTATTTATTCTTCCATGATCTTTATCATTTCTGGTTTTATATTTAAGTCTTTGATCCATTTTGAGTTAGTTTTTGTGCATGGTGTGAGGTATGGGTCTTGTTGCAGTTTTTTGCAGATGGATATCCAGTTATGCCAGTGCCATATGTTAAAGAGACTGTCTTTATCCCAATTAACGGACTTTGGGCCTTTGTCAAATTCAGCTGCTGATAGGTGGACGAAATTATGTCTGGATTCTCAGTTCTGTTCCATTGGTCTATGTATCTGTTGTTGTACCAGTACCAGGCTGTTTTGACTACTGTGGCAGTATAATAGGTTCTAAAATCAGGTAGTGTTAGGCCTCCCACTTTGTCCTTCTTGAGTAATGCTTTACTTATTTGGGGCCTCTTCCTTTTCCACTTGAAGTTGGTGATTTGTTTCTCCATCTCATTAAAAAGTGCTGGTGGAATTTGGATTGGGATTGCATGGTACCTTTAGATCGCTTTGGGTAGAATTGACATTTTCACAATGTTGAGTCTGCCTGTCCATGAGCAAGGTATGTTTTTCCACTTATGCAGGTCTCTTTTGGTTTCCTGCAGTAGTGTCTTGTAGTTTTCATTGTTTAGGTCTTTTATGTCTCTGGTTAGATTTATTCCTAAGTATTTTATCTTCTTGGGGACTATTGTAAATGGCATTGATTTGGTGATTTCCTTTTCAAGGTTCTCTTTGTTGGTGTAAAGGAATCCAAGTGATTTTTGTATGTTTATCTTGTATCCTGAGACTTTGCTGAAATCTTCTATTAGTTCCAGTAGTTTTCTTGTGGATTCTTTGGGGGTTTTCTGTGTATAAGATCATATCATCTGCAAACAGAGATACTTTGGCTTCTTCCCTGCCAATTTGGATGCCCTTTATTTCTTTTTCTAGCCGAATTGCTCTGGCTAGGACCTTCAGCACAATGTTGAATAAGAGTGGTGATAAAGGGCATCCTTGTCTGGTTCCTGTTCTCAAGAGGAATGCTTTCAAAGTCTCTCCATTTAGGATGATGTTGGCTGTTGGCTTTGTATAAATGCCCTTAATTATATTTAGGAATTTCCCTTTTATTCCTATTTTGTTGAGAGTTTTTATCATGAATGGGTGTTGGACTTTGTCAAATGCCTTTTCTGCATTGATTAATAAGATCATGTGGTTCTTGTTTTTTGTTTTTTTCATGTGATGGATTACACTGATTGTTTGTCTAACGTTGAACCATCCCTGCATACCTGGTATAAATCTCACTTGGTCTTGGTGAATTATTTTTTTGCTATGTTGCTGAATACTATAGGCTAGAATTTTGTTGAGGATTTTTGTGTCAATGTTCATGAGGGATATTTGTCTGTAAATTTCTTTTTTTGTGGTGTTTTTACCGGGTTTTGGTATCAGGATTATGCTGGCTTCATAGAATGAGTTTGGGAGTATTCCATCCTTTTCTATGCTCTGAAATACGTTTAGTAGTAATGGTGTTAACTCTTCTCTGAAAGTTTAGTAGAATTCTCCAATGAAGCCATCCGGGCTTTGTTGGGAGTTTTAAATTACCTTTTCAATCTCTTCTTTTGTTATGGGTTTATTTATTTGTTCTACGTCTGTTTGGTAGGTAGTGAGTTTCTAGAAATTTGTCTATGTCCTCTAGGTTTTCAAATTTGTCAGAGTACAATTTTTCATAGTATTCTGTTATGATTCTTTTAATATCAGTTGTGTCTGTTGTGTTAGCACCTGTCTCATTTCTTATGTGGGCTATTTGCTCCCTCTCCTGTTTTTTTGTCAGCTTAGCTAATGGTTTATCAATTTTGTTGATCTTTTCAAAGAATCAGCTTTTGGTCTTGTTAACTCTTTCAATTGTTTTTCTATTTTCTCTTTCATTTAATTCTGCTCTAATTCTTATTATTTCTTTTCTTCTGGCACCTGAGGGCTTGTTTTGCTGCTCTCTCTCTACTTGTTCCAGTTGTAGGGTTAATGTTTTGATTATGGCCCTTTCTTCTTTTTGGATGTGTGCATTTACTGCTATAAACTGACCTCTGAGCACTGCTTTTGCTGTGTCCCAAAGGTTTTGGTAGGATGTGTTTTCATTCTCACTTGATTCTATGAATTTCATTATTCCATCCTTAATATCTTCTATAACCCAGTAGTTTTGAGCACAATGTTGTTCAGTTTCCATGTGTTTGATTTTTTTCCCTTGCTTTCTGTGTTGTTAGATTTCTACTTTTATGGCTTTATGGTCAGAAAAGATGCTTTGTAATATTTTGATGCTTTGGCTGTTATTAAGGCTTGCTTTATGGCTTAATATGTGGTCTATTCTGGAGAATGTTCCATGTGCATTGCAAAAGAAAGTATACTTGACTGCTGTTGGGTGGCGTGTTCGGTATATGTCTATGAGATCAAGTTGGTTGAATGTAGCATTTAGCTCTTCCATGCCTTCGTTGAGCTTCTTTCTGGATGTTCTGTCCTTCACCGAAGGTGGTGTGTTGAAGTCTCCTACTACTATTGTGGGGCTGTCTATCTCTCTTTTCAGTGCTGTTAGAGTTTGTTTTATGTATTTTGGAGCCCTGTCATTGGGTGGGTAAATATTTATTATGGTTATGTTCTCCTGGTGTATTGACCCTTTAATCATTATATAGTGTCCTTCCTCATCTTTTGTGGTGGATTTTACTTTAAAAGCTATTTTGTCAGAGATTAATATTGCCACTCCTGCCCTTTTTTGAGTGTTGTTTGATATATTTTTTTCCATCCTTTTGAGTTTTAGTTTGTTTGTGTCTTTTGAGTCTAAGGTGTGTCTCTTGTAGGCAGCATATAGATGGATCGTGGTTTCTTATCCAATCTGCCACTGTCTGTCTCTTTATTGGTGCATTTAATCCATTTATGTTCAGCCTAATTATTGATAGGTATGAGTTAGTGCTGTCATTTTGATGTCTTTTTTTGTGTGCTGTTAACAGTTTCTTTGTTCCAGTTAATTTTTTGTGCTGAGTCATTTTTCTTTATGTATTTTCTTTTCGTTGTTGATTTTGTGTTTACTGAGTCTTTATATTTTTCTAGATTTTTATTTTGATTTGTAGGATTGTTAGTTTCCTTTGTGGTTACCTTAATATTTACCCCTATTTTTCTTAAGTTTATACCAGTCTTACATTTCTTTATATTGCCTTGACTTCCTCTCCATATGAAAAATGTATGTCTACATTTTTTAAGTCCCTTTTTTGTTTTAATGTTGTCATCTTTTACATATTGACATCTGTTTGCCTATTTTCAGTGTTTTTGGTTTGATTTGTTTTTGTGAATTCCCTATGTCCATTGATATCTGGTTGGTCTGTCCTGTGTTCTAGTGTTGGGTTGTTATCTGATGTTACTGATTTTCTAACCGGAGAACTCCCTTTAGTATTTCTTGTAATTTTGGTTTGCTTTTGCAAGTTCTCTAAACTTCTGTTTATCTGGAAATGCCCTAATTTCGCCATCATATTTGAGAGGTAATTTTGCTGTATTTATAATTCTTGGCTGGCAGTTTTTTTCTCACAAGAATTTATATATGTCATCCCATTGCCTTCTTGCCTGCATGGTTTTTGCTGAGTAGTCTAGGCTTATTCTTATTGACTCTCCTTTGTAGATGACTTTTCGTTTATCCCTAGCAGCTCTTAAAATTCTCTCTTTATCTTTGGCTTTGGCAAGTTTGATTATAATATGTCTTGGTGACTTTCTTTTGGGATCTACCTTATGTGGGGTTCCTACAAGCATCTTAAGTAGATATCTTCTCATCTTTCACAATATCAGGGAAGTTTTCTGCCAACAAATCTTAAGCAATTCTCTCTGTATTTTCTGTTATCCCGCCCCCATTTTGGTACTCCAGTCACTCGTAGGTTATTCCTCTTGATAGAATCCCACGTAATTCTTAGGGTTTATTCATTTTTTCCAAATTCTTTTATCTGAGTTTTTCCTCAAATAAGTTGGTGTCAAGTGCTTTATCTTCAGTCTCACTAATTCTGACTTCCATTGCCTCAATTCTGCTCCTCTGACTTCCTATTGAGTTGTCTAATTCTGACATTTTATTGTTAGTCTTCTGGATTTCTGATTGCTGTCTCTCTCTCTATGGATTCTTGCAGCCTGTTAAATTTGTCATTATGCTCTTCTCTTAATCTTTTTAATTTCCTCTATTGTGTGTTCTGCATTTTGCTTAATTTCCTTCCTAATTTCTTGAAGAATTCTGTGTATTAATCTTTTGTATTCTGCCTCTGGTAGTTCCAAGAAATTTTCCTCCTCCGGAAGATTTCATGATTCCTTGTTTTAGGAGCTGGCTGAAGCTATCATGGATTGCCTCTTTATGTGATTTGATATTGTCTGTTTTCTCCATGCCATCAATAAGTTATTATATTTATTTATTTTATGTTTCCTTACTGTGTCCTAGCTTCTTATTTTGTTTTTATATGCCCAAATAGGCTGCTTGTATAAGCTAGTTTGATTACTGGCACCTTTGAAGGTCTCATGTCCTGTCACCAGGTGGTTAGATCTCTTACTAGGTGTGTGAGCTCAGGAGTCCGCCCACTCCTCCTGTATGGATTCAGCTCAGGTGCCCAAGTCAATAGCCACCAAGTGTGTGGTGTAGGCTCTCACTTACAGTCCTAGACAGGCATGGGTGATTGGTGTAGGCACAGGCATCTGGCTGCAGCAGGGGGACACGCTCTGAGCAAGGCAGGGGCCTGCTGGCCGCCCCTGAATCTCTACGAGGAAGGCGTGTCCCTGTTCCCTAGAGTGCGTAGGTGGGTGGGTTTTGCAGCCGGAGTATGAGCACCTAATGCTTTTGGCTGTAAGGACTGGGGGGCACCTCTTATTTGTGGGCCCCTATCGCAAGTGGCTCGGTGGTATGGGGTGGAGCTAGCAGTCCTCAGGCCCCTGATGTTGGTAGGTGAAGACCCTGCCTAATGGGCAGAGCAATGTCAAATGTCAAGAACCTGCCACTTCACAGCTGAAAAAGCTGAAATTAGACTTCAGTATATATTCTATTGTACTGCTGTAATGAAGGACTATGCTGTTGAGATGGGTCCACACAAGTCTATGTAGGGGGAAAGGCACTCAAAGTCCGTTGATCCCGTATGCCTGTGCCTAGGCAAAGGAGCTGTGTCTACCCTGGGTTCCTGGCTTAGGGGAGCCAGCAGTTTATTTTTTCCTCTGTTTGTTAATTTGTTCATTCTCCGAGGCAAGGAGAATGGCTCTGGGCGTGTGTCGGATCCTACTTCTGACACAGGGGACTCGGCAATTGCTGAAGCTGGTCCAGGGCTGAGTGCAGAGCAGGGAGCGGGGACCTAAATGGGAGAGAGGTTTTTCCCAAGGGGGTTGTTTTTGATCCGTGTGGTAGGCCATACACAGTTACTTATCTTAAGCCGATCCAGCGCTGCTTCTCACTGGTTCTGGGTGGCCGTGTAGACTTTCTGGCTCTGGTCTTTCCCAGTGCAGAAAATGTGCCTCCCGAGCACTGCTGCTTGCCTGCCTCACCGCTCACCCCCAAGCTGGTCAGGCCTGAAGGGCTCGGGTTCTCACTGGGTTAGGACTGGCAACTCCTCGCTGCTTCTGAACCATCTCTTCCTCCCCCTGTCACTCAGTCTGGTTCCTCAACTCTGGCTTTGTTGTTCACGGCTCCCAGATTGCCATAAATAATCAACTCACTTGGTTTTTTGGGTCTTTGTTGTAAGAGGGTCCACCGGAAGCATCTGACTACTCTGCCAACTTAGACTCGCCCCTTGCTTTCTTATTTGTGTCTTTTCTGTGTCTTTTATTTGTATTTGTTTTATAATCTGTATTTGCTGATTTTGCTGTCTGAAGTCTTAATGAGTCTAAATCTGTTTTTTGTTGTTTCTGCTGACTTTCATTCATGAAGGATTATTTTCTTGTTTAGCCTTTGAGTGAACTATTTGATCTAAATTAGTAAAAAACTTGTTAGCATTTATTGAGAGTGATTTGCTGTGAAGAGGATTTGCATTTGTTTACACCACTGAGGTGAGACGACATTAGCCTTGCATGCAAGAGTGTTGGATTCAGTTCTCCCACCTTGCTGTCCCATGCAGCAGGCCTCATTCATACTCCACTTCCCAGTCTCTCCAGCTGATGGTGCTCATATCATGGCAACTTCTGTCTTCCTTGTGTTACCGTTTAGTGCTCCATTTAGTTCTTCTGTAGTAGAATGGCCCTTTAGAGTGTCTAATCTGCCTTTGTCTTGGAAATAGAGGCTCCAAAGCATTTTTGAAATGAAGAGAGAGAAAAAGAGAGAAAAGCAAAGTAATGCAATTACAGTACTGAACAGTTGGGCAATGGAGATAAAGTGGAATAAACTCAAGATGGTCCTACCACCCTAATACAACTGCTGAGTTGGGAACATAAACTCAGAGTCAGAATTAATGAAATACAGTGATAGGGAAAAGCCTAACACAGTTTAACATCATCGTTTAAGTTTCATTAGGGAAACCGTCTTTTAGAAAACATTTGAATACCAATGTGTCTTGGTTTGTTATTAATGCTGTAAGGGAAGTACAAGTAGGTGGCTTTAATGAACAGAAACTTGTTTTCACACAGTTTAAGAGACTAGAAGTCTGAATTCAGGACACGGGCTTTAGGGCAAGGCTCTCTCTCCACCCTGGAGAAAAATCGTCTCAGCTTCTCTAGCCCCTGCTTTCCTGAGTTTCTTGGTGATTTCCACATGGCATCTATCAAATACCCCATCCCTTTTTGTGTGCTTGCTTGTCTCTGTGTCTGATCTGCTCCTTTCATCACTCAGAAGTGATTAGATTTAGGACACACCTACACTGGAATGGATGGAAACCCTGGTGGTGTAGTGGTTAAGAGCTACGGCTGCTAACCAAAAGGTTGGCAGTTGGAATCCACCAGGCACTCCTTGGAAACCCTATGGGGCAGTTCTCCTCTGTCCTGTAGGGTCGTTATGAGTTAGAATCAACTCAAAGGCAGCGGGGTTTTTTTACACTGCTGTGACCCATTAATATAAAAAAGAAAACCCTATTTTTAAATGGGATTACATCCATGGGTATCCATACCCAATATCCATTGCCATCAAGTTGATTCTGACTCATAGCAACTCTGTAAGACAGAGTAGAACTACCCCATAGGGTTTTCAAGGGTGTAATCTTTTTTTTTTTTAATTAATGTAATTAAATGAAGTTTACATTTCAAGTTAGTCTCCCATACAGAATTTTTTTTTTTAAACATACATTGTTATGAGACCCCAACCGCTCATTTTGTAACAGCACACTCCTCCCCTGCGCCCCTGATTCCCCATGAACATTCAACCAGCTCCTAACTCTGTCTGCCTTCCCTCTCACCTCTGGACAGAAGCTGCCTCAAGGGTGTAATCTTTATGGAAGCAGACTGCTACATCTTTCTCTCACAGAGCAGCTGGTGAGTTCAAACCACTGACCTTTTGGTTAGCAGCCAAGTGCTTTAACCACTGCACCATGAGGGCTGCTTTCCACAGGTGTAGGGGTTAGGATTCCAACACATATTTTGGGGGAGAGGGGGACACAATTTAAGTCATCACACTGAGCCTTTATGGAATATTGGTTCATTTTACTTGTTATCTGTTCTTTGAAAGTTTATGTGAAAAACTACCCAAGGAAGTCTTTTGCTAAAATACTGATAGTGCAGTTAATATTGTTTTACATGTGATTGAATTTGTATTCCTTATATGTATTTTTTGAATGTTACTGTCCCTTCTCTTACTACCATAGGACAAGGAGTAGATGAGCCTCTTTCAGAAACTGGGTTTAAACAAGCAGCAGCTGCTGGCCTATTCCTCAATAATGTGAAGTTTACGCACGTGTTTTCCAGTGACCTCACGAGGACAAAACAGGTACATGTAGAGTTCAAGATTAAGGCTACTGGGTCAGAGATCTGTACAATTGTGTAACCTTGGAAAATCTGCCACGCAAGACTGTAGGGAATTAAATCACACAGAGACACCATCACCCTTGATTCTTCCCCCCCGTACAGAACTTATTTCTCTTCACTTCACTTTCTTAGTTTATTTTGGTAATTTTCAAATTCGAGTAGCTTTGAAAAAATGTCTAAGAAAGAATACAAACAAGTTTTCATGGGTGAGAGCCAGCAGAAACAATAGATAGGAAACTTCAGATATTGGAATTACCAGATACATTAAAAAACAACTATGTTAACATATAAAAGAATTAAAAGATATGTTTGAAAGATCTTAAGGGGACAGAATGTTGTAAAAATGACCCCAGAGATTTAAGGAAAAGAAAAAAAAAAGTACCAAATCAACTTCTAAAAGTATAAAGTATAATGTTGAAATTAAAAATTCAGTGGATGAGGACTTTTGCATCTAACCACAAGGAAGTAACAGGGTTGAGACTTAGCCTCCCCCATAAAACTAGAAAACAGGACAGTAGATAAGAAACAAGTGTTTTCAGACATTGAGCTTCAGGCAACGTGGGACCATGTCCATGAATGAAGGGCTGAATGAAGGGAGACAAACAAGTTGAGCCCTAAGATTCTCCTGGTTTTCTGTCTGAAGCAATTTCCAAAGTATGGAAAACCCATTGCCATCGAGTCGATTCCGACTCACAGTGACCCTATAAGACAGAGTAGAGCTGCCCCATAGGGTTTCCTGGGAGCCGCTGGTGGATTCAAACTGCTGACCTTTTGGTTAGCAGCCAAACACTTAACCACTGCACCACCAGGGCCCCCCAGAGTGTGGAGGCAGAATCTGAACAGAGCCCGGTGGTCTCAGTGAGTTGAGGAGACAGAGCTTGGTATTTGGGGAAGCCAGGATTGCTAAAATTTGTGGGGCAGAATACGGGAAGAAGGAGCTACACAGGCAAGGAGTGTCAAAATGTGCATGGGGGCCCCCTTGAATAGTTGGGATATTAATCTGCAGGTGTATAGGTTGAAACTACATGAAGCCAGGTAAAAGGATGACTTCTGAGGAGAGAACAGTTACTGAGGAGCTGTGAGCTGACAATTCCTAGAGTCTCACAGCCAAAGTAGAGAGATTTCGGTGAGTACACCGAGTGTACAGTAGGAACTCCAGAGGGATCACACCTTAGTAGTGAGGCTAAAATAGCCTTGAGAAAGGCTAGTCTAGACCTGTCCTCAAAAAGGTTAAAAATAAGCCTCAAAAAGGTCAAACGAATCTGCAAGTATTCTGAACTTTTGGTCAGAACGATGATGACTTTTATTAGAAAAGAAACAGCTGTGTTTTGATTTTCAGACCATGCATGGGATTTTGGAGAAAAGTATGTTTTGCAAAGATATGACAGTAAAGTATGATTCAAGACTTCGAGAAAGGGTAAGCAATTTATTCACAGATTGCTGTTGATCATAAATTGTCAATAAGCCACCTCATTTTTAATACATGGTTAAAAATTAACTGTTCCTGCTAGGGATTTGGAACTAGTGAACCTGTGTTAAGAATTTACTATGTGACAGTCATTGTACACACTCTTGTACATAGTACCTTATTATTTAGTTATTAATATTATATATGTGTTATAGAAGCAAGAGATACTGGTGAGAACTTAACACAGTACAGAGAGTTTAAAAAGTGAAACGTTCCTTCCTTACCTCCCAATCCTGCTCCCCCGGCTTAAGCTTGAATAGATTTTCTTATGACCTACGAGCTGGTAAGCGCCCTGGCTGGCCAACTCTGTGATTTCTTCTGTTGTCGTTAGTCGCTTTTGAGTCGGTTCTGAGTACAACTGCTCCGTAGTCTTTCCAAGACTATGACCTTTCAGAAGCAGATCACCAGGCTTGTCTTCCTAGGCAACTCTGGGTGGGTTCGACCTGCCAACCTTTCAGCTAGTAGTCGAGTGTTTAATTGTGTGCACCACACAGTGACTCCTAATGTCTTCTATACCCTGGTGGAAATGTAACAAATGTAGAGCTTCAGCATCAGTGCTGCTTGGGAAGGCTCAGTCTTTGCCTGAGGACCAGTGCTAAAATATTGCTTCACAAAAATGCTGTCAGCTCAGTGGAATGCTGAATGGGACCTTTTATCACATAATAGGAGGAGGCATTTTCTTACGCTGTGCTGTCTTCAGCGCCAGTTTCATCCTCTCCCTTGACTTAATTTACTGGGCTGATGATTTCCAAATACAGTAAAACCTGCCGAAGGTGGAACCTGTGTAAGATGGAAACCTGTCAGAGAAGGTAAACTCAAATATTTTCCACTAATAGAGAGTAATAGAAAAGTGGTAAAACTGCACCCTGTCAAAAGTGGAAAATTTTTGAGATCAAGAAAAACAAGACAGTGGTGTCGCGTTCCAGCTCTTACAGGTTTGACTATTTATTTTTAGGTTGAATCTCTTACATGAGCTTCACTCTCACATGTCAGACTGCCTACTGTTTGTTTGTTTGCCCCATAGCTGTTTCCAGCTCAGTGGAACTCACTCTTTTTCTCTGACCTGCTCTGCCTTACATATTTATTCAAACCATTCATTCATGTCTCTCATGTCTTATCACCGTCTTGCCAGTTCTCCCTCTTAGTAGTTCTTGAATCCATTGATTGATTTCTCTCCAAACCCACTGCCGTCCTCCTATTGCAGACCAGTGTCGTCTTTCACCTAGGTTACTGTAACAGGGATTCTCCTGTTTTCTGTTGAGTGTGCTATCTTCCAGCATAATCTACACGTTGCAGTCAGAGTAATCTTTTGAAAATTTGGTTACTGTGGTTCTGTGTAAAACAGTTCAGTAGTTGTCTTTTACTCAGAGAGGTTGTCCAGACTCTTGAACCTGGCCGTGTGATCCATTTGATGCTCAGCCTGCCTCCTTCCTCTTTCCCTCGCCCCCAGTGCTCCAGCCTTAAAGATAATAGCAAGCACTTACGGGGTGGTCACCACATGCCGCCACTGCCATTCGCTGCAGGTGTACTCATCTTCACAACAGCCCGATGAGGAGGGGGCTCGTTTTACAGATGCACAAGCCAAGGTGCGCAGAGGTTAGGTCCATGCCCAGGGTAACCAAGCAAGTAATGGCAGAGCCGAGATTCGAATCAGGGTGTCAGACCCTAGAGCCCATCCTCTGGACCACTGATGATAGACCTCTTACACATCTTCTCTGAGTTGCCCAAATACCCTTTGCTGTCTCCTCGCTGAGCTTGTGAGTCTGTTGTCCACTCTGCTTGGAATACTTGCTCCCCAAACCTGACCAACTTCTACTTGCCTTTCAGGCCTTGGCCTTCTGTGATTCCCCAAGTCCAGAATAGACCTCTCTCCTGTGCTTCTGTGTCCTGTGTCTCCTTCCATCATGGCACTCTTTCACTATTGCTCAGTGGTCAGTATCCCACCCCTTGTCTCAGCGCAAGTGGGGAGCTCCATGTGACACTCTTCCCTTCACCGCTCCGGCCTCATCACCTAACATGTATTCAAAGTAGCATTCAGAATATTTGTTTAGTAAATTAGTGTTTTCATTCTTGTGAAAACAAAGCAAGTGATGGTTTTTAATGTTCCTCTTTGTAACGAGGTTGCTCCAGATGAAGATAGAAGAATTTGGGCTTGAGGGTCGGAAAAGTGATTGGCTTTATAGCACAATGTACATATATTCTTATTTAAAGTTTATTACATTTTAAATTATTAAAAATTTTCATATATTCATATTAAAAACTTAAATTGTAAATAATTAAAAAAATAATGTTTTACTCTTGAATTTTTATCTAATTAGAATAGAATTATTTTTGGCAAGCCGTAAATAATTTGCCTGTTTAAATATTTTATTATGCAAGAGATCAGTTACGTGGTACAAAATTAAAAGTGACAACAACTTAAAAAAAAGTTAAAATTTCTACCACCCACAGATAAACATTAACATTTTGGCATGTGTATTCCTAACTTTTATATCTGTCTGTCTATATCTATCTGTAGGTTTGCATATGTATTTTTTTAAAATAGAATCCTATTATATGCATTGTTTTTAAACCAGCTTTTCCAACTTACTATGTACTGTTTTTAGTGCCCATAAATACAGGTCAATATGATGACATAATTAATAATTTCTATATTATTCCAGTATATGGATGTCACATAGTTTTTTTAAGCAAGCTACTACTGATGGAAGGAGCCCTCGTGGCACAATGGTTAAAGTGGCTGACTGCTAACCCAAAGGTCGGTGGTTTGAACCCACCAGCTGCTTGTGAGAAAAGACCTGGCTATCTGCTCCCATAAAGATTATAGCCTAGGAAACCCTATGGGGCAGTTCTACTCTGTCCTATAAGGCTGCTAAGAGTTAGAAGCAACTCGACAGCACACAACAATAACTACGACTGGTGGACATATAGATTGTGACTGTTTTTTTTTCCTCTGGTGTATAAATAATGCTAAAATAAACATTTGTACTTCGTTCTTTGTATATTTATATAATAAAATCCTAGAAATGGAATTGGCAAGTAAATACTTTTTGAGAGTATTATACATACTGCTAAATTGCCTTTCAGAAAGTGCCAGTTTATACTCCCATGCGTGATCTAGGGGAGTTTGTTTTCTCACACCAACGCCAGAGAGTAGTCTTTTTGATCTTCCACCTTAATAATTTAAAAATGGTACCATTTTAATTTTCACATTACTGATTCCTATGAGCTAGAAGATCTCCCCATGTCTCTTGGCCATTTGTATTCCTTTTGTGATTTGTGTGTCCTTTGTTAGGGCCCCATCTCACCTTGTACTTAAGTTAGCTTGAGTGAGTTGTTCCATATAGCCCACTGTGACGTAGTGTACAACTGAAAATTTCAACTGCACTTTCTAGGGTATGTGTCCCTGTACTCAGTATAGTCCCATTGTCGGTTCAGAGGAGTTATAATATAATAAAGTAAGCGGGAGGACACAAAGCTTTGTTCCAAATTTGCCATATACATGTGTTTAGTTTGCAAATTCACTGGAGGCAATTTTATGTATTGAACCATTGCAGAAATACGGGGTTGCAGAAGGCAGGGCGCTGGCTGAGCTAAGGGCATTGGCCAAAGCAGCTGGAGAGGAAGTTCCCACATTCACACCACCCGGAGGAGAGACATTAGACCAGGTATGTAGCACAGGTAGAAGTTGCCATGTTGTAAACTTGCCAATATCACAAAATAGCTGAAATCTAACTCATTTTGTCAATTAGATGTTTCTAAATTTTAGCTGAGCAGTTTGATAGTTGCTTGGTTCATAAAACAACTCTGCATGATATGATACATATTGATATGATCACTTAATCAATGACTGTATTATTCCAGTATACAGATATTGCATAGTTTTTTTATCCTAGCTTGTTTAAGGAAGCAGTCATTACTGATAATGGATTTAAGGAATCGTGTTGTTAGATGGTTGTTGCTATTGAGTCGACTCCAATTCATGGCGACGCCATGTGTTTCAGAGTAGAACTGTGCTCCATAGGGTTTTCAATGGCTGATTTTTCAGAAGTAAGAGTGCTGGGCACCTCTGGGTGTACTTACACCTTTCTGTTAGCAGCTGAGCATGTTAACCGTTGCATATGAAGCAGTAACTTTAGCTGTAGTAGTGGTAGTCCTAGGCTGTAATCTTTATTGAAGCAGACTGCCACATACTTGTCCTGCAGTGCACTGGTGGGTTTGAACCGTTGACTTTCCAGTTAGCAGTCGAGTGATGCAGTTCTACTCTGTCCTGTACGGTCTCTATGAGTCAGAATCGGGTTTAGTAGCAGTAAAATAAGTGTGGTGCCGTTGAAGGAGAGTGATAGGTAAAATTATTCAAGAGGTGAAATCTTCACCCTCTACTGCCTCTTCAGTTCTGTTAATGATATCACTGTGACTGCATTTCTTTGGCGTGTTTTGCTTTTGAATTGTATTTTTGATGATCCCCCCACCCCCTAGTCTTGGTTTTCATAATTTTCTTGTAAAGACCTAATATTGCTTGATTGAGGGAAAGATTATTTTTGTTGTAACTGAACTGAAGTGCCAGAGAAGTTTACTGGTTAGCACTGTTTTGTAAGTTTCCATATACTTGTGGATTTCCCTAACTAGACTATGAGTGCTTTGAAGTCGGGAATCAGGAATTGTATCTTATTCATCATTGTCCCCAGTCTACTTTCATAGTTAGTCCCCAGCATATGGGGGGCACTAACTAATGTCTTTGGAACCACTGAATAAATGAGTAGAAAGATAGGCTAAGATTCATCTGCTTATGTAGTACTTCTGTGGACATATTAGAAAAAATCAAATCAGTTACGTTTTAGGCAGTCATTTCTGTCGCTCTGTCTGAGAACCTTCACTTTGTATTTCTCTCCTTGTAGGTGAAAATGCGTGGAAAAGACTTTTTTGAATTTCTCTGTCAACTGATCCTGAAAGAAGCAGATCAAAAAGAACAGTTTTCCCAAGGAGTACCAGGCCGCTCGCTGGAAACTTCCCTGGCAGAAATATTTCCTTTAGGAAGAAACTGTGGATCTGAATTTAATTCACATGACGGTACCGCGGGATTAGTAGCCAGCGTCTTAGTTGTGAGCCATGGAGCTTATATGAGAAGCCTGTTTAGTTACTTTCTGACTGACCTTAAGTGTTCCCTACCAGCAACTCTGAGCAAATCCGAACTTATGTTAGTCAGCCCCAATACAGGAATGAGTCTCTTTATCATAAATTTTGAGGAGGGAAGAGAAGTTAAACCAACAGTTCAGTGCATTTGCATGAACCTAAAGGATCATCTAAATGGAATGACTGAAACCCGCTAAGTTTAATTCTACAGCAGAATTTAACAGTTTTGAGCCTCTGAGAGAGCGCCTTTGGCTTTATTTCCGCCCCCTGCTAGTGCTGATTTGCAAATGGTTAAAAAGCTTTCTATTACAGCAAGTTATAATGTTCAGATGGAACCATAGCCACATAAAACACTAATGGAAAACCATTTAGAATTGACTTATTTTGTGTGAGTACAGTTGGCATTTTCCAGAGTAATCGTACCACCCTGTTAAGTTACATTTCTGGATTGTAAATGGCTGAAGGAACTCAGTATTGCAAGATGGAAGATTAATAACCATGTCTGTAAAGTCTAGCCTGTTGTATTGGCTCTTGGTAAACTGTATATTTTTTATTATCTCATCAAGTGCTGGGAAGAAGGAACTGTTTACTCTGTAATTTCTTTTTCGTATTTATAGTGACAATACGTTATATATTTAAAAAATTCTGTCCTTTAAATGAAAAATTCTCACATCATAAGCTTATGTAAAATAAAATGACACTAAAATATTTTATATAAAAATCAACTGTTGGAATTTTTTTATGCTAGAAGGATTGAAATGTGGATGAATTTGCAGATTATGATTACAGAATGGTCTGGTGAGGAACAGAAATGAAGGTCTCATTTGATTAAAAAAAAAATAAGGACTCTCTGAGTAGGACTTTTACGTAAAAGTGCAACTCTTCAAAATGGTACCAAAAGTATTCTGTCTGACAGACGACAAATTAGTGGAAGCTAGGCAAGCCCCCACTCCCCCAATTTTTTTTTTTGATTAAGAAAAAAGAAATCTATCCACTTGCTTCGTATCTAACCTGTGGGCTGAAGAAGGCTCTAAAGAAAGTAAGCAGTTAATAATCCTGCACAGTAACTTCAAAACAAAAGAGGACTCACTGTTGAAAAAAGTGGTACAGGTTATTTTGTGGCAGGTCAGATTACCTCTTCTTGCCACCAGATGGCACTGGAGGAAAACGATTTTGATTAATTTTGTAGCTAAGATCGGCCCTTCAAACGTCTTTATCTAAATAAAGAAAATGTTTTACATGTGGTTTGCTTTTAAGTTATGTTGACAAATACTGTGAGTCTCAACTTGTAAGAGGATGAATACTAAATTGTCAGTGAAGGCAAAATTTACTTTGAACCTCATTTAAATCACATACAAAGTTCAGTATTGTCCTGGTTTTCAATGTGTCTGATATTGCCTGTATTTTCTGCTGGTATTGGGACAGAGCTTGGGGTTGAGCAACAGAAGTAAATGAAAACTTAAAAAAAAAGAATAAGTAATAAGTATTCACACTTCCACCATCCAGAAATAATAATTAACATTTTGTTATATTTGCTTTCCTTCTTTTAATAAATAAAACATTAAGATGTAAATAAAGTTTTCCTTCAACCAGTCCTCAAAGTCCCTTTCCTGTCTTGTACTCTGATGAGGCAATGAGTTTGTGTATGCTTTCATCCATTTTTTACATTTTCATCTGGTACCTGTAGGAAACTTTATTGTTTTGCTGTATTTAAATTGTACGTCAGTGTCATCAAGCTGAATGTATTCTTTATTTTCACATGTGTTTTGGGGGGGGGTCTAGCTATGCTATGCATAAACCAAAACAAACCAAACCCAGTGCCGTCGAGTCAATTCCGACTTATAGTGACCCTGTAGGACAGAATAAAACTGCCTCATAGAGTTCCCAAGGCTGTAAATCTTTACGGAAGCAGACTGCCACATCTTTCTTCCAAGGAGCAGCTGGTGGGTTCAAACAGTGAACCTTTTGGTTAGCAGCTGAACGCTTTAACCACTGCACCACCAGGGCTCCACATTGATATGTATAGATGTAGTTAATTATTTATAACCACTGTATTGAATAAATACAGCACATTTAGTTTATTTATTCCTCTATTGATGGACATTTAAGTGTATTCACCTGGCTCTTATAAAACCTGGAGATGCACTTTTTTTGTTTTTAATAACCCAAGGAAAGATACAAAAAAAAAAAAGTTCACTGCAAAAGTGTTTTAATATTTTCCTATGGAAACAATTCTGTAGTGACCTTTTTTTTTGTATTTCTCCCTGGGTCATAAGGATGTGTATTTTCAGGTTTTGTAAGAGGCAGGAGGCCCTCGAAGTTTGCAGTCCCACTGGCAGTATTTGAGAGCTGTGTTCCGACATCCTTGTCAACACTTGGTAATAAATTTTTTCCGATTCTAATGGGTGAAAATTGCATCTCATTATTTTAATTACCTTTTCTGTTATTACTAGTGAGTCTGGGCATTTTTAAATTGATAATTTGTGTAATGATAATTTCCTCACTGGTGAATCACTAGTGGTATGTATTATTTGCTTGTTTGTGTTTTTTTAAGGAGTGTACTGTTTGACTTTTTTTTTTTTTTTTACTGAGTTGCAGGAGTAATTTAAATATTCTAGATACTAGTCCTCTCTCTGTTGTCTACATTACAAATATCTTCCAGTTGGTTACTTGTCTGTTAGTCCTGTTTATGATGCATTTTTTCCATACAAGTGTTTTTAATTTTTAAATCAAACCAATATATCTTATCATTTGTTTTGTGTGTGTTTGTCTTTAAGAAGTCCTCTAGCATGAGGCCATATAGTAATCTCCTTTTTTCTTATAGTTTTAGAGGAATATTGAATGTTAAATCTTTCAACTTTCTGGAATTTATTTATTTATTTATTCCATTCAGATGCGAATTTTTTTTTTTTTTATTGTACTTCAGATGAAGGCTTACAGAACAAATAGTTTCTCATGAAACAGTAGTACGCATACTGTTTTATGACATTGGTTAACAACCCCACAACATGTCAACCCTCTAACTTCTCAACCTTTTTTTTTTTTGGTGAAAATACACATAGCCAAAGATATACCATTTCAAAAATTTCTATATGCACAGTTCAGTGACATTGACTACGTTCTTCCAATTGTGCTGTTATTCTCACTTAAGATGAAGGCTTACAGAACAAAATAGTTTCTCATTTAACAGTTACTACAAATGTTGCCCTATGACAATGGCTAACCATCTCACAACACATCAACAATATCCTTACTCAACCTTGGGTTCCCTATCACCAGCTTCCTTGTCCCCTTCTGTCTTCTGGCCCTTGTCACTGGACTACTGCACCTCGTTAGTCTCATTTGGTTTTACAGGGCTGTCCACTCCCAGGCTGAACAGTGAACCTCAGAGATAACTTCACCACTGAGCTAAAAGGGTGTCTGGTTTAAGTTAAGAGTACAATTTTATATTTTTTCCATGTAGTGAGGCAATTATCCCACCACCATTAAGAGTCTGTCCTTCCCCATTTGATACTGATATTTTCCTCTTGCCTACCCCCCGTGCCCATATTTCATCTATATGATAGATGTCCTTATCAATATTATACTTAGTATTTATGGCTTTGCAATTGAATATGTTGTAGGGTGAATACTTCGTCTTGTCCATTTCTTTAAACTAGACTGTGTTAGCGCAGTTTTAGTTTACAGAAAAATTGTGTAGAATGTACAGCAAGTTCCCAAGCCCTCTTCTCCTTCCCCCTTCCCAGTTTCCCCTATTATTAACATCTTACACTAGCATGATAATTTATTACAATTGATGAACCAATGTGGATACTTTATTAACTAAAGTCCATAGTTTACATTAGGGATCATTCTTTGTGTTGTGTAGTTCTGTGGGTTTTGACAGATGCTTAATGTCATGAATCCACCATTACATTATCAAACAGAATAGTTTCACTGCCTTAAAAACCCCCTGTGCTCTGCATATTCATCCGTCCTCACCTCTCCCTGAACCACCTGATGTTTTCACCGTCTCCATATGTTTTCATTTTCCAGAACATCATCTAGTTGGAGTCACAGAGCACTGGCTTTCACTTAGCAGTGTGCATTTAAGGTTTCTCTGTGTCTTCATAGCTTCGTGACCCATTTCTTTTTACTGCTGAATAATATTCCACTGTATGGTTGTACCAGTTCATTCGCCTGTCGAAGACCATCCTGGTTCCTGTTTTTGCAGTTACGAATGAAGCTGCTGAAAATGTTCATGGGCAGGGTTTTGTGTGTAAGCTTTCAACTCATTTGTGTAAATACCTAGGCGTGTGACTGCTGGATCGATTGCTAAGACTATGTTTAGTTCTGTAAAAAACTGTCTTCCAAAGTAGCTCTACCATTTTTCTTTCCCACCCGTAATGAATGAGAGCCCTCTGCCCCACATCCTCTGCAGCATGTGGTGGTGGCGTTTTGAATTTCAGCCGTTCTAATAGTTGCGTGAGAGCAGTGGTGTTTCCGTGGTGGAATTCTTGCCTTTCGTGCTTCCTCACCTTGGGGAGATGGCCACTCTGCCTGGGTTGCATCTCTGGTCCGTAGCCATCAAGCGCTCCTAAGACAGAAAGCCGGGATGATCGTGCAGCCTAACGTGTTTCCTTTCTCCCGAGGATCATCTTGTGCCACTATGCGCCTGAGAATAATTGCCTCATATTTTGTTCAGTTTCATAGTTGTTCGGGCGGGAGGCAAGTCTAGTACCAGTTACTCTGTCCTGCTAGAAGTGGAAGCTATGTGGGCTTAAATGTATATGAGTTAAGATGTGCAAACCTTTGGTATAAACAGTAAGTACCTATACAAATATTTGTGTTATAATGACACCTTTGTCCCATGAGGATTTATAATCCCTGTAGAGAAGACAAAGGTTGGGCTTGAAATCTTGGAAACCCTACCTGTGGTTAGGTTTCTGAAGCTTCTAGCAGTCAGATGTACATAATGTATCATAAAACTCCCTACAAATATATATGATGTAGTCACATTTTTTTCTTCCCTTACCCTCGCCCATCCTCACCCCATCTATTGTATTGTGTTTAAAAGCTCTAAGTTTTCTTCTCCTTGGGGAGGACTTCTTTGGCATGAGAAAGGAAATCTCCCAAGCCTGTGGAAGGAAAACATCCACAGGACATCTTTTTTCCTCTTCAATTTGAATTCCTCTTCTATAATGGAATGAAGGCCTGTTTACTCCCAAAATGATTATTTTGGTACACCTCCATTCTTATAGATTATCAGATTTTAAAGTCCTTTGGGCCAGAAACAAAATTAAGAATCATTTGTTCCTTCTGCTTTTTGTTTCGGTAATACTATGGCAGGATAAACTTTATAAGCAGAGGCCAAATTGTTTAAAAGCAAGGACTGGAGAGTACTTCTAAACCAATAATTATAGTACCTGCCTTTGGTAAGTCTTTTTTTATGTGATCAAAGAAATTTGGCCTGTGCCTTGTGTTTAACCTGATGGTTATCATTCTCTATAGTGTGGAGGACTTTGGTGCTCAGACTCTTACAAGGGACATAAACAAAAGAAAGTTCACTCTGTAGACCTTGTCAGAAGGTAATGTGAACACCAGTCAAAACAGTGAACCGTATCCTAAGTTTTTTTACGTTAATTGCTAAAAGGGAGACGCTGATGGCTCCAGTCAGATAATGAAAAAGTATAATGTGAATTTAAATAGAGATGTAAGTGTGTAATGAGCATCTTTGCTTCCTGTGTTTTGGTAGCCTTGTTAGAAGAAGGAATTCTGGGACATCAACGTCATGAATAGAAGACATCTAGATTCTTTATCTTGGTGACCTGCTATCAATCAAGTCTACTGAGCAGTAACGCTGTGCACTGGTGGATTCAAACCACCGACCTTTTGGTTAGCAGCTGAGCTCCAACCACTGTGCCACCAACACTCTGCTAAGTGCATAGCATCTGGTTTACTGGGATACTGATGTTGTATCTGCGTATATTTTTCAAATAAAAATTTTTCTCTTTGAAGGAAACAGGTTAGATACTCAATATTGACAAAATTTCCTTGTTTTCTATAATTCTGTCTAAATCAAAACTGTTGAGTCTAGAGTCTGCTTATGAATGAAAAAAGTCTTTGAATATTTTAAAATTGTGATAACCTTTTTCAAATTTGCTTTCTGTTTTCTCAGTGCTCCCTTCCCATAATCCCCTTTACTCTCATATTCTGACGTATTTTAGGCAGTAACAAAAGGAGAAGCTAACAGAAGCTGAGTTGAACTTTATTTTAAACAGAAGAAAGGAAAAAGATGGGGTTACGTTTTTATAAATATAGAGTGATAGGCAAAATCTTTCAAATAAATAAATAAATATTGCCACACGCTAAGGGATGTGGGAATTGTAGGGGTTGCCTTGGCTCTGCCAAAGAGAACACTGGTCATGGCGGTGGTGGTGGTGAGATTACTATCAGTTTTCTACCAAAGTCCTGGGATTTTCCATCTGCTTATCAGTATGACAGAGCTTCCAGTAGTTATTATGCAGGGTGATATCTCCAATAGGAAATGAAAAGTATAAAGACAATATTTGCCATGCACTGCTATATGATGCTATACATAGTTCTAGTGTTTCAGAATATGGTCTTTCAAGTTCAGCTTAAAATCATCAGGGAAAAACAGCTGTCTGATGTGTCTCTGGTAAGTAAATAGAATGAATCAATTTCTAAGGCTTGGTCCATGATGGCAGTGGAAAAACAAAGGTGACTTGGAATAAGCCATTATTTAAATCTACTTTGCTTGTTAATAGTCTGCTCTCTAGGAGGTCATTTAAATAGAGGTAGGAAAATGGTCCCCCCTTGTAGGAAGACTCCAAGTCATGGAGTAAGGCTAGCATGAGGGTTGAGCGTCAGTCCCACCCTTCTGGTGCCTCTCAGCTGTTTGGTAAGTGAGGCTTTGTTTTCCTCAGGATACAATTGGGGCACCTGGGACTCAAAGCTGTCTTCATTTAATGCCCCAAGAATTCCCAAGTGGATTGAGACCTCAAGTGTCAGCTTAGGAGCGTTTCAACTAGTTCATAGCCACAGCTGTAGAGTGCTAAAGAGATGTCAGTCAAGAGCACTGGCTGTGTTGTCTTTTCATAACTCCTACACTTTGGTATTGGACATCCTTCCCTCTGAGCCTTCGATACCACTTAGAAAAAGGGACAGAACTTGACAGTCTACAGAAAACCTAACCCAGAGCAGCCCCCTTGTCTTATGGCCCCTTCCCCACAGCAGTAACATTTTTGTGATTTATCCACAATGGATTGGTATTCAATCTTGAATTATAGGTATAGGCCTCATTAAATGCCTCTTAGGAAGAGTTTGAGTTTTATTTCCATTTTGGAAAACAAATCCTAGCAGAGGAGATTTTCATGAATTGATACTAAAGCTCTTCTGCAGGCCAAATTCACTAAAGCTGAAAATTGGAACAAGAGGTGAGTGAGCCCCTTGGGAATGGTGCAGGGTCATTCTCAGCTTCCTGGCTTGACACATGGAGGAATCGAGCATGACAAGGGGTGCCCACGCTGTCATGGAGGTTGAGTTTTCTAGCATGATTTTTGGCTCAGTTCACTGAGCATTTAAGTTTTGAGAGCTCTTTGACAGAGATGCCCAAGGAAGAACAAAGGCTTGCAATTAGGATTTTCATCAGCTTGCTTAGTTCAGCTGTTAAAATGTCCTAGGTCAAGGTTTGCCAACTCAATTGCTACTGGGGTCCAGGCTGATAGCATAAAGGCATGGAGCAATGTGGAAGCTGCTGGTATTGCTCTTCCCCACACCTTAGAAGTAGTGAACTCACTTATCCATTGCTCTGTTTGTGCTCAACTGGTTAAGAAGAGAGGCATAGGGAAGAGAAATATGGAAAAAGCAATCCCTTCTCTGTGCCTTAAAGGGAATTTTCTAGTTTACCTGTTGGGGCTTCTTATTCAGAAAGATGGCATATGTGGGCTCGGGAAACTCCATTACTCAGGCCTCAAACTTTGACTCTCAGGGAACCTCCTGAGGAGAATGGAGAGAAGAAGCTAATCCCACACATCACCCTCACCTCCCCCTTCCTTGGAGCGTAAAGGGAACTGGTCTCTTACAGATGGTTTAGTTGGCTGAAAGACTGGTTAAAAAGTATTCCTTTCTGGTTTCCCTAGATGAACTTGGGGAAGTGGCGGCACCTTTCCACCCCCATCCCACCAGCATGTGTGTTGACCCTATTGCTTCTGACCACTCCTAAAGGGTCGTTGGCCACCACGCTGTTGTCTTCGGCACTCAGGAGCTCCTGGGAGCAGGAAGATGGAACCGGTGTCATCCGAGGCCGGGGCTTCAGCACATTTAGCGGGTCCCGTTCAGAGTCATCCTCAGCACTCCGGGTGTGCCGCCGGGGCTTGGGGGTATTGAAGTGAATCAAGGGGATCTCGTTCCTCCGGGACAGGAACTGGGAGTACGGTGGTGGGTTCATGCCTGGCAGGAACGCCTTCTTTGCGCGTCCCAGACTGATCAGGAAATGATGCTGAGGAGAGTGATAGACGTCATACCCGTTTTCCAGCGTCCGGTGTCTGAACCTGCAGTTCTCCGGGTTGAAGTAATGCTGAAAGGGCAATAGTGATGTAGGTAAGGTAAGTGAGCATAAGCTCCTAACCTCAAACTCCTCCTGAAGCCCTTGGGTGTTTATAATGTGTCAACCTTTGCATATATTGTTGTTCATGCCTCTCAACAACAGCTCCATTAAACCAAAAAACCAAACCAGTTGCCACTAGGTTGATTCTCACTCATGGCGACCCCATGTGTTTCAGAATAGAACTGTGCTTCACAGGGTTCTCACTGGCTGTGACTTTTCAGAAGTTGATCACCAGGCTTTTGTTCCAAGGTACGTCTAGGTAGATTTGAACCTCTAAGTTTTCAGTTAGTAGCTGAGAGCTTAACCGTTTGCTCCACCCAGGGACTCCACAGCTTTGTTAGGTAGGTACTATTTAACCTAATTTTTCAGATGAGGACATTGAAGTAGCCAAGCTTCCTCTTGGGGAAAAGTGATTTTGACTAATGCTTTCCAAAATTCCCCAAGGACTGAACATAGCTGCTCCAACTTCCAGGGAGTGGCAGTCACTAGGGCCTCACAGCTCATTTCCCAGAGAAGTAGCCCGGTGGACACATGGCTTGCTTGCCCAGTAGCTGAGAGGGAGGGCCAGAACACTCCTTGTGTTTCTGGAGGGAGGGCTAACTTAAGTACAATGTTGTTCTTCCCACTCTCTACCCTGTCGAACCCTCTTCTGGTTGAAAGTTGACCTGGTTCTGTCTCCTTAGCTAGAGAAATGAGATGGGATATAGAGTCTGTAGGGTGAATTAGAAATGAGGGTACTCCCATCAGAGAGACAGTATAGTTTGGGGACTAGGGACACGAACTTTGGCAACAGATGACCTGGGTTTGAGTCCTCACTCCACCACTAACTGGTACCTGGTTTTATCAAGTGCCTACTTGGACCTTTACATAATGTTATGCATTAAATTGTATCCCCTCAAAATATGTGTTATAAATCCTAACCCCTATACCTGTGGTTATAATCCCATTTGGAAAGGTGTTCTTTGTTATGTTAATGAGGCAGTATCAATGTAGGATGTGTCTTGAGCCAATCTCTTTTGAGATATAAAAGGAGAAAATTAAGCAAGCAGAGATGGGGGGAAGCTAGATGCCACATGAAGATCACCCAGGAGCAGAGGCTCAAAAGAGACAGAGACCTTCTCCCAGAGCCAATAGAGAAGGCCTTCCCCTTGAATCAGCACCCTGAATCCGGACTTCCAGCCTCCTTAACTGTGAGAAAATAAATTTCTGTTTGTTAATGCCATCTATTTTGGTTTTTCTGTTATAGCAGCACTAGGTAACTAAGAAACATTATTGCATTTCATCCTCAAACTCTAGGAAGTAGTTATTTTACAGATGAGGACTATCTATATGTTTCTGTATTTGTTCAACAGATATTGACTGAGGGTCTACTCTGGACCAGACACTGTTGTAGGTATAGGGACACAGCCTTGAGCAAAGCAAAAATTCCCTGCTCTCATGGAGTTTTTCGTGGGTATGTCTGGTAGTGGGAGGCTGCTGAGGTAAGCAGTCCTACAATTTTACTATCTCAAAATCCTTTGGAATATGCCAGCAACTTTAGTCTGAGAAATTTGTTAACTTGCAAATCTGAATGACCAGTTAGTCACAATTGGGGCAGACATAACTAGAGATCTTTAAGCTGGAGGGGGCTCCCCAGGTCTCATGGTCCATCTCACTGCACTTTCTCCAGGTGAGGACTCTGAAGTTGAGAGAAGTGAGAGGTCACAGTGAAGGTGACATGAAGGTCACTGTTAGACTCAGGAAGACACCCATGCCTTCTCACCGCATCTAATGTACTTTATTCAACAACATGAATTTAGTGACTTGGGGACCTACTACTGCATACAAGGTACTGTGTTAGATGGGTACCAACAGGCAGTACAGCAAACAAGAGCGTGGGTTCTAGAACCAGACTGCTTAGGTTGAAACCTCAGCTGTATAAACCTGAGCGTTTGATACTTAGACTGAATAAAGTACTCAGTGAAAACAGACCACCAAAGTACGGTGCAAATGGAAACTTCAAGCTATAATAGTCTATGTTCTATCAGAGCAATTCAATATTTGTTTGCAAATGGTGACCAGCACAAAAAAGGACTCACCGATCCAAAAATGTTGCCTCTGAAATCCATACAGAGGTATCTCCTACTCATCACACCTGTTATCACCACGAAGCCGGCATCCTCTGATCTGATCATCAGGGCACCTATGGAGAAAGCATCCATGTCAAGCACTTCCTGAAATACACCTTCGTGAAATCTCCCTGGGTTGATTTTTAACAGTGGTGATGACTGCACAGACCCTCTCCTTGTACTTACTTGTTCAGGTCACTTCTTGTGACCTGCTATATTTGCCTCCTGCTTCACCTTGCCTTGTATGGTGCTTGCGGAGCTCTCAGCATCCTTTCACCTGTGCTGTAACACATGCTTCTCTCTCTGCCTGGAATGTCTTTACTTTCCCCTTCTTTACCTGGCTAATACCTCTTGATATTTGTGGTGGTGGTCATGTTCTTCCAAACCTTCTGCTTTTGTGATTTTTAATCTGTACCAAGATTTGTTTCAAGGATTCAGTTTGTGTACAGAGTCTGATTCTCCACCCAGAGAGCTGAGCAGTAGTCCATGATACATCCATCAGCAAATATTTTCTGAGCACACATTGTGTGTCAAGCACTGGATTAGGATTGCTGTCTTTCTCCCTTCTCTGTTTATTGAAGTCTACTCATCCTTGAAGGAGCCGTGGTGGCGCAGTGGTTAAGTATTTGGCTGCTAACCGAAAGGTTGGCCGTTTGAACCCACCCAGCGGCTCCAAGGAAGAAAAGACCTGGCGATCTGCTACCCTAAAGACTACAGCCTTGGAAACCCTATGGGGCATTTCTACTCTGTCCTGTAGGGTTGCTATGAGTCGGAATGGACTTTATTTTTAAAATTACACCTAAATTTTATTTATTTATTGTTGTAATTAAATGAAGTTTACATTTTAAGTTAGTCTCCCATACAAAAAAAAAATTTTTTTTTTACATACATTGTCAGAATGGACTTTTTTCAACTCATCCTTGAAGGTTAGGCTGCAGTGTCACTACCTCTGTGAATATTTTCTTAATCTCCCTAATCAGAATTAATTGTTCTTTTTTTGTTCAGCTTCTTCAGCACAATGCCTACACCTCTATTAAGAATTTCACTCACCTTGGGTTAATTCAGTTTACATAGCTAGTGCCTCCCCTAGAGTGAGTTGATAGGAGCTATTGGAAGCAAACTGTATATCTTTCCATGTTGAATAGATACCTGGGTTGCACGGAATTTTCTTCTTGGAACTCCATCGATGTCTTTTTCTCACTTGGTGGCGCCCCTTCCAGGTTCAGTCCCTGATGGTCTTTCAGTGTCCCGTCTCAAAAACTAGTCTCAGACAGCGGCCTGAAACCCATTCATACTGCTGTCGTTAGTTGCTGTCAAGTTGATTCTGATTCACGGTGACCCTATGTGTTACAGAGTAGAACCGCTCTAGGGGGTTTTCTTGGCTGTAATATTTTATGAAAGCAGATCACCAGGCCTTTCTCCTGTGGCACAGCTGAGCGGGTTCAAACTGCCACCTTTTAGGTTAGCGGTTGCATGCAAACAGTTTGCAAAACTCCATACCCATTGCCATTGATTTCGAATCACAGTGACTCAATAAGACAGAGTAGAATTGCCCCATAGGGTTTCCGAAGCTATAATCTTTTTTTTTTTTTTTTTTTGGTACTGTAGATGAAGGTTTACAGAACAAATAGTTTCTCATTAAACAGTTAGTAGACATATTGTTTTAAGACAATGATTAACAACCCCACAACATGTCAACACTGTCCCTTCTCAACCCTGGGTTCCCTATTACCAGCTTTCCTGCCCCCTCCTGCCTTCTAGTCCTTGTCCCTGCACTGTTGTGCCCTATTATGCTCGTTTTGTTTTATGGGGCTGTCTAATCTTTGGCTGAAGGGTGAACCTCGGGAGTGACTTCATTACTGAGCTATAAGGGTGTCCGGGGGCCATACTCTCGGGGTTTCTCCTGTGTCTGTCAGGCCAGTTAAGTCTGGTCTTTTTTTGTGAGTTAAAATTTTGTTCTACATTTTTCTCCAGCTCTGTATGGGACCCTCTGTTGTGATGCTGGTCAGAGCAGTCAGTGGTGGTAGCTGGGCATCATCTAATTGTACTGGACTCAGTCTGGTGGAGGCCGTGGGAGTTGTGGTCCATTAGTTCTTTGGACTAATCTTTTCCTTGTATCTTGTTCTCTTCATTCTCCCTTGCTCCCAAAGCGGGTGAGACCAGTGGCTGCTCACAGGCTTTTAAGATCTCAGAAGCTACTCACCAAGGTAGAATGTAGAACATTGTCTTTATAAACTGTGTTATGCCAATTGAGCTAGATGTTCCCCAAGACCATGGTCCCCACAGCCCTCTGCCCAGCAACTCAGTCCCTCAGGGAGTTTGGACGTTTCTATGGAGCTTCCATGTCCAAGGCTGTAATCTTTATGGAAGCAGACTGCCACATCTTTCTCCTGAGGATCGGCTGGTGGGTTTGAACAGCCAATGTTTTGGTCAGCAGCCGAGTACTTAACCACTGTGCCACCAGCGCTCCTTTGTGCCAGCCAGGGACCTTAAATAATTGTTATGTTTTAAGTGTGACTCCCCATCATGGGGGCTTGCATTTTTAACAAGTATCAATACCTAGTTAAATAACTAAAGTCTGAATCTCTGTTTTGTGGTGAGGGTTAGGTTAGGTCATATAGTGGTATAATCTGAGTGATAATTCAGTAAGACGTCTGCCTCGAATGCTGTTCAGTTACCTGAAATTTTCTGTTAAAATCATTTAGGTCTTTGGGGCCAGCAGAGGGTCCCTATTAATAACAACTTCCATTTGCCCACCACAGAATTTCTGAGTGCATCTTATTTTACTCACAGCTCCAAGGAGTTAGGCAAAGCAGGGATTCTAAGACCCTTTTCTACAAATGTAGCTTGGAGAGGTTGTAAATATCTCCTGCAGTCTGTGCCTAGTAAGTGGTGGCGCCTGATTTAAAAGCCCAAGGCTCCTCCGCTACCCCATGTAGGCTCAATATAAATGTCTTTGAGGAGAGTAAGCAGGCAATAATCAGACACTAGCTGAGTATAGAGCCTTTTAAGAACTGAGATGGGAATGATTTGGGACACAGGAAATGAAGGTGAGCACGAACCCAGAAAGAAGAGAAAGGAAGAAGACGAAAGAGACAATTTAATTTGTTTCCAAGTTTGACTGAGGGTTAGCCATGGGATTTGGGGTCAAGTTGTCCTCCAGGTCTTTTACTACCTGTGTGAGAAGAGAAGGTTCTGGAAGGCATGTGGGGGTGTGGGAGGGGCAGAGGACATTTAATTACTCCAAAATGGTGTCTGCCTAAGTCTCTCAAACGTATGGCTAATTTTGTGGTAAGTCCTGAGAGAAACATAAGGAACATATCAGAAATGGTTTCTGTCCTGATGAATTTTCAGTCTGATTGGGGAAAAAAAATTACACTTAATATTTGTTTTTTGAGAGGTTGCTCTCTAGATACTTTATTTTAAAATTCTCAAAACAGCTTACATTGTTAACAATATTAGTAGTAGTAGTAGTCGTCGTAGTATCTTAATTTAAATGATAAGGAAACTACGGCAGGATTCAAACTCAGGACAGTGACTCTAATCCTCTTCCCATTCCCTGTTGCTTGCCTCTAACAGAAATCATACAAGCATGAGAAGACAAAATCAAGTGCCAAAATAAATACTGCAGGCCATGGGAACCCCAAGTCATGGCGCCCCTGAATGGACCAGGGAAGGGGCACTGAACCAGGAGACTTGGATTCTGCTTCCAGTTCTGCCACTTACTAACCTTTTAGCCTTGGGCAACTCATTTCTCCAGCCTCAGTTTCCTAGCTGTAAAATAAGAATAATGGTAGCTGTTCTGCCTACTTCATAGGGTTACTCTGAAATCAAATGGGATAATAGTTGTAAAAAGTGACTGGAAAGCTGTTGAGCAAATGGAAGACATGATATAGTATGTGACAACCCCATACCTGGACAGTCGTGCTGCCCTGATGTTTGGAGTCAGCATGGGTAGTGTGAATGGCATACCAGTTCCTAGTTTCCATGGGCAGTCCCAATAGAAATCAGCCTGCAGAGGAACTATGAGCAGATTCTATGTGCAGTGCACTGATTCTTGAATCAAACTGACACACACACACACACACACACACACACACACAAAATCAAACCTGTTGCTGTTGAGTCGATTCTGACTCATAGCGACCTATATACAAATTTACACAAGCCAACCTGAAAGAAAATCTAAGAGAGGCAGAATTTCTTCCCTTTGCATTGTCAGAAGACCTGATTTCATAGTCTCTACAGATTCAAGGGGAGAACCTGGCAGCAGGAAGGAACAATCACTCTGGCTAGAACCACTACCTGTTGGAAGGAGGCAGGCTCAATGGACATCTCCTTCAGTGACCAAGGGTATCTTTACGCATATGCCTTGGAAAAGCATGGGATTTGGGGTCAAGTTGTCCTCCAGGTCTTTTACTCCCTGTGTGACCTTGAACCAGATATTTAAGTTCTTTAAACCTCTGTTTTCTCCTATGGAAAATGAAGGTAGTAGAAATATTTACCTCATTTGTTCATCTTGAGGATGTAATGAGATAATTTCTTATCCACTATAAAGCACTTTCTAAATGCTGGTAATTGTTACTATTACCACTTCGCCTCAACCTCTGCTATAAAAGTAGAAAATTATTTCCTCCATTTTATTCTCAAAGCTAGTAAATGACAAATAAGATGGTAGATGTGACGTGCTTTGAGCTCCTCAAAAGGAAGATAATATTATGAAGGATTAAAGATCCTGAGGATAGTTGAGCTTCAAGTAAAGTCAGTTTCAATGGGGAAGTTGGAGGAAGTAAAAATAATAGAATCTAGGAAGTGATAGATAGTAACCAGGGGTAATAAGCATCTCTTTTCTTCTGTTTCCACAAAGCAAGGATAATGGGGCGTGAGAGGGTAGTCTTGTTCATATTAGGAGGTACAGACATTGGAGGGGCCCCCTGAGGTCGGTGTTTGTGAGCCCCAAGGAAGGTTATAGAGTCTCCAAGGCAGATGTTTTCATTTTGTCAAAAACCATTAACCAGTTAAGTTGGGCCCGAAAAACAAAATCTGTTGTTGTCAAGTCAGTTCTGACTCATAGCAACCTAACAGGACAGAGTAGAGCTGTCCCATAGGGTTTCCAAGGAGTGGCTGGTGGATTCAAACTGCCAACCTTTTGGTTAGCAGCCTGAGCTCTTAACCACTGCGCCACCAGGGCTTAGGTTGGGCACTGAACCATTGATCAAGAATTTACTAAAGCAACATAATCAGGTGAACCAGATTTTACTGGAAATGTATAACTAATTAGGAGAAAGATAAAACAAGACAACAAAAAACAAACCAACCCTACACCTTTCCGTCAGTATAAAAGTGTTGCTTTACATTCATTGATGAGGGACTTAGAAATCCTTCTCCAGTCTTTCTAAAGCAGTTGTGCTATCTATCCATATGTACCAATGTTTCCTTTTTCCTTTTAGGTAACTTTTTACGTTAGTGTATACATTTTTTGTTTCCTTTTTTTTTTTTTTTGATAATACACATGATAATGGATTTGAATGGTACAAGAGTTTATATGTACCAGGAATAGTAGGTCTCTCGGACCCTGCGTTCCCCTCCCCAGTTCAGAGACACAATGCTTATCTGGTGTCTATATGAGACAAAATAAAATCACACTTCTATAAAAAGAATCTGAAATCCATTAAATTCATTTTGCTGCTTCTTAGTCTTTTTAAGGCACCTCAAGTACTCAGTGGGGCCCTCTGGGCCTGACTCCTGGTAGATACTTGAAGACAAAATTTCTACAATTGGGACTGCTCACTAAGTAGGCTGTGCTCCGCACACACGGCACCACTCACTGCACCACCATAGCTGGCTTGGACTGCTTTACTCAATCCTGGTTAAGGAGAACATGTCTTTGAGGGGTCCTTTCAGCAAAGGGATTCCATGATTCTAGGTAAGTTTCCATCTATGGGAATCAAAATGATTTACCATAATGCACTCTCCAGCATTCTAAATCACATAGAGCCTTGCAATCGAAGTAAGGATGACCCTCCACTAGAGGTGCAAAATTGTACTTCCTACAGGTCTGATAATGAGCTGGGGGACAATATGAGATGATAGACTATGAGGTTCTTCAAGGTTGGGGCTGTGTCTTCTTTTGCAATCACACAGCTTTGTATTAATGCCAGACATGTTACAGGTTCTGTTAAACATCAACTGAATAAAATGAGCAGCACTTTGGATCTATCAGTGTATCCTGATTTATTTCTGACTTTTTCCAGTGGACTCAAATCTTAGCTTCCAAGATGTTGACTCCTGAATCCTACTATATTCCCTTGAACCTGTCTGGTGTTTGGAGAGACCTCCCCCTGCACCTTGCTCCATCTCCTATCACCATCCATTGAGCACTTGAAGAAGTCTGAACTGTTAGCTTTTTGTGTGCATATATCTTGCTACCAGGTTTACAGATTCTTGATTCCTAGCAGAATTATGCCTTGCACACAGCAAAATATTGATTAATTTATTAAAACAATAAAGAACAAATCATAATTCCTATAAGATAAGGAGTTTTGTTTAAACAGAGACTGTAATTAGTCTTTCAATCCTTTAGTTTGATCTACATTGAACAGGTTTACACTTTTCTGCATCCTTAGAGTAATTTTTACATGTTCTTCTAAAGTAGAAGATGCTATATTTTTCAATATCCATCCCCCTGCCAACCCTATGTAAAAACCAAACCCATTGCCACTGAGTCGATTCTGACTCATAGCGACCCTACAGGACAGGGTAGAACTGCCCTTTAGGGTTGACAAAGCTATAATTTTTACAGAAGCAGACTGCCACATCTTTTCTCCTGCAGAGTGGCTGGTGGGTTCCAAATGCTGACCTTTTGGTTAGCAGCTGAGTACTTTACCACTGCACCACCAGAGCTTCTCCCAACCCTTGTAGATACATACAACGAGCCCTCCTTTGAAAATGTAGCTAACTGATTGACTCCTGAGGATTGTGAACCTATTTTCCACAAACATAATCTTTAAAAGGGGTCTCTGGGTGGTGCACACAGTTAATGTGCTCAGCTGCTAAACAGACGTTAGAGGGTCCAGTCTACCCAGAGGTTTCTTGAAAGAAATTCCTGGTTATCTACTTCTGAAAAATCAGCCACTGAAAATTCCATGGGGCACAGTTTCTACTCTAACACACATGGGGTCGCCATGAGTCAGAACAACTTGATGGCAACTGGTAATCTTTAAAAAGATTCCAGTTATTGATACTGAGTGGATACTTTTCAGCTCCATAGAGAAGAATCACCTACTCATACAAAACTGGGCACCTCTGAAGCACCCAATGAAACTGGTTGGATGGATGGATGAGTGTATAGATAGGTGCATGGATGGATTCTCAAAGGACCACCTGATCTAGGTTAGACTCTCCAAGACAACATACCTGAACAATCTGTTTTCAATACTTTTTTCTTGAGAATTTTTTATAAGGCCAGAATACTAGACTTCATCTATCTGTCCTGAGTTCATCTATCCTTATCCTCGGTCTGGTACAGCAAGCTCCTTTACAACCTCCCTAGCTAATCCATTCCAAAGTTCATGAGCTCAAGCTCAGTGCCTATTGCTCTCTATCTTCTCCTCTCAGCCTCCTTACCTTTCTTTCTGTACACTCTGGCTCCTTGGACAGAGCAAAAGGAAAGGGGCTTCTATGGTGGAAAGACGGATTTAGTGAACATGAATTAGGGAGGCGGGAGAATCTTCCCCCTAGTGTTAAAGACCACACAAAATAAGTGGATTCTGGCCAAGAAGCTAGGAGCCTAGATTAGCCTCTGGTGTAGCCCAAAGCATCCCAAGCCCCTTGCTGTGGATGGACAGGAGCGCTCACCCTTCTTCCCGGCCTGAAGCCCCTACTCACTGTAGATGGTCTGATGGGGTGTACCGTCCACATGACCATCCTTGTGGATCTGCAGGTGGTAGCTGTTCCTGGCAGTGGCTGTGTACAGGTGGGTCAGGCCACCCCAGCTGGAGCCGAGCAGCGGGGAGGCGTTGGGATAGGCTCTGACGAGGCACATGCTGCAGGCACTGCACAAGGCACAGACCCAGAGCCTGAGGCGGGCCCCCAACATCACGGCTCTCTGAATGGCTGGAGCCGAGTTTGAAACCTGACACTCCTTCCCTGACTCCGCTGGCCCGTGCCTTCCTGGCCTTTTTCTCCTCTTCTTCCTTGTGGATGTCTGGAGTGAGGATCCGAGGCTGGATTCCCTCCTTTATTCCCTCGGACTTTTAAAGGGTAGCAGCGTGACATCAAACAGGAAAAACTCCACTGTCCACATCCTCTGTGTTGTAATCAGCCCATCTGAAGAGACTGCAGAGACCTCTGGGGATCACGGGAGGCACTTGGGTTCCAGACACACGTGTGTGCATGCGCACACACACACACACAGACACACACACACCCCTCAATTTCAAGCCAACGCTCCAAAAAGTGAATGTGTGGGCAAAAGTTATCTGCAACTCTGGGTTGGGCTGTCTGCTGACCTATCCCACTTCCACCAGGAAATGTGAAGGCAGCCAGCGGTTTCGAAAAAATCCAGCTTCAGCCATGCAGTCAACGGACTCCTACGCAATCAATCTCCCATTGAGTCTACTCATTTTGGTTTCTCTCAGTTCTTTTAATTCCAGTCAGTAGGTTCATATCCAGTGCCTTCTCTGTGCACAACACCAAGTAGGTATTCTGAGAACCAAAACCAGTTGCTGTGGAGTCGATTCTGACTCATGGTGGCCGCATGGGTGTCAGAGTAGAACTGTGCTCCATAGGGTTTTCAATGGCTGTGATCTTTTGGAAGTAGATCACCAGGCCTTTCTTCTGAGGTGTTTTTGGGGGCACTCAAACTACCAACCTTTTAGTTTGCAGCCAAGCGTGGTAACTGTTTGCACTACCCAGTGACTCCAGGTATTTTGAAGGATGGAGAAATACATGACACCATTAGGCAAATGGCATCCTCTGAGACCCCCACCTCGCGAAAGATATGGATGCTGGGGGCAGGGGTAGAAAAACCAAAGTTGCCATCTTGTAAAGATTTCAAAATGGGAAGAAAGAAAAAAAGGCCATACAGTCACTGATGCTTTATCAAATGCCAAGACTTGCTTTCTCGGTTTTCCCAGTTTGGACTGTCTAGGACAACCAAACTGGTAATTTTGCTCTCTCCAATTCTAGGGACACTAATTCAGACATCTCAGGACATTTGGAAGGTTGCTGGCCAAGCAGAGGGGATCAGAGCTCAGCAAGGGTCCCAGGCCTGCAGGACAAGGTGATTCCACAGTCAGTGTCTACCGATGAGTGCCCTGCTCCTGTGACTGGACACTTTCTTACAGATCTGCCCACAGGGAAGCTCCAGACTAAACCTGGGGGCTAGTTCTAGCACATACCATCCAATGGGAAGGAAGCTACTAGAACACATACAGGAAAAGCATATGTACAAGAAGACCACTGCTCTTCCAATTTCCCCCTTACTGAGTACATACCACGTACAGCATTAGGCTAGACATCGTGGTGATATGATCCCTACCTCAAGGAGCTCACAATCTAATGGAGGAGGTAGATAAAGATAGTTAACTATAACACAAAGCATAATGTGATGTGCAACCATACCAAACGCAAACCAAACCCGTTGCCATCAAGTCGATTCCCATTCATTTTGACTCTATAAAACAGAGTAGAACCACTCCACAGGGTTTCCAAGGCTGTAGTCTTTACAGAAGCAGACTGCCATATCTTTCTCCCGTGGAGTGGCTAGTGGGTTCGAACCACCGACCTTTCAGTTAGTGCCAAACTGGGGCTAACTTCACCACTGGGGCTCATTTGCAACCAAACAGGTGCAGGCAAAAAGAGATGGCATTTGTTACCCTACATTCATACAGATTTTTATAAAGTACTTTCACATGTATTAGCTCATTTGATCCTCGCTACAACTCTGTGAGACAGGCTTACTGGACATTACCAATATTTAAATTTTATACACAAAGAAATGGAGATCTTGGGTTATGTCCAAAATCACAAAGCAAATAAACGAGAGAGCTAGGACAAGGTCTTCTGATTCCGTAGGCTGTGTCCCCAATAATAATCATAGCAACAACAACACGTATTGAGAATTTACTATTCCACTTACTGTTCTAAGTGCTTTACTTGCCATAAGTCACTTAATCTTCATAATAAGTCTATGAGGAGGTGCAACTATCACCTTTATAAAGATGAGGAAACTGATGCACACTGAATTAAAATAGCTTGTCTGAAGATATACACCTAATAAGTAGAAGAGGTTGGATTTGAATCTAGGTAGTCTGACTCCAGACCTCTTTGCTAGATGTACAAACCCACACTAAGCTAGGAGCTGGGTAAGAAAGCGCAAGTAGCAACAAGGCAGAGCATCCCTTGTTTTTAATCCGTGCCTTTCCCCAGGACTTGTCTCTAGGAAATGCTGATTGTGCTTGTCTCCCCAGTGCTAGATAGAAGCTTTATGACATTAATAAAACAGTCTTAGAACGGCCACAGAAGGGTTCATAAATATCGTACCACATCTTAGCTAATTAAATAAATAGTTAGTGTTCAGAATTGAAATGCAAATCATTCAGGAACACTTGCTAATTGATAACCCTGTGTCTCCTTTTCTGGTTGCAAGTGGTAGAGAGAAGGGAAGTACCTGTGAAGCAATCTGCAGCTACTGTGAATGTTCTCTCTGCAAGAGAGAAGGGAGGGAAGGTCTTAAAGGAATTAAAAAGCAGAACAAACCAGAGCTTCAAACCGGTTCAAACCTCTGCTGAGAATGTGTATTTCCACCCCAGATATACTGAATCAAAATCTACATTTTGAAGAGATCACCAGGTGACTCTTATGTATAACTTCCTGGGAACTTGTTAGAAATGCAAATTCTCAGCAGAGGTTCAAACCTGAACTAACAGGTTTGAAGCCCTGGAACAAACTTATCCTCAAAGGGCTGACAATATAATTGAACAGAGAAAATATTTGTTGAATACAAGGCAATGTGTCTTGTTGTTGTTAGTTGCCATTGAGTTGGCTCTAACTCATGATGATCTTATGTACATAACAGAATGAAATGTTGCCCTGTCCCATGCCATAGTTTGAGCCCACTGTTGAGGCAAAGTGGGAGAGGTGCTAAATTACTAAGATGTATAAGAAATGCTAACAGAATTCAGAAAGGGGAGAGAGCAGGGTGGGTGGATGTTGGGTCAAGGAGGACTTTGAAAGGAGAGACTTGAGGGGTCTTTGTAGGATGGACAGAGTAAGGTGTCTCCCAGCACCTGCCAAGGCACCATGGGGAGGGAGTGCAGGTGTCTTGGGAAGGAGGATGTGGTTATTTACACGGTTCCTGGAATGACTGGGGTGACCTCCCTGGACGCTTCAGCTTGTGTCATTAGGAAAGAGAATTGATGTGCTAGCTTATTCCACTCCCAAAGACTCCCCACCAAGAAGCAGCCCTGAATGCCTAGCAGCTGGGTCTGAAGGCAGAGCAGCGCTGAGGGGAGTAGGTTTATTCCTGAGGGGAACTGGGGGGTGGGGGAAGAAGCATTCCATTCTTGGTGAGAGGGAAGGAAGATGCAGAAGTTCTCAGCACAATCCTTCCCGTCTGAGATACGGAAAAACTGAGAGGAGGTAAGGATTTGTCTAATAGCACGCAGAGACTGTCTAACTTCCAGGTCCCAGCTGAACTCACTACTAGTTGTTCTCAAATCCGGCCGCCCATTAAAATCACCTGAGGCACTTTAACAGTGTCACTACCCCAGGACCTTAGACCTACGGAATCTGCAGGGGTGAAGCCCAGGTATTTGTAATTTTCCAAAGCTACTTGGGAGATTCAAATTCACTACACTAGAAGTTGCTGATACTAAAAGTACTTATCAATATACAGACTCTGAGTTCCAACCATGCCCTGGGATTAGTACACAGAAATCAAGGCCTCTCAGATGCCTGCTCAATTTCCTGTTCCCTTCGAGGATTTCCACTCTAACTGGGCAGGTTAACATGAAAATGGGCCTTTCTAGGGAATCCTAAGGAGTCCTGGTGGCATGAAGTGCTGACTGCTACTCCAAAGGTTGGTGGTTCAGACCAACCCAGTGGCTCCGTGGGAGAAAGACCTGGTGATCTGCTTCTGTAAAGATTACAGCCTAGAAGATCCTATGGGGCAGTCCTAGTCTGTCACAGGGATCACTATGAGTCAGAATCGACTTGACGGCAAACAGCAACAACACATTTTAGTACTGAATACAGATCAGTATGCTGTGCCTGTAAGAAGCCTTTCCTTGGGTCCTGGAGGATGTGGATGTCTCTCTGCTGCTTCAGAGAGTGAAGGGAGAGCCCGGCATCTGTTCCTGTTCTTGGCACCTAGAGGGCACTCATCTGTCATAGTTTAGGTCGACGATCTGGGAACTAGTGTGGCCTTAGGAGCCACACATGAAACTCTGATAGCAGATGGGAGCCGGCAGCTCAGGGAGAGGCTGCTGGTTTGTGCTTTTTGGATATGACTGTCCTTGGTCTTCAGGTGGCTGGCTGGGCTGCTGCCGAGGGGCAAGTCCCGTGGCAGGTGAGGTTGCAGGGCTCTCTGGTCTCCAGCCTGGCCTGGAAGCCCTGACTCTCGCATCAGGAGAATTTGCCCAGGGAGCTGCGTGGAGGCCTGTGGTCCAGTCTCTGCATTTGCACCCCCAGAACCAAGGCTCTGAATATGGACTGATAAGGGACCGTAGGAATCTATACTCCCACAAGTTCATCCCTCTCCTTCATCTCCTGACTTCTTTTTCTCAGAATCCTCTCTGAGAAGGAAATGGGGAGGGTCATCTCCCCTAGATTATATTCTCTCACAGCAGAGACTTTTCAACAGTTTTCAAAAAAGTAACATTGCCTTGACTGCCATCAGGCTATGATGAAAACATGAGACAGGAATCAAAGTGAAAGAAAGAAAAACCGAGAGATAAAAGAGGAGGTAGTCTAGGGGGGGCTCAGAGATGTTTTCTTTTTTTACTTTTTTTTTTGCAGGGGCGGGTAGGGGCTCTCTCCCAGATGAAAAAAATAAAACAAAACCACTTGCCATCCAGTCGATTCTGACTCTTGGTGACTCCACGTGTTACAGAGTAGAACTGCTCCATAGAGCTTTCTTGGCTACAATCTTTATGAAGCAGACCGCCGAACCTTTCTTCCACAATGCCACTGGGTGAATGTGAACCACCAACCTCTAGGTCAGTAGTCAAGTGCAAACCATCTGCGCCATCCAGGTACCTTCTCCCAGATGAGGCTCTGTCTAAAGGCTCGGTCCCACAGCTGTGAAGACCTGGCAAGCTTCTGCTCCCTACTCCCCCTCTTCACCGTTCTGTCTCCATGTCAGTACTGCTTCCACCACCATCTTGCTTTCTCAGAGGATTAACTCGTCCAGTCCCTGGGTTCAGGCAGGTAGATGTCTAAGCCATTCAGGACAAAAGGCTGTTTCTTCTCTTCTCAAAGTTCTCTGGGGAAGAGTTACAGCCTTCCTCAAATGCCATTCCTATTCTTTGCCTCCTGACAGTTAAAATGCACTTCCTTAAATCCAGTCAGGTTCTTTCTTGCTTACTGTATCCACTCAATCAGCACCTAACTATTCATAGAAAGCCTACTGTATGGCCAGTACCTTGCAGAAAATCTTTAGGGAAGCCTAAGAAGAAAAAGCACAGTCCCAGTCTTCAAGGAGCTTACAATTTGCTAGACCAAATATATTTTATGTGTCCAGCCCTTCACAACCACAATGTACAATTCACATCTGTTGTCTCATCTGAGTCTCAAAACAGCCTGTGAGGTTGGCTGGGAGATGTTTGAAGTGCCTTGCCCAAGAGCATCCTGCCTCCTGATACACACAACTGGTATTGTAGGAAAGGAAAAAAAAAAATCATTCTTTTTCATTTTTTTAAATTGTACTTTAGATGAAGGTTTTCGGAGCAAATTAGTTTCTCATTAAACAATACACATATTGTTTTGCGACACTGGTTGCCAACCCCACGACTTGTCAACACTCTCCTCTTCTCGACCTTGGGTTCCCTATTACCAGCTTTCCTGTCCCCTCCTGCCTTCTCGTTCTTGCCCCTGGGCTGGTGTGCCCATTTAATCTCATTTTGTTTTATGGGCCTGTCTAATCTTTGGCTGAGGGGTGAAGCTCAGGAGCGACTTCAGAACTGAGTTAAAAGGGTGTCCGGGGGCCACACACTTAGGGTTTCTCCAGTCTTTGTCAGACCAGAACTGGTCTTTTTTTGTGAGTTAGAATTTTGTTCTACATCTTTCTCCAGCTCTGTCCAAAAAATCATTATTTTTAAAATATGTATTTATCAAAATGTCAATAAATACAGAAATTTGTGAAGCTGAAAGTGAACATCCCCTATAGTTTCCACCCTCCAGAGATAAAATGTTATCAGAGGTAAAATATTGCTGGTTTGGGTTATATTGTTATATATACTTATATATGCACATATAATGCACTTTTGAAAACCAAAATTGAGTTTATACTATATATAGTGTAAGCCCGTTTTGTCCATTCACAAGTCTATTTGACTTTCTTTCCAGGTCAGTATGCGTATCTCTACCTCATTCTTTTTAATGGCCACATTACATTCTGTCATGTTCCATTTGAGAGCAGTCAGTTCTTCTGGAAGCCTCATTTCGTCCATACCATGCTCTGCCCAACAGACTTTTGGGGTTGTTCCCAAGGCCAAAGAACTTTCCACCCACATGCGTGCACACGCACACAGACGCGCCTGCGCGCACACACACATGCATTACACATATGCGTGCATACATACATACATACATACAGGGTGATGGCCCTGCATGGAGTGATCCTGGTGGCTGGGGTCTCAAGGGGGTCACCACAGTTCTCTGTCACTTCAAGAACCTACCACCCCTTAGCTAGAACCAAGATCAATCTCTTCCACTTCCTTACTTCCTCTCCAAATGAGATGTTCCCATTTCTCCTCCCAGGACAAAATTTCCAGCTTACTTTTGTCATAGAAGCCTTTCCAAGGTGGGGAAAAAATGCCCTTGAGAGGACTTCTCCTCAGAGCAGGCCTGTCTCCAACATCCTGGGCAAGGGATGCTAGAACTCAAGCAGAGCGGGACACCCAGGCCTAGGAAGGGTTCAACTCTGTACACAATGTTGAGGTGCTTCTCCAAGGTTAGCTGGAAATGGTTTTCTTGTCTGCTGCTTCTGTCAGTGAGGCCCCAACCTTCCAGTGATCTTACATAGACCACACCTGTCAACACACAAATATTGACATTGATAGGCCAGTAATGACTGTTGATGAGGATAGGCGTTGGAGTGTGATTTACTTAATGCTTTTGAAAATAAGCTTAGATTTTCAAATGTGTAATATGAAACTCTGTTACCAATTTTGAACTTAATACAGAACATAAGAGTTTTTAAAAGAATAGCAAATGTTTGAGAGTATTTAATTAAAACTATGCATGTCTGGGAGTCCGTGCGTGGTGCAAATGGATAAGCACATGACTAATAGCTGAAAGGTTGGCAGTTCGAACCTACCCAGAGGCACCTTGGAAGACAGCCTGGCAATCTGCTTCTTAAAGGTCATAGCCTTCAAAACCTATGGACCAGTTCTACTCTGCACACATAGGGTTGTTACAAGTTGGAACAGACTTGATACCAACCAACACAACAATAATAATGCATGTCTGAGTGTTTACTTAGAGGTTTACATTTTTCAAGAGTATAAAACAGCTGTACTGAGTAAACAAATTCTGAGGAACGTTGGAAGAGAGGCCAGATGTATGGTGACTGAAAAGAGACTGCTACAAGAACACTGAAGAAAGAATGGCTAGAAATGAAAAGAAGCAGAAAAGTGCAGAACTACAATGGTGGTTCTGTGGTAGAATCCTCGCCTTCCATGTGGAAGACCTGGGTTCAGTTCCAGCTCCTCAAGTATAGCCACCACCCATCCATCAGTGGAGGCTTGCGTGTTGCTATTATGATGGCCAGGTTTCAGTGGAGCTTCCAGACTAAGATGGACTAGGAAGAAAGGCCTGGCAATCTACTTCTGCAATGAAGACCCTGTGGGTCACAACGGGTTTTCTGCAACTGATCTGCAATTATGGTGGGGATTGCACAGGATCAGGCAGCGTGTCATTCTGTAGTGCATGGGCTTGCCATAAGCTGGGGGTCGACTTGGTGGTAGATAACAACACCACTCAGTAGGCACAGGTAAGTCAACGACCAAGAGCACCATGTGGGAAATGCTTTACACAGTGAGGACTGCTCTGCAAAATGCTTGGCTCCAGAGTTGAACGTATGCAATTGATACATTACATATGGTAACTTGTGGGTAGGTGTCACTTAGTCCAATGCCAGAAGTTGCCCAATGAGGAGAGCTGAGTACAGGGAAGACCCAGAAGGCAAAGAACTGGAGCACAGGGCATTTTTAGGGCAGTGAACCTCTTCTGTATGATGCTGTCTTGGTGGACACATGACATTATGCATTTATTAAAACCCATAGGATTGTACAACGTACAGAGTGAGCCCTAACATAAACTATGAACTTTAGTTAATAATAATGCATCTATGTACATTCATCAATTGTCACAACTGTCTCATTAATGCAAGATGTTAATAATAAGAGAAACTGTGTGTGGAGTTATATAGACAGAAGGTATATGGGAACTTTCTGCTCAACTTTTCTGTAAGCCTAAAACTGCTCTAAAATACAAAACCCATTGTTGTCAAGTTGATTCCAACTCATGGCAACCCCATGTGTTACAGAGTAGAACTGCACTATAAGGTTTCCTTGGGGGTAATATTATGGAAGCAGATCACCAGGCCTTTCTTCCACAGCACCATTGGGTGTATTTGAACTGCCAACCTTTAGGTTAGTAGTCAAGCACAAACCATTTGTGCCACCCAGGGACCTCTGAAATATAAAGTCTATTAAAAAGAAATGCATGAGAGCAAAAACTCAGCAACAGTGTTTGCCTGTGTAGGTGTCAGGATTTAAACACTACCTGGAATGGTTCATCCCAGAGTCAGATAAACAAAGTGTGCTAAAACAGCATATGTTTCACTGCATACAGTTAGGTACCTTTCATTCCTTTAAAATAAGACACAAGTAAATCTCTCACCCATCCCTGTCACAATATGTCAGCTTCCCTGTCAAAACTGGAACCCATTTCTTTTTAAATCTGTTTGTGCAACGTTGGGCACACTACTCCCTCTTTCTGCACCTACGTTTCCTCAGCTGTAAATCGGGAAGAGGGGATGAAAAATGAAATAATATCTAAACTTCCTCTCAGCTGTTAAAGTCTAGGAGCTTCTCCAGGGGTAGGATGCAGATTTGTCCCCCATCCCTCCCAAATTCTTTGCTTTATCACCTGCTACACTTGATCACCTGCATGTTAGTTACCCACTTTGCAGAGGGTGAATGGGAGTGTTTAAATTTCCTGCTATTGGACTTGTTTTTCTCCCCTTGCTTTGCTTAAAATGTCCACACTGGATTAGGAATAAACACAAGGAAGGCAGATTCACCACCCAGTCAATCTCAGCCCAATACCTTTACTCAAAAGTAAATCTAAAAAAATAAATAGAACCCTCATTATACATTCCAAAACTAAATACAAATGACTTCTGTAATATCACAGAATCCATGTTACTGCTCTCTCACCTTTGGTGCCCATAACCAGAAGCTTATTTTGCCAGGACGAAAAAAAGGGTTATAGAACCTCAGATCACCTCAGCTGGAGACCCCTAGTAAACTGAAGGTAACAGAAGATTTGAAAGCAAAAGGACACAGGAGAAGGCCAGGCAACTGATCAATAACTGCAGCCTCGACTCCCTTTTCCTTCCTTCTCAACTCCTCACCCCCCTCCTCTTTTCCGCTAATACCTCCCTTACTGGAAACCTCTCCTGGCCTCCACCTCTCGAGCTGTGGGAGATAAGACCACACGTGTCCCACGGTGGGGGAGGCAGAGTCTGTGTGAAAGATTTCACAAACGACTCACTTTGGGTGATAAGAGCAGGCTTATGTTTGTTGCACTCAGGACAAATCGAGGAGTTAGGTTGGATTTAGAGGAGAGGGGCGTGGGGGCACAGCTTTTGAATTAAGGATTCTCAGTGTAAGGTCTGTTAACACCTTAACTGTTGACAACACCCCCTCCAAACCCTACAGATATTCCCATGTCCGGGGGTCTCCTTGACTGTCCTTCCTTTCTCTTCATTACTCTTTACTCTCCAAGAAAAAGAAAATTATATTATTTTTGAAAGGGGCTTTTTAACTCTTTAAAATACTTTCATGATGGTTACCTCCCGTGTCCCTCACAAAAATAGAGTACTGGGAGAGGCTTCTAAGACTTGCAGCACTTCCCCTAAACTGTTATTCCCACACAAGAAACCCAAACCTGTTGCTGTTGAGTCTATTCTGACTCATAGCAAATCTACAGGGCAGAAGACAACTACCCCATAAGGTTTCCAAGGCTGCAATCTTTAAGGAAGCAGACTGCCACATCTTTCTCCCATGGAGCAGCTCGTGGGTTCGAACTGCTGACTTCGTGGTTAGCAGCTGAGCGCTTAACCACTGTACCAGCAGTGCTCCTTCCTACAAGTCGGTATCAAATCAAGGGTCCTTCTGACTGGCCAGACTGGAGCACTTCGTGTTCCCTGCTGGAATGACCAAGTCTCCCTAGCTTTCCCATTCTCCCCGGGGGCATTCCCACCTCGCTCCCCCTTCTGCCTTTCTAAATCAGAAACCCACCTGGAGTTTTCTGAGCTGGGACATTTGTGAATCTGAATCCATTCCTTTACCTCGTCATTTTCTTCCCCGTCCTGCCAACTACCCCTACCAGGGCAGTCAGAGTCCCTTCTTCCCTCCACTCTCCTCTTTGTGGGAGTCATAGGAATGCAGAGTCTCAGAGTTGGATGCCAGGCATCTTGGAGATCATCATTCTTGCTTGTTTTTACAAAGAGGAAAATTGATGTCCAGAGGTGACTTGCCCACGGTCACATGTCAAAAATTAGTAGCAGGGCTTGGCATTAGAACCAGGCTTCTGACCCTCAGCAAAGAGTCCCTTGCACCACACCACACCACACCACACCGTCATTTAGTCATTGGAATAAATTCATTGGAAAGCAATCAGGCCACCTGGGTTCTGAGCCTACCTCAAGCCTAGCTGGTGATTTTCTTCCTCTGATTTCACACATGTCCCATGCCTCAGTTGTGCCACTTAAAATAGGAGGTGTGACGGAGATCAAGGAAGTCACATTTGGGCATTGATGAGCTATTTGTGAACAGACCCATCCTTCTCTCCCTAGTCCTAGCGCTGGCTCAGGGATCTAAAACTTACCAGAAAACAAAAATAAAAAACAAAACCAAACCCGCTGCTGTGGAGTCGGCTAACAGCAACCCTATAGGACAGAGTAGAACAGCCCATAGGATTTCCAAGGCTGTCATTTTTACAGAGGCAGGCTGCTACATCTTTCTCCTGCGGGCCTGCAGGTGGTTTCAGTTAGCAGCTGAGTGCTTAACCACTGGGCGACCAGGGTTCCTTTCTAAAGACTTAGTTCACCATAATTTCACTTTCCCATCTCAGGGACATTAACACCTCTTAGTGCTTACAGTGGAAGTTTTGGAATTATTTCTTCCACAACTACTTCATCTCTGGCCCTGATCTCCCTTTATCAATTTATATGGTGTAAAGGAGCCCTGATGGTGCAATGGTTAAGTGCTCAACCGCTAACCTAAATGTTGGTGGTTTGAACCCACCCAGTGGCTCCAAAAGAGAAAGACCTGGTGGTCTGCTTCCCTAAATATTAAAATCTTGAAAACTCTATGGGGGCAGTTCTACTCTGTCACATGCGGTTGCTATGAGTTGAAAATCGACTCGATGCCATCTAACATCCACAGCGGAGAGAGCAGACTTTGGAGGCAGGAGTCCTGGTTATGATCTTAGGCAAGCTTGTCATCATCTGTATGGATCTCATTCCTGCCCTTTGCTGAATAAAGGTATTCAACTAGAAGAGACGTTCTTTGACGCATATCCACTTTGAAATCTAACTCAGCCTATAGTCATGGTTACACTAGATGTTTCCTCATCATTGTCATTGCTATACCTAGAAAACTGGCTGCTAAAGGTCAAAAATTATTTTGCCTTTTTACAAATTTTTAACAATTTGTGTCATCTTGGTTGAGGCATTCTAACAATCTCTAGAAGCCTCATCTTCCTTATCCACCAACTAATTGCAATTTTTTTTTGAAGCATTTATAATTCTAAGATAGAGCTTCCTGTACTCTGTCCTGGAAGTCCTCAGTGGGTGACAGGCATGTAGGGGCACTGGCCCTCTCAGCCTACAGTGGCTAGACCCTCTGGGATGGCTGCCTCTGGGTCTTGAGCATCCATCATGCCATACAGATATTACCATTTTCTGTGTGGGCCATGACAAGAAAAAGACTGGAAAGCCCTTCTCTTAGATAAATGCTGTAGTTCCAGGTATAATAACCACAGTGACAAAGTGCTTTCTCAGCACCTCTCATACTTAGGCCACAAATAACCCCATGAAGGAGGCAAGGGCTGTATTATAACAGGAGATGATTAAAGGATATGCCCAAGATGACCCATAATTGAAGCTGGAACTCGACCCCAAGCTGTTCAGTTTCATGGAATGATAGAAGTCAGCCCTAACGTTTGTACAAAACTTACAGCAGCTTACAAAGAACTTTCCAAACTGTATACTGGATACAGAGCATCCTCACATGCATTGTCTTCTTAGATCTTTCCAACCACTCCATGAGATATTGAGAATCCCCATCTGACACAAGACGAAACAGAGGATCAGTTTGTGACTTGCCCAGGGTCACACACCTAGAACTGGGAGTCAAACCCAGATCTTCTTATTCCGAATTCAGAGCTCTGTCAATGACACCACACCCCTTCTGTGACTGTCTCTGTTTTCAAGACCATGCCTCCAGGACTGAAGCCACCAGGACTGGAACGTGGCAGAGGACAGTGAGAGGAGAGGTATGGTTATTTGGTATACTGGGCACAAGCTCTCCTCTGTCAGTTCTGGATATTGGTTCTTTTCTAGGTGAGGGAAGAAGGAGCAATGGCAGAGTCCTCCGCTACTCTGTCTGCAGGGATTTGCCAAGCTTCTGTCAACTTCAGTTATCCCACCCTGCTCCTTTGTCTAAAACCAGAGGCAAGACAGGGATGTTTCCAAAGCTAGGATTCTGCCCAAGGAAGCAACAACAGAAACTTTGATCTGCAGAAAAGATGTGTATGTGTGTGTGTGTGTCTGTGTGTGTGTGTGCACGGGTGAGCGTGCAAGTGTGCACACACAGCTGCCTGAATTGATTGGTGCTCAAACGTTGCCCAAAGGGACCCAGCCCGCCCTCTCAGGATGCCTGGGGCTTGTCACGCAGCCCACGTCGGGGAGCAGACATCCTGGTTCCCACTCACCTCCGCAGAGCCTGTGACCCAGGCCAGCCCACCATGTTTGGGACTCTGCACATCCGGTTCCGTGTTATCTCAGGATCCTGGGTCTCCTTGGCTCCTCTGCCCTGCCTCCTCCCCTCCCTGTGGACACGTAGCCACCACATACTTCTCGGAGGGCTATTTCTAGCTGAGGGGCCGGTAATTGGGTCCCAGCCTGTCAGGTCAGGTCGTCTGTGTGGCGCAGCTGGAACGGTCGGCCTGACACGTTGTGGGTTCAGCAGAATGCAGGATGTTGGGGCTTCCGGAGGCAGGCATCCCCTCAGCCTGCTGGAGGTCAGGGTCGCTGAGACGTGGGGGTGGGGGACAGACAGGATGTTTCTGCCACATGGCTGGGAGGAGCGGGCGTCTACAGGAGAGGCTAGAATTTGCCTCCTCACACCTCTAGCGGTTCTCTGTACCCGGCCCAGTGCAGCACTCTCCCCGGAAAGAAATCATTTTCGGAGAGAATCATTTTTCTTCAGTGTAGCTGAGTTAACAGAGCCCTGTGGTTGAATGCAGGCCCCAGGGTTAGGCAGTCTAGGTGAGAAAGTGAACTATGATACCTACCGGCTGTGCTACCTTGGGCAAGTTGCTTCACCTCTCTGAGCCTCAGTTTCCTCATCTGTAAAAAAAAGGAGATAATAAATGTACCTGCCTCATATATTGTTGAGAGAATTTAGTAATATGACACATATGGTACTTAGTTTCATATAAAGTGGTCATATAGATCTGCTTGGCCTATGGTAAATGCTTATTGTTTTCTGGGTTGGCTTTTTGTTGTTTTCCCCCTTTCTAAGTCTCAATCTGGTATCACAACTTCCAGTAGTTCCTACATGGCTCTCACCTCATAACAGAATTCCCCACAGGTGACTTTCAGAGTTATTGTGTTTCTGATGCCTGGCACATTTTAGGTGCCTAATTAATGTTCACTCAGTGAGTGAATAATTCCTCCCTTAGCTCCATATGATGAAAGAACACTGAACTTGGAAAGAAAACAAACAAACAAAACAAAACAAAACCAAGGTTCAAATCCCAGCTGTACCTCTTTGCTAGTGCTGTGACCTGGCAAAGGTAGCTTGAACACTTGTTCTCAATGTCCTTCAGTCTCCTCATCTGCCAAGTAGGGATAATGACTCCTTCCCCATTTTCTTCCCAGAGTTGACAGGCCCAGTGAACAAAGGGTGTGAGAGGCTATGCAGTTTATGGCAGATTATTCTTTATCTCCAATTAGTCCACATTTCAGATTTCCCACTCCAAGAAAATAGATCTGTTCTATTTAACCCCTGTTCACATGGTCAAGTTCTTACCCAGCACTGAGGTTTACCTTGGCTGTACTAAAGTCTCTTCCTTCCTTTTCCCTTCTCTCCCTCAAAATATTTGCTCCCTTCAGAAATGATCGAACTTCCCTCATAGAAGAAGCGTTCCCCCACCAGCCTCACCCAAAGGCGTTCCATTCAACCCATCACCCCAACGCTCCCTGTACAGAGGTGTTAACCAAGACCAGTTGCCGTTGAGTCAATTTCGACTCATGGCGACCCCTTGTGTGTCAGAGTAGCACTGTGCTCCATAGGATTTTCAATGCTGATTTTTCAGAGGTAGAGTGTCAAGCACCTCTGGGTAGACTCAAACCTCCAACCTTCTGGTTAGCAGCTGAGAGATTTAACTGTTTGCACCACACAGGGACTCCCATGTTCTTTTTCTTTGGGCATGTTCCTATATTTTTTTGAGGAATTCATCCATTCAACTAGTATGGTGACCATCTAGGGACTTTTCACTCGCTTGGTGTCTTTCAAAGCAAGCCCACATGATCTCTTTTGAACTTTACTTTGTGGGGAGGTAACACTGCTACAATTACTTTCATTTTATAGATGAGAAAATTGAGACCTAACAGAAGTTATTGACTCCCTCAAGGTCTCATAGCCCAGTTATTCAGTCTTCTTTGCATTACAGCTGAGGAATTCTGAAGGTGAGGTAATATACACCAGGGTTCTTCTGATGAGTCACATGTTATGGGAGTTTAGACTTCATGTCTGACAGATCGGAGTGTTCCAAAACCTGCTTGCCCTCTTATTGGTTATGAGCTTGGACAAATTACTTGGCTTCTCTGAGCTTAGTTAATTTGTCTGTAAAATGGGGAACACATATGCAAAGTACCTGGCCCATAGTAGGTACCCAGCATTCCCTTACATTCCTCGTATTTCCTCAAAGCACCCAACTGTCTCTAAAAAGTGTGAGCACATTGCATTATATTGCCATTCCAATGCCCATAAAGGTCTTTAAAGATAAGGTGAGCTGAATATTTGTCCAGTTATTGAACGATTATTTATTGAGTGCCTAATATATGCCAGATACTGTGCTAGATTCAGAGATACATGGGTGAAAAGACATTGTCCTTGCCTTCAAGGAGCTTACAGTGTAGTGGCGAAAGGCACCTGCTAAAGAGATAACCACTCTCAGTGTGATTTGTTCCATGAAGGAGGTGGATTCAAAGGGTTCTAGGAACCCAACAGAAAGAATCTCTAAACTGGCCAAAGGAAGTCAAGTTGGACTTCACAAAAGGGTTGATAGTTGAGCTGAGTTCTGAGAAAAGTAACAGCCAGTTCATTAAGTGTGATATTGGCGAGAGCATTTTCAAAAGGGAGATCACATGTGGAAAGGCATAGAGTCGTGAAAGAACATGGCATCTTTTGAGAGCTGTAAGACTTTCCATATAGCCTTGGGTGGTACAAACGATTAACATGCTCAGCTGCTAACTGACAGGTTGAAAGTTCGAGTCCACCCAGAGGCATCTTGGAAGAAAGTTCTGATGATCTACTTCCAAAAAATCAGCCATTGAAAACCCTATGGAGCATAGTTCTACTCTGACACACATGGGGTTCCCATAAGTTGGAAATAACTCGATGACAACTGGTTTACAGTATAAAAGGAGGTGTGGAGTATTGGGGAATGAGGGTGAAGAGGTGGGTGGAAGTTGGACTGCAAACAGGGTTGTATGGCGTACTAAGGATTTAGATTATAACCCTTGGCCTATGGGGAGACCCTGGAAATTTTGAGCAGGGAATTGACACGATTAAACTTGTGTTTCAGAAGGATCATTCTGATAGCAATGTGGTGAGTGAATTTGAGGGGCAACAAGACTGTATTCAGGGAGATCAGTCAGAAAATTATGGAAATATTCTAGCTGAGAGATGTCAAAAGGCTGAACTAAAGCAGGGGCCAATTAGGGCTAGAAAAAATACATGTGATTATGAGAGATCTTTAGAAAGAAGAACCCATAGGAATGAAAGATGGATTGGACATGGGAGTGAGAGAGAGGGGGGAGTCAAGGATGATCCCTGAGTTTCTGAGTTGAGTGTTTTGAGGGGCTGATGGTACCCTCTCCAGGCTAGAGAATACCAGAAAGGACTCAGTTTGGTAGGAGAGATGATGGGTTTGGTTTTGTTGGGCTTGTGATGCATTAGAAGACGTGTGGCTCTTAGGAGAGAGATCAGGCCTGGAGGCAAAGAAATGGGAGTAATTTTCATCCTGGCGATAGTCAAAGCAATCTCAAAGATGAATCATCCAGGGAGAGCACATGGATTAAGAAAGGGAGGCCCGGGATAGGATCCTGGGGAATATCAACATTTAAGAAGAGAGTGAAAGAAGAGGAGCCCATAAAGAAGACCAAATGTTGGTCATGGAGTTTTGGCTGAGATACCTGAGTACTTGATTCCTTTGGTTGTAGTGGATTCCAAAAAGATAGAAGATGCCACAGGAAAATCAATGTCTTTATTCTTCCCCAATCAGCTGTGCGGGGCAGTGTGTGAGCCGTGAGGACCACACTACTTTTTTTGTTTGTTTGTTTTTATTTTTATTATTTATTTTTTTATTGTACTTCAGGTGAAGGCTTACAGAACAAATAGTTTCTCATGAAACAGTAGTACACATGTTGTCTTATGACATTGGTTAACAACCCCACAACATACCAACCCTCTAACTTCTCAACCTTCTTTTTTGGTGAAAATACACATAGCCAAAGATACACCATTTCAAAAATTTCTACATGCACGGTTCAGTGACACTGACTATGCTCTTCCAATTGTGCTGTTATTCTCACTTAAGATGAAGGCTTACAGAACAAAATAGTTTCTCATTTAACAGTTACTACAAATCTTGCCCTGTGACAATGGTTAACAATCTCACAACACATCAACAATATCCTTACTCAACCTTGGGTTCCCTATCACCGGCTTCCTTGTCCCCTTCTGCCTTCTGGCCCTTGTCACTGGACTCCTGTACCTCGTTAGCCTCATTTGGCTTTACGGGGCTGTCCACTCCCAGGCTGAACAGTGAACCTCGGAGGTAACTTCACCACTGAGCTGAAACGGTGTCTGGGGGCCATACTCTCGAGGTTTCTCCAGTCTCCTTTAGGCCAGTAAATCTGGCCTTTTTTTTTTGTGAGTTAAAGTTATGCTCTGCATCCTTCTCCAGCTCCGAGGACCACACTACTTTTAACTGGAGGTCTTGACTAAAGACAGATGGAGGTAGCTTTCTTCTCAGCCTCTTTCTCTAAGCTTCCATTCTGCTCTTGACACATTGGGGTTTTTACTTCTTCAATTGACAAAGGAGAAGATAATAAAGACATTTAAATAAAGGCAAGAATTAAGGGCTCCTTTCCTAAAAGCTGGAGCAGAGCTGATCTAGCCTCTTCTCCCTCCAAGCCAGCTCTAATGTCCACCAAGCTGCTAAAAGGGACAGAAACAGAAGAGGAGGAATAGAAGGGATCTTAGTGACTGAAAAGAAGGTGCAGTGCAATTCATTCCAGGCCACTTCTATGTATAGTTTCTTTATTCCTCCTTTCAAAAAACTCTAGCTGCTAGTACCGGGACACCAGTATACACTCCTGAGGGGGAAGAAGCCTTATTTTGTTGACTCATATCTTTGTTTCCATTCCTGGGGATGGAGTGAAGAGGAAGTCTTCAGCTCTCTCTAGAGATCAGAGTGTTTTCTTAATTACAAGGAACGAAGGCAAGTAAAATGGGGAGTGGCATGTTAAACGGAAGTCAAAAGATGCAAGGTTTCCAGAAAGAGAACATGATCAAACATGAGAAATGCTGCAGGGAGGTGACATAAGCTAAAGGATTTGCAATTTTTCATTTTTGACCTTGCAAATAACTGTTTCAATGGCGTAGGATTGGAGGCCAGAGATTGTGTTGGGTTGAGGACAGAACAGGGAATAAGGAAATGGAAATAGAAGTAGACTGTGGAATCCTTTTAATGCACAGAAGGACAATTATAGGAAGGGAGAAAGAATGACATTCCAAGCTATTTGTTTAAGAAATTAAAAGGGAAAGTGCTATGTTTATCAGACCACAAAAAGAAAATTTTTAGAGAAACATTACTGCCAGTCTTCATTTGCCTTGTTTGTTCCCATCATAGGACTCTCAGCCTTGGGAGACTTAGAGGGCCAACAGCTGTCTGTCTTCTCCAATTAGGAGAGTGGGAAATTGAGGACTCTGTTTTGAATTTCAAAAATTACTTCCTCCTTAATATGCCCAAGTGACTTATAGTTTAATAAGTTTTGCAAAACCAGAGAATTCGATTTAGAAAACAAAGCAGTTGCTGTGTACTGCAGTAATATATGTCTGTGACATGATCCCAGCACTTCTGTTTATCTGTTGAGTAGAGCTCCTCTGTGCTACATATGGGACTTCAGTGGTAAAATAGACAGCCACAGCCTCTGCTCTCCAGGGAGTAATGTCTAGCAGAGAAAAAAGACAGGTTTATAGATAACACTGAAGTATCATGAAGGTTACAATAAGGATAGAACACAGACCCACGACAAAGTGTGGCAATGGACCCCATCTAGGCATACCAAAACCAAACCTGTTGCTGTCGAGCCAATTCTGACTCACAGCGACCCCTATAGGACAGAATAGAACTGCCCCATAGACTTTCCAAGGAGCCTCTGGTGGATTGGAACTGCCCACGTTTTGGTTAGCAGGCAAACACTTAACCAATGCACCACCAGGGCTCCATCTAGGCATAGGGGTCAGAGAAAGACCCAGAGGAAAAGGTGATGGCTAAGGTGAGATCTGAAAGATGAGCAACTTTGGAAAATACGGAAAAGTAGCGGGGGAAAAACATCCATAGCCTCCCTGAACATAGATAATTATTTGATAACAACTTGGCGTGTTTTATTCTGATATTTCTTTCTTTCTTGAATAGTTTTTTGTTTTGTGAAAATAATAGTTGCTCAGTCATAATTAAAAAAAAAATGTAAGAAGAACAAGCTATAAAAACCCTTACCACCCATAAGAATGAATATTTTCCCAGACTACTTACAGGCATATGTATGGATAGAATGATAGCCAGAAATAGAGACAGAAGTACTTTTATGAAAATGGGATCATACCACATATGCTATTTTATATAAACAAAAGTATTTAGTTTAATTTTACTTGGATTTGATGGAAAAAAAGCGAAACTGATGGAATTGGTGAACTTTCTATAAATGTGTCTTTTGCACAAAAGATATTATTTATATATATGGTCACTATATGCAGATAGTATATAAATTCACAAATTTGTAACAATAAATATATAATTTTATATGCAGATAGTATAATAAAATATTTCTACACTTAGGAAAATAGATCATGAAAATATGAAAAACATTAAGAGGTTAGAATCACTGCCTGTGTATTTTTGGTTACTGATTTAAATTAGGCAGTTTAGATTAAGTCTCTGCTATGAAAAATAAGATCATTAGTGTCTCCCACACTTCCTCTCGCTCTCTCCTCCCAGCAACTCCCTAATTTTGTTAATTATATGATTAGTTTTACATGGTCAAAATTTACCAAAAAAATTTTTCAAAGTTAACATTATCCAAATTTGTCCTGTAATCATAATTTCTAAAGTTGCCTGGTCTTTCTTTGGTATCCAGTTGTTCTAGTCCTTACCACCAGTACTTTTTCACTTGTTTCTCTTTTCCTGAATTTTTTACTTGATTCATCCTTAAAAAGAAAATTTTCTTATCAAGTAGGTTTGTGTGTGTGTGTGCGTGTGTTATTTTTTCAAGCAGGGATCATGGGTGCTGTCTTCCTAAATTCTTTCAGGTTTGAGAAATTCTACTGTTTGTCTTTATATTGAATGACTTCTTGATGATGATAATTTTGGCCACCATTTTCTTTTGCTCAAAATTTTGTAACTATTGCTCTGTTATTTTCATTGTATATGTTTACTTACTCAAGTATTTTCCATTATTTAACAGGATTAATATTGCTACGGTCAGCTTGATTTTTCTTCATTGTAGGTGAATTCTTTTTATGCTTAGCAATTTTTTTTTTTTTTTTGAGGAAGGCCTTACTAACTGCTAGGCACTGTTTTAACCAATTTTGATATTTGAGTTATATTAATTAATTTAACATTTCATTACATCTTCAGGATGACTAAAGAATTTTTAAGTTCAATAAGTTAACAAGATATATTTTGGTTTTGAAGGTTCTATGTCAGTTTTTCGTGGAACTACTGTGTACTTTCAATCCGCTAATTTGATTTTTCCTGCATTTCAAGGAAAATTCTTGTATCTTTGAATACTTCTCTTCCATTTCTTGGCTTTTCTACTTAGGAACATCAACTACCCTTATGTTTGGTCTTTTTCCATCCTTCATATTTATTGTTTTCTTTCTAATTGCTTTCAGTTCTTTTCTCTGTTTTCTGCAGTCACTGGCAGTAGCTCAAGCCATTCCACTGACAAGTAATTTTATATGCAGCATATCTATTGTTTCTTGCTGCCTCATATTAATTTATTCCTTCTATAATGATGTTGTTTGGTTCTCATTTGTTTCCTTGGTTCTGTAGCCCAGACAACAGCTAAACATAACTAAGTAAATTACCCTATCGGATGACACATGGAGCAGAGGAATCATCCCAGGTAATCCTTACTCAAACTCCTGATTTACAAAATTGTGAGATACACCAAATATTTGTTGTTTTAAGATATTAAGCTTTAGGGTGATTTGTTGTATAGAAATAAATAACCAAAACAACTAAAAACAACTCTATAAATAATTTCACATTCTGATTTTTTAAATTAACAATACATCCTGATCACTTCTCCCAAGTCAATAAGTTATTCATGAAAGTGCTATTTTTTGATGACTGCATAATATTTCATTGTAAGAATGTACTATAATTTTGTTAACAAATCCACTCTGAACATTTAGAATATTTCTAGGTTTTTGGATTATAAGTAAGGAATTGATAAATATCTTTGTACATAATTCTTTGGAAATAAAGTTTTGGCTTCTAAGGCTACAGTCGATCTTTTTTAATCTTTTTTTAAATTCATTTTTGTTGTTGAGAATATACACGGCAGAACACAACACCAATTCAACAATTTCTACATGTACAATTCAGTGACATTGATTACATTCTTCAGTTGTGCAACCATTCTTACCCCCCTTTTCTGAGTTGCTCCTTTTCCATTAACATAAATGCACAGCTCCTTAAGGTTCCTATCTAATCTTTTGAGTTGCTCCTGGCAGTTTGATCCCATATAGATAGTTCTTAAAAGAGCATAATGTTCAAGGTAGATATTATATACTAGTTAAGATAAACTACTGTTTGGTTTTAGAAGACTTCAGGAAATATTTTTAGTTTAGGGTTTAAAGATTATCCTATGCAATAATTTTGAGGGTTCGTCCAGCCTCCATGGCTCCAGAAAATCTGGATTCCTTGAGAATATTAAATTCTGTTCTGCATTTTCCCCCTTTTGATCAGGATTCTTCTATAGAATCTTTGATCAAAATGTTCAGTTATGGTAATCCAGTTCTTTTGGTCTCACAGCAAAGGCGGCAGTTGTTTATGGAGGCAATTAGCCACAAATTCCATTTCCTTCTCCTATTCCTGACTCTCCTGCTTCCTCTGCTCCTTCAGGTGAATAGACACCAATTGTTGTACCTTGGATAGCTGCTAGCAAGCATTTTAAAAAAATAATGCTTGTGTTTTAGGTAAAGTTTACACAGCAAATTTGGTTCCCTTTTTAAAATTTTTATACAAATTGTTCTGTGCCATCGGTTACAATTTTTACAATGTATCAGCACTCTCATTATTTCCATTCTGTTTGTTCTGTTTCCATTGGTCTAGTTTCCCTTCCCCTCCTTGCCTTCTCATCTTTGCTTTTGGGTAACTGTTGACCATTTGGCCTCGTATAGTTAATTGTTTAAGGAAGCATGTTACTCATGGGTAATATTGTTTATTTTTTAAGCCAATCTATTATTTGCTGAAAAGTGACTTTCAGAAATAGCTTCAATTCCAAGTTCAAAGGGTATCTAAGGGGGTTAGTCTGCAAGCATTTTTTAAAAATACTTTATTTTTGCTGTTGAGAATGCATACAGCAAAAACAAATGTCAATTCAAGTTTCTACATGTACTAGAGGAGACAAGAAACGATCTTCTCTTAGAATGTTTGGACAGACCATGGCCCTGCTGATGCCCTGCATTTGGATTTCTGGCCTCCAGTTCTATGAGAGAATACATTTTTATTGTTTTAAGTCACTCAGTGTGTGGTAGTTTGTTACAGCAGCCATTGAAAACCAATATACAACCACTAACAACTTGAGATTTTTTGGCACCTTTCTTTTGAATGCATCTGTGAAATAACATCTCTTCTGTAATTCCTAGTGTGTATGTTTTGATTAGAGGAGCCCTGGTAGTGCAACAGATCAGCGCTCAGCTGCTAACTGAAAGGGCCATGGTTGGAATCCCTCAGCTGTTCCACAGGAGAAAAGACCTGGTGATCTCGTATAAAGATTGCAGCCTAGAAAACCCTATGAGGCAGTTCTACTCTGTCCTGTAGAGTCACTATGAGTTGAAATCGATTCATGGCACGCAGCAATATGTTTTGGTTACTACATTATTAAGGCCTTAATGTGTATGTACATCAGGAGAGGGCACTTGACTTTAGTAACAGAATGGAGTTATTTGCCTTTCTGTGCAATGACTGAATGCTCCAGAGTCAGCAAAAGATAGGAAATAAGAATTTGCTTAGAACTTCATCAGTCTCAGCTCACTTCTAGCATTAAAACAAAACAAACCATTCATTTGATATAACAAGACCCATAAACACAAGTCAAACTTCATCTGACACTCAACCCCCCAAAACTGCACTGGATGAAGAGCGAGCAGGGGTGGACTTCATGAGAGACTATATGCTGGTCTTCAACACAGCCCTGAGGGATTGCAAAGGGCCATTTTGGCTCTGCACTTTGTCCTACAGGAGCTTATCCAATCCTCTGCCAAAAGGTGATACTTAGCTGCCTTAGCCCTAGATGCTTCGGAGGTGGGCAAGGCTGAGCAGCTGGGCTTTTGGGCTCATTCAGTGGCTCCTGATAGTGTCAGTCTCCACTGCCTTGGGGTCAGCTGTGAAGCCAGCTGCTCTCAAGAAGTGAAACTGAGAGCTAAAGGGCTCTCTTCTCGAGGGCTTGGGAGTCTGTGCGGTCCAAGAAGGAAAAGAAGATGCTGTGAAGAGCCCGCCTTTATCATGCGAGGTGTCACAGCGTCCTGAGAACCAACCAGAGAGATGAGGTATAGAGAACACCTTAACATGTGAAGAGACTGAGTGTTAGAGAAGACAAGCTGGAAGGGAGGAAGTGAGGTGAAGAGTCCACGGTCATGTCAGGACACGCGTTAGAGGGCAGAAATCACTTCAGGATTAAAGGATTGAGGACAAACCAAGCTCTTCACTGCTTTCACCAGGATTCATGACACCAGAAACTTTTCTTTTGGAAAATGCACTATCCTTATGTAGTTTTTATTTTCTGTAATTACTTCTTTTTTGTTTCACCTGAAGACTTAGGAAAATTTCTTTGGAAAATGCCAACAAGCCTGAGCTAGCCTCTGGGGCACCAAGAAAAGGTTTTTGTTTGATTGGTTGGTTTGTCAAAAGGAGTGGCTTGGTGGCAGCAGTGGGGAGAAAACCCTAAGAAGATAGTATAAATGAATAGAAAAGTATATTTTAAAACATTCGTCTCAGATCCAGTTAACAATGCTGCCCCAATCTCACCAAAAACACAGGCTAGACTTGCAGTTTGAGGGGCTGGGATTGGGAGGGAGGTGGGGTCTGCTCCTCATCCACTACTCTCACTGGATGAGGGAGGCAGGGCAGAGGGTTATGAAAGCAGAGGTCTTCATTTGTGGTCTGTGTAGATAGTGGTGAGGTGACCCTGGCCTTTCTCTGATTTGCTCTGGGTCTGTCTATTGCTAGTGGGCCCAGTGACATGGTGGTCTTTGTGGAAGCGGTTATGGTTCTGGAAGTGGTGTTCAGCTTCACCCCACCACTCCTGTTGCTGAGATTCCACCCTCCTCGTAGAAGCCATCTCCCTTTGGCACAGCCCGCAGTGTCTGCCCCTGACGCCGTCTCTGGATGGGATGTCCCATCACTCAACCCAGCTGCTATGTCCTACTTCCTATGAAGTCACTGACCTATGAACTCTCTTACATGGAGCCTTGGGAACTGCTGGGCCTTCTTTTGCCCCTTTTTTTTTGCATTTTGCCTTCCCTGAAAGGCTGGTAGCCACCACACTCTTCCTCCCAAATTATTTTTTATACCATGTTGACTGGAGAGGAGGTGAAACCAGCTGGAGGTAGGGCTGGTTTTGCTGCCTTCTAGAAGCCTTGTTGTGGTAGCTGGGAGTGTTTGCCTCAAACTCGTTGGAAGCTCTTTTTCAAGTGTGAGGATTCTTGGAGCCTCTTGTTTTTGAACTTTGGACATTAGTCACAGCTCAAGGACAATAGGAAAAGTCCCACTCAGCATGTATAGTATTTTAAGTCAGACCATCCCAAAACACCCCTCCAAATTTGCCTCAAAAAAGAAAAATCTCCTCATCCATTTTTATATAATGTGGAAACAAGCAGATAATTTTATTTATATGGATTGCTGTTGTTCTTGGACTCGACCATGGTGATGGCAGTATGTTTAGCTGGGAGCACCTAAGAGTGAGCCTTTGGATGACATCATTTCCATGAAGCTGGAAGGTAGGGACACAGGCAAGGTGGCTGCAGAGTTGTTCCAGTTCTTGAGACTTTAGTGAGACAATCTCAGACGGATGTGAAATAGGACAAGACTTGGATTCATTTCCTTGTAGTTCTCCATTAGTGCTTAGGCAATCTTTTTGAAAATGTTAGCTTATCTCAGAATGCTAAGGGGAATCCAAAGCAGAGAAGGGTTCTACATTTGAAAGTTTTTTAATAGACCCATTCTCATTCCCATCAAGTTGATTCTGACTCATTAAAGAAAAAAAAAAAAACCAAACCCATTGCCATCAAGTCGATTCTGACTCATAGCAACCCTATAGGACAGAGTAGCACTGCCCCATAGAGTTTCCAAGGAGTGCTTGGTGGATTCAAACTGCCGACCTTTTGGCTAGCAGACATAGCTCTTAACCACTCCACCACCAGGGTTTCTTTCTGACTCATAGTGACCCTATAAGACAGAGTAGAACTGCCCCATAGGGTTTCCAAGGCTGTAATCTTTACCAAAGCAGACTGCCGCATCTTTATCCTATGGAGCGGCTGGTGGGTTCAAACTGCCGACATTTCAGGTAGCATCCAAGTGCTTTAACCACTATGCAACCAGGATTCCTCACAGACCTGTAGATGTAGCCAATAATTCAATTATGCAAAAGATCATATCTTGCTTTGGAGATGTCCTGTGTTTGAAGTGATAACATCAGCCAAACAAAAAACTCAAGCCCCTTTGTCTGAACTGTATGAACATACTTACTGGGACAATGGCACAGATTTGAAATTGGGGCTGTCCTGGAAGATCTAGAGTATGTGCCTATTGTGCCTGTGGGATACAGCTGCTTGCCTTGACCCTGTTGCTCTGCTAGGTCCTGGGATGCCAGTACAAGGGATTTGGGAGCCAGAATCTGAGGGATAGTTGGACCTTAAAGAATCCCTGGATGGTGCAAAGGTTTAAGTGCCAACTGGAGGGTTGGATGTTCAAACCTACCCGGAGGAGCCTTGGAAGAAAAGTCTGGCCATCTGCTTCTGAAAGGTCACGACCTTGAAAACCCCTATGGAGCAGAGTTCTACTCTGACACAGACGGTGTCACCATGAGTTGGAATTGACTCGACAGCAACTAGTTTGGTTTCTTGTTTTTTTTTTTTTGGTTTAGTGGGACCGTGGTAATTATCTAGTCCATTTTTCATTTGGAGAAATGAGGACCAGAGAGGAGTGCCTTGTCTACAGTCATGTGGTTCATGAGATATTTAGATTCAGTCCATGGAAATGTACACTGACTATGCATGTTTACATAAAACAGCTAAAAAATGGAGATCATTGACCCAATCACTCAGGTGTTTGAGCTGCAAGATGCCCAACAACTGTCAAGATTTTTCCTTTTCACTCGTTGATTACAGTTGTCATTACCTCTGGGGTGTGATAGCATTTTAAATTTTACAAAACCCTTTTCTACACATGATTTCACACAATCATGTCCACATTTCTGTGTGATGGAGTGTCAGGAATGCATTTGACTACAAGTAACAGAAAATCTAACCACATGGCTTCAGACACAGAGGATTTGAAGAGGGTCAAGTTTTTCTCACATAGCAAGAAATCCAGAAGTAAGTGCTTGCTGGTGACATCACTGTGTTCAGTGGTGTGGCAATTTCAGGGCTGACATCACTGTGATTCTTTGGCCTTTACCCCATGGTTGAAACGTAGCTGCTCTAGCTCCAGGTATCATGCTCATTTTCAAGGCATGAATAAGTGAGAAACCAGGCAGGAGTAACTTCTCAGAGCCCTCCACAGAATTCTGCTTATGTCCCATTGGCCAAAACGATGTCACATGACTGCCTCTGGCTGCTCAAAGAGGCTGAGCAAGTGAATATTTCCCTGGAGCCGGGCACGTCGCTTGACCAAGCAAAACTGAGTTCCATGAGCAAAGCAACCAACAGTGCCTGCTGTAGATGGGCCACAGATGACTCCTTCCCTCTCCCTTGCCTGCTAAAGCTGTGATGTTTGGCTTGGGTGCATTATCATTTCCTCTTTCTCCACCAATCTCTTTTTATAATAACCTTCATTTCTCCCACAATTACAGAAGAAGAAAATGCTCATTCTAGAGCCCTGGAAAATGCAGGGAAAATATAAACAGCAAAATCACTAATAATCTCACCAGATATAATGACAAATGTTAACATTTTGGGTTGCTTCCTTCCTGACATTTTCCCACACATACATGAATGACATTAAGGAGCCCTGGTGGTGCAACCAAAAGGCTGGCAATTCAAACCCACCCAGCGACTCTGTGGGAGAAAGACTTGATGATCTGCCTGTTTTCATAAGGACTATAGCCACGAAAATCTGAAAGGAAAGTTTCACTCTGTCACATGGATTTGCGATGAGTCAGAACTGGCTCAATGGCACCCGATAACAGCAACATATTATATATCTAGTTTAGTACTATCCTTCTTTACTCAATAGTATATTGTATTTCCTCATGTCATTAAAGGTTTTTAAAATGATAATACATTTTATTTTTACTGTTTTTCTGATTGCCAGCGTAACACATACTTGTAAAACATTCATGGTTAGTATATGAACATTCCCTGTATTCCCACCTCAAGAGATAACCACTATAAATAGCCAGCAGCTTTATCAGAATTTATTTAACTATTCCCATGTTATTGGACATTTAGGTTGTTTCCAGTTTTTCAGTATTAAAGATAGCATTTTGATGTACATCCTTGTACATAAATTCTATCCACATTTCTGATTATTTCCTTTGTGTGAGATTCCTAGAACTGAAATCACTGGGTTAAAGGATATGAACATTTTTAAAGCTCCTGATGCACATTGCCAAATTGCTTTCTGGAAAGACTGTACCATTATACTCTGAGCAGCATTTTATGACCATGCCCAGCATATTCCAACCTCACCAGGATTTCTGAAACTTTTTCAACCCTTTTGTGAGAATGCAGTGTGGCTTAGCAGAAAGCAAAGCAATCAGAGTTACGACTAATCCTGACTAGTAGTTAGAAGTTCCGACTTTAAGTTCTGACTACTTGTGTGATCTTGGGCAAAACACTTCACTTCTCAGCTCAGTTAGAAAATACGTACTGGAGTGAACACTGTTGGTTACCAGCTCAGTCACTCTTTCCCTTCACCTGAGATAATTCTTACCTACTATCTAGTTAGTGAATACCCCTCTCGCTCCCTCCCCACCCTCGTAACCATCAAATAATGTTTTCTTCTGTGTTGAAACCTTTTCTTGAGTTCTTATAATAGTGGTCTCCTACAATATTTGTCTTTTTGCGACTAACTCATTTCACTCAGCGAAAAGCCTTCCAGATTCATCCGTGTTATGAGATGTTTCGCAGATTCATCCTTGTTCTTCATCATTGCGTAGTATTCCATTGTGTGAATATATCATAATTTGTTTATCCATTCGTCTGTTGATGGGCACCTAGGTTGTTTCCATCTTTTTGCTATTGTGAACAGTGCTGCAATGAACATGGGGGTGCATATATCTATTCATGTGGCGGCTCTTATTTCTCTAGGATATATTCCAGGGAGTGGGATTGCTGGTTGGTATGGTACTCCTAGTTCTAGCATTTTAAGGAAGCACCAAATACATTTCCAAAGTGGTTGTACCATTTTACATTCCCACCAGCAGTGTATAATTGTTCCAGTCTCTCTACAACCTCTCCAACATTTATTATTTTGTGTTTTTTGGATTAATGCTAGCCTTGTTGGGGTGAGATGGTATCTCGTTGTAGTTTTGATTTGCATTTCTCTAATGGCTAATGATCGTGAGCGTTTCCTCATGTATCTGGTAGCCACCCAAATATCTTCTTTATCAAAGTCCCTGTTCATAGCCTTTGCCCATTTTTTAATTGGGTTATTTGTCTTTTTGTTATTGAGGTTTTGCAGTATCTTGTAGATTTTAGAGATTAGACGCTAATCGGATTTGTAGTAGCCAAATTTTTTTCCCAGTCTGTAGGTTGTCTTTTGACTCTTTTGGTGAAGTCTTTCGATGAGCATAAGTGTTTGATTTTTAGGAGCTCCCAGTTATCTAGTCTCTCTTCTGGTGCTTGTGCATTGTTACTTATGGTTCCTATTGTCCTTTTGCCATGTATTGGGGCTAACCCAGTAGTTTTTGAGCAAGGTGTTGTTCAGTTTCCATGTATTTGATTTTTTTCCCTTGCTTTCTCTGTTATTGATTTCTACTTTTATGGCTTTATGTTCAGAAAAGATGCTTTGTAATATTTTGAAGTTTTGGATTCCTATTAAGGCTTGCTTTAGGGCTTAATATGTGGTCTATTCTGGAGAATGTTCTATGTGCATTGGAAAAGAAAGTATACTTGGCTGCTGTTGGATGGAGTGTTCTGTATATGTCTGTGACATCAAGTTGGTTGATTGTGGCATTTAGATCTTCCGTGTCTTTACTGAGATTCTTTCTGGATGTTCTATCCTTCACTGAGAGTGGTGTGTTGAAGTCTCCTACTATAATTTGTAGCTGTCTATCTCTCTTTTCAACACTATTAGAGTTTGTTTTATGTATTTTGGAGCCCAATCATTGATTGGGTGTGTAAATATTTATTGTGGTTATGTCCTCCTGGTATATTGACACTTTGATCATTATATAGTGCCCTTCCTTATCCTTTGTGGTGGATTTTACTTTAAAGTCTGTTTTGTCAGAGATTAATATTGCCACTCCTGCTCTTTTTTGAGTGTTGTTTGCTTGATATATTTTTTCCCATCCTTTGAGTTTTAGTTTGTTTGTGTCTTTAAGTCTAAGGTGTGTCTCTTGTAGGCAGCATATAGATGGATCGTGGTTTTTTTTTTTTTGTTTTTTTTTTTACCATTTTGCCACTGTCTCTTTATTGGTGCATTTAGTCCATTTACATTCAGCGTAATTATTGATAGGTATGAGTTTAGTGCTGTCATTTTGATGTCTTTTTTGTGTGTTGTTGACAGTTTCTTTGTTCCACTTAATTTTCTGTGCTGAGTCATTTTTCCTTATGTATTTTCTTTTCATCTATTTCATTGTTGTTGATTTTGTATTTGCTGAGTCTTTATGTTTTTCTTTTGATGTGTAGGATTGTTAGTTTCCTTTGTGGTTACCCTAATATTTACCCCTGTTTTTCTAAGTTTAAACCAATCCTTTATTTCTTTATATCGCCTTGACTTCTTCTCCATGTAAAAGATCTATGACTACATTTTTTAGTCTCTCTTTTTTTGTTTTAATGTTGTCATCTTTTACATATTGACATCTCTGTTTCCCTATTTTAAGTGTTTTAGCTTTGATTTATTTTTGTGACTTTCCTATCTGGGTTAATATCTGGTTGCTCTGACCTGTGTTCTAGTCTTGGGTTGTTATCTGATGTTATTGATTTTCTAACTGGAGGTCTCCCTTTAGTATTTCTCGTAATTTTGGTTTGGTTTTTGCAAATTACCTAAACTTCTCTTTGTCTGGAAATGCCCTAATTTCACCATCATGTTTGAGAGACAGTTTTGCTGGATATATAACTCTTGGCTGGCAATTTTTTTCTTTCAAGGCTTTAAATATGTCATCCCATTGGCTTCTTGCCTGTATGGTTTCTGCTGAGTAGTCCCAATTTAGTCTTATTGACTCTCCTTTGTAGATGACTTTTTGTTTATCCCTAGCTGCTCTTAAAATTCTCTCTTTATCTTTGGTTTTGGCTAGTTCGATTATAATACATCTTGGTGACTTTCTTTTGGGATCTACTGTGTGTGGGGTTCCATTAGTATCTTGGATAGATATCGTCTCATCTTTTACAATATCAGGGAAGTTTTCTGCCAACAAATCTTCAACGATTCTCTCTGTATTTTCTGTTATCTCCACCCCGTTCTGGTACTCCAATCACTCGTAGGTTATTCCTCTTGATAGAGTCCCACGTAATTCTTAGGTTTTCTTCATTTTTTCAAATTCTTTTATCTGATTTTTCCTCAAATAAGTTGGTGTCAAGTGCTTTATCTTCACTCTCACTAATTCTGACTTCTGTTGCCTCAATTCTGCTGCTATGACTTTCTACTGAGTTGTCTAATTCTGAAATTTTGTTGTTAATCTTCTGGATTTCTGATTGCTATCTTTCTCTGTGGATTATTGCAGCCTGTTAAATTTGTCATTATGCTCTTCTCTAATCTTCTTAAGTTCCTCTATTGCTTTGTCTGTATGTTCCTTGGCTTGTTCTGCATTTTGAATGATCTCCTTCCTGATCTCTTGAAGAGTTCTGTATATTAATCTTTTGTATTCTGCCTCCAGTAAATCCAAGAAGTTATCTTCCTCCAGAAGATTTCTTGAATCTTTGTTTTGGGTGCTTGCTGAAGCCATCATTGTCTGCCTTTTTATGTGATTTGATATTGACTGTTGTCTCTGAGCCATCAATAAGTTATTATATTTATTTATTTTATGTTTGCTTACTGTGTCCTAGCTTCTTGGTTTGTTTTGTTTTGGTACACCCAAATAGGCTGCTTGTGTGAGCTAGTTTGGTTATTTGTGCCTTTGAAGCTCTAACATCCTGTCACCAGGTGATTAGATCTGTTACTAGGTATGGGAGCCCAAGAGTCCGTTTACTTTTCTTGTATGGATTAGGCTCAGGTGTCCAGATAGCTGGTCACCAAGCATATGGTGCAGGCTCTCACGTACAGTCCTAGATGCGCAGAGATGATTGGAGTAGGCACAGGTATCTGCCTGCAGTAAGGTGTCATATGCTGCTGAACAAGGCAGGGGGCCGATGGCTGTCCCTGAGTGTCTGGGAGGAAAGTGTGTCCCTGTTCCCTAGAGTGCATAGGTGGGTGGGTTTTGCAGCCAGACTATGGGCACCCAATGCAGTTGGCTGTAAGGACTGGGAGGCACCACTTATTCTTGGAGCCCTGTCATTGGTGCCGAGGTGGCGTGAGTGGAACCACCAGTCCTCAGGCCCCTGATGTGTGTAGGTGAGGACCCTGCTTAACGGGCAGAGTGGTGTCAAATGTCATGAACTTGCCATTCCACCATATAACTGATACAGTTGAAGGTACACTTCAGGTATGTACCCTGTTATACTGTGCTAATGAGGGCCTATGCTGTTGAAATGGGCCCACACAGGGGTATGCAGGGGTGAAAAGCATTCAAAATCTGTGGACCCCTTATGCCTGTGCCTAGGCAAAGGAGCTGTGCCTTCCCTGAGTTCCTGGTTTAGGGGAGCTGGCAGATTATTTTTTCCCTGTTTGTTAATTTATTCCCTCTCCAAGGCCGGGAGAATGGCTCAGGGCATGTGATGCCTCCTACTTCCGGCCTAGGCAATGTGGCAATCACTAAAGCTGGCCGGGGACCCCGTGCAGAGTGGAGTGGAAGCAGGTAAATGGGAGAGAGATTCTTTCCATAGGGTTTTTTTTTTTTTTCCTGATCCATGTGGTAGGTCAGATGCATGTACTTATCTTTTGCAAATTGATCTCTGCTTTTCACTGGTTCTGGAAGCTTGAGTAGACTCTCCATCACTCGGTCTCTTCTGATGTGGAAAAAGTATCCTGATCACCACTGCTTGCCTCACCGCACATGTGAGCCGATCTGGCCTGCAGGGTGCTGGTTCCTGTCAGGTCAGGTCTGGCAACTCCTCACTGCTTCCGAATTCTCTCTCCCTCCTGCTGCCGCTCAGTCTGATTCCTCAACTTTGCCTTTGATGTTTAGGGCTCCTAGATTGTCATATATAATCAATTAACTTGTTTTTTGTGGTCTTTGTTGTAAGAGGGACCACAGGAAATGTCTGACTATTCTACCATCTTGACTCCCTGAATTTGATTTTTTATCTACAGTTTTTCTCCCACTCTGTCCAGGAGAAAGCCTACTAAGTTTTAAGGGAATGTTATTTCCAGAGGAAGGTCCCAGGGTGACGCTCAACTGCTAACCTAAAGTTTGGTGGTTCAAACCCAGTCAGCAGCTCCACGGAAAAAAGGCCTGGCGATCTGCTTCTGTAAAGATTACAGCCTAGAAAAGCTTATGGAGCAGTTCTACTCTGTAACACATGGAGTTGACATGAGTTGGAGTTGACTCGCTGACTGCTAACAACAACAAATTCCCAGAGAAACCCTAATCTTGGCCAAGAAGAGACACGATTGTTTAACATCCATGGTAATCCCCATGTCTCTGAACGCATGGTTGCTAAAGCTGAGCACCTTCTCCAGCAACCATCTTGGATGTGTCCATTAAAAATTCATTCCTTTTCAAAGCAAAGATCCACTTCCAGCAGACTTCGTGAAAATGCAAACATCTCCCAATATATAACAATAATAATACAAACTACTTTCTATGTACCAGATACTTTACATACATTATAACATTTAGTCCTCACAATAAATCTACAAAATTGATAATATGATTTCTGTTTTGCAGATGAGGACTTGGAGGCTTAGAGAGTTTAAGAAACTTGCTGGGTTATTTCTGACTTCAGAACCTGGTTGTTTTACTCCACCAAGCTGCCAACTGCTAACCCCTTTGTCTGTATTTGCTTATCTGAGTTCTAGTGGTACAGAGAGCCTAGCAAGGACACTGAACACAGTGAAGTCCTCCCATCCCACAGAACCTGGAGGTAAGCTTGCTGTCTAAGAGGTAAATTAAATTCAATACATACTGACTCAAAACATTGATTCAGATTTGCTAAGACAAAAATAAAATTGGCTGGTGCAAATAATTAATGTGCTTGGCTGCTAAACGAAAGGTTGGAGGTTCAAATTCACCCAGGGACACCTCAGAAGAATGGTCTGGTGATCTGCTTCTGAAAAATCAGCCATTGAAAACCCTACGGAGCACAGTTCTACTCTACATGCGTGGAGCCGCCATAAGTTGGAATCTACTTCACAGCAACTGGTTTGTTTTTTTGGTTTTAAAGGGAAATTTGTAAGTAGGGCCGTTTTCAGGCTGGCTGGCAGGAAGGATGTTTTTGGTTGGGAGAAGCAACAGAGAGTAACTTCTGAGCCATCTTAAATCCCATTACATAAGTTGCTGCTTATACTGTCTATCCCTGGGAGATGTTGGTGCTCATTGGCTCCAGCCAGTGTCCCTAATGACTGCTAGGCATGTGTTGCTGGTCCCGACTTTCATCACCTCACTTCCCCTCCCCAACCCAGGTGAGATTCATCTCCAAGATGCCTCCCCTGATGAGCTCAGGCCCCTCTGACCATTTGTGGGCTCCAGAGCCTCTACGGCTTATAGCTACATGAAAGTAATTAGGAGAGAGCGTTCAGAAACCCAAATACAGAAAACAAATCAATTCTTTATAAAGGAATTCACAATAGGTTTATTTTCAGAACACCAGAATTGTTGAAACTAGCACATGGGCATTTAGCCCTGTTTCCTGTTTCTTTCAGCAACTCCAAGAGTTGGTTTCTCAAAGTGAGAGAGAAGGGTCTTGGAGATAATCCAGTCCAACCCTTCATTTTTTAGGTGAGTCAGCTGAGGCCCAGAGAGGGGAAGAGTCGTGCCTGAGCTCTCACAGCTGGTCAGTGTCACAATAAGGAGCAGAGCCCAGATCAGGATATACTATTCTTTTGGCTGTTAGCCTCAAATGTCAGGAACTCCAGCCTCAAACATCCCCGTTATGGGAAATTATCCATCAACTCACCCAACCCTAATTATATTTTCAGTCTATATCAACATTTGAGAGTAATGAACTATATAGATTTACCACCTGCTGTATAAAGTGGTTAGCACTTTTTTTTATTTTTAAATTTTCTAAAAGTTTTTATAATTTTGGGGAGGGGCTCTTAAATTTTAACATTTTGAGATTTGCTGTATAAAGTTCCTGTTTATACCCTTCTTACACTTAATTATTCTGTAGACTTTGATTGTATCTTTTCCCCACCTTTCTCTTGGTATTCATTTTTTCCCTTCAAATATCTTTAAATTTAGGGCAACATCTAGGCTTATATGAAAGAATCATAGAATTTTAAAGCTAGAAATGACCTTCAGGACTTGATCTGACTGTTCTCTAGTACTGAGTATCCTTCCTCATAGACTTTAAAAGAGCAAGTTTACTTAGTGTATGTATAATATAATTCTTTTGTACAAAAACTGTTTTTGAATGTAGTTTTTCATGGAGATAGCTTATACATAATGTGATGTTAATTTGCACGAGGTTGACTTCTGGAGATGGTCCTGTTACTCATCCCTATGTGTGTAGTCTTCTTGGTGAGATTGGACACACCATTAGAGGATGTGGGCATAGTCTAACTCTGTTATAACCATATCCCCCTCCATAATTCTAACACTGACCCCAGCACAGAGGAGTTACTTGATAAATGTTTACTGAGTGAATGGACATAAATGAATGGATGAGGCTGAATGAGTGAGATATGCCCTTCTTTATGGTAAGGAGAAGGCAAAGCATAAACAAGATACTAATTCCAGAAACAGCAACAAGCAACAAGGCTACCATTCCAGTAAAGAGTAGAAAAGACTTGTTTCCGGCTAGCATTTGCCAAAGTTGGTCCAGGAAGGAGGACAGCAATGATGATCATTTCTCAGAAAATGTTTTTGTCCAGGCACAGACACAATTGCCCTGGGAAACGAAACCATGCAAAGGTGCAGAGGCCAGGGGTCCTGCTGACAGCCCTCCCCTTCCCTTACCCCAACTTTCTGCTTCTTCCCACCCCTAATTGTCAGCACTGTACCCCAGAGTGTGGCTCAGATTCCAAGAACCTGTGGAACTCGGGAAGGGCCTGAATGATTACGACAGAAGGAAAGAGAGGCAATCTCCAGAGGCCTTGGATGTCACTCTGTGATGCTTGACTATAAATTCTATTTCCTTGCTAATGAAGACAGGCAGAGAGATGGATCATATGGAAAACTAGGAACTGCAGGAATTACGTGTATGGGATTTTGGGGGCACTTAAAACGAAAATAAATTTTTTTTGTTTTTAGCAGATACTCTTTTGAGCACACTTCTGCTGATGTGAAGAAGTTTTCTGTGGAAATAAGTGTATGTGAAGGAGGTTGTATATAAGAGGGCAACAAAAAGGACCAATTATTCAATTTAATGAGGTCTGAGTAGAAAATCATTTTGTTAGTATCTGGTTAACATGGAAGAAGCCCTGTGGCTCAGTGGTTAAAGTGCTTGGCCGTGAACCGAAAGGTTGGAGGTTTGAATCTACCAGCAGCTCCCCAGGAGAAAGATGTGGCAGTCTGCTTCTGTAAAGATTTACAGCCTTGGAAACCATATAGGGCAGTTCTACTAAGTCCTATAGGGTTGCTATGAGTTGGAATCGACTTGACAACGGGTTTGGTTAACATGGGCTATATGACTTAGTTTTGACTGTTCAATAAATTGTCTTGTCTTCCTATGTATAAGCCGTCAAATTGACCATCTTATGAGAGATTTGGTCTTCCTGGATGATCTTAAGGAGGACAATCACATCTCAAAATCACATGATTATATGGATGGACACCTAAGAAAGCCCCAACTGTTGAACAAGTTGTCTTGTCTTCCTGTGTATAAGCCATCAATCTGGCCGTTTTATGAGAGATTTGGTCTTCCTGGAGGATCTTAAACAAAAAAATCAAGCATAAAAATCATGTGATAATCTGGATGGACGCCTGAGAAAGCCCAAAATGTTGAACTAATCTATTGCAGACCACACTCAGCTCCATGTTTGATGACTGAGATGGAATTTGTTGTACCGATTAAGATGTGAAATGTCAACCTCTTCCAATTTATTTGTATTTATAAAACTATGAGTGGCATTAATTCTTTCCTTCTCTCCACCGGCAGAGGGCTTGAAGAAATTAAGGATAACATTCAGCTTGAGCCTGCATAGAGGGAGAAAGAGTGAAAGCGCAGGAGAATTCTAGCACTTCCTGGAGTTCCAAGAGGAAGTTTAAGCTCGTTATGCTATAATCACTATAGGGAATGTTTTGGCCAGCGCCAACACACTGCCTCAGAGGCTCACACGTGTGAACCAGGTGTTGTTATGAGGTCTGAAAAGGAGTATCATCACCACATAGTTAGATGTGACTTTGAGTTATTTACCCCTTTTGCCTCAGCTTTTTCACCTGCAAAATGTGGCGGTTGCCAGGGATTATTCATTCTCTACCTAGGCTGCACATTACATCAACTGGGCAGTTGCAAAATATAACAATGTCCAGGCTGCACCCCAGATGAGTAAGTCAGAAATTGTGGGGGGTAGAACCTAGGCACCAGTATCTTTTTATTATTATCGTTTATAATTTATTGTTTTTTTCGGTGAAAGTTTACACAGACAATTAGGTTCTCATCTGACGATTTCTACACAAATTGTTCCGAGACATTAGTTACATTTTCCACAATGTCCACATTCTCTTCAGTTGTGTTCGGGTTGTTGCCAGCAGCTTTTAAAAGCCTGCAGGTGGTTCTAATGTGCAGTCAGAGTCGTGAACCACAGGCCCAGAGGATCTCTGTGGTCTGACCCAGCTCTTAGTTTCAAATTTTTGTGCTTTGACCAGTGGGATAGCAGAATAATAACGCATGCATCGCAATTATTCTTTCTACTTTGTAAAGGACATCTGATAGGACACTTCTAGAAACGTGCCTATTTTACAACTGATGATGGGCAAGGATGTTCTTTTTGAAAAATTTGGAGGGCCTAAATTTAAACTTGAGCTATGTAGCTATGTAAGTCCTTTTTTATATGGAGGCTGTATACATGAATATGCTTCTCATGACTGTGGAAAGCAGTACTGGCAGAAAAGCGTGATAGATTAAGAAAGGTATGTACACGTATACACCTCCCTATACTAGGTCAAGTTTTTGAGATTGCTTTAAGAGTGGTCAGAGAGATTTTACTGAAGAGAATGAGCCATGTGCCAGTGCTTGGGTAGATGTCTCCTGCTCTGATATTGTCAGTGTCAGAAGACCTGGGAAGATAGCTTGGATCTGTCCTCTGTACCCACATGGGCATTTCTGCCTCTATGGAGGCAATATAGTAGCAGCTAAAAGTTATGAAGTACTTACTGTGTGCCAGGCATTATGCTTTACATGCATTAAAAACCAAAACCAAATCCATCGCTGTAGAGTCGATTCTGACTCATAGAGACCCTGATTACATGCCTTACCTTGCTTAATCCTCCCAACCCGTCTAAGAAACTGGGTGCTGTTTATTATCTTTATAGGTGAGAAAACCAAAGCAAGGGTTAATTAACATGTCCAAGGCCACATAGGGGGGCAAGGGTGGTTCAGTTGTAGAATTCTTATCTGTGTTTGATTCCTGGCCAATGCACCTCATGCATAGCCACCACTTGTCTGTCAGTGAAGGCTTATGTGATGCTATGGTGCTGAGCAGGCTTCAGTGGAGCTTCCAGACTCAGACAGACTAGGAAGAAAGGCCTGGAACTCTACGTCCAAAAATCATCCAGTGAAAACCTTATAGATCACAATGGTCTGATCCTCAACTGATCATGGAAATGGTGCAGGACCAAGTAGCCTTTCCTTAACGTTGTGCATGGGGTTGCCATGAGCCAGGGCCTGACTTGACAGCGGCTAACAACAACAAAGGCCACATAGTTAAGAAATGAGAGTTGGAACACTAACCAAGTCTCTCTAACTTCCAAGCCATTCTTGTTTTCCTTCTCACACCAGAATACTCTGATTTCTCAGGTCCTCTCTTCTGCTTCCCGTCTACATCCTGCTTCTCTTTCAGGATCCAGTTCAAGGCTCAACTGCCCTCAGGCCCATTCTTGTATTTCCCTCCTGCACTATTCACTCAACACTTGATTGTTCCTTTTGCTGGGCCATCTTCTTTAGGGTTACTCAACGTCCATATCAATGATTAACTTTTCACATCTCAGGCTTGTTTGCTTACATGTGTTATAAACCTCCCGAGGGCCAGGACTCAGCTTCGTACTAATTCTCCACAGTGCCCAGCTCAGCCCTAGACCAGTGTGAAGACCCAGCACATGCTTTTTGATTGACTGATTGAATTACTCGTATCTGTTGCAAATTTTCCATTATCATTAACAGACACTCATTGCTTCCTGAAAAAGAATTCCCCATTTCCCCCTTCAGCCTGCTGCTGGTAACCAGTAATAAACTTTGGTCTCTATATATTTGCCTGTTCTACATATTTCATATAAGTGGGATTATACAGTATTTGTCCTTTTGTGACTGACTTACTTCAGTCAGCACCTACTCTTTTTACCGAACAAATAAACAAATAAAACCAAACCCACTGCCATCAAGTCAATTTCAACTCATAGCGACCTTATAGGACAGAGTAGAGCTGCCCCACAGGGTTTCCAAGGTTGTAAATCTTTACGGAAGCAGACTGCCACATCTTTCTCCCGCAGAGCAGCTGGTGGGTTTGAACTGCCAAACTTTTGGTTAGAGGTAGAACGTTTGAACTACTGCATCACCTGGGCTCTTTAATTGTTTTTCAGTGGCCCCAAAAATGTACGTTTCCACCCTACAATATCAAAGAAGCAGTTCAATATATACCCTGTGTAACGAAGCTTGTTGTTTCTACCGTATATGAAATCTTAGTAAATCTGAATATACAAATACAGACTGATGCCCAGAGAAGTGAAATGAATTGCCCAAAGTAATACAGCCATTAAGTGGCAGGACAAAAAAGTTTAAGCCTTTTTGTTCTGTACAGTTAAGGTCGACAGAAAATGTCTGCTCTTGGTGAGTGGTAATTAACAGAGCAGGGCCTTTGACTCGGGAGTTTAGCTGGGTTTGGCTTGACTAATCTGAGTGTCTCCTCAGGCCTGTCTGATAGAGAGCACCTCATCCAGTGCTTCTACCTTCACCAAGGAAAGAAGCAGTGGAGGATTCCCCCTAGTGGCATTTCTTTATCTTTTCAACTCTGCATGGTGTCCCCCAAACAAACAAACCTATTGCCATTGAGTCGATTCGACTCATAGCGATCCTATAGGACAGAATAGAACTGCCCCACAGCGTTTTCAAGGCTGTAATCTCTACAGAAGCAGACTGCTGTATTTTTCTTTCAAGGAGCAGCTGGTAGATTCAAACCGCTGACCTTTTGGTTAGCAGCAGAGCGCTTAACCACTGCACCACCAGGGCTCCTCTGCATGGTGTAGGGGAGCAAATATGTTGGGAATTAGGAGACCAAGGATCTAGTCTCAACTTTTGTTGTTAATGGTGTGATGTGGGCAAGTTACTTAAATCTCATTTTTCTTTCTCTGAAAAATGATGGGTCTGTACTAGATTGATTCTAAGATTACTCTCAGCTGTATACATTTAACTCTAGTAGCAAACAATTGTCTTTACTACCACTCATTTTTGTATTTCTTTAATGAGACAAAGTGCAAAAACGTTTATAACATATTGAGAAATATATTTATAATATTTGTTTCTATATACTTTATGTCTCACGTACTTCGGACATGTTATCAGGGGGAACTAGTCCCTGGAAAAGGACATCATGCTTGGTAAAGTAGAAGGTCAGCAAAAATGAGGAAGATCCTCAATGAGATGGACTGACACAGTGGCAATGATGGGCTCAAACACAGCAACAATCATGAGGATGGCGCAGGACTGGGCAGTGTTTCGTTCAGTTGTACGTAGGTTCACTATGAGTTGGAACTGACTCAATGGCAGTTAATAACAACAACAATGTATTTTATACTGCATATTATTAGTGACTTGTTGTATGTGCATGTCTGAATCCCTAGAAGAGTTGTAATAATTGCTGATGTGTATGGATTGTTTACTATGTGCCAGCCACTATTCTCAGCACTTCAGAGGTATTTGTTAATTTAATGAAGAAACTACTAACGATCACATTCATTTTACAGATGGGGAAACTGAGTCTCAGCAAGGTTAAGTGACTTGCCAAATGTCATGTAGCTAGGAAGTAGTGAAGCTAGGATTTGGACCCAGGTGGTCTGTCTCTAAAGGCCATGCCCTCAGGCCCTACACTCTCCTGCCTGTCCTTGGGCACAGGGACCAGGCTGAGCACACAGTAGCACAGAATCAGGAAATAACCTGATATGCATTGAACTGAATGGAGAAAGATGCTGGTTGCAGTGAACCCCTCATGTGACAAACTTCCTCAACTGGTGCTCCAAGACAGCTATGGACAGTGTCCTGAAGATAGGGTCTAAGACCTGAGCCAGGTGTTTGGGTATGCTCGACCTTAGAGGGATGTAGGCTTGTTGGCCTCTGTAGGTGCCTTCCAGCCTGAGGATTCAGTGTTCCGCCTGATTCCTAGAACTGTTGGCTGAGAGAGAAATGCTTACGATAAACCAAAGCGTGGGACTAAAGGTGACAGGAATCGTGCATTTGGCCTGATGTTTATCTTGTGGGCCAGCCAGCGACAGGCAACCATTTACTAGCATCTCATCAGCTGTTTAAGGCATTCCCCATGAGCTTCCTTTCCAATTACTCACAACTACTGTAAGAGGAGGGTAAGGAAATGAGAGCATGTGGGGGAAGGGAGCTCTCTCTCCCAAGTGCCATCATGGCAGGAGACCAAAGTGGTCTTAGAGCTACTCACGTGTCTGCTGGCTGGACTAGAAAACCTGGTGGCCCACGTATCCACAGTCCAGAACCCAGAGCTTGGTTAAGAATACACATCATGCATTCATTCACTCATTCACTTATTTGTTCATTGTTTTACTCTCTCAACAAATAAAAAAGGACTCATTCTATGTATTCATCAATAACACTTCTTTTCCATCCCACCCCGTATGTTGTTGTGTTGTTAGGTGCCGTCAAGTTGGCTTTCTGACTCCTAGCAACCCTGAGTCAGAACACTGCCAGGTCCTGTGCCATGCACACAATCATTGTTATGCTTGAGTCCATTGTTGCAGCCACTGTGTCAGTCCATCTCATAGAGGGTCTTTTTCATTTTTTGCTGACCCTCTACTTTACCAAGCATAACGTTCTTCTCCAGGGACTGGTCCCTCCTGATAACATGTCCAAAGTATGTGAGACGTAGTCTTGCCATCCTTGCTTCTAAGGAGCATTCTGGTTGTACTTCTTCCAAGACAGATTTGTTCGTTCTTCTGACAGCCCATGGTATAGTCAATGTTCTTCGCCAACACCATAATTCAAAGGCATCAATTCTTCTTCAGTCTTCCTTATTCATTGTGCATTTCTTAATTCCCAAAAGAGTTGCTGACATGTATGTTCATTTATTAATTCTTTCCTTCAGTGCAAATTTTTTAGCAAGCACTTACTATGGGTCAGCCAGTGGGTTTGGGGTTGGGAATACAAAGAAGACTAGCACTCAACCCCTGCGTTCAAGAAGCAACCAGCAAGTGGCAAAGACATGATAACGATGGTGCAGTGTGAGAAACGTGTGCAGAAAATCAAGGCAGTCCAGATGAGAGGCCTTGAGAAAAGACTCTTCCATTGGGGGTGACATTTGAGCTGGGTTGTGAAGATTGAGTTGGGTGGAAAAGGGCATCCAAGAGAAGGAGCAGCTCATGTGAAAGGAAAGAGCAGCTGTTGGGGGGACAGTGAGCTCTGGGTGATGCTGATAACGGTGCATGGGGGTGCTTTATTCATGGTGGTGCTTATTATCATGGAAGGAGGAAGAGGAGCCAAGGATGACTGGCTTCAGCAGCCAAGAAGGTGGTGGTCTCACTGGTAAGAAGAGACTAATACAAAAGGAGGAGCAGGTTTAGAGAAAGGGTATGGAGGAGGGTAGAAATGGTGAGTTGGGTATAGGACTTGAGAAGGCTGGCCCTCTTTATTTAAAAAGGCCAAGAGATTGGTCCCATCATGTTTCGAGCAAAGGAGAATGAAGAAAACCAAAGATGCAAGGAAAATTATTCCAAAAGACTAATGGACCACATGAACCACAGTGTCCACCAGCCTGAGCCTAGAAGAAATAGATGGTGCCTGGCTACCACCACCGACCACTCTGACAGGGATCACAATAGAGGGTTCTAGACAGAGCAGGAGAAAAATGTAGAACAAAATTCAAATTCACAAAAAAAAGACCAGATATATTGCTCTTACAGAAACTGGAGGGACCCCTGAGACTATGGCCCCCCAATACCCTAGTAATTCAGAACTAAAGTCACTCCCAAAGTCCACCTCTCAGCCAAACATTAGACAGGCCCATAAAACAAATGATAACACACATGATGAACATGCTTCTTAGTTCAATCAAGTATAGGGGGCCTAACGGGCAACACCTGCCCGAAAGCAAGACGAGGAGGCAGGCAGGGACAGGAAACATGGACGAATGGACATGCAGAACCCGGAGTGTTAAAGGGAAAGCAGGAAAGTGCTGACACATTGTGAAGATTTCAGCCAATGTCACAAAACAATTCGTGTATAAAATTTTGAATGAGAAACTAATTTGCACAGTAAACTTTCACCTAAAACACAATAATAAAAAAAAATAGGCCAAGATGAGGCACACCGCCCTGTGTTATTCCCCATATATTCACTCTCTTGCTATAGAGTCTTTGCACTTGCTGTCCCCACTTGTTCCAGTGACTATTGCTGCAAAATTTAGTGGCTTAAAACAACATAATCATTTTATTATTACGTCTCACAGTTCCGGGTTTGACTGGGCTTACCTAGATGGTTCTTGCTCAGGGTCTTTCATGTGGTTGCAGTAGACAATTGCTGGGGCTGGAGATGTCCAAAAAGCTTTCTCACTCAAATACCTGGTGGCAGATATTGGATGTCAGCTGAGATCTCAGCTGATGTTGTTGGCCAGAGCACTTACATGTGGTCTCTCCATGTGGCCTGGGCTCCCCACAGCATGATGGCTGGGTTTCAAGCGTGAGAGTCCCAAGAGAACCAGTGGAAGTTATATTGCTGTTTATGACCTTGCCTTGGAAGTCACGTAGCGTCACTTCCAGTAGAGAGAATAAAGATCCCATCTCTGAATGGGAGGAGTGTTAAAGCCACACTGAAAGAAGAGCATGTGGGATGGGAGCAATGGTTGTGGTCTTCTTTGGAAAATAGAATCTGGTTCACCACTTTACCAATAACAAACATCCCTTCCTCAGGGAGGCCTTCCATGACTTTTCAGGCTAGTCAGTCAGATCACTCTATTATGTGCTCATACAGTCCCACCTGGCAGCTACCTCAGTTTGGAATTGCATTCCCGTGTATGTGATTTGGGGATTAATATCTGTTGTCTCCCTCACTAGCCACTAGCTCCTTGAGGGCAGGGATTCTGAAGTTATTGTTCAATATTGTATTCCTGGTATATAGCACAGTTATTGCTACACAATAGGAGCTCAGTAACTGTTTTTGAAAGAAAGGGGGAAAAAAAAAAAGAAAGAAAGAGAGGAAAGGAGGGAGAAGGAAGGGAAAAGGGAAGGATGGAAGGAAGGAAAGATTGAAGGAAGGAAGGAAATACGTGGAAGGAAGGAAGGAAGGAGGAAGGATGGAAGGAAGAGAGGGAAGAAGGAGAATGACCAATAATTCTAGAAGCTAGGCAGGTTAGGGTTTGGATTCTAGGCCTCACTCCCAATATGGGAAGGAGAGACCCTGAGCTGTTGGGTGGCTGTTATCTTCTTCTGCTCCTGTAAAGGCTGTGGTACCAAAGCAGTTTGCTTGAGGAGCTGGTCCTGGAGTAGGTTTCATAAGTCCCCACCCAGTGCTTTCTGTCTAGCTCCTCTGTCAATACTACAGATGACTCTGTGGACAGGTGAAAAGGGATGGTCCTAGAAGGCCTGAGGTATATGCAGAGGCTCAGCACCTATCACGGAGGACTTCCTGAAGGAAGTGAGCCCATCCACAGAGTTGAATGAGGCTTTTCTCCCATCACCCTTTCAGGGCAGATGTGCCCAAGTCCAGGTTGTGTCTGCATGATGTGGCACTAACTTTCAAGAGTAGGAGGACTCCAGGAGGGGCTCATTACTGACCTGACATGCCCCTGTAGCTGTGGGTGAATGGATGGGCTAGTCCTCAGAGAGGACTCTGGGGAAAGCAGAAGTTGGAAAGTAGCTTGCAGGGCCAGGTCTAGGGCGAGACAACCAGGATCAGTAACACTGCCATGCCAAGCCATATTGAAGTCTGAGGCAAAAGGAAAATTCAGGAATACTGATAGTCTTTGTTTACAATTTTGACTTTTTGTTTACCATGGATTTTTTGCATTAATTTTGAGTTTTAAAAATATTGCATTAAAATGTTACTTATATTGATAACTGAGTTTTTTGGTGTCCCCTTAAATTTTGCCCCCAAGGCAGCTCCCTCACTCACCTCACCCTAGTCCTGGCCCCAGGAGCTGGAATGTCTCACATAGTCTCATTCTTTCAGCCTTGAGGGAAGCAGATCACCAGGCCTTTCCTCTGTGGTACTTCTGGGTGAGTTTGAACTGTTAGGTTACCTTCAGGTACCAGGGCTGTTCAATCCCCCCAAAGCCCTTCAATGCCAGGTCACCAAAAAGTGGCCAGAGTTCAGGCCATGCCTCACAAGGCCTCCCTGTGAAAATCCTCTGAGACACCAGCAACCAACATGGGTCCCTTCACTTGGGAAATACCTCAAGTCCAGGCCCCACTGAGAAACCTGCCACTTGAGCCAAGATGTGCTCACCTCTGGGGCTGAGCACCCCTCCCAGCACTTTGGCTCTTCCCTTAGGTCTTCTGCTTAGAATAAATTCCTTCCATGGGTCAGAGCTCAGCAGAGATGCCAAAAGTCCCAGTCTAAGTTTGCTTCCAGAAAGTGACTTAGGGTCAGGGTGAGAAGACTCCTATTTTATCGCCCCCTGCCGGGGCCCGATGGACCACCAGGCTAGGGGTTCAGATTGCTGAGGCCTGGTGTGAGTGGCAGAGGAACAGGTTTGGGGGATTCCAAGTCCTGCGTGACTTCTAAACAGGACTCCTTGTGCCTCAATATCCTGGGCAACAGCAGTAGGGTGGGGGCATTTCAACTGTGTTCTAGGATTTTCTCTGATCACCTTCAGTCTTTCCTTACTAATATTCCCAAGGCAGCTGTGGGCAATGCTCACAGCAGAAACAGGAGGCTGCCTAGAGTGATTGTGATTTCTGGGAATCTAGAAACGGTCTGTGCTCGCCTGCTAACCTAACAGTTTGAAACCACCCAAAGGTACTGTGGAGGAAAGGCTTGGTGATCTGCTTCCATTAAGACTGCTGTTAGGTGCAATTGAATCAATTAAAACTCATAGAGACCCCAGGTGACAGAACAGAACTGCCCCATAGGGATTACTAAACTGTAATCTTTACAGGAGCAGGAAAAGATTACAGCCAAGAAAACTCTATGGAGTAGTTCTATTCTGTAACACATGGGGTCGCTGTGAGTTGGAATTGACTCAATGGAAACTAACAGCAGCAACAGAAAGGTCTCATTTGCCCCTTGTCTATATATTCCTATATCAGTCAAGGAAGTAGATAATTCTTATAAATGGGGGTTGACAATGGGGATGGGCAGAATCTGTTACTCCACAATTAGAGCAAATAAATAACTAGTATGAGCAAAGAGAGGCCCTGGTTGCACAGTGGTTAAAAGCTATGGCTGCTAACCAAAAGGTTGGCTGTTTGAATCCACCAGCTGCTGCTTGGAAGCCCTATGGGGCAGTTCTACTCTGTCTTATAGGGTTGCTGGCAGTCGGAATTGACTTGACTTTTTTTTTTTAAGTGCAAAGACTATTCACATAGATAATTTGATTTTTTAAATGACACTGACATATTTAATGATAATCCCTTGCATGTGTATAAAACTCTCTCTGTATATGGACTTATTTATCCTCTTGGTGACTATTATTAACACTGTTCTGTACTTTAAGCTCAGTCAAACTAGGCCAAACTGGTAAGGGCTATTGGAGTGGAGAGCTTTTGAATCTACTGTGATTTAGAAGAGAATTTAGCCATTGTATGTTTTGTCCTTTTCACCAACAGCTTCCCATTCCCCTCCCCATACTAATTCTTAACATGCGAGATTACACAGATACAAGAAACCAGCTTATGAGGTGCTAGTTTCACTTACTTGGTAAAAAAAAAATTTTTTTTAACAATTTATTATTTTTCTTGTTGTTGAGAATATACACAGCAAAAACATACACTAATTCAAGTTTCTACATGTACAATTCAGTGACATTGATTACATTCTTCCAGTTACACAACCATTCTCACCCTGTTTTTCCGAGTTGTTCCTCCCCTAATAACATAAACTCACTGGCCCCTAAAGTTCTTGTCTAAGCTTTTGAGTTGCTGTTGTCACTTTGATCCCATGCAGATAGTTCTTAAAAGAGCATAATGCTCAAGGCAGATGTTATTTACTAGTTAAGCTAAATTATTGTTTGGTTTCAAGAAGACTTCAGGGGATATTTTCGGTTTAAGGTTTAAAGATTATCTCATGCAATAGTTTTGAGGGTTCATTCAGCCTCCATGGTTCCAGAACATCTGGATTCCATGAGAATTTCAAATTCTCTTCTGCATTTTCCCCCTTTTGATCAGGATTCTTCTGTAAAATCTTTGATCAAAATGTTTAGTAGCTGTAGCCAGTCACCATCCATTTCTGGTCTCATGGCAAAGGAGGCAGTTGTTCATGGAGGCAATTAGCTACGTATTCGATAATTTGATTTTGAAATCCATACTTTGCTGTTAATATTATCATCTTCATTTCAGGTAAGGTATAAAAAGCTCAGACAGACTAAGTGGTTTTTTAAAGGCTACAAACTAGGGGTGGAGCTGAGATTCAAATTAGGTCTTCTAAGTTTCATATTCTTTTCACTTACATACTATGCTGCTTAAATTGATAGATGTAGGTATAAATTTGTAGACTGATATGGGAAAGGAAGAGTAGGAAGGCAAGGACTTTCCAAAGGGTGTGGAAGGGCATTCAGATAGGTTGCCAGATAAAATACAGGACATCCAGTTATGTCTGAATTTCAGACAAAGCACAGATGATTTTTTAGTATAAGTATGTCCCAAATATTGCATGAGGCATACTTATGCTAAAACATTATTGTTTATCTGAAATTGAATTTTAACTAGGCATCATGTATTTTTATTTGCTAAATCTGGCAAAACTACATTACCAGTATTAGTTGTCATCAAGCCAATTCCAACTCATGGTGACTCACGTGTATCAGAGTGTGACTACGCTCCATAGGGTTTTCAGTGGCTGATTTGTTGGAAGTGAATTGCCAGACCTTTCTTCCAAGGCACCTTTGGGTGGACTCGAACCTCCAACCTTTCAGTTAGCAGCTGAGTGCATTAACCATTTGTACCACCCAGGGACTTCAACCATACATTGTTGTTGGGTGCCACTGAGTAGATTCTGACTCATAGCAGCCTTATAGGACAGAGTAGAACTGCCCCATAGGGGTTCCTAGGCTGTAATCTTTATAGAAGTACATCGTCAGGTCTTTCTCCTGTGGAGCTGCTGGTGGGTTCCAACCGCTGAACTTTTAGTTAGCAGCTGAGCGCTAACCATTGCAGCACCAGTGCGCCTTAACCCTACATTAGGAGTATGCAAAAAATGAACAGAAAAATGAACTTTAGGAAGTTCAAATACGGTGTCAAGCTATGACTGCATCCCTCTCCCACATTTATGTCTATGTGAGAATGCTACATGTCCCAGATGGAAATGTTAAGTTGGGAGGGCAGAGGGAGTTGGAGGGAAGGAGAAGTAAGCGTAAGAATCCAGTCTGAGGTCCTGCCATGTCCTTAAAAGAGCTCCGGAGGGGTCACAGCCAGCTGCATCTGGGTTGTTCCATACATGAAAAACACAGATGAAGCTCAGGCTGCTCCTCCTCGCAGCTCAGCATCCTGGCCACAGGAGAAAGAGTGCAGCGCCAGCAGGGAGGGGCAGAGGATGCTGTGACTCGGTGAAAGTCACACTGTGGACAGGGGCTCCGGGAGCCCAAATCTTCCAGACTCCAAATGTGGGGCTTACTCCTCTGCCTTAAAGGGAGGGGAAAACACAAGCCTTCCACTCCCTCTCAGTCCTTCCACCCCTGCCATTATGAGATAATATCCAAAAAGAGCTTGGAGCTTTTCTCAGAAAGATACTCTATAAGTACAATGTCTTCTTGCTAGTCACGACTCCAGGGGTGATGGACAGATCACCAGAGGGATCCAGCTGGGGAGGAAGGGTCGCCTGGGGACTTAAATTTAGCTGAGGCAATTCAGCTCAGGTCAGTGGCTATGACTACCCTCTGAGCTGTCCCCAGGAAGAATCGTCAGGGGAATACTGTTTCTTCTTTGTAATTTGGGGACTTCCCCTGCCCTCAATCACAGACCCAGAGGATCAAGGATTAATATAGGATTTTGGATACAGAGTACGAATTTTTATCAGCAACCGTTAGGATATCCTCCTTTGTCCTTGTTGTAAGGTGCCCAAACCCATTGCCGCTGAGTTGATTCTGACTCATAGTGACCCTATAGGACAGAGCAGAACTGCCCCGTAGGGTTTCCAAGGAGAGGCTGGTGGATTCCAGCTGCTGACGTTTTGGTTAGCAGCCTGCGCTGTTAAGCTCTTCACCACCAGAGGTGCCCAGGCCCTGCTAAATCCAGACCAGAGACAGTGGCTGCTCAGACAGACCTTACAGGAAGCAGCAAGGCCAGGGAGGCATGGGGTAAACTAATTTCAGTGAACGCTCTCAATCTGCCCTAGTAATGGCCACCAGAGGGTTCTGGGAAATTTAACTTCACCCTCTCTAGTTAAATGAGCTAACACGGTAGTTCTCTACCCTATCATACAATATTTGATAACAGATATTTTATAATACCTTCTTTACTATCTTAAAGTGAGATTTGTGGTTAATATAATTTACTTGTTGTTGTTGTTGTGTGCCGTCGAGCCAATTCCGACTCATATCGACCCCATGTGGCAGAGTTGTCTGTAGGTTTTCTAGGCTATAATCTTTATGGGAGCAGATTGCCAGGTCTTTCTTCTGTGGAGCCTGTAGTGGTTTCCAACTGCTGACCTTTGGGTTAGCAGCTGAACGCTTAACCATTGCTCCACCTTGGCTCCTTATGATTTACGTACACTCATAATTTAAAGAAAAAAACTCATGAACACCATAGACACAAGGAAAATTTTAGCCTAAGAGACAGAAAGGGCCACATAAACCAGTGACTCCATCAGCCTGAGACCAGAACCAGATGGTGCTCGGCTATCACCAATGACCGCCCTGGCAGGGAACGAAACAGAGAGTCCCTGATGGAGCAGAAGAAAATTGGGGTGCAGAACTCAAATTCTAGTAAAAAGATCAGACTTAATGGTCTAACTGAGACTGAAGGGACACCAGAAGACATGGCCCCTGGACTCTCTGTTAGCCCAGAACTGAAACCATTCCCAAAGCCAACTCTTCAGATGTAGATTAGACTGGACTATAAGACATAAAATGATACTCATGAAGAGTGTGCTTCTTAGCTTAAGTAGATACATGAGACTAAATGGGCATCTCCTGTCTGGAGGCGAGATGAGAAGGCAAAAAGGAACAGGAGCGGACTGAATAGACATGGGAAATTCGGGGTGGAAAGGAGGAATGTGCTGTCACATTATAGGGAGAGCAACTAGGGTCACATAACAATGTGTGCATAAATTTTTGTAGGAGAAACTAACTTGAACTGTAAACTTTCACTTAAAGCACAATTTAAAAACAAAATCAACATAAATGCCTTAGCCACAGGAGACATAAAGGGAAAGTAAGTTAAAATATCCTGTATTTCAATATGTATACCCGCAGGCACAACTACGTTAAACAACATAATGAAGTAGTCAGATATGTGTACCTAGTTAAACATAGTTGCAATGAAAATATAAAGAAAATATGTAACTGAGGATTTTGCCTTTTTTTCCCTAACATTTGAAATACGAGTTAAGTAAGCATATCTGTGTAAACACACACAGAGAGAATCACTGTGAACATGGCAGCTACAGATGCAGTTATACTGATGGCTTGATACTACCAGTGGCATTGCCTTATGATTTTCCAAAATGGTGAAGTGTTCTTGAAAAGTTCTAAACAAAACCGAGTGTAGTCTTCCCTGGATTTACACCCTACTTACCCACTCCCTGTAGGGTCTCTATGAGTCAGAATTGACTTGAGGGCAATGGATTACCCATTCCATGCTCCTTCCTTGGAGTCCTTCCCCATCTAAGGCTGCCTACTGCACTCAGTATATGGGTTACTGGATACTCGTTGCCATCAAGTAGGTTCCGACTCATATAGACCCTGTAGGACAGAGTCAAACAGCCCCATAGGGCTTCCAAGGAGTGGCTGGTGGATTTGAACAGCCAACCTTCAGGCTAGCAGCCGACCTCTTAATCACTGCACCACCAGAGCTCCCCTGTAAAGATTACAGGCTAGGAAACCCTATGGTACGGTTTTACTCTGTCACATGGGGTTGTTATGAGTCGAAAATTGACTCAAAGGCCCCCGACAACAGCAACGATATCTGTTGAATCAGTTCACTTCCTTCTACTACTCTCCCACCATTGCTTTGCCCTGGTTCTCTTTACTTCGTACCCGGACCTATACAGTCCTTACTTCATGCCACTCTTCCCCTCCTCACCACCCTGCAGCTGCACTGGGCTTCTCTTGGTTCATCTTCTCAAGTTCAGCATGCACATGCTGCTTCTCTTCCTGGAATGCTCTTCTCCATTCTTCATAAGACAACAAGTGCCTTGTTTTTCTCTGAAGTCAGTTTAAAACCCCTCTCCTGTGAGAGCCCTTCCACGACCACCCTTTTCTATTCTAAAGAAGACTCTTTGGTTATTCTGTATCTTAGCCCCATGTTTGTTTCCTTGCCAGCCCTCCCCATGATGTGTAATAATGTGATACTGTTGTGTGGTTACTGAACAAATGTGTCTATTCTCCATTAAAATGAGTTACCAGTAGGCTGGAGCCTACTATCTAGCTAGCTCACTGTTCTTCAAAAGTATTAGCACAGTGTCTGATACAGAAACCAAAAACCAAACCCGATGCCACTGAGTCAATTCCAACTCATAGCAACCCTATAGGACTGAGAAAAACTGCCCCCTATGGTTTCCAAGAAGGGGCTGGTGGAGTCAAACCGCCAACCTTTCGGTTAGCAGTTGAGCTCTTAACTACTGCACCACAAGGGCTCCGCGTGTTATAGTAAGTTTTAAATTAATATTTAATTAACTGGTTGATAAATGAATTAACAGCTTCCTTGCTCCCAATCTTTTATCCTCTTCACAAGCTCTTCCTCTTACAATAAGATCACATCACGCCACTTCCCTTGCAAAAATCTTCAGTGGTTCACTATTACTGCATTTTTACATAAATATGGCATGCCGTCTAAGTTTGTTTGCAAACTGCTCTCCCCACCCCCACAAGGTATTTTCATAAGCGCCACTATGCTAATTTATTTTTTCTACAGCAACATGTAAAAAAATTGGCATAGTGGTGCTTACAAACATACCTGGCCGGGGGAGGGTGAAGTTGGCAAACAAACATAGAAGGTGTGTGTTATTTGTATAAAAGTACAGTATCTACAAGATAATTTTGAGCTCCTTAGCTTGGCATTCAAGATCTGGCTCCTACTTGCATCCCCCTCCCCACCCATCCATGCCACCCACATTCTAATACACTCTGCATCACTCACCATTAGTAGCTAACATTTATTGAACACTATTTGTAGGCCAATATCTATGCAAAGCACTTTATGCACATTTTTCCATTTAATCTTCACAAGGACTCTATGAGATAGGCACTATTATTATCCTCATTTTTAAGTAACTTACCTAAGATCATGCAGATCTTGAATCAAAGACCCAGGACTTGAACTCTCATCCGTCTGTCATCCAAGTGCATACTTTAACCTCTATATTAAACTGAATTTATCTTGTGCTTTCATATTCCGAAATTTGAAGAAAATTTCATACCTGTGCGCAAGGTTTTCTCTCAGCATAGAGTATCCCTGCCACCTCTCCAAGTGCCTTTCATCTTTCCCCTCCCAGTCCCAGTGACCCTTCCTCCATGACTCTTCCCACCCAATCCACTCTGGTGAGCCACTTTCTCCTCTGTGGCTTCAAATGTATTCTGATTTAAGGTAACCGTAGCTGGGCAGATGACTGTCTTCCACATAGGCAAGGACCATGATCTCTTCTCTTCTAAAATCACCATCCAACCCCCACACACAATGGCACTCAGCGAAACTTCTTGCACATATAGTGATGAAATCTAATCATGAAATCATCATTATTAAGGAAATAACCACAAGGGGTCAGTACCAACAGGCCTTCTAATGGGTTGCCCTGACTGGTCTGTGAGACAGATTCTGTTTCAGAGACCCTTTATGCTAAAACAAGGCCTTGAGCGGCAAAGGAACCAAGGTACAAAATAATTGGAATCTGATTAGCCAAAAAGGTAAACAATGTGAAACGTTGTTGGGTGGGGGGGCAGGGGGGAAGGGAATGGACGAAAGTGAGAAAAAGAACATTGTTCTAGAAGTTTTGGAAAAGTTTTAGAATTTTTCAAATTTTAGACATGGTAAAATGACTTTTATTCCTGAGTGTTCTTTGTTCTTCTCTATGAAATATTTACATCTTTAATTTCCCAAATGTAATTTTATTAGCAATCCAAGAAATGTATAACCCATTCTGTGTTATTAAGGAAAACATACATTTCAATCTGTAAAGAAGACTAAAAATAAGTAATAATATTTTCAATTATTTTCTCCAAATTTTCCTACCTGTCTCCCTCCGTCCTCCTCCTGATTGTTGTCTATGGATTTCAGATATCTCTAATCTAGAATTATGAGTTATTTATTTTCATTTATTTTTAATGTTGTTTTGCTGGGTTTTTTCCCAGTTAAAAATGAATAAAAGACTATAAAAAATCCTGGATATGTTATTTTCCTAGGGCTGTTGAAGCTCAGATGCACCCAACAGTTAACCCTGGAGAAGGATGGGGCAGGGGAGAAAGGTCAAAGAATATTTCTGGGCCATAGGCTCAAGAAGTCATAGGATTCTTGAATTCATGGGATTCACACATATTGAGGGTCAGAAAATAAGAGGATTTTGAAAAGTGGTTTCTTTAGGTTTGGTTTTGGGTTTAGTCAGGTGAGAGCTTCCCTGCGCATCTTACCTTTCATCCTGGCCTTTCTTCTGCAACTCTGAAGGGTCAGAAACAAGAGCTAGCGAGTCGAGAGGAGAGCAAGTTGGGGAAGAGGTGGGGGGCTACTGGGGAAGAGAGAAGGAACTGATCATGGGGCCACAGTCATACCTTCCCATCTGCAACAGGCCCCATTTGGAGCTGGGGACAGTCTTACCTTTAAATGAAGACTGAAGTGCAGATTATTCTGTGTTACCTGGAATTATAATTTCTGGATTGTGGCTGTGCTTTGCCATGGGAAATGACCTTATGGGTTTGTATTATCTAGAAGTGGCCAGAAAAGTTTTGGGACTGCCTAGTTTTCCTCCAGGGACACTAGCTCCTCTTAACAAATTTAAAGGGGGTGCAATGAGAGACAAAATGAATTTGCTTTGCAGCAGCAGCTCATCAACTGTGCTTCTTTCACATACTAACTTGTCATGCATACGAAAGACTGAAGGGAGGTACAACAAAATGTTAACAGTAATTGCCTTTGGGTAGTGAAACTATGAGTGATAAGATTTTCTTTCCCCCCTGGGTTTTCTAAAGTTTCTACCATGAGCATGTTTTAACTCTGTAATCAAGGAAATTAAAATAAATAACATTCTTTTAAATAGGAATAGATAAATTAAGATTATATAGGTAAATACAACTACAGTTAAAACGCTGAAAAAAGTCCGGCTTGCTTGTGATGGGGGTGGTGGTGCTAGAGTGTCCAGGTGTGAAAAGATGAAAGACGATGTTGAGAAGGAAGAGAAATTACCTGTTTGGGCTTCTTCACCTTATCTCCCTTTTGTCCTATTTACCTGTCCCCTATGCTACTCCTTTGACCCTGAAACTCTTGCCTGGCACCCAGGTCTAAGAGTCCCCAGTGCCCATCTGCCAACCCTACACTCTGGAGAATTCTTTTTTAAAAAAAACTATTTTATTGTGTTTTTGGTGAAAGTTTACTCAGGAAATTAGGTTCTCATTCAACAATTTCTATAACATATTGGTTCAGTGACAGTGGTTACTTTCTTCATAATATATCAGCATTCTCGTTATTTCCATTTTGGTTGTTCTGTTTCCATTAATCTAGCTTCCCTGTCCCCCATAGACTTCTCATCTTTGGTCTAGGGTAAATGTTAACCATTTGGTTTCATCTAGATGGTTATTTTGAGGAGCATAGTATCACGGGTGATATTTATTTTACAAGATAATCTGCCATTTGGCTGAAAGGTGACCTCTGGGAATGGTTTGAGTTCCAAGTTTAGAAAGTATCTCAGGGCAATAGTCTGGGGGTTCATCTCATCTCTACCAGTCCTTTTTTTTTCAGTAATTTGAGTTTTGTTCTACATTTTTCTCCCATTCTATGCAGGCTCATCTATCGGGTCCCTGGTCGGAATGGTTGGTAGTGGTAGCCAGGCACCATCTTTTTCTTCTGGTCTCAGGGTAGGCGATGCCGTTATTTGTGTAGACTATTGGTTCTGTAGACTAGTTTCTTCTCTGAGTCTTTGATTTCCTTCTTTTTCTTCGGCTCTGGACAAGTAGAGAACAATACTTGTCTCTTAGATGGCGGCTCACAAGCTTTTAAGACCCCAGACTCTACTCACCAAACTAGGATGTAGAACATTGTCTTAATGGACTATATTATGCCAATTGACTGAGTCACCCCTTGAGACTATGGTCCAAAGCCCTCAAACCCAGTGGACCAATTTCATGAGGTATTTGGTTGTGTCTAGGAAGTATCTGGAGAATTCTTGATAACCCACTGCCTTTATCACATTCCCAGAGGGATTTCTTGGAGATCAGGTATCTAGGTGTAAAGGTTGATAGTGGCATTTGAAGTTTTTCTTTATAGACTTTACATTCTAACCAGGATCGCCAATGAAGGGTAATGTAAGAATTTCAGGCTAAACAAGAGGAATGCTACACCTTAGAGCAGGGTTTCTCAGTCTCAGCACTACGACATTTTGGGCTAAATAATTCTTTGTTGTAAGAGGCTACCCAGTGCAGTGTAGGAAGCTTAGTAGCATCCCTGGCCTCTACCCACTAGATAACAGTGGCAACTGCCCCCCCCCCTCCATTGTGACACCCAAAAATGTCTCTAGACATTCAAAATGTCCTCTGGAATTCAATATCACCCTTGGTTGAGAGCCAGTGTTTTAGAGGCTACGGCCTCGTTCACCTACCCAAAAGAATGACCAGTAAACAGTTGCTGGCAAACCCATGTGTGTCAGAGATGAACTGCTCTATGGGGTTTTCAATGGCTGTGACCTTATGGAAGCAGTTCACGAGGCCTTTCTTCCTGAGTGCCTTTGGGTGGATTCAAACTGGTACCTTTTCAGTTAGTAGCAAAGCATTAACCATTTATGCCACCCATTGTTGTTGTTGTTGTTAGGTGGGGTTGAGTTGACTCCAACTCATAGCAAACCTATGTACAACAGAATGAAACACTGCCCAGTCCTGCGCCACCATCACAACCATTGCTATGTTTGAGCCCACTGTTGCAGCCACTGTGTCAATCCATTTCTTCAAGGATCTTCCTCTTTTTCACTGACCCTCTACCTTACCAAGCATGATTTTCTTCTCCAGGGACAGGTCCCTCCTGATAACACGTCCAAAGTATATGAGACAAAGTCTCGCCACCCTAGCTTCCAAGGAGCACTCCGGCCATACTTCTTCAAAGACAGATTTGTTCATTCTCCTGGCAGTCCATGATATAGCCAATATTCTTCGCCAACACTATTAATTCAAAGGCATCAATTCTTCTTTGGTCTTCCTTATTCACTGTCCACTTTCTCATGCATATGAGGTGACTGAAAATATCATGGCTTGAGTCAGGCACCTTAGTCCTGAAAGTGACATCTTCGCTTTTCAACACTTTATTTCTCTCTCTCTCTCCTTTTTTTATTGTGCTTTAGATGAAGGTTTACCGAGCAAACTAGTTTCTCATTAAACAAGTAATACGCATATTGTTTTGTGACATTGGTTGCGACATTGTTGACACAACATGTCAACACTTTCCCCTTCTCAATCTTGGGTTCCCCATTGCCAGCTTTCCTGTCCTCTCCTGCCTTTTCGTCCTGCCCCTGGGCTGATGTGCCCCTTCAGTCTTGTTTTGTTTTATGGGTCTGTCTAATCTTTGGCTGAAGAGTGAACCTCAGGAGTGGCTTCATTACTGAGCTATAAGTGTGCTGGGGGACCATACTCTCGGGCCATACTCCAGCCTCTGTCAGACTAGTAAGTTTGGTCTTCTTTTTTGTGAGTTAGAACTTTCTTCTACATTTTTCTCCTGCTCTGTCCGGGACCCTCTATTGTGATCTGTGTCAGAGCAGTCAGTGGTGGTGGTGGGTACCATCTAGTTGTGCTGGACTCAGTCTGGTGGAGGCTGTCAACACTTTAAAGAGGTCTTTTGCAGCTGATTTGACCAATGCAATGCGTCGTTTGATTTCTTGACTGTTGCTTCCATGGGCATTGACTTTGGATTCAAGTAACATGAAATATTTGACAACTTCAGTATTTTCTCCATTTATCATGATGTTGCTTATTGGTCCAGTTGTGAGGATTTTTGTTTTCTTTATGTCGAGGTGTAAGCCATACTGAAGGCTGTAGTCTTCGATTTTCATCAGTAAGTGCTTCATGTCCTCTTCACTTTCAGCAAGCAACGTTGTGTCATTTGCATATTGCAGGTTGTTAATGAGTCTTCCTCCAATCCTGATGTTGCATTCTTCTTCATATAGTCTAGCTTCTCAGATTATTTGTTCAGCATACAGATTGAATAAGTATGGTGAAAGGATACAATCCTGATGCATGCCTTTCCTGATTTTAAGCCACACAGTATCCCCTTGTTGTGTTCGAACAGTTGTGCACGAGCACAATTAAGTGTTCTGGAATTCCCATTCTTCCCAATGTTATCTATAATTTGTTATGATCCACACATTGAGTGCCTTTGCATAGTCAATAAAACACAGGTAAACATCTTTCCGGTATTCTCTGCTTTCAGCTAAGATCCATCTGATATCAGCAATGATATCCCTCTTCCACATCCTTTTTTGAATCCAGCTTGAATTTCTGGCAGTTCTGTCGATGTACTGCGGCAACTGTTTTTGAATGATCTTCAGCAAAATTTTACGTGTGTGTGACATCAGTGATATTGTTCGATAATTTCCACATTCTAATGAATCACCTTTCTTTGGAATGGTCACAAATATGGATCTCTTCCAGTTGGTTGGCCAGGTAGCAGTCTACAAAATTTCTTGGCATAGATGAGTGAACACCTCCAGTGCTGCATCTGTTTGTTGAAACATCTCAATTGGTATTCCATCAATTCCCAGAGCCTTGTTTTTCCCCAATGCCTTCAGCGCAGCTTGGACTTCTTCCTTCTATACCATTGGTTCTTGATTATATGCTACATCCTGAAATGGTTGAACGTTGGCCAATTCTTTTTGGTACAGGACCTCTGTGTGTTCCTTCCATCTTCTTTTGATGCTTCTTGTGTTATCAATAGTTTGCCTATAGAATCCTTCAAAATTGCAACTTGAGTCTGGAATTTTTTCTTCAGTTCTTTCAGCTTGAGAAATGCAGAGCGTATTCTTCCCATTTGGTTTTCTAACTCCAGGTCTTTGCACATTTCATTATAATACTTTACTTTGTCTTCTCCAGCTGCCTTTTGAGATCTTCTGTACAGCTCTTTTACTTCATCATTTCTTCTATTCACTTTAGTTACTCTACTTTCAAGAGCAAGTTTCAGAGTCTCTTCTGACATCCATTTTGGTCTTTTATTTCTTTTCTGTCTTTTTAATGACCTTTTGCTTTCTTCCTGTATGATGTCCTCCCACAACTTGTCTGGTCTTCGGTTATTAGTGTTCAATGCATCCATTCTATTCTTGAAATGGTCTCTAAATTCAGGTGGTATATACTCAAGGTTGTACTTTGGCTCTCATGGACTTGCTTTAATTTTCTTCAGCTTCAGCTTAAACTTGCATATAAGCAATTGATGGTCTTTTCCACAGTCAGTTCCTGGCCTTCATCTGACTGATGATACTGAGCTTTCCCATTGTCTCTTTCCACAGATGTAGTCGATTTGACTCTTGTGTTTTCCATCTGGTGAGGTCCACGTGTATAGTCATCCTTTATGTTGTTGAAAAAAGGTATTTGCAATGAATAAGCCATTGGTCTTGCAAAATTCTATCACGTGATCTTTGACATTGTTTCAAACACCAAAGCCATATTTTCCAACTACAGATCTTTCTTCTTTGTTTCCAACTTTTGCATCCCAATCACCAATAATTATCAATGCATCTTGATTGCATGTTTGATCAATTTCAGACTGCAGAAATTGGTAAAAATCTTCAATATCCTCATCTTTGGCCTTAGTGGTTGGTGTGTAAATTTGAATAATGGTCATATTAACTAATCTTCCTTGTAAGCGTATGGATACTATCCTATCACTGACAGCATTGTTATTTCAAGATAGATCTTGACAATGAATGTGATGCTATTCCTCTTCAATTTGTCATTCTTGGCATAGTAGACCATATGTTTGTCTGATTCAAAATGGCCAATACCAGTCCATTTCAGTTCACTAATGCCTAGGATATTGATTTTTGTACATTCCATTTCATTTTTGACTACTTCCAAACTTACTAGATTCATACTTCTTACATTCCACATTTCTATTAATAATGAATGTTTGCAGCTGTTTCTTTTCATTTTGAGTTGTGCCACATCAGCAAATGGAGGTCTCGAAAGCTTGACTCCATCCATACCATTAAGGTTGACTCTACTTTGAGGAGGCATCTCTTCCACAGTCATATTTTGAGTGCCTTCCAACCTGAGGGGCTCCTCTTTCAGCACTATATCAGACAATGCTCCGCTGCTATTCATAAGGTTTTCACTGGCCAGTTTTTAGAAGTAGACTGCCAGGTCCTCCTTCCTACTCTGTCTTATTCTGGAAGTTCCACTGAAATCTGTCCACTATGAGTGACCCTGCTGGTATTTGAAATATTGGTGGCAGAGCTTCCAGCATCACAGCAACGTGCAAACCACCACAGTATGACAAATTGACAGACATGTGGTGGCTGCCACTCATAGGGCCCCCAAATTAGCACTACTTGTGACTGTAGCAGATGCCTTGAGGGGTCTGTTAAATGGGCCAAGTGCTAATTTCCTCCCGGAATGTTGTTAGAATGACACCAAGTCTAAGATTGGATTTCCCCGGATGGGAATGTGACATTCTATGCACTTCTCCAGGAGGGAGGGAGAGGCAGTGCCCTGCCATCCTTGGTACTATCAGTGGCCTTGCTTCATGAGGAGATATGCCTAACCTGTTGGATGGAGAGTGTTCCAGTAAAACCAGATGAGAGGGGTCTTGCCTTCTTTGTAAAAATATCTAATAATTAATCATTGATATTTATCATAAGAAATTAAAGTGACTGTCCTTTGTGACTGTTCAACTTTCTCAACAGCCTGAGGCTCCCAAATGGCCACAGATATCAACCTTTTCTCTCTTGCAGGAAAATCTTAATACGAATGCTCAAAGGAATGAAATATCTGGGTTGTTTGATTCTTCTTAACTGAGTATCAAACTCTTTTTTAGAGAGTGCTCCAAGTTTTGTATACCTTAAAAAGTATACATTTATTCCTCAGTGAACACCTTTGTCAACTTTTGCAGATTTTTTTGCAGGATTTTGCGGGTCTTGAAATTTTCATTTGGAGCATCATTTCCTAATATAGAGACTACAGCAGAATACAGTATGGATATTTTGACTTAGTGTGAAGAGATGCCAGAATATCCCTAAGATCTTGTTTTCACAACAAAAGAAGTTCAACACTGAACTGCCTCCTTTGCCGTGAGACCAGAAGAGCTGGCGTGTGCCCGGCTACCATTACTGAACTTTTTTTTTGTGGTCATGATATATTATCCTTTCAGTATATTGCTCAATTTTATTTGTGAACATTTTTTTAAATTTTATTGTGCTCTAGGTGAAAGTTTACAGCTCAAGTTAGTTTCTCATTCAAAAATTTACACACATATTATTTTGTGACATTGTTTGCAATCCCCGCAATGTGATAGCCATCTCCACCTTTCCACCCTGGGTTCCCTGTGTCCATTCGTCCAGTTTTCCTGTCCCTTCCTGCTTTCTCATCTTGCTTTTGGGCAAGAGTTGCTCATTTGGTCTCATATACTTGATTGAACTAAGCAGCATGCTCCCCATGTGTGTTACTGTGTGTTTTATAGGCCTGTCTAATCTTTGTCTGAAAAGTGGGCTTCAGGAGGGGCTTTAGTTCTGAATTGCCAGGGTGTCTAGGGGCCATAGTCTTCCAGGTTCCTCCAGTCTCTGTCAGACCTGTAAGTCTGGTCTTTTTTTTTGTGAATTTGAATTTTGTTCTACATTTTTCTCCAGCTCTGTCCGGGACTGTCTATTGTCATCTCTGTCAGAGTGGTTGGTGGTGGTAGCCAGGCACCACTAGCTCTTCTGGGCTCAGGCTGGTGGAGGCTGTGGTTCATGTGGTCCTTTAGTCCTTTGGGCTAATATTTTCCTTGCATCTTTTGTTTTCTTAATTCTCCCTTGCTCCAGACGGCATAGGACCAATAGATGTATCTTAGATGGTCACTCTAAAGCTTTTAAGACCCCAGATGCACTCACCAAAGTAGAATGTAGAACACTTCATTTGTGAACTATGTTATGTCAACTGATCCAGATGTCTCCTGAGACTATGGTTCGCAGTCCTTAGCCCCAGTAATTTGGCCCCTCAAGGTGTTTGAATATGTCTAGGAAGCTTCTATGACTTAGTCTTGGTCCAGTTATGCTGATTTCCCTATATTGTGTGTTGTCTTTCTCCTTCACCAAAGTTGACACTTGTCTACTATCTAGTTAGTGATTTCCCCTCCCATCTCCGTCCCCCCATAACCATCAAAGAAAGTTTTTTCTTGAGTTTTCATAATAGTGGTCTCATACAGTATTTGTCCTTTTGTGATTGAATTATTTCACTCAGCATAATGCCCTCCAGATTCATCCATGTTGTGAGATGTTTTACAGATTCATCATTGTTCTTTATTGTTGCATAGTATTCCATTGTGTGAATGTACTATAGTTTATTTATCCATTTATCTGTTGCTAGGCACTTAGGTTGTTTCCATCTTTTTGCTATTATGAATTGTGCTGCAGTGAACATGATGTGCATTCACGTGATGGCTCTTATTTCTCTAGTATACATTCCTAGGAGTGGGATTGTTGAATCGTGTGGTATTTCTATTTCTAGTTTTTAAGTGGGTACCATATCGTTTTCCATAGTGGTTGTACCATTTTACATTCCCACCAGAACTGCATAAGAGTTCCAATCTCCCCGCAACCTCTCCAACATTTATTATTTTCTGCTTTTTTGATTAGTGCCAGTAATGCTGGGTTGAGATGGTATCTCATTGTAGTTTTGATCTGCATTTCTCTAATGGCCAATGATCATGAGCGTTTCTTCATGTGTCTGTTAGCCACCTGAATGTCTTCTTTGGTGAAGTTTCTGTTCATATGCTTTGCCCATTTTTAAATTGGATTATTAGTCTTTTTGTTGTTGAGATGTTGAAGTATTTTGTAGATTTTAGAGATGAGACCCTTGTCGGATATATTGTAGCCAATTTTTTTCGCCCAGTCTGTAGGTTCTCTCTTTACTCATTAGTGAACTATAGAAGAATCTTTGATCAAAAGGGGAAAACGTGGAATAGAATTTCAAATTCTCAATGGAATCCAGACTTTCTGGAGCCATCAGGGCTAGATGAACCCCTGAAACTATTACCTTGAGATAATCTTTAAATTTAAACCTTAAATCAAACTATCCCCTGACATCTTCTTTAAACCAAAAAGTAGCTTATCTTAATTAGTAAAGTACACCTGCTTTGAGCATTGTGCTCTTTTAGAGAATTATCTATGTGAGATCAAATGACAATGGCAACTTGAAAGTAGGGTGGGAATCTTAGGGGAGAGTGAGTTTAAGATAATAGTGATGGAATAATTTGGAAACGGATAGTGAGGTTGATAGCACAACTTGAAGAATTTAACCAATGTCACTGAGTTGTACATGTAGAAATTGTTAAACTGGTGTATCTTTGGCTGTGTATACTTTTACCTGAATAAAAAAAAATAAGGAAAAAAAAAAAGAAGAAGAAGAAAAAGAAGTTCCACACTGTGTGACCTGTTATCATCTTGTTTTCTTGGCATTTTGGCTCTTTCCCTTAAAGCTAGAGAAAGGAGGGAAAGCAGCCATTCTGATCATGTACTTACAAATTTGTAAAACGAGGTTGTAGTGTCCCATTGTCTGTGTTCAGAGCTGTCATGCTTGACCTCAGGTACCGGATGATAGACACAGGTAATAATAGCAGGTGAGCCTGGTTTCTTGGCCTCAGGTACCTGATGATAGACACAGGTAACAGAAGGAGAGCCTGGCTTCTTGGGTGAACCATTTAAGGGAGATGAGTGCTCAGACAAAGAACAGGAAATCACAAGAGACTCACCCTCAGAGCATGGTGGAGGCAGTTCTTGTGTGTGTTAGGAGCATCAGGTTGGGCCTCTGAGGAGCTCCCTGGTTGAGCACTGAGGTGGCCCTTGGAATTTGTTCCATCTACTGCCACTGCTCTGTCCAATTCCTCTAGCCTAGGACACTCCAAGAGCCCCCAAACTCTTCTCCCTGCACACACTCTTGTTCCTCCCAGTCACTTTACACAAGACAATTGACCTGATATTTCTTAAACCCCATCTGGGCATGCTACTTCTTACAACACACCAAGGGACTCTCTTTGTTTTTAGAGTAAAATTCAGGCTCCTTCAGTGAAAAAAGCCAGATATGATAAGCAAATAATTCTTGATGTGTGAATAAATGAATGAATGAATGTCATAGTCACAGAAATGTGGATATCTGGCTTTAACGAAGGCAGAAGAGGAAGAGGGATGCTCCCTCTCTGTGGCCTTGGGCAGCTTCCTTCTCCCTCCTGGGCTCAACTCCCATTTGTAAGATATGGACACCCACATGACTGCCTCTTGCCCTAATAATTCACAACACTGTGAATATTCCCATTTCCATTTCTCTGTCTCCGTGAGAGGTGGAAAAGAATCAACCACGACCCAAAGATTTGTTGTCAGTTTTAATAGGAGGGGTGAAGTCAAAACAGTTTCAAGAAACGTATAAAAAGACCTATTACTTCCCCCTCAACCCGCTGGAACATGATATGGTTTGTGCATAGCACATACATATTAAAAAAAGAAAAAAAAAAGAGCATCACATTTTACAAGCACGTGATTGAACAGCTTCTGGGTTTTCCTATCTGCTGTACCCAGGCTGGAGGACAGCTCTGCCCTGGGACACAGCCTTAAGTACTTACTTGATTTACAGAGAGAGAAAACCACACGAGGACACAGCTGTCTGAATGCTGGAATTCCAGTAGTTCAGTGAGGTATACAAACATGGTTTTGTGTTGGCTATCTGCACAATGGACTAGATTCAGAATCTGTTTTGGGCATTATCACTCCCTCTTCCCATTCTGGGAAGAGGAAACACCAACTGAGGTGTAAGTGCAATCTGAAGCATTTCTATCTAATCTGGCCTTGTCCTAATCATTCCTACCTTTGAATGTTTCTGGGAGGTAGTAGGATGAGTGGCTGATTCCCTGGGAAGGGGAGGATGTAAATATTAGATACCCACTTAGTAGGCACACGAGTGGCAAGTGGAAGAGAATACCTCCTTAGTGACAACTGATCCAGAGTCTTTGGGAAAAAGCTTTGAGATAGGAAGATGTAGGCGTTTTCTAGCTTATGTCCACATGAAAAGGGATAGAAGAGGATAGAAAAGAGAGAGGATATTCTGGTGTCTTAAAGGCCAGCAAACACATTCGGTAGATACGCTTGCACCAGATATGCATGCACTATTTTGGTACAAAATGGACAAAAGCAATGGACGTCAAACAATGGGAGAAAGGAAAACTATAGCTCATGGACTTTTATATTTCTGCCTTCCTTTAGAACTGTCACAGAGTGAGAACTTGAAGCATCTGGGGTCCAGAACAAGAAAAGGGCCAGAGCTAGCATGGGAAGAAGAATTCCAGACTTCCCAGGATAGGACTGGGGTCAGGAGAGAATTTCCGACCTGGGTGATCGGCCTGGGAAGAAACATATATGTGTCAAGAGAGGTTTGTACTACGGATCAGATGACAAGAGAAACTATTCTCTTTCTTAAGCCATAGAATGACCCTGACTAGGGGCTTGGAGTGTGTGTGAGACTATGTGTGTGTTGAAGGTTTGGGAGGTGGTGGCAGAGGGGGAAGGTTGTGAAGGATAATGATAAGGAATTAATTACAACATCAGATGCTGATTTCCAAGGGAGGTTCAAAAATATATGGGAACTGGGAAGGGAAGGGGTGGTGAAACAAACATAATCAACAGCTTGTACAAGGCATCTGGAGTTTTCTGGTTTTCTATGCGGTCCATCCATTTCCCTGAAGAGGGTGGGGACTTTATAAGGGAACTGAGGCGCCTCATTTCTGTGCTAGCCTCTTCCCAGCTGAGAAGCCCATCTTCAAGGATGTGCAGATACGTTGCTTTCTTCTTTATCATTTGCTCTTGAAGAGGGACTAAGTCAGTCTCTTGGCTCCCGGAACCCCAAGTTTGCATGGAGCTGCCAGAGAAGGTTCAGGATAGAAGAGAGGCCAATTAGCTACTCAATTCTATAAACCAGGGACACTGCTCAGGATTTGGGGAAGGGAGACCCAAGTCATTCTTAGTAGATCCTCAGTGGGAAGGAGGGGCTCACTCTTGTTCTACTGTCATTGGCAATGTCTTTTGCAGCCTCTTGGGTCCAATGGGGCTGGGTGTGGTGAGAAGGTAGGAAATAACTCCCACACCTGTGCACAGACACAGTAGCAGGAGAGAGGGGACTGAAAAAGCCCTTTGCTGATCTCACTCTATTCCTGTTCCTTAACCTGCTTCTGTGAACAGAGATGGACTTTTCTTAAGCCTAAGTCACTTATACATGAAAGAGAAAGCCCTTGGGATAATTCCTTTAGATGGGAAGGATTTTAAAGAATCATTGTATATTCCTGCATCCAGGGATGATACTCAAATATTTAACAGCTAGTGCTACATGGGCCCTAGTACCAGTTAGAGCAGGTGCCCAGCAGCTTATAGTAGATGCCGCTCATAAGCCACTAGTGTGATGCTGCCACTCCATACTGGCTGAATATTAAACCTGCCGGATCCTAGGCATTTCGTAGCTTCTCCTTCTCACTCCTAGCACGAAAAATGGAGATGGACACTTGGCTACACTCCTTGTCGGGATTTGGCAAGCCCTTAAAGAGATGCAGGGAAAGGTCTAGCAGCGGAGGCCTTGTGACTCTCTTTAGAAGACTGCCTCTTCCTATACCAAGTTGGCTCAAAGATCTAGGAAGAAAGGGACTCATGCTTTTGGAAACTAAAACTTTTTTCTCTTATCCAAACCACAGTCTACCCATCCAGCCTTCCTGCACTCCCACCAGATTCCGCTGGGAACTGATAATACGGCTACAGATTCTGAGTGCATCCATTGCTGACGTACCTTGTTAAAGAGACCCATTAGTCTAGATCAGACCTCCCGAAAGAACAATCAGTTTGCCCTCTGCCTCCAAGCAGACCTGTACTTCAAGCCATCAAGGTAGACCAACTTTCTCCCCCTTCCACTTGATCCAAAGACCCCTCCTCCTTCCAGTTTCCATCCAAGGTTTGGCCATGTCCACTCTTGCCCTTCAGCTCTTACTGTTTGTTCAGTCTTAGCTCACCTTGGTGTGGCCTTCTTCTCCTCACCCAGCACACGCTGTCCCTGATATTTGCTGGGCAGAGGAGGGGGCCAGGATGGTGTCTCTCCCTTGGATTGCCAACATCCATCTTGAGCTCACAGTCCCTCAGCCTAGATCTATCTATAGACGGACACATTTGCAAATAGAGCGGTCTGTTGAAGATGAAGGTATTTGCAGCAGATGAGGGATTGTCTTGCAGGCAGGGGCCCCTGAGAGTAGTAGAGGGTGTCAGGTCATTTTGTAACACCATGGTTCACATAAGCCAAAAATATTTGCACTCTGATATGGCTCTCTCTGATTTCTGATTTAGGAACGTTCCGAGGGTTTAGGAATCTGAAGGCTCCAGGAGGACAACATTTATAGTTGCTTGGGGAACCTCTCCTTTAAATACTCTCAAAGAACAGGAGGCAAGAAGGCAAGGAGCTGCTTCAGCTTGGCTTTTTGATCTCACAGGATTATCACTATTCTCCTACAGTAGGGAGGAAGAGGGGAAAACTCTGGAGGTCATGGTGCCCATTCGACTGCATCCAGGCCACAGTGTGTAGGGGGATGAGGACAACCAAGAAGGAAGTGAGAATATCATGAGAACTTGGGTGAGTTTCCTGGACATAGTTGCAGACGAATTATCATCTGGAGTCCAAAGCCTTTCTACTTCCTTCATGCCCAATTTTGCACCTCCCATCCCTCGCCAAAGAGGTTGCCATTATTAAGATCCTTGTCATCCGAGGTTAAAATAAGACCCAGTTAAAAGTGAGAAAAAATGATGGACAAGCAGCCTGGCCCTTGCTTGTTCCTGGAGCCACACACAGCATCAAATCCTTCAGGCAGAATCGCTCTCCACATAACATCCGGCGTCTTCTACTGCCTCCTGCAGGCCTGCCTCCCATGCCCTTGACACTGCTCTATGGAGAGTCTAGGAGTGTCTGCCCCTTCTCCCCCAGCTCCCTGACTACGCATCCTTCACGGTCAGGAAGTTTGGACTGCCTGATCACTATCTTTCAGGGTTGCAATTAAATCTTATTCCCACTTATCCTGTCCTCTCCTCATTTAGAGGACAGCTGCTTCCCACCACCCGTGCCACCCGTGCAGTCAGTGACCCCTGCATGGAAAGATGATTGGAAAGAGGACGAATGGGAGCACACATTAATCCTGCTGGTTTGACAAGTGACATTCTTGCAGGCAGATTCCTGCAGTGATGATGCTGACGGAGAGAAACCCGATGCTTTGAAATGCCTCTGCTCTGAGAATACATATAAAGATGTATGGATCTACATTGGAACACACATACTCCCATGCTGGCCTCCTCCCGTGCATGTGGTCACATTCCACAAATGTCATCTATACCTTCTCTCCTCAGGTGAGGTCAGAGCTCAGGATCCGTTGCCATTCTAGGAAGCTGGCTGTAACTCCTCACTTGGGTGGGTTCCATGCCATGGGGTCCAGTGGCAGGAGGATGAGAGACAGAAGTGGGCAAGGGAAACAACTCGGTCTCCTCAAGGACAAGAGAAGCCTGAGGAGACATGGGGTGGGGGTGAGGGGAGTTCTTCACTTGTGCAAAATTCCAGTAGAAATGATGCTGCTTTCAACCTATGAGCCTTCTTTCATGGGTCCTTATATCCTAGGAAGGAAGTGGGTGACGGTCATGATTGGGGACACCTTGCTGCCCCGCTTTACCCGTCCATATTTGCTCAATGCAATGTAGGTCCCTCGGTACAGGTCTGACTCATAGGCATTGTAATTGTTGGGCAGGAGGGTTTCTCTGAACCTGCATTCCTCTTGGAAGCCGGGCTGTGAAAGAAAGAGACAAACAGCAGAGGGTGAATTATGAGTGAGCAGTGCTGCAATACGCCAGCTAAGTCTTGGACAGTAGGCCCCTCTGCCAGTGCCCCTTTCCTTTGCAAAACAACCATCACAAGATCTAAGCCAGCCTAGGTGGACAGAATCATGAAAGGCTGGAGCTGCAGACTTTAGAGCTCACGTGGTCCCCGCTTACCTTCCCTCCTTGAGGAAAGCAAGGCTCGGGGAGGGAGGATGGTCCATGTCACCCAGGGTGGAGGTGAAGCTATTATATCTGGGCACTCACTAGATGAGAAGCACTTAGAAGATAATCTATTCCATGCAGACAAAGGACACACCAGCAGTTTTCTCAGGTCTACCGTAGGAGTAGTCTCTCGTGGAGTAAGATCAAGAGCCTGGAGTTCTGCATACCTGCTTTTCCACTCCCTGGTTGTGTGACCTGGGCAGGTTCCTCCCCTCTCAGTCTCAGTTCCCTTCTCTGCAAACTGTGTGGAGTGGTGGTCAATGGGAGCAGGGAGTGGAGGGGCTGAAGAGACAGATGATTGCTCATTTCTTTCTTTCCCAGTACTGTCTGTTGAACACGTTAACTTTTTCTATCCAGTGTGTGCTCCGCAGTCTGCTTTTCCTGCCCTTCTTGGTCTTGCCTTTCAGCCCAGAAGATGCCCCGTGCCATTTAGGCATCCGTGGTTCTCCAGCGGCATTAAGGACTAGAAATGGTGAGGAGCAGTGATTTTTATGGGGAAAAAAACTGGGTTCCCTATGTGACAGGTGGTGCCCTGGAGTCTGGGGCCAACAACAAATCCCCCCCATCAGTGCTAATTTGGTGGAGAAGTGTGTGTGGACCACCTGTTCAGAGAATGGATGCTGGACTTCCTGTCACACATCAACAAGTTTATCCCCAATCAGTCACTCAAGCCCTCCTTTATTCCTAGAAAAAGTGCCCTTTTCTCCCATAGTCGGCCTGGGTGGCTGCTCTGAGGGTAGCTGTAGGGATTTCTGTGCTGTTTGAGGGGAAGCAGCTTGGAGGGTCTAGAGAAAGAGAGAGCAAAGTGGGAGCCAGGATACCTAGGATGCAGTCTTAAGAAGAAATAAAGAAAGAGAGAGAGAAATAAGTGGAGTATAAATTCTGACTCCTTCCTGCTGATTGAGACCATCAGCTATAAAAAAAACCTACTCAATGGCTCACCGGCTGTGCCAGGAGTGTCGTCTGACTGTCTCTAAAGGAATAGTAGTATGAGTGTCCTGGCCTCATTGGCAGTGGCAGATGGATGATTGCCTCTTCCTGTTATGAACGCATGGCAATGAGCTGGCTCACCAGGGCTCCCAGCCTCCCAGAGCCTTTTGTGTGTACCTTGCTGGCAGCACTTAACATAGTGTACAATCCCTATTGACGTGCTCTTCTTTCCTGTGGACTCCGAGATCCCTGAGACAAGGATTGTGCCTTGTTGGGTGTGTGATGCTGAATGAATGCTGTTTTAATAAGGACAACACTGAGACAGGAGTCCCTGGGTGGCACAAACAGTTAAACTCTCAATTACTAACTGAAAGGTTGGCTGTTCAAACCACCCAGTGATGACTTGGAAGAAAGGCTTGGCAATCTGCTTCCAAAAGTTCACAGCCTTAAAAACTCTATGGAGTGCAGTTCTACTCTGCACACATGGAGTCGACATGAGTCAGAATCAACTTGATGACAACTTTTTTTTTTTTTTTTAACACTGAAAGATATGGATACCTGCCCTCCCACACCCCCCATAGATGGCTCTTCAATGCAGTATAAGAGTGAGAGAGGGAGGAAGTATGGTTTAGGAGAACGTGTTGATCTTCTCTCCCATTTCCAGTACTAAATGCATTTCCCTCTTTTCTCCTCTCCTGCCTGTAATTTGGAGTCCCTGGATAGCGTAGGGCGTGCTGGTGGCGCAGTGGTTAACAGCTGGGTTGCTAACCAAAAAGTTGGCATTTTGAATCCACCAGCTGCTCCTTGGAAACTCTATGGGGGCAGTTCTACTCTGTCCTAGACAGTCACTATGAGTTGGGATCGACTCCACGGAATGGGTGTGTTTTCTTTTTTTTTGTTTGGGTAATGTAAATGGTTAACATACTTGGCTGATAACTGAAAGGTTGGAGGTTCACCCCATTGAAAACCCTATGGAACACAGTTCTACTGTGACACACATGGGTTGCTATGAGTGAGTTGACTGAATAGCAACTGGTTTTTGCTTTCTTTTTTTCTTTTGTAATTTATTATCTTCCCAAAGCACTTTCACGTATGTTAATTTGCTTGAGAAGAATATGGAAGGTTTCACAGGCTACGTCAATTGGCTTATGAAATAACACAGTAGAGTGTTTTGGTCTTCACAAGCTTTCCTTTGTTTTTCTTGACATAGGTGCTCAGTAAATATTTGTGGACTGTATGAATGAATGAATGTCCCAAAGGTAGGGAGTACAAACTAATAAATGGAGGTAAAAAACATATTTGCACAATAGCTTTGAGGTTGAACTGATCATGATTAAATCTCAGCTCATCTGTCATTTAGCTATGTGAATTTGGACAAGTTATTTAACCTCCCATGCCTCAATTCTCTCATCTGTAAAGTGGGAACAGTATAAGTGATTATCCTATAAAGTTGGAGTGGGCATTTGTTGAGATAATGCATGGAAAGCCCTTGTTACAATGCTTGGCAAATGGTAAAATTAAAAATGGTAAGCATTACCCCTAACACAATGGCCTCCAGATACCCTGCTAACTGAGAACTGAAGCCACTCGTGAAGTCCAGCTTTCAGCCAAAAATTAGATAGGCCTATAAAACAATAACACACATTTAGTTCAGTCAAGTATATGAGACCAAATGGGCAACACCTGCCCAAAATCAAAGATGAGAAGGCAGGAAGGGACAGGAAAACTGGGCAGATGGACATAGAGAATCCCGGGTGGAAAGGGAAGGAGGGGGAGTGCTGACACATTGTGAAGATCGCAACCAACATCACAAAACAATTTGTGTATAAATTTTTGCATGAGAAACTAATTTGCGCTGTAAACTTTCACCTAAAGCACAATAAAATCTTAAAAAAATTACTAAGCATTCTTGCTATTATTATTACCCAAGTGAATCATAAACTATTTTACGTTAAAAGCCCCTAAAGACTTCTTGAAAGCACCCTGGTGTTGCAACAGAGTGCTTGACTGCTGACCTAAAGATGGGCGGTTTGAATCCACCCAGTGGCTCTGAGGGAGAAAGATCTGTCAGCCGGCTTCCCTAAAGATTACAGCCTAGAAAACCCTGTGGAGTGATTCTACTCTGTCACATGGGGTTGCTATGAGTCAAAAATTGACTTGATGGCACCTAACAACAGCAACAAAGCTTCTTATCCTGAACCACTCTTTCTGTAACACGTGCTGTGGGTTATTGGACAACTCAGCTGTTAAGCTCTGCAGTTATTGACTGAATGACTGGGACACAGTGAGCTTGCATGAAAAGAGCACGGAGCCAGGATAATGGGAGAGGTGGATACTCTGGCGCGGCACTGTCTCATTGAGTGCCTCTCTGGACCATGGTTTTTCACCTGTGCATGAGACATAGCATTAGTCACAGGGTATAAGATTGTTGATGGGCAAAGCTCTGGAAGCAACAGTTCCAGGAGAAATTAAACTCAGGACTGATTGCAAAAGTTAACTGAGATATAAAGCTACACTAATTACAACTCTGGAACAGTTCAACAGATGAAATAGAGTCCATAAGTAAATCCAAACACGTATGACAATACAAAAGAAAAGTGAATCTGAAAATAAATATGAAATAAAAGCGGTGTTTCAAATCATGGGGGAAAATGTGGTGTTGAAACAACTGGAAAATACTTTAAAATAATAATAATAAAGTTCAGTGTAGGACTTTATGCCTTATGTCAAATTTTCTCCAAATGGAGTAATAAATGTAAACAAGGTAACCATAAAATCCAGAAAAAATTGGTGGTTTTTTTTTAATCATCTCAAAGTGAGGAATTTTTTTTTGTGTGTGTGTGTGTGGACTATCTTTCTAAGTAGGACAAAAAAGTCTAGAAGCCATAAAAGAAAAAGAAAAAAAAAACTAATAAATTTGATTTCTGCCTGAAAAAAATTAAACAAAATCAAAATACAAATGGCAAACTGGATAAAAATATTTACATTGCATATGTCAAGGTAAATTTCCTTACTGTATTCAGAGCCCTTAACTCAATGAAAAAAGGATAAAGTTTATGGACAGGCAATTCACAGAAAAGGAGATGCAAATAGCATTTAAACATAGGAAAATATGCCTGATCTCACACATAATGAGATAAAAGTAAATCAAAACCCTGAGATCCCATTTTTACTTTTCAGATTTCATAGAGAAAAATGTTTGATAATATATTTTCATTGGTGAGGGTCTCCACGCGAGAATATTTATTTAATATCTGTTGGCACCTATGCAGTTAAAACCTGCATAAAGAACAACTTGATATCTTTAAAAATAAAAAAAATGAATATATCTTTGATCAGCAATTCCACTTGAAGAATTTATCTTACTGGTTGTTGTTACTGGGTGCCATCAAGTCAGTTTTCAACTCATAGTGACCCCATGTGACAGAGTAGAACTGCCCCATAGTTTTTCCTAGGCTGTAATCTTATAGGGGCAGATCGCCAGGTAAGTGGGTCCGAACTGCCAACTTTGGGTTAGCAGCCAAGCGCTTCACCATTCGTTGTGCCACCAGGGCTCCTTTCTTACTGGTATACTCACACATGTGTACAAAAGTTACTCATTGCAGCATTGTTTGTAATATTAAAAGACTAGAAACCATCTAATCATCTATTAAGAGGGGAGTGGTCAACTCAGTTATAGTAGCATCCAATGGAATACTATGCTGCCATGAAAAAGATGAGAAACCTCTCTGTGCACTGATATGCAATGGTCTCAAATACCATGGTCTCATTCTATGATTTGAAGTGAAAAAGCAAGCTTCAGAACAGAATGTATAGTATGCTACTGTTTGTGTGATTTTAAAAAAAAAGATGCCAATAAATTTGTGTACACACACGCATATGTTCCTCCTGGAATGATACACCAGAAGCTGATAACAGTGGCTGCCTCTGGGGAGGAATTTGGTGGCTGTGAGACCATGGTGGGAGCGAGACTTCATTTCCATTGCATATACTTTTGTACGTTTCTTTCCCTTAAACAAGGTTCATGCACTACCTATCCAAACAAACAAATTATTAAAAAATGGAAAAGGAATTCAGGATAGAAGGGGAACCAGAAAATGGTGTGAGAAAACATTTTTATCAGAAATTGGTAGTCTCTTTGTTCTGCCACAGCCCCTCTGTGCTCACTTGCTTTCCCTTCTCTTTTCACTTTATTTATCCCTGGAGAGGAAACTGCTTCTGACAGTTTCCAAGAAAATTTATTTCTGACCTGAATGGTGCTTAAGGGAGAGATTTCGTGTGCTGTTTGCATACCCTAGAGAGGAAATAAAATCTTGGCTGGGAAGCGAGGGGAGGAGGAAAGGAAGAGGAAGCGGGAGGAACTGGGTAATTCTGGCAAGGAACTCCAAGGGCATTTATCCATTCCCCCTATCTAGAATGTGTCCATTTACAAACCCAGTCTTTCATAAATGTCTGGGTCTCCTAAGAGGTTATTTGTTTAAATGTGCATGAAGTTGGTTTGTATACATTTCACACTGTTTTCTACTCATCAGATTTTGATTATTCAAACCCCTCCCCCTTTTTAAAGTTTCCTGCTTTTGTTTCTTTCTGTTCTGCTCTTTTCCTCTAGTCTCGCTCATATTCCTAGGCTTTCCCAGAATCCTGTACAAACCTAAAGTGAAAAAAGAGAAATAGATGCAGCAGTTTGCTTTAGATGACCCCTCCCTTTCCTTTGTCCCCCCTTTCAGTGTTCCCCCCGTCCACCATGAGGTTGAGGTGTGTATGAGGCATGTGGAACGGGGTCAAGACTATGTATTTTTTTCTGAGCTCTTTGATGTAGCCTGATGCTTTAAACTAGTGGGATTTTCCTGCTGCTCAGACTGGTTCTCAGGCTTGTTTCAAGACTCATCCCCTTAATTCATCTCGATCGTATCCCTTAGCTCTGAGTTCTCAAGACTCAGGAATGTTGGCTCCTCGGCTCTGGTGAGCAAAGTCCTTGAGCCAAGTGAACGCTGTGTTAATAAAAGCAGCTACCATATATTATTACTTGAACAAGTGAAAATAATTCTGCCAGCTCACATTTCCTGGGCCTGCTCGCCTCAAGCTCCAGCATGACAATGTCTTAAATTCCATGTAGGTCTAATCACACTTATGTGGAACCAAACTCTTTAAAGCTTTCAGCTCTCACTGTGGAGAAGGGCAGATCTATGGGTGTTTCAGCATGAGTTACCTCTGGCAGAAATGGCCCTAAAAGGCTGCGGTGGCCAGGACACCCATCTTCTTGTCTTTTTTACCAGTTAACAGTTGCTGCCGAGTTGATCCCGACTCATGGTGACCCCATGTGTGTCAGAGTGGAACTGTGCTCTGTAGGGTTTTCAATGGCTGAGTTTTCATTAGTAGATCACCAGGCCTTTCTTCCTAGGTGCCTCTGGGTAGACTGGAATTGTCAACCATTTGGTTAGCAACCGAGTCCGTCGACCATTTGCATCACACAGGGACTCCCTTCTTGTCTTTGTTGTTGTTGTTAGGTGCCATGGAGTTGATTTCAACTCACAGCAACACCATGTGACAGAGTAGAGCCGCCCCATAGGGTTTTTTAGGCTGTAACCTTTAAGCGGGGAGTCCTAGTGGTGCAACGGTTAAAAGCTTGGCTGCTAACTGAGCTCGGCTGCTAACCAAAAGGTTAGCAGTTCGAATCCACCAGCCTCTCCTTGGAAACCCTATGGGGAAGTTCTACCTCTGTCCTGTAGGGTCACTGTGAGTTGAAATAGACTCTGAGGCAAGGGGTGTGTGTTTTTTTTTTTTTTTTTGGTTACTCTTTAAGGAAGCAGAGCTGCTGGGTGGGTTCGAACCACTAGCTTTTCAGTTAGCAGCCAAGCACTTAACAGTTGTGCCACCAGGGCTCCTTCTCTTGTCTTTAGACAGAACTAAATCACTGGACTATTCCTATCTGCAAAGTCTCCATCCTATGGCTTCCTTTGGCCATTTGCCTCTGTTACTCCTGGCTGTGGGTGGGGGTGGGGTGGGCTAGGGTAGAAGGTGGGGCAGTGAGGGTAAAAAAGGAAAACTCTTTGTCCTAAGACTCCTTCCTTCTGCAGCTCCTGACTGCTTTTTTTTTCCTGTTCATAACTGAAATGGAGAAATGCCTCCCAGCTCTGAAGCTAACTTCTTTTCCTAATTCACGATCTGCACTGAAGCGTTTGAAAGGTGTTTTCATCAGGTATTATGGCATTCTTCTCGTTCCTGCCCAGCTCTTTGTAGCGGGTGGGCCACAGGCAGAGCCATTTGTAAGATTTGTCTGCAGGGTACCTGCAGGGCCCTCATTTACAGCCCAGGTCCAGGCCCCCGCCTGCCCTCACCCATCTCCCAGCACATCGACCGGTTAACAAATGTCTGGATCCTTTCCTGTTCCCTCAGGAAGACTGTTCTCTGCTACATGAGAGTAGCACCTAACTGAGGGAGGGAAAGACTGGTCCGCCTGCCCCCAGCGTAATGCCCCAAATGAGAACACAGATGAAATACAGCGTTTCCCACGTTGTTGTACTATTATTTATAAAAAGGATTTGCGTTGTTGTTGTGTGCCGTCGAGTCGATTTCGACTCATATTGAACCTATAGGACAGAGCAGAACTGCCCCATAGGGTTTCCTAGGCTGAAATCTTTATGGGAGCAGATCATCAGGTCTTTTCTCCTGTGGAATGGCTGGTGGGTCCGAACTGCCAGCCTTTTGGTTAGCGGCTAAGCACTTAACCATTGCACCACCAGAGCTCCTCTTAAAAGGATGTAGGTGTTGTTATGATTAGTAAAACTAAAATCACTTAAAAACATAATTGACATCCTAGGAGCTTTTTGTCATTATGTATTTTTCTCAACCAAGGGATTCTAACAGAACCACTCAGCAGGTGGAGATCCTTGACTTCAAAAAAAAAAAAATTATTTTAAAGAGGATCAACCAAAACCCGTTGCCCTTTAGTTGATTTTGCCTCATGGTGACCCCATTTGTGTCAGAGTAGCACTGCACTCCACAGGGTTTTCAATGGCTGGTTTTTCAGAAGCAGACTACCGGCCTTTCTTCCCAGGTGTCACTGGGCAAATTTGAACTGCCAACCTTTTGGTTAGCAGTTGAGTGTGCTAACCATTTGCACTACCCAGGGACCTAAAGAGGATCAAATCAAAACCAAACCAAACCCACTGGTTGCCGTTGAGTCGATTCCGACTCATAGCGACTCTGTAGCACAAGAGTAGAACAGCCCATAGGGTTTCCAAGGAGTGGCTGATGGATTCGAACTGCCAACCTTTTGGTTAGCAGCCAGGCTGTCAACCACTGCACCACCAGGGCTCCAAAAAGGATCAAGGAGGTTGGAATTCACTAATTTCTGCTTCAGTTTACACCTGAGAGAGTAGAGGCCCAGACCCAGAGAAGTTCAGTGACAAGTAGCCTGAGGGTGGGTTGGGCCTGGACTAGAATTCCGATCCCAGTCTATATCACCAAATGTACCTGTGCCGCATGCTTTACGTGCACTATCTGCAGAGACTCAAGGGAATACGTGGCTCTACGTCCCCTGGAAACAGGTCTGCACACAGATGTGACTGGACCTGAGACCCTGGAGAAGTCTCAACTGTTGGAGACATGGAGACGTGGTGTCCACATCTGTAAAGTGAGGATAATGAACCTCACAGGGCTACTGTGAGATAATGCCTGCAAAGCACTCAGCCAGGCCTGACAAACAGTAAAGTGCTCAATGTTTAAAAACAAAAACAAATAAACCAGTTGCCATTAAGTCAATTCTGACCCATGGCAATCACATCTGTGCAGGGTAGAACTGCTCCATAGGGTTTTCATGGCTGTGACCTTTGGGAAGCAGATAGCCAGGCCTTCCTTCTGAGGGGCCTCTGGGTGGATTTGAATTGTCAACTTTACAGGTTAGCTGTTTATGTTGTTGGCTCAGTCAGAGCTATTTGCTAAGGGCTGGACAAACCGCTGCGAGGTAGACATGTGGGAGGTCACTTCTCCCGGTTGGGTTTTCCTGGCTCTGGATTCTTTGACCATGGGTTGTCCCCTTGCTCCCTCCACTGTCCGTCCAAACCCGCCCACGGTTCTCCCCCTCCCCCATGAGAAAGCCCATTAGCGGCAGCAGCAGCTGAGTCACAGAGAGATGAGGCAGCTCTGGGGGCTTAAAGTGAAATAGTGTGAATGAAATCATCACCCAGCGGGAGTCTTCCTGGCTCTGGAGATCAGTTGGCAATTGTTTTTTCAGACTGTGATAATAGGCCCCTGAGGGGCAGAAGAGGGAGGGGTAGAGATCGTTGGGAGCACCTGGTTCCCAGCCACACAGCTCTGCTGGACCCCGGCCCAGCCCCACTTCCTGTACAGGGCCGCCTGGAAGGAGACCGTCCCACCTCAGAGAAGATGCTCTTCAGCAAAATGCCATGGGGAAGGGGAAAGGCGAAGGGTGAAGAGCGGGCGGGCCTTCTCTTAGAGAAATCCCTCTTTTTCCTGGACTGTGCTCACGGAGGAAGCCCTACAGCGCATAAGCACACTTACTGTTTTAAAGTTACTTGACTAATGGAACTGCCAGGTGAGGGCTCAGTCCACACACCAGAAGAGATGGCTCCTTTCCATTTGGCATTTCTGAACCCCTGCCCCCAGCCCCACCCCTTTGTGGTGCTTTTTCTTTGCAGCCACTAGATTTAAAGTGGGAAATGGATAAATTTACCCTATATGTGTTCCCTCCTCCTTTCCCCCAAATTGGGTTCCTTTCTGGGTATTTGTTAATAAAGGTGGCAATGATAAACCAAAAAACCCCAAACTGGTTGTCATTGAGTCAATTCCCACTCATGGCGATCCCATGTGAGCAGAGTAGAACCGCTCCGTATTGTTTTCATGGCTGTAACCTTTTGGAAGCAGATTGCCAGGCCTCTCTTTCAAGGTGCTTTTGGGTGGGTTTGAGCCTTCAACCTTTCAGTTAGCAGCCGAACCCTTAACCGTTTGCGACATTCAGGGACTCTGTGGATTCTGACTCATGGCAAACCCATTATAAAGGTGTATTTAATTTGTACTTCCTTCCTGGAGGTTAACCTGTTTTAAAAAAAAAAACCCTGCATAGAGTCCCATAGCCATCGACCCCAATCCCAGGGCTCTTTGATTCAGTGGGATTCCAGGCACGAGGTAGGCTGGTGAGAAGGGGCTCTTTGGGATGATGTCCTTCACTTCACTCCACAGAGGGGTACCTGTCCCACTGAAACCTAGGTTGGGTCCTAGGCTCTCTCTTGTCTCTCCATCACTTTTCCAGAAAGTGGTAAAAGAGTGCCTGAACATTCCAAGTCCAACACTTGGTTTCACCTCGCCCAATCCTCGGAGCAATTCTCAGGAATGGTGTAACACCCGGCAAGGGTGTAACACCCGGCAAGGGGTGATTCCCTGTCCTCCAGAGGTTATGCAGCCTGGTGGTTCCCAGACCTGCCTGTACCTCCAAGACAACTGAGAAACTTCAAAACAAGCACAAACCGACAGACAGATTCCCAGGCCCTTGTCCCAGCCCTTCTGAATAAGACTCTCTGAGGGAGGCCCCTGGAACTCCGCACGTTTAACAAGTTACCAAGATGATATTGATGTAACCAGTCCACAGAGCTGTGCCAAGACCCACTGATTTTCATCTGTCCCTATCTCTACGTAAACCAACCCAGAAGTCGGCCTCACTTGTAGGTGTTAGTGCTAAAGATCTCGAGGCAGAGGCCACCTGGACAACCCAGTTTAGTATGTTACAGAGCTCCTCTCCAGAACCCAGCAGCCAGCACCAACCAGGCTCCTCAGTCTGTCCTCCAAGGGGAGGCAGGACAGCCCTCCACGCCCACCCCATAAATAACTCTGTATCCCCTGATAGCTGCTCTGAGGGCTTCCTTTTTCGTCTTCTTATTTCTGTCAAAACAGTTCTGTTTCCTCAACCTCTTAGGGCCATTTTCCCAATCTGTGTTTTGAAATAATCCTCATCCCAGGCTGAGAGACTCAGAAATGAGTAGGTCAAAGAAAGAGCTGAGGTTTTGGTAAGCGGTTTATAAGTTGGTTATGTTAACCAAAGTGCCGGCATCCGCCCTCCCAGGAGTGATGTATGGCAGAATAAGAGGCGTCAGGGTGTGGCTGGGGGCAGGCAGAGGGTATGTAAGTAACAGGGAGGATGCTTCTCCACCCTATGGGATTAGAGGCCAGAGGTCTTAAAACCTTAGGATAAAATTTCAACAAATTGTTGAAGGTGAGCAAAAATAGCCCCCATTTTTACTCCTCCTGTGTAAAAAGGACCAGGGAAGGGGAAGGAAAAGGCGAAGAATGGGTCACAGACAGCAACACACTCAGGCTGAAAGACAGGCTGGTCTTCCCTGAGCCTGACTGTGAGCCTGGATGACCGTCTTACGCCATGTGCACGTTGCTTTCTGACCCAATAGCTTTCTGAGCCACTTTTCCTGTTCGATTGCAAAGGTTCAGGCAGGTGGCATGAAGAAAAATAGGGTTCATGCTGAGGCCAATTAACTGAAGCTAGTGAAGGGTGGTAGATGGTCAGCAACGAGATGGATTGAAACAATAGCCACAACAGTGGCTCAGACATACCAACGATCATGAAGATGGTGCAGGATGGGCAACGTTTCTTCCTGTTGTACATAAGGTCACTATGAGTTGGAGCTGACTCGACGGCAACTAACAATGAGGTGTGAACGTCGAGGCCCCTCACTTGCACGAATAATTACTTTTAAATAGAGCACACGTCTTCCTCCTTCCACAGCTCCTTCTTTCTCATTATGGATACATATTCACTTCTCTACTCAGAATTTTATATTATTTCCTTAAATTATGTAAGCTTTTGGCCTTATAAAACATGGAGCTTCCCCTGGTCTGATGAACTCACCGTTGTGTACAGTCTTCCTTTACTGTTCATGGCAACGAAGAGGGCACTTTTCACTCCGAAGAGACTCACCACACCTCGCTCCACGGTAGAAATTTCCAGCAAACCTGACAAAGAAACGGGGGCCACGTTACTTCAGACTCGTGCAGATCAGGGTGGGAGTCAGCCTAGTGTGATCTGAAAAGGACATCTAAGTCCATCCCCTGCTTCTAAAGGGCTGGACCCTCCGTTTTCTCTACCCTTTTCCTTTTAACTTTGGGAGAGCCCTACTGCTAGTCTGGTCAAGTCCTGCCACTATGCTGTTAAAAATCCAATTCTGCAACGGAAGTTCTGACATCAGAATTAGGGAGTGAAATGGCCACCTATGTATCTACTTGAGATTAGTTTTGAATCTGGGCTTTGACTGTCAGTGAAATCACATGAGGTCCTTGACCTGGATAAAAAAAATGACTGCTGGTTAGTCTTTTTTTCTATTTTTTAATATATACTCCATATGTTTCAACAAATTCCCATCATCTAATCTCCAAAACACTGTAGCCACACAAAGGCTGATGGTTTGCCTGGATGCTGTGGCCCCACCCCGTGCTCTCTTGGATAGGAGAGCCTATCCAGACAGCAGCCCATCAAATTGTAATAGAAGGACCTGGAGACAGAGGGAGCAGGCTGAAAGAAACAGAATGATGTGCCTCAGCTGGAAATTTTGCAAACCACTTGCCTTTCCTTCTGAAAGAAGGAAGCTGAATAAAAATAAGCCGTTGTTTAATTTGGTCCAGGTACTGTTCCTAACTTGTTCTTCACACCCCTGCCTTCTGGCTTCCTAAGTAGATGGTTCCCAGTGGCCTGTAATGGGCCAGTAATGGGCCAGTAATGGTGGAGTAAGGAGACCTGGTGGCACAGTGGTTAAGCGCTCAGCTGCTAATCCAAAGGTCAGTGGGTCTAGCCCATCAGCTGCTTTGAGGAATAAAGATGTGGCAGTCTGCTTCTGCAAAGATTACAGCCTTGGAAACCCTATGGGGCAATTCAACTCTGTCCTATAGGGTCGCTGTGAGTTGGAATTGACTCCACAACAGACAATAGCAATGCTGAAGTAATTAGTGCCACAGGGGCTATGTGGGATGATGGCCAAGGACAGCCAGGATGCTTGGACCTCTGTATACTGAGCCTGCAGCCAAGCAGGGTTAAACTGAGTCTGGGGAGGTGGGTATTCTTATAGGCACATCTGTGATAAATAACATTTCTTTCCCCTTTGCTGGGGCAGTTAATACACTTGGCTGTTAATCAAAAGGCTGGAGGTTCAAGTCCACCCAGAGACATCTTGGAAGAAAGGCCTAGTAATCTACTTGCAAAAAATCAGCCATTGAAAATCCTATGGAGCACAGTTCTGCTCTGACACCCATGGGGTCGTCATGAGTCAGAACTGACTTAACAGCAACTGGTTTAACTGGTTTCCCTCTGCAGTAGGAGCCCATCCACAAGAATAAGCCCCCTTCATCGTTTAGCTCTGCTTAAGCCCAAGCCCCCAAGTATCCCAATAGGCTGCAACTGCACTCACTGTAGGGGTTCTCCTCGTGGGTCCCGCGGATCCGGCCGTCGGGGAGCACCTGTAGGTGAAAGCCGATGCCTACGTTGCAGTAGAGCCTCCGCTGCCGCTTGATCCCCACCAAATAGCCGCTTTCCCAGTTCACCCCGGCGATATCTCCAGCTAGCCCAGCTCGAGAGCGGGACAGCAGCGTGCCCCAGCCCCTTGAGTCCAGCAGCGTGCTGTTGGCGCGGTTGCCTGTAGGCGAGGGCACCACCATGCCCACTAGGACGCCTAGGAAGACGAGAGCGTGCAGAGTGCCCTGAAGACGTCCTGCTCCCCGGGACATAGTGATGAACAGCCTCTGTCCCAGGGCCATCCACCTTGCCTCTCAGGCACGTGGTCAGAATTAATAGCCCTAAAAATACCGCCCTTCTTGTTTTTCTCCCCTCGGCATGGCGGCAGGGGCTTATTTTTGGAAGGCGGATGAAGGCTGCTGACATGAAACCAAAGCCTGCTTCGGGCACTCGGGTCGGGAGCAGAGGGACCCAGGCTGAGCCGCGGCTGGTAGAGACCATGGCTTGGGGACACTCGCTCGCTCTCTTGCTCTGTCCCGAGTTGATTATATTTGATTTGACCTATCTTTCTAGTTCAGGAACCCGGCCCTCCCCTCCACCCATCATCACCCTGACGTCAACTGGCCCAGCTCACTGATCCGGGACTGTAACATTAACCTGCTCCTGGGCCTGGCTGCCTCCCCAGACCCCCATCACCCTCCCCACTCCCCAGGGATTCTGGGAGCCACTGTCATTCCAACTATGAGGCAGGAATGAAGTAAGCGGGGAGCATCTCTGCAGGGCGGGAGGAGCTGGCTGGGGGCCCAGGGGAAGAGGGAGACTAAAGGCTACCCAGGACCCAAATTGGGCAGAAGTTCTTGGCCTGACAGAGCTGGCTTCCTTATTTAGAGGGAGAAAGGATAAAAAGACAGGGATGGGGGAAGGTTTGGTGGCAGGTGATGACCATGGCCTACAAGTTACCTCTGAGACCTTTTCATGGAGAGGGCTCATGGTTGAGGGCAAGAGAGGCCCGGAGGGCTCTGAAAGGCTAACCCCTTGAGCAGGAGCGGACAGAGATTCTGATTCCAAGGAGCCTTAGGATTATGAAGTCGGGTGGAGAGGTCGGTCCGGCTCTCTCTGCTCCCCACCCTGGTCATGGGATTCACCCAGCCAATAGGATGCAAGTTGTGTCTGACTCTCGACATAGCCCACAGGCCACTTTCCTACCTCGGCTCATCCTTGGCATCTGACCATTATTATTCCCATTTTACAGCTGAGGAAGCCAAGGCTTAAGGAGGTTAAGTGACTTGCCTGAGTTACCACAGCTAATAAATGGTAAAGTCAGAACTTAAAAAGTCTACCTGAATCTAAAGCCTGTGCTATTAACCTCTGCATATTGCCCATAGCAGACATTAGATTTCCAGGCTGTCCCACAAAGTATATTCAACTCACTACATGCCAACAGCACACATAGGATTATTCTGTTAGCACAAAACAACTGATCAATTCAAAAAACACTTTTTGAGTCCCTTTGATGTACATGGGAATTTCTGCATTTGCAGGTAACATTTGCTAGGGTGATATTAGTTAGAAACTAGTAAAAATATTTCTGCTAAGTAGTTATCCTCACACCTAATTTTCTTTTCCCAAATTACTTTTACATAGATCACATGTCTAACTGAAGTAAAAATCCTTTAAAACAGACAACCTATAAGTTGTTATGCAAATTTACAGTAGAAGCAGCTGTGTCTCTGGGAGCGGAAGTTGACAAAGGGTCTCGTGGTGAATTAACTTGAGTTAAAAATCTAGGGTTCTTGTCTTTCAATCCAGGTCTCAATCTGTTGGTGGTATTTCAGCCTTGACTGTGAGGGGATTGAAAGGGGTGTGTGTGGAGAGGGTGAGGAGTGGGTTTGAACATCCTGTGCAGCGAGGAGCAATCCTAGCTAGCAGGGTCCCTCAGCTACGCTCCGAATCTCATGCCTAGAGGAAGTCCCACTGCTCAGGGACTCTTCTGGTTAACTACCACCTCCTAACTTAGATTTCAACCCTCCTGCTCTGGTCTGAGGTCCCAGCCTCTGGTCTTCGGCTTCGTCTCACCGTCTACCCCTCTGCCTAGCTCATTTGAACTGATGCTTTGGTGAGATTTTCCACTGAGCAGTGTATTTCAGTTTTGCCCTATTTTTCTTTTGCAGATCCCTTGAAGCCCAGACACCCGTCTGTCATTACCCTCAGATGGTAAAATGAGTAGGGAGGTCAATGTGTACCTCCACTTATTATCACACTCACCATTGGGCTCCCCAGCTTCTCCTCCATCTTTACCATCCCTATCACCTCCACTGTCTTATGTCCAACCTCACCATCACAAGCGCCACCATTTCCCACACCAATGAGAGACTCACTTTGTGGGCATAGAATGGGTCTACTGTGTAGTGCTTTGTTGAAAACTGTTTAAAAAAGAAAGAAAGAAAGAAAAGAAAAGAGGTATGGAAGCTTCTCTCTGCAGAATAGGAGGGTCATGAATAATCCAAAGACAAAATTGTCAACAAAAAAGATCTTCACTTTGGTTGATTTCATGTACTTAAGCTTTCGTGTATGCAAGAGCAGCGGGGACACTCTAACTGATGTTTAGTTTGGAATCATATGGTAATTAGCTTGGCTTGTTGTACTCACTTAGGGAGGGGGCAGTCCAGAAGCACGTTGGGTAGTAAGGAGGAGCTAGTCTGCCATTAAAACTTGCCTTAGAGATATCTAGCATAGGCAAATATATAGAGACCAAAGTTAATTAGTAGCTACCAGGGATGTGAGGGAGGGGGAAAAAGGGAGTCACTGATTAGGGAGGAGCAGTGAGTTACTGTATGGTGATGAAAAATTTGGCAACAGTTATTGGTGAGGGTTGCACAACATAATCAGTGTAATTGAAATCACTAAGTTGTACATGTGATAAATGTTGAGTTGGCAAATGTTATGTGTATGTGTATATATATATATATTTACAACAATAAAAAAAAAACTTGTCTTGAATAGTTGGAGAAGGACTCACCAGCGGCAGTTAGAATCTTGTGGTGGAATTCTTCTTGGCACCACCTTAGAGGAGAGAGAAACTATAACAGATCCAATCTGTATATCAATAAAAATGGAAAGTCTCTTTAGATTCACCTCACCCCAGATTCCTCTCTGTAGAAGTTGTGGTTGGTGTCTTATAAAGCAATGGATTTTGGAATGAAGGAGACCTGAATTTGAATCTCAACTCCACCACTTATTAGCTGTGTGACCTTGGGAAAGTTTTGAACCTCTCTGAGCCTCATTTTTTAATCTACAAAATGAGATCATTACTTCATAAGGTTGTGGTTAGAGATAATGTATGCAAAGGGCCCAGTGCAGGAGCACAATGTAGCATTTCCTCAGTTCTTTCTCTGAAACATGCTGGAGATCTCTCACCCAATTAAAAGAGCGCAGACCCAAAGTGAGAAGGACCATCTTTCATTTCAAGGGGTGGAAGAGACTTGTGAGCTTCCAGGACCTAACTGCTGTCCAGCAGAGCATATGTTGTGATGGCTGTTAACATATGCAGAAGCAGGCAGCCCAGATTCCTAAAATGTTCTGAAAACCAGTTATAGCCTTGGTGTCGTCCCCTGTTAAATATAAAACTTAAGTAATTCATTCTATTAAAAAGCCTGCATCTTATTTTTATCGGGTGATGTGATGAGGCCCTGTTCTAAATGCACCTCCTGTGCCCGTCTCTATAGCAACTCCACTGTACTCGTATATCCGTATATTTTTCCTGAAGGCTAATTAAGTTGACAACTGCTGGGCCTTCTTGGTTTACCAGATTTGCACTTGACCCTTCTCTTGGGGCTTAGGGACCCCTATGGATGTGAAGTGATAGAGAAAAGAGTAACAGGTGGAAGAGGCCTCTCTATGGACCCCTTTTTCAAATAGTTGCCCCGCAGCCTTTGGGGGTTGTCAATCACTCTCTCTGCATGAGCCAAGATTTAGTGTAGGTGGGTGGGAAAAATGTTAATGTCTTTCTCCTTCCAACACAGTGTTCTTGTCCTTGAGTGGGGCACCATGAAGTATGGATTGGTCAGATTTGGTGGTACTTAGCTACACCTACCTTTCATAGCATCTGCACAATGGAACTATCAGTGGAACTATTCACAATCAGGTGCATTGCCATCTATGACTCTTGTTTATTACATAATGAAGTTCAAACATCTCAGGAGTAACCATAAGCAATGCATCTAAAGCTCAGAAGAGTCACGTAGGGGTGGATTGTGAAAAACTGTGCTTTTTGTACTTTCTGCATTTGGTTTTTAAAAAGTGACATTTACCTTTTTCTATAGATAATTTGGAGCCCCTGGGTGGTACAAACAGTTAATGCACTTGGCTGTTAACTGAAAGGTTGATAATTTGAGTCCACCCAGAGGCACCTTGAAAGAAAGGCCTGGCAATCTACGTCTGGAAAATCAGCCATTGAAAACCCTATGGAGCACAGTTCTAGGCTGACACATACAGGGTAACCATGAGTCGGAATTGATTCAATGGCAACTAGTTTGGCTTTTTAAATAGATAATTTGGGAAATATAGAAAATTAGAAGGTAGAAAATAAAATAACCAATTGTATTTAATGCCTTTATATCTCCTGTCTCAAAGTTTTTCCTTGAGCCCCCTTGAGACAGGGGCCTTGACTTCTCTCTTCATCTCTCCCTCCCTCTTTCTCAGACAGGCCTTTACGCATTTATCCTGGTGTTTAATGGTAGAGGATGCTCACTGGACTTAATTGGTATGAGATGAGCATGTGAAGAAGCAACGGAGTAGGAAGGATACCTGCCCTAGATCTGGTGCTCATGAAACTTGCTAGAAGTGGGAGGATTCAAGAGAAAAAGTTTCAACCAGAACAAAAGACTCCAGGTTGGATTTCTCTAGGGAAGAGTCTGGTATTATCTTGTTAGCTGATCCATGGATGAACACATACTCTGTACTTTCCTAACGAAACTCAACTCACCCCAAGTCTCCCTCATATAAGTGGGAGCGTGTTAGCAGTCCTAATCCAAATTTCCCTAGTTCTTGCCTCTATGATCTCATGCAGAACTTCACCCCACTACAAATTACCCCCTAGTTATTTCTGGAATTCCAGAGGATGCCTCACTTGTGTTTGTGAACACTGGCTGCTCCTGTCTGGGACCACTGCTGAACATCTGGGAACCACCATGCCCACCAGCGCTTCCACCATCTGCTAGGGAGCTGATAGTTTTACCTTTCTTATTACAGGTCCGGCCCTGAAGCCCCTGAGGAGCCAAAGCTGCTTTATGTCCTGTTTCAAAGCAAAGAAGAATGCCTACATCCCCTTCTTTGTGTTATACTCTTTAAGGGAATACCTGACCAGTACTACCTATGCCTTGGTGTTTTAGTCTTTTGAATTAATTTTGTTTTCAGACTTCCTGCCTTGCAGAGGACTTAGTCTTTGTTATGGGCTAAGCTCATCAGATTGGGTTCCCTTTTCCCCTAGGATGGATTGTTTCCCAAGAGGCTCTTGAACTCTGAGGCAAATAGACTTCTGCTGGGGTCAGGCCCACCAGTTGTCTAGATGTGTCTGGAATCCTGGCATGAGTTCAGAGTTGAAACCCCTTTCCACTCCCTGCAACCCCTACACTGGGGAGAGAGTGAGCACCTAGACTGTCAGCTTTGTGTCCCCATCTGAGCCCTCATCTTGCTGTGTCTCTCAGTGTGACTTTCTATCTCTGGGCCCTCTGTCTTTCTTCTTTGTCTCTCTGTCTCACTCATTCTTTCTCTTTCTCCTTTCTGTCACCTCTTCTGTCCTCCTTGCTCTCTTTTACTCTCTCTCCTTACTATTCTCCAGCCATATAGACGAGCCTAGAGGGTTAGCTAGCTGCCAAGGAGGCAGCACCTCAGGGCTGGCTGACCACTATGACTGCACATCTCAGCTGAATTCGCAAAGGGGCAGAGGAGTCAGATAACTTTCTGGAGCCTCAGAATGCAAGGGATTTTGGCTCTGCTCAGGGTTTTGCGGTTTCTCAGATTTGCCTTTCATGATCATCATCTAATAATACCTACCGCGTGCTGAGGTGGGCATGCACTCTGCCAGCCTTCATGCAAAGTTATGTAGAGGACTTAGCCCTTAGTGGCAGGCTCCCCAGTGTGGTACGAAAAGCCCTCTGTGTCCTGACCTCTGCTGGCCTTTCCAGCTCCATCCCCTGCCTCTCTCTCTCTCTCTGGGAATTTTTGCTTCAGCAACCTCAGATGGCCTGCTGTTCCCCAGCATACGTCGTGCTGTTTCTGCCTCCACATCTTTGCTCTTTGCCTGGCTAATTGCTTTCCATCTCTAAAGACTCAGCTTAAATATCACCTCTGAAAGCAATCCCTGACAACCTTCCACCTGTCCCTAAGCTGGATTTGATGCCCCTCCTTCCCTTGCACCACGTTAAATGTTTCGCACATGTCTCTATCGCTGCCCTTTACCAGGTTGTATTATAATAACCTCTCTGAGGTACTCACTTTGATAGTTGAAGCAGCAATGGCGTCTTATTAATTTCTTCAACCTAGCACAGTGGCTGCCACATAATAGGGTTTACAAAATAAAAAAAATTGAATAAATTTTGTTGAGTTAAAGGTTTGAATCTATGGGTTTCACTAGATGAATGATTCTCAACCAAAGACCAAGTCCTTTGTGGTCTGAATTTTGGTGAAGGTGGGGCATATTGATTTGAAAAAAATACTTTCAATGTCATGATTTGTATTTCGGTCATTAAAAAACAGTTAAATTGGAAACGTGCTCCTGTTATGATGGAGAAACTTATATGGACTTTGTACTCCCATACAACCAACAAGAAAACTGGACAAATATGTGAAACAACTGTTTTTAGATGTTCAATAATAGGCAGCACAGAACAATGATTCCTGAGAGAAAGGATGCTGGTAGATCCTCTGATCACCTTTTCTTTCTGCCTAGAGGCACTTTCCAGACTACAGAACCAGCAAGTCAAACCCAAGGAGAGCCCAGAGGTCATACTTAGTGAGCTGAGGAGACAGAGATCAGCGTTTGGGGAGGCTAAGGCAGCAAGAGTTTGCAGGGCTGGGTACCAAAGAGGAGGAAGCTAAGTAGAAAAAGAGCTCCTGAAATCTGTATAGGTTTGCCCTTGAGTTTGTTGCTGAATACTAAGTCATTCAAGTATAGGATGAAACTCCAGGAGGACAAGCAAAGCATTACTGAAACGCTGTAAGTTGAATAGTTCCTAGAGCACAGACAGAGCTGGGAGATGCTTGTGCTCAGACTAGCCATAGTGGAGAGCACTAGATGCTCTCAGTTGAAAACATTCAGTACAGACCCCAGAAGCATCACATCTTTGGAAAAGGCTTGCAGTCAAGATGTAGTAACAGGAACTGGATTTACCTTTCTGCCTGAAACAATTAAAAAATAAGACAAAGTAAATGTAACAACAGTTTTTAGACATTAGACATCAGGCAACAAAGAACAGTGATCCCTGAGTAATGGGAAACTAATGAGGTGAAAGGTGAATGTAGGTGGAGCCCAGTAAACTCTGAGTTGAGGAGTGGAGTTCACCAAGGGAGACAAAGGCAAAGGGAGATTTCAGGGCAGAGTACCAGAGAAGAAATTGCTGCACAGGGAGAGAACTCACAGATGTGCAGTGGGACCCCCTTCAGTGATCCACAGGGTACTGATTAGCGTGCGAGTAAGCTACCTGATATTGGGGGAAAGAACTACCAAAAAGAATTAGAGAGAATAGTACCTGGAAAACCTCATAATTTGTGAAGCATTGGACTGAGTCCTCAGATGGATGTCACCTCAGTGGTGGAGAATAATTATCCCCAGACCAAATGATGCTCTGGTCTCACCTAACAAATATTAAAAGGAAAACCCAAAAGGATCAGCTTGTTTTCAAGTAACTTAAATGCACTCTGGGAAAAAGCTTAAGAAGATTTATAAAAATACAAAAACATCCAGCCCCCAGTGAGGCAAAATTTAAAATGTTTGGTATACAATTAAAAATTACTAGTCATGTAAAGAAGCAAGATAATATGAGTCATAATGAGGGGGAAAGAAAAAGTTGAAGCCAACCCAGAACTAAAACAGATGGTAAAATTAGCAGGCATATACATTAAAACAGTTATGACAACTGTATTTCATATGCTCAGAAAGCTAGAGGAAAAAATCAAACATGTTAAGTAGAGACATGGATGATGTAAAAAAAACAAAAAGTTAAAATCAAACTTCTAGAGATGAAAACTACAATGTCTGAGATAAAAAATACACTGGATAGTATTAATGAAATATTAGATATTGCAGAAGAAAAGATTAATAAAATGGAAGACATTACAAGAGTAATAATCCAAAATGAATTGCAGAGAGAAAAGGTAATTTAAAAAAATGAACAGAGCATCATTCAAGCAACTTCATATATGGGTAATTGAAGTCTCTGGTGTAGGGGAAGGGACAGAACAAATATTTGAAGAAACAACGGCCAAAAATTTTCCAAATTTGAGGAACAGTATAAAGTCATAGATTCAAGAAGTTCAGTAAACCTCAAGCACAAGACATAAAGAAAAACACAAGGCACATCATAATCAAATTGCTGAAACACAGTGATAAACAGAAAATATTAAAAGCAGCCAAAGGAAAAGAACATTTATTATGTACAGAGAAACAAGGATGACAGCAGATTTATTGTAGGACATATTGCAAGTGTGAAGACATCGGACCAACATCTTTACAGTACTGAAAGAAGACACTATCAATCTAGAATTCTATACCCAGTAAAATATCTTTGAAATTTAAATGCAAAATAATGACATTTTCAGCCAATAAAAGCAAAATGTTAAATAAAGTGCTTTAGGAAAAAGGAAAACAATACTAGATGGAAATATGAATCTACACAAAGAAATGAAGAGCACCAGAAATGGTAAATATATGATTTTTAACTTATTGTTTAAATCTCTTTAAAATAGAATTGACTGATTAAACACAAACAATAACATGCTGGTATAGAGTTTATAATATACGTAGAAACAATAAGTATAACAGCAATAGCACAAAGGTCAGGAGGGGAGAAATGTATAGTTCTTATACTATACATGAGGTGGTATAACTTGAAGGTAGAATGTGATAAGTTAAAGACGTACACTATAAATCGTGAAGCAATCACTACCAAAAATAACAGAGAGTTGTGGCAAATATGCCAATAAAGGAGTTAAAAAGGAATCATAAAAATACTCAATTACCTAAAGGAAGTAGAAAAAGAGAGTAAAGGGAATAAAGAAGAGATAAGGTGAACAGAAAACAAATAACGAGATGCTAGTTTTAAACCCAAGTGTGTGATTAATCACATTAAATGAAAATAGTCTAAGTATGTCAATTAGCAGGCAGAGATCCTCATATTGGATTTTAAAAAAGCATAACTCAATATATGCTGCCTAGAAGAAAACTACTTTAAATACCAAGAACCAAATACATGAAAAATCAACTGAGAGAAAGCTGGAGTGTCTGTATTAATATCAAACAAAATAGATTTCAGAGCAAAGAATACTATAAGGAATAAAGAAGGTCATTTCATAATGAAAGAGGGTCAATTACTCAAGAGGACGTAACAATCCTAAATAGTTATGTACCTGATAGTAGAATTTCAGAAAAAGTGAAGCAAAAACTGATAAAACTGTAAGGAGAGATAGGGCAATCACTCTTCGTCAGAAATTTCAATACCCTTCTCTCAACAATAATTGAACAAGTAGACTGAAAATCAGTAAAGATAGAAAAAACGTGAATAACACTATTGACCAACCTGATCTAATTGACATTTATAGAACTCTCTACCCAACAGTATCAGAATACCCATTACTTTCAAGGATACTAGAACGTTTACCAAGATAGACTATATTATGAGCCAGAAAACAAATCTAGGATTCAGGTCATACGAAGTATGTCCTCTGACAGCAATAGAATTAACTTAGAAATCAATAATAGATATCTGGAAAATTGCCAGATATTTGAAGCCTAAATAATCCACTTCTAAATAATCAATAGGGTAAAAGAGTGTTATATATGCTTACAATGTAATGATCTCAAACCACAGATGTGTGAAACATGTTATGTGGACTTAGATGTTTAGACTGTTTTAAAACTGACAAACTTCTCTGTCCTGTATAATTTCTAATATTATAGCCAGCTACGTCATTGCAAGCCAGCTGCTTCATTATGATAAGGTGTGACATTGCCGTTGTTGTTGTTAGGTGCCGTCAAGTTGGTTCTGATTCACAGCTACCCTATGCACCACAGAACGAAACACTGCCTGGTCCTGCGCCATGCTCACAATCACTGTTATGCTCGAGCCCATTGTTGCAGCCACTGTGTCAGTTCATCTCATTGAGGGTCTTCCTCTTTTTCGCTCACCCTCGACTTTATCAAGCATGATGTCCTTCTCCAGGGACTGATCCCTCCTCACAACATGTCTAAAGTATGTGAGACGTAGTCTTGTCATCTTTCCTTCTGAGGAACATTCTGGTTGTACTTCTTCCGAGACAGATTTGTTCATTCTTCTGGCAGTCCATGGTATATTCAATATTCTTCGCCAACACCACAATTCAAAGGCATCAATTCTTCTTTGGTCTTCCTTATTCATTGTGCAGCTTTCGCATGCATATTATATGATTGAAAATACCATGGCTTGGGTCAAGCGCACCTTAGTCTTCAAGGTGACATGTTTGCTTTTCAACAGTTTAAAGAGGTCTTTTGCAGCTGATTTGCCCAATGCAATGCGTCTTTTGATTTCCTGACTGCTGCTTCCATGGGTGTTGATTGTGGATTCAAGTAAAACGAAATCCTTGACAACTTCAGTCTTTTCTCCGTTTATCCTAATGTTGCTTATTGGTCCAGTTGTGAGGATTTTTGTTTTCTTTATGTTGAGGTGTAATCCATACTGAAGGCTGTGGTCTTCAGTCTTCACCAGTAAGTGCTTCAAGTCCTCATCACTTTCAGCAAGCAAGGTTGTGTCATCTACATATTGCAGGTTGTTAATGAGTCTTCCTCCAATCATGATGCCCTGTTCTTCTTCATATAGTCCAGCTTCTCGGATTATTTGCTCAGCATACAGATTGAACAGGTGTGGTGAAATGATGCGACCCCGACGCACACCTTTCCTGACTTTAAACCACACAGCATCCCCTCGTTCTGTCTGAACAACTGCCTCTTGATCTGTGTGCAGGTTCCTCATGAGCACAGTTAAGTGTTCTGGAGTTCCCATTCTTTGCCCTGTTATCCATAATTTGTTATGATCCACACAATTGAATGCCTTTGCATAGTCAATAAAACACAGGTAAACATCTTTCTGGTATTCTCTGCTTTCAGCCAGGATCCATCTGACATCAGCAGTGATATCCCTGATTCCACACCCTCTCCTGAATCTGGCCTGAATTTCTGGCAGTTCCCTGTCCACATACTGCTGCAGCTGCTTTTAAATAATCTTCAGCAAAATTTTACTTGTGTGTGATATTAATGATATTGTTTGATAATTTCCACATTTGGTTGGATCACCTTTCTTAGGAATAGTCATAAATATGGATCTCTTCCAGTTGGTTGTTAAGAATATGCACCTCTGATTGTAGACCTATGATGTAGGTTACCCTGATGCCATGTGAGTCAGGTACCACCCTGACAGAACATTATCACGCAAGACCAGCAGGACTAAAATCACATACATAAAAACTCCAAGCTTTCACCCCTTCACTGAGAGCAAGACAGAGGCAATTAGTTCTCCAAGTTTGTCTGTCTCTTAAGCTTTGTAAAGACCAAGTACTGCCGGAGGCTCTGGCCAGGACAGGCTTGCCTCATCTCTGACAACCTTGAACTCTAGCACTGAGGGACCTCCATGGAGGACTCGCCACTGGTTAAGCTTGCATCCTGAGACCTCTCGTTAGAGGTAAAAGCCTGAAGTCTAAAGATTTGTTGTTGATTTTGTTGTTGGTTTGTGACTTTGGAGAGACTCCACCTGTTACAGAGTAGTAGGGATTTCAAAGGTGCCCTTACTCTGGTGTACCCTCCCATCCACATCTCAATGTGCTCCTTCTGCTGCTTCTGTCAATCTGGTCTTCTTACTTTCCCTGGCATCTCCACACCCAATTCCATTCCTCCAACAGGTCCGTGCTTTCTACTCCACCTTCCTGTACAAACTCGACCATCTTTTGTTGTTTAACTTAAGCCCCTTCTCTGCCTCAAAGCCTCTTTCCCTCTTCACTCCCCATGACCATGGAATGTAACTTGTGAGTTCAGTCTTCCAGAATAAATCAGGAACTCCCTACAGAAATGACCACATAGTGCACAAAACAGACTGATAGAAACATCAGGAAAACCCTGGGGTGATGTGTCAGGAAGACGTGGACACCAGTGTGCTAAAGGTCGAGGGCATCACTCTGCTGGTAGCTCCTGCCTGGTGTCTTCAAAATACCAACCCCTTACATACGGATAGGCCCTTACAGTAGCCATGGAAGACCCTTAGAAAATTCCCCAGGTAGGACCTGAGACCCTGAAATGCCACCTTAGCCCCAGGAAGCAGGTAGGATCAAGAGAATGAGACTGGTTTTTTGGCAAAGTACACCACAGTCCTTTCCCCACATAGGACTTGAGACCCTGCAATGCTATACATCTGCCATGAGGCAGGAGCTCCCTTGATGCCCCCTGTTAAACACTTATTGGTTTTATAGACCATATAGATTAAGGAAAAGCATGTCTACCTGTATCTGGCAACTATAAAATAAGATTATGATGGGATGGACTGTCTCCATAGATTCCTTCTGCCCAAGCAAAACAATAAAAAACATAAACAACGTCCTTTGATCAACTGCCATGCTCACAGAACATTGGTCTCAGGCTGCAAGGAAAATCCCTGGACATATGCCCTCACTGCTGGGTGAGATAAGCCCTGAGATGAGAGAGAACACTACCTGAGGGCCAAAACCTCAAAAAACCAAACCCACTGCCGTCGAGTCGATTTCGACTCATAGAGACTCTATAGGACAGTGTAGAGCTGCCCATAGGATTTCCAAGGCTGTAATCTTTACGGAAGCAGACTGCCACATTTTTCTCCTGCAGAGCAGCTGGGGAACCCTGACCTTTCAGTTAGCAGCCAAGTGCTTAACCACTGAGCAACCAGGGCTACTTGAGCATTTCTCCACTTACTATAAAATGTACACCACTTGACAAAGAAGAAATTAAAAAAAAAGAAACTTAGTGTTTTGAATTGAATAAAAATTAAAATTCTACTTGTAAAAATTTGTGGAATACCACTAAAATAGTACTTAGAAATTTATAGCATTAAATGTCTATATTAGAAAAGAAGGTCTTAAATTAATGACCTCAGTTTTGATTTTAAGAAAAAGACCAAATTAAAACCAGAATAAGCAGAAGAAAGGAAATAATAAAGATCAGAACAGACCAATTTAATAGAAAGCAGAAAAAGAAAAGCGAACATTAGTGAAACCAAAAGCTGACTTTTTTTTTAATGATTCCTCCTTTCTCCCTCCCTCGAGCATAATAACAGAAACTGGTTTCTAACAAGCTTTAGTCTCTATACCTTTTTCCATTCTAGATATTTCATATAAGGGGAATCATACACTATTTGTCCTTCTGTAACTGACTTACTTCACTCAGTGTGTTTTCAAGATTCATCCATGTTGTAGCATGTATCAGGACTTCATTTCTTTTTATGGCTGATTAATATTCCTTTGTTTGCATATGCCATATTTTGTTTATTCATTCATCTGTTGATGAACATTTAGGCTGTTTCCGCCTTTTGGCTATTGAGAATAGTGCTGCAATGAACTTTGGTGTACATGTGTCTGAGCCACTGCTTTCAAGTCTCTTGGGTATATACCTAGGGGTGGAATTGCAGGGTCATGTGGTAGTCCTATGTGTTTAACCTTTTGAGGAACCACTAAACTGTTTTCCATAGCAGCTGCACTAGCAATGGATGAGTGTTCCAGTTTCTCCACATACTTACCAACGTTTGTTGTTTTCTTTCTTTTTTTCAAAAGCTGACTTTTTTTTGTCCTTTTTAAAAAATTTATTGCACTTTAGATGAAGGTTTACAAAAAAGCTGACTTCATGAGATAAATAAAATTGACAACCTTTAGCCAGACTGATCAAGAAAAAAAATTAGGTCTTTTATTCTAGGACATAAAGATACTGGAATAGCAAAAACAATTTTGAAAGAGAAGAACAAAGTTGGAAGACTTCATTGTCTGATTTCAAGACTCCTATATAGCTACAAATGTCAAAAGAGTGCGGTACTAGTGTAATACAGATCTATAGATCAATGGAATTGACTAGAGTCCAGAAATAGATCCACATATATACAGACAACTGATTTTCAGCAAAGGTGCCAAGGCAATTCAACAAATGGTGCTGGAACATACACAGGTGTGGCAGGTAGGGTAATGGCTCCCTAACGATGCCCATATTCTAATCCTAAGAATTTGAGAGTATGTTACTTTACATGGCAAAAGGGACTTTGCAGATGTGATTAAATTAAGGACTTTAAGATGGGGAGATTATCCTCAAAATAGACCTAAATGTAAAACCTAAGACTAGAAAACTCCCAAAATAAAACATAAGAAAATATTTGTGATCTTGGTTAGGCAAAGATTTCTTAGGTACAACACCAAAAGCAGGATTCATAAAAGAAAAAAAACATTTTAAATTGAAGTTCATCAGCATTAAAAACTTCTGTTCTTCAAAAGATAATGTTAAGCAAATGAAATGCCAAGCCACAGCCTGGGAGAAAATATTTGCAATACATGCATATGAGAAAGGACTGATATTCAGAATATTACTCACAGCTCAATTTGAAAAAATGAGCATAATTGTGCATGTAAAAAAATGTTGAACTGGCAAATGCTATGTTATATATAAAATGCATATATTTTACCACAATAAGAAAGTGAGCAAAAGATTTGAACAGACAATTCATAAAATAAATGGTCAATTAGCACATGAAAAGATGCTTAACATCATTATTTGTCAGGGAAAAACAAATTAAAACCACAATGAGAAACCACTTCATATCCACTAGAATGGCTAATATTAAAAAGTGATTTTTGACTGATAATGCCAAGGGGTGGTGAGGATGTGGAACAACGTGGAACTCTCAACACTACTGGTGGAATGCAAAATGATCCAACCACTTGGCAGTTCTTACAAAATCAAACATAAACTTACTATATGACTCAACAATTTTATTCCTAAGTATTTACTTAAGACCAACAAAACATATGTCCATACAAATACTGTAAACTTGTACATGAAAATTCAGACCAACTTTATTCATAATTGTCCCAAACTAGAAAAAAACTCAAATATGGATATACCACAAACTGTGCTATATCCATACAATGGAATACTGCTCAACAACAAAAAGGAACGAACTACTCTTAAATGCAGTAACATGGTTGAATCTCAAAAACATTTTGTTGAGGAGGGGCCAAGATGGTGATAGTCAGATGCTTCCTGTGGTCCCTCTTACAACAAAACCCAAAAAAACAAGTGAATCAATCATATATGACAAATCTAGGAGCCCTGAACATCAAAGGCAAAGTTGAGGAATCAGATTGAGCAACAGGGGAAGGAAAAGGCATTTCAGAAGCAGTGAGGAGTTGCCAGACCTGATCCAGCAGGAATCGGCACTCTGCAGGCCGGATTGGCTGGCATGCGAGGTGAGGCAAGCAGTGGCACTTGGGACGCATTTTCCATATCAGGAGACACTGAGTGGCAGAGAGTCTGCTTGGGTCTCCAGGACCAGTGAAAAACGTCACTCAGTTGGAAAAAGATAAGTACATAAGTACTACCACGCAGATCAAAAAACACCCCCTTTGGGAAGAACCTCTCTTCTATTTATCTGCCATCTCCCTGCTCTGCACTAGGTCCCAGGATGGCTTCAGTGACTGCAATAACCCCTGGGCTGGAAGTATGACCCATCAGGCGCCCTGAGCCCTTCTCCCAGCCTTGGAGAGAAAACAAAGTAACAAACAGGAAAAAATAATCTGACAACTTCCTTAAGCTGGGAACTCAGGGCAGGCACAGCTCCTTTGCCTAGGCACAGGCATAAGGGGTCTACGGACTTTGAACACCTTTCAACATTGCATAGATCTGTGTGGGCCCATTTCAACAGTGTAGGCCCTCATTAGCAAAGTACAACAGGGTATATAGCCTAACTTCAACTGAATCAGCTCTATGGTGGAGTGGCAGGTTCATGACACTTGACACCACTCTGCCAATTAAATAGAGTCCTCACATACCCACATCAGGGGCCTGAGAACTGGTAGCTCCACCCATGCCACCTAGCCACCTGCGACAAGGGTCCGAGAATAAGTGGTGCCTCCCCATCCTTACAGCCAACAACATTTGGTGCCCATAGTCTGACTGCAAAACCCACCCACCTATGTGCTGTAGAGAACAGGGACACATTTTCCTCCCAGATACTCAGGGGCAGCCATGAGCCACCTTCCTTGCTCAGCGTTTTTTTACATGCCAGATACCTGTGCCTACTCCAATCACCCCTGCCTGTCTAGGACTGTAGGTGAGAGCCTGCACCATACACTTGGTGAATGACTGTCTGGACACCTGAGCTGAATCCATACAAGAAAAGTGAATGGACTCCTGGGCTCATGCACCTAGTCACAGATCTAACCACCTGGTGACAAGGTGTTAGAGCTTCAAAGGCACCAGTAACCAAACTAGCTCACACAAGCAGTCTATTTGGGTGTATCAGAACAAAACAAACCAAGAAACTAAGACACAGTAAGCAAATGTAAAATAAATAAATAAATATAATAACTTATTGATGGCTTGGAGACAGCAGTCAATATCGAATCAGATAAAGAGGCATGATGGCTTCAGCAAGCTCCCAAAACAAACAATCAAGAAATCTTCCCGAGGAAGAGAACTTCTTGGAATTACTGGAGGTAGAATACAAAAGATTAATACACAGAACTCTTCAAGAGATCAGGAAGGAGTTCAGTCAAAATGCAGAACAAGCACAGGAACACACAGACAAAGCAACAGAGGAACTTAAGGAGATTAGAAAAGAGCATAATGACAAATTTCACAGGCTGCAAGAATCCATAGAGAGACAGCAATCAGAAATCCAGAAGATTAACAATAAAATTTCAGAATCAGACAACTCAATAGAAAGTCATAGGAGCAGAATTGAGGCAATGAAAATCAGAGTTAGTGAGATTAAAGATAAAGCATTTTACACCAACTCATTTGAGGAAAATCAGATAGAAGAATTAAAAAAAATGAAGAAACCCTAAGAATTATGTGGGATACTATCAAGAGGAATAACCTATGAGTGATTGGAGTACCAGAATGGTGGGGATAACAGAAAATATAGAGAGAATTGTTGAAGATTTGTTGGCAGAAAACTTCCCTGATATCATGAAAGGTGAGAAGATATCTATCCAAGATGCTCATCGAACCCGACACAAGGTAGATCCCAAAAGAAAGTCATCAAGACATATTATAATCAAATCAGCCAAAGCTAAAGATAAAGAGAGAATTTTAAGAGTGGCTAGGGATAAATGAAAAGTCATCTACAAAGAAAAGTCAATAAGACTAAGCTTAGACTACTCAGCAGAAACCATGCAGGCAAGAAGGCAATGGGATGACATATACAAAACCTTGAAGGAAAAAATTACCAGCCAAGAATTATATATCCAGGAAAACTAAAAATGTCTTCTAAATATGATGGTGAAATTAGGGCATTTCCAGATGAAGAGAAGTTTAGGGAATTTGCAAAAACCAAACCAAAATTATAAGAAATACTAAAGGGAATCCTCTGGTTAGAAAATCAATAGCATCAGATAACAGCCCAAGACTAGAACACAGGATGAAGCAACCAGATATCAACCGAGATAGGAAAGTCACAAAAATAAATCAAAGCTAAAACACTGGAAATAGGGAAACAGAGATATCAATATGTAAACGATGACAACATTAAAACAAAAAAGAGGGACTAAAAAATGTAGTCCTAGATCTTTCATATGGAGAGGAAGTCAAGGTGATATAAAGAAATAAAAGATTGATTAAAACTTAGAAAAATAGGGGTAAATATTAGGGTAACCACAGAGGAAACTAACAATTCTACACATCAAAATAAAACACAAGAAAAACATAAAGACTCTGCAAATAAAAAAGCAACAACAATGAAAAAGATGAAAAAAATACATAAAGAAAAACAACTCAGCTTAGAAAATTAAGTGGAACAAAGAAGCCGTCAACAACACACAAAAAAAGACATCAAAATGACAACACTAAACTCATACTTATCAATAATTACACGGAATATAAATGGACTAAATGCACCAATAAAGAGACACAGAGTGGCAGAGTAGATAAAAAAAAAAAATACCATGATCCATCTATATGCTGCCTGCAAGAGACACACCTTAGACTTAAAGACACAAACTAAAACTCAAAGGATGGAAAAAAAATAAATCAAGCAAACAACACTCATAAAAGAGCAGGAGTGGCAGTACTAATCTCTGACAAAATAGACTTTAAAGTAAAATCCACTACAAAGGATAAGGAAGGATACTATGTAATGATTAAAGGGTCAATGTACCAGGAGGACATAACCACAGTAAATGTTTACACACTCAACAACAGGGCTCCAAAATACATAAACTCTAACAGCTTTGAAAAGAGAGTTAGACAGCTCCACAATAATAGTAGGAGACTTCAACACACCTCTTTTGGTGAAAGACAGAACATCCAGAAAGAAGCTCAATAAAGACACAGAAGATCTAAATGCTACAATCAACCAACTTGATCTCATAGACATATACAGAACACTCCAACCAACAGCAACCAAGTATACTTTCTTTTCCAACACACATGGGACATTCTCCAGAACAGGCCATACTTAGGCCATAAAGCAAGCCTTAACAGAATCCAAAGGATCAAAATATTACGAAGCAACTTTTCTGACCATAAAGCTATAAAAGTAGAAATCAATAACAGAAAAAGCAAGGGGAAAAAAATCAAATACATGGAAACTAAACAACACCTTGCTCAAAAACTACTGGGTTATAGAAGAAATTAAGAACGGAATAAAAAAATTCACAGAATCAAATGAGAATGAAAACACATCCTACCAGAACCTTTGGGATACAGCAAAAGCAGTGCTCAGAGGTCAATTTACAGCAATAAATACACACATCCAAAAAGAAGAAAGGGTCAAAATCAAAACATTAACCCTTCAACTCAAAAGATAGAAAAAGAGCAGCAAAAGAAGCCCTTGGGCACCAGAAAAATATAAATAATAAAAATTAGAGCAGAATTAAATGAAATAGCCAATAGAAAAACAATTGAAAGAGTTAACAAGACCAAAAGCTGGTTCTTTGAAAAGATCAACAAAATCAATAAACCTTCGGCCAAACTGACAAAAGAGAAACAGGAGAGGACGCAAATAACCCAAATAAGAAATGAGATGGGCTATATCACAAAAGACCCAACTGAAACTAAAAGAATTATCACAGAATACTATGCAAAATTGTACTCTAACAAATTTGAAAACTTGGAGGAAATGGAGTAATTTCTAGAAACACACTACCTACCTAGACTAACACAAACAGAGGTAGAACAACTAAATAAACCTATAACAAAAGAAGAGATTGAAAAGGTAATTAAAAAACTCCCAACAAAAAAAGCCCTGGATCTGATGGTTTCACTGGAGAATTCTGTCAAACTTTCAGATAGAAGTTAGCACCATTACTACTAAAGGTATTTCAGAGCATAGAAAAAGATGGAATACTCTCACATTCATTCCATGAAGCTAGCATAACTCTGATACCAAAACCAGGTAAAGATGCCACACACACAAAAAGAAAATTACAGAACAATATCCCTCATGAACAGATGGAAAAATCTCAACAAAATTCTAGCCAATAGAATTCAACAACATATCAAAAAAATAATTCACTATGATCAAGGGATGGTTCAACATTGAAAAACAATCAACATAATCCATCACATAAATAAAACAAAAGACAAGAACCACATGAGCTTATCAATTGATGCAGAAAAATCATTTGACAAAGTCCAACACCCATTCATGATAAAAACTCTCAGCAAAATAGTAATAGAAGGGAAATTCCTCAACATAATAAGGGGAATTTATACAAAACCAACAGCAACATCTTCCTAAGTGGAGAGAGTCTGAAAGCATTCCCCTTGAGAATGGGAACCAGATAAGAATGCCCTTTAACATCTTTCTTATTCAGTGTTGTGCTGGAGGTCCTAACCAGGGAAATTAGGCTAGAAAAAGAAATAAAGGGCATCCAAATTGATAAGGAAGAAGTAAAAGTATCTCTATTTGCAGATGATATGATCTTATACACAGAAAACCCCAAAGAATGCACAAGAAAACTACTGGATCTAAAAGAAGACTTCAGCAAAGTATCAGGATACAAGACAAACATACAAAAATCAGTTGGATTCCTCTACACCAACGAAGAGAACTTTGAAGAAGAAATCACCAAATCAATACCATTTACAATAGCCCCCAAGAAGATAAAATACCTAGGAATAAATCTAACCAGAGACGTAAAAGACCTATACAAAGAAAACTACAAGACACTACTGCAAGAAACCAAGAGACCTGAATAAGTGGAAAAACATACCTTGCTCATGGATAGGTAGACTCAACATTGTGAAAATGTCAGTTCTACCCAAAGTGATCTACAGGTATAATGCAATCCCAATCCAAATTCCAATGGCATTTTTTTTAATGAGATGGGGAAACAAATCACCAACTTCATATGGAAAAGGAAGGGGACCCAGATAAGTAAAGCATTTCTCAGGAAGAAGAACAAGGTGGTAGGTCACACACTACCTGATTTTAGAACCTATTATACCACCATGGTAGTCAAAACAGCCTGGTACTTGTACAAGAACAGATACATAGACCAACAGAACAGAACTGAGAATTCAGACACTAATTCATCTACCTATGAGCAGCTGATATTTGATAAAGGCCCAAAATCCATTAAATGGGTGAAAAGATAGTCTCTTTAACAAATGGTGCTAGCATAACTGGATATTCATCTGCAGAAAACCGAAACTAGACCAATACCTCACATCATGCACAAAAACTAACTCAAAATGGATCAAAGACCTAAATATAAAGTCAAAAATGATAAAGATCATGGAAGAAAAAATAGGGATAATGCTAGGAGCCCTAATACCTAGCATAAAGAGAATACAAACCATAAGTAGCAATGCACAAACACCAGAAGGGAAACTAGATAACTGGGAGCTCCTAAAAATCAAACACTTATGCTTCACCAAAAGAGTCAAAAGACAACCTACAGACTGGGAAAAAATTTTGACTACGACAAATCCAATCAGGGTCTAATCTCTAAAATCTACAAGATGCTGCAAAATCTCAACAACAAAAAGACGAATAATCCAATTAAAAAATGGGCAAAGGATATGAACAGGCACTTCACCGAAGAAGACCGTCAGGAGGCTACCAGATACATGTGCAAATGCTCACTATCATTAACTATTAGAGAAATGCAAATCAAAACTACCCATGAGATACCATCTCTCTCCAACAAGGCTAGCAGTAATTCTAAAAAACACAAAATAATAAATGTTGGAGAGGTTGTGGAGAGACTGGAACACTTATACACTTCTGGTGGGAATGTAAAATGGTACAAGCACTTTGGAAATTGCTTTGGGGCTTCCTTAAAAAGCTAGAAATAGAAGTACCATACGAACAAGCAATCCCACTCCTTGGAATATATCCTAGAGAAATAAGAGCTGTCACGCGAATAGATACATGCACACCGATGCTCATTGCAGCACTGTTCACAATAGCAAAAAGATGGAAACAACCTAGATGCCCATTAACAGACAAATGGATAAACAAATTATGGTACGTTCACACAATAGAATACTACGCAACAATAAAGAACAATGATGAATCCGTGAAACATCTCATAACATGGGTGAATCTGGAAGGCATTATGCTGAGTGAAATTAGTCACAAAAGGACAAATATTGTATGAGACCACTATTATAAGAACTCAAGAAAAGATTTAAATACAGAAGAAAACATTCTTTGATTGTTACGAGGGTGGGGAGGGAGGGAGAGGGGTATTCACTAGATAGTAGACAAGAATTATCTTAGGTGAAGGGAAGGACAACGCACACTACAGGGGAAGTCAGCAAACTGGACTAAACCAAAAGCTAAGAAATTTCCTGAATATAACCAAACACTTCAAGGGAAAGAGTAGCGAGGTGGGGGGTGTTGTCTAGGGACCATGGTTTCAGGGGACATCTAGGTCAATTGGCATAACAAAGTTTATTAAGAAAATGTTCTGCATCCCATTTTGGTGAGTGGCGTCTGGGGTCTTAAAAGCTAGTGAGCAGCCATCTAAGATGCATCCATTCGTCCCAACTCACCTGGAGCAAAGGAGAATGAAGAACACAAAAGACACAAGGAAAATATTAGCCCAAGAGACAGAAAGGACCACATAAACCAGAGACTCCATCAGCCTGAGACCAGAGCTAGATGGTGCCTGGCAACCAGCAATGACCACCTAACAGGGAACACAACAGAGAGTCCCTGATGGGACAGGAGAAAAGTGGGGTACAGAACTCAAATTCTAGTAAAAAGATCAGACTTAATGGTTTGACTGAGACGGGAGGGACCCCCAGAAGACATGGCACCAGACTCTATGTTAGCCCAAAAGTAAAACCATTCCCAAAGCCAACTCTTCAGACAAAGATTAGACTGGACTATAAGACATAAAATGATACTTGTGAATGAGTGTTCTTCTTAGCTCAAGTAGATACATGAGACTAAATGGGCAGCATCTGTCCACAGGCGAGATGAGAAGGCAGACAGGGACAGGAGCTGGTTGACTGGACATGGGAAATTTGGGATGGAAAGGAGGAGTGTGCTGTTACAGTATAGGGATAGCAACTAGGGTCACATAACAATGTGTGTATAAATTTTTGTATAAGAAATTGACCTGAACTGTAAACTTTTACTTAAAGCATAATTTAAAAAAAAATTTTTTTGCTGAGCCCGAGACAATTTACACAAGAGTTCATTCTTTATGATTCTGTTTTTTAATGAAATACTACAATAGGCAAAAAATAATCTACAATGACAGAAGGCAGATTAATGGTGCCCTGAGCCAAGAATGGTAGGGATTTAATGCAAAGGGACATGAGGGAAATTTTTGGGGGTGATGGAAATATTCTATATCCTGACTGGGGTGACTGCACATTTTTCAAAATTTATTGAATAGTATACTAAAATGGCTTATTTTATTCTATGTAAATTGTACTTTGAGAAAGCTGATTAAAATATAACTTTGAAAATTTGAATAACATAGGGAAGTTCATAAAATATTGATTACAAATGAAGAGGAGTGTTGACTCCTATGTTTGAGAAATACAGGGTACACAGTCTCACATCCAGACTTAATATTCTATGACTTCATGAAATAAATTGAAAGCTCCACAAAAAAGATTTAGACTTGACATCAGGAAGAAATTCTTAGCAATAAATGTCAAAGAATCATTGATTTTGGAGTTAGAAGAGAACTTGGTGGTCGTCTTTCATGTAACTATTCATCCTATATAGTAATTCCCATTATAGAATCGTTCATAGGTTAACACAGAGTCACTGCTTGCAGACACCACCCTGCAGAACAAATCTTCAATTCTTGAAATTTTCTGATTAGTTAAAAAAAAAAAAAAGTATATATATATTGCTAGTATTGAACTAGAAATCTCTCTTCTGGTAAGTTTTACCTTCTGGTCTTAGTTATCCAATTTCAGGCTTCACTGTTATGAGTGAAAATCCTTTGGGGTAAATGTGCCCCTCCTGAAGCTCATTTGAAGGGCAGAAGAGATCTCTACCTCTGTGATATCCAGAGTGACCAAGGCAGTCCTCAGTAAAAGAATTTGCTAGTGCTTGCATAATTCTTGCTACCTGCCAGGGGCTTGGGAATTGTCCCCTAAGCAGGCTGACCTCAACTTTTTACATTTCTTACAATTCTGCACTTTGATCAAAGGCTGCATCATACATTTATGGTGCACAAGCAAATTTACTACAGTGGAAAGAAATCTCGGCATACTTCTATGTTCCTTGGTTGTTACAGAAAGAATGCGAACATCAGACGGGGGTTGGACTTAGTGATCTGTAAGATCCATTAAATGCCCAACAGCCTATGATTCTGGGAAAGTTACAAGTGTAGCATTCCATGTTACTCAGTTTGGAGTGCCACAAATGTACATATATTATCAAGTTTCTGTAGCAAGTACTGTTAGCAGACACCCAACAGATATTCCTTTCTTCTTTCTGCTTTTATATCTAATTGCATAAGCGTGTGATGTGAGCTGTGGCAATCATCTTGTGACTATGAAGGAAAAACTATGAAAACTGCAGAAAATTTGAACAAGAGCCTAATATCATCGAGCTGCTGCATAAACCAGTTGTGAAACCTCCCACCTCTAGACCCTTTCTTTTTTTTATTATTTATTTTTATTGTGCTTTAGGTGAAAGTTTACAGCTCAAGTTAGTTTCTCATACAAACATTTATACACACATTGTTATGTGACCCTAGTTGCTATCCCTGTAATGTGACAGCATGCTCCTCCTTTCCACCCTGGATTTCCTGTGTCCATTCAACCAGCTCCTATCCCTTTCTGCCTTCTCATCTCGCCTCTGGACAGGAGCTACCCATTTAGTCTCATGTACCTACTTAAGCTAAGAAGCACACTCTTCACGAGTATCATTTTATGTCTTACAGTCCAGTCTATTCTTTGTCTGAAGAGTTGGTTTCAGGAATGGTTTTAGTTTTGGGTTAATAGAGAGTCTGAGGGCTATGTCTTCTGGGGTTCCTCCAGTCTCAGTCAAACCATTAACTTTGGTCTTTTTACTAGAATTTGAGTTCTGCACCCCAGTTTTCTCCTGTGCCATCAGGGACTCTCTGTTGTGTTCCCTGTCAGGGTGGTAATTGGTGGTAACTGGGCACCATCTAGTTCTTCTGATTCTAGACCCTTTCTTAAGTGAAATAAATTCTATTGTTTAATCAACTTTAAAGTGGGTGTTATTTTTTTCTCTTTCCTCAAGCAAATGCATTCTAATACAAATTCTTAGGCCATCCTAATGTAGTGAAACCCATGAGAGCCAGAACTCTACAGGACTGCTTTGTTTTTCTGGGTCTGACAAGTTTTCCACCTTTGACAGGATGCAGCTTACCACTTTTCTATCACTCTCTATTAGTGGAAAACATTTGAGTTTTCCTTCTTTGATAGGTTTCCTCCTTATACAGGTTCTGGATTTCACAGGTTTTACTGTAGACAGAACCTAGACTGAGACGATAGCTATCTATATCTTTTAGCTCTCTAATAAGGGTGGTAGGTAGCCGGTCTCTAAGACGGGCCCCATTGAGCCTTGCCTTCTGATATTTACATCCTTAGTTAGCTTCCTCCATATGGAATCAGGGCTGGTCTGTGCAACCAGTAGAGTATGGTGGAAGTGATGGTATGTGACTTCTGAGGCTAGGTCATTAAGGGCGTGGCAGCTTTGGCCTTGGTGTTTTAGATTGCTTATTCTAGGGCAGTTCTATTCTGTATGGGGTTGCTATGAGTCAGAATCAACTCAATGGCAATTTTTTTTTGTTTTTGCTCTGGGGGAAGCCAGCTACTATGTTGTGAGAACACTCAAGCAGCCCTGTGGAGAGGCCTATGTGAATAGAACAGAAGCCCCTCATCAGTAGCCAACACCAACTTGTCAGGCATGAGTGAAGCAAATCCTCCAGTCCTAGTCAAGTTTTCAGATGACTGTAGCCCTGGATGACCTGTGACTTACAGTACCTTACAAGAAACCATGAGCCATACTGCCAGGCCAAGCCATTCTTGAATTCTTAACCCAAAGTAACTATGAGGAATAATAAGTGTTAATTTTTGTTTTAAGCCACTAAATTTTGGGATGATTTATTACACAGAAATAGATAACTAGTAGATGTAGGACTGTCATGGATTGAATTATGTCTGCCCAAAAATGTGTGTATCAGTTTGGCTGGGCCATTATTCCCAGTATTGTGTGGTTGTCTTCCATTTTGTGATTGTAATTCTATGTTAAAGAGGATTAGGGTGGGACTGTATAACACCCTTACTAAGGTCGCATCCCTGATCCAATGTAAAGGGAGTTTCCCTAGGGTGTGGCCTGCACCACCTTTTATCTTACAAGAGATAAAAGGAAAGGGAAGCAAGCAGAGAATTGGAGGACTCATTCTACCAAGAAAGAAGCACCAGGAGCAGAGCACATCCTTTAGACCCAAGGTTCCAGAGAAGAGAAGCTCCTGGTCCAGGGGAAGACTGATGACGAAGAGGACCTTCCTCCAGAGCCGACAGAGAGAGAAAGCCTTCCCTGGAGCTGAAGCCCTGAATTTGGACTTCTAGCCTACTAGACCATGAGAGACTAAATCTCTCTTTGTGAATGCCATCCACTTATGGTATTTCTGTTACAGCAGCACTAGATGACTAAGACAAGGACTCAAATTCTACTCCTTAGTTCTTGGGCACAACTGCTTTCCTTGTAAGCACTCAAAGCTCCACTTGACGATTTCTTAAAATTCACCTAAAAATTACTCAAGCTGGAATCTTTTTTCCTGTGTACTTAGGCCATAGGTCCAGATGCTCCAAGTTGTCCCCATTCTAAAAAAACTATTACTCATCCTCCCTCTCTCCTCCTTTTCTTCTTCTTCCTTCTCTTTCTTTTCTTCTCCACCCTTTCTGATTCTGCAAATACTCTAAAACTCTCAAGATTTTTCAAAAGTGGGTCCTCATAGTATTAAATCACCTAGGATAGGGGTCGGCAAACAATAGCCCACTGGTCAAATCTGTCCCTCTGTCTGTTTTTGAAATAAAGTTTTATTGGAACACAGCCATGCCTATTTGTTTACATATTGTCTGTGCCTGCTTTTGTGCTACAATGGCAGAGTTGAGTAGTTGAAGCAGAAACCATACAGCTTGCCAAGCTTAAAATACTCATTATTTGGCCTTTTACAAGAAAGAGTTTGTAGATTCAGACTCAGGGTTTCTAATATTTCATACTGTGTACCACTATACCCAGAGCTTCTGTGTTGCAGAACTCCCAGTGAAAACTAGTAACAACATATCTTCATGTGGTGGTGGTCACCTTTATAATCTAGGGTGTCTGTTACTCTTAGTTTCTCATCTCCTTGCCTACAATAAACACCAATAATCCACTGCCCAATCTCTATTCAATATTTCTGCTTTGTTCATACTGGAGTTCTCAATCCACATGTGAAGCTGTGGGAGTGAAGGGATGGTTCTTGCTTTTCTTCTTTCCTTCCTTCTTTCTTACTTCCTAATAAAGATGGACAAAATGGCAAAACTATTTTAACTCATCACTTGTAAATTGAAAAACAATGCAAGGAGATGGGAGAACTTTAGTTCTGGAAGTACACACTTGCATGCTTGCATGCACACACACACATACAAAACCAGAAGCGGGCAAGTTTGGCATGGAGATGTCATAACCTGGCCCATAATCACAGAGCACTTCTCAGCTGTGGCCAGTCAAACAGGAAGAGGAACAAGGGCAATTCTAGCTATTACAGATGCCTGGGCACCAAATGAAACACTTTGCTGTAAATTGTATATAATCAAGGAGGAAGACTTTTATTTCTCCCTGGTTATGAATGGAACTTTTCCTTCCTCTTGTCTAGGAGGAAAGGAACTGGTTTAGATTAGTCTGGGGGAGTTTCATTTGGCCAAGATGACCAGAATGTTCTCTGAATCCTAACAGGGCTCCTGTCCTATATTCAGGAGCTGTGTAAACAGATTCTTATGTATCTTTTCTTATATCAAAATCTCCTTTCTCCTCCTCACACAGTTTCTGTCCTTAGGACCAAGCATATCGACTACAAGGTGGTGGAAATTTTCAGACTGTTGAAAGTGATGGGCACAGAATATAAACTCCTGCTCACCCTGTAATATTTTTGCACCTCTCTACATAAAGTCTCTGCTCTCTGGGAGTTCACAACTTTGAAGGGGAGATCAAAAATTTATAGAAAAATGCTGAGTTACAGAGGTTTGGACCCTCAGGGGACGTACCATCAGATACTGCATATGTTTTTTTCTGTGCCTAAGTGGGCTGGATGATTTCCCTTTTGGTTAAACTTTTAAAGATGAACCTTCAAGGGGTTATTGGTGATATCCTACAGGATGGTGAACATGGTAATTGGACATTGGTATGCTCGTTTTATTCCCACCTCCATACCAGGGCTGTCCTTCAACACATGTTCTCTCAGCCCCACACTAGGTGGTATACCAAGAAAGTATGAGTGGTAGACTCCACTCTTGATGGGGACACAATCTTCTGGGATGGAGACAATAATTGCATACACAAAACATTGAGAAATTCAGAGAGAAGGAAATAGATTTCTGAACTCTTCAGAAAAGAACAGGGAGTTCCTAAGAGAAGGAAGAGAGCAACATGGGCTGGAAGCCAGAGAAGATAGAGCTGAGCTGCATGGGAGTTGGGAAGGCAGAGAGGACAGGCAGGCTAGGGAAGGGGACAGCAATCCTGTTCACCCCACAGACTGGAAGTCATTCAATCCCTCCTGACCTAGTCCTCACCCACACCCTCTCTTTTTTCTTTGTCTTTGTGTGTGGTTTTCTTTTTTCCATTTAGCATCTAACACTATTTTTTATAGTTCATCTGGGTTTATCATCTACATTAGTTGATCCCTATCACTTATAACTTTTTCCCTCTATTTTTCTATTATATGATCTATTTACTTGTCAACTTTTATTTCATATCCATCAGTCTATCTGATCATCTAATCATCTATTTCTCTATCCTTATTTATCTCCATCTATCTGTTTTTATTTTCCTATCCTTTCACCTTTATGTCTAAGTGGTTATCTACCTTAAGTCTTTCATCCTTAACATTCTCCCTCTTCTTCTATTTTTTCTTCTTCATTCCCCCTATTTCTTTTCCAACCTTATAGCCACACAGTAGTTCTCCTCTCTGTGGGTCAACACCCCTTTCTCCTCAAATATTTATTTCCCTCCTGTTAATTATATCCATTAATAATAACAGTGAACACTTATATAGTACTTACTATGTTCCAGGCAGTGTCATTAGCATTAACAAATGTTAATTCATTTAATCCCCACAACAACTCTGTGAAATAGTTGATTCTAATTATCATCCTAGGTTACAGAGAGACTAAATAACATGCCAAAGGTCCTACAGATAATAAATAATAGAGCTGAGGCTCAAACCCCGGGAGTCAGGCTCCATCCAGATCTGTGCTATAAACTACTATGTCACACTACCTCTCAAGAAAGTGCATAGGACTTCACCTTCTTTAAATGTGACTCTGAGCCCCATCCTGCCAAGCTGGTGGTTAATGCAATCTCCATCATTAGTGGAGCTCTCCATGTCACAGGACGTCTTAGGCATCTAGTGCTACAATAGAAATACCACAAGTGGATGGCTTTAACAAAGAGAACTTTATTGTCTCACAGTCCAGTAGACTACAAGTCCAAATTCAGGGTGTCAGCTCCAGGGGAACGATTTCCCTGTTGGCTGTGGAGGAAGGTCTGTGTCATCAATCTTCCCTTGGCCTAGGAGCTTCTCTGCGCAGAAAGCTTGGGTCCAAAGGTTGTGCTCTGCTCCTGGCACTGTTTTCTTGGTGGTGTGAGGTCCTCCTGTGTCTCTGCTCACTTGTCTCTCTTATATCTCAGGAGAGGTTGGTTCAAGACACTATCCAATCTTGTATACCTCATCAGTGTTAACTGCCACTAATCCATCTTATTAGATCATAGTGATTGAATTTACAACACATAAGGAAATCACATCAGATTACAAAATGGTACACAATTATACTATACGGGGAATCATGACCCAGCCAAGCTGACAGATATTCTGGGGGGACACAATTCAATCCATGACACAGGATAAGGCAAATCAGAGTAGTCCTATATAGAGCAGTACACTTAGAAGAGGTGCTTCTGATTTTTCAGTCCACCTAGTCACAGTTGATATGCTCACTGTCCAGAGTGGTCCCTTGGGGCCACCAAAAGACTTCTGTGCCACACTTGGGCATAGAAGTACTTTTTGAGGCTCGAAGTCCTGGAGCTCTGGAGACTGGTTTGAGCCTCCTAAAGCCATGCCCTCTGAGGTTCCTACAACTCTCAGAACCAGAAATCACTGGTTCTTTGAAGTTTGGGGGAATCTCTTTCACTCCTCTTCTCTCTGCTTTCTCTGATCCCACAGCTTCAGTTTTCCCTGTCACCAAAGGGTCTCTTTCTCCCCTCCTCCAACATAATTCCAACACTGAGTTCAGAATTCCTAAGCCAGAAGTCAGGAAGGGAGGTTGTTCACAGGCAACTTGTTTTAGCCCAGCTCCCTAAACTACTTAGGCTAGGGAACACAAATGTCTGGTCACTTTCTTAGAACCAGGGAGAGAAAATATAAAAAACACAGATCTCGATGAAATACCCTGATGTAAAGTCCCCTACCATGGATGGAGTGAGAAAACCACAAAAAGGGGGTGGAATTGTGTCCTATTATGGTCCAAGTTCCCAAGGCTCTGAGCCTCTTAGCTTTCCTTCTATGTGTAGTTTCTTACTCTGTAGTCATTCCTGCTCTGGTAGTTAGGGTATTCTGCTTGAAATACAACTTTGTCCCATCAAATCTCTGTTGAAAAATGTTCAGAAGGATATTATCTGTCTAGAATGTGATAGTGGTAATGGCTGCACAATCTCATGAATATACTAAAAACCACTGAATTGCAAACTTTTAATGGGTAAATTTTATGGTATGTGAATTATGTTGTTAGTTGCCCTTGAGTCAATTCCAACTCATGGCAACTCCAAGTATGCAGAGTAGAACTGCTCCATAGGTTTTCAAGGCCGTGACTTTTCAGAAGCAGAAAGCCATACCTGTCTTCTGAGGTGCCTCTGGGTGGGTTTGAACAATCAACCTTTCAGTTAGTAGTCAAGCCCTTAACCGTTTGCTGCTACTCATGAGTATTACCACCTCCTCCTTTCAAGTTAAATGCCTGATCTTAAAGGTTTCCCACAGTATGACCCTTGTTTATTTCTTCAGACTTTTAGGCACTAAAATAAGTGAATGAGTGAATGAATATATTGTATTTTTACCAATCTGTAAATGGTACATATGTTCCTGTCTTGTTTTTCCAACTAGATTGTAAGATCCTGCAGGCAAGGGCCATGTCTTTACCTGAGATTTAGCACTGGTTCAGAACAAGACACACGGTTGACCCTTCAGCATGTTGACTCTTCAGCGGTTTGGTTACCTGATGAATTGCAGAGAGAGTTGCCTCTTTTACACTTTATTGGTGGTGGGCTGGAAAGGGAGGAGACACTGAACAGGCAGAGAGAGTCCCCAGGATGCCTGGCTGTATGGCGGTTTCTCCACCCTTAACCACAAATGGTTCATTGTCCACTGCCTTTGGCATCCACAACAGCCTTTGGAAAGAGATGTAGCAATTTCCCCCTCGGGACTTATTTTTAAAATGGGTGGCTGAGAATGTTTGCCGGAAGAGGGGTTAGACAGAGCCGAGAGCTCTGAGCTGCCTGGTGGATGGGATGGGTGCTGCTTGAAAGGAGATACAGTGGTTGGTACTTCATTTTGGGCCTCTACTGCTTTGGGAGAAGAAACCAGGCCAAGCTTCCATGAAGATACAATCCCCTAGTCAGAAATCATTCTCCCCGGCTCTACAGTTTTAAGACTAGGGCTAGACCAGCCAGAGGGCTACTGGCCTTCCATTGACCCAGTGGAAACAATAGGTTCATTGAGTGCCTGTATGTGCCAAGTATTCGGCTAAGCACTAGGTATTAAAGTGGATCTGACATAGTTTCTGCTGCCCAGAAGCTTATAGACAACTGGGAGAAGACAGACAAGTCAACATTAGTGTGTTAAGTCTAAAAATCATTGAAGACGGATTGGAAATCCAGGGAAAAATTCTTTGAAGTATGGCATCTAAGTTGACATCTGACGAAGGGTTGAAGCTAGGCAAAGGAGGAAGGCATTCCAGACAGAGAATAGATTGTGCAGAACTCAAGAGATGCAAAAAAAACAAAAAACAAAAAAAATCACTTTCACAGATTTGTAGGTAGTTCACTTGTCTAAAACAGCATCACCAAAGGATGGCTCTTTGGCCAGATCCAGCTGGCCACCTGCTTTTGTAATTAAAGTTTTATTTGAGCACAGCTCCATCCGTTCATTTATGTATTTATTGCCCATGGCTGATTTTGTGCTACAACCGAAGAGTGGAGTAGTTGCCACAGAGAACATACGGCCCTCGATGCCTAAAATATTTACTATCTGGCCCATTACAGAAAAAGTTTGCCAATTGCTAGTCTCGAGTATATAGTTTAAGTGAGGGATATGGAAACTGGCAAGAAATAAGGATAGAGAGGTAATCAGGAGCCTTTAAACTAGGCTAAAGAATTCACCTTTTATTCTAAAAGCAATACTAGAGTTAACTGAAGTATTTTAAGCAGGAACACAACACAATATTTTCTTTTTAGGTAATTAGGGTGGGATGAAGAAAGGAGAAGAGGCAAAACTGGAATCAAGGAGACAAGTTTTGGGAGGATGGGTATCTAGGCAAGAAATGATGGCCTGGCTTATGAAGGCATCTATGGAATGGAGAGAGATGGACACATCTGAAAGATAATAAGGATTTGTTTAGATATGGGAGTGAGTATGAGGGATGGTCCACTAGGGAAACTTTCTCCTTGGAATTTTTCTAAGATGTGGAGGAGGCAGTAGTGACCCTTTCACACTACTCAATTTCTTTCATTTACTTGAGTGCAATGCACCAGAGTCTGTCTTGTCTCAGGGTACTTTCTTCCCCCATAGTCTATTTAGAATCAATATTTTACTACCTCAGTGGAATGCAGAAACCTTATCACCATATAGGCCCCTTTACCCTCCTCCTTTTATGCTGTAGATGTTTTATGCATTTCATCTACCTAACACTGAAAACGTCATTAGAAAATGTTACAGTTTTTGCTTTGAACCATCAAACATGTTTTAAAGAACTCAAGAGGAGAATAGTCTATTATATTTACCCAGACATTTACCAATTCTGTTGCTTTTCCTTTACTCCTTATGTTCCAAATTTTCCCCTGAAACTCATTTTCCTTCTGTCTAAAGAAGTTCTTTTAGCAATATTTTCAGAGTAGGTATGCTGGCAACAGATTCTCCTAGTTTTCATTCATTAGGGAATGTCTTTGTTTCATCTTCATTCCTGAAGGGTACTTTTTACTGGATATAGAATTCTGGTTTGGCAGTTCTTGTCTTTTAGTACTTTGAAAAGATTGTTCCATTTCCTTCTGGCTTCCAAGGTTTCTGATGAGAAATCTTCTGTCATTCAAATTGTTGTTCCCCTATAGGTAATGGGTTGTTTTTCCCTGGTTGCTTTCAAGACTTTTTTTGTCTTTTGTTTTCAGCACCTTGATTATGACGCATCTGGGTGTAGATTTCATTGAGTTTATCCTGTTAAGTGTTTACTGAGGTTCTTGGATCTATAGGTTCATATCTATACAGTCATGTGTCACTTAACGTCCATGATACATTCTGTGAAATAGGACATTACGTGATTTGGAAGTTATGCAAACACCTAAGTCCAGGGGGCATGAGGCTCCCAGGTGCACAGGCTATGGGGCTGCTCTGTGGTCAGTGGCCTGGGTAGCTCACACTGTGGACACCTCAGGTGAGTTCTCGGCCATTTCCCGTCCAGGGTGCTGCCCCATAGCCCCATGAAGGTCATGGCAGGGAGGGTCTGGGCATGGGCCAGGGCAGCAGGGGAGCGATATTGGTGATCCAGTGCCCCCTCCCCGCCTGAGCCCTGCTATGCCTGCCGACCTTGGGTGGTTGGGAGCAGAGTTGGGCACCCACTTCTCCAAGCAGCAGGGGCATCTGTTCCCACAGGTGAGGGGTGGCAGGATGGGTTTGCTGCCAAGTTGGGCTGTAGGCATTTCCCAGAGGGCATGTACCAGACCAGGGACATATAAGCAGTTGGATGTTGCCCAAAAGAATGTTATGTGGTGCATGACTGTATATAGATTCATATCATTCACTATATTTTGGAAGTTCTCTTCCAACATTTCTTCAAATTTTTTTTTGCACCACATTTTTCTAAGACTCCAATGACATGAATATTAGACCTTTTGGCATTTTCCCACAGGTATGAGGCTCAGTTAATTTTTTTCAATTTTTTTTCTCTGTTTATCAGAGTGGATAATTTCTGTTGATTTACCTTTAAGTTTATTGACTTTTCTCTTTGTCATGCTCATTCTGCTTCTCATCATATCCAGGGAGTTTTTTTTATTTTGGAGATTGTTACTTTTTAGTTCTCAAATTCCCATTTTGGTTCTTCTTTATAGCTTCTATTTCTTTGCTCAGTCTTTCTAATTTTTCATCCATTTCAAGAGAGTTTGTAATTATTTCATGACGCAATTTTATAACAGCTGCTTTAAAGTCTTTGTCATATAATTCCAATATCTGTGTCATCTGCTGGCATCTGTTGATTGTCTCTTCCCATGCAAGTGAAGATTTTTCTGGTTCTTTGTATGATAAATATTTTTGGATTGTATCCAGTACATTTTTAGTATTATGTTACCAGATTTTGGGTTTTGTTTAAATCCTATGGAGAATATTGATAGTTTTGTTCTAGCAGGCAATCAACCTAGTTGGTTCCAGGGTACAAGTTCAGACAAACATTTTGTGGGTTATAGCTTCAATGTCAGTTCCATTTTGAAAGTCCTTTCAGTGCTATTCTGATTTGTCTCCAGTGCGTGCCACTCAGTGGAGAGTCTGGGACCTGAGTGATGGTAAATCCCTTAGTACAGTTCTCAACGTCTTGGATATAATGCTTAGGATCAGATCCATGCTGGCGCATCTCAGAGGAAGTCCAAGAGTTCATAAACAACTTTATGGGGTAGTTTTTGAGCCCTCCCTTTCTTTAAGTTCCCTGATACTTTCCTTTAACTCCTCTTTTTGGTCCTCTAGCCCGAAATCTTGGGTACTAGTTACCCCACACTGCTGCATTTTTCTTGTGACTATTTTTTTCCCCTCAGCCTAGGAAAACATCTTCTGCCACTCATTGCTTGGCTAATTACTACTGATTTTTTAGGTCCAAGATTAAATGTCATTTACTCTGAAAAGCCTTCCCTTATTCTCATATCAACTGTGTTTTCCTTGTTATTCTCTCATAGGATCCATCATACTTTATAATTACATATGTATTTGTTTATTGATTTAATATGTCTCTCCTACTAGACAGACATATCTTTTTGACCACTATATAGTATTTCCTATATCGAAAACAGGGCATAGCACACAGCAGATACTCAATAAACAAATATTTACTTAATGAATAACCCTATTTTCCTCTCATCCACCCACCCACCCCTCCATGCCCTGCCTCATTCCAAAAGTGATGTTAATATCTTCATATTCAAATATGGTCTTGCCATCAAGAATCAAAGTAAATTTTATCTTTCTGTAACTTTATTATGTGTAAAGCATTTTCACATCTCATTTTTCTAACCTGTAAAAAAAACATAAAAAAGAGGGAATAAAGATATTAATCATACTTATAGATAAGTAAACTGAGATTCAAAGAGATAAAATAAGTTTCCCAAAATCACATTTAGTCAGTAGTGGAGGTTATGGGTAGGGTGAAGAGGAGGGTGAGGCAAAAGAGGTGCCTAGGGAGCAAAATTTAAGGACATACTCCTTCTCAAGATTGTACAAGCACTTGTGAATACTTGCACAGCCCTGAGAGTGGGTACTTCCTTAAATTTTGCATTTTCTACATCTTGCTTGCTTCATCCTTGTCTTGGCCCTGCTGGTGGGTCAATCCAAATTTGTCTTACCCCAAAATCTCCTTCAGTGTTTCAAGAGAGCTATGAATAACTGTAACCAGCCATGCATTCAGATCTCACCTTCATTTAGTGTTTTGATGAACTTTGGAGTCACAGAGATCCAGGTTTGAGTCTTACCTCCTCTACTTATTTATTTTGGGCAAATTACTTTCCCTCAAATGCAAAATGGATACAACATCTATCTCATAGACTTGCTGTAAATATTAAAATGATACAATGTAGACATAGCAGTCTGCTGGTTCTACTTAATATTTGTTCTCTTCTTCTATAGACACAGGACCCCTCAATTCTTAGCTTGGTGCATAGCATCCAAAAAAGGACTAGGGAAAAGAGTAGGCATATTTAAAAAGAATTTCTAGAAATAAATGTAATGTAGAATTTCTAGATGAAAAATATTATGGTCTTTTAAATTGAAGGTAAATGGAATTAGCACAATTAAACAGAAAACTAGGCAAAAATTAAGGGAAACAGTGAACTGAAGACAGTTAAAGGAAATGACTTAGAATGTAGCAGAGATGGAAAATAGGAAAGAGAGATTTAGATATTGAGAAATTCTGATGAGGGAAATGATACAATCTTGATTTAAGTAAGGTAGATGTGCTGTCATGGATTGAATTGTGTCCCCCCAAAATATCTGTCAGCTTGGCTGGGTCATGATTCCCAATATTGTATGATTGTGTAATCTGATGTGATTTCCTTATGTGTTGTACACTCTATCACTATGATGAGGTTATATGTGATTTCCTTATGTGTTGTAAATTCTATCACTGTGATGAGGTTATACTGAGGTTTACAAGATTAGATAGTGTCTTAATCCAATCTCTTTTGAGATATAAAAGAGAGAAGAGAGCAGAGACATATGGGAACTTCATACCACCAAGAAAGCAGTGCTGGGAGCAGAGCATGTCCTTTCAACCTGAGGTTCCTGTGCAGAGAAGCTCCCAGACCAAAGGAAGATTGATGACACGTACCTTCCTCTGGTGCCGACAGAGAAAGCATTCCTCTGGAGCTGATGCCCTGAATTTGGACTTGTAGTCTACTAGACTGTGAGAGAATAAACTTCCCATTGTTAAAGCCATCCACCTGTGGTATTTCTGTTGGAGCAGCACTAGATGACTAAGACATGTGCTAACAGAAGGACTTTACATAGAGACAGTCTGTCATGTGTGCTCCACGGCTGTCTTAGGCTGGGTTCTCTAGAGAAAAAAAACCAGTAAAGTGTATAAATATATATATATATAAACCAAAACCAAACCGTTGCCATTGAGTTGATTCCAAATCATGGTGACCCTATAGGACAGAGTAGAACTGCTCTACAGGGTTTCCAAGGCTGAAATCTTTATGGAAGCAGATTGCCCCATCTTTTTCTCTGTACAGAGAAAGGGAGGAAATGGCTCATGTGACTGTAGAGGCCGGAATGTCCCAAGTCCAGGGGTCAGGATAGAAGAGTCTCCTGATTCACGTAGCCACAGGGGCTGGTGAACCCAAGATCGGCAGATCAGACAGAAGGCTCTTGCTCACAGGGTGTGAAGATTGATGAATCCCAAGATCAGCAGGCAAGATGGCAGGTAAGCTGCTAACTCAAGTCCCAAGAACCAGAAGTCAGATGAACAGGAGCCAGCTGCAGGATCCGGAGTGAGCAAAAGCCTGGAAGCCTTGCCAGAAAGTCCACTTATATTCAATTCAGGCCACACTGCCAAGGAAACTCCCCTTTCAATGGACTGTCTATTCACAGCAGATCCCATCATGAAGGTGATCACATTATAGCAAATCTCATCATGGAAGTGATATCATCATTCGACAGCCAAACTGCATCATAACTGCCAAACCATTGAGGTCATGGCCCAGCCAAGTTGACACACAACCTTAACTATCACAATGGCTAAAGTCTCAAGGTGTTTTGGAAAATCCATAAATAACTAAATTTTTTTCCCTGATGACCTGGTCAACTTGCTTTTGGCCTTTTACTGTTTTATATGAATAAATTACATGCTATATATTTATTCCTTTCCTTTGAGATTAGGTTTCCTTCTTCCTGAAGCAAGTCTTTTAGAAGTTCTTTTAGTGATCTTTGTTAGTTGAAAACTCTGTCTTTATATATGGTGCAAACAGTTAGACTCTTGACTACCAGCTGAAAGTTTGGCAGTTCAAACCCACTTGGAGGCACATTGAAAGACAGGCCTTGCAATCTGGTTCCAAAAGGTCACAGCCTTGAAAACCCTAGAAACAGTTCTTTGCTCACATGGGTTGCCATGAATTGGAATTGGCTTAATGGCAACTAACAACAATATCTATATATCTGTTTATCTACTATCTGTCTATCTGGATGACTTGGATGACAGTTTAGTTGGGTATAAAATTTTGAGTTGGCAATCATTTTCTCATAGCTCTTTGATAACTTCCTGGCTTCTGTTGTTAAGAAGTCTGTCTTTCAAATCTCTGTTTATTCTGATTCCTTTTAAGATTTTTATCTTTTTTTTTTTTTGGGAGGGGGTATATTTTGTGGTTTTACCATGAAGAGTCTAGAGGTAAAGTTATTTTTACCTTTCTGTTCAGATCTCAACTTGCTTTCTGAATCTGAAGATTCACATTTACCAATCCTGCAAAAAAGTTTCAGCCATAACATATTTTATTATTGTCTTCTCCCCTTCTCTGTATCCAAATAAAACTGGATGTTTACCTCACAAACAAAATGAATACCAGATGAATTAAGGGCCAAAATAAGAAAAAGGAAAATGTTAAAACTCTTAGGAGAAAACAACTTGTCCTACAGTTCACTCATAAGTGAGCCCAGCCAGGGCCAGAGGAAATGCTGGGGTGACCCACAGAGTCATGAACAATAATCAACGCTTACTGTTTCAGCCATTAAGTTTTGGGGGTGGTTTGCTACTCAGCAGTAGCTGATACAAGAAGGGAGAATAGAATTTGGGAAAGATGAAAGTGGGGTGTGGTTCAACTATATCTACGGTGTTTTATGTCTTAAAAAAAGGAGACCTACTCGGGGAACATCCAGCTCAATTGGCATAACACAGTTTATAAAGACAATGTTCTACATTCTACCTTGGTGGGTAGTGTCTGGGGTCTTAAAAGCCTGTGAGCAGCCATCTAAGATACTCCACTGGTCTCATCCCTTTGGGAGCAAGGGAGAGTGAAGAGAACAGGATACAAGGAAAAGATTAGTCCAAAGGATTAATGGGCCATAGCTACCAAGGCCTCCACCAGACTGAGTCCAGTACAGCTAGATGGTGGCCGGCTACCACGACTGACTGCTCTGACCAGGATCACAACAGAGGGTTCTGGACGGAGCTGGAGAAGGATGTAGAGCATAATTCTAACTCACAAAAAAAAAAAAAAAAAAAAAAAAAGGCCAGATTTACTGGCCTAAAGGAGACTGGAGAAACCCCGAGAGTATGGCCCTCAGACACCCTTTTAGCTCAGTGGTGAAGTCACTTCCGAGGTTCACCCTTCAGCCGGGGAGTGGACAGCCACATAAAACCAAATGGGACTAATGAGGCACAGCAGACCAGGGACAAGGGCCAGAAGGAAGAAGGGGACAGGAAAGCTGGTGATAAGGAATCCAAGGTTGAGTAAGGATAGTGTTGATGTGTTGTGAGGTTGTTAACCATTGTCATAGGGCAACATGTGTACTAACTGTTAAATGAGAAACTATTTTGTTCTGTAAGCCTTCATCTAAAGTGAGAATAGCAGCACAATTGGATGAGCGTAGTCGATGTCACTGAACTGTGCATGTAGAAATTTTTGAAGTGGTGTATCTTTGGCTAAGTATATTTTCACCAAAAAAAAAAAAGGTCGAGAAGGGAGAGGGTTGACATGTTGTGGGGTTGTTAACCAATGTGATAAAACAATATGTGTACTACTGTTTCATGAGAAACTATTTGTTCTGTAAGCCTTTACCTGAAGTACAATTTAAAAAAAAAATGGAAAAAAAGGAGACTTAAAGCAAATATAGCTAAATGTTAGGATCTAACAAATCTAGGTAGTGAGTACATGGGTATTTATTAAATGGTTCTCCTAATTTTTTGTTTTTTGAAAAATTTCACAATAAAAATGTGAACAGAAGAGCAAATGTGCTAGAATAAGCCAAGACAGCCAAGATGATTTTAAAAAAGAACAAAGAGATGTACTTGCTCTTTTGTCTCGCTCCCCTCTCTTCCTGACTGCCACACAAAACAGACTATTGATTTCTAGGTTAGAGACGCCTGAGTCTGATCCTCTCCTCTCATACCCAGGACATCTTCCCTATACCTTCCTAGCATTTAATCATCTTGCCAAAATTTACTCCCCTTGTCTACGTCATCTGTAAGATGGGAAACATCTGATCAGCTCACTGACATGAGAGTCTTAGGCAGAGATGAACCAGGGAAGCATTATAGGGGCAACTTCTATGTATCTGCTATTGGGGGTAGGAGGCTTTAAATTTCATATTATTATGTCTAAAATCCAGATTCATCTGATAAAAATGTGGTAGTCCTTCCTGCTCCACTCACATACAGAGTTAGTCACCTACCCTGTGACTTCCTCCTGACATTCTAACCTGCCCTGTTCTTTGTATCTGAAGCTATTGCTGCTATTGGCACAGGTGGCATTCTGTCTGTCTGCCAGGAGGATTTGTACTTGACCTATTAAGAGTGACAAGTCTACCAGAGGATAACACTGAGCATGTCATTCTTCCCAGAGTTACATCCACTCAATGCCAAAGAAAAGCAGGACTAAGCAGTCTGCTCTCAAGGGGCCCAACATCCCTCTCAGCCTAATGCATTGCTAATGTTTCTATTTTGACTTCCATAGCAGTGTGTGTACCCTTTATTCTGCACTGACTGTATGTCCTTACCAGATATACTGGCTGGTACTGTGAGTTACCATGTATAACCTTCTCAATTTGGCTATAAGGTCCTTGAGGACATGATGTTTTGAGTGACTTTGTATCCCTACTACCTAGTGAAAGGAAGGAAGGAAAGGAAGAGAAAGGTCAGACAGAAAGGAAGGAAGAAAGGTGAGACAGGAAGAAAGGAAGGAAGGATAATAGTAGCAAATATTTATAGAATGAGTATATGCCAGGTAGTATGTACTTTCTTATTTAATCCTTCCACATACTCAATGAGGTAGATACTATTATTAATTTTTCCTAGCTTACAGATGAGAGAACATGCTTAGAAGGGTTAGGTAATATGCCCAATGTAACAAGCCACAGCAACTAAGTGAGGGAGTCAATATTTGAACCAGGTTTGTTTAGCTATAGGGTCTTTGCTCCTAATCCATGATGCTATAATGCTGCTCCCAGTAGAGAGTTCTGACCACAGATGAACTGTGGGATTCATCATAAAGAAAAAAAAAAAGGGGGGGGGGGTGAAGGAGAGGATAGAAAGCAGGGGAGTAAGAAAAAGGGGGGAAGAGACCTATCAATACGTTCTCCTTTTGCAAGTATCACATCTAACTCATGGCAGAGAGCACGATTTCTGCTTAATTCCTAAACATCTCCAGAAAGGATATGTTTGGTTCTTTGGTAATCTGTTCCAGGTCTCGATCTCCATGTGCAAAGATATCCACAGAGAAGGCACACATATATGGACTGAAGTTCAGCCAAGTCTTAGATTTAGATATATCAAAAAGCCTGATATATCTTAGATTTGGATGTATCAGGAAACTTGTCTTCCTGTGGGAAAATAGAAAAAGAACAGCAAGAGATATCTGAAGTGTTTCTTAATAATCTTAGCTGCGTATATTTGAATAAGACATCACAAACACATATAAATTCTGGAAGGAACTTCAGGAGGTTACTCATCCATTCCCTTGCTTTAGTTAGGATTTTGCCTTGGTCATTCCAGAGATTGTCAGCATCACAGATCACGGAAAAGCTTGCCAGGTCTTCTTACCATAATCAAATAGCTCCTCAAATTCCATTGCCTTCGTATAACCTTCCAGAGGCTGAATCTTGCCTAGCATTGTGCCTTTGTATATGAAATGAATTTGGTAAATATTTGTTATTTATTGAATGGGATTATCAGCATCAACCTACTACTTATATTGTCCTTACCTCTGCCCTCCCTTTGTAATACACTCACGTAAATATTTGTCTAAAGTTGTGGTCCCAAAGCTTGAGACTCTTGAACTCAGTAGTCCTTTATGATGAGCTATTTAAGGAACCTCTGCAAAAACATATTTTACTAGGATAAGACTCCACCAGTTAAATAAAATGCCAAGGTTTTCTTTTTGCCAATTTGCCTGGAATTATACAAATTCAGTGTGATAACCAGAAGCTCGGCTCCATAGACACGTCTTTGATTTACAAAAAAAAAAAGATTACTGCCCAAATAATTCCAATTGTTTGCTAAGCAAAAGTTTCCAAAACATTTCAGGAAAATACGGAGAACATAATAGAAAGGTTCTCTGAGGGTTAAAGGATGGAAAATTATTGATCTAAATGGTTCTGAATACACGGTACCTTTTGTAGATAACTGTTGTTAATTGCCATCAAGTCAGCTCTGACTCATGACAACTTTATGTATAACAGAATGGAACGCTGCCTGGTCCTGTGTCATCTTCATTATCATTTGTTATGTTTTGAGTCCATTTTTGCGGCTATTGTGTCAATCCATTTTATTGAGGGTTTCCTTAATTTTTGCTGACTCCCTACTTTACCAAACATGATGCCCTTTTCTAGCAATTGGTTTCTCCTGATGGCGTGTCCAAAGTAATTTTTCTAGCAATTGGTCTTTCCTGATGACATGTCCAAAGTAAGCGAGCCAAAGTCTCACCATCTTTGCTTCTAGGGAGCATTCTGGTTGTATTTCTTCCAAGACTGATTTCTTCATTCTTCTGGCACTCACAGTGTATTCAATATCCTTTGCCAACACCACGTTTTGAATACACTAATTTTTTGTCTTCCTTTTTTGATTGTCTGGTTTTCACATGCATATGACTGAAAAAGATCACGGCTTGGGTCAGGTGAACCTAAGTCATCAAAGTGACATCTTTGCTTTTTAAAACTTCAGAAAGGTGTTTTGTAGCATGTTTGCCCAGTGCAATACGTCGTTTGGTTTCTTGACTGCTGCTCCCATGGACATTGATTGTTCATTCAAGTAGAATAAAATTGTTGACAGCTTCAGTTGTTCCTCCATTTGTCATGATGTTGTTTATCAGTCCAGTTGCGAAGATTTTTGCTTTCTCCACATTCAGGTATAATCTATACTGAAGGCTGTGGTCTTTGACCTTCATTAGTAAGTGCCTAAAGCTGGTAAGAAAGCTTGCTTTTTATAAATAGATGCTGCAAAATATTCTTATTTCATAATTAAGATAATGATTTTTATATTGCTGTTACTACTTTTGAGAAAAGTAGTCCAATTTCATCAAAATGGGAAAACCAGGCCAGATGAAAACAACCATCTTCATCTACAAACTAAAAAAATAGACTTGAGGCTCTACTCTTCAAGTTTTGCCCTTTCTTCAACACAGATCTGCTGGTTCTCTCCCAGGGCCTCTAGAAATGGAATGCTTCTGTGAATTCATCTTTCCATCACGGAACAGTTTTTCTTCTTGTGAGAATTAGCCAGGATACAACTGACATGACACAAATGACGTTCACTGTGCCAATAACAGATCTACCAACTTCCAGGAAAGCTAAGTTGTCTTCTCGTTGAAATTGTTTTCCATGCATTTCTTCCATTTTGGTCACACCATTGTACTGAGGAACAGCTGGTGCCACACTTCTTGATCAATGGCAAGGTTATAGCCTTGCCTGCTTTGGTGCTTTGAGAGCAGAAATGGGGGAGGGGGAGGAAAGCATGGTACAAAATGGAGACTATGGGTTCCGTGGCCCTGATTGACACACTTCATTTCCAAAGCATATTTTTAAGGTGTAGAGGGCAATACTCTGTCTTAGGAACACTTAACTGTTTATACAAATAGAAAACCTCATGTCCATTCAACACTCCCCACCAATGTTTGCACTAAGGCCCAGGGTCCTCCCCCTCAATAAGACTCTGTGGTCCGCCTCTCTTAAGGTACCGGCCATTTCACTGCCTCCCTTTTCTATTTCTGTTCCCATCTGCACCTTGTACCTAGGATGCCATTTCTATCTATTCCATCACTCAAGAAATACCTGAAATCAACCCCCTCCAAGAAGCCCCTCTAGAATGCTCAGAAAGTTATAATCTCATCCTTGCCTTCCCAAACATTAAACTCCTGATGTCCTCATTGTCTGCTAAAATCTCCACCATATAAAGCATATAATTGGTATTTTATGTATTTGCTCTCAGATTCGTATTTGGTGTGTTTTCATATCAGTGGTATGTAACATAAGCATTATTTTTTCCAATCTTATTGCTTCTGCATATTTCTTATTACAGTACCATGTGAAAAATGGGTACTTAATAAATTTATCTTAATTTCATAGACCAAGTAGTACCTTTAAATTGCCCTTGGGCGAAAGCCACTACTTTACAAGTAACTTAACAAAACAGCCGTGAGGTGATAAAGAAAAGGTTGGGCAGCATTCACCAAACTGTTCTGTGAATGAACCCTTGCTCCTATACCCTGGTACATGGCTGCACCCTTTAATCTGCTGGCTGTCCCCTGAGATTAGCTATAGAAATTCTGTGGAAAGGTTCTCAGTGCTTCTTTGTGAGCGCCTTTGTGAGCCCACTACCAACCTGGCCGGTCATATGATAAACTGAAACAGTCTGACACTGATCTAGCACACCCCTAGTTTCTACCTCTGTCTACCCTGCTTTCCATTAGGATCAGTATCAATGATTAACAGTGGTACCTGGAGACAATTTCTACAAGGTAGAAGATTTAAGTCCAAAATACCTACCTTCCTGGTGGAATCACCAGGTTCTCTGACAAATAATTTGTAAAGTTTTAGTGTAGAATGGACAAACTGTTAGAGTGGGTGTTAGGAGAACTGGGTTCTCTTTAGGGTTGTTACCTGGACACAACTCTTTCTTGAACAGAAAAAGAAGACACATTGTGAATTATGGGAAACCATTTTGAGTGTCAATAGGGCTTCTGTAACAGTTATTATGTGTAGACACATTAACAGAATGATTTTTGTCTCCTGCAATCAAGGCACACCATCTTCTCATGATGCCAAAGGTCCTCCACTTAATTCAGTTGGCCAGTTACAACATCCACACAACTTGGATTTGATGAAACTATTGCTTTTACAAATGTCTGTAGACCACCCTTTGCTGTATGTAGTCACTACTCAAAACATGTTATAAATGGGATAAATAAGTGGTGTGCAGCACCTGAGAAAGCAGTAGCACAAGGGAAGACAATGGAAAAGGAGGGGAAACAGAACAGAGATAGAAATGTGGACATAGTTATCAGCAAAGAAATGCAAGGGAGGAGAAATATGGCTGAGGAAGCTGAGAATGCAGGAAGGAGGGCAGAGAAATAAAAATGATCTCTTATGAATAGTGTGGTCTGATTGTCACAATGTTGATGAGCATTAAAATACTGCCAGGTGCCGGTTTAGATTTAACTTTACATCAGGCTTGCAAATGAGCACAATATTTTCCCAGCCCATTAAATGCTATTAATAGATGGGGCAAGGTCACACAGGAAAGACGAGACAAGGGTAAAGAATCTCAAGCTTTTTTCTGACTCTAACTTATAAAACCTTAGAAAGAGTACATTAAAAGTAGTTTTTAAAAACAGAATTTAAAAGACTAAGCACATTTGTCTCATGTATTTTGTGTATCTACCAAAAGATTTTCACAAGAAATCCATACTTGCTATGTATATTTCAATGCTTTTAAAATTTTTGTTTGGTAAATATGGTAGAAAGATTTTATTTGCATGCTCAATTAAGCCTTGCATAGACTTGGTATAATTCAAACCTTGTGAAAAGTCAAATGTCTCCATGAAAATGGAGTGATTAGTTTCCTATGGAAAATGTCCATGTGTGGAAGAGGAAGTTTTAACTTTCTAATATTCACCAACAGGACATAACAATAGAAAAAAAAGAGATATTTTTTCATGAGGAGATTTTAACAATAAGTGTGAAAATTAGGGCCTCATTAGTCTGTACAGTATGTAAATTTTAGAAATATTTAATAGACATATATCCATGTATCATGATTTGTGGTTTGGGTTGCAGGTACTCTTTCTTGGCATCTTTTGATTGACAGAATCTCCGCATAGCTCAGTTCCTGGAGAGTTTAACGTCGTCTTCTGCCAGCACGCCGATCTATAAGGCTCTAGTGCTTGGATGTCAGAGTGAGTGTTGAAGATACTCGGAAGATCTGGGGAAGCATGTTACTAAGTTGATAAAACATTTCTTCAGAAATACTCTGTAAGAGGTTAAAAAAATGTTGCATTTGTTATATTATCATTTTTTTTATGTTTAAAAGTATTTTAAAGTATGGAACTAGCTCCAGATATGGACTGCAATATATAAAAACTGTCCTTAATGGCTGATTTAACTGCATCTCAAAGGGCAGGTGGTGTCTTTCTGGCTCCATCCTCTGAGAACCTATAGTGTTTCTATCAAATAGTAAGTTTGATTACTAGAAAAACTCCTAAAGAACATTACTGTAATCAGTAATAAATGTACCACTAATTTTGTTAAGTTCTATAGGGTCGCTATGAGTCAGAATTGACTTGATGGCAACAGGTTTGGTTTGGGTTTATACAGAACAGAGAATCATTCTCTGCTGATGCCTTTATTATGAACTCTTCATAATTTACATACCACAAATGGGGAAAAAAACAAAGGAAAAATGAGTCAGGTTTGGTTTTGGGGTCAAATAAGAGATTCCTTGAGTGTTAGATGATGACATCTTTGACAATAAATTAAGTACCTTTATGGCATTCAAACAATTCTCTCCTTAAAAAATAGGAAGTTGTTAGCATTTTATTGTGTTAAATTTAGGAGTCTGGGGGCACCGTGCCTAACCGTGTCTGTAAAGAATACTATAACAGAGATTACCTTGGGGTGACATCTATTCAGATAACATACCTGTGGTACCAGAAATTGCACTGTCCTAGAAATTCCTCCATCCCATGAAGCCATTTCCATCATGAAACCTAAAATTGAACAATGGAAACACTTTGTATAATAATGAGTTCTGGTCTTCAAACCTACCAGTCGCTTACTGAGATAAACTGCGTTTTCATTGTGGGGCTTCATGTCTTAACTTTTTAGATAGCCACTAGCCTTAGGAGAGGCTAAGTCTAAAGGACAGATAGACTTCTGCAATCCCTAATTCCCCATGCCAGAGAGGTTTAACATCGTTTTGACAACACACGCATACTTAGGATTTCTCAAGTCTTTTTTAGTCTTCATAATGTGAAGCTAAAACAAGCTATTATAGGTTAACTAAACATGTGGCTCTGTTTTTTTTTTTTCTCCTTATTTCTTTTTAAGACAAAATAAGGCAACAGAGAGCAAGCTAGAATCAGAACAAAGTATAAATAACATTCAAATATCCTTGTATTCTACGAGGGCTGGAGATTTATTTTGTGACAGGACAAAGATAAGTAAAAAAGCTCCTTTATGAAATACTTGTCATGTGAGGCATCAGATGACAGGAATAACTCTCATATTCTTTCTTCTAGTTTGTTCAACTTTCAATATTTGGGAGGAAGAAATATAGGTAGTTTGTTATTAAATATAAAGCTATGCTCACCTTTGACACACTTAAACACAAGTTCTGCTCTCCTTAAACACCAGGGTATAGTCATTTCCTATAAACAGAAACAAAACAAATCATATGTTTTTAAGAGAACTTTGTAAAAATAAATAAATAAATAAATACAGTCAGCTCTTAATTTATCTGTAACACTAACCATCTACTTTGCGAACAGATTCAGGCAACTATTTGCTAATTCCAGCTGGACCCCCTCTGGTTTTTGGGTATACAACTTCTTCCAGCTGTTAGAATGTAAACTAATTAATCTAGCAAATATAATTAACATATAAACATATTCTAAAAATTTTCTGGATAATTTATTCTAAAGACATATATAAATGATTTAGGAACTCCACCTAACTACTCTCAATATGTTAGCATGAATAATTATACTAAATTGTATACTATTTGCAAAAGCAATACATTAAAATGTTTTTATTATATACCATAGGTTATTACAAAAGTAATGGAAATAAACAAACACCCCATCCCAGACCCCTAACAAACCAACTGTACTCATTTTTCTATGTCCCCTTTCAATCTTTGACCATAAGCACAAACCTGTGCCAGTGCCAGACTATACTCAGTACATTTATAATTTCCCATGGTTATGGTCAATGATTAGGCCATTCTAAATTCTGCTTCTTTTCACATCAAAATTATTTTCCCACGTTACAAGCCTTCATAATTATAACTATAAAAAGTTGTTCATTATTTTATTTTTGTGATTCTCAAGCTTTGTGGGTTCCAGGGTCTTTTACACTCTTAAAAATTACTGAAGATTCCAATGAGCTTTTGTTTATGTGGATTATATCTCTTGATATTTACTGCATTAGAAATTAAACATGAGAAATCCATAAAAATATTTATTAATTTCATTTAAAAATAATAACCATTGTATGCTAACATAAATAACATATTTTTATGGAAAATAACTACACCTACTCTTCACTTAGCAACTATCTCGTTATCTGACGTTTCATCTTTACACAACAGTAAAAAATCTACTATCTGACTAATTTGCACATTAACGACTTACATCTGGCAGTAACGAACGCAAAAGTGTGAGGCAAGAGTATGCTGGCTGTGATGGTTAAGGTTATGTGTCAGCTTGGCTAGACCATGATTCTCAGTGGTTTGGCAGTTATGTAATAACATAATCTGGCAGTTATGTAATGATACAGTCATCCTCCATTTTCACATAATGCTGAGTTTTGCACAACAACCTGGCCTTTGGAACCTAACCATGTCGGTAAGTGAGGAGTGGGTGTCTATTTTCCAAAACAAAATTTTTTAGTGAGAGAGTGACACTGTTTTATATTTCTGCAAATCTCTTTAAGCCTGGTTTAAAAGAAGACTGCTGAATTCTCGTATGTGCTTTTGCATTCAATGTGTTGTGATATCACACGCCATTTAGCCTCTGGAAAACTGTCACTTGCACAAGAATGAGAGTGGAAAAGACAAATATTGTCTTAGTATTATTATGAGAACATGATTAACTTTGTGGTTACCCAGAAAGGGTCTAGAAGCCTTTGGGTGATCTTCAGAACACAATTTAAAAACTATGGTTTTATTGAGTTAATGTATCAACATTTTTTAAAGAGTCCCTTACAGCTAGATATTTAGGTGATTTCCACTTTTTTTTGGGGGGGTTAATAACACTGAAGTGAACATAGTTATGCAGATTTATACAGATATACATAAATACCTTTTGGAATGCTTTCTTGGGATTTTTATTTCTATAGATTAATGAAACAAAATTTAGGTTCTTCCCTAAAAGGTTATGCCAATTTACATTAACCATCAGCAATGTAATGCATTATCCAGTTTCACCATATTTTCACCAGCATTTGCGCATTTAAATATTATTTAAAATAGTATTGAATAGTTTTACTAATTTAACAGGTTCAAAATGGTATCATCTTGATTTTTTTTTAACAGATTTTAGTTTTCAGAACAGTTTTACAGAAAAATTGAGATGACAGTACAGGGAATTCCCATATCCCCCTCACACAGTTTCCCCTATTATTAACATCTTATGTAAATATAGTACGATTAATTACAGTTAGTTCATTTATTACAATTAATAAACCAATATAGTTTATTCAGATTTCCTTAGTTTTTACCTAATGACTTTTTCTGTTCCAAGATCCTATCCAGGATACTACATTACATTTAGCTGTCATGTCTCCTCAGGCTCCTCTTGGCCTTTTAATGTCAACTCTATCTGTAGCAATATCCTCCCTTTTTCATTACTAATATTGTTTACATGTGGCATCTTTTTTCTTAATCAGTCTTACCAGTTTTATCAGTCTGTGGGATTTGTTTATTCTCTTGATATTGTGTTTGTTTTCTAATTCATTGATTTTAAATCAAATAATTATATTCTCCCTCCCATGTTCTTTGGATTTATTTTACTCTTATTTTTCTAACTACTTTTAGCTGTCAACCTTTCTTTTTTTCTATGAATTTAAAGCTATAAATGTTCCTCTAAGAACTGCTTTCATTCTAGCTCACCAATTCAGATACATATTATTATCACTTAAAAATATTTTCAAAGTTCCATTTTATGATTTCTTCTTTGGTGCATGTGTTATTTTAAAGAGTGTTTCTTAAACGTTACAAATATGGGCTTTTTCTAGTTATCTTTTGATTATTGATTTCTAGTATAATTACATTGCAGTCACAGAACATAATCTGTGTAATTTAAATACAATGACGTTTGTTCAGTTACCAGTGTATGTTCAATTTTTCTAAATGTCCACTGTGAGCCTGAAAAGAATGTATATTTTGCAGGTCCTAGGTACAACATTAATTATGCTGCTCAGATCTTCTGTAACTTTATTGATATGAGTCGGAATCGACTAGACAGCAATGGGTTTGGCTTTTATTCTATCAATTACTCACAGAAGTATGTTAAAACCTCCCACTACGATTGTGGCTTTGTCTATTTCTGCTTATAGGTCTGTTGATTTTTGCTTTATATATTGTTAGGCTATGTTACTAGGTACATATATATTTAGAAACATTTTATCTTCCAGGTGAATTAAACGTTTATTACTTTTAAATGACTCTGTAGTACAGCTTTCAGCCTTGAAGTCTATTTTTCTGATATCAATATAGTTACATTAGTTTTTTTTTTTTTTGCTAACTATTTGCATGAAATATCCTTCTCCATTCCTTTATTTCCAACCTTTTTGTATCTTTGCATTTTAGATGCCTCACTTATAAACAGGATATAGATAAACCTTCCTAAAAAAAATCTAGCCTGATAATCCTCATCTTTTAACTGGAGCATCTAGTTAATGTCATTACCAGTATACTCGGGTTTAAATTTATCATTTTATGTTTTTTATTTATACCATCACTTCTATGTTTTCTTTTCTTTCTTTCCTTCCTTTGTTTTGGACTAAGTGCTTTATCATTACATTTCTTTCCACTACTGTTTTTATTATTTTATAAGACAATATTCATTTAGATTCACTTGCATATTTATCACTTCATTTGCTTTTCATACATTTCTGCACACCTGCCATTCAATCTAATATCATTTATCTTTTGCCCAAGGTACATCCTTTAGGGTTTCCTTTACTTGCAATTCTGCTGGTGGTAAACTCTCTTGACTTTTGTTTGTTTGAAAATGTCTTTATTTTGCCCTCATTCACAAATGTTTGCTGGGTATAGAATTCTACGTTGGGAATTTTTTCTTTCAGCACCTTGAAAGTATCATTCTAGCTTCTACTATTCTATTCAGTAGTCAGCTGTCAAGCATCCTCCAAAGTAATGTCTTTTCTTCTATGCCAGTATTTAAGACTGGTGTCACTATGATGTTTCTTTTTTCTTTTTTTTCATTGTACTTCAGGTGAAGGCTTACAGAACAAATAGTTTCTCATGAAACAGTAGTACACATGTTGTTTTATGACATTGGTTAACAAACCCACAACATATCAACCCTCTAACTTCTCAACCTTTTTTTTTTGGTGAAAATACACATAGCCAAAGATACACCATTTCAAAAATTTCTACATGCACAGTTCAGTGACATTGACTACGCTCTTCCAATTGTGCTGTTATTCTCACTTTAGATGAAGGCTTCCAGAACAAAATAGTTTCTCATTTAACAGTTACTACAAATGTTGCCCTGTGACAATGGTTAACAATCTCACAGCACATCAACAATATCCTTACTCAACCTTGGGTTCCCTATCACCAGCTTCCTTGTCCCCTTCTGTCTTCTGGCCCTTGTCACTGGACTACTGTACCTCATTAGTCCCATTTGGTTTTACGGGGCTGTCCACTCCCAGGCTGATCGGTGAACCTCGGAGATAACTTCACCACTGAGCTAAAAGGGTGTCTGGTGGCCATACTCTCGGGGTTTTTCCAGTCTCTTTTAGGCCAGTAAATCTGGTTGTTTTTTTTTTATGAGTTAGAATTATGTTCTACATCCTTCTCCAGCTCTGTCCAGAACCCTCTGTTGTGATCCTGGTCAGAGCAGTCAGTGGTGGTAGCTGGGCACCAACTATGATGTTTCTTGACACAGGTTTCTGTTTATTTATCCTGATTAAGATTAGCTGAGCTTCTTGAATTTATGGATTGGTATTTTCATCAGTTTTGAAAAATCTCAGCCATTACCTCTTTAAGTATTGCCTACCTTTGACTTTCTCCAATTAAACATATGTTAGACCATCTCAAATACTACGTGCTTTATGTCTCTTACCACCTTTTTGTATCTAGGTCCTACATTCTGGACCATTTCTTTCAGTACACTAATTCTCTCTTCAACCATAACTAATCTAATATTAAACTATTTCATGGACTTCTTTAATTTTGGTCATTGTATTTTAGATTTAGAAAGTCTAGTTGTTCTGTTTATAATTTGCTAGGTCACTTTTTTAAAAATCAGCTTTATTGAGGTATAATTTAAATAAGATAAAATTCACCAATTTTAAGTGTACAGTTTGACATGTTTTGACAAATGTATTCAGTTACATAACTACCAACACAATCAAGATACAGACTATTTCCATCACTCCAAAAGGTTTCCTTGTGTCCTTCTGCAGTTAATCTCCTCCCCTCACCTTTGCCAACCACTGATCTACTTTTTGCCACTGAAGTTTTGTGTTTTTAATAATTTCATTTAAATGGAATCATACCATATGTAGTCTTTTGTGCATGGCTTCTTTGCCTTATTATAAAGACTTAAAAAACTATATCCACCTTGTTGCATGTATCAGTAGGATTTCCTTTTTATTGCAGAGTAACATTCCACTATGTGGATTTTCCACGATTTAGTTATCCATTCAGCAGCTGATGAGCATTTGAGTACATGTCTTGGCATGATCATTATGTTTTTATTTCTCTTGGGTAAATATCTAGAAGTGGGTTTGCTGGGTCATATGCATGTTTAATTTTATAAGAAACTGCCAAACCAGCAATGTATGATAGTTCCAATTGCTCTATATCCTTAGTAACACTCAACAGTACTGTCAGACTTTAAAATTTTAGCCATTCCAATGGGTATGTAGCCGTATCTTATTATAGTTTTAATTGCATTTCCATAAGACTATAATGCTGAACATCTTTTCATGTGCTAATCTGCCATTCAAATATCATCTTTTGTGAAGTATATGTTCAAATCTTTTGCCCATTTTTAAAAATCGTGCTTTTGTCTTCTTGATATTCAGCTGTACAGTTCTTTATATATTCTAGATATGTATGTTTTGTAAGTATTTCCCCAGCCCACAACTTGTATTTTTATTTTCTTAACAGTATCTTTTGATGAACAAAGGTTTTGAATCTTGATGAAGTGCAATTTATTAGGTTTTCTTTTATGCTTTATGCTTTTTGTGTCCTAACAAATCTTTGCTTAGCTTAATGTCACCAAGATTTCCTTCTATGTTTTCCTCTAGAAGTTTTATAGCATTAGCTCCTATGTTTAGGTCTATGATCCATTTTAAGTTCATTTTTATGTATGATGTGAGGTAAAGGTCAAATTTATTTTCAATATGAATATCCAATTCTTCCAACACAACTGGTTGAAAAGACTACCCCTTCTCCCATGGAATTGCCTTAGCATCTGCTGAAAATCAAATGACCATGTATGTATGGGTCTATTTCTGGATTTTCTATTCTGTTCCTTTGATCCACAGTCTATCCTTTTGCCAATAATCACACTGTACTGATTACTGTAGCTTTACAGTAAGTCTTGAAATTAGGTGGTGTAAGTTTCTCAACCTTGTCTTTTTCAAAATTGTTTTGGCTGCTAAACCCAAACAAAACCTACCGCCATCGAGTCGATTCCGACTCACAGCGACATCATAGGACAGAACAGAACTGCCCCATAGGGTTTCCGAGGCTGTAATCTTTATGGAAGCAGACTGCCACATCTTTCTTCAGTGGAGCTGCTGGTGGGTTCGAATTGCCAACCTTTCATTTAGCAGTCAAGCACTTAACCACTGTGCCACCAGGGCTCCTGTTTTGGCTGCTAGGTTCTGTGAATTTCCATATAAAGTTTAGAATTATCTTGTAGTATCTACAAAATTACCTTGTAAGGATTTTGATTGGGATTTAAATATATATGTTGTTAATTTGAGAACTGCTATCTTAACAACACTGGGTCTTTTAATCCATGAAAACAGTATCTCTCTCCATTTATTTAGGTCTTCTAAAATTTATCGCAGCAATGTTTTGTATTTGCTAGGCTACTTTTCATAGCATCTTTCTTTTTACTTGAAGACATTTTAAACTTGCCTTTAAGTTTGTTAAACATAGCAATCAACTATTACATGGTCTGTATCTCATAATTCCAGTTTCTCAAGTCTGTGTATCTGTTTCTATGCTTGGTTGTTTCTTCTGGTTCTAATTTATGGTGTCTCATTTTCTTCAGGGCCTAGTTATCTTTGACTTAACTTAAAAATGTTATTGAAGAATCATATGTAGGAATAAATACTAAAGTATAACTGAGTATTTGCACCACCTTAAAATATTACTCTAAAATTTATCAGTTTTTGAAATAATGTGCAAATAATCTAAATCAAGGAATTATTACTATTTTAATAACGTGTGTGTATATATGTAATATATATATATGAAATAATTATTTGAGAGCAAATTGTCTCATGATCTATAACTTACTGACATCTATGATTAGCTTTTAAATTATTTCACACTAAGGTCAAATCTAGGTACACTACTCACATGAAGAAAACTAACGTGAATTGTAAGCATACAGCTTTTGAAGGGCTAGCCGCGAACACCAACACATAGAATATGTATTATCCCCAGTGGTGCAGTGGTTAAGAGCTTGGCTGCTAACCAAAAGGTCAGCAGTTTGAATACACCAGCCACTCCTTGGAAATCCTGTGGGGCAGTTCTACTCTGCCCTATAGCGTTGCTATGAGTCGGAATCAACTTGACAGCAATGGGTTTTAGTGTATTAAAATTAGGATAATAATGGTAATGATGAAAGACTGAAGCACAAGTTAGAGCAGGATGGTTCTAATGGTCTGAACAAAAGTCAATGGGAAAAAATAATCAAATCCTTTTATTGCTCCACTTGTCCAGATACCACCATGTTCTATCCATTAATACTCTGCTTTCTTATTCTTTAAGTATGTGACTAATACGGTGTTCCAGAGAAAACATCCGAGACAAATTAAAAACTTCATATATTGTCCAGAATGATGTGAACTGATGGCAAGTTTCATCAATGCTATGTAGAGAACACTCCAAAATATCAATTTATGGGAGGATCCCAGGATATCTCTGAAGTGACAGACACATTAATTTTCAGATGATGTAAACCCCTCAGATTGTTTACTTTAACTTAATGCTGAATAGCAGCATACGAATCCAAAAGGAAATCTAGACAGCTGCATGTGCATACATACACACACATCCATGTTGTTTTCAAATCTTCCACATGTTTACATAGAGATTCCATCAAGCATAAGGTAGGTGTTTGCCAGTAGGTTTTTTTTATCCTGCCATTTTTGTCTCTGACTAAAGCCAGCACATAAAAAGACTGGCTTTGGGCACTCAGAAAAAGTAAACCATAAGCTTTAGAAGTCAGTAAGGTCATGAGAAGACATAACTTGTTGGATGTCATCATGGATGTGGCCTGCATTTCCACAAGGAGTTCATTTCTTGGAATAAATCTTAGTATATATTATATAGTAAATGAAGATACAACATAGTGGGTCAGATAATAGTATAGAAACTTCTTGATCATGAGTTCCAAGTAATAGCAAAATGACAAAACCTTAGTGACACATCTGTGAGACCACATTGTGAAAACACTCATTGAAAAAGATGGACGGATCATGTGAAACCCTTCAGACTTTAGAAACGAGGCAGAAAACTGGGTTCTACTGTTACATTTTAGATGATAAGTGGGCGTTGCACATAGAATAAATTCTAAACCTACGAAATTGAGGTTAAAATATCAATTCTTATTAGTAATTGCAGGTAATACTCTCTATCTAAAGTTAAAGGCCATACTTCAGTTGAATCTTCTAATTAGGGTAAGAATGACCTGCAGAGGGGATTAAGATTTAGTTGGTATATAACTTTAAGTCTTCACTGTATGACTTGAAAGTTAGAGATAAGACTTACTTTCTGAGTTTATGCACCCTTGGGGGAGATTTCCAAGACTATGCTTTACTTCTCAAGTATGTGCCTCTGAGGTACCTGAAACACTTGTATTAATCAGTTTCATAATCATTATTATGAGATGAACAATAGTCTGGCTTTGTTTCTTATTTTTCACTTCCAAAAACAATAGGGAGGTACAACCAGTTTGGAAAACTGTTTGGCTGTATCTACCAAAGCCCAATGTATACATACCTGAAGACCCAACAATTCCACCTCTAACTATGTACTCAACAGAAACGCTGAAAGACATGTACTAGAATATTCATAGCAACACTAGTTGTAGTAATCAAAACCTGGAAAAACCTAAATATCCATCAATAGTAGAATAGCTAGATAATTGTGGTCTAGTCACACAGTGGAATAATAATACAATGAGAATGAACAATCTACAATCACACACAATAATATGAATACATTTTACAAACATAATATCCAGTGAAAGAAATCAGATAGAAGAGTATGTACTATGCTTCTACTTATATAAACTACAAAAACAAAGCTAACTAATTCATGCTTTTAGAAGTGAAAATAGTGATAATTCTTGGGGTGAGGGTATGGTTTAAGTGACTGGAAGGAAATATGATGGTGGTTTCCGGGGTGCTGGTAATGTCCTGTTTCATGATCTGGGTGTTTCTTACATGAGTGTTCAGTTTGTAAAAATTGAGTTGTATACTTATGATATGTGTACTTTTCTATATGTGTATTATACTTCAACAAGAAGTTAAAAACAAATAACCAACAACTCTTCATCAACAACAATTATAACAACTAAAACCCCCCAAGCCCCAATTATTCAACAAGTTAATAGTAAAAATAAGAGGACGAGGAACTCAGGACTCTTAACTTGCAGGTTCATTCCACATCTAAAAGGCTAGTTTGACTCTAGTTATGACAGTATCTACAGATCACAAGGATCTATAAAGATAAAACCGGTAATACCAGTATGTCTTTCTTCTTGTTGATAGATTAATTTTTCCTCTTCTTTTTTCTTTCTTTTAACTGTAGTTAATTTCTACAGCTCTTTTTTCTACCATAGGATATGGACTGTTTCAGACATTATCATTTTTACCTTGCATGAGTATCTAGCTATTCAGTTTGTTAGAGGAGGAAAACAACACCTGAAAATGCTTTGGGATTCTTGCATGAAAGCTAAAACAAATATTACCTCTATATCTCCTATACCATTGTCTGAGATTGTAGAATAAACTTCTTGACCTGAATGGCTGTTTAAATACAACAAATGGGAGGATCATGGCTCAATATACTTCTGTGAATTAAATTGGACACTTTGGAAACAAACTTAATGTTCTGCAGCTGGCTGTCCCAATTTAAAACATGTAACTTTTGTAACATTGTGGGAGAGGGAATGCTAGTAGTATCAGATGTCTGGAAGTAAATCTGAACTTGGTGACTTTTGTAAACACTGTTTTTGAGGTTGTTTTCCACCTACATATAACCATTTTTATAAACTGGTTAACCAGGAATCCAGCTGCAGGAATGTTTGGATGTTTCCTTGCACAGGAATTCATCATAAATTTTCTTTGTTACTCCCCAAAGACCTTTTATAGATGGACTAGTTAGTGATGATAACTTAAAAATGGCTAAAAATTCCTGATGGAACTAAAACTTTATAAAGCCACAGTGGAAAACAAAAAACACTATGATGTTTGTCAATCCCTCCTGATACCATATTAGGTATGACTGAGGCTACAGAAGTGAATGGAATGAAAAATTAGAGTTTGAGCAGCTTTCATAGACTGGAGCCAGAATTATCTTAATCAAAATGGTAATGCGTCTGGAGTAAATATAAATGGAATGTAAGTGGGAAATCATTTAAAATCACCTTGTCTTGGATAGAATAAATTATTTTTTGGGTTTATATAAGGTATTTCATTCAAAATGAGGCCTGTTGTATTATAATGAGCTAAGTGGGAACTTAGCCACTCTAAAAAGTAAAACAAAATCTTTTAGACTGCACTTTGCAATATAGCATTTATACAAATCTTTTATTTTGCAAAATCACTTTTAATAATCAATGACCAAACATCTTTCCCGACATTCACAATGGGCACCTAACAGTCAGCAATTTTGCCTTTTTTTAAAAATATTTTTTATGCCACCTCAACACAAGCGTGCACAGAGTTGCTGATATGGGTTCTTCATCATCATCTGCTTCCCTAGAAGGACCTACCTGTACCTATGTTCTTTTTTTTTTTTTTTTTGAGGTGGGGAAGGGGTTCCTTTGCTCCTCCAGACTATCTGAAGTTCAATTTTATTTTTTGTATTATTTACACAACTTATCCCCCCAACTGCTTTTTATGTGGGTTGGGAAGGAAAGCAGGAGTAAAATCAAATAGCCATGGAGATTTTTTCAAATTAAAAATGACAAGTAAAATAGAGCACAAAATGAAATGAATGAATGTCTACGCCACACTTTAACTGTATTAGCCAAAGAGCATCCTTTTAAACTGGGTCTGGCTTCTCCCTGTCATCTAGCATCTCTTTCCATTACTTATTCACGCATACTCAGAGAATACAAAGTAGTTTTAATGTTAGCCTAAGCCAACTATAGGAGCCCTGATGGCACAGTGGTTAAGAGCTATGGCTGCTAACCAAAAGGTCAGCAGTTTGAACCCACCAGCTGCTCCTTGGAAACCCTATGGGGTAGTTCTCCTCTGTCCTATAGGGATGTATGAGTTGGAATCGACGGCGATTTTTTTTTTTTTTTTTTTTTTTAAGTCTACTATAAATGTGGAGGTAAATCTAGTGCTACTCAAAACAAAAATGGAGGAGAGGAAGGAAGAGAGGAGATATACCTAACCGAAAGCTAAAGATTATTATTTTGCTTTTCTAGTTTACCTACTGTAGGCCAATGCTGTAATTCTCTCAACATTTATAATTAAAGATTATTCACCGTTTTGTATTATATGTTGTATTACATTACACATATAACACTCAATTTTATTAACCACACAGGAGATGCAAAGGTCCTTGTGAAAAATAAAGTGTTTTTAAAATGTAAAGGGGATTATTATTATAATACAATATTGAGAGTTAAAACATTCATATTGTTACTGTTGCTAGTTGCTGTCCAGTAGATTCCAACTCACAGCGACCCCATGTGTGCAGAGTAGAACTGCTCCATAGTGTTTTCAAGGCTGTGATATTTCAGAAGCAGACTGCCAAGGCTGTCTTCTGAGGTGCCTCTGGGTGGGTTTGAATCGTCAACCTTTCAGCTGGTAGTCAAGCACTGAACTTTTTGTGCCACCCAAGGACTCCTACCATATTCATAAAATCATGGTATTCTTCTATCTGCTTACCTCGGACATATCATGCACCAACAAGAGAGGAATGCTTATTGTGGTGATGTCATGTGTACAGCAAACCTTGAGTATATTTCGGAGTCCCATAATGGCAGGATCACGGGCAGTGATGTTTCCTGATTTCACATTGTCATCCACACATAGATGAAAAGCAACATGGATTTCTGAGAGATTAGAATGCCGTGTAATGTAAAATTCTCCTGTGAACGATAGATACAATCATGATTTTCAAACGCATAAATCATATTCATCAATGGGCTTGATAAATAACTGCAAAGCTAAAAAGAGATGAGCTAATGTAGTAGAACTAGAAGAGGTATATCAGGAACTTATCTGGGGCTCAGGTAGCTATGATGGTTATTGTTCCTTAATTCTTGGAAGGAAACAGATAAAAATAACAGACAATAGCCACTTTTGCATTAAGTTCATAAATGGGTACGAAGTGATCACTAAGAAGTAAATCAAATGAGTACTCATCATCTCTATTTTGATGCAGAAACTTAAAATATCATGTGTAACTCAAATGTAACATGTAAAAACATGTTATCCCATTATGTGTCTTCCTCATTTCCTAAATCTGTTCTTATCCTCTCAATTTATGGGCCCAATCTCCAACCAGTTAGTTGTTCAGGACAGAAACAGAAGAGAATTTGTCCTTAATTCCTTTTTCTCTTATTGCCTATTCCTCAACCCCTAATCCAATCCACCACCAAGTATTTACATATTTACAGTTCTATCTCCAACAAATACCCCAAATCTATGCATTCTATTTTTACAGCTATCACCCTAGTTCATGCCAGTATCATCTCTCACCTAGGTTTCTGTAATAGCCTCTTAACTGATCCCTCTCCTCCCATTCCTGCCCACCTACAAACCATTTCCTCCTAGCAGCCAAAATGATATACATGTTAACCAGATTATATCACTTCCCTACTAAAATCTTCCAACAGGCCCACACTGTATTTAGAATAAAATACAAACTCTTTATTGTGACCTATAAGCCTATATGATCTGGACTATCCCTGCCTATCTCTCCGACATCCTCTTGTCTTACTCTCTCTCCTTATGCTCTAGCCATATAGGCTTTTGTTCATGTCTTCAAACGTGCAAAGTTTATTCCCGATTCAGGGCTGCTGCTTGAAAGGTTTTTCTCCAAGATTCTCACAAGGCTGATTTATTTTCATCAATCACGTCTCAGTTCAAATGCCACCTCCTCAGAGAGCTCTCCTTTGACTACCCTATCCAATATAGGACAACCCTCCCCATTCTTGCACATTATCCTGTTTTATTTTCTTCTAAGCACTGAAATATTTTGTGTATGTAGGTTAGTTTAAAGAGATTATAGTTTAAGCTGCATGACTATAGACATTTTTTTATCTATCCTGTTTGATGTTCTACCTCTGCACACAGAACAGTAGCTGGTGCATAGAAAGTACTCAGTAAATATTTGTTAAATGAATGAATGTATGGTTTAGACCGACTGCTGGAATGGTGCTCCTCAAACCTTTAAAATCCATGCTTCCTACAATCACCTCATTTTCTTATTTTTATTTATTTTTTTATTGTACTTCAGGTGAAGGCTTACAGAACAAATAGTTTCTCATGAAACAGTAGTACACATATCGTTTTATCACATTGGTTAACAACCCCACAACATGTCAACCCTCTCCCTTCCCGACCTTTTTTTTTGTGAAAATATACATATCCAAAGATACACCATTTCAAAAAATTTCTACATGCACAGTTCAGTGACATCGACTACGCTCTTCCAATTGTGCTGTTATTCTTGCTTAAGATGAAGGCTTACAGAACAAAATAGTTTCTCATTTAACAGTTACTCCAAATGTTGCCCTATGACAATGGTTAACAATCTCACAACACATCAACAATATCCTTACCCAACCTTGGGTTCCCTATCACCAGCTTTCCTGTCCCCTTCTGCCTTCTGGCCCTTGTCCCTGGTCTGCTGTGCCTCATTAGTCCCATTCTGTTTTATGGGGCTGTCCACTCCCTGGCCGAACGGTGAACCTCGGAAATGACTTCACCACTGAGCTAAAAGGGTGTCTGGGGGCCATATCCTCGGGGTTTCTCCAGTCTCCTTTAGGCTAGTAAATCTGGTCTTTATTCTTTTGTGAGTTAGAATTTTCTACATCCTTCTCCAGCTCTGTCCAGAACCCTCTGTTGTGATCCTGGTCAGAGCAGTGAGTGGTGGTAGCCGGGCACCATCTAGCTGTACTGGACTCAGTCTGGTGGAGGCCTTGTAGCTGTGGACAATTAGTCCTTTGGACTAATCTTTTCCTTGTATCCTGTTCTCCTCATTCTCCCTTGCTCCCGAAGGGATGAGAACAGTGGAGTATCTTAGATGGCTGCTCACAGGCTTTTAAGACCCCAGACACTACTCACTAAGGTAGAATGTAGAACATTGTCTTTATAAGCTGTGTCATGCCAGTTGAGCTAGATATTCCCCAAGACCATGGTCCCCACAGCCCTCTGCCCAGCAATTCAGTCCCTCAGGGAGTTTGGATGTGTCTATGGGGCTTCCATGACCTTTCCTTGTACAAGTTGTGCTAGTTTCCCCTGTATTGTGTACTGTCTCACCCTTCACCCAAGATACCACTTATCTATTGCCTATTTAGCATTCCCCCCCCCCCCCCCCACCTCTCCCATCCCTGGTAACTAACAAAGATTGTTACTTTTTGTGTGTAAACTTTTTCATGGGTTTTTACAACAGAGATCTCATACAATATTTGTCCTTTTGTGACTGACTTATTTCACTCAGCATAATGCCCTCCAGTTTCATCCATGTTATGAGATGGTTCACAGATTCATCATTGTTCTTTCTCGTTGCATAGTACTCCATTGTGCATATGTACCATAGTTTGTTTATCCATTCATCTGTTGATGGGCATCTAGGTTGTTTCCATTGTTTTGCTATTGTGAACAATGCTGCCATGAACATAGGTGTGCATATGTCTATTCCAGTGACGACTCTTATTTCTCTAGAATATAGTCCTAGGAGTGGGATTGCTGGATCGAATGGTATGTCTATTTCTAGCTTTCTGAGGAAGCACCATATCATTTTCCAAAATGGTTGTATCATTTTGCATTCCCACCAGCAGTGCATAAGAGTTCCCATCCCCCCACAGCCCCTCCAACATTTGTTATTTCCAGTGTTTTTGATTCGTGCCAGTAATGCCGGAGTGAGACGGTATCTCGTTGTGGTTTTAATTTGCATTTCTCTAATGGCTAGTGATCGGGAGCATTTCCTCAAGCGTCTGTTGGCCATTTGAATGTCTTCTTTGGTGAAGTGTCTGTTCATTTCCTTTGCCCATTTTTTAATAGGATTATTTGTCTTTTTGTTGTAGAGGTTTTGGATTTTCTTGTAGATTATGGAGATTAGACCTTTGTCTGACTTGTACTGTCCAAAAATTTTTTCCCAGTCTGTAGGTTTTCTTTTTACTCTTTTGGTGAAGTCTTTTGAAGAGCATAGGTGTTTGATTTTTAGAAGATCCCAGTTATCTAGCTTATCTTTTGGGGTTTGTGCGTTGATGGTTATGGTTTGTATCCTGTTAATGCCGTGTATTAAGGCCTGTAGTGTTGGTCCTATTTTTTCTTCTATGAACTTTATAGTTTTAGGCTTTATATTAAGGTCTTTGATCCATTCTGAAGTAGTTTTTGTATACGGCGTGAGGTATGGGTCCCGTTTCATTTTTTTTGCAGATGAATATCCAGTTTTGGCAGCACCATTTGTTAAAAGACTGTCTTTTCCCCATTTGATGGACTTTGGGCCCTTGTTGAAGATCAGGTGACTGTAGGTGGATGGATTTACATCTGGGTTCTCAATTCTGTCGTTGTACCAGTACCAGGCTGTTTGACTACTGTAGCTGTATAGTAGGTTCTGAAGTCAGGTAGTGTTAGTCCTCCAACTTTATTCTTCTTCAGTAGTGCTTTACTTATTTGGGGCTTCTTACCTTTCCACATAAAGTTAACGATTAGTCTTTCCATCTCTTTTAAGAATGTTGTTGGTATTTGGACCGGGATTGCGTTGTATTTGTAAATCGCTTTGGGTAGAATTTTCACTTTCACAATGTTGAGTCTACCTATCCATAAGCATGGTATGTTTTTCCATTTATGTAGATCCCTTTGGGTTTCTTGCAGTAGTGTTTTGTAGTTTTCTTTGTATAGGTCTTTTACATCCCTGGTTAGATTTATTCCTAAGTATTTTATTTTTTTAGGGGCTATTATAAATGGTGTTGTTTTCCTGATTTCCTTTTCATCATTCTCTTTATTGGTGTATAGGAATCCAACTGATTTTTGTATGTTTACCTTGTATCCTGCTACTCTGCTGAATCTTTCTATTAGTTTCAGGAGATTTCTCATGGAGACTTTAGGGTTTTCTATGTATAGTATCATATCATCTGCAAACAGGGACAGTTTAACTTCTTCACTACCAATTTGGATGCCCTTTATTTCTTTTTCTTGCCTTTTTGCTCTAGCTAGAACTTGCAGCACAATGTTAAATAGGAGTGGTGATAAAGGGCATCCTTGTCTTGTTCCTGTTTTCAAGGGGAATGTTTTCAGCCTCTCTCTATTAAGAATGATGTTGGCCATTGGTTTTGCATAGATGCCCTTTATTATGTTGAGAAATGTCCCTTCTATACCTATTTTATTGAGAGTTTTTATCAGGAATGGGTGTTGGACTTTGTCAAATGCCTTTTCTGCATCAATTGAGATGATCCTGTGACTGTTTTCTTTCCTTTTACTTATGTGGTGGATTACGTTGATTGACTTTCTAATGTTGAACCATCCTTGCATACCTGGTATGAATCTGACTTGGTCGTGGTGTATTATTTTTTGATATGGTACTGAATTCTATCGGCTAGAATTTTGTTAAGAATTTTTTCATCTATATTCATGAGAGATATTGGCCTGTAATTTTCTTTTTTTATGCCGTCTTTACCTGGTTTTGGTATCAGCATTATGCTGGTTTCATAAAATGAATTTGGAAGTGTTGCCTCCTTTTCTATGCTCTGAAATAGCTTGAGTAGTACTGGTAAATGTGTTGTAGAATTCTCCAGTGAAGCCATCTGAGCCAGGGCTTTTTTTGATTGGGAGGTTTTTTTTATTACCTTTTCTATCTCTTCTCTTGTTATGGGTCTGTTCAGATTTTCAACATCCTTTGTTGTAGTTTGGGTAGGTAGTGTGTTTCTAGAAATTTATCCATTTCCTCTAGGTTTTCAAATTTGTTGGAGTACAGTTTTTCATAATATTCTATTATAATCTTTTTCATTTCAGTTGGGTCTGTTGTAATGTCCCCCATTTCATTTCTTATTTGGGTTATTTGCGTCCTCTCCTATTTGTCTTTTGTCAGTCTTCACTTCATTTTTTATGTACTCCCACTAGCCAAGGAAAATCTCATCACTTTTACTTTCTGTAGTTTCTATCAGTATAAATAAATAAAATATAAAACATATAAAGAATGTATTTTTACAAGTATATACGCCTCACTAGAAATTCTGATATCTCTTTTTAGGAAAGTTTTGCTCTTCTCTAGTCTTTTCTACCAGTAACACCTGCCCCCACAAAGTTTGCTAACCCTTGGTTCAAAGTCATTACCTTAGGATTTTACTTAGTAAGTATACTTAAAAATACTTAATATACTTTAGCACTATGCTTAACCTTCTTAGTCACCAGTGTACAAAAGCTGTTCCTGTGGATACCACTGACAGGTCCAGGCAAAGGTTTTTTTAATTTTAGCAAGATAAAGGAATTAGGTAGGAAGAAAAACAAAGAAATGACAGTGACAGAGAGACCAAAAAAGCAACTATACAAGGAAAAAGTAATGAGATAATTGTAAGGAATAGTATAATTTCTCAGAAGTCCCTGAAAGACACAAACTGCTTATTAGAACCCTGGGGGACTATATGAGACAACATTCTCCTGAGCCCAGTGAAGTGTATTACCTCCTACGCTCCTACCGATAACTCAGATGACAGAAGCTGAAGTGTTAAATATGGCAGTGGTTCAGTAGTAAAGCAAGCTGACTTAGTGAACGAGAGTCAGGTGCTGCTAATCCCCAAATTGGCACTGAACTGCCTGACCTTAAATGACCCATCTCTTGGCCTCATTTTACCCACCAGTAAAATACGGGTCAAGAAGCTGGCAGTAGTAATCAAAACAATATGATATAGTACAAAAAGGACTAGATTTGGGTGTTAAAGAAGATCTGGTCTCTAGCATTTATTAGCTGAGTGATCTTGGGCAAGTCAGTTCAATTTACTGAATGACCCTCTGTTACCTCATGTAGGAAATGGGAAAAATAATACCTATCTGCCTTCCTCACAAGGTTGTTGTGAGAACTAGGTGATATAAACTGTAAATACTTAAATAATGATAAAGTAAACTACTACTGGTTTACAAAAGACATAAATAAAACCATTTTTCTTAGCAGTTTAAAAAGTGTTAAACAAAAATTTTAAATAATTGGTGATAGGGGTCTTTTTTAATCTCCTGTAAACTTCCTAGGGGTGTAGGCATCCTTTAAATGGAAATTCAGGTATTATTAGGATATCTAACTGAATAGTTTGGTATTCCTTTTCTAACTCAGACTTATGACATATCTTTCTGATACGGTAGTAATAATGAGATAATGGCTTTTTTTCACAAAGGAGTCAAAAAGGGAAATACTAAGTTAAGTTACAAAAGAAATCAGACATCAGTACCTCCAGAATAGAAAATAAGATTGGCACATTTTAAGAAAGCCACAAAATATGGATAATTTAAATTTGGATCTATGGAGAGAACTACAAGGAATCCTGTCTCAATGAAGGTATTTTTAGATGGAGAGGAGGACGGTTTCCTGTTCCACAAAGTGGAGGAAACGGCATGTGGTGAGGCAATCCTGGCTCTAACATTATCCACTAAGGTAGGATAGCTGAAGGTGGGAGGAAATTCGCAGGCTGATGACCACAAGCTTGCTGGCTGGCACTGCCAAGATGAGTACCAAACTTGGGTATGATATTTGTCTAGATTAAATGTAATGTGACCTATATGTAGAAGAACTGGGGAAGAAAATGTGAGGACACTACTTTACAGGGGGACAGAAACATATTAAGAGCATGGTTATTTCAGAAACTGTCAAATTACCAATTAGTTTAAAAGGCTTTTTACACTTTACACTTACCAAGTACAAAAACAGACCTTCTTTTTTATGCCCTGTTAGACAAACACTACTAAGGATCATCAGAGTGAATTCAATCAGGAAGAGGATCGAGAGACTGAATTTCCATTTGATAAACAACATAGCCAAGAATAATACAGGAAACGAAAGAAGAAAGAAAGTAAATTTGGGGGAAATAGGAATAAGAAAGATTTTAAATCAGATGATCCAGGTTCTTTCTACAAGTTCAATTGTTTATATCTCCATGTGCAATTGTTTATATTTCAAGAGAGTACAAATTATTTCTTGGCTAATTTTTTAAGAAACTGAGAAACAATATATAAGAAGACATTCGAAATAGCAAATAACTAAAAAACTTATACAACTGCTTGAACAATTTTTCTTGTATGGTTCAGGAAAAAAGTCAGTACTAGTATAAGAATAAAGATTTAAATCAGAGAACATCTGTGAAAGTGTATTTTATATATAAACATATATATACATATACATATGTACACATCTTTACTGTACAGGTAAATTGTTGTTTCTAAGTGATATATTGACAAACATTTTATAATGTCCACCATAAGAGTTTATGTTTCAAATCTATGACTTCAATGTATGTGATTATTAAAAAAATAGTAATTTAAGATAAAACAATACTTACCAGGTAAAATATTTAAATAGTTTCGATCAGTATTCTTAGTCTTATCATCACTTCCTCCATTTCGGTTTCCAGAATCTATTCAAAGATAATGCAACATAAAAAAACATAGCAAGATATGAAAACACATTATTAGCCCTACTCCCAAAACAATCACAATAGTAAAAATTTACTAAGAGCATTCTGCTACATGCTTTATGTGGATGGTCTCATTTAATTCTTATAAAAGCCCGGTGAGGTAGGTACTAATATTATCTTCATTTTACAGAGGAACATTAGGAAGCAGAGGCTTAGATAACTTAAGATGCACAGATAAGTGGTGCAGCCAAGTCTTGACCCAGATACTCAGATTCCAAATTCTATGGTCTTAACCACATTAGACTTGCCAGAAACTCTTATTTTTCATTTGGGAAGCTCAGGACATTAATTTAACTACACATAAAACAACTTCACTAGATAGTTGTAGTGTGGTCATCTTTATTTTTAGAATCTGAGTCACCGTTGTTGATATACTTGTTCAGGACTACAAATAAATGGTTAGCAGCACTAGGGATCACTTCACGTTTGGCCCAAATTCATTATTTTGTATCTGACAGTATATACAATTTATTTCAAATAGATGGGTAAGACTTCATTTCAAATGGAACATTTCTTTTTCAGATATTCAATGGTTTTCCTTTTTAGGAGGCAGGATATAACTTAGAAGAATTAATGTTGGTAAAATAAGAAATATTACTGTTGATCATACATTTTATGGTTGAGTACAAATTATTGTACATACATACACATATTTTTAATAGAAGATACATCTACATTTTATAATAATTCTATCAGAACTCACAAATGCAATGAGTATTGTATATATATTCCAATTAAATTCAAAACTATTTTGGAATTCATTTTAGAATGGCCATCAGCATCAGAAAATCACCTAAAAGCGGTCAGAACTTCAACTGAGTAAACTGAAAACGCCAAGAGAATGTCATAGTTTCAAAAACATTCTGAATAAAAGTAACTTAATACTTCTACCCAGTGACTACTTTGATGAATTGATCTATAACACTGTCTCTTGTGAACGTATGTATTTTATAAACAAACAGGGCGACAGAAGGCTATGTGTTGCCAGAATCCATATTTAATATAATACCATTTGTAATACAGAGCCAGACGAATGCTTTTGAATAAATGTCTGATAATAGCATAGATAACAATGAACAATAAATAAGGACTCTAATTTTCCTCACATGGGGTCTGAATAAACGGAGACCCTCCTGAGTAAACAAGAGAGAACAAACAGTCCATTCCCCATTCCATGTCCAGTAATACAAACAGAATGGCTATTTTTTATCTTAAAAAAATGTTTATAAAATGTCTATCAAAAATAATTTTTTTTTACTTTTTATCATGGACTGTAGAAATATAAAGATGCCTAATACAACAATCACAGTAAGAAAAACAATGGGATGCCTTAGAATTAACAAATACTTCCGTATCAGGATGCAAACATACAGAAGAAACAGGTGGGCGCGTACAGAAAAGGAACAGACAAAGAAGGTATTTCCACAAAACTCTTCTATAACAGCATGCAGGCTCCCTTAAGAAAGCTGTCTTTTATAAACCTACTTGTCTCACTGACTCACTTAAACCACAAAGTAGTTGCTTGAACAAGAACAAAATAATACCACAATGTACACACATTGCCTTAACCATATGTGGTTTAAAAACTTCCTGTCATTTACTGCACACTTTATAGCTCTCATGAATATACTTAGAATCCTCTTCCTTCTCCCACACCTGTCATGATCTCAATCTTTATGGTTTTAGTCACTACTAAGAATAATATTAAAATGTTATTGCTAGTTTGAATGAACTGGAGGAAGAAGATGGTAGAAGAGTAAGAGGGCATACTGTATGTAATTCTCTAAAAGACCCTTTCTTAGGATATACTTGCATACTCATTTCCTAATATTCAGCTTGGCTCTGTCACATATTCCACATATTGCCACAGCAAAACCACAGTTAACCAAAAAACCAAACCTGTTGCCATTGAGTCGATTCCGACTTATAGTGAGTGACCGTATAGGACAGCGTAGAACTACCCCACAGGGTTTCCAAGGAGCACCTGGTGGATTCAGACTGCCAACCTTTTGGTTAGTGGCCATACCTCTTAACCACTACACTATCAGGGTTTCCAGCAATGCATGTAGACCCTTAAAACCCACTGCCGTCGAGTCAATTCTGACTCATAGTGACCCCACAGGGTTTCCGAGGCTGTAAATCTCTATGGAACAGACTGCCACATCTTTCTGCCGAGAAGCTGTTTGTGATTTCAAACTGTCTGCCTTTCAGTTAGCAGTCAATCTCTTTAACCACTGTGCCACCAGGGCTACCTTCAGTGGGAGTATAAACTGGTGGAGCCTATATAGGGAGCAATTGCTAATACTGTCAAAGTGATAAATGTATTCATCAGTTAAACTCTGGAATTTCTCTTTGGGAATCTATTCTATAGATATGCTCACAGAATGCACAATGACACATGTGCAAGGTTACTCATGCATCATTACTTAAAATAGGAGAAAATTAAAAACAGATAAAATGGCTGTCAATAAGAATTCATTTAACATTTTCAAATGTGGGTAACTGAAACCGTGGAAAGCAAAAAAGAGGTTAAGAGGGGCTCCTGTACCTATTTAAGAAATGATTAAAGAATAAATAAAACATTTTTTAAAAGTCTACTGAGTACATAAAGAAACTATAAGGAATGCTAATCATCAAGACTAGATAGCCACATTCTAGCTTTGGGAGAAGGGAAAAATTCCATAAATTACGTAGGGAAACAGGAAGAAAGACATCAAGCAAAGATATAACAATATCTCTTTGATTACTATAAAACACAAAACATATGTACCTAAACTACTGTAACGGTGTCTTTTAAACACTACAGTTGTGGGGGGGGGGGGGGGGAAGCATCCGCAGTACCTAAAGCAGATTTAGAGGTTTGACCAGCCCCAATATTGAAACTTGCCACATTTTTATTTCCTGGGCAGTGACAACAACTTTTTATAGCAAACAATAAATTACTGAGAACGCGTTCAAGCCAGACAAGAGCATGTTTTGTGATTTTATGCCTGTGATATACTATGACAGAAAAATGTACCTTACAAATACTTGGAATGAAGATCACACTTATATTTGTTGTTGCTGTTGTTAGGTGCTGTTGAGTCAGTTCTGACTCACAGTGATACTATGTACAAGAGAACAAAACGCTGCCTGGTCCTGTGCCATCTTCACAATCATTGCTGTGTTTGAACTCATTGTTGCAGCCACCGTATCAATCCATCTCATTGCAGGCCTTCCTCTTTTTTGTTGACCCTCTACTTTACCAAGCATGATGCCCTTCTCCAGTGACCGGTCCCTCCTGATAACATGTCCAAAGTACATGAGACAAAGTCTTGCTGCCCTTGCTTTTAAAAAGCATTCTGGCTATACTTCTCTGAAGACAGATTTGTTCTTCTGGCAGCCCATGGTATGTATATTCAATATTCTTCACCAACACCATAATTCAAAGGCACCAATTTTTTCTTCTGTCTTCCTTATTCATTGTCCAGCTTTTGCATGCATATGAGGAGACTGAAAATACCATGGCTTGGGTCAGGTGTACCTCAGTCCTTAAGGTGACATCTTTGCCTTTTAACACTTTAAAGAGGTCTTTTGCAGCAGATTTGTCCAATGCAAGATGTCCTTTGATTTCTTGACTGCTGCTTCCATAGACACTGATTGTGGATCCAAGTAAAATCAAATCCTTGACAACTTCAAACTTTTCTCCATTTAGCATGATGTTGCTTATTGGTCCAGCTGTGAGGATTTTTGTTTTCTTTATGTTGAGGTGTCATCCATACTGAAGGCTATAGTCTTTGACCCTCATCAGTAATTGCTTCAAGTCCTCTTCACTTTCAGTAAGCAAGGTTGTGTCATCTGTGTATTGCAGCTTGTTAACGAGTCTTCCTTCAATCCTGATGCCCCGTTCTTCAAACAGTCCAGCTTCTCAGATTATTTGCTCAGCATACAGACTGAATTTTAAGTATGGTGAAAGGATACAACCCTGACGTATACCTTTCCTGACTTTAAACCATGCAGTATCCCCTTGTTCTGTTTGAATGATTGCCTCTTTGTCTATGTACAGGTTCCTCATGAGCACAATTAAGTGTTCCGGAATTCCCATTCTTCGCAAAGTTATCCATAATTTGTTATGATCCACACAGTCAAATGCCTTTCCATAGTCAATAAAACACAGGTAAACATCTTTTTGGTATTCTCTGCCTTCAGCCAGGATCCATCTGACATCAGCAATGATATCCCTTGTTCCATGAACTCTTCTGAATCCAGCTTGAACTTATGGCAGTTCCCTGTCAATGCACTGCTACAATTGTTTTTGAATTATCGTCAGCAAAATTTTACTTGCATGTGATATTAATGATATTGTTCGATAATTTCCACATTCTGTTAGATTACCTTTCTTTGGAGTGGGCACAAATGTGGATCTCTTCCAGTCAGTTGGCCAGGTAGCCGTCTTCCAAATTTCTTGGCATAGATGAGTGAGCGCCTCCAGTGCTGCATCCATTTGCTGGAACATGTCAATTTGTTTTCTGTCAATTCCTGGAGCCTTGCTTTTTGCCAATGCCTTTAGTGCAGCTTGGAATTCTTTCTTCAGTACCGTCGGTTCTTGATAAGCTACCTCCTGAAATGGTTTAATATCGACCAATTCTTTTTGATACAGTGACTCTCTGTATTGCTTCTAACTTCTTTTGATGTTTTCTGCATCATCAATATTTTGTGCACAGAATCCTTTAATATTGCAACTTGAGGCTTGAATTTTTTCTTCACTTCTTTCAGCTGGAGAAATGCCAAGTGTATTCTTCCCTTTTGATTTCCTAACTCCAGGTCTTTGCATATTCAATGACCTATTCACCAGAAACACCTTTTTTCAACAACGTAAGCAGTGACTATACATATGGACCTCACAGACGGACACACAGGAATCAAATCGACCACATCTGTGGAAGGAGATGATAGAGAAGCTCAATATTATCAGTCAGAACAAGGCCAGGGGCTGACTGCAGAACAGACTATCAACTGCTTATATGCAAGTTCAACTTGAAGCTGAAGAAAATTAAAACAAGTCCACGAGAGCCAAACTACGACCTTAAATATTTCCCATCTGAATTTAGAGACCATCTCAAGAACAGATTTGATGCACGGCATACTAATGACTGAAGCCCAGACGAATTGTGGGATGACACCAAGGACATCATAAAGAAAGCAAAAGGTCATTAAAAAGACAGGAAAGAAAGAAATGACCAAAATGGATGTCAGAAGATACTCTGAAACTTGCTCTTGGATGTAGAGTAGCTAAAGCAAATGGAAGAAATGATGAAGTACAAGAGCTGAACACAAGATTTCAAAGGGCAGCTTAAGAAGACAAAGTAAAGTATTATAATGAAATGTAGAAGACCTGGAGTTAGAAAACCAAAAGGGAAGAATACTCATAGTTAGCTCCTAACTAAACAAACTTAGAGCCCTCATGGCACAGTGATTAAGAGATTGGCTGCTAACCAAAAGGTCAGCAGTTTGAATCCACCAAGCTGCTCCTTGGAAACCTTACGGGGCAGTTCTACTCTGTCCTTTGGGTCACTATGAGTCAGAATTGACTCAATGACAACGGGTTTAAACAAACTTACGGTACCCAGTTTAATTTATAGAGAAAATACTTTTCAACCTTCATTTTTCAATTAAAGAAGAACAGAATTAGTCTAATTTTTGTCAGAGATTTTTATTTTACTCATGTCTTCCCTTAACTCTTTCTATGTGTAGATAGAAGGCTTCTGGAGAAAGATGCCATTAACTTTTTCCACAGCTTTTTAAACATTTTCCAGTAAATTTCCCAAATGGTTAGAAATGACATTTATACTGTGAATAAATATAGAAAAAAGAAATCTTTCAAGGACTATTTTATTTTTTTATAAAAAGAACAACCAAAAACAACTCAAGTAGTTGCCTTCATGCTACTTAAGTGGATCAAAGATGGAACAAATAAAAAGTATGTACTCTGTGGTACCTTTTATTCTATGATTTCAATGTTCTCTTAGTAATAACTATGTCTATTTTAGAGATATGGAGATAAAGAAATTGATTCAAAAGACCAACTTTCCACTGGGGGCCTACTTAGTAGTGAAATTTAAAAAACAGCTTTTGGTAAGGGTCTTGAACAAAATTATGCAAAAAAGGAAATTAAGAACAAATTTCAAGCTTCTGAAGATCTTGAATTTTGTTCTTAATTTCCTTCTTCCACTTTTCCACCAATACAATTTTCTATATGATTTTAATGATGACTCATATGACCCATAGGAGCCCTGGTGGTGTAGTGGTTAACAGCTCAGCTACTAACCGAAAGACTGACAGTTCGAATCCACCAGCTGCTCCTTGGAAACCCTATGGGGCAATTCTACCCAGTCCTATAGGGTCACTATGAGTCGGAAATGACTTGACGGCAACGAGTTTGGTTTTTGGAGCCCTGGTGTTGCCATGGTTAAGCACCAGCTTGCTAATCAAAAGGCTGGCAGTTTGAATCCACCAGCTACTCCTTGGAAATCCTATGGGGCAATTCTACTCTGTCCTATAGGGTCGCTATGAGTTGAAATTGACTTGACGGCAATGTGTTTGGTTTGGTTTATATGACATTAGAGTGGGTAGCAACGGAACATACTGAAAGTGAAATTTTTTTCTTAAAAATTGCATTTTACTGACCATGCGATTCTTTCAATTTGCTGCTCCGCTGGGTTCTAGCATAAAGTACCACCTGCTGGACTATTTCCAGTTGCTCTTCAATTCGGGGAAAATGGAAATCAGTGCATTCTTGGCAGACTGTGGCAAAATCTAAGGGACCCAAAACATTTACAAACTTCTAAATGTGAACTATCAAATATTTAGAATTTGCTTACAGACAATGAGATCTAGTAGAAATAGAAAATAAAACTCACGGGTATGATTTCTTATATTTGTTCTTTCAATAATTATGCCTTATTAAATTATGGTATACAAATTTTGTTTTCATCAGAAACTTAGCCTCTCAATCATTCAAAAAAGTGACCAGCTAATTGACAAAGAAATTTTAATATAATTTCAGCTCTTCTTTAAATAATAGATACTTTGATCATAGTCTGGCCCCAAAAAGTACTACAAAAATGCAAGGAGGGTGTTGTATTTCTAAAACGAAATACTTTATTCAAACTTCTTTCAAAAACAGCTATACATTTCAATATAATTTCCATATTCAAACACTTAAAAATAATCATAAAAAGTGAGTTGTAATAAGAGGGAAGGTATAATTTTACCCAGAACATTTAAGAGATAGATTATTAAAAAAAAAAAAAAAAAAAAAAAAAGGCAAAATGGATGAACTAAAATTCACTGAGCCAGAATCTTCTTCTAAATTGAAAAATACATTTATATCCTGATTGTTCTTTTTGGTATACCTTGGAACAAGAATCCTCTAAGAGTATTATTAACAATATAATAGAATTTTAAGGAAACCTAAATATCATGAAGCACTCTACAAATGCTAAAGTATGAAATAAATCTAAAATAGCTAGGGTTGGGTATGTGTGCTCTTTGATCTACTTGAATATTGATGTGATTAAAATATTTTTTAGTGTTTCCATAATTCATTTCTTTATAAGAATTATATTAAAAGAGAAATTTAATGAAATAAATATGGATGTTGTTAACTTACCTCTTTTAATTCCACTGTATGAATTGATTCGATTATCTACTAGTAAAACCAGGCCACAGAGAGATGTGGAATAAAGTGACAGTGCTGTTTGGAGCCGATGGAGTTTCACTCCACTTCGATGATTTCGTTTATGCTTACAGAAGTCCAGCATATCTGCTCTCAGCAATCTCAAATTATGCATGGTCTTCAACTGGGCTCCTGGAGGTGGGGAACAGTCCCAGAAAGATACTTAGGCAGCTGCAAAAATCCAGTACAACAAGATGGAAATTTCTATGGCAAGAAACCAGAATAAATGTTGTGCTATAAATAATGATTAACAATGGGTCTTGTAATTTCCCATTTTAATAACTATTAACATATATAACCCTCCTATTTGCAAAAAATAATTCATAAGTTAAAACAGAAAACTTATGGCCAACAAGCTATAGGCTTTCTTGGAGCAGGATATAATTCGGAATTAAAATACCATGGGTGTATCCTACTCCTAGGCTAGTGATTTTTCTCTTATAGGACAAAAAAAGTTTTCACAAATTATAATAAATAATAACTTCAAAAATTAATACACTTACCTAAGTGAATGGTAAAACTTTCTTCTAACTTTCTCTGTTCCTCATAAATCCTCCCATTTGCTTCTACAGATTCTCTGAACTGACTTGGCTGGACTTTAATTTCTTCACTGAAATTAATAAAAGTTATCAATATGCTTTGTATGTTTGTCAAGAAACTTCTTAAAGGAAGGGAAGTTTGATAATAAAATGAGAGAAAACTAAACAGCTGAAAAAGGATTTAATTTATTCTTAAACATATCCTTCATCCACAGTGACAAATAAGACCATAAACACCAACAAGTTCTAAAATTCTTACTTGTTCTTTCATTTCCTCACAGTAAGTAATGTATATTATTTTTTCAGCCACTATAATAGCGATTCATATATTATCATTTAATATTTCCTAATGGCCTAAGAGAATGATTAAATGAAATGACTAATTCATTACTTTAAAATCATATTATATTTTAAAACATATACAGGCATACCCTGGAGATATTGCGAGTTTGGTTCCAGACCACTGCAATAAAGTGAATATTGCAATAAAGCGAGGCACATGAATTTCTTGGTTTCCCAGCGCATATAAAGGTTATGTTTACACTACACAATAGTCTATTACGTGTGTGATAGCATTATGTCTAAAAAAAGCAATGTACATACCTTAATTAAAAAATACTTTATTGCTAAAAAACGCTAACCATCATCCGAGCCTTCAGTGAGTCACCATCTTTTTGCTGATGGAGGGTCTTGCCTTGATGTTGATGGCTGCTGACTGATCAGGGTGGTGGTTGCTGAAGGTTGGGGTGGCTGTGGCAATTACTTAAAATAAGACAACAATGAAGTTTGTTGTATCAACTGACTCTTCCTTTCATGAAAGATTTCTCTGTAGCATGCGATGCTGTTTGATAGTATTTTACCCGCAGTAGAACTTCTTTCAAAATTGGAGTCAGTCCTCTCAAACCCTGCTGTTGCTTTATCAACTAAGTTTATGCAACATTCTAAATCCTTTGTTGTCATTTCAAAATGTTCACAGAATTTTCCCTAGTAGTAGATTCCATCTCAAGAAACCACTTTCTTTGCTCATCCATAAGAAGCAACTCCTCATTCATTAAAGTTTTATCATGAGATTGCAGCAATTCAGTCAAATCTTCAGAGTCCACTACTAATTCTAGTTCTCTTGTTATTTCCACCACATCTGCAGTTACTTCCTCCACTGAAGTCTTGAACCCCTCAAAGTCATCCATGAGGGTTGGAATCAACTTCTTCCAAACTCCTGTTAATGTTGATATTTTGTCCTCCTCTCATGAATCATGAATGTTCTTAACAGCATCCAGAATAGTGAATCCTCTCCAGCAGGTTTTCAATTTACTCTGCCCAGATCCATCAGAGGAATCACTATCTATGGTAGCTATAGCCTTATGAAATGTATTTCTTAAATAATAAGACCTGAAAACGTCAAAATTACTCCTTGATCCATGGGCTACAGTAATTTCCTTGTACATTTCCATCAGAACTCTTGGATGATCAGGTGCACTGTCAATGAGCAGTAATATTTTGAAAGGAATCTTTTTTTCTGAGCAGTAGGTCTCAACAGTGGATTTAAAACATTCAGTAAACCATGTTGTAAACAGATGTGCTGTCATCCAGGCTTTGTTGTTCCATTTACAGAGCACAGGCAGAGTAGATTTAGCATAATTTTTAAAGACCCTAGGATTTTTGGAATGGTAAATAAGCATTAGCTTCAACTTAAAGTCATCAGTTCCATCAGCCCCTAACAAGAGAGTCAGCCTGTCCTTTGAAACTTTGAAGCCAGGCACTGACTGCTCCTCTCTAGCTATGAAAGTCCTAGACGGCATCTTCTTCCAATATAAGGCTGTTCTGTCTACATTGAAAATCTGTTGCTTAGTGTAGCCACCTTCATCAATTACCTTAGCTAGATCTTCTGGATAACTTGCTGCAGCCTTCACCTTGGACTTTTATGTTATGGAGATGGCTTCTTTCCTTGAAGCTCATGAACAAATTTCCGCTAGCTTCAAACTTTTCTTCTGAAACTTCCTCACCACTGTCAGCCTTCATAGAATTGAAGAGAGTTAGGGCCTTGCTGTGGATTATGCTTTGGCTTAAGGAAAGGTTGTGGCTGGTCTGATCTTCTATCCAGACCAGTAAAACTTCCTCCATATCAGCTATAAGGCTGTTTCACTTTCTTATCATTCGTGTGTTCACTGAAGTAGCACTTTTAATTTCCTTCAAGAACTTTTTCTTTGCATTCACAACTTGGCTAACTGTTTGGCGCAAGAGGCCTAGCTTTTAGCCTATTTCAGCTTTCGACATCCTTCCTCACAAAGCTTAATCATTTCTACCTTTTGATTTAAAGTGAGAGACATGCGATTCTTCTTTTCACATGAATACTTAGAGGCCATTACAGGGTTATTAAATGGCCTAATTTCAATATTGTCATGTCTCAAGGAATAGGGAGGCCGAAGGAGAGGGAGAGAAAAGGGTGAATGGTGGTCGGTGGAGCAATTAGAATATACATAACATTTATTAAGTTCACTGTCTTATATGGGCTCGGTTTGTGACGCCCCAACAATTATAATAGCAACATCAAAGATCATTGATCAAAGATCACCATAACAGATATAATAATAATGAAAAAGTTTGAAATACTGCAAGAATTACCAAAATATGACACAGAAACGTGAAACGAGCACATGCTGTTGGAAAAATGGCGCTGAAAGACTTGCTCAATGGCAGGGTGGCCACAAACCTGCAATTCGTAAAAAATGTAATATCTGTGAAGCGCAATAAAGTGAAGTGCAATAAAACGAGGTATACCTGTAATATATCCTGTACCAGGGCAAAACCAGAAAATAGGTGAAAAGACAACAATGAAAATTTTTTTAAAAGTTAAATAAAATAAAAAAATATGGTGAAGTTTCATTTTGATATCTTCACAACCTTTATTTTTACCATTTCCTTTCCCTACCTCCCAGCATTTTCCTCTCATTAAAGAATCTCTCTCTTTGGTAGGAGCCTGGTGGTGCCGTGGTTAAGAGCTCCACTGCTAACCAAAAGGTTGGGAGTTTGAATCCACCAGCCACTCACTGGAAACCCTATGAGGCAGTTCTACTCTGTGTTATAGGGTCGCTATGAGTTGGAATTGACTCGACGGCAATGGGTTTTTTTTCCCCCCCTCTCTTTGCTCTGCTCTGTTCTGCTCTTGTATCCCCTGAAAAGTTTTCCATGGAGACTGCTATAACTGTACAACTATTCAATTCAAATTTCATGGTATACTAAAGGTGATGTAAGTCTATAATAGTCATCCATTTCCTTGAATTTAGATTTTTTGGGTTAGTCCAAATAGCCTCATTAGTCTCACCAATTGTCTTCATTAGTAAATATGGTAAATTCAAACTTAAAAATAAATTTATATTAACAAAATACCTTCATCTTAGGAAGTACAAAGCTACAAGAGAATATTGTTTCCACCCTAACAGCTAGAAAAAGTCAGATAATCTAGAAAATCATAGTTTTCTTGATCCCATTAGAAATTTGAGGTAACAAGGCAACCAAATAAACTGAATTCCAAAGAATAAAAAGCCCCCTCTAAAGACAGACACCTCCACGCATCTGTCAGTTTGTTCTACTGTGGAGGCTTGCATGTTGCTGTGATGCTGGAAGCTCTGCCACCAGTATTTCAAATACCAGCAGGGTCACCCATGGTGGACAGGCTTCAGCTGAGCTACCAGACTCAGACAGACTAGGAAGAATGACCTGGCAGTCTACTTCTGAAAATAATTAGCCAGTGAAAACCTTATGAATAGCAGCAGAACACTGTCTGATATAGTGCCGGAAGATGAGCCCCTCAGGTTGGAAGGCACTCAAAATACGACTAGGGAAGAGCTGCCTCCTCAAAGTAGAGTCGACCTTAATGACGTGGATGGAGTCAAGCTTTCAACCTTCATTTGCTGAAGTGGTACGACTCTAAATGAGAAGAAACAGCTGCAAAAATCTATTAATAATCGGAACATAGAATGTACAAAGTACAAATCTAGGAAAATTGGAAATCGTCAAAAATGAAACGGAACACGTAAACATTGCTATCCTAGGTATTAGTGAGTTGAAATGGACTGGTATTGGCCATTCTGAATCGGACAATCATATGGTCTACTATGCTCGGAATAACAACCTGAGGAGGAATGGTGTTGCATTCCTCATCAAAAAGAACATTTCAAGATCTATCCTGAAGTACAATGCTGTCAGTGATACGCCTACAAGGAAGACCGGTTAATACGACCATTATTCAAATTTATGCACCAACCACTAAGGCCAAAGATGAAGAAATTGAAGATTTTTACCAATTTCTGCAGTCTGAAATTGATCAAACATGCAATCAGGATGCAATGATAATTACTGGTGATTGGAATGCAAAAGTTGGAAATGAAGAAAGATCGGTAGTCGGAAAATATTGTCTTGGTGACAGAAACAACGCCAGAGATTAGATGACAGAATTTTGCAAGACCAACAACTTCTTCACTGCCAGTACCTTTTTTCAACAAACATAAACTTTGGTGACTATACACATGGACCTTGCCAGATGGAATACACAGAAATCAAATTGACTACATCTGTGGAAAGAGATGATGGAAAAACCTAATATCATCAGTCAGAACAAGGCCAGGGGCCAACTGCAGAACAGACCATCAATTGCTCATATGCAAGCTTAAGCTGAAGTTGAAGAAAATTAGAACAAGTCTACAAGAACCAAAGTATGACCTTGAGCATATCCCACCTGAATTTAGGGACCATCTCAACAGTAGATTGGATGCGTTGAACACTAATGACCGAAGACTAGACAAGTTGTGGAATGACATCAAGGACATCATACGAAGAAAGCAAGAGATCATTAAAAAGACAGGAAAGAAAGAAAAGACCAAAATGGATGTCAGAAGAAACTCTGAAACCTGCTCTTGAATGTCGAGTAGTTAAAGCAAATGGAAGAAATGATGAAATAAAAGAGTTGAACAGAAGATTTCAAAGGGCAGCTCGAGATGACAAAGTAAAGTATTATAATGACATGTGCAAAGACCTGGAGTTAGAAAACCAAAAAGGAAGAACATACTCGGCATTTCTCAAGCTGAAAGAACTGAAGAAAAAATTCAAGCCTTGAGTTGCAATATTGAAGGATTCTATGGGCAAAATATTAAACGATGCAGGAAGCATCAAAAGAAGATGGAAGGTTTACACAGCATCGCTATTCCAAAAAGAACTGGTCAACATGCAACCATTTCAGATGGTAGGTATGATCAGGAACTGATGGTACTGAAGGAAGAGGTCTAAGCTGCACTGAAGGCATTGGTGAAAAACAAGGCTCCAGGAATACCAACTGAGATGTTTCAACAAACGGATACAGTGCTGGAAGTGACTGTCTCGGTGGAAAATCCCAAAGAATCTACCAAAAGTTACTAGAACTAATTAATAAGTGAGTTTAGCAAGGTTGCAGGGTATGAGATTAATATATATTAATCAATTGTTTTCCTACACTCTGTTGTGTACCATCAAGTTGATTTTAATGTATAGTGACCCTACATGACAGAGTAGAACTGCCCCATAGGGTTTTCTAGGCTGTAATCTTTATGGAAGCCGATTTCCAGGTCTTTTCTCCTGCAGAGCCAGTGGTGGGGTCGAACCACCAACCTTCCAGTTAGCAGCTGAGAGCGTAACCATTGTGCCACCAGAGCTCCTTCTTATATGCTAGCAATGGACAATTGGAAGTTGAAATTAAGATCATAGTACGATTTACAATAGCATCCTCCCAAAATTAAATACTTAGGTATATGTCTAACAAGATATATGTACCATATGTATCTTAAAAACTATAAAACATTGAAATATCAAAAAAAGACTTAAATAAATGGACATATATACCATATTCATGGATTAGAAGACTCAATATTATTAAGATTTCAATTTTCCCCAAATTGATCTATAGATTCAATGCAATATAAATCAAAATCACAAGAGGCTTTTTTTGGTAAATACTGATCAGCTGATTCTAAATTTATATTGAAAATCAGACGGCATAGGATGATAAAAACAATTTTGAAAATGAAAAGTTAGAGGACCCACTATTTGATCTCAAGACTGACTATTAAGCTAAAATAATCAAGACAAGATATTATTGACATAATGATACACATAAAAATCAATAGAACTGAATAGGGAGTCCAGAAATTTACCCAATACATAAATGGTCAATTGATTTTTGACAAATGTGTCAATGTAATTTCATGGAAAAAGGACAGTCTTATCAACAAATGGGGCTGGAACAAGTGAACATCTATATGCCAAACAATGAACCTGAACTCTTACCTCACACCATATACAAAAATTAACTCCAAATGATTCATGTATCTACACATAAAACCTAAAACGATGAAACTTCTAGAAGAACACATAGGACAAAATCACTGTGATTTTGGATTGACAAAGACATCTAAGATAAGACACAAACCATTTTAAAAATTGACAAACTGCACTTAATTAAAAGCTTCTGTTCTTTGAAAGACACTATTAAGCAAATGAAAAGACAAGTCATAGATTGGGAGAAAATATTTGTAAAACATGTACTGACAATGGACTTGTATTGTGAGTATATAAAGAACTCTCACAACTCAATAATAAGAAAGCACAAAGGAGAGGTATGAATCAAAAATAAGACACGAGAAAACGTTCAACATCACTAGCTATCAGGGAAATGCAAAACCTATTGGAATGGCTGAATACCAAGTGTTCATGAGGATGTGAAGCATTTGGAACCTTCATATATTGCTGGTAGAAAAGGAAAACTCTAGTCACTTTATTAACTGAGCAAGTCTCATGCCTGTATCAAGAACTAAGCACTTGGCAAGACACTGGGCATACAACAGTGGAAAAAAAGACATGAGTCTTGTCCTCAAGACAAGACTAGTGGGGGGGATTGATATTATACAAACAAAAATGCTATTTCTATATGCTTATAGCATGTACTAGCAAATGTTGCAAATATAATTATTATATCATACTCAGTATATTTCTAAATGAATATAGTTTAGGATTTGAAAGAATAAAGAAACTCTCAAATATGAGTATAACCTGTTAACTAACCTACTGCCATTGAGTTGACTACAACTCATAGCGACCCACAGGACAGAACAGAACTGCCCCATAGGGTTTCCAAGGAGCAGCTGGTGGATTCGAACTGCCAACCTTTTGGTTAGCAGCCATAGCTCTTAACCACTGCACCACCAGGGCATCGTATGAGTATACAACCAGGAAATAACACAGGCACAGTCATGCTTCTAGGGCAATATGAGAAACACATTTAGGGCAAATGGTGCCATACAAGTTATGATTACAAAAGTCCTGCATACTATTTCTGTATCTTGTATACATTTCTATTACTGCACATATCAGTCTATACAGTATTTATTTACAGGTTGGTCTCTATGAGTCGGAATCGACTTAATAGCAATGGATTTGGTCTGGTCTCTCTTACTAGAATATAAGCTCCACAAGGCCAGGTATCTTTTTTGTTTCTCTGCTTAGTGCTTGGCATTTAGCAGAGATTCAATGTTTACTGCACTGAACAGAAGTCAATTTAAAGTAATAAGAGATAACACTCAGTGTATTTAGATATATGCTTCTAAAAGATTTTTAAAGCTAAGTTCTAGGGAGAAAATCACTATTTTAACCTAAACCAATCAAGCCTCACCTCCGCCAAATAATTCACATAAAGCCTATAACACAAGAGGTGTTAAAAGAAGCATAAAATTATCCTGACTTTTCATCAGCAACTTAACAGTACTTAAAATTAAAAAGGTCCAATTTCCAATAAATACAAACTTTTACAAAAAATTAACTTTTGTGTAATATGAATAGTACATGATTAATACCTGAGGGAGCTGTTGTTGGGGTTTTTTAGGTCTTCATGAAGTTTTATCACCCATTCCTGATACTCTTGCTTTTGGATAGCAGTTGATTGTTTTAATTCATTTGTCCATTTATTCTCTAAGTCCTATAAATACAGAGTATGCCAACTGGTTAGTTTTTTTTACAAAAACAAATAAGTAAAAAAAAAAAAGTCACTTTATCACCCTGAGAGTATGGCCCCCGGACACCCTTTTAACTCAGTACTGAAGTCACTCCTGAGGTTCACCCTTCAGCCAAAGATTAGACAGGCCTATAAAACAAACAATAACAGACATAGTTCAACCGTGTATATGAGATTAAATGGGCACATCAGCCCAGGGGCAAGGACAAGAAGGCAGGCGGGGACAGGAAGGCCAGACAAATGGAAATGGGGAACCCAAGGTCAAGAAGGTGAGACTGTTGATATGTTGTGGGGTTGGCAACCGATGTCACAAAACAATATGTGTATTAATTGTTTAATGAGAAATTAATTTGCCCTGTAAACTTTCACTTAAAGCACAATTTAAAAAAAAAAGAAAGAAAGAAAATGTAACTGTACAGCTAAAAGTCAATGTATTTCACTTACTTGTTGGGATTCAAAATGCTGAGCAGCCAGTGAGTTTACATCTTGATCTGTCAATGACTTTCCTAATTCCTGCATCACTTTTTCCATTTCAATGCCCTGTCTAAAATGTAAATCAGTAGATCAGATATATTCATAAAACTTTCAAGGTATATGGCTACTTCAGATTCATTGAACAATTTCTGTTTTTGTTATTGTTAGTTGCTGCTGAGTTGATTTCAACTCATAGTCACCCCATGTGTGCAGTGTAGAACTGCTCCATAGGGTTTTCAAGGCTGAGACTTTTCAGAAGCAGATTGCCAGGCTTGTCTTCCGAGGCACCTCTGAGTAGGTTCTAACCACCAACCTTTCTGCTACTGAACACTTAATTAACTGTTTGCAGCACCCAGGGACTCCTTCAATAATCTCTACAAAGTGAAAATAAAATTTTTATTTTATAGGAATATGTCTAGGAGTGGGGACTATAATACCTGGAAAGCATTTTAAATCCTTGGAAATGGAGATATGGAACCAATGATGATAATGTCATGTACTATCAACAATGTCACCTGTACAGCCAAATTTTAATCTAAATTTAATGCATAAATGAAAATAGTCAAAATATAAGTGACTTGTAAATTACCACGGCTAATGTTTAAAAATACAGACCTCTTTTTATCTGCAGATTTTCTCAAAGATATTCTATAATTCCAATTTAAATACATTTTCTATTTATTTCTACATGAGCTAAACTGACTTCAACCTCTAAAAGTTTATTTTATAATCAGAAGCTGCCAATTAGGTTCTAAGAAAAAAATTATTAAGTCATAAAGTTCCTTTTATGGAGGAAGGCAAAATACATTCTGAAGATATGTTAGTTTTATCTTCTTCATTTATCCAAAGAAAGAATGTGTAGAAATTAAAAATGGTTTTCCTTACTGGAAAAAATAATCTATGGTGTCAGAAGTTCAGATAATGGTTATTTACGGGAGGAAAGAGGTAGTGACTAAGAGGAGTTGAGGGAGCCTCACACAGGGCTGGGAATGCTCTATTTTTTGATCTGAGTGATGGTAACGTGGGTGTGCTCACTTTGTGAAAATGTACTGAGTTGTATAGCTAGGATTTGTTCCCTTTTCTGTATGTATGCTATATTTTAATAAATAAGTTCATTGAAAAATTTCAAATTAAAAAAATTATCTTCTAACATAAATGTAAAAATATTTTTGCTCTTATACATATTTCAAACCAGATTGGAAAGAACAAAACACAGACATGAACTAAAAGGAATTTACTATCATTCTAATTAATTTAAGTAATTTTTTCTTAAAGTGAATCTGTATTTATTTATAATAACTGATTAAGATTCCTATAGGTATATGATAAATGAAACTCATTCACACAGGTTATATATATATTCTAGTATTAAACATCCAATATCATTTAATTCCTACTTAGTTCTAATGCAGGTGATTCTGTTAACTACTTAATACCTACTACAGGTCAGGTGAAGATTATGCTTGCAAGTGAAATTTTTATTTAGAAACAGAAATAGCTGCTAAACATTAATAAATACAAACTTATATATAAATATGTATTAATATTTTACATTACACGTGTTCCCTCTAGTGGATAAAAGACATCACTGTCATTTTTAAAGTTTAAAGAAATATCTGGAATCTGGTTTGCTCAAAAAACAGCAAATTTCCAGTGAGGGGGGGAAAAAAACTTTAATAAATAGGATTTCAACAAATAAAATTTCACTAACATTTATTTCACCCTAAATGTGTCAGGAACGCAAGTTAATGATACAGTTAACAACAGAACTATTTTTCCTACGATTAAGATGAAAGGAATTTTTATACTATTTCATAAGAAATTTTAAATATATATTGGCTTAATATGTCAGAGGTGACAACTCTGGCAACTTTATGTTATCCTGAAAAGACTTAAAGAAATCTTATCTACCATGGAGAACATAGCTTATTTTTTGTTTTCAAGCTAATAGTTTGGGTATATGAAAAATAAAGTATAAAACTGTTTCAAAAATGATGTGCTCAAATATTATGTATACTTTTAGAAAGAAACAAGAGCAAAGCCCCATCAAGAAGTTTGGCCAAAGGACATTTCAAAAAACAAAATAACTCCTACTAAAAAACTGTTCCACAATAAGAAAACAAAAAACAAAACCAGAATAAGGTACAGGTAAATGCAGATAATCAGTAAGTTAATTCAGCTTCTCAAAAGGTGAAGAGTCATATAGAACAGGAATCATTTTCTAAGTTAGGAAAAGAACAATTACAGGAGTATTGATACTTGAGAGTCCTGATGGAGTTTTCTGGTAGGTACAGTGAGTAGGCAGTACAGTAGCTCACCAGGTGAATGAAAGCACTAGTAATGGCTGTTGATACGAAGTGTAAATAAACAAGATGGGTATTTATCAATATACTTAAACAGGCAGAAGGAGTGTAGTCCCAGAAAACCTGAGATCTAAGAACAGAGTCAGAATGAGTTGAAGCCTATATTATTTGGATCTCTGGTAGGAAAAAACCAAACAAATTTTATGTTCAACAGAAAGTAATTAGTATTAAGTAATTAATTTTAAATTTCTTCTTTTCAAAATACATTTGCAATTTACTGGCTACAAAATAAAGAACTAGATGAAAATTAAATTTTCATCTTCCCTGGGGACACTGCTTCAACTATTTACTTGGTAGCAACTACCCATTCTGCAGGCATCACATCTGGAAAGCAATAAACTGCTTCAATACAGCTAGTGGGCAAACCCAGGCCTATAAAGAGTGACAAATGTCTCAAAACATCATTTTAGACATATAGTTCTAACACTTTTACTACTAGATATGAGGATAAAAGATTTAGAGAAGTAGAATTATTATGAAACTTTATAAATCTATGCAGTATAATAAAAATACCAATCTGGTATAGAGAAGAGAGTATCCACCAGTAAAAATGATTAAATTCATTTGCTTATGATTTTTTTTTTATTTTCTTAACTATGGCAGCCCCATAACAGATTACTCTCATTTTGCTAGTCCCACTGTTTTCTAATGGGAAACTGAGAGCCAGGAGCAAATCAGCACATCATTAAAATTATTAAATCAGTCACAAAAAATAAATGTGGTTGGGCCCTCAAATACCATCACAATTAAAGAAATTTTACATCAGCAACACTAAAAAATTTATCTTGATGTCATGTATACCCAAAGTCTTAAATAAGTGTTCTTAAGGTAATAAATGTTATCAAATTCTGCAATATTAAAATAGAATATCTAGAAGGAGTATGTCCTGAGTTCATATTACAATTTATGCCAGGAAAGTCATGCTTTAAAATATACAATGTTAGCAATTTTTACCTACTCTGAAAAAAAAATCATAAAAGTATTGTTTGTGTACTGTAAATAATCCATACAAAATGAATTTACGTCTAATTAAAATTTCTTATAATAATCCTAGTATCATTTTTATCTTAATGTAAATAAACTTACAAAATGGATTGAAAGAGACTGTGGACCTAATTACACAGCAGGGTAACAAATAGGTACTGAAAAGGGACACATGGCAGAGTAGTTAACAGCTTTGGAATCAGACTTTCTGGTTGCAAGTTCCAGCTTGTGCCTACACAAGTTACTTAATTTCTTTAAGCCTCAGTTTCCTCATCTGCAAAACGGGGATAACAATAGAAGGGCTATAGTGAGGATCAAATGACACAGGGGGTCCAAGACATTTTGCACAGTGCCCGGACCTAACCAAGCCTTCAACAGATGTTAGCTATTCCTCTTATTAGAAACAAGAATATATAAGGTCAGGATAATTTATTTCAGGAAAATCATTTGTGGAATTCTACAAATCTATGATGACACTCAATTGAAATTACAAATTTAACATAATAAAATTAATTTCTAATATTAAAGATTTTTCTATTTTATTCTTTAATTTTACCAAAAATGAAAACAAATTGTTCTGCAGGCCATCATATCTGACAATGTAACATTTAACCATTATATTGCAAGAAATTTGAAATACCTCTCCCGTAATTTTTTCAGTTCCACATCTCTTTCACCAATCAGTTCTGAAATACTGACAAAGTAATTATGTTCCAAATTTAGAAGCGTTTCAGAGGCAGGAGAATGGATTAGGTCATGGTACACATCTGCAAAATCTTCATCCCAGCTGGGCTCTTCAGGCCTTGCATGCTCTAATGTGGTCTACAAAATACATAACCATTCTTATATCATAATACAGTATTCTTACTTAACACACTACTACAAAAGTATGTATTGCATAATCCCATTTTCGTACATCAGACATGGACAGAAAGACCATACACACATGTATATAACATGTACATGTGTCACAGAGGATTATATGAGTACAGAAAAAATATGGAAAGATATAAACTAAGTTGTTAATGAGCTACCTCAGGGGCAGGGACGAGGGTGAGTTGCTAAGTGGAGGAAAGGACAGGAAGTGTCTTCAATTAAAAAAAAATAAGTATGATGATACTATTTCTGTAAAATAACTCACACACACCCTCATGCACACACACACACACACACCACACACACGAAGGGATGGTCAACAAAACGCTAATGGTTGCTTCTCGGGGCAGTGGGATTTCTGATAACCTTTACTTTCTTTATATTTTAATGTATAATATGATAATTTGCATGAGTTAATTACAGAATCAGTAAAAAAGCTTTTCATAATCAAAAAACACACTACTAAAAAAAGGTTTTATAGGCTACATATAGGGTCTTTATGAGTTGGAATCAACTCGATGGCAATTGGTTGGCTTTGGATGTGGTCATGTGTGGTGATACACTGAACTTGAAAAGCCAATTCATGCATGTTGTTGTTAATTTCTGGCCCATGGCAACCCCATGTGTGTCAGAGCAGAGCTGCTCCATAGGGCTTTCCTGGCTGTAATCTTAACAGAAGCAGACAGCCAGGCCTTTTCTTCTGCAATACCACTGGGTGGGTTCAAACCACCAACTTTTAGGTTAGCAGTCAAGCACAAGGATTTCTGTATCAAGGAAAATGTGCACTTTTCTTATCTTGACCTTTTCTAGTATTCTTTTTTTTTTTTTTTTTTAATGTAAGCATGTGTTTTTAAGTATATGAGAACAGTACCTATCAAAATGATAAAAAGAGTGACTAAGCAAGAACTGATAAGCAAGAAAAACAGAAACACAGAGACAGGCAAAAATGGGGATGTCCTCAGCACACACAGATACATCCTGGAAGGTACAAATGCCTGTCCCAAGGACAGCCACCTCAACCCATCAGACAGACAGTGTTATTAAAGAAAATTGACAAGCTGAGAAATTTCTTGCCAAAGATCATACAATTTAATGGCAAAAGTGGAAATAAAACAAACACTTGCATTGCAGTTCAATGTTTTTCCCATTATTGATGCTTGAAAATAGATATTTGTGAAAAAGAACTGTCTGTTCTTCCCTTTTCTTACCAAAGTAAATGTTAAAAACTGGGACCTATGACATCACTCAGGTTAATAACAAAATAAACTCATAAAGAAATCTCGAACTTGGCCAATCAATAGGTAAACTTCTCCCCTTGTTCTCTTTCACTTATACCTTATTCCTAGGTCAGGAGGGAGAAGTTTAAGAAGACTAGCTGAGTCTAGAACTTTGGTTGCATCTACTCGATGCCTCTGGACGCTTGAAGCCTCATTCTGACAACTGCTCTACATCTTTAGAAGTTGGCACTGCTCTAGGAATTCTGATCAGCCCACGTGACTTAACCTCTGTTCAAAATTAACTTCAAGCTCAGGGTGAAACTTCGTAGGAAGGAGCCAGTGCAAGAGAGCAGAGATCTGTTTGGCCATACATAACTCTAGACATTCTGTAACTCCACTAACCAGATCGCCTAACTATGTCAATTTGCAGCACCAATTTTAAATTCTGCCCATGGCAAGCCTAGGTAAAAGCTACCTACATGAGAAACCAGGCAGAGTTTTTCTTGAAACTCACGCCACTCCCTCACCAGACAGATGATACTCAAAAGGCGGTATTCACAGCTGAGAGGATTGGGGCACCGAGTAAGGGACTGCAAAGAGAAACCTCTTTGGTATCTGGGCTGTTATTTCTCCATCTCCACGTTCAGGCACAAAGCCTGGCTTCTTTAAGGCTTTAACCATTAGGTACCCCTTATCTCTCAGGGCCATCTTTATTTAACAACCTATCTTTCACTCATTTTCATTCCTTTAAAGCTTTGGTACTCAGTTCACAGCCCCAGATCCTGCCATCATCCTGGGTCACTTCAATGTCCATACAGACAACCCATATAATGTCTTGCCTTCTTAGTTCCCTGAATCCCCTATCTTTAATAAACTCTCTATTCCACCTCAGTCATCCATTCATAGTAGCATCAGGAGCTGCTCAACTCCTAAAATTCAAACCAGATTTGAATTGCTGATATATTCCCAATGCCCAGCACAGAACCCACATACAGTATTCATTGAAGAAATAAAATATATGAATAAAAAGTAACCATTATCTTTTTATCTCCACTACCACTATTTTAGTCTAAGCTTTCATTATTTCTTGTCTCTAACTGCAACAGTCTTCTAACCTATTTTAACTTTTCTCTTCTCCAAGCCATTCTTCACACTAATACACTGAGCATCATGAATCTTTCTGAAATGCAGATATGGTCATCTCATTCCCTGCTTAAACTCCTTCAATAGCTGCTCGTTACCCCTAGCATAAAGGCAAAACTCAAGATGGCTTGCAAAACTCTTTTCCAGCCATTCTAGACATCTTTCAGTTTTTCTAATGTGCCATGGACTGGCTCACTTCCAGGCCTTAACATATGCTATACCCTCTGCCTAGAATATTCTTTCTCTACTCCCCCACCACACACTTTTCACCTAGCTATTCCCCACTTCTTCAGACCTCAGCTCAATTACTCTTCCCTTTGGGAAGTGTTCCCTGAGTTCTCTAGACTGAAATATGTGCACCTGCTTTGTACCCTCATAGCACTCTGTAGTGTAACTCTCTGATAGCACCCCATCATAGCACTTAGCACATTCCCGCTGAGTTTAATTATCTGTCTCCTCTGTTAGGCTGTAAACTCTATCAACGCAAGGGTTGTGCCTCTTTTGTCTTCTGCTGTATCCCAAGTGCCTAACACAGTATCTGATACGAAATGGGTGCTCAATACCTATTTGCTGAATGAATGAATACAAGAGTTTGAAGAAGGGAAGAATACTGAAATGGCAGATAGGGCACCACCAAAAATAAATAGCCTACTTCACAGTTTTGCCAAGGGTTGGCCCTGTTTGGCTTTCCTTATCTGTTTAAGCTTATCTTTCATTACTTTAAAAAAGAAATTTAACCCAATAGTAAAAGATAAAATAGTGATTAGAAGCAACTGACTCTCTGACAGGGAACAAGAAACGGAAACACAGAACAAAGTAGAATGGCCCTACAAAGTAGGGACTAACAGCCACACACACTTCAGTAAACCATCAGAACCTCCTTATACTATACACATACATTAATCAAAGTACAGCTCTGTACCTCAGGGGCAATGGTCCTCTACAACTTAAATCCCTCATATCAAAGCGGCACATTCAGTACATCTCTGTAGCGATGGACAAACAGACCTCCCTTCTCAATAGTTTCTTATTGTACAGTATAACTTACATTTATAATGATGACCCTGGGTCATCAAGGAGTTAGAACTGAATTTTATATACTGTGTCCAAGACAGCAAGGAAATGCACAGTATGTTTTTAAAAGATCTTCACCAAAAGGTGAGTGAGGTAAAAGTTTCATGATTTAAATGTTAGCATTTGAAATATCCAGCAAATCCATTTACAGAAAACTGAGCTCATCCTTTATAGTTGTAGGTAACTGGTATTACCCTAAACATCATGGTATTTCACCCCTTTACTGATACTCCAATTATTCTCTTCAAGGTTACTGAACGCAGTTTACCCATATCCTGCAGAGATGCTTTAGCTGCCTTCTGTCTCACCTACTACCCTATTTTGCTTCCTCTATCAGAGAGTCTGCTGCTGGTTACACTCTGATTCTTCTAATCTCTATCATGCTGCAGCTTCTAACGTCTGCTGGCCCTTTACTACCTAGACATAGTTCCCTCTTCTCTTTCCATTCCTCCTTTTTGGCCTCTGATTCCTACTTCTGAACTTGTACTGAGCTGTTTGGTTTTTATAATTTTCACAGTCAGTGATAGCTGAATCAAATTCTGTGGGTATAATAATATTTGGATTTTCTGTTATTTTCCTGTCAGTGCGTCCTCTTTTACTCTCGATCTTTTGCTTTTTCTTTCCTTGCGTCTTTAAAAACGAACCAGCTACTATGGGTCTACAACCCTAAGGTCACTAGAAAGCTAAACTCTACGTAATAAGAGACATTACAAAAATTCTTCTGTATCTAATGTGTTTGCATAAACATAGAGTACTTGCTCAATAGATACTTGTTGATTTTCACTATAAATCTACACTCCTGTGATTAAATGAGTTAATAAGTACCAACTGTTATTATTTCATGTTGTTATTATTACTATTGTTAATATGATTAATCCAGAATACAGTTAAATCCCTATTTTTAGAATGGCTAAATAAAAAAGAGTAAGTAAAGCCATATTTTTGTAAATATTCTAACTATTTTTATATCAAAATAAACTTAAATAAGCATTTATTAAACTAACTTGTGGCAAATTTTCCCTCTGGTTACACAAAATCAGGAGAGGTTTGCTTTCATATCTTATATCAAAACAAAGTAAATCCTAGAGGAGGGATTGCTTTCTTCAAGAACGCTTCCTTGATCATTCCTTCCTTCCCCCACTTCTCTATGTCCTCCACGGTATATACCTCTATCCTAACACAAACTGCACTGTGTTATAATAGTCTGGATTTCTCTGTCTCCTCCTATTAGACTTAAGTTCCCTGAGGGTAGACACTTAATTCAGAAGAGAAATTAAATGATTAGTATATTATTACTCACTTACTCTTAACTGTATATTCAGCCCATTTTAGAGATACAAAAAATATTGGTTGAATAAATTAAGTGGAATTGTTCTTTTAATATATTTTACTGCTTTATTCTTTTTTTAATCAGCAGAAAGATTAGTTTTTTTACAACTGTAATTATTACAGATATATTTTAATTCAATAAATACATTTTTAACATTTAAATTAACATGTGTAAATAGTGTCATGTTTCAAATGAACTAGGAAATCTTACTGGGCATGGAGCAAACTGAAAATGTGAACCAACTGACAATTTGGAAAGAAAATTGGTTTCTTTCAAAATCTCACAGACTGAATTTGCTGAGAGTGGGATGTAATTCACTCATGATAGTCTGAAATTATTAATTTGTCTGTTTACATAGTTCTGTATCTGGCTAACTAAAATGTAAATTTCATCCTGTGCCTGTCTTCTTCACTATTTTACCCCCAATACCTTGTTGTTATATGCCATCGAGTCAATTCCAATTCACAGGAACCCTATAATGACCATATAGGACAGAGTAGAACTGCCCCATTGGGTTTTCTAGGCTGTAATCTAGAAAAGACCTGCAGATCATCACGTAGGTTTGAACCACTGACCTTTTGGTTATCAGCCAAGCACTGAACCATTGTGCCACCACAGCTCCTTATAGCATCTTAGACTTTATGAAATAAGGTATATTATTTAAATGGAAAAATGAAGATGTTATGTAACAACAAAGAAGCTAAGAGGGCAATAGTGGACCAGATCTTACCATGAAGTACTACTGCTGATTCGTGGTTGTCATGAAATACAGTACACACAGTCAAATTAGAATCTCAGATAAACAACAAATAATTTTTTAATATATTTATTTGCTTATACTAAAAATTATTTTTTGTTTATCTGAAATTCTAATTTAACTGGGTATCCTGTATTTTTTTTTTTTTTAAATATTTTATTGTACTTCAGGTGAAGGCTTACAGAACAAACAGTTTCTCATGTAACAGTAGTACACATGCTGTTTTATGACTTTGGTTAACAACCCCACAACATTTTAACCCTCTGAATTCTCAGCTTTTTTTTTTTTTGGTGAAAATACACATAGCCAAAGATACACCATTTCTAAACTTTTTACGTACACATTTAAGTGACATTGACTATGCTCTTCCAATTGTGCTGCCATTCTCACCCAAGATGAAGGCTTACAGGACAAAATAGCCTCCCATTTAACAGTTACTACAAATGTTGCCCTATAACAGTGGTTAACAATCTCACAACACATCAACAGTATCCTTACTCAACTTGTGTTCCTTATCATCAGCTTCCTACTCCCCCTCTGCCTCTGGGCCTTGCCACTGAACTCCTGTACCTCGTTAGTCTCATTTAGTTTTACTGGGCTGTCCACTCCCAGGCTGAACAGTGAACCTCGAAGGTAACTTCACCTCTGAGCTGAAAGGGTGTCTGGGGGCCACACTCTTGAGGTTTCTCCAGTCTTCTTTAGGCCAGTAAATATGGTCTTTTTTTTTTTTTTTTGAGTTAGAATTATGCTCTACATCCTTCTCCAGCTCTGTCCAGAACCCTCTGTTGTGATCCTGGTCAGAGCAGTCAGCGGTGGTAGCCAGGCACCATCTAGCTGTACTGGACTCAGTCCGGTGGAGGTCTTGGTAGCTGTGGACAATTAGTCCTTTGGACTAATCTTTTCATTGTATCCTGTTCTCTTCGTTCTCCCTTGCTCCCGAAGGGATGAGGCCAGTGTAGTATCTTAGATGGCCGCTCACAGGCTTTTAAGACCCCAGACACTACTCACCAAGGTAGAATGTAGAGCATTATCTTTATAAGTAGTGTCATGCCAATTGAGCTAGGTGTTCCCCAAGACCATGGTCCCCAGAGCCCTCCGTCTAACAACTCAGTCCCTCGGGGAGTTTGGATGTGTCCATGGGGCCTCCATGACCTTTCCTTGTGCAGGTTGTGTTAGTTTCCCTTGTACTGTGTACTGTCTCACCTCTCACCCAAGATACCACTTATCTATTGCCTATTTACTATTCCCCCCCCCCCCATCCCTGGTAACCAACAAGGATTGTTACATTTTGCATGTGAATTTTTTCATGGGTTTTTACAATAGAGGTCTCATACAATATTTGTCCTTTTGTGATTGACTTATTTCCCTCAGCATAATGTCCTCCAGTTTCATCCATGTTATGAGATGGTTCACAGATTCATTGTTGTTCTTTCTCGTTGCATAGTACTCCATCGTGTGTATGTACCATAGTTTGTTTATCCATTCATCTGTTGATGGGCACCCACGTTGTTTCCATCGTTTTGCTACTGTGAACAATGCTGCCATGAACATAGGTGTGCATATGTCTATTTGAGTGATGACTCTTATTTCTCTAGGATATATTCCTAGGAGTGGGATTGCTGGATCGAATGGTATGTCTATCTCTAGCTTTCTGAGGAAGCGCCATATCATTTTCCAAAATGGTTGCATCATTTTGCATTCCCACCAGCAGTGTATAAGAGCTCCCATCTCCCCACAGCCCCTCCAACATTTGTTATTTCCAGTATTTTTGATTCGTGCCAGTAATGCCAGGGTGAGATGGTATTATTTTTATTTGCTAAATCTGGCAACTCTATCTTGGTTATTAATATTAAAATAGCTTCTCATTTTTACAAAGGATTATATATTCTGTCGTATTTGCTGTTCCTGATATAGGAAGGAAGCACAGAAGCAGCAACATATAGTATATATTATGGAATAAATTTTGATATGTAGAGGAAAAATAATATTAATATTGTTTCAGTACTACTTTAGAGATTTAAAAATCTTCATCAAAGTCCAGAATATTCTTAAAATTTATAATTGAACCTGTTTTCTTACCTCAGCATAAGCTTTCGCCCATGTACTTGCCAGCTGATGTAAATCTACTTCTCCTGATTTCACAGCTTCTAGTGATGCTTCAGCATCTCTATCATAATCTCTGAGGGATTCTTCTTCTATAAACTGGCTCAGACCTTCTTTTAAATCTACAGCAGGGACAACAAATGCCATCATCAGCAAACCTGAGACATAGAGAACATTTCACGTGGCTAAGCATTCCAATGTGAAATTTTATTTTATCAAGCTGATACCCTTAATAGAATGCCCAGCTAAAATAAAATCAGCTTAAGGAGTTATTTAACTAATTTCACAATTATTTTTCTTTACTATTACAGGTTATTGCACGGAAAAAGGTCAGAATTCTTAACTCTTATGTATAACCTTGACACTAATTAAGTAATAACTTCTTATGCTTGATTCTTCAGTTTGAAGATGAGTACGTATAAGCACATTTAAAAAAAACTACAGATTTTGAGGATCTGAAGGTTACTGTATTTAAGTGAAAAACAGTTTACTATATAACATTTAAGGGTATATTGTTATTTTCTTTGAATTTAGAAGAGAAATAGAATAATTAGTATATTATTACTGACTTAATTCAAATGATCTACTATTCCAATCCTAAAGACACTACTATCCTGATATAATGGAAAGAGCACTAGGACAGAAGTCAGGATACCTGTGTTCTGGCCTTGACTGTCACCATGTTTGTGACTTTAGGTCAGTGGATCTCAATCTTTAGTGTACATTAGACTCCCTTGGGAGGCTCTGTAAAACAGATTACTTGGTGCTACCCCCAGAATTTGATTCATCAGGAATGGGGTGAGGGCCTGAGAATTTGCATTTCCAACAAGTTCTCAGGTGATTCTGCTGCTGTTGGTCAGGGACTACATTTTGAGAACCATTACCTTAGACAAAAACTTAATCTCATTATGTCCCAGTTTCCTTGCTGTACAATGAGACTGTGCTAGAAAATTTATTGGTTCCCTTGTAACTCTAACCGTCTATGATCCAACATATTATCAATTTTTTTTTCTCATCTGTGAGATAGAACACAGACCTTTTTATAAAAATGGTTAAATACAGATGACTTCATAGAATTAATTTAGGTAATCAAGGCCTATTCAAAGATTATTACTCTGTCTCTTCCCTGACATCTCAGGAACTGATGACCATCATTAAGAAGAGCAATCAATTTAGCAGTATAATTCTGATACCAACATTAGTGATACCTGAAATGCCATATGAATCCACCCAAGTAAATTCAGAGGTTCCAATCAAGACTTTGTAACTAATTTTTCATTATATAATTTAATTTTTATAGTCATCCTCTTTATAAGCAGCTACCAGGGTTATTAGGAAAAAAAATTCAATACAACGAATGTTTAGGGAAGAAGCTTTTTTTATTTTTGGAAGGCAAACAGTTCAACAAACACTTCAAATTTTATGGATGTTTCGGATGCTTCTCAGGTTTGTACTTTCTAACCTAAAAGTTCTAATGGTGGAGATTAAAGGAAAATAATAAAGTGGTATTACTTGAAAATCAGTCCTCACCATTTTCAATAAAGCACGGTAAGTTGTGCAACAGCATCAGTCGTCCATGCCAATGACTGGCATCCTCCTGAACAGGAAATTTCAGGGGCACCTTCAGTTCTAAGTACTGACTTCCTACTTTGAATTTATACACAAATTCCCTCTCTCTGTTGCAGAATCTTTCTCTGTTTTTCTTCATCTTCTTTGGCAGGATATCTACAGAACTAACAAAAAAGTTGCAGGTTATATAAGTTCATAAAAATCCACAGCGTACCATTTCTAGGAAGGAGTTCCACCAATCAGAGATTTTATCTGTGTAACTCTGAGCCAACTATTGTAGTATTTCCCACATTTATCTCTGCATTTTCGTCTTTGTAAGGGGAGGAAAAAAGGTATTTTTCTTTATGAAAACAGTAAGTGCTGCTTTAAAATTTCATTTAACGAAAAAAACAAAAAAGATGCCCATAAAGTACTTTGCAATTATAGGCAGTATTCTCAAGAACAGGGAAGGAACACGCAAGAGAGGATTCTTAAGAAGAGATGCATAAGGGGCAGATATAAAGCTTATGGAACAGTTGGTTAATATAGTCAAAGAAACAGATCAGAGACCAGGAAGTGATCTTGGAGATCTTAGAGGTCGTAAATATGAGATTTGATTTGGAAGGCTGTGGGGAGGTAGTGTTGGGAAGAAGATATAAACAAAATAGAAAGTACAGGACTTCCCACAGGCAAATGGGAGACTATTTAAAAGAAGAAAATCTAGTTAAAGGTAGTAAGAATCAACATCAACTAAAGATTTATTCATCAGGCTCCTAACTGGACTTCTTGTCTCCAAGCTTTTCCCCATCATCAGAGTTCTCACTGTTCTGTACACTGAAGTCATAGTAATCTTTCTAAAGTACATATTTAACCATGTTGCTCACCTCCTTAAAACCCTTCTATGGCATTCCATTGCCCTCAGGATAAAATTCAAATTCCTTCAACCAGTTTACAATGCCTTGGCTTATATTTCCAGACTCTTTTTCATTCAGCATCTGCGTCCTCTGCCTCCGTCACACACAAATTCACCAACTTTATCTTCCGGCCATATTGAACTTCTTCCAATACTTTCCATTCCCAACCTTTCTGAATGTCTCTTCCTTTCCCTAGAGCACTCTTACTACTCTTTTTCCCTTGGCTAACAGCTACTCATTCTTTAGGTCTCTGCTTAGATACTCTCCCTACAACTAGACTGGGTTCCCACCACAGGCTACCATATTAGACTGTACTTATCTGAATCATGGTACTTATGACCTCTATCTCTTCCTCCCACTAGAACAACAGCCTCCTTGAGGTGGAAAGACTTTTGTCTTGTTGTATGTCATGTGCCAGGCAGTACGCTGGGAATACAATTGCAGGTGCTAATATTTTTTGAATTGTATGGTGTTTTTTATGTTGCTCACTGGAAAAACAAAGAAGAGAACAAGCAATTATTTACACTGTTCTCTAAAAAGAGGTCATCTGAAATATAAAAATAACTCGGACAAAAGGATTGCTTTGGGGGGGTGGGGGGAAGGCTGTTGACTTGATTCTTTTTATCCAGGCTATTTTCTCAAATCTGCATGTAGGCTGTACACAAAAATTTAGAGTGTTTATTTCACCATAATGCAAAGAGATGGGGTACTTGTTTCATTCACAGAATTAACTGACATTTATTAAAAAGTAAAGCAATGGAAATTGGTACAACTACTTTGGAAGACTGCCAATAACTACTAAAGATATTTCCACCCTATGATTCAAAACTTCCATTCTTAAATATATATCCAAATATAGATATATGTAATTGTATATATATATTCTATGTGTATGTATTATTCTACGAGTCTTTTGATATACTATTTCTATATATATGTACCATTTCTAAGAAGCATAAGATATATATATGTAAATTATGCTGCTGCACAATTTACATATATATAACATAAGATATACAGATAGCATAAGATATATAGAAAGCATAAGATAAACACATAGTAAAAGACACACAGAAGACTATTTATTGCAAGTTTACTCATAAAAGCCAAAAACTAGAAACAACTCAAATGCCTATCCATAGGAGAATGGTAAATTATGGTTTATTCATACAGCTGAATACTATCTAGCAATAAAAAACGAACCAACCACTTATAAATGCAACAATTTCAATGAATCTCACAGACATCTTGAGCAAAAGAGGGCAAACACAAGAGTATACAGTGTATGCTTCCATTTATATGAAGTTCAGGCAAAATTAATTGATAGTGATAGACGTCAGAATAGGATTTACCATGGGGTGGGGTGTACTGATTGGCAAGGAATTTCAGGGACTTTTATGGGGTACTGGAAAATGTATCATATATTAACCTAGTTGGCAGTTACATGGGCATATTATGTATTATGTAAAAACTTATCAAGCTTTTTATTTAAGATTTTCTCTTTTCACACTTTATTAAATGTATTTCCTAATGCAAAGAAAGAAGGGGTGGGGGAGAGAAATGGCTTTGCTCTACTAAAGAGTCACAAAAGAAATGGCTACGTTTTTCCTTTGGAAAACGTAGACTTTACAAAGAAAAGATGAAGCAACATGTGAAAATACATAAAAAAAGAGCTAAAATATATCTGTTAATTTAAAAATATAATATGGTTAAATACAACATACATGTAGTAAGTAGTAGTTTAGGTAAATGGAAAGGACCACATTAGAAAGCTTTGTGTTGCTCAATATCCAGCTATGTGCTCACAGGAAGTTTTGACCTCAGCCAATGACGGTGAGAATAATATAATACATAAATGAGATATTCCCATGGACTCTGTGTGGCCTCATCATCTCTGTTTTGGATTATATTAAACAGCCTAACTGGTTTCCTTGCTGCCAATGGACCATCCCCTCCTATCCTTCCACTTAAAACTCCCAAAAGTGTTATTCGCTACTGCCTCCTCCCCCAAACTTCCTAGCATGGCATAGGAGGCCCTCAGTGACCTAATGCCTGTTTACATCTCCGGCTTCACTTCCATCACATCCTCACCAGACTGTGAGCATCCTGAGGACAACGGCTGTGTCTTATCAATATCTGAACCATAGTCCCTGACATGGTGCACACAGACTTGAGGCAAATATTTGTTGGAGGAAGACAGTTTAGTGATAAGAGAATGGGCCTTTGACTCTGTAATTTTAAATAGTTTAAATTCTGATTCGGCTATTTACTTGCCACCTGAGTAACTGTCAGTTGGGGATTTAACTCACAGGACTGTCATAAAGATCAGCCAAATAACAAATACGAAGCATCTGACAAACATGATGATCAATAAATGGAAGCCAGCAAGAGTAAAATAAGCTATCTAGGAAAATATCAGTAGGAAAATCACAGTCTACTAATTGAGTACACATGATGAAGGCAGTGGCAGTAAAGAAACACTGTAGTAGGGACCTGAAAGTTACAGAAATACTGGTTTATGGTCTAATCTTCTTCGGATTCAATACTTCCAGTGAACAAAAACCATTAGCTCTGGTTTTCAATCGATTCAACCTTTAGATTTATTGCGGTTCAGCAAACTGATACTTATGCTCCCTCTCGTTTTTTTTTTTTGGCTAACAGTCTATCTGAAGACTCGTGTTTTAGCAAGTTAGTTCTAAATACCTTCAAGGAAGGTTTCTGGTACAAAAATGGGGTGGGGCTGGAACGAGCTCATACAGCCAATAGAACGGAGGCTCTGAGGCTCTAATTAGAGAAGGGGAAGGCAGTCTCCCTGGCTGAGACACTCCAGCTGAGGGAGGAGACCAGCCCCTCCGTTGGGGGTTTCAGTCTGAAGAGGTTCCTAGTTCTTGGTTCTGGGCTCACCTCGCGTAGTTCCAGAGTTCTCAGCGGTCCGCACACTCCGAGATGTCAACCAGCAGCTGCAGCAGGAACGATCAGCTGACCTACCGACCTCTTTTTACAGCCAGCAGATCCGCCACAACAGATTCGCCCTCAACTTCTCCTCTTCCCTGGCACCTTGTGGAAAACTCACCTTCCAAGTGCCTCTTGTCCCCTCATGCCTCAATTTAATCATTTGAAAAGTGTAGGAAAACGTTTTTCTACTATTATCGAGTACTCCAAAAACGGCGCAAAACCGCTGTGGTGACGAAAGTGCAGAGGGAAAGCACAAACTCCTCTCAGGTTGACCGAAGGCGGAAGAGCAATCGCATTGGGAAGGGCGTGAACAAACTAACTTTTTGCAGAACGCATGCGCTACCGCAATGATGGCTGGGAATAATTGGACGACTGCAGGCCGGTGGGCGGAGATCGTCGAGGTTTGGTTTTGGGCGGGAATTAAAACTGCCATTGCTGCCTGGGAGAACTTAAAAGCTGCAAATTTCCAGCCTTGAATGGGACCAAGATGCGGCCTGTGCGGTGAGTAGTTAATGACATCCGGCGCGATTGGGAAAAAAGAAAAAGGAAGACGCTGTAGGCAACTTTACCTACCCAGGATTGAGGGGAGATGGCCGAGTAGGACGGAGGGTGGGGATGGTGTGAGTGGGATGGATAGTTAGAGGGAAAGTCCTGTCATGAAGAAACTCTCCAGTCTCCGGTGAGAGCCACTTATTCCTCAGAAGTATACTAGCATCATAGCCTTTTCCTTCTCTTCGCAGTTATTGCCATTTCGTTTACCCGGCGCATTCAGATAAGACCTTAGTAGGTTAGCATCTGAACAGCGCTTTACATTTCACTGACCGCCTACTACTTCTGTTATTTCATTTGTTCATCATCACTATAGTTCTTTGATATAGAAATGTTGCTTTGCAGCCGAGCTCTTAATCACTGCGCCACTAGGGCTCCGTAGAAATGTTAGATATCCTTATTTTATTGATTAAAACTTCCTAGCTATAAAGACCAATTTATCTAAGTCACTTAGGCAGGACAATTCTCAAACCTAAGTCATCTGACTTCAGATTCTCTGTGGTTTCCATTATACTATTTGAAGCTATTCCTCTGCTTAACCACAGTTGAATGCAGTGGAGGCTTAGGGTGGACCATTCGTTTAGTAAAGTTATTGAATGTACAGGTAGTCCCCAACTTACAATGACGGAACTTAACGTTGACGGCGTTCCGTTCCAACTACTGCGTGGTTAATCCGTTCTGACCTAAGTCGAATACCTCATTTTTTTTTTTTTTTTAGTTTTCGTTATTATTGCCTTTTATTATCAGTATCTTTATAAATCTGATCTTTATTTGTCTTTGGGGTTGGAAATAATTATATATAAACTTACTGATATATTTTAACATGTACATTAATAAAATAATACATGCGTCCATAAAAAAATGGATAACGTTGGCATTTTGTCAGTTGCAGTAATAACTCCACTTGTGGAAGGTTCTGGATCATCTCGATTATCTCAGGGAATGAGGATAGCATTTCTAGTCAGAAGATTAGTGAGAGCTGTCTCTATGGTCCTTTGATGCACTTCAAAATTTTATGTAGTGCATATTACTAACAATAAGATGTGTCCAAAGGGGAAAAAAAAGACAAAGTGCAGTTCGTGGTAACCCGAATACGTCATAAGTCTGAGACTACCTGTATTTACTTCTATACTATACTAGGTGCTAAGGGTTACATTTCATTGAGGGGTAAAAACCTGCTGCTGTCAAGTAGATTCTGATTCATAGCAGCCCTAAAGGACAGAGTAGAAATGCCCCATAGGGTTTCCAAGGCTGTAAATCTTAATGGAAGGAGACTGCCACCTTTGTCCTGTGGAATGGCTGGTAAGTTCCAACCACTGACCTTTACGTTAGCAGCCAAGTGCTTAACTGCTGCGCCACCAAGGCTTCTCCATTGGTGGGTAGGGTACAGAAAATAAACAGCAATCTGATAAAGAGTAGGAAGGAGGAAAGCCCTACTTTAAATAGGATAGTTAAGATGTGTCTCTATGAAGAGATAACACTTGAACTATGCATGAATGATAAGAAGGAGCTAGCCAGGCAAAAATCTGGGTAGAGGGAACAATAGCAGCCGAGTCCCTGAACTTGAGCATGTTTGAGGGATAGAAAGAAGGCCACTAAACATATAGCCTAGTGAGCAGTAGGGAGAACGGTAGGGGATGAGGTCAGAGAAGTAGGAGGGACCAAATCAGGTAGGGCCTTCTATGCATTAGAAAGGAGTTTTGGATTTTATTGTGCATGCAGTGAGAAACCAATGGAGAGTTTTAAGTAGAGGAGAGAAATCTAATTTGGGCTTTATAAAGGTCCCTTGCTTCTGGTGGAGAATGAAAGGGAGAATGTAGTGACTGAAATGGGAGCAGGGAGACTAGTTAGGAGGCTTTGTATCATTGGGTAGTGGTTTGGAATAGGATGTTATCAATGAACATGGAATGGAATAGATATATTTGGGATATATCTTGGAGGTACTGCTCACAGCACTTGCTGATGAAGTGGATGTAATGGAAAAAAAAATCAAGGATGACTCCACAAGATTTTTGGCCTGAGCTACTTTTTAAACATCCAAGTAGAGAAGACATAAAGCCTTTGTTTGAAGCAGCTATTCTCCAAGTGTGGTCTGTAGACCCCTACAGGTAACTGAGAACCTTTCAGGAAGTCCATGAAGTCAAAGCTATTGTCATATGAATACTAAGACAAGGAACCGGTGGCACAGTGGTTAAAGATATTATTTGCTTTTTTCACTGTTTTGTCATTTGCACTGTAATGGTGAGTAAATCCACTGGCACCTTAGCACAGATAAAGGCAGTGGCACCAAACTGTACTGGTACTTATATTCTTTACTGCCACATATGCAGTAAAAAAAAAAAAAAAAAAAGATAGAAAAAAGCCAGTTTCACTTAACTCACTCAGCCCTTGAGTATACTTTTTGTAAATAAAGACTTTGAACTTTATTTTACTGTTATTCGGTCTCAAAATTTCTAAAGGGGTTTCCATATTTTATTCAGCGCACGTATCCTTTAACTTCAAAAAGAAGAAAAGTAACAACAAGAGTACACTTCTTTTTAATGTACTGTGTAAAGAAATGGGAAGTATATATAAAGCACTTGCATCTACTGATAGTTGTCTCGGGGAAAAGTACTCGTGTCATTGAGTTGCAAGCTGAGCTAGCCTCTTTCATGCATCGCCATTTTTGCTTGAATAAACAACTGACCAACAAACTAGGTTATCCACACTTGGGTATTTGGCAGACATTTTCTGGAAAATGAATTATGTGAGCCTGCCATTCTAAAGAAAACAACTGGCAGTATTTGTTGCCAGTGATAAAATTTGAGATGTCAAGCAAAAATTAGAAATTCGGAAAATGTGTCTATCACTATGAACTTGACAGTTTTCCAGTGCTCAAAGACTTTTCTGATGAGTTTGATGGTGCTATTCACAAATGTGATTTTTTGATATTGTGTAATGAAATATATAATTACTTAGAAGATCTGCCTAACTAGGTGAACTAATATCTGTTGAGTGACCAACAAATCATGTATCAGACAGAATGCACATATAAAACAAAAGAACAAAAAATACTCAATAGCAATTGAACAGTATATAAATTGTGTTAATCATATGAATTATTCTTACTTTATGTGTTATCTTAATTAATTTTCTTTTCCATTTCAGTTTTGATATCTTTGCTGCACACCTTCACCCTAACATTTTCCCAGCAATTTATACCAGTCACGTTTTGTATAGATCCCATCTTAGGATAAAAGGGAAGAGATAATTTTAAAATCTATTAGAGTTTTTTTTATATGTTTATCAGCAGTATAGTTAAAATTATTTCAGCTAATGCTAAATCCCTACTATGAAATGCATATCATGTTTTAAATTTAAGTATGCTTTAACACATTTTCATTTACTCAAGACTATTAATGGTTTTAAGGAAGGGAGATGAGAAGTTGACATTTGTGTAAATGAAAAATTTCTGTCTTGGTCATAGGCACAAGAAACCAGTCAATTACTCACAGTTTGAAGACTCTGACAGTGATGGTAAGTAGAACTATCTTGCTTTAAAGATTTGGAAATTTATTTCCTCAGAATGTATATGGTGTTGTTATCGGTTGCTGTTGAGTCGATTCTGACTCATGGCAACCCCATGTATGCAGAGTAGAACTGCTCCGTAGGGTTTGCAAGGCTGTGACTGTTCAGAAGCAAGTTGTCAGGCCTGTCTTCTGAGGTTCCTCTAGGTGGGTTTGAACTGCCAACCTTTCAGTTAGCAGTCCAGTGCTTAATTGCTGGCACCACCCAGGGACTGCATTATATGGTATATATAGCTCAACATTGAACATATTCTCCAATCGCATATGCCATGTTGTTGTTAGTTGCCGTTGAGTTGATTCTGACTCGTGGTTGGTGACCCCATGTATGCAGAGTAGAATTCCTCCATGGGGCTTTTAAGGCTGTAACCTTTTGGAAGCAGATTGTCAGGCCTGTCTTCTGAGGTGCGTCTGGGTAGGTTTGAACTGCTAACTTTTTGGTTAGTAGTCAAGCGCTTAACTATTTGTGCCACCCAGGGACTCCTTGCATTTGGCATAGGTGTGGAAAAGTAATTTTCTAAGAATTTGGGATAATTATGCATATAATACACTAGCAAGAATTATGTAGATAAGTGGTAAATGAACAGGGCCAGGTGAAAGTGACTATTTAGATGTAAACTACTCTAGATCCACGTTTCTCAAATTAGGGTTTGTCTCCTTTTACCTCTTCTCTCAAGAAGGTAGACATTGTCTTTCTGAAACACAAATTCCCATTAACTGTAAAATAAAACAAGCCCTTGAAGAAAGATTAGGCTTAAGTTATACTATACTGGGTTATATGTTCACTTGTCTCTGCTATTAAGGGATCTTTAGTCAAAAAGTTTGAGAAACATTGCATTAAATTATACTTTGGAGGCGGGGCCAAGATGGCGGAGTAGTGAGACGCTTCCAGTGGACCCTCTTACAGCAGTGACCTGAAAAATCAAGTGATTCAATTATATATGGCAATCGGGGAGCCCTGAACATCAAACGCAGAGTTGAGAATGGGACTGAGGGGCAGGGGGAGAGAGGGACGATTCGGAAGCAGCGAGGAGTTGCCAGACCTGACCTGGCGAGAGGCTGAGTCCTTCAGGGCTGAGCAGCTTGTGGGTAAGCGGTGAGGCAGGCAAGCGGTGGTGATTGGAAGGCCGTTTTCCACACCAGAAGAGACCCAGCGCTAGAGAGTCTACAAGAGTCCTACAAGTCAAAATAAAATACTAGAAAAATATAAAGACTCAGCAAACACAAAATCAACAAAAATGAAAAAGATGAAAATGCATAAAGAAAAACGACTCAGCACAGAAAATTAAGTGGAATAAAGAAATGGTCAGCAACACACAAAAAAAAAAACATCAAAATGACAGTACTAAATTCATACCTATCAATAATTAGCTGAATGTAAATAAACTAAATGTACCAATAAAGAGACAGAGAGTGGCAGAATGGATAAAAGAACACGATATGCTGCCTACAAGAGACACACCTTAGACTTAAAGACACAAACTAAAACTCAAAGGATGGAAAAAAATGTATCAAGCAAACAACACTGAAAAAAAAGCAGGAGTGGCAATATTAATCTCCGACAAAACAGACTTTAAAGGAAAATCCACCACAAAGGATAAGGAAGGACACTATATAATGATTAACGCATCAATATACCAGGAGGACATAACTATAATAAATATATACGCACCCCACGACAGGGCTCCAAAATATATAAAACAAACTCTAACAGCACTGAAAAGAGATGGACAGCTCCACAATAGTAGTAGGAGACCTCAACACACCACTTTTGGTGAAGGACAGAACATCCAGAAAGAAGCTCAACAAAGATACGGAAGAGCTAAATGCTGCAGTCAGCGAACTTGATATCAGAGACATATACCGAACACTCCACCCAACAGCAGCCAAGTATACTTTCTTTTCCAATGCACATGGAACGTTCTCCAGAATAGACCACATATTAGGCCATAAAACAAGCCTTAACAAAACCCAAAGCGTCGAAATATTACAAAACATCTTTTCTGACCATAAAGCCATAAAAGTAGAAATCAAGAATAGAAAAAGCAAGGAAAAAAAATCAAACACATGGAAACTGAACAACACCTTGCTCAAAAACTACTGGGTTATTGAAGAAATTAAGGATGGAATAAAGAAATTCACAGAATCAAGTGAGAATGAGAACACATCTTACCAGAACCTTTTGGGACACAGCAAAAGCAGTGCTCAGAGGTCAGTTTATAGCAGTAAATGCACACATCCAAAAAGAAGAAAGGGCCATAATCAAAACATTAACCCTACAACTGGAACGAGTAGAAAGAGAGCAGCAAAAGAAGCCCTCAGGTGCCAGAAGAAAGGAAATAATAAGAATTACAGCAGAATTAAATGAAAGAATAGAAAAACAATTGAAAGACTTAACAAGACCAAAAGCTGGTTCTTTGAAAAGATTAACAAAATTGGTAAACCACTGGCCAAACTGACAAAAGAAAAACAGGAGAGAAAGAAGATAACCAGTATCAGAAATGAGATGGGTGATATCACAACAGACCCAAATGAAATTAAAAGACTCCTAACAGAATAGTATGAAAAATTGTACTTTAACAAATTTGAAAACCTAGAGGAAATGGACAAATTTCTAGAAACTCACTACCTACCTGAACTAACACAAACAGAGGTAGAACAACTAAATAAACCCTTAACAAAAGAAGAGATTGAAAAGGTAATCAAAAAGCTCCCAACCAAAAAAAGCCCTGGCCCAGATGGCTTCACTGGAGAATTCTACCAAACTTTCAGAGAAGAGTTAACACCACTACTACTAACGGTATTTCAGAGCATAGAAATTGATGGAATACTCCCAAACTCATTCTATGAAGCCAGCATAACCCTGATACGAAATCCAGGTAAAGACACCACAAAAAAAGATAATTACAGACCAATATCCCTCATGAACACTGATGCAAAAATCCTCCACAAAATTCTAACCAATAGAATTCAGCAACATATCAAAAAACTAATTCACCATGATCAAGTGGGATTTATACCAGTTATGCAGGGATGGTTCAACATTAAAAACAATCAATGTAATCCATCACATAAATAAACAAAAGACGAGAAAAAAGATCTTATCAATCAATGCTGAAAAGGCATTCAACAAAGTCCAACTCCCATTTATTCGACAAAGTCCAACTCCCATTCATGATAAAAACTCTCAACAAAATAGAAATAGAAGGGAAATTCCTCAGTATAATTAAGGGCAGTTATACAAAGCCAACAGCCAACATCATCCTAAATGGAGAGACTTTGAAAGCATTCAACATTGTGCTGGAGGTCCTAGCCAGAGCAATTAGGCTAGAAAAAGAAATAAAGGGCATCCATATTGGTAGGGAAGAAGTCAAAGTGTCTCTGTTTGTAGATGATATGATCTTATACACAGACAACCCCAAAGAATCCACAAGAAAACTACTGGAACTAATAGAAGATTTCAGCAAAGTTTCAGGATACAAGATAAATATACAGAAATCAGTTGGATTCCTTTACACCAACAAAGAGAACCTCGAAGAGGAAATCACCAAATCAATACCATTTACAATAGCCCCCAAGAAGACACAATACTTAGGAATAAATCTAACCAGAGATGTAAAAGATCTATACAATGAAAACTACAAGACACTACTGCAAGAAACCAAAAGAGACCTGCATAAGTGGAAAAACATACCTTGCTCATGGATAGGTAGACTCAACATTGTGAAAATGTCAGTTCTATCCACGGCGATCTACAGATACAATGCAATCCCGATCCAGATTCCACCAGCACTTTTTAATGAGATGGAGAAACAAATCACCAACTTCATATGGAAAGGGAAGAGTCCCCGAATAAGTAAAGCATTACTTAAGAAGAACAAAGAACAAAGAACCTATTATACCACCACGGTAGTCAAAACAGCCTGGTACTTGTTCAACAACAGATACTTAGACCAGTGGAACAGAGTTGAGAATTCAGACATAAATTCATCCGTCTATGAGCAGCTGATATTTGACAAAGGCTCATCGTCCATTAATTGGGAAAAAGACAGTCTGTTTAACAAATGGTGCTGGCATAACTGGATATCCATCTGCAAAAACTGAAACAAGACCCATACCTCATGCCATACACAAAAACTAACTCAAAATTGATCAAAGACTTAAATATAAAATTGAAAATGATAAAGATCATGGAAGAAAAAATAAGGACAATGCTTGGATCCCTAATACATGGCATAAACACAGTACGAACCATAAGTATTAGTGCACAAGCACCAGAAGAGAGACTAGATAACTGGGAGCTCCTAAAAATCAAACACTTAAGCTCATCTAAAGACTTCCCCAAAAGAATAAAGACAACTTACAGACTGGGAAAACATTTTTGGCTACAACAAATCCAATCAGCGTCTAATCTTTAAAATGTACAAGATAGTGCAAAACCTCCACAACAAAAAGACGAATAATCCAATTAAAAAATGGGCAAAGGATATGAACCAGCACTTCACGAAAGAAGATATTCAGGCGGCTAACAGACACATGAAGAAATAACTCACGATCATTAGCCATTAGAGAAATGCAGATCAAAACTACAATGAGATATCATCTTGCCCGAACAAGGCTAGCATTAATCCAAAAAACACAAAATAATAAATGCTGGAGAGGTTGTGGAGAGAGTGGAACACTTATACAGTGTTGGTGGGAATGTAAAATGGTACAACCACTTTGGAAATTGATTTGGCGCTTCTTTAAAAAGTTAGAAATAGAAGTACCATAGGATCTGGCTATCCTGCTCCTTGGAATATGTCCTAGAGAAATAAGAGCCGTCACACAAATAGATATATGCACATGCATGTTCATTGCAGCACTGTTCACAGTAGCAAAAAGATGGAAACAACCTAAGTGCCCATCAACGGATGAATGGATAAACAAATTATGGTATATCGACACAATGGAATACTACATAACGATAAAGAACAACGATGAAGCCGTGAAACATAACATGGAGGAAGCTGGAGGTCATTATGTTGAGTGAAATTAGTCAGTCACAGAAGGACAAATATTGTATAAGACCACTATTATAATAACTCAAGAAAAGGTTTAAACACAGAAGAAAACATTCTTTGATGGTTACGAGGGTGGCAAGGGAGAGTAATGGTTATTTACTAACTAGATAGTAGGTAAGAATTATCTTAGGTGAAGTGAAGGACAGCACACACTACAGGGGAAGTCAGCATAACTGGACTAAACCAAAGCTAAGAAGTTTCCTGAATACAATCAAACACTTTGAGGGACAGAGTAGCAGGGGTAGGGGTATGGGGACCATACTTTCAGGGGATATGTAGGTCAATGGGCATAACAAAGCTTACTAAGAAAATGTTCTGCATCCTACTTTGGTGAGTGGCATCTGGGATCTTAAAAACCTTGCAAGCAGCCATCTAAGATGCATCAATTGGTCCCAACCACCTGGAGTAAAGGAAAATGAAGAACACCAAAGACATGAGGAAAGTATTAGTCCAAGAGAGAGAAAGGGCCACGTAAACCAGAGACTTCATCAGCCTGAGACCAGAAGAACTAGATGGTGCCCGGCTACCACCAATGATCCCCCTGACAGGGAACACAACAGAGAGTCCCGGATGGAGCAGGAGAAAGGTGGGGTGCAGAACTCAAATTCTAGTAAGAAGACCAGACTTAATGGTCTGAATGAGACTGGAGGAACCCCGGAAATCGTGGCCCCTGGATTCTCTATCAGCCCAGAACTAAAACAGTTACTGAGGCCAACTCTTCAGACAGGGATTGGACTGGACTGTGGGATATAAAGTGATACTTGTGAGGAATGTGCCTCTTAGATCAAGTGGATACAAGAGACTAAACAGGCAGCTTCTGTCCGGAGGTGAGATGGGAAGGCACAGACGGTTAGGAGCTGGTTGAATGGACATGGGGAATCAGGGGTGGAAAGGAGGAGTGTGTTGTCACAGTATGGGGAGAGCAATTAGAGTCACATAACAATGTATATATAAATTTTTTTATGAGAAAATTTTTTTTAAAAAAGCATCCGTATCATGAATGAGAGAAAAGAAGTGACAGAATGTTCTATAATGAAGGAGACTAAAGAGATAATGACAAAAAAAAAAAATTATACTTCGGAGTAGGTTGGTTTTTTGTTTGTTTGTCTTTTTCCCCCTTAGACCACCAGAGCTTTCTGTAGGTCAAATATTTAGTAATTCCTGGGTTTAAAAAAATCTGTTTTTTGCCTTGGTCACAAACTTAAATATGTCTAAAACTTGAGAGAAGATACTATAAAATATAACTTAAAGTTTTTATTATTGTCACAGGTCTGTCACGAAATATTTATAAATTGCAAGTTATATTCTGGACACTGGGAGAAGGGAAAGAATAACAAAAGTTACTGTATTCCCACATTGAGAGCATAAGAGAGGCAACATGTATGGTAGAATTCTTGCCTTCCGTGCAGGAGACTCGATTTGATTTCTGACCATGGTTCTTTGTGTGCAGCCACCACTGGTCAGAGGAGACTTACATGCTGGTATGGTGCTGAACAGATTTCAGCAGCGCTTCCAACCTAAGATGGATGAGGACAAAAGGCCTGGCCAGCTTCTTTTGAAAATCAGCCAGTGAAAATCACAACTATCCCTTCTGCAACTAATCATGGGGATGGTGCAGGACCTGACAGCATTTCCTTCTGCTGTGCATTGGATCGCCATGAGTTGAGGGCCGACTCAGCAGCAGGTTACAACAACAACAAACTAGGTGGTTAAGACTACATGTACCATGAAGGTATATGTACATGCATCATGCATGTGTTTAAAAGCCACAGCAGCAGTTTTATGTTGTGAAGGTCAGCAGGAGAAATACATCAGTTCTGAGGACTGGTAGCACAAAAAACCTGTGAAAAACTGTAATGGACTGGAGAATAACATCCCTTTTCCATAAATTAAAAAGTTACATTGCTAAGATCATAGGAAGGCTATGTGGTAATGGAAAGAGAATACACTACTATTGTAAAAATGCTTAAATAGGAGCTTTTTTCCTCTCCCCCACATTCTGATGCTTCTTACTTTCCTTAGCTTGATTAATGTGGAATAGGTAGTAGGCCCTTGAAAGAAGATAGGAGATGAGATTTTTGTAGCAATCACTTCCTGCCGAGTTTCAATATGATAAAATTCCCCAGGGAGTTTTTAATAATTTCTCTAGTGGTTTTACAGATTTTCAATTACTCATTTTTTCTTTAACATTTACATACTAGCTTAATTGCACTTGTAGTTTTTAGTAGGTTGGTGTTGGATGGATTGATGTTTTAAAAAATAAAGACCACTAAAAAAAAAAGAAGTTGAAAATCATGAGTAAGAATAAAGAAAAACAAAATATTAACAATTTTTAAATTGTGGACATTTTAAAAATTTTCTTGGATGTTAAAACTTCAGAAATATACACTGTAATGAATTTCAGCTGCTAAGGAAATAATTTTCTTTTTTATTCAGGAAGAGCAATTTCATATGTTTTTTTATTTTTAATTCATTCATAAATAGGTGATTTTATTTCTTCAACTGCACCTTTAAACAAGAAATCCAGAACAGACCCAAAGCAGTTAAAACGAGAAAAACCAAAACCTAAATTGAAGAATCTACAGAAAGAAGACATCACACTACAAGAGAAAACCCCTAAAAAAAGGTGAGAGGTAAGACATACATGAAATATACATTAGATATATCAATTTAAAACAGATAACACATTTGAACTCTTGGTTTAAATAAGAACTCTAATAATCTTATGTTCTTTCATGGATGTGGAACAGGAATGTACATTTAATCCCCTTCTGACTTTCTTTCTGAATTAAAAAAGAAATTCACAAACATGTAAGAAAATATCTGTATAAATACAAAGACAGTCAGATTTACAAACCAGTATATTTTGGAATCAATGAACTATTATTTAGCCATAAAAAGGAATGAAGTATTGATCCATGCTACAAGGATGAGTCTTGAAAACATGCTTAAGGGAAAAAAGCCAGACACAAAAGACCACATATTGTATGATTCCATTTATATGAAAAGTCCAAAATAATCAATAAATCCTTCAAAGTGCTTCTCAGTGCTTTTTCCTTCATGTAACCTTTCCTTATCTCCTGTCTTTGATTTTTTTTTTTTCCCTGTTACACGCCATTGCACCTTGGACCGCTTGACTGGATTTACTACAATCTGCCTTATATGGGATAACTATTAGTATGTCTTATTTCCCCACCTCCCTTGTTAAATTGCAGACTCCTTGAGGGCACTTTTAGTATCCCATCTAGTGTAGTGCCTTGTACACAGTAAGTGATTGGTAGAATGTTTGTTAAAGTCTAGCTTGGGGGAACAGATGTTAAAAAAGTATATATTTCCCAACACCTCACACCATACACAAAAACTAACTCAAAATGGATCAAAGACCTAAATAAAAAACCTACAACTATAAAAATCACGGAAGAAAAGATAGGGACAACCCTAGGGCCCTAATGCATGGCATAAATAGTACACCAATCATAACTAAAAATGCACAAACACCAGAAGATACACTAGATGAATGAGACCTAAAAATTAAACACTTAATGCTCATCAAAAGACTTCTCTGAAAGACTAAAAGGAGAACCTACAGACTGGGAAAAAATTTTCAGCTACGACATATCCAACAAGGGGTTAATCTCTAAAATATATAGAAAACTTCAACACCTCAACAAAAAAAAGACAATCCAATTGAAAAATGGACAAAGGGCATGAACAGACAAAAAAGACATTCAGGTGGCTAACAAACATATGAAGAAACACTCGGGACCATAAAACATATGAACAAGCGCTCGTGATCGTTAGCCATTAGAGAAATGCAAATTAAAACTACAATGAGATACCTTCTCACCCTGACATCCATGGCACTAATCAAAAAAACAGAAAACAACAAATGCTGATGAGGTTGTGAGGAGACTGAAACTCTTATATGCTGCTGGTGGGGATGTAAAATGGTACAACCACTGTGGAAAACGATATGATGCTTCCTTAAAAAGCTAGAAATAGAAATGCCATATAATCCAGCAATCCCACTCCTGGAGAAATAAGAGCAGTGACACGAATATGCATATGCATGCCCATGTTCATTGCAGCATTATTCACAATAGCAAAAAGATGGAAACAACCTAACTGTCCATCAATGGATGAATGAGTAAACAAACTGTGGCACATACACACAATGAAATACTACGTAATGATAAAGAACAACGATGGATCTGTGAAATATCGTACGACATGGATGAATTTAGAGGATGTTATGCTGAGTGAAATAAGCCAATCACAAAAGGACAAATATTGTATGAGACCACTATTATAAACAAACAAGAAAAGTTTACACGCGGGAAAAACACCCATTGATGGTTACCTGGGAAGGGAGGAGGAGGGAGGGTAAATTGCTAAACAGACAGAAGACGTAATATTGGTGAAGGGAAAGGCAATACACTGAGGAAAGGTGGCACAACTCGACAAAGGCAAGGGCAGACACTGAAAGGAACACAAGAACAAAGGGCAACTATTGGAAGTCCTAGAAAATAGACACTCCTGCGACAACAGTAGTAATGAACAATAATTTATGAAGGGATTCATAGGTAATAGGTATGCTAAAGAGATGTGGAAAGGTGTAAGGGAGCTCACCAACCTGCAGATATAGGTTAGATTGTGGCTATCTCTACATACATATTTGTAGATGTTGCATATATACTAACACGGACAACAGAACACACAAGAGGGACAGTCATGGAAACTTCTTATGTAGACCAAACACTTCCCAGGACAAAGATACAAGGCTTGAAGCCTGAGGACCATAGACTTGGGGGACATCTCCATCAATTGGCATAACATACCAAAAAAACCCGTTGACGTCAAGTTGATTCCGACTAGCAACCCTAAAGGACAGAGTAGAACTGACCCATAGGGTTTCTAAGGAGTGTCTGATGGATTAGAACTGCCAGTCTTTTGGTTAGCAGCCGTAGCTCTTAACCACTACACCACCAGGGTTTCTTGGCATAACATAGTGCATAAAAACAATATTACACATTCAACTTTGGTAAGTAGCGTCTGGAGTCTTAAAAGCTTGCTAGCAGCCATCTGAGATACAAGTAGGGACTCTTCCTGTTCAGAGTAAAGGAGAGTGAAGAAAACCAAAGCCTCAAGGAAGCGATTAGTCCAAAGGACTAACCAACCACATGCATCAAAGCCTACACGAGCCCAAGACCAGAAGAACAAGATGGTGCCTGCCTACCACTACCAACCACTCTTACCAGGATCACAATAGATGGTCCCTGACAGAATGGGATAAAAATCTAGAAGAAAAAATCAAATTCACAAAAAAAGACCAGACTTACTGGCCTGATAGAGACTGGAAGATCTCCCAAGACTATGGCCCTTAGGCTTCCCTCTGACTTGGAATTGCAGCTGTTTCTGGAAACCACTCTCCAGCCAAGCAATAGAAAGACCTATAAAATTAACATCAGAAAAGAACGTGCTCCATTGAACAAACATTTGTAAGAGACCAACAGGGCATTTGCCCAAAAGTAAAGATGAGAAGGTAAAAAGCGGTAGGAAAACCAGGCGAACCCAGGGCAGAAGCAGGGAGAGTGTTGACACAGTGTGGGAATTGCAATCAATGTCATGGAATACTTTGTGTACGATGTGTTGAATGGGAAACTAATTTGCTCCGTAAACTTTCACCTAAAACACAATAAAATATTTTATATATATATATATTTCAATTTAGTATGGTCCCTGGGTGACACAAACTGTTTGCACTCAACTACTAACCTAAAGGTAGGTGGTTCAAACCCACCCAACATTGCCACAGAAGAAAGGCCTGGCAATCTGCTTTCATAAAGATTACAGCCAAGAAAACCCTTTGGAGCAGTTCTACTCTGGAACACTTGGGGTTGCCATGAGTCAGAATGGACTCAACAACAACAGGATTTGGGTTTGGTTATAATACCTGTCTATAAAGTGGGGAGGTCAGGGATGATTCCTATGTGGAAGTAATATTGGAGCCAGGTGTCTTTAAGATTGAGAAGGTGCTTCCCAGCTGGACAGAGCTGGTACTAAGGAGAGGCATAACAATGAAAGACAACAAACATGTGCAAAGGCACATGCTACTCCTGTTTCAAATCTGTTATACTAGATACACCTTTTAGGAGTCTTACCATCAAAGGTCAATTAATGATGATGATTATAATTTAAAAACATTTTTGTAAGGTTAGAGCAACTCTAAAATAGTAATTCAGGAAAATCTCAAACTTTGCTCTTCATTTGAGACTCATATTTTAAAAACCTTATTATTATTTGTGGGTCTATTTTAGGATGGCTTTAGATGACAAGCTGTACCAGAGAGACTTAGAAGTTGCACTAGCTTTATCAGTGAAGGAAACTCCAACAGTCCACATTGATGTGTCGGAGTCGCAAGATGAAAGTAATTTTATTTTCTGTATGTTTGTCTTTAAAACTCGCTTCCTGATTTTGTAAACATTTCTTTGGATGGGCCTTCACAGAAGAAAGAGGTTTGAATACTTTGGGCTATTAATAGAGCTACAAGCAGAGGATGCAATTGGATTCAAATGTTTATTCAGCTGCATAAGTCACATACATACATATTATGCTTAACACCTAAGGATAGACTATGAGCCTGGTTTTTCAAATTGTATTTTGGTACACTGTGAAAATTTAATTTATTTATCAAATGAATTGATCTGCACAATCCTAACAATCCATATCCTCTCCAGATCAGTTGAACATAATCTAATTATGATAATTTTTATTTTTGAACGTTAAAGGTACTAATTTGGTTAGCAATCTCAGCAGATTTAAGAGGTTTATGCCTTCTGGATTTCTCTGTGAATTTTTCTCCTTTGATTTTTCCGGTGACTATGCGTCAGATGGCAATATTGACATTCTGGAGAGGCAGAAATCATTCCTAGAAATGACACTTCAACTGCTAAAATGTTTTTTGGATTAAATTATTTTGGCTTAGATTCTTTTTAGTTGGGGAATATTTTAGCCTACTATGTTATTTAAGGTTTTTGTTTTGTTCTTTAAATCAGTATTGCCTCCTATTTGAAAATAAATGAGAGAGATTAGGGAGCCTTTTAATAATCAGAAATCAAAATTTAAAGAGAGAGTTGTCATGTATTATATCTATAGTTGAAAAAATGAAATTCATCTCCCTCTCATAAGAGATTATAGAATGTATAGTGAATTTTCTTGGAAGACCACTTCTCATAGAATAATGTACTTTATAACATGGGGATTTAATGATACCAGTTATCATGACGCGAAGGTCTCTTAAAATACCGTAGATTGTTTTAAGAGTAATATAATGATTAGAGAGTGCTTATGTTAGCAAAAGCATGGATTTGCCTACATGGTAATGATAGCTACTATTTATTGACTGTTTCCTATGTGCTAGATACTGTGATAAGTAATTTCCATGTATGAGCTTGTTTAAACCCTCACAATAACCTTATGAGACACTATTTTTATCTCCACATTATAGATGAGGAAATTAAGTCTTTGAGAGGATAAGCAGCTTGCCCCAGGTCATATAGCCAGTTTAAGTGTGTCTGAGTTTGAAACCAAGTCTGTTTGATTTTAGAGCCTAAACTCAACCATATGCTAGCCTCTCCAAGTAAAATCACTGTGCAGCTTGAGTTTAGATCATTTATCTGTATCTATATGCTATTAGATTTTAGCATTAATCTTTCCTATTTCTAGACATTGTTTGATTAAGGTACATCTAAATTTTCTTTCTTATTTGTATTTAGGCATTAAAAAATGTGGTAATAGTGAAACAGAAACAGTGACTAAGTCTCCTCATATCTCTAATTGTAGTGTAACCAGTGATTATTTAGGTAAGTGTTTTATATTAATAATATATATTTTTTTATCAATAACACCATTTTTTAAACTATTATTTTACTTCCTGAAACTGTAGCTAGAACCAGGGTCTTTAAATTTGTTAAGATTCTCGTCATTTCTTGACCTTTGTTTCCTTTTGTTCTAGCATTTAGTTTCTTGTACTGCAGACCCACTTTATTACCTGGTGGAGGGTCATGACTACCCATGACTTCTAGTCTACAGCAGTTGATCACTGAAGAAACGGACTGCTTCGTAGCTCCAATTTGAAAATTCTTGGGGAAAGACTGTCTCAGTTTGTGTCTTAGACTTATCCTTAAGGCAAACTCTGTTGCCAGGGGAGTGATGTTCTAATATTGATCCAGACTGGGTCACATGGTTGGGAATTTAGGCTTATTACCAGACACGGGAGGAATGGAGCTAGACAAATAAAAACAATAGATGTAATATGTAGTTCTTTAAATATTATATGTCACAGAACATTTTTTATTTTTATGCCTCTCCTAAAGATTTAGATAAGATTACTGAGGAAGAGGATTTTCATGATGTTCAAGGGAAAAGAAAAGCAGCTTCTAAAGCTGTGGTACAACAAAGGAAGATTCTTTTGGAAGGCAGTGATGGCGATAGTGTCAATAACTCTGAAGCAGACTTTGAAAGTAGTAAGTTATATCCCACTTAAAAATTAATTCTGTGGAAATTCAATAAAAAGATCTTGGCAGTCACTAATGTCTGTAAAGCATTATGCTAAACATTTGGGATATGCAAACTTGAGGAACACACAGGACAGTAAAATTCAGCCATGGCAATAAGGGGAAAAGCTTTATCTAAGAGCTGACCTTTAAGCCATGCCTTGAAAATGAGTAGTGTTTTAAAAAACGAAAGGGGTGAACTGACATTCCTGGCTGATACCAAAAATCTTGTTGCCATCAAGTCGATTCTGACTTACAGCGACGTTATAGGACTGAGTAGAACTGCTATAGGGTTTCCAAGGAGCGGCTGGTGGATTAGAACTGCTGGCCTTTTGGTTACCAGCCGAGCTCTTAATCACTGTGCCACCAGCGCTCCTTCTGGCTGATAGAAAGGCATAAACAATGGAAGAGGCAAGTGTACATACGTGGGTTCAGTGAGGCTTGCAAGGAAGAACGTTGTAGAAGGGGCTAAAGAGGCAGGATGACACCAAATCATGGAGGGTCTCAGACCCATTTTAAGAAGTGTAGACTTTTTGTATAGGTAGTAGGATTTCATGAAGTATTTTGAGGTAGAAGTAATATGATAACCTGTTTTTTATTATTACAATTGTTTTCAGACTCATTCAGAAACCAGGGCAACTGGAAATCATAGTGACCTTGACAGAGCATCAAGATACATTAATAAAAATTAAAGTGAATAAATGCATAAATTTATGCTAGATCAGATGATATATTTTCGTAGATTTTACCACACAGTAGGCAAACAACAGATTTATTCATCAACATTTATTTAACATGTATTTGTATGCCTGTTATGTGCATAAAGAGCCCTGGTGGCATAGTGGTTGAGGGCTGCTAACTGAAAGGTTGGCTGTTCGAACCCACTAGCCACTCCAGGGGAGAAAGATGTGGCAGTCTGCTTCTGTAAAGATTATAGCCTTGGAAGCCCTGTGGGGCCATTTTACTCTGTCCTATAGGGTCACTATGAGTTATAATCAACTTAACAGCAATGAGTTTGGTTTTGGTTTATTATGTGCATCGTTTTCTAGACATACAGTGGTGAACAAAACAAAACAAAAGCTTCTGTCTTTATGGAGCTTAAATTCTAGACAATAAACAAATACATAATGTGTCAAGTACTGTGATAGAAGAGCTGTGAAGAAGAGGAAGGCAGGGTAGGGGATAAGAGAATGATGAGGTTGGAGTAGAAGGTGTTGTTTTAGATAAGATGGTCAGGGAAGACTTCTTTGAGGCAACATTCAAGGATGGAAGCCAAGTGGAGATTTGGAGAATGTTCCATGAAGAGGCAACAGCAAATACAAAGGTCCTAAGATAGGAAGGTACTTAGTGTGTTGAGGAATAGCAAGGCTATTGTGCCTGGAGCTGAGTAAGGGATGAGGAAACTGATAGGGGATGAACTTAGAGAAGAAACCAGATCAAGTAGGACCTGGTAGGCAATGGGAAGTATTTGGAGAGGACTGTGATCTCAATTAAAAATTTAAGGAATTTCTAAAGCTACTAAGTTGAGAAGAGACTCTAAGGGGAGCAGGGGCAAAAGTAAGTGATACCAGTTAGGAGACCATCTGGTGCTCTAGGTGAGAGGTAATGGTAGCTTGGACCAGAGTGGTTGAGGTAGAGATAGGTGCTGAGAAGTCATCAGATTATATATGTTTAAGGGAATAGCCTATAGAATTTACCAGTGGATCAGTTACAGGCAAGAGAGAAAAAGGCAGTCAAGAATGATTTTTGGTCTGAGTGACGGGAAGTTTCCAGTTACTGAGATGGAAAAGACTCATTGGAGGAGCAAGTGTGCTGAGTGAAGGAGTGATAGTGACTGGAATCAAAAGTTGGGTTTTGGACATGTTAGAGACACTCCTGACATCCAAGTGTAGATGTTAAGTAGACAGTTGAATAAACAAGTTTGGAGTTCAGGAGAGAAGTCCAGGTTGGAAGATAAATTTGGAATCATCACCATATAAATGGTATTTAGCCATGAGACTGAGATCCGTTAGGGAGTGGCTATAGGTAAAGAAGAGAAGATGTCTGTATTCTAAGTTCTGGAACACTCCAACGTTTAGAGGTCAGAAAGATTAGAAACATTGAGCAAAAGAGATTGAAAAGAAATGGCTAAAAATACAAGAGAGCCAAGAGAGAAGGAGTATTGAAAGGCCAAATGGAGAAAGTATGTCAGAGATAAGTCAGTGATTAAATGACTTGTTAAATGATTTGTTATCTAATAGATAAAAACAAAATTGACCACTGTATTTGGCAAGGTCATTGGTGAGCTTGGTGGGAATGAAAACCCTATCAAACTGAGTTCAAGAGGCTGGGGAGTGATGAATTGGGAACTGAATGTAAGACAGCTTTTTGAGGAGTTTTGCCATAAAGGGTAGCAAAGAAATGAGATATTGGGAAGAGGCTTTTTTGGGTGATATTTCCTTCATATTTGTAAGTTCATGGAAATGATCTAGCTAAAAAGGGGAAAAATAGATGCCAATGGTTTAAACAAAACTAAAAATTGAGAAAATGCTGTGTAATCTTCTATTTTCGGTAAAGATTCTGAGGAGGATTCTGATTTTGGTGAGAGTGAAGATAATGATGAAGCCTTCACTGTGAGAAAAAGTAAAGCTAAAGAAATAAAAAAGAAAGAAGTGAAGGTAAAACCCCCAGTAGAAAAGAAAGAGAAGAAACCTAAATCCAAATGTAATGCTTTGGGTAAGCTTGGTCCAAAACACTTAATTTTATAAAGGAAATGTATGTGGCTTGTTAATGCTGTATTTTTCTTATCTTTGCCTTTGTTCTCCTTAATGTTTTGCCAATTTTTATGCCTAGTTAAAATACATAGAAGAAAGCAGGATAGGGTGGCAAAGGAAGAAAAGCAGATAAGCATGCTACTGAATTGTTTTGCAAATAAAGCATGCTTTATTATGTTTTTTTTTTTTTTGCCAACTGTGCAACCACCACCCACCTTTGCTATTTTCATAAGTGCACTATGCCAATTTTTTTTGTGTCATTTGTGAAAAAAATACAGTAAGACCCACTACCTATGCTAGCACTTAATGTATATCATCCCCGTCTAGTACTCACAGCCACCTTCTGTGGTAGCTATTATCACCTGCATCTTACTAATGAAAAAAATGGAAGCTCATAGAAGTTACATATTTGTTGGAATTCTGTAAGTGGAGAGCTGGTTTGTCCATTCAAAGCCTAAGCTGTATCCACAGGACCACATTTTCTTCAGGAATTACTTGCTTTCATGCTTGACCTAGTCTTTGATTGAAGAACTCTTTTGCCAATGTTTAGGGCCCTTTTTTTTCCAAACTAAATTCAGTAAGAAACCATTTTCACAATAAAGCTTTTGGAATTTGTTACGTTTTAAACATACAAAACCAGACATATTTTTGAATTTATTGATAATATATAATTATTGGAAAATATAACTTCTACTAAGTGGATTTGTTTTATTTATTGACATTCATGTTTATGTGTTAGTTTTTTAATGTATATGCTACTTGAAATGGAAAATTTCATTACCCAGACTTCCCATTTGTTAATGGTAGGAGTTTCTCTTGCCTTAAATAGCATGGTGCTGGGTACTTAGAATTAAATAAGAGTTAAGTACTGATAAGTCTATTTCTCCCCCACTGTATTCTGAATTACCTTATTTTTACACAAATAAAGCACAGCTTTTACGTTTGTTTGCCAACTGTGCCCTCCCCCCATGAAGTATTTTCATAAGTGCTGCTATGCCAGTTTCTTTTTACATGTCGCAGGGGGAGGGCATGGTTGGCAAACAAACGTAGAGGGTGTTTGTTATTTGTGTAAAAACATGGTAATGGGGTTTTAAGTACAACTTTATTTTAATTGACAAATTCATCTGGTTTCCAGAAATTAGATTTTAAATATAGGGGCCTTTACAGATAATGTATTAGTTTCCTATTGTTGCCATAAAAAGTCACCACAATCTTAGTGGTTTAAAACAACACAGATTTATTATTTTACAGTATGGGAGGTCAGAAGTCCAAACTGGTTCTCACTGGGCTAAAAGTCAAGGTTGTCCACAGGGCTGTATTCCTTTGTGGAGACTCTAGAGGAGAACCCATCTTCTTGCCTTTTCCAGCTTCTGGAGGCTGCCTGCTTTCCTTGGCTCATGGCCCCATTCCATCTTCAAAGCCAGCAGTGGTGGAGTCTTTCTCACATTGTGTCACTCTGACTCTCATTCCCCTGCCTGTCTCTTTCTCTTATAAGGACCCTTGTGATTACATTAGGACCATCCAGATAATCAAGGACAGCCTCCCCACTTCAGAGTCCTTAACTTACTTACATCTACAAAGTCCTTATGCCATGTAAGACAGCATATTCACAGGTTCCAGGGATTAGGACATGGACATCTTTGGGGAGCTACTATTGTGCCTACCATAAGCTGTAATATGAAAGAGTCATTAACAATATGAAAATATTTTGTATATTTTTTAGATGCTTGTCTATGCTTCCTCACCAAGACACAGTAAAAAATAAAAAGAAAATTTCAGTTTCCAAGTTGGAATTTACCAGTTACAGTCTTTTCTTCTATATACTTTGGAGCAAGTTGTTCCACAAAGGAGATAAATACCCAAAACGCACTGCCACTGAGTCAATTCGACTCATAGCAACCCCATAGGGTTTCCAAGGCTGTAAATCTCTATGGAAGCAGACTGCCACATCTTTCTCCCACGGAGCCACTGGTGGTTTCAAACTGCCAACCTTTCATTTAGCAGGGAATAATTTTAACCACTTTGCCACCAGGGCTCCTTAAGGAGATGAATGTGTGTATAATATTAGAAGTAAAAATTAACGGTTAAGTAATAGGATAATGAATTAGGAATATGCGTTTCTAGTCCCACTAATAATTTATTGGGTAACATTTGAGAATCTTTCACCTGGCACACATTATAATTTTTCCACTGATAGAAAAAATATCAAGAGCAGTTCTGTCCAGTATGTTAGCCAATAGCCTATATTGTGGCTATATTTTATTTAAGTTAATAAAATTAAAGTACAATGTAAACATTCAGTCCCTCAGTCACTCTAGCCGTATTTCAAGTGTTCAGTAGCTGTATGTGGCTAGCTACTGTATTGGACAGTACAAGATACAGAACTTTCCATCACTGTAGAAAGTTCTGCTGGACAGTGCTAATCTAAGGATACAAATGTTAACATTAAGAGGAGTATGTAGTGGAAATGTTTGTATTTATCTGCATTGGAATACCTTTTAGGTATCTCAAAGCAAGCATTATCTGAAAGTGAACTTATTCTAGTTTCCCTAAGTTACCTCTCTTGCTCATCCCTCCATTCCTCCTCTTCCCTCCCCCCCCCACCCAAAAACAAACAAACAAGCAAACAAACCAAAACTTACCCCCATTTTTGTGTTCATTCTCTGGGTAAATGGCTCCATCAAGCAGTGTGCCCAGGACAGAAACTTGCAAGTCATGGATTATCTTCGTCACCACCATATCCAATCTCCTGCTTTCCTTCCATTCTCCACCTTAGTTCAGACCCTCATCACCTCTCACCTGGATCACGATGATAGCCCTGGCATAGTGGTTAAGAGCTCGACTGTGAACCAAAAAGGTTGGCAGTTTGAATCCCCCAGGCACTCCTCGGAAACCCTATGGGGCAATTCTACTCTGTCCTAGAGGGTTGCTTTGAGTTGGAATCGACTCGATGGCAACAGGTTTGCTTTGGTTTTTTTTAAGTCGTCTACTTGCCATATACTACCAATAGAAAGATGTTTCTGAAATATGTTACTCCTGAGTAAAATTAATACATGACTGTGCATGTTTTTCATAAATGATCTGCACTCTATTTCTTTCACTTTTCCTCTCCATGAGATCCTTCCTCCAACCATACTAAACAAGTAGCTGGTCCTAGAACTTGCTGCATTCCCGTCTTTGCACTTTCCACTCCCTTTGCCTAGAAAACTGCCCTCTTCTTTTTTAATAAGATTATGTAACTTTATATAATGTTTACACATACATGTTAGGCTGAAACTTTTATCTCAGACTGTCCCCTCTTCATTCCGCATCCTGCTGCTTCTGAACACATACAGATTAACACCGAGATTGTAGGTTCCCTTCCTACTGTGCATACCTCTGTAGTCTGCCATATCCCTTATCACACTGCATTGTACACATCTCTTTACTTTTCTTTCCTTCCCTCTGGAGTCTAGTGACTGGTCCATAAATTCTTTGGGAGCAGGATCCGTGAGTTACACTCTTTGTAGCCCTACTGCCTAAGAGTGTATCACTATTGTGTACTACACTAATTGTGTAGTGGTTACAAGTATGGAGTTTGGAGTCAGACCTGCTTTCTCATCTTGGCTCAGACACTTACTGTCTATCAAGCTATAGGCAGATTGCTTAACCTTTCTGTTTCCTCATCTGACAATGGGAATAATAATATCTGTATGAAACTTGGTATAAGGGTTAAAGAAAAGGTATGTGATATGTGTACCATACTGCTTGGCATACAAATGCTCATACAAGATGAGTATTGTAAGGCTCTCAATAAGTGTCTGTCTGTTGAATAATAAGAATTTTTCAAGTTTGTAATATTGCCTTTTTAATTTTTTAATAGGATTGTGTAACTCTATAATTTTTACACAAACATATTAGGCTGAAACTTTTATCTCCCTATGTGACAAACTTTTTTATGTATATTTTTCAAATAAGTGACTTCAGTAGACTCTGCTCCTGCTGCCGTCAAATCGGAATCTAAGCCCTCACCAAAAAAGGCCTCTCTTTCTTCAGAGGCCATTAGGAAGCCATTACAAATATGCAGTCCTTCAGCTGAAAGCAAGAGACCTAAGTGGGTGCCACCAGGTATGGTATATTTATTGATCAAGGGCAGGGGCTTGGAAGATTACTACTGGTGAATTTTGTTCCTAGTTATAAATGTTATTTGTGAGCATTTCCCCATATTATTACATATTCCTCAAAACCAGGATTTTTATTTGTTGCATTTATTCATCATTTATTTAGCTATTCTGTAATATTGGGCATCCAGGTTGTTCATGATTTTTTTCAGTGTTACAAATAAGGTTGCAATAGGCATTACCATCCTTTTTTTTTTTTTTTTAAGAACTCTGTGACCAGATCTCTGATTATTTCCTTAGAATAAATTCCTAGTAATAGAATTACTGTGTCAAAGGCTATAAACATTTAAGATTCCTTACACATAAGGTAACTATCTGTTTGGTCAGGCGCTGTTAACCTCCACAGTCTGACTGAAGCCTCAGGGTCTGTACCTGGGAATTTCAGCATTCAGCACATGCCCTAGCAAACTTAGCCTCTGGCTCACACTGTTTTCTTTTGCTCTACAGCCAAGTCTCACTAATCTTCAAGAATTCTTTGACTTTCACCCTTCTTGGCATTCAGAAAACCCTAATCCAGATTCTTTTCATTTCATACCTGAACTATTTCTCTAGCTTCCTCACTAGTCATCTTGTCTCCACTTTTCCTCATCCAACTGCACGAACCCTCTACTTCAGTGAAATTAATACTTTTTTTTTTGTCCCCTAAACACAATGTAGGTATTCTGCCAGGGCCTCTCTTTATCCAGTTTCCTGTGCCCAGTGTGTCGTTCTTCATTTATCCTCTCTTTTTCTAAGCCTTTCCAAATCTGCCCAGGTTTTACCTCTTTTGAGTGACCTTTATTGGTTGGTCCATAGTGGTTACTCCCCTAATGGTAACTAGGTAGTAATAGGCAGAGTTAGGCTTGAGCTGTGGAACTCCAGGATTAGTTAGTTCCAGTAGTGTCTGGGTTATGGGGTAGCAAGTATAATTATTTATTGTAGATTTATAATCCTTTTAGAGAACAGCTGGACAGGAGACAGAAAAGTAAACCCATCCTTTGACCTAGTGTCTTAGTTATCTAGTGCTGCTATAACAGAAATACCACAAGTAGATGGCTTAAACAAACAGAAATTTATTGTCTCACAGTTTAGAAGGCTGGAAGTCCAAATTCAGGGCACTGGCTCTAGGGAAAGGCTTTCTGTCTCTGTCTGTTCTTAGGGAAGGTCCTTGTCTCTTCAGCATTTGTAGGCCTGGTGTTCCTTGGCTCCTTGGTGATCTTCACGTGGTTTAGCATCAGTCTTCCCCTGTCAGCTTGCTAGTTTGCATTTAAACTCTTTTATATGTCAAAAGAGATTGACTCAAGACACACCCTACACTAATCCTGCCTCATTAACATAACAAAGACAACCCATTCCCCAATGGGATTATAACCACAGGCATAGAGGTTAGGATTTACAACGTGTATTTTTAGGGGACACAATTCAATCCATAACACCTGGGAGCTACTGTTGGGAATTGATTGTTACAAAAGAAGAAAAAGTAATAAGTAGTCAAATTTCTATAGCCATGTTATTTAAAATGTTTAAAAACTACAAAGAAAATGCTTGTAGGAAGTTGATCAAGATGTGGCACAATCGTAATTTAGAGTGATAAATCAGATGATTAGAAACATGGAAAGGTTTGTAAATCTTTAATGAAAAAAGAACACACAATTGTACTTATTATGACAGACTCATGAACATTTATATGAATACATTTTGAAAATTAATACTAGATGGAGATAATTGATGTGTTAGGGTGGTAGTATAAATAAAACTAATATAAATAAATAAAATCAGGTCTTCGCAATGTTTGAAGCTATTTAATAATTGAAAAAAAAACCTCTTTTAAGAAGTACTTGTAAAGATTCCAAATTTTTAAAAATGCATTAAATTTGTCCACCACCTTAGAAATTATAATTGCATGCATTTCTTTATTCCTTTACAACAAATATTATTTGCTCCCAACCTTCCTGTTTCTGCTTTCACTATTGAAGTCTAGGTGTCATCTTGGATTCTGCAGATGTTTGGAAATGGGCAATAGTATAGTCTTTCTGCCCTTTAGTACTTTCCATCCTTTGGATCTAGTTTATAGCTGGATAGACTCTGTATAACATAATAGTGCTTAACTACTTCCTTTGCTTCTTCTGTTTTATAAATTAATTCTAAGAGATTTCTGCCATCATCATCATGTGATATGTTCTGTTTCAGGAGTGTCCGGCAGTAGCAGCAGCAACAGTAGAAGCCCACTGCCAGGAGTGTCTGTTAAGTCTCCAAATCAGAGTCTCCGCCTTGGATTGTCCAGATTAGCACGAGTTAAACCTTTGCATCCAGCTGCCGCTAGTAGCTGAGTGTGGGTGGTAGCAAAGAAACTTTTGGTTGAGAGATTCACAGTTTTGTGTTTATATATTTAAGTTGTGTTATTATTTGAGGAGAGGATTGTAACATAAAAGAATCATTTAACATGTCATATAAATAATCTCTACCTATTTTGTGATTATATTCTCTGAAAAGCTGTTCAGACTTCAATAATAAATTTATAAGAATTATCTTCTAATTTCATTTCTTTCTGAAGAGCATATTCTATTATTTCCTTATGTATAAGTCATTGTCATTAAGTGATTGTCACTTTGACATAGAGGAAGTCCAGCTCACATGCTGTTCTCTTCTGTTAACATAATGTTCCTTTTCTTGCTTTGTCTAGTTTATGGCAGGCTAACTGTTCAGTTTAACTGGCAAAGGGAGAAGGTCCCATTTCCTTCAAGGGGCATTTCTAAAATCTTATAAGACTACTTAAGCTACAATGTCAGTTTTATTATAAAGATATTTCATATTTTAGCCAATTATATTTATAGTAAGAATTCAAAATTTTTTGCACACTAAAATGGTTGTACTCTGGCATATGCCCCCTACTTAGAAATAGATGCTTATTGTATAGCAAATAGAATTCCATGACATTGTGTGAAGCTTTCATTGTCAAATGCTTTAGTAAAAGTGAAAAAGTTTGAGATGCTCTTTTCCCTGATACCATTGCATCCATCTGTCTCTAATAGTCTAAAATTCATGAGAAAATGGGAGCTTTTCAAAGACTATTAGCCTTTTTGTTGTAAATGTAAACTGGAGGAAGCTGTTTCTAAAACAATCACTTTTTGTTAGGCAAGTGCTTTAGAGAGTGGCTGTCAAGTACTTACTTAGTCATCCCTGTTATATTAGGTAATGTAGCTTTTTAGGAAGCTTAGATTTAAATTTATTGTGAATAAAAATAGTCATGGATATATTATGTTGAGAATTTCAACTAGCTCCTGATCATTTTCTAATAAAAAAATTTTCAAATCATGTTAACCATTAAAAATGAGTAAAATCTTAATTCTTGGTTTATGGAAACACTTATGTTAATGTGAAAATTAGTAATTTAGAAATATGATTAAAGTGAGCATTTGCCTTATTGTATATTTTTTTCTTACCTAATGTATATTTTAAAGAGCCCTAGTGGCGCTGTGGTTAAGCACTTGGCTGCTAACTGAAAGGTCTGCAGTTCAAACCCACCAGCTGCTCCACGGGAGAAAGATGTGGCAGTCTGCTTCCGTAAAGACTTACAGCCTTGGAGATTCTATGGGGCAGTTCTACTGTGTCCTGTAGGGTCGCTGTGAGTTGGAATCAATTCAACAGCAACGGGTAATGTATATTTTATACTTTCATATGCCACCTCACATACCCTACCCTCTTTTTTTTTTTCAATTGTGCTTTAAGTGAAAGTTTACAATTCAAGTTAGTTTCTCATCCAAAAATTTATACACACATTGTTATGTGACCCTAGTTGCTATCCCTATAATGTGACAGCACACTCCTCCTTTCCACCGCAAATTTTCTATGTCCGTTTAACCAACTCCTGTCTCTTTGTGCCTTCTCATCTCACTTCCGGAGGGGAGCCGCCAGTTTAGTCTCATGTATCCACTTGAACTAAGAAGCACACTGTTCATGAGTATCATTTTATGTCTTATAGTCCCGTCTAATCCTTGCCTGAAGAGTTCGCTTTGGGAATGGTTTTAGTTCTGGATTAATAAGAGTCCAGGGGCAATGCCTTCTGGGGTTCCTCCAGTCTCAGCCCATTAAGTCTGGTCTTTTTACTAGAATTTGAGCTCTACACCCCGCTTTTCTCCTCCTCTGTCAGGGACTCTCTGTTGTGTTCCCTGTCAGGGCGGTCATTGTGGTAGCCAGGCACCATCTAGTTTTTCTGGTCTCAGGCTGATGGAGTCTTTGGTTTATGTGGCCCTTTTTGTTTCTTGGGCTAATATTTCCCTTGTGCCTTTGGTGTTCTTCATTGTCCTTTGCTCCAGGTGTACCCTACCCTCTTTTTAAAAACATATTTACCAGTTATGTAGTATCAGGATGTTGTTACAGTTCAACAATAAATATTTATTAAGAGCCTACTCTATACTAGGTACTGATACCATTGATTAATCAACTAACACCAACTTGATAAACCTGTTTTCTCTGTTATTCATATTAATAATTTCTTTCTATTTGAAAATTAGCTAAAAGTATGTTAAAATGCCTTAAAGGCTGAAATCACTAATGACCTTTATGTGGCCAAATCCATTTTACATTTTACTCATAGAACCTATTTATCATACCCTGCTTAAAACACCTAATTTCCTTGGCTCATGTGACACCATTCTAATATAATTTTCTCCCCATGTCCCTGCCTACTTTTTATTATTTTGCAGCTTTCTAATCTTTTGTGTTCCTATACCAACTCCTATCATAATATCATCTTTCTTGGCGTTCCATTTTTGTCCCCCTGCATCCCCTTCCCCCCTTTTTTTAAAGCTTGGATGACTTCAAGCTTCAGTGGTCACCTATATGCCAAGTCAGGATCTTTAGCCAAGACCTTGCTCTTAACACAGACTTGTTGCCTGGTCCATTGACAATTTGATGTCACTAAATTCAACAACATCCTCCTACCCCCAACCTTTTCCTTCCTGTATTTTCTGTTAGTAAATAGCACCACTATCAACCCAGGTGCCTAAGGCCTGGGATTTAGTCTCTTCATTCTCTTTCACCTCTCACTTTCAATTACCAAGCTCTAAATTTTTCAAAACTGCTCTTTCCTTCCACTTTCTTTCTTTTACTGTAAAATATCATCACTTATTCTAACAGGCATCCTTGCCTTGATTCTTAACCTACTCTAGTCTACCCTCCACACCGTCATTGCCAGAGTAAGTCTTCTAAAATAAAATCTGAGCATGAACTCCCCTCTGATTAAAATCCACGTACATACTCCTTAACCCCTTTAGTTCAGCAGCTACTTTGAGATCTGGCTAGCCCCTGCCTGCTTCTTCCATCTTATTTCTTGCTGCCATGTGCACCTTTGACCCCAGCTATAACAAACTGAATGCTGGTACCAAAGGGTACCCTGCTTTTACATGGCCCTGGGCCTTGGTGCAAATGGTTAAATGCTGGGTACTAATTGAAAGGCTGATGGTTTAAGTCCACTCAGAGGCACTTTGGAAGAAAGGCCTGGTGATCTACTTCTGAAAAATCAGCCATTGATCAACTGTATGGGGCCATGATTCAGAATTGGGTCCATGGCAACTGGTATGGAATTTTTTTGGTTTTTTTTTAGAGGGAGGGGGGGTGCGGGAGTTTGGGCCTTCACACGGGTTCATACTTGCCTTCTTTAGATGAGTGACTCCCACTTGTTCTTGAAGACTCAAATTAATTTCAATTTTTTAAAAAATCTTTATTTGAATGTCTGTTTTCCTCCTTCAACCAGACAGTGAACTTTAGGTCAAGCTACTGTGATTCATCTATAAGTTTCCTTACTTATCATGCTTTCCTAATACCTGGTACACAGTAGGTACTCAAAAGTGCTCACTTGATAGATTACATCCAGAACTTTTGCTAGGTACTTCTGATAACCTCGTACTTCTCTTGAAGAGGGGATAGGGATAATTTTATGTTTCTTGTCTGCTCAGCCAACTCCAATCTTTGTCCTCAGGCCTAAATTCACTTCTTGTCCTAACTTTTAAAGAACTGGGGCAAGAGAGTAGGGGTAGGAGGAAAGGCGATGCGTTCTTTAGGCTGATGTGAAAGGTGGTCTGGGACTGGACCAGAGCCTAAGCCCTTTCAGCTCCAGAGTCACAAAAAGGGCGGAAATAGTTTCTATAGCAACGGAGGGAGGGTGTGGTCCTCCGTCTGCTATACTCCACAGGTTATCAGTCCTAGCTCCCTACGGCGACCCTGCAGGCTGCGCCAGCCGGATGCAGCTCCTCCCACCTCCTGTCTCCACCGGAACAAAGTAAGGACCAGAGAGGCGGAAGGAGCTCGTGATAAGGCGCAAGTCTGAGGGGTCTATTGAGTTTAACCGAGCCTTTCATGGGAGAAGGGGCATCTGGCGCAATGAGAGGTGAAAGGGGGGAGGGAGAAGAGGTGAAGGGGGGAGGGAGGAGAGGTGAAGGGGGGGAGGGAGAAATGAAAGGTGTAAGAATACAGAAGAGAAGAAGGGAGTTGTACAATGGAGGAAAAGGGGTGGCGAATGAAAAGTGTATGAATGCAGAAAAGTACAGGGTGGTGTGAGTCGGAGAGAGAAAGGGATGGAGTGTGGATGCAGAGTGAAGGAAAGTACAATTTTAGATCTTGCTCTGAACAGCTGCATCCAATATCCATATACTTTTGTGTTAACGATAGAATGTTGCGTTGCTAGCTCCAGCTGAGCGCAGGGAGAGGAGAGATGGATTTTAGGGAACTCATGAAACCTACCCTGAAACCGTGCTTCCAACCCTGACGCTGATAACTTGGGACACGGGACTGTCTTCCTCCCTTTATTTTCACTGCATGTCCTCTTGATAGTCAAAGGTGGGAGTACACTCACACGCCTCACGTTGATGAGGAGCTTGCCTATGCTAAGCATGTTCTGACTCAGTCCATATGCCTGCGTGTCTCCGCCCTCAACCAGAGCCCAATCCCCTGACACAAGAGCACGTTAAGGTACATGAGGATCATACACCCAGAGCAACACTTTCCTCTCAGGGTGGTACTTGCTCCCACTCTGAGATAATTTCCAACGTTAGCAAATTTCTCCTTAAAATGGGGTTAAACTATCCAAATTTTGAGAAGTTTTTAAAATCTGCAGTTAATTTGTGGTATCTGCTATGTTTAAAATGTCCATCAGCCCATTCAGGGTTTAAATAACTTGTGACCCGTCTGTTTTAAATGACTCACTTAGTAACCAATCTTAACTCAGGCCTCACTGTTCAGGCTTAATGGAGACTTGGCAAAAGAATAAGGCACTTTAATAATGGAAAAGTTCAAAATGTGGAAACCACAAATGTAAATGTTCTTTGTAGTCAGTATTGGGGGATTTAATCACCTACATGGGGTAGGTATGTAAAGTCCAGGAGTTCAAAGTATTTCTTCAAACCAGCTAGAATATGTCTAACTGGATTTGTGAATTAGCCTGTTCTTTCCCGTAGGTTTTAGTGCTTATCTAGCAGAGCAAGGTAAGCCTAGGGACTCTCTAGCAGTATGCCACACTTCCCTAGCTTTGGCCCTCTCCAACTCCACATTTTTGTCAGCAAATTAGCCAGAATGCATGTTTCTCAAAGTGTGGAGAGCCCAATACTGGGAGAGTTGGTTTTAGCTGATCCAAAAGGAACCTGAGTGTGTTGTGACAGCTTGGCTGCATTAACAGAAATATAGCGACCAGATCAAGGGGTGTAAAGTCTCACTGCCTGACTTTGCATTGGTCAAAACGTAATCTTGATTCTAAAAACATGGAGCCATTTTAAGAGGGACCATTTTTTTAAAAAAAGCTAGAAAATAGAGAGGGACTACCAGGACCCTCTCTCCCCATTATGCCTGGATGCTGTATCACATAAGCAAGGGTTTGAAAAAAAAAAACAAAACAAAAACTGCAGAATGCCTAAAGATGAGTAGGTTCAGGGGAGGGAAACATGACACTGTTCTGAATATTTAAGCAGCAGGGAGAGTAGATTTGTTGTTCTGCAAAGGATAATAAGGATCAGTAGAGGAGGATATTTTGCTCAGTATGATTTATTCTTTCAGTAAACATCTGTTAAGCACCAAACATATGTGAAGGAACTGCTGGGTATGAAATGGGTTACTGGGAAAAACAGGGAACCCTGTTGTGGAAATATTCAAGCGGAGCAATTCTCAGGAATGTAGTCGTCCCTCGGTATCCGAGGGGAATTGGTTCCAGGAGTGCCCCCCCACCCCCATACCAAAATCCTTTATATAAAATGGCAGAGTATTTGCATATAACCTACACACATCCTCCTGTGTATTTTAAGTCATCTCTAGATTACTTGTAATACCTAATACAATGTAAATGCTATATAAATAGTTGCTATACAGGACTGTATTATTTAGGGAATAATGACAAGATGTGAGGCAAACAATGCTCAAACAATGATTGCTGGAGAGAGAATGAGGATCTGTGAGATGGCAGGAGGCTACAGCAGGGGATGCCTACACATCATATTATTTGTGTGGATTCAATGTAGTGCTCAGCGCATGGCAAATTCAAGTTTTACTTTTTGGAACTTTGTTTTTCTTCATTAATATTTTTGATCTGTGTTTGGTTGAATCTGTGGATGCAGAACCTGCAGATATGGAGGGCCAACTCTATTAAAGAGAGGATTCCTGCCCAGCGTGGAAAAATGGGCAAGATAGCCTCTAAGACTTCTCTAACTCTTAGGAGTTTGTGAGTCAGGGACCGTGAAGAGTTTCAAGAATAATATGTCAGTCCAAGGATCTCTCTTTGGCAGTTGTTAGGTGCTGTCAAGTTGGTTTCAACTCATAGCAACCCCATGTGACAGAGTAGAACTACCCATAGGGTTTTCTAGGCTATAATCTTTATGGGGAGCCCTGGTGGCACAGTGGTTAAGAGCTTGGCTGCTGACCAAAAGGTCAGCAGTTCGAATCCACCAGCTGCTCCTTGGAAATCGTATGGGGCAGTTCTACTCTGCCCTGTAGGGTTGCTATAAGTCAAAATCGACTTGACAGCAATAATTTTTTTAAAATCTTTATAGGAGCAGATCACCAGGTCTTTCTCCTGCTGAATGACTGGGTGAGTCTTAACCTTCAACCTTTTGGTTAGCAGCTGAGCACTTAACTGTTGTGCCATCAGGGCTCCTTCTCTTTGGCAGAAGTGAGTGCAATTAAAGTACATTATCTCCTGTTCACATAAATGCAAAGAGAGTGCATGCAAGCCCTACACTGTGACAATTTCTGCCGAAAGGCAGCCTCCCGGGACGTAGAGATCAAGCTACTGACAACAACAGTACAAATACTGAAATCACAACAAGTAAATCTCAAAAGATGTTTCCTTTCTGGACATCGAGGCACTATGTACATGGATGATGCATAGGTATAAAATACTATGCAATGCAGTAATACTAGCACCACTCTTTATGGGTCTTGCCACCAGACTTTGAACTCCTTGGGAGTAAGAGTTCTTGTTTATCTTGAAATTGCCTGTGCTTAGCACAGTACCTGACACACAGCTGATGTTCTGAATATTTTTGATAAATTGATCTTAGATTTCTCTTCCTTCAGCAAATTTTTACCAAGAGCTATCAATAGACAAGACACTGTCCTGGCCTCTATGAGGAATATAGAAAAATGCAAGCTCACCATCCTTGCCCCCAAGAGACAGTTAAGATGAGACAAAAAAATGTATACCTAAGATAATCAAGTAACACTAAAGCTGTTGACCAAGTGACAAAATGAGCTCCACAGACAAAAGTGCTGTTGAAATCCAGAAGAAAGGGATTGGTGTGGGCTGGAGAGGTAGGGAAACTGATCTGCGTGTAAGAAAATAATGAGGAATTTTAAACTTTTAGTTTCCGTTCTTAAAGCAACATTCACTTTACTTCTGGGTAAAGTTTATTAGTTCTCTTCCACCCTTCATGCAAAAAGATACAAAATATAAAAAGTATTTTAATTCTTGTCCTGCATAGTTCACCACATTTTGAGGATAAAAAGTAGTGTTTGCAAAGCTTTGAGTACAGGCTAAGTGTTTTTATTGGAAGCCAGGTTGAATGCATAAAGAAAGAAAGGTACAAAATAGAGTCTTTGATAACCACAGAATTATCCAGGGAAGGGGAATTATGGAATAAGTCACAACAGAATATTTTTTTCATTGTGCTAGTATTTTCATAGAATTCAAATCAAAGAAGCTTAGAATTGGAAGGGATGTTAGAGGTCATCTAGTCTAGTCTCCTCATTTTACAAACTTGCTTTAACTCAGTTCTATAAAATGACCCGACTTGTTTTTTCATCTTGCAGTGAGTTGAATATTTATAAGGCTGTGCTCTGAATGAAGGAGCCCTGGTGGTGCAGTGGTTAAGAGCTCCACTGCTAACTAACATGTCGGCAGTTCAAATCTACCAGCTGATCTTTGGAAACCTTATGGGCAATTCTTCTGTGTCCTATAGGATAGCTATGAGTTGGAATCGACTCCACGGTAACAGGTTTGGTTTGGTTTGGTTTGGGCTCTGAATGAAGAAGGTGCAAAATGGCAGAATGACATCCAGGGAAAACGTTCTACCAGTTGTCCCCCTTTTCTTTTTCTATCGGCATTAAAACTATCCGGGTAGCCACTCATTATGTATGCTTTAGGGAAAAGGGTATTTGTGGGAAGAAAATGTGGTTTATTTTGCAGTTAGTTAGGGGAAATGGATCGTTTTGCTTGGTGTCCTAAACTGTGAACTACCTCATTATCTCACCTTCCTTTCCCTGCTCCTGTCTCTCCCTCTGCCCTGAGCACAACTGCCAGCAGGCCCCCTCACCTGACTTCATCTGACTGCCAGAGGGAAACAGAAGGAGAAGCAGACTCCGCCACTGTGTCTAGGCCTGCCACCTTCTTTCCTCCAAGCCTGCCCTGCTTTCTTCCCATCCCTTGGTGTATGGACCATTATATTTTATTCTTCTTGCCAACTTATTTTTTATTGTTCCTCTTGCAGGACTAAAATGGATGCTAAACAGCCAAGGAAGCACAGTTTGACATTCTTTCCGATTCCGAAAGCAAGAAAGAAACAAAATTTCACCCCTTCTATGAAGGTAAGGATCCTTGAATTTCAGTTAGGGAAGAGAGACCTCATCATGAGTTGGGATCCAGGACCCAGTGATAATTATTGTGCCCCAAGCACCTTTGTTGACTCTTGGAGGGACCGGTGTGAGAGGACCAGGCTGTTTGGCAGAGCCAGGTTTGGATGAGCTTGGAGATGAAAGCAACTAGAGTGCCTGAGTGTAGTTGCTGAGCTTCAGAATTGCAAGGCCTTAATTTGACAGGTAACTTGTATTTGAGGAGCCCCTAGGTTAGTGTAGGAGCCACGGCGCAAATGGTTAAGCACTTGGCTACTAACTGAAATGTTGAAGGTTTGAGTCTACACAGAAGTGCCTTGGAAGAAAGGCCTGACACTCTACTTCTGAAAAATGAGCCATTGAAAACCCTATGGAGTGCAATTCTACCCTGACACACATGATGTCATCATGAGTTGGAATGACTCCATGGCAACTGGAAAAACAAGAAACAAACCAAAAAACTAGGCTAATGTATCTTCCATAGTATCTTTTATTCTGCTCTTTTTATCTGGAACCACACCTGAAGTTTCCTGGAATAGTTCTGAATAAATATTCAAGACTATTTCCAGAAAAGATCTGTGTGGGTTTTTTTTTTCTTTTTTTTTTTTTCTGACACAGACATGGGTATAATATTAAGTGTCCATTTTTCTACTCAGATTGTTTAAAAAACTAGGCAAGTGCTGCCACACTAAGGGTAATATTGTGATGGAGTGGTTTGACGGTTACTGTTTATAAGCTCAACTTCTGAATCGGGTGTATTTTTAATCTAACAGCCCTCAGTTTGAATTTCACAGATTGTTCAAACAATTGTCTTGAGGTCTTCTGAAAGTTTTGCAGCAACTTTAGCCAAAAGTGTTCAGGTCTGAATTTCTGAATCCTGCCTGCATCACGACTAGGAGAGCTGGAGTTGAGCACTGACTCAAAGCCTGGTGAAAATTCTCCTTCCTGTAGACTACACACCACTCCTTAAAATTATGAGCGTACATCACCTCCTCCAAGCAGTGTTCCTGATTTAACCCTAGCATTCTCCCCCTCAAGGGTATAACTCACAAAAATGGACCCTAATGCAAAGTCCGTTGTTCCCCGTCCCTACTCCTGTCATCACCACTTACAACAAAAAAAGTTTATTTTGCCATTCATAGGTGCAAACATTATTAATACCTAAAACGTATTTTTTTGAATAAAATAGAAAATGTCCATAAAACATTTGAAATAGTAAATCTCAGAAAAACATGCTAATAGTAAAGATAACGTCCTGTTAGTTCAAATTTTAAAATTGTGTGTAAACCAAATGGTCTTGATCATGATTTTCCTTTAGCAGAATCATCAAGGGTTTTGCAACTTGCTTTTTTTTTCCAGCTGCTTGAACTCACATTTATTGAATGCCTACATGACCCTCACATGACCCTTAGGGGCAAGTCCTATATTATCCTCATTTTACAGACAGAGAAACTGAGACAAAAGTGAGGTTAATTAGCCCAAGATCATAAGCCAGTGCGAGTGGAGGGTAGAATTCAAACCCATAATCTTAGTTGCTCTATTCCATGCCTTTCTGCTGAGTCATGGCAACTCTGTTAAATGTTGTCCTATAAATTTCCTTAACACATTTTAAATTAATTTTAAGGAAAGAAAATTCTGCTGCAGTTAAAGTGACAGGCATTGGCAAAAATAAAAACATGACATTTTACAATAACAATAACCAGAATATTCACAATATCATTATAAAATAACCATTTAAGCTTCTATCTGTTGTCTTTACATTGCTAATTATTCTGATTGGCACTAAATGAATGTCTTTTCACTGTCTATCCATTTTCCCTAATGGACTTCGCATCCAGTGGAACTGATTAGGTTTAAATAAGGAAATACAAACAAATCAATAACTGTCCTCAACTCTTGAAATCTTGGGTTTCAATGGCCAGTTATTTAGTCTATTTTATCTGAGATTAGTATTGCCACTCCTGCTCTTTTTTGGTAGTTGTTAGCTTGATATATTTTTTTCCAACCTTTGACTTTTAATAAATTCACATCTTTGTTTCTAAGGTGTGTCTCTTGTAGACAGCATATTGATGGATACTATTTTCTTATCCATTCTGTCACTCTCCGTCTCTTTGTGGGTGCATTGAGTCCATTTACATTCAGTATAATTATTGATAGATGTGAGTTTGTTGCTGTCATTTTGTAGTGCTTTTTTTTTGTGGTGCTGATGTTGCCTTTGTTCTTACTGTCTTGTGCTGAGTTACTTTTGTTTGTGGATTTTTTTTTTCATTTCTTTTGTTTTCATAGGTTTTGTTTTTGCTGAGACTTTGTTTTTCCTCTTTATTTTTATGAGTATGTTTGTTAACTTTTCTTTGTGGTTACCATGAATTTTACCCTTATCTTTCTAAGTTTGAAGAAGTCTACCATTACTTGGTATCGCCTTGCCTTCCTCTCCATTAGAAGGTTCTGTACCTATGCTGTTTATTCCCTCTTTTATTGTTTTGATGTTGTTGTCATTTACTGATTAACTGCTCTGATTCCCTGTTGTATTTCTTTTGGTTTTGGATAGTCCTTGAGAGTTCATTTCCTAGATTGGTATCTGGCTGGTATGATCCTGCATCCTAGATTCTGCCTGTGAGCTGAAGTTGTTTGTCCTCAGATCAAAGAACTCCCTTTAATAATTCTTGTAAGTTTGGTTTGACTTTTACATATTCCCTTAATTTCTGTTTATCTGGAAATGACCTGATTTCACCATCATGTTTGAACGAGAGTTTTGCAGGATGTATTATTCTTGGCTGGCAATTTTTTTCTTTCAAGATTTTGTGTATGTCATCCCATTGCCTTCTTGCCTGCATGGTTTCTGCCGAATAATCTGAGCTTAGTCTTATTGTTTCTCCTCTGTATGTGACTTCTTGTTTTTCACGAGCTGCTCTCAGGATCTTTGTTTGTCTTTGGTTTTGAGGAGTGTGGTTATGATATGCCTTGGTGATTTTCTTTTAGGGTCCATCCTATATGGGGTTTGTTGAGCTCCTTGGATGGCCAGCTTTTCATGTTTCATGATATTGGGGAAGTTTTCTGTCAGCAGTTCTTCAATGATCCTCTCTGTGTTTTCTGTTTTCTCCCCCTGTTCTGGAACTTCAATCACTTGGAAATTTTTGCTTTTGATTGTATCCCACATAACTCTTAGGGTCTCTTCATTTTTCTTTGTTCTTTTTTCTGAGTTTTCCTGAAACAGAGTTGTATCCAAGTGTTTGTCTTCAATTCCACTGATCCTGTCTTCCACCGTTTCAAATCTGCTTCTCAGCCCTTCTCTAACACCATCTGTTTCTGCAATCTAGTTGTTTATCTTTTGGATTTCTAATTGTTGTCTTTGTATAATTTCTAGTTGTGAATTTATTTTGTCATTTTGTTCCTGCATTATTTTCCTGAATTCTTCCATTTTTTTGTCTGTATTTTCCATGAATTTGTCTATTTTTTCCTCATTTTTGTCTGCTTTTGGCTTCAGCTCTTGGAGAATTCTGAGTATTAGAGATTTGAATTCCCTATCAGGTAGTTCTAGTGCCTTTTCTTCCACTGGAAAGTCATCTGGTGTTTTATTTTGGACGCCTGCTGGAACCATCCTGTCCTGTTTTTGTAAATGTTTTGATACTGTCTGCTGTCTTCGGGGCATTCAGTAGTTATTTTTCTCGTTTCTTGATTGTAGCTTTGTTTGTTTCGTCCCTTTTGTCTGAGCAGGCGGGCTGTGTGTTCTTTGTTGTTTGCTGATCTGTGGGCACAATACTTTTCGCCTCCTTCTCCAATTGGCAGGGTCGGTCACTCAGATATGGTACAGCAGGGCAGGTCTAGCTGAAGAGGAGTTACTGGGATGGGTTGTTTGTGGCACTTACTACAGCCATTGGGGGAGGTCGGTAATCAGTGCAGGGCAGGTTCCGGTAGGCTGTGCCTGTGCTGCTTGGTGGTGTGATGTTAAGCGCATGGTGCAGGTAGGCAGGATGTAGCAGGGAGATTGTTATGTGTGGAGCTAAGATGGAAATGGGAGAGAGGAGAGAGGAACAGGAGCCAAAAACATACAAACAAACAAAAAAGAATGCTAGGGGAGCTTGCCGTTGGAGTGGAGAGATGAGAGACTATGAAATGGAGAAAAATAAAAAGGGGAAGAGAAAGAAAAGAAAAGAATGAATAAATAAAAATCAGAAAGGTTAAAGAACAGCAAAGCTCCCAGGGATCCCACCGGTGCGGCTATGAGGTCTGGGGAAGTTGTTCTCAGGTGTTGCAGTACAGCATGGCTAGAAGGAGTAGAGGTATACAATGCCAGGTATTCAGGGAACAGAAAGAGAAGGAAGATATAGAGAGGTGAGAAACTGAGTAATGAAGAAAGACAAAAAGGGAAAAAGAGGGAAAACAAAACAAAACAAATTAAAAAAAAAAAAAAACAAGAAAAGCCCCCCTGCAAAAAGAAAAAAAACAAAAAAAACAAAAAAACCAACGAGAAAAGAAATGCCCTAAGGAATCCCTCTGCACATTTGTGGAAGCCAAGGGGGTAGTTTCCAAGCCACGCAGCACTGCCTGGCTGGAACGGGCTCCCAACTCAAGAAAAGGAAAAGAAAACAAACAATTCAAAACAAACAAATGAACAAAAGCCCCAGGATCCCACCTGCGCAGCAGCCCAGACTGGGGAGCAGCTCCTCACTCGAATGGAGCTCTGCAGACCCTCAGGAAGAAGCAAAGATGGCGCACGGAGCCAGGTATTTGAGCAAAAGGAGGGGGAGGTGGTGAGAGGTAAGGAAGAAATCAAAAGAAGCGGAAAAAAGCAACACCAGCAGCCAAAAAATGGCACTAAGAGAGCCGGCCAGTTCGGGTGGGTGGAATCCAAGCAGCCGGTGCTTCCCGGACAAGAGATTGTGGCCGCAGGAAGCAGAGGAGGCTGAGTGGGGTGAAGAAGGGTGGGGGGTGGGAAAGCATATATCGCAAATTACTGGTTGTTTTTTCTCCTGCTGGAAGCTCCATGAAGCTGCTTTCTCGTACCCGCTGTTTGCTGGTCGCCAGTAGGGGTCTGCATGAATCTCTCCTCGCTCTCCATTCTCTGTCAGTTTTCTCACTCCATTTGTTGCTTGGCTGAGTTCTTTATCTCTTCATTTGATGTTTTAGGGTTTCAGGATTGTTGTTTTCTCTGTTCAGCTTAGTTTTTCGGATCTTTGCTGTGGAGGGACGGCATGGTGCTTCTGCCTAGAGTGCCATTTTGCCGGAAGTCCCTCTATGGACAGTTATGATATTAATTAGAGGATGAAAAGAATGAATTATTACCCCTTCACCTAAAAAACCACCGAAGACCAGAGAGCTATGTATCTCAACATATCAACAGTCCCAAGTAGGTGTTGAAAAAATATTTTAAGTATCATTGAATTTTGGTAAAATTTCAGCTATAAGGGAGTTTTTAAAATTTGATTTAAAAAAATTGATTCTACTTTCTGTCTTGGTTGTCTAGTCCTGCTATAACAGAAATACAACAAGTGGGTAGCTTGAACGAACAGAAATTTATTTTCTCACAGTTTAGGAGGCTTAAAGTCCGAATATTGGGTGCTGGCTCTAGCGGAAGGCTCACTTTCTCTCTCTGGCTGCTCTGGGGAAAGGTCCTTGTCTCTTCTGTTCTGTTTGTTCGTAGGTTCCTTGGCAATCATGTGTATCTTCCCCTGTGTCTGTGCTTGCTTTCTTGCTTAATCTGCTCTTTTACATCTCAAAAGAGATTGATTTAAAACACACTCTACTGCCTCATTAACATAACAAAGTCATTCCTAAATTGCTGAATTTAATCTCCTTAAACAGGCCTTTCTTCACCCTTTCTAAAATAACTGACTTCAAATTCTATTATTTGCATGTTGGTTTACCTTTTTATTGTCTGTCTCACCCTCTAGAACTGCACTGCCCAATACAGTAACTACTGGCTATATGAGGCTATGGGGCACTTGACACTCTGGCTAGTCCAAACTGAGATGTGTTGTAAGTGTACACTACACACCAGATTGCAAAGACTCAGTGTTAAAAGTGAATGTAAAAATCCCACTCAGAATTTTTTATAATTGGGTATTTTATAGTATGTCAATTAATACTTCGGTAACAGTGGTAGACTTTTCACCTTCCATGCAGGATACCCAGTTTCTCTTCCTAGCCAACGCACCTCATGCACAGCCACCACCCATATGTCCGTGGAGGCTTGTGTGTTGCTATGATGTTGAATAGGTTTCAGTGGAGCGTCCAGACTAAGATGGACTAGGAAGAAAGGATTGGCAGTCTACTGAAAATCAGCCAGTGAAAACCCTATGTATCTTAATGGTCTGATCCACAACCAATCATGGGAGTGGTGCAGGACTAGGCAGCATTTTGATCCTTTATGCATGGGGTCACCATGAGTCAGGGGCTGACTAAACAGCAGCCAACAACAAAGTTGTAAAAATATTTTTTATATTGATTGCATGTTAAAATAGGATTCTGAATATATTGTGCTAAATAAAATATATTATACAAATTAATTTTATCTGTTCGTTTTTTACTTTTTTAGTGTGGCTACTAGAAAATTTAAAGTGACACACAGGGTTTACAATTTATTTCTATTGGACAGCGCTGCTCTGAAATGGAAGCTCCAGAACAGCAGAGATATTCTTGGTCTGACTCAATGTTGGATCCCCAGCACCTAGGACAGTGCCTGACACAGATAAGCCCTTGCTATGTGCTTGTGGGAAACCCTGGTGGAATAGTGGTTAAGAGCTGCGGCTGCTAACCGAAAAGTCAGCAGTTTGAATCCACCAGGCCCTCTTTGGAAACCCTATGGGGCAGTTCTACTCTGTCCTGTATGGTCACTATGAGTCGGAATCGAGTTGAGGGCAACAGGTTTGGTTTTGGTTTATGTGCTTGTGAAATAAAAACCAGGAGAGTGCTTATTCATTTATTCCCTCTGTAAGTACTTACTGAGTGCCTGCTCTTAGACCTTGTTCTAGGTGCTCAGGATACAGTGGGAAACATAACAGACAAAACATTCTCATGCACCTACTCATTGGGGTTCTTTGTGGGAAGACCAGATGTTGCAGTTAAATACTGAGAATAATAATGGCCAGACCTCAATTTCCTTATCTGTAAAGAGTTGATACTAAACTATACCAGTGGTTCTCACCCGTGTTTGGACATTAGAATCACTCAGGAGATGTTAAAACTCTTGATGCCCAGGCTGCATTGCAGACCACTAAAATCAGAATTGATGGTTCTGAGGGTCATGGGCATTTTTTTAAAAAGTTCTTTAAAAAAAAAAAAAAAGACACCCATTTAGGTATTAGCTGTGAGACCTTGGTTAACTTATTCAGTCTCTCTGCTTGCATGCTGTGAAACTGGAATAATGGTACCTACATTCCTTGACTGTGGTGGGAATAAACGAGATAAGAGAACATGAGCTCTCTGGCTGGCAGATGCTGGAAATTCAATAAATATTGGTTGTTTTTGCCTTTCCTTCTTCTCTCCATTTAATAGAAAGGGGTTTCCTGTAGGAGACAAGCTTTTAAGTGCATCTCACACAGAAGATGGTCTCTGGAGATCATTTATTCTGTCTTGTTTCTGTGTCTCATCAATAACCTATCCCCCCTCCCCCTCTGCCCACACACAGAATAATCTGACCATTTGGTATTACAAAGGAATTGAATTCGCAGCCAATTATAACTGAGGAGAGAACCCAAAGGCAGAGAGATTCCAGTGGCCAATTTTGTCTAGGCTTTTAGTGTGGTACACTTTTATGGTAATGAATTAACCTTTTAAATGCAAATGTAGCCTCAGACTGGAAAGAACTTGCAAGGATCACAGAATTAAAACACTAAACTGTTTAAAATGTAACCACTAACAGCCAAGCTAGAATTGGTGGTTCAGTGAAAGATAGGCACAGAATACCATATAAAAAGATGGATTTGGTGCAGTGTCGGGAGGTCTTTTTAAACTGAGGGTATGCAATTTTATTATGAAATCAGGTAGCACACCTTTCCCTTCTCACGGTAGATAGGCTTTGTTTGGGTCCTGAAGGAGAACACTTAGATATGTTTTTCCATTCTCTCCTAGGGCCCCACTCTTCCTCCTGAGATCTGCATGGTAAGTACAGGTTTCTTTGTCTGCATTCCCACTGGTGCTCTCAATTTGGAGAGAGGGAAGAACAAAGACTTGACATGTGTCTTCAATCATTAGAAGCAAGCAGGCTAGGGGGAGTGTCTCTGAGGACTAGAATTAATGGCAGAGTGGCTAGATACTTTCGATAAAAGCTTCCTAAGGGCATGAAAAATAGAATCTATCTGTTTGGCATTGGAAGTGGAAATGAGGAGATGTTAGTAATGCAAACCCGTATGATAATGTATTCAGCTTTTTACATTTGCTCCTTTCAACAGTGTTGAGGTAGTTATCATCCCCATTTTGCAGAGGTGGAAACTGAGATTCAAACAGATTAAACAAGTTACCCAAAGTCATTCTGCTAATAAATGCTGAAATCAAGATTCAGATTTCATTCTGTGATTCATTAATCCTTTAAAAAATTTTTATTACTAAATGCTGAGTCTACAAAAATAATATTTAAGGAATATGTGTAAGATATTAAGAATATAATACAATGAATACCTTCGTGTGTACCCAACACACAGTTTAAGAAATAAATCCTCTCTGTGTCCTTCTCCCTTCTCATTGTGTCTCATCTTGTTCATCGTCCCCTCTGAGGTAACCAACCTCCTGAGTTTCACATCTATTATTTCCTTGCTTTTTGCTATATGTTTCTGAACTATGTATTGTTTAATTTTATATGTTTTGTTATATGCAAAATTAAACATATATGAAATCATTATTAAGTGTTCTTCTGTAACTTGCTTTTTTTATTCAGTATGGTATTCCTAAACTAGCATGCACTGGTTCAGCATTCAGCTGACTTCCAGTTGGATGGATCAGGCCTACATTCTGATTGATCAGTGCCAGTGTCATTAGTCTTTAATATTGTGAATATCACCTCTGCCCACCAATCCCCATTTCTACCATATCCCACTGTATAGGTGTGTCCTGCACTGTTGATGTATTTTAAAGTGGATGGACATTTAGTTTTCTCCTGTGTTTTTGCTTTTAAAAATGGTGCTGCTAAAAATAAAATAAAAACGGTGTTGCTATAAACACCTTTATGCATGTCTCCTAAAGCATATATGCAGGAGTTTGTAGGCTATGCACCTGCAAGGGGAAATGCTGGATCACAGCATACGTGAATGTTTACTTTTACTAGATAATGACAAATTGTTTTCCAAAAAGTTTGTATCAACGTACTTTTCCACCAGCTGTATGTACAAGTTCCAGTTGTTCCATATCCTTTCATCATTTGATATTGTGTGACTTCCTATTTTGCCAATTTAGTAGGTGTGGTAACAATATTTTATTGTATTTTAATTTGCATTTGGATGATCACTAATGAAATTGAGCCTCTTTTTATGTGTTTATTGGCCATTTGTGTTTCCTCTTTGAAATGCCTGGTCCTGATTTTTCGCTTTTATTTGCAATATTTTTCTTTTTTTTTTCTTACTGATGTAGAATATTTCACATAATCTGTCTCCTAATCCCTTGTCAGTTGTGTGTGTAGCAAATACCTTCTCCTAGGTGTTGGTTACTCTTTATGGTGTCTTTAGATGAATGTAAGTTCTTACTGAAAGTAGATATGTTTATGGTATGCACTTTTTATCTTGTTAAAGAAATAATTCCCTACTCTGAAATCATAAAGATACAGTTTTTGTCTTCTAAAAGTTTCATAATTTTGCCTTTCATCACTTCTGAAAAATTCTCCCAGCTGTTTGTCTTTATGTCTGCCATATTCTCTTTCCTTCTGAAACTCTAATTGGATGTATGTTGGACCTTCTCATTGTATCTTCCATGTCTCTAATCTCTGACCATATTGCCCATCTCTTTGTCTCTCTCTGTGCTTCTTGATGGATAATTTCTTCAAATTTATATTTTCTAATTCATGGATTCTCCCACTGGCTATGTTTAAAACATTATTAAGCCAATTAGTTAATTAAAAATTCCGGTTATTTTTTTATTTTCAAATGTTCTAATTTTCTTATTTTCAAAGCTGGTCATTTGTGCAGTAGCTTACATTTTACTCATATTTTTAGTCTTGTTTGTTTATTTAAGCATATTAGGCATAGTTATTTTATAATTTGTACCTGATAATCTAATATGTGGAATATTTTTGGATCTGATTCTGTTGTGTATACTTTCTGCTAGTTCTCACTCAGAGTGCCTTGTTTCTTCCGTGTATTTTGTAATTATTTTGCTTGTTTACTATGAGGTTACTAGATTTGTTTTGTAGAAGAGGAAACAGCCTGAGAAAGGGTAAATGACTTGCCAAGTTCACACAGCTAGCAAGTAACAGAGCAGGAATTCCAACCAAAGTCTGTCTGACTACAAAGTCCATGTACTTTTCTCTGTTCTGTGATGCCTTAAATACTTTTGAGTGATGAATTCTTTCATAAATCATTCCACAAGTGATTACTGAGAGCTAATTTTGGGCCAAGCATTGTCCTTGGTGCTGGGGATACAATAATAAACAATGTATATCTCCTTTTTATGAAAAATGCAGTCTCATAGGGGTCATAAACATGTAATTAGACAAGTGACAATAAAGCATGGTAAATGCACTCACTGAGGTAGAAACAAAACTCTCTGGAAGCCTAGAGAAAATTTTCTTCCTCCACTGACTAATGCACAGGGGGCTACTTCATGCTTCACTGAAGTACCAGTCAGCTAAAGTACCATTGCATGGCATAGTTACAGGGCCTGCTATTCCCATTCTCTTCTAAGTAAATGGTGCCTCCTGGAGTTGTGCAAGGAGACTGCCTGTTGGGCTGGAGGGAGGGTGTTTCAAGCATAAAGAATAACATATGCTAAGGCATTAGATTACATTATGGAAGAGCAACTAGACTAGTGTTTGGACAAACCACTGGAAACCATAGCCTAGCTAAGTTGACACATAAAATTAATCAATGAGAATAGAGATTTATAAATAATGGAACCCTCCTACTTGATGCATAAATTTACTTTTTATTATAGGGAATTTGGTGTCTAATTTATAGAATAAATACTTGCTTTCTACATGTTTCTAACTATTGTCAGCTGTATTCAGGCACCATCAGAATAAAATCATGATCCTCTCTGGAGGGAGAGTGCTTCATAATCCCTTCCCATTCAGTTTCGTGGCAGAACACAGAGGTCAGAGATCATCAGGTGGCATCACGATTTAGTAGAAAGGTAATTAGATTTAGTAAAAAGGCTTAGATTCCAGACTCAGGTTTGCTACTATTAGCTGTGTTATCTTGGACAAGTCACTTGGGCAACCTTATTATCTTCCCTTTCTCCATCTGTAAAATGAGGGCATCATACTACAGATTCCCTAAGGTCACTTCCAGCATCATTATTTTCCAAGATTCATTTGACAGAGGTGCAGAAGGAAAGTGTCTCTGCCAAGGCCATGTACTAAGTGCTTTTAGAAAATGACTCAAAGTGTCTGGGCTTTCAGGCTTGTGCTCTTGCCTTTCCCTCAGGCCCTATGGTTGGCCAGGGTCTCCTTCCTCCACCTCTCAGGGCAGCAGAGCCTCGTGGGCAGGACTGAGGGGGAAGACACTACAATAGTGAGATGAAAACCTGGTCCTCCCAAGTGGCTGGCCAACTTTCACTCTGCTAATGGGTCTCCAGAGTCCAGTCTTGGCTGTGAGTGAAATCAGGAGGCAGCTCCTCCCTGTCTAGGAAGCCTGGGCTTCCTTATGCACAGCAGAGAGGCTTTGTATGCAGGCTGTCTGCTAGAAGTGGCAGGAGGCGATGCCGTTGTTTCACTAAGGTCTGTGGCAGCAATAGTAGCTTAATACCTTAGCTGGGGATGTGAGGAGCCCAGCTACCTCCCTCTATCTCCCTGCTCTCTGCTGGGCCTAACCTGTTGTGTTCTGTAGAGTCTCCCCAAATATTTCTCCTCTTTCTCTTTGCTGCACCCCCTCCCTGCATTAATGCATTTGTTTTGAACTCTTGGTCTCTCTGATCTCTGGGAAGGAATTATGGAGCCTGCAAGAAGGAAGCTGTGATTCGATATCACAGAACTTGAGATTCATATGCTCATTCAACTCCAGCCAGGCACTCGGGGATTTTTTTGTTTTAAACAGGGAGGAGGAAGAGACAAGGAGCAGCCAGCTGAGAAAATAGAACGGTAGCCTGTGAAGTATGATTGAGGTGGGGCCATTTGGTGGAGGTGTGCCTTTTTGAGGAGGCTGGGGTGCTGGGAGGCAGAGGACTAGGGTGGCTCTGATGACTGCTGGGAGCCTAGTTGCTTTTTCCTCAGCACTTTACAGATGAGAAGAACATCAAGGTCTCTGTCCAAGGTAATAAGATGAAGTAGTGCCTCTCGGGGTTCTCCTCTAACTAGCCCTAAATAAGGACCAGGACTATTATCCTTTAGTTATCAGAGTGAGGGAGCAGGAAATAGACTCTCCTGTGACCCGTGGGCAAATGGTACTGAACTTTTTACCCAAGGTGAAGAAGGAGCAGGTGCCTGTTGGGGGTGCGGGCCTGGCACGGCGAGAAGGCATAAGAGGGAAGGGGAAGGCAGGGGAGGGGACACTGATCTAGGATACAAGTTTGGAGATTTCACCCTTCTGTATACCTTGTTCTTCCTGACATGGAGGTGACATGGTCGGGTTGGCATGATTCATAATTGGAATGGGCTCCTACTTGATTGAGGATCTTATTTTTTTGTCTAGTTCCCCAGCACCTGAAAGTCTTCCATGATTAGAGATTAATCTATTTGGGACAAAGTGTTTCCTATTCCAGGCATTTTGCTCACAAATGCAATACCTTTGAGAGGGAGGTAGGGGCAGAGGGGATTCTCTTGTGTGAATTAACTGATTAGGAGGCTTGCCTTCCAAAGGGAAGTGCTGGGGAACAGGAGAGCACTGGTCCCTGGTGGGAGTGGAAGCCACTAGGAGTGGGAATGATGCTATATTGGGGAAAGGGTAGACTAGCAACTGGAGGGGAATGCTTAAGTCAAAGCTCAACTGTGTCACAGTGTGACCTAGAAGTGTGACCTAGAATTGTGCAAACCTTTCAGGATAAGTACTATGGTTTCCTGTTCCCTCTCCTTCCCCCTCCTGCTTCCCCTTCCTTGTGTTTTTGTTCTTTCCTCTCTTTCATTAGCAACAATTTCTTAAGTGTCTGCTCTATGTGAGATATCGTTTAGGCCTTGGGATTCTAAGATAAGAACCAAGTCTTTTATTAAAGAGTCTTGTAGTCCAGCAGCAGAAGACAGGTGTAAAACAGCTTTATGCAACAATTGTTTGCAAGTGCTATGATAGGAGCAGGTACAAAGTATGGGGTAGTGGGAGGGTTACAAGTGCAAGAGGGAGTGGTCACAGAGGCTAATGGAGAAAGTGGCACCTTGTCCATGAATCGAATGTGGATAAATTCACGATATGAATGGCAGAGGTTTAGGGTGGAGGAAGTAGTAGTGGGGTGGAGAATAGAACGTTCCAAGAAACAGAGCAGGGGCAAAAGTGCGGAGATGTGAAGCAGCGTGATATTTGAAAACTGCAAGGTGTTTACAATCTCTGGGGCAGAACCATGACGAGGGATGAGGCTGGGGAAGGGAGTGTTTGTGTGCCAGGACTTCTACACCCTAGGAAGACACTGAGGAGTTTTAAGCAAATGTAGTAACATGATCAGATGTGCATATTTAAGTTGTAAGCCCACTTAGCAGAGTAGAATGGATTGGGGGAGGGGTGAGATAACTCTTAGGAGACCATTGCAACAGGTATCTGAACTAGGTGTATGGTAGGCAAGGAGTCCCGCAGGGCTATCTTCATTTTCACAAAATGGTGTTACTCAGGGTGAGAAATCATAAGTGGCAATTTTCAAGTTTGGAAAAACATTCTCACTCTCACTACTGACAGGGTTGTGCTTAGCACAGTCAGCTTGTGTTGGCTAATTAGGATTTGCAGTTGAGGCACTTCCCTGGTATAGCTCCCCCAGCAAGGAAGATGGCACTTAATGAAGACCCCCACCCCATCTCCAGACACTCTGCAAATCCAAGGTTGGCTCTGGATGTGGTCCCAGTCCAGTCCAGGCTCTTGTGGTAGGCCTTGTGGGGACCCCCAGATGAAGCAGCCAGAGGGCCTGCTCTTGAGGACCCAGTGCTAGCGCATCATGGACACCTAGTGTTTGTTGCCATAGAATTTTGTGGGGGCAGATAAAAGGAATTCATAAATTATTAGGGTGGATATATAAACATCAATGGTATAAAGGAAATAAAAATTCAGAGGTTGGTGAGATTCATTCTAAAGGAGAAGAGTGCATTAGATTGTGCCTCCTAAATCTGGTTACACAGAAATTACTTGGAACTTTAAAAAATACAGATTTCTGGACTCCATCACTAGGGGTCTGGGATCGGATCTGAGATCTTGCATTTTCAAAGCTTCAGGCAAGTTTGGAAACTCCTAGACATGTGCCTGTCCGTGCTTAGCACACTGCCTGCCACATAGATGTGCTTAATTATGTTATGAGTGGCTCTCCAAGGTCCATCCCTCCTCTGTGATTCCATATGTCCTCCTGGCTTGGGGAGGCTAGAGGGATATATTTCTGGAAGAATCCTAGAGGCAGGAATAAGAGCCAGATCCCAGGAACCAGTAACTGAAGCAGTTTGGCACCTTGGCAGCCATTTTGCATAAATGCCAAGTGTGTGTCCGGGAAACAACGGGGAGCTGATTTCAGCTTTCTCACCTTTCTCCTAATCAGCTTTTAAACTAAACTCTGCCCCTATTTGAGAAAGGTGAGCTGGCTTTTGCAGAGCAGTGAGATGGAATTTGCCATTTTTGGCTGAGGAAACAAAAGAGGTGTGAGAACCCAAGAGCCACGCCCAGTGAACACTAACCAGCCAGCTCAGAAGACCGAGGGCCAGGAGAGGCTGAGGAGGGGCCCAGGCTCAGGACTTAAGACTCAAGGCTCTGATCACCTGGCTTTGTCCCAGTGCCTGCTAAAGCAGTGTCGCCTAGTGATGGCACACACAGCCAGAGCCCCCCAGGGAAACCCCTAGATTCAAATGTGGGCCTAAGTGTAAGACAATCTTCGTTTTTTAATAATTTTATTTTTGTTGTTGAAAGTATACACAGCAAAACATATACCAATTCAACAATTTCTGCATATACAATTCAGCGACACTGATTACATTCTTCAAGTTGTGCAACCATTCTCACTCTCCTTTTACGAGTTGTTCTTCCCCCATTAACATAAACTCTCAGCCCCCTAAGGTTCCTATCTTATTTTTTGAGTTGCTGCTGTCACTTTGATCCCATATAGCTAGTTCTTAAAAGAGCATAACTCTCAAGGCAGACATTTTTTACTAGTTAAGCTAAACTAGTGTTTGGTTTTAAGAAGACTTCAGGGGATATTTTTGGTTTAGTTTTAAAGATTATCTTGGACAATAGTTTCAGGGTTTCATCCAGCCCCCTTGGCTCCAGAAAGTCTGGAGTCCATGAAAATTTGAAAGTCTGCTCTCCATTTTCCTCCTTTTAATCAGGATTCTTTTATAAAATCTTTGATCAGAATATTCCAGTAACGGTAGCTGGGTATCATCCAGCTGGTCTCATGGCAAAGGAGGCAGTTGTTCATGGAGGCAATTAGCCGTACATTCCATATCCTCCTCTTATTCCTGGCTCTCCTTATTCTTTTGTTGCTCCAGGCAAATAGAGACCAATTGTTATGCCTTGGATGGCTGCTTGCAAGCTTTTAAGACCCAAGGCACTATGCAGTGAATGAGGAGGTAGAACAGAATTACTAAACTAGTTTCTAGGCCAATTAACTGAAATGTCCCGTGAAAAAAAATGACCTAAACCTCCAAACCAAGAAACCAAATCCCATGAGGTTTTTGGTTGTACACAAGCAGCCTCAGCAACTGCTCCTTTTTTTGGGGTGGGGGGAAAGGGGTTCATTTTTGTTGTTGTAAAGATATCTATCATACAACTTTTGCCAATTCAACTTTTTACAGGTATACAACTTCTTGACAGTAATTACAATAATCAGCGTGCAACCCTACCCTTAATCAATGTAATTTTTCCATCATCATTAACCCCCCCTTTCCTCGTCTCTCCTGCCCCGGTAAGCACTAAAAACTCTATGCATTTGTCTTTTTCTATAAGTGAGGTCATAACAACAACATTTGTCTTTCTGTGACTGACTTATTTCACTCAGCATAATGTCTTCAAGCTCCATCCATATTGTAGCATGTATCAAGACTTTGTTTCTTCTACTGGCTGAGTGGAATTCTATTGTATATATGTACTACATTTTGTTTATTCATTCATCTGTTGATGGACATTTAGGTTGTTTCCACCTTTTGACTATTGGGAATAGTGCTGCAGTGAACACTGGTGTACAAATCTGTTTGAGTCTCTGCATTCCAGTCTTTTGGGTGTATACCTAGGAGTGGAATTGCAGCGTCATATGTTTGTTCTAATTTTAGTGGGTTTTTTCTTTTTTTTTTACTTATTTAAAAATTTTTTTTTTTTTTATTGTACTTTAGGTGAAGGTTTACAGAACAAATAGTTTCTCATTAAACAGTCAGTACATATATTGTTTTATGACACTGGTTAACAACCCCAGAACGTGTCAACCCTCTACCTTTTCGACTGTTTTTTTTCTTTTTTGTTTTTTTTTTTTTTTTTGGTGAAAATATACATAGCCAAAGATAACACCATTTCAAAAATTTCTACACGCACAGTTCAGTGACATCAATTTACGTTCTTCCAGTTGTGCTCCTATTCTCACTTTAGATGAAGGTTTATGGAACAAAATAGTTTCTCATTAAACAGTACACATGTTGCCCTATGACAGTGGTTAACAACCCCACTACATGTCAACACTGTCCTTACTCAACCTTGGGTTCCCTATCACCAGCTTTCCTGTCCCCTTCTGCCTTCCAGTCCTTGTCCCTGGACTGCTGTGCCTCATTAGTCCCATTTTGTTTTATGAGGCTGTCCAATCCCCAGCTGAATGGTAAACCTCGGAAGTGACTTCACCAATGAGCTAAAAGGGTGTCTGGGGGCCATACTCTTGGGGTTTCTCCAGTATCTTTCAGGCCAGTAAATCTGGACGTTTTTGTGTGTGTGTTAGAATTTTGTTCTACATCCTTCCCCAGCCCTGTCCAGCACCCTCTGTTGTGATCCCAGTCAGAGCAGTCAGTGGTGGAAGCCAGGCACCATCCAGCAGTACTGGACTCAGTCTAGTGGAGGCTTTGGTAGCTGTGGTCCATTAGTCCTTTGGACTAATCTTTTCCTTGTATCCTGTTCTCTTCATTCTCCCTTGCTCCTGAAGAGGTGAGACCAGTGGAGTATCTTAGATGGCTGCTCACAGTCTTTTAAGACCCTAGACTGTACTCACCAAGGTAGAATGTAGAACATTGTCTTTATAAACTGTGTTATGCCAGTTGAGCTAGGTGTTCCCTGAGACCGTGATCCCCACAGCCCTCCGCCCAGCAATTCAGTCCCTCAGGGAGTTTGGATGTGTCTATGGAGCTTCCATGACCTTTCCTTGTACAAGTTGTGCTGGTTTCCCCAGTATTGTGTACTGTCTCACACTTCACCAATGATACCACTTACCTATTGCCTATTTGGTATTTCCACCCCCCCACCCCCATCCCTGCCATCCCTGGTAACCAACAAAGATTGTTACTTTTTGTATGTAGACTTTTTCATGAGTTTTTACAATAGAGATCTCATACAGTATTTGTCCTTTTGTGATTGACTTATTTCGTTCAGCATAATGTATTCCAGTTTCATCTATGTTATGAGATACTTCACAGATTCATCATTGTTCTTTATCGTTGCATAGTACTCCATTGTGTGTATGTACCATAGTTTGTTTATCCATTCATATGTTGATGGGCATCTAGATTGTTTCCATTTTTTGCTATTGTGAACAATGCTGCCATGAACATGGGTGTGCATATGTCTATCCAAGTGACGACTCTTATTTCTCTAGGATATATTCCTAGGAGTTGGAATGCTGGATCGTATGGTATGTCTATTTCTAGCTTTCTAAGGTAGTCCCATATCATTTTCCAAAATGGTTGTATCATTTTGCATTCCCACCAGCAGTGCATAAGAGTTCCCATCTCCCCGCAGCCCCTCCAACATTTGTTATTTCCAGTGTTTTTGATTTGTGCCAGTAATGCTGGGGTGCGATGGTATCTCATTGTGGCTTTAATTTGCATTTCTCTAATGGCTAGTGATCACGAGCATTTCCTCATGTGTCTGTTGGCCGCTTGAATGTCTTTTTTGGTGAAGTGTCTGTTCATTTCCTTGCCCATTTTTTAATAGGATTACTTGTCTTTTTGTTGTAGAGGTGTTGGATTTTCTTGTAGATTATGGAGATTAGACCTTTGTCTGACTTGTACTGTCCAAAAAATTTTTTCCTAGTCTGTAGGTTCTCTCTTTTTTTTTTTTTTTTTGATGCATTATACCTTTTCTTTTTTATTGTAATTTTTATTGCATATCTTTAAAATTTTTTTTTTTTAACATATTTTATTGTACTTCAGGTAAAGGCTTACAGAACAAACAGTTTCTCATGTAACAGTAGTACACATGCTGTTTTATGACTTTGGTTAACAACCCCACAACATTTTAACCCTCTGAATTCTCAGCTTTTTTTTTTTTTTTTTTTTTTTGGTGAAAATACACATAGCCAAAGATACACCATTTCTAAACTTTTTACGTACACATTTAAGTGACATTGACTATGCTCTTCCAATTGTGCTGCCGTTCTCACCCAAGATGAAGGCTTACAGGACAAAATAGCCTCCCATTTAACAGTTACTACAAATGTTGCCCTATAACAGTAGTTAACAATCTCACAACACATCAACAGTATCCTTACTCAACTTGTGTTCCTTATCATCAGCTCCCTACTCCCCCTCTGCCTTCTGGGCCTTGTCACTGGACTCCTGTACCTCGTTAGTCTCATTTAGTTTTACTGGGCTGTCCACTCCCAGGCTGAACAGTGAACCTCGAAGGTAACTTCACCTCTGAGCTGAAAGGGTGTCTGGGGGCCATACTCTTGAGGTTTCTCCAGTCTCCTTTAGGCCAATAAATACGGTCTTTTTTTTTTTTTGTGAGTTAGGATTATGCTCTACATCTTTCTCCAGCTCTGTCCAGAACCCTCTGTTGTGATCCTGGTCAGAGCAGTCAGCGGTGGTAGCCGGGCACCATCTAGCTGTACTGGACTCAGTCCAGTGGAGGTCTTGGTAGCTGTGGACAATTAGTCCTTTGGACTAATCTTTTCGTTGTATCCTGTTCTCTTCATTCTCCCTTGCTCCCGAAGGGATGAGACCAGTGTAGTATCTTAGATGGCCGCTCACAGGCTTTTAAGACCCCAGACACTACTCACCAAGGTAGAATGTAGAGCATTATCTTTATAAGTAGTGTCATGCCAATTGAGCTAGGTGTTCCCCGAGACCATGGTCCCCAGAGCCCTCCGTCCAACAACTCAGTCCCTCGGGGAGTTTGGATGTGTCCATGGGGCCTCCATGACCTTTCCTTGTGCAGGTTGTGTTGGTTTCCCTTGTACTGTGTACTGTCTCACCTCTCACCCAAGATACCACTTATCTATTACCTATTTAGTATTCCCCCACCCCCTCCCCTCCCATCCCTGGTAACCAACAAGGATTGTTACATTTTGCATGTGAATTTTTTCATGGGTTTTTACAATAGAGGTCTCATACAATATTTGTCCTTTTGTGATTGACTTATTTCACTCAGCATAATGTCCTCCAGTTTCATCCATGTTATGAGATGGTTCACAGATTCATTGTTGTTCTTTCTCGTTGCATAGTACTCCATTGTGTGTATGTACCATAGTTTGTTTATCCATTCATCTGTTGATGGACACCTACGTTGTTTCCATCATTTTGCTATTGTGAACAATGCTGCCATGAACATAGGTGTGCATATGTCTATTCAAGTGACAACTCTTATATCTCTAGGATATATTCCTAGGAGTGGGATTGCTGGATCGAATGGTATATCTATTTCTAGCTTTCTGAGGAAGCGCCATATCATTTTCCAAAATGGTTGTATCATTTTGCATTCCCACCAGCAGTGCATAAGAGTTCCCATCTCCCCGCAGCCCCTCCAACATTTGTTATTTCCAGTATTTTTGATTCGTGCCAGTAATGCTGGGGTGCGATGGTATCTCATTGTGGTTTTAATTTGCATTTCTCTAATGGCTAGTGATCGGGAGCATTTCCTCATGTGTCTGCTGGCCATTTGAATGTCTTCTTTGGTGAAGTGTCTGTTCATTTCCTTTGCCCATTTTTTTGATAGGATTGTTTGTCTTTTTGTTGTAGAGGTGTTGGATTTTCTTGTAGATTATACAGATTAGATCTTTGTCTGACTTGTACTGTCCAAAAATTTTTTCCCAGTCTGTAGGTTCTCTTTTGACTCTTTTGGTGAAGTCTTTTGAAGAGCATAGGTGTTTGATTTTTAGAAGATCCCAGTTATCTAGTTTATCTGTTGGGTTTTGTGTGTTGATGTTTATGGTTTGTATCCTGTTAATGCCATGTATTAAGGCCTGAAGTGTTGGTCCTATTTTTTCTTCTATGAACTTTATAGTTTTAGGCTTTATATTCAGGTCTTTGATCCATTTTGAAGTAGTTTTTGTATATGGTGTGAGGTATGGGTCCTGTTTCATTTTTCTGCAGATGGATATCCAGTTTTGCCAGCACCATTTGTTAAAAAGACTGTCTTTTCCCCATTTGATGGACTTTGGGCCCTTGTCGAAAATCAGATGACTGTAGGTGGATGGATTTACATCTGGGTTCTCAATTCTGTTCCATTGGTCAATGTCTCTGTTGTTGTACCAGTACCAGGCTGTTTTGACTACTGTAGCTGTATAGTAGGTTCTGAAGTCAGGTAGTGTGAGTCCTCCAACTTTATTCTTCTTCTTCAGTAGTGCTTTACTTATTCGGGGCTTCTTCCCTTTCCATATAAAGTTAATAATTAGTTTTTCCATCTCTTTGAAGAATGTTGTTGGTATTTGGATCGGGATTGCATTGTATTTGTAAATTGCTTTAGGTAGAATTGCCATTTTCACAATGTTGAGTCTGCCTATCCATGAACATGGTATGTTTTTCCATTTATGTAGATCCCTTTGGGTTTCATGCAGCAGTGTTTTGTAGTTTTCTTTGTATAGGTCTTTTACATTCCTGGTCAGATTTATTCGTAAGTATTTTATCTTTTTAGGGGCTATTGAAAATGGTATTGATTTCCTGATCTCCTTTTCATCGTTCTCTTTACTGGTGTATAGGAATCCAACTGATTTTTGAATGTTTATCTTGTATCCTGCTACTCTGCTGAATCTTTCTATTAGCTCCAGTAGATTTCTCGTGGAGTCTTTAGGGTTTTCTATGTATAGTATCATATCATCTGCAAACAGGGACAGTTTAACTTCTTCATTACCAATTTGGATGCCCTTTATTTCTTTCTCTTGCGTTATTGCTCTAGCTAGAACTTGCAGCACAATGTTAAATAGGAGTGGTGATAAAGGGCATCCTTGTCTTGTTCCTGTTTTCAAGGGGAATGTTTTCAGCCTCTCTCTATTAAGAATGATGTTGGCCATTGGTTTTGCATAGATGCCCTTTATTAAGTTGAGAAATGTCCCTTCTATACCTATTTTATTGAGAGTTTTCATCAGGAATGGGTGTTGGACTTTGTCAAATGCCTTTTCTGCATCAATTGAGATGATCCTGTGACTCTTTTCTTTCCTTTTACTTATGTGGTGGATTACGTTGATTGTCTTTCTAATGTTGAACCATGCTTGCATACCTGGTATGAATCTGACTTGGTCGTGGTGTATTATTTTTTGATATGGTACTGAATTCTATCGGCTAGAATTTTGTTAAGATTTTTTTCATCTATATTCATGAGAGATATTGGCCTGTAATTTTCTTTTTTTATGCCGTCTTTGCCTGGTTTTGGTATCAGCATTATGCTGGTTTCATAAAATGAATTTGGAAGTGTTGCTTCCTTTTCTATGCTCTGAAATAGCTTGAGTAGTACTGGTAAATGTGTTGTAGAATTCTCCAGTGAAGCCATCTGAGCCAGGGTTTTTTTTGATTGGGAGGTTTTTTGTATTACCTTTTCAATCTCTTCTCTTGTTATGGGTCTGTTCAGATTTTCAACATCCTTTGTTGTAGTTTGGGTAGGTAGTGTGTTTCTAGAAATTTATCCATTTCCTCTAGGTTTTCAAATTTGTTGGAGTACAGTTTTTCATAATATTCTATTATAATCTTTTTTATTTCAGTTGGGTCTGTTGTAATGTCCCCCATTTCATGTCTTATTTGGGTTATTTGTGTCCTCTGCTGTTTTTCTTTTGTCAGTCTGGCCAGTGGTTTGTCGATTTTGATGATTCTTTCAAAGAACCAACTTTTGGTTTTGTTGATTCTTTCTACTGTTTTTCTGTTCTCTATTTCATTTATTTCTGCTCTGATCTTTACTATCTCCTTTCTTCCGGTGGTTGTAGGCTTTTTTTGCTGTTCTCTTTCTATTTTTTTGAGTTCTGTAGTTAATGTTTTGATGTTGTCCCTTTCTTCTTTTTTGATATGTGCATCTATTGCTATAAATTGTCCTCTGAGGACTGCCTTTGCAGTGTCCCAAAGGTTTTGGTATGATGTGTTTTCATTTTCATTTGATTCTAGGAATTTTTTAATTCCATCTCTGATTTCTTCTATTACCCATTGGTGTGTAAGCAGAGTATTATTCAGTTTCCATGTGTTTGATTTTTTTTCCTTGCTCTTTCTAGTGTTAATTTCTACCTTGATGGCATTGTGGTCTGAGAAGATACTGTGAATTGTCTCAACGTTTTGGATCTTGTTGAGGATTGCTCTGTGGCCTAAGATGTGGTCTATTCTGGAGAACGTTCCATGTGCATTGGAAAAGAATGTGTACTTTGCAGCGGTTGGATGGAGTGTTCTATATATGTCTATGAGGTCCAGTTGGCTGATTGTGTCCTTTAGGTCTTCTGTATCTTTGCTGAGTTTCTTTTTAGTTGTTCTGTCCTTTACTGAGAGTGGTGTGTTGAAGTCTCCTACTATTGTTGTGGAACTGTCCATTTCTCTTTTCAGTGTTGTTAGAGTTTGTTTTATGTATTTTGGAGCCCTGTCATTGGGTGCATAGATGTTTATTATGGTTATGTCTTCTTGATGGATCGTCCCCTTAATCATTATATAGTGTCCTTCTTTGTCTTTTATGGTAGATTTTGTTTTAAAGTCTATTTTATCTGAGATTAGAAGTGCCACTCCTGCACTTTTTTGGTAGTTGCTAGCTTGATATATTTTTTCCAACCTTTGATTTTTAATAAATTCACATCTTTGTTTCTAAGTTGTGTCTCTTGTAGACAGCATATTGATGGATCCTGTTTTCTTATCCATTCTGTCACTCTCTGTCTCTTTATGGGTGCATTGAGTCCATTTACATTCAGTGTAATTATTGATAGATGCAAGTTTGTTGCTCTCATTTTGTAGTGCTTTTTTTTGTGGTGCTGAAGTTTTCTTTGTTCTTACTGTCTTGTGCTGCGTTACTTTTGTTTGTGGATTTTGTGTTCATTTCTTTTGTTTTTGTAGGTTTTGTTTTTGCTGAGACTTTATGTTTTTCGTCTTTATTTTTATGAGTTGGTTTCTTAACTTTCTTTGTGGTTACCATGAATTTTACCCTTATCTTTCTAAGTTTGAAGCAGTCTACCCTTACTTGGTATCGCCTTGCCTTCCTCTCCATTAGAAGGTTCTATACCTATGCCGTTTGTTCCCTCTTTCATTGTTTGATGTTGTTGTCATCCTTTGATTGATTGCTCTGATTCCCTGTTGTATTTCTTTTGGTTTTGGATAGTCCTCAATAGTTCATTTCCTAGAATGGTATCTGGTTCGTATGAACCTGCGTCCTAGGTCGTAGGTCCCGTCTGAGGGCTGAAGCTGTTTGTCCTCAGATCAAGGAACTCCCTTTAATAATTCTTGTAAGTTCGGTTTGACTTTTGCATATTCCCTTAGTTTCTGTTTATCTGGAAATGACCTAATTTCACCATCAAATTTGAATGAGAGTTTTGCAGGATATATTATTCTTGGCTGACAATTTTTTTCTTTCAAGATTTTATATATGTCATCCCACTGCCTTCTTGCCTGCATGGTTTCTGCCGAATAATCTGAGCTTAGTCTTATTGTTTCTCCTCTGTATGTGACTTCTTGTTTTTCACGAGCTGCTCTCAGGATTCTTTGTTTGTCTTTAGTTTTGGTGAGTGTGAATATGATGTGTCTTGGTGATTTTCTTTTGGGGTCTCTTCTATATGGGGTTCGTTGAGCTTCCTGTATGGCCATCTTTTCATCTTTCATGATATTGGGAAAGTTTTCTGTGAGCAGTTCCTCAATGATCCTCTCTGTGTTTTCTGTTTTCTCCCCCTGTTCTGGGATGCCAATCACTCGTACGTTTTTGCTTTTAATTGTGTCCCACATAACTCTCAGGGTCTCTTCATTTTTCTTTGTTCTTTTTTCTGATTTTTCCTTGAACAGAGTTGTATCCAAGCGTTTGTCTTTAGTTCCAGTGATCCTGTCTTCCACGGTTTCAAATCTACTTCTCAGCCCTTCTATGACACTGTCCATTTCTGAAATCTTGTTGTTTATCTTTTGGATTTCTAATTGTTGTTTTTGTATAATTTTGAGTTGTGAATTTATTTTGGCATTTTGTTCCTGCATCATCTTCCTGAATTCTTCCAATTTTTTGTCTGTATTTTCCATAAATTTGTCTATTTTTTCCTCACGTATGTCAGCTTTTTGCCTCAATTCTTGGAAAATTCGAGTATTAGTGATTTGAGTTCCCTATCAGGTACTTCTAGTGCATTTTCTTCCCCAGGAGAGTTATCTGGTGTTTTAATTTGGACACCTATTGGAGCCATCTTGTCTTGTTTTTGTAAATGTTTTGATATTGTTTGCTGTTCTCGGGGCATTCAGTAGATATTTCTCTCGTTTATTGATTGTAGAATTTTTTTTGTTTCGTCCTTGTGGTACAGCTGGGCAGGTCTAGCTGAAGAGGAGCCACTGGGATGGGTTGTTTGTGGCACTCACCGCAGCCACCAGGACGGTCGGTAGTCAGTGCTGAGCAGGTTCCAATAGGGCGTGCCTGCACAGCTTGGTGGTGTGATGTCAAGTGCACGGTGCAGGTAGGCAGGATGCAGCGGGGAGATGGTTATGTGTGAAGCTAAGCTGGATATGGGAGAGAGGAGAGAGGAGCAGGAGCAGAAAGCATACAAACATAAAAGAATGCTAGGGGAGCTTGTCGTTGAAATGGACAGATGAGAGACTATGGGATGGAGAAAACCAGAAGGGGGAAGAGAAAGAAAAGGAAAGAATGAACAAATAAAAAATCAGAAAAGTTAAAGAACTGCAAAGTTCCCAGGGATCCCACCGATGCAGCTATGAGGTCTGGGGGAGTCAGTCTCAGGTTTCACAGCACAGCCTGGCCAGAAGGTGCAGAGGCATACATCACTTGGTATTCAGGGATCAGAAAGAGAAGGAAGAGATAGAGAGACGAGAAATTGAGCAATGAAGAAAGACAAAAGGGAAAAAGAGGGAAAAGAAAACAAAACTAATCAAAAAAGAAAAAAAAAATTAAAAAAAAAAAAAGCAACACCAGCAGTCAATGAATGGTGCTCAGAAAGCCAGCCAGTGCGGGCTGGTGTTTCTGGACAAGAGACTGTGTCCGTGGGAAACAGAGGAGGCTGAGTGTGAGTGAAGAAGGGTGGAGAGTGGAAAGCGTATATCACAAATTGCCTGCGCTCTGGGGACCCTTAGAAAGGCGCTAAGAGGGTGCAAGGAGCCAGGCACCCGAGTGAAAGGAGGGGGAGGCGGCGAGAGGCTAGCGAGAAACCAAAAGAAGCAGGAGGAGAAAAAAAAAAAAAAAGGCAGCACCAGCAGCCAACAAACGGCACCTAGAGAGCCGCCCGTCCAGGCACGCGGGATCCAAGCAGCTGGCAGACCCCGGTGAAGAGACTGCGGCCACGGGAAGCAGAGGGGCGAACGAACAAAGGTCCTGGGATCTCACCAGCACAGCAGCCCAGACCTGGAAGCAGCCACACGCCCGAACGCAGCCCCACAGCCCCGCAGGAGAGAGCAAAGACGGCGCTCGGATCCAGGCACTCGAACAAAAGGAGGGGGAGGCAGTGAGAGGCAAGCGAGAAACCAGAAGAAGCAGAAAAAGCCACACCAGCAGCCAACAAATGGCACCCAGAGAGCCCCCGCTCAGGCACGCGGATTCCAAGCAGCCGGCAGCCTCGGGTCAAGAGACCGTGGCCACGGGAAGCAGAGGGGCGAACAAACAAAGGCCCCGGGATCTCACCAGTGCGGCAGCCCAGACCTGGAAGCAGCCACACGACTGAACACAGCCTCACAGCCCCGCAGGAGAGAGCAAAGATGGCGCTCGGAACCAGGCACCCGAGCAAAAGGAGGGGGAGGTGGCAGAAAAAGCTACTCCAGTAGCCAACAAATGGCTCTCAGAGAGCCACCGGCCCGGGTGCGTGGAATCCAAGCACCGGCGCCCCCTGTCCCAGGGACCCTGGCCACGGGAAGCAGGGGAGCCCCAGCCGAGGCGGAGAGGGGTGGGGGGTGGGAAAGCGCACACCGCAATTTACCGGTCGTTCTGTCTCCCACTGGACGCTCCGCGAGGCTGCTCTCCCGTTCTCCCGTTTGCTGGTCTCCAATAGGAGTCCAAGATGGTGGATCCGCGCTGCATTAGCTGGTAGGCAATCTCTGCATGAGTCTCTCCTCGCTCTCCGTTCTCTTTCAGTATTCTCACTCCGTTTGGTGTTTGGCTGAGTTCTTTATCTCTTCATTTGATGTTCTAGGGTTTCAGGATTGTTGATTCTCTGTTAGGCTTAGTTTTTCGGATCTTTGCTGTGGAGGGACGGTGTGGTGCTTCTGCCTAGAGCACCATCTTGCCCTCTCTGTAGGTTCTCTTTTTACTCTTTTGGTGAAGTCTTTTGAAGAGCATAGGTGTTTGATTTTTAGTAGATCCCAGTTATCTAGCTTATCTTCTGGGATTTGTGTGTCAATGGTTATGGTTAGTATCCTGTTAATGCCGTGTATTAGGGCCTGTAGCATTGGTCCTATTTTTACTTCTATGAACTTTATAGTTTTTGGCTTTATATTTCGGTCTTTGATCCATTTTGAATTAGTTTTTGTATATGGCGTGAGGTATGGGTCCTGTTTCATTTTTTTGCAGATGGATATCCAGTTTTGCCAGCACCATTTGTTAAAAAGACTTTCTTTTCCCCATTTGACAGACTTTGGGCCCTTGTTGAAGATCAGGTGACCGTAGGTGGATGGATTGACATCTGGGTTCTCAATTCTGTTCCGTTGGTCAATGTCTCTGTTGTTGTGCCAGTACCAGGCTGTTCTGACTACTGTAGCTGTGTAGTAGGTTCTGAGGTCAGGTAATGTGAGTCCTCCAACTTTATTCTTCTTCAGTAATGCTTTACTTATCTGGGGCTTCTTCCCTTTCCAGATAAAGTTAATGATTAGTTTTTCCATCTCTTTGAATAATGTTGTTGGTGTTTGGATTTGGATTGTGTTGTATTTGTAAATTGCTTTGGGCTCTGTGTTTTCTGTTTTCTCCCACTGTTCTGGAACTCCAGTCACTCACAGATTTTTACTTTTGATTGTATCCCACATAATTTTCAGGGTCTCTTCATTTTTCTTTGTTCTTTTTTCTGAGTTTTCCTTGAACAGAGTTGTATCCAAGTGTTTTTGTCTTCAATTCCACTGATTCTGTCTTCCACCATTTCGAATCTGCTCCTCAGCCCTTCTGTGACACTGTCCATTTCTGAAATCTTGTTGTTTATCTTTTGGATTTCTAATTGTTGTTTTTGTATAATTTCTAGTTGTGAATTTATTTTGACATTTTGTTCCTGCATTATTTTCCTGAATTTTTCCATTTTTTTGTCTGTATTTTCCGTGAATTTGTCTGCCTTTTCCATGAATTTGTCTATTTTTTCCTCATTTTTGTCTGCCTTTGGCTTCAGCTCTTAGATAATTCTAAGTATTAAAGATTTGAATTCCCTATCAGGTAGTTCTAGTGCCTTTTCTTCCACTGGAAAGTCATATGGTGTTTTATTTAGGACGCCTACTGGAACCATCCTGTCCTGGTTTTGTAAATGTTTAGATATTGTCTGCTGTCTTTGGGTCATTCAGTAGTTATTTTTATTGTTTATTGATTGTAGATTTGTTTGTTTCATCCTTTTTTTTTTTTTTAATTTGGCTATATCTGAGCTGGCAGGCTGTGTGTTCTTTGTTGTTTGCTCATCTGTGGGCACGATACTTTTCGCCTCCTTCTCCAACTGGCAGGGTCAGTCGCTCAGACATGGTACGGCAGGGCAGGTCTAGCTTAAGAGGAGTTGCTGGAATGGGTTGTTTGTGGCACTTACTACAGCCACCAGGGTGTGTTGGTAATCAGTGCAGGGCAGGTTCCTGTAGGCTGTGTCTGTGCTGCTTGGTGGTGTGATGTTAAGTGCATGGTACAGAGAGGCAGGATGGAGGCAGGAGATTGTGATGTGTGGAGCTAAGATGGATATGGGAGAGAGGAGAGAGGAACAGGAGCCAGAATCATACCAACAAACAAAAAAGTGTGCTAGGGGAGCTTGCCCTTGGAGTGGAGAAGGGAGAGACTATGAAATGGAGAAAAACAAAAAGGGAAAGAAAAGAAAAAAGAAGAGAAAAGAAAAAATAAATAAAAATTAGAAAGAAAAAGGAACTGCAAAGCTCCCAGGGATTCCACTGGTGCAGCTATGAGGTCTGGGGAGGTTGTTCCCAGGTGTTGAAGTACAACCTGGCTAGAAGGAGTAGAGTTATTCAGTGCCAGGTATTCAGGGGACAGGAAGAGAAGTAAGGTATAGAGAGATGAGAAACTGAGTAATGAAGAAAGACAAAAAGGGAAAAATAGGGAAAAGAAAACAAAACAAATGATAATAATAAAGAACAAGAAAAGCCCCCAAAAAAACAGAAAAAAAAAAAAAAACATGAAAAAAGAAGTGCGCTCAGGGATCCGTCTGCACATCTGCGCAAGCTGAGGGGGTAGGTCCCAAGTCGCGTAGCACTGCCCGACCAGAACAGGCTCCCCACTCGAGAAAAGAAAAAGAAAACAAACAAACAATTCAAAACAAACAAACAAAAAAATGAAAAAAAGCCCTAGGATCCCACCAGCATGGCAGCATAGACCAGGAAGCAGTTCCACACTCGAACGGAGCTCGGCAGCCCCTTAGGAAGAAGCAAAGATGACGCACGGAGCCAGGTATTTGAGCGAAAGGAGGGGGAGGTGGTGAGAGGTAAGGAAGAAATCAAAAGAAGCAGAAAAAAGCAACACCAGCAGCCAACAAATGGCACTCAGGGATTCGGCCACTGCGGGCAGGTGGAATCCAAGCAGCCGGTGCTTCCCAGCCAATAGACTGTGGCCGTGGGAAGCAGAGAAGGCCGAGCGGGGTGAAGATGGGTGGAGGGTGGGAAAGCGTATATCTCCAGTTACTGGTTGTTCTGTCTCCTGCTGGAAGCTCTGTGAAGCTGCTTTCTCGTACCACCTATTTGCTGGTGTCTGATAGGAGTCCAGGATGGTAGATCTGCACTGCGTTAGCTGATAGGGGACCTCTGCATGAATCTCTCCTTGCTCTCTGTTCTCTGTCAGTTTCTCACTCCATTTGGTGCTTGGGTGAGTTCTTAATCTCTTCATTTGATGTTTTAGGGTTTCAGGATTGGTGTTTTCTCTGTTTGGCTGGTTTTTCAGATCTTTGCTGTGGAGGGATGGCATGGTGCTTCTGCTTAGAGCGCCATGTTGCCGGAAATCCCCTTGGTAAAGTCTTTTGATGAACAAAAGTTTCTAATTTTTATGAGGTCCCATTGATTTATTTTGTCTTTTGCTGTTTGTACTTCTGTTATTGTATTAACTAATCCATTGTTAAAAGCCAGACCCACATTTTCTTCTACGAAGTTTATTGTTTTAGTTTGCACATTTAGGTCCTTAATCCATTTTGAATTTGTTTTTCTGTACGGTGTAAGGCATGGATCCTGTTTCATTTTTCTGTATGTGGAAATCCAGTTTTCTCACCACTGTTTATTGAAGAGGATTTTCTTTCCCCATCGAATGAACTTAGCACCCTTGTCAAAAATCAGTTGACCATAGATGTGAGGATTTATTTCTGGGCTGTCAATTCTATTCCATTGGTCTATGTGTCTATTGATATACCAGTACCAAGCTTTTTTGATTACTGTAGCTGTATAATATGCTTTAAAATCAGGATATTTTTAGTTTTAAATAATGGCATGGATATTTCCTGGATTGTAAAAGCAGTATATGTTCACATAAAAAGGTTGGAAAATAAAGGCACTTCACAATTGAGTAAAAGAGCCCTGGTGGAGCAGCAGTTAAGTGCTTGGCTGCTAGCCAAAAGGTTGGCAGTTTGAACCCACCCAGTCACTCCGTGGGAGAAAGAGCTGGCGATCTGCTTCCATAAAGGTTACAGCCAAGAAAACCCCATGGGGCAGTTCTACTCTGTCACATGGGGTTGCTATGAGTAGGAATTGACTTGATGGCACCCAAAAACAATACTGTTGAGTACAGGATGTTTAGGGACCTCGGAGAGCTGTGGTTAAACACAAAAAGGAGTCCTGATTAGGGCCCTTTTGGCTTCCTGTGAGGCTTTGCTTTCTTATCTCCTGCCCCCTCTGTAGGGCCTTCTCCAGCCACTGTCCAGTGCCCAAGTCCTAAACAGTACAGGAATCACCAGCTATGCTGTATATACCTATGAACAAAATCGCTTTTTTTACATAGGTGATTATACATTTGAATACAGAGCTCAGGACTATTAGAGATTCCTCTTATGTTGGCTCAGAGGTCAGTGAGGGTATCTCAGAACAATGCCATGAAGCTGTCAGTCTTAAAGGAAAAATTCAGTTTTGCCATTGTTAGGATGGGAGATCACACCCTCTTCTTCCTGCCTCCTGGGGATGCTATGGTAGAATGAAGTGTTGTTATGGGGTATGTTGTGTGTCTCTTGAGCAAGCTGCTGGAGAAAACAAGCAATCAGCAAATTCATGAACTTGTATAGCATATTGGTGTCTGAGAATGGGAGGTGAATGTGCAGAGACATAGAAGCCACCAGCCACTGGGGTGGCCTGGTCGAGCCTGGGGCACCTGGAGTCCTGAGCTAGTAGTATCTGGTGTGAGCTGCTTCCTCTCTTTAGCCCAGGTTGCTGCTGTATAAATACAGTTTTCTGTGTGTGCCATGTTGTAACAAAGGTTGAGAAGGACTGTTCTGGAGCAGTGGCTCTTGACCTTGGTTTCCAATAGGATCAAAGTCATATTCAAGACACACTCCCAGGGGCACATGAATGCATCTTAGAGACAGTTGGGACTTTGGGAGGTCACATCTTTCCCAACCCCCATTCCATGTACATTTCTTACAGATGCTCATCAGGTCTGCCTTGACGCTTCAATGATGGGAGCTTATGACCTCACAAGAACCCCGTTCCATTTTATAACTGGGCTAAGATTTAGAAAATCCTCTCTTTTATTGAACCAGAAGCTTTGGCCTGATTCTGTCCTTTGGGCCATGTAGAATAAATTTATACTATGCCATAAGAGACAGCCCTCTGACATTGTTCACCTTCCCTACAGGTTTTTGTTTGTTTTAATAGACTTTATTTTTTTTAAAACAGTTTTAGGTTTACAGAAAAATTGAACATAGGTTTCATATATTCCTATCCACACCTCATACCCAATTTTCCCTATTTTTAATATAAAAACCAGTTGCCATCATGTCAACTCTGACTCATAGTGACCCTATTACGTCAGAGTAGAACTGTACTCCATAAAGTTTTCAATGGCTAATTTTTTAGACGTAGATCACCAGGCCTTTCTTCCAAGACACCTCTGGGTGGATTGAAACCACCAACCTTTCTGCTAACAGCTAAGTGCGTTACCGTTTGCTTGCACCACCCAGGGACTAGGTTAATGAATCAATATTGATATGTTATTATTAACTATCATCTATATTTTATTTTTATTATTCAGATTTCCTTAGTTTTTACCTAATGTTCTTTTTCTGTTCCAGGATCTCATCCAAGTTACCACATTACATTTAGTTGTCACGCCTCCTTAGGCTCCTATTGGCTGTGACATTTTCTCATACTTTCCCTGTTTTTGATTACCTTGAGGAATACCTGTTAGGTGTTTTGTAGATTGCCCCTCTGTTGGAATTTATCTGATGTTTTTTCTCATGATTAGACTGTGGTTATGGGTTTTGGGAGGAAGACCACATAGATAAAGTGCCATTTTCATCATATCTCTTCAGGAGTATGTAATACCAACAGGGTTTATGACTGTTGCTGTTGACCTTGATTGCCTGGAAGTAATGTTTGTACAGTTTCTCCACTATAAAGTTACTGTTTTTTTTTACCCTTTCTATACTGTACTTTTTAGAAGGAAGACACTATGCACAGCCCACACTTAAGGTGTAGGGAATTATTCTCCCCCTTCTTTAGGATGGAGTTGTTGTTGTGTGCCATCTAATCGATTTTGACTCATAGCGACCCTATAGGACAGAGTAGAACTGCCCCATAGGGTTTCCTAGGTTGTAATCTTCATGGGAACAGATTGCCAAGTCTTTTCTCCCATGGAGCCGCTGTTGGGCTCAAACTGCTGACCTTTTGGTTAGCAGCCAAGCATTTAACCATTGTGCCACCAGAGCTCCTTTAGGATGGAGTATCTACACACTTTACTTGGAATTCTTCTGCATTGGATATTTGTCTTTTCTCCTTCATTTATTAATTTATTCAATCATTTATTTAGATCCATATGTACTGAAGAATATTTATTTTATATTTTGAGTTATAATTCAATACTATTTTATTTATTTGTTGCTCAAATTATTACAGCTTTAGCTTTTATGGGCTCTTTCAGTTTGCTCCTGTGCCCATTTGACATACTCCCATCAGTGGGTTTTGTTTTAGTACTTTTTTACTTTCTGTTACTACAAATGTTCTAGACACATCTTGTGTATTTTCTGCCCTAGTCCTAGAATCAGCTGTTTGTTCTAGGAAACTTTGTGCCTTTTACTGGTGAGTGGTATTAGAAACCACCATCTGGGTGCTAGGTTTACTTGTTCCTATTGGGATATAGTTTCTTTTAGGCCCTCTCAGTTGACAGAGAAAAGAAATATTTGTGTGTATACAACTTGTGTACACATACATGTATAAATATTTCTATAGGTAGCCATCTGTATCTATAGTAAGCTAAGCATGAGTTCTTACTGATGTCTCCAACTCTAATCCATTACCACATGGGTCACTCTAGCCTCCTTCCCTTACTGATTTGTAAATTTCCACTCCAACAGTGAGAAATCTGGCTCCCGCCATCCACCATCCATTTATTTAATTGTTAAATTCCAGTATACATGTGTAGCAGTATCAGAATTGTTAACCTCCCAGAAGTTTTCTTTTTTCTCAGATTAAACATCCTCAACTCCTTTAATCATTTTAGGCACCACGCTATCATGCATATCTTCTACCAATTCTGAGCCCATGGTTTTCCTGTATCATTTAGTCTGTTTTATAGATGAGGAAAATGAACTTTGATAAGTGAAGGAAATAATAATAGCAAACACCTATCCTTAGCATATGCAAGCACTGCTTTAAGTCTTTTATATGTATTAACTCATTTAATAGTTACAAAAACCCTATGAAGTTTTTTTATATATATATATATTATCCCCATATTACATGTGAGGAAAGGTTAATAACTTGCATAAGATCAAACAACAAATGAGTAGTGGAGCTGGAATTTAAAACCAAAGGAGTCTGGCTCCAGAGTCTGTACCGATGAGTACTATTTTATGCCACACTGCTGCTAGAGGGATCTTTCTGAAACACTGCTTTGTACATATGACTCCCTGCCTTACAAACTGTCAGTGGTTCACTATCGTCCATAGGCTAAATACCAGTTAGCTTAGTATTAAGTACTTTCCAGAGTCCACAATCCGTGTTCTGCTGCAGCTCAACCAACATGACCAGCAAAGATCACTAGAGCACGCCTGGATACTTTTGCTTCACATAATTAGCATGCTCTCTGCCCTTCCTCCCAGCTAAAGCCCATACCAAAACCCACCTCTTCCAAGAAGCTCCAAAACGACAGCCAGGTCCTGCATGTAGCACATCTTAGCCACTCAAATTAGCTTGGTTCAAGGCCATGGCCCATACTCTATAAAGTTCCCTTGCCCTAAGACCACCTCCCTATCAGAAGGTCAACATTGACTATTCTAAATATTCCCATCATTATAGCTCTGTAGAGTGCTTGGCTGATTCTGGGTGATATTAGGTTGAAGTGTTGTGCCCAGATCCTATTCCAGTGTGGCCAGTTTCACTGAGTTTTACAGAGGTAGGTCTGGCCCCAGCTGGGTCAGCTTTGGATAAATGTCCTTCAGTTCAGTTCCCTGGTGGGACAGTGGGGAGCTGGAATGAGGACCCCTAATTTCTGCTTCAAAGAGCATAACCTAGATTCAAGCTGTAACCTGCTGTTCACCAAACTTCAGTCATTCTAGTGCTACCTTTATGATTTTTGCCACATCTGCACTATACTCACACTCCACTTTTTTTACTTAAATTTTAGGCTCTCCTAAATAATAATAATCACAAAATTACAGCTTTATTGTGCTAGTTACAGTTTTTCAAATGGGTGTTAAAATAAATTCATAATAATTAAATGACTTTATCTATATACTCTACACAATTAACTCACCTACCTCTATGATGCGTTTACAACACTTCAGGACACACTGCTCTAGTGTTTTGGTCTTCCCCTCCCCACTCCTTTGTAGATGTGAGGTCTCTTCTGATCAGGGCACTGGTTTCAGGCTGGGCTCCTATATTCTGATGGGTTCCACTAAGTCACTCCAAGGGAACACTCTAAGGGTGAAAAGAATTCCTTGGGCAAGTTCTTTGGGCATTATCTTCTCTTTAGCAAAAGCAGTTCTGCTTTTACCTCTTTCCATGTCTGGGGTTTCATATAAGATTTAGTTTGAAGAAAGGCTTATATGGAGAAAAAGTGTGAAAGTCATAGGACAAGTCAATTAAGAATGAACCCTGGTCGAAAGTTCATTGGGTCTTCCTTAATTCATGTATTCACTCAGTACTTCTTTGAAATTCTCATAGTTATTCCTTGCTTTGAGGTTAAGAAAGCTGACTTCGTGGGTATCTTTATTATAATGGAACAAAATTAATGTCCGTGTGACTTGGGGTGAAGCCATGCCAAGCATTATACCAATTCTCTTGCACTTGATCCAGGTTGAGAGTAAACCTTTGGTTCAAGCCCAGAAGCCACCTTCTAAGGTCAAGAACCTCAGAATGACCCAATTCTTGCATAAGGTAGGAAGTGATACTTAGTGCCTTTCGTCTAGGAGAGAATGGGGTGGGAGGGATGTGTGTGGCTAGGACAGCTTTTAAAAGGCAATTTTGGTCAACTCAACAAAACATGTTCCATCTACATCACTACGCCTCATCACAGAATTTTAAATGTGTCTATTAATTCTCACACTACCTCTCCCCTCACCAACATAAATAAATGCATAAAAAATTGAAATAAAGCAATAAAGGCGAGGGACAGTTTGAGTACTTGAAATGACTAATTCAAGTCAATAATGTAGCATAGAGGAAATGAGAGTTTCTGTTGCAGCAAGGAAGAGTTGTATGTGACAGGAAGGACTTCCTCACGTTAGGGTGGTAGGATTTGGGAATGATAATATAATGGCTAACATTTATGAAATATTCTACATAGATTATCTCACAAAAGCCCTATGAGGTAGTTCCATTTTTGCCCCCATGGTAGTGATGAGGTAATTGAAGCTTAAAGAGAGAGGCTAGGTGACCTGTCCAAGGTCTACAGTTAGTAAGTGGTAGAGCAGGAATTCAAATCCAGAGCCCATCTTCCTGACCACTCTGCTGCCCTGGAATCTGCATTTCTCTCCAAAAACTTTTGGAATAAGTTTAGGCCTGGATTTGAGTCAGGCCTCCTTTGCTGTGAGGAGGGGGCTGGAAGAAATGACCTCCTGGAGATATCTTCTTGCTTGAGGCTTCTGTAACATATCCAATTTCTCATTCGGTAGAACACAAACACCAACATTACTTCACTCCCTTTTGTGGACACCAAGGGAAAGAAGAACATGGTCAACTTCCCACGTATCAACAATAAAGTCCTGCTGAAGCCATCCTTGCTGTATCAGGTGAGTATGGGGCTGTGAAAGGCAGGGGAAGGACCTGGTTTCAGGCCAGAACCAAGTTTAGAAAGGCAATCCAGGATGGTGGGGAAAGCACAGCATCAGCTGAAGAGTTGGACTCTCATCCTCTCTCACTGTTCACAATGAGTACAAACTTGAAGAAATAAGTCATTGGCCTTCTCTTAACCTTGATTTCTTTATCTGCAAAATGGGCTCTCTATTGGATTCTGTTGAGGGCTCACTGAAAAAAGGAGAAATGAAGTGCTTGATACGTAAATGGTGGACACATACAAAACGTTTGTTCTCCTCTCATGTCCCCTACCTTTTGGTGTGAGGACCAAATGAGATAATATGTGAGGAAGTGCCAAAAGAGGTGTTATACACACATAAGTTCAAGTTTATGTACCCTGAGCAAGTCACTTTATCTAGGCGGGAATTGGCCTTCTCCAAAGCAGAGGTAAGAAACCATTCTCTTCTCTTCCTACAGTAAGATGTCACTGGGGTTGCCAACGGACTACTGTAATTTACATGGGTCTCCCAGAGAATAGTATGATCATCAGTCAGGTACTGCTTTTGGGAGAAAGATTAAGAAAACCCACTGTCTCATAATTACTGTTTTCTCCCTATAAAGGAAGAGGGAAAGAGGCTGGCTGGATGTGGGTGTTTGTGGTCAAAGAAATCGTTTATGACCCTGAGGAGAAAGCCTAAGTAGCCCTTTATTACAAATCTCTTTCCCTGGACAGGAGAACCAAACTCACAGTCAGGTATCAGCCTGTGAGCTCAAGCCTTCAGAAATACTTTCCCACTCCAGCATTAAAACCCAAGATCCCAAGCCTGAGGAGAAACCACCAAGGAAACACAAAGTGCCTCTGACAGCTGCAGGTATGGCTTTGGGGGCAGTGGCTGGGTCTGATGGGAGTGGGTATAGATGGTTGAGCTTCATAGAGTCATAGCCTATTAAAGTTTCAAAAGAGCATCTATTATGCGCCCACATTATCCAGTACTCAGAGCACTTCTACAGTAGCTTTGCCTTTGATCATCTCTCCCCTTCTTAAACAATCTCAGTAACTACCCACAAGGAAATAATTTCAGTTCTGAGCAAGTTCTGCCTTGTACAGAGCTGATATTTGCCTCCCTACTATCTTTAGAAGGAGCTCTGGTGACACAATGGTTAAGCACTCAGCTGCTAACTGAAAGGTTTGGCAGTTCAAACCCACCCGGTGGCTTTGTGGGAGAAAGAACTGGTAACCTGTTCCCATAAAGGTTATAGCGATATGGGCCAGTTCTGCACTGTCACATGGAATCGCTATGAGTTGAAATCAACTCAGTGATACCTAACAACAACACTGTCTTTAGGCCCTGAGTCTGTCCTCTGGGCAAAGAGCATGTCTTATCCAACTTACACATGCCTGCCCTTCACATATATAAAGACAGAGGTCATGTTTCCCAGATGTCTTTTTTCTCCTGGTAGTTCCTTCTTCAACTCTTTAGCAGTTTGTCAAATCATGTGGTACAGCCCTCCCTCAATCCTGTTCCTCTGCTCTGAGCACTCTACCCTGTGTTGTCTTAGTTACCTAGAGCTGCCATAACAAAAGATACCACAAAGTGGGTGGCTTTAAAGAACAGAAATGTATTTTCTCACAGTTCTGGAAGTTTAAGTTCAAATCAGGGACTCAGCCATGTCAGATCCTTCTGTGGGCCTCTCTCCTTGTTTCAGTTGACTGTTGGCAATCCTTGGTGTTCCTTTGTTGCTAATAGATACATCTGCCTCCGTTGTCACATGGCGTCTCCTCCCTGTGTGTCTGTGACTATTCTCTTTTTATAAGACATCACTCAGAAGGGATTAGGTTTAGGACTCACCCTACTCCAGTATGATCTCATTAACATAACAAAAGAAAACTCTTATTTCCTAACAGGATAACTGCAACATAACTTTTTGGGGACACAATTCAGTCCATAACAAGTATATATTTCTGTGTCTCTCTGAAGGTGTGAATTTCACCCCACATCCCAAAGCACCAGATCCCTGATGTATTTGGGCCAGTAAAAAATAGAGAACTAACACCCATTCCTTCTCTGTAGTCTGAGATACTCACTGGCTCAGCTGAAGACCTGAGTGGCAGTACCTCCTGGGCTTTCAAAGTCACACTGATGTTACCTACCTGGTCCCTGAAGACATTAGAGTTTGCAAACCTTCTCAGGATAGCCTGTCTGTTTGTGTAGCCTATGTCATGGATTAAATTGTGTTCCCCAAAAATATCTGTCAACTTGGCTGGGTCATGATTCACTGTACTGTATGATTGTGTAATCTGATGTGATTTCCTTATGTGTTGTAAACTCTATCACTATGATGAGGTTATATGTGATCTCCTTATGTGTTGTAAATTCTGTCACTGTGATGAGGTCATATTGATGAGATTTACAAGATTAGATAGTGTCTTAATGCAATCTCTTTTGAGATATAAAAGAGAGAAGTAAGCAGAGACACATGGGAACCTCATACTTCTAAGAAAGCAGTGCCAGGAGGAGAGCATGTCCTTTGGACCTGAGGTTCCTGCGCAGAGAAGTTCCCAGACCAAGGAAAGACTGATGCATTACAATGACCTTTCTCCAGAGCCGAGAGAGAGAAAGCCTTCTCCTGGAGCTGATGTCCAGAATTTGGACTTGTAGCCTACCGGACTGTGAGAGAATAAACTTCTCTTGGTTAAAGTCATCGACTTGTGGTATTCCTGTTAGAGCAGCACTAGATGACTAAGACAGCCTAATACCACATTAACTTTAGTAAACCCCACCTCCCCTACTTACAATTGTTGACACTAAGTTTACTCTTGAATTTTTTTACCCGTGCTGCTATAACCATAACTCTTTGAGGACTGAATTTTGCCTTTTCTTTTGTGTTTTCTTTCTAATTTGTTGAAATCAAACATAAGACTTTAACATTTATCCTTGTTAAATTTTCTTCCTGTGAGATTCAATATGCCTGGTCCTTAGTGAACCACCTGGTTGAGGAGGGGGCTGGCTGGCTGGCTCAGGAACTAGAAGGGATGCCACCATCTGTACCCTGGGAAAATCCCCATGCTGCCTCCACTTAACTGACACCTGCAATGCTTTTCACACAGAGGCTCTAAAGTTTTTTAAGAACCAGCTGTCTCCATATGAGCAAAATGAAATCCTGGGCTACACAGAGCTATGGTTCCTGGGGCTTGAAGCTGAGAAACTCAACATGGCTTCAGAGAAATTCAGCAAGACAAGTTTTGATAATGAACATGGCTCCTATATGAAGGTGGTGGGGGAGTGGCTCATGGTAACCACAGGGGGCTTGGGACTTGGGGATAAGAGATAGTCAAGAAAGGAAAAAACTGAGGAGTATTTTAAGCACTTGGTGATGATATATCTGGGGCTAGGAATCCTGAAAGATTCTAGTAGGTGCTAAACTAAAGGAATATAGTGTTTAAAAATGGGGAAACACGCACTTAATGTGCAAAATATTCTCTTAACAGGACACTAATTCTCTCTAAGAGTATTTGGGGTAAGAGGTTTGCATGCTGGGTGAACTCCTACAGGCTTTCCTCCCACACATCCCTGGACTGGTTGGAAAAGGCTGAAGTATGGAATAAGATGCAGTCTCCCTAATGTTCCTTTTTTTGTTTCCTCCAAAGAAGCCCATGCATGGAACCTTTTCTATTTTATGATAGATGTTATTTTCCCCACAGATAAAATAAGTTTTTTCACTGTAGTCCCTTGACTACCTTCAGTTTTCCAAAGATAGACCCTAATGACTCCTCCTCTTCCCCCTCTGAATGTACCTTAGGGGTTCCCCAGGATCCTGCCTTTTCCCAGCCTGAAGGAGAAATCTGGGCAGTGATCTGTGTCCCTTCCGCTTCAGGACCACTTTTGAGAACCTTTAGATTATATAATGCTTAGTCCCCTGGGCTTGTGGGCTGTCAGGAGTTTCCTCCTCTGGACATTTCCTTACAACTTCATTAGTTTCTTAGGAGACAGAATAAGTCTTTAATGGCTTCATAGAAGAGGAAGTTTTTCTTAACACCCGAGGGCACTGTTTATCAAGCTTTGCTGTGCATATGAATCTCCTGGGGCTCTTGATAACATACAGATTCTTATTCAGCAGGTCTGGGGTGGGGCCCAAGATTTTGCATTTCTAACAAGCTCCTAGGTGATACCAGTGCTGGAGTCCATGGACAACACTTTGAGAAGCAATCATTTAGAATTTTTTTGCACATGGCTCCCATCGAGAGCCCTCGTTCTCACCATTTTTAGCTCAAGCATCCATTTGGGAGTCTGATAAAAGCTATAGATTCTTGCTCCAGAAAAGGCACCCTGAACATCCACACAATTTCAGGGGATTAATGGGTCCTTGGTTAAGAATCCTCAACATAAACTTTACCTCCAATTCAGCCAGACATCCTCAACCCCCCACCCCTACCCTACCTAGGCCTAGACGCCCTGGGAAATTCCCTAAGGATGTTGGCACTACCTTTAAGTTACTTCACTGGGACTTAATCCCCCAGTCTCAAATCTTTGAGAGCTGTGTTTTTGATGGGGGCTAGGGGATAATATGCGCTCTCTGCAGGCTGGGATCTCCATCCTTTTACATTCTAATACACATGCAGATAAATAATGCACATAGCCAAATACCCAAACAAGCAACACAGCTGCATTCTCACATTTATTTTGTCAGTAGATGTTAATTCAGTACGTATTTATTGAGCACCTGTCATGTGCTTGGGCATCTGCTGGACTCTGGAAATATAAAAGGAACTATCAAAAATGAGTGAGACAGGGCCCTTGCCCTCAGGTTATCACAGTCAATGCCAAAGTTGACATGTGAGCAAGTAATTATGATACAACCAAACTGGTGGTGTATAGAAGGTATGTACAAAATGCTGGGGAAACACACATTTACCTTCACAAACAGGTGTGCCAGAACCTTTTCCTCGTCCTTTCCCCATGCACTCTACTGGCAGACCTTTATCAGTAGATGAACCCATATTATCAGTAAAGTTGTACGTGTACATATTCATGGACATGATTCCTCCTGTACTCACAGATTCCCACCACACAATCACAAACATATCCTGAGGACTTGTACACAAGCACTTATCCTTAACCTCTCCCAGAGTCATGAGTATAACACTAGGAATTAGAGATTACCAGAATTGGAAGATCTTAGGGATCATCTTATCCAGATCCCTCGTTTACAGATGAGAGCCCTGCAGCTCAGAACGGACAAGTAGCTCAACTGAGGCCACCCAGATAAAGTCCTCTTAGTCTAAAACTTCCTATGGCTTTGCTTAAACATCTGGTCCCTGGTTTCCAGCACAAGGAAAAATACGGATGTCTCTGGCTCTTGGAAAATAAAAGGAGGGTCTAAGTCTGTACTGCTAACAGCAGGGTAGGGTTAAATCTGGATAAGTCAAAAGGAGAACCAGATCTGCCCAGAAAGGGGATTACCTTTCTGTGATTAATGGAGACACATCCAGGGTCTGAAGTGCAACTTCCCCCAAACTAGAGTTGCTAACCAATTGCATTCAAGAATCGTGGAATGTCCAAACTAGAAGAGATCTTCAGGGCCACCCTGTATAACCTTTTTACTTTACTTTACTGTAACACATGCTGAGGACTAGAACCTGACTTTCACAAAGACCATCCAATGTTCTTTGCACTGCCTGACATAAGGTAGAGTTTCTGGGACTTTCCCTGGCACCACATGCAATATCTGGGTAGTCTGGCATCTGGATACCAACCTAGCCATAGTCATAGTGTTGAGATGAGAGTGGGACTTGCACTAGTGCCCACTGCAGTTCAGACAGTTTCCCCAGGGGTCAGCCATGAGCTGGGGATGGTATCCAGGGGCCTCAGTGTCTGGGCAGCTCTAGAGCCCATGGCTCTGCTTCTCACCCCTGGCCTGGCTTCTGCAGGTCCTGCATGACCACATTGCCTACCGCTACGAGGTTCTGGAGATGATCGGGAAAGGGTCCTTTGGACAGGTGGCCAAGTGCTTGGATCACAAAAACAATGAATTGGTGGCCCTGAAAATCATCAGGAACAAGAAGAGGTGTGGCTTGGCGGATGGCCTAGGCCATAGAGGAGGGACTGTATGACTCTTGCCGCTTCATAATGCCAACTCCTCCTGACTCTGCCTCTTTCTGTGAAATTCACCTTCCTTTTCCTCTTTTTCTCTCTACCTATATGACTCCAAGATGGGGCAAAAAGGAGGCAAGGATATAGAATTTCTAGTGCTTTCTGCCACCCCCAGGTAGTCTTGTTGGGATCATGGGGAGGGGCTAAGGAAATGGGCTAACTGCTGCAGTATGACATAACATCTATGTTTTCTGTCCCTGTTCCTCACCCTCCTTGCCCCTGTCTTTCACCCTCCCTGCCCCTGTCCAATCACCTCAGATTTCACCACCAGGCCCTGGTAGAGCTGAAGATTCTGGAAGCTCTCAGAAGGAAGGACAAAGACAATACCTACAATGTGGTGCACATGAAGGACTTCTTCTACTTCCGCAATCACCTCTGTATCACCTTTGAACTCCTGGGGTCAGCTACTTTCTCTTTTTAATTCATTGTCTTTTGAAAAGGTACTTAAGTGACAGAAGAGAAACTTTGAGGTCAGACACTAGATTTTTCTGAATGTGAAGATTTAATGACTACAATGGGCTCAACAGCCACTTAGTTATCTAGAAGGCCCAGGAGTAAGGTGTCTGGGACCAAAAACTGCCCATCTCTCCCCATCTCTCATCTTCAGTCATGCCTGTCACCTGCCAGCATACCTATGATGCACTGCCCAGGTGCTGGGCACTGAACTGGGTGACATAACCTAAACCAGGCCCCTGCCCTCAAGAGCTAAACTGAAATACGTTGAAAAGGACTTTTATTTGCTGCCATATCCCCCACTCATTGGCTTCTCAACCCCATGGCAGAGATTGTCACCCAAGGGAGCAGGCAGCTGGCTGCTCAGAATGGGAAAGCCTTTGATTTTGAACAAACAAGGACCAGGGCAGATATTTGAATAAGAGATCAGAATCTGACTTAAATAGATTGACATTGCCTGGCAGAATACAGTCATGAGCTGTATAATGTCCATTTGGGCAGTGTCCGACTGCATATACTTCTGTGGTCCCATAAAGTTATAATAGAGTTCAGAAATCCCGATCAGAGAACAGGACATAGAGAACATAACTGAACAAAGCCAACACAATAGCTTCCTGCATGCAACATGTGTATCTCCTGCCTCTCGTATACAAACTGATTGTGTATAATGGTACAGTACATATGTAATCTGTAATACATATGCCTTGATAGTCATAATAAACACCTGTGTTACTGGCTTATATATGTACTGTACTGTACTTTCTATTATTATTTTAACATGAACTTTCCCTACTTACAATTGAAAAAGTTTACTGTGTAACACTGTATGCTTCAGCTTGTAGGCAGCATCCAATCTTGTGTTTGCACAATGTCCAAATCACATAACGTCCTATTTCACAGAACATATTGTGGATGTTAAGCGATGCATGACTGTACTAGAACTGAAGGGACATGCTAATTGGAAGGGCTAATTCTGTTGTGTTTCCCTCTGAGAAGACAGTCTGATGCAATTTAAATAAAGCCAGAAACCCAGAATGCATTTATCCAAGGAGAATGATCAGGGGCTCTCAGAAGCCCAGTGTTATTGGATTCACTGGGCTGGCAGCTTGTGGTCCCATGACACCACTGCGAACGGTGAGATCTAGGAACTAGCTAAATTTGAGTCAGAAATTAGCCTCTCCTTACCATCTCTGATAATTATAAAATATGCTCCACTCTCCAATATGCAGAGGTGGATTATCTTCCCTGCAGCCAAGTGGACAACCCAGGCTGCCTTTCTTGGCTATCAATCACAGAGCGCAGTTAGGATACCATTAACTTAAAAGAGCTCTCAGAGGTCAGGAGAGGCAAGTATATGTCTTCAGTCGTATGGAGGGAGAATCTAAAGCCCAGAGAGGTTGGGGCATTGCCTAGGGTCACACAGCTAGTTAGGATCAGACCAGAGCCAAGTCCCTCACATCTCCATTATACCCCTCAAGAATTAATGGCCTCCTAAGTACTGCCAGGGTTAGAGAAGGCTTAGAGATAGAAGATTAAGAGAAACTAGGAAGAGGTTGATGCAGAGTTGTTTCTGGGTGATTACTGCTCTTTCCCTCCTCTCCTTGTCTTACAGTTAGCACAGAGGTTGCAAACTGGTAGCCCACAGATAAATGTTTTTGTATGGGTCACGCACCTTTTTAAAATGCTTTGTGTTAGGTTCCGACATTTGTAAGTCAGTGGATTTCATAAAATAGAGCAGACTCTCTGGCTCACTAGAAAATATAGGATGATCTGGCAAGAATGAGCCCTCATTCCTGCAAAGTGACAGCTGGGATCAAGCAGCCAGACTCACTTTAGATGGGGTAAGGTTTCTCTGTTGTGCCTCAGCCCCCATCTCCCACTCTCCTGTTCCCTCACCTATCAGTGACCTGAATTCTATAAGACAACCATTCATGTTTGGCAAGTAGAGGGCCAGCAAGGGTGAGGGAGACCCTCAGTGAGATGGATTGGCACGATAGCTTCAATGATAGACTCAAACATGCTGACGACCATGAGGATGATGCAAGACTGAGCAACATTTCATTCTGTTATACATAAGGTTGCCATGAGTCGGAGTCGACTCAGCAGCATCTGTCTGTCTATCTGTCTGTCTGTCTGTCCGTCCATCCATCCATCCATCCATCTGTCCGTCCGTCCATCTGTCCATCCAGTCTGGGAAGGAATGGCTGCTTAGTTGAGTAACTGGTAGCTTCCTGGATCCCTTCCAAGGGTCTGAAGAACTATGAATATTTCAGAAGTTTGGTCCAGCCTTTTAACACCCATATGCCGGAGAAAGTAATTAAGTCATCTTTTCACGTAAGAAATGAGGGGACATCTGAGAGGCCAGTACAGCTGAGCTTCACCTTGGGTTCACCATGAATCCAAGGGAATGTTGAGTTTATTAGACACTACAGCCCTGCCTCCTGGTCTCAGGCATGCCTACTACCAGAGGGAACCAGGTGGTATGGGACTGTTTGCAGGTTCAGACTCAACATTATACTTTTTACACTGATCGCTTCACTTTCTCTCTTTCCCAGAATCAACTTGTACGAGTTGATGAAGAATAATAGCTTTCAAGGCTTTAGTCTGTCAATAGTTCGGCGTTTCACCCTCTCTGTTTTGAAGTGCTTACAAATGCTTTATGTAGAGAAAATCATTCACTGTGATCTCAAGCCTGTGAGTATAACCTTGGTCTTGCCATGGGGGCTGGTCCGCATCCTCAGGAACTGCTTATCCTATTCCATTCCCCAGGGGTAACTGGAACAGGCATCATGACCAGGGTTTTCAGGGTAGAAGCCAAATCAGGCATCTTTATATGTTTTGTAAGCTGAGTAAGGTGCTGTGAAGACTAAGGTACAATAACTGGGAAAGGGAAGAGAGAGATACTTGGTGTGATTGAGGCAGATAGGAACAAGAAGATCTGACAGCTTCCCTACAGAAGGCCTGGGGATGGGTGGATTGGGGGGAGGGGGGTGTGTGTGTTGAGCATCGAGATGTGTAGTGAGAAGTCCTGGGAGTATGGATTTACCCTTTTGTACACTTTCTTAGTGAGAATATATCAAGTTATGTGTATTCCTTAGGAGTTCTACCTGGGGGCCTCAAGATCTTCCTGGTCTGCTCTGCAGAGATGTGTGTCATGCAGGCAGGTGGATCACTCTACTCTTCTAAACCCATACTATATCCACTCTACTGTGAGTTGGTTCCAGGGTACAACAAATCCCTGACCACTTTCTCTATCTATCCCAAATGGATATGCCTTTCCTACATATCTTGCTAATATTCTGCGTTGTTGTTAGTTGCTGTCAGGTCAAGTCCCAACTCATGGCTGTGCTTGCAGAGTAGAACTGCTGCACAGGGTTTCCAATGCTATGACATTTTGGAAGTAGATCGCCAGGACTGTTTCCTGAGGCACCTCTGGGTGGGTTTGAACTGCAAACTTTTGGGCTAGTATTCGAGCACTTAACCATTTGTGCCACCCAGGGACTCCTCATATTCTATACTTACCCCTATTATTGGACAGATTGCTTTGTGTAGGAATTGTTTATCTATCTGTATCTGCCACTGGAATGCAAGCTCCCTCAAGGTCAGAAACCGCGTCTTCTCATCATCATATTCTCAGGACCTAACATGATACCTGGTCATGGTAATGACAGGCAATAAGTACATGCTTGTTAAATGAGTTAATGATTACAAATGTGAGGAAGTAATACTGGGAGGTGCTCACCCTCAGAGATATGTAAATATCCCTTAGTTTTATTTACTGCCTTCTACCAAACCCCCAAATTGTTAAAAAAAAAAAAAAAAAGTTTTAGAAACTAACTCATTGGGTAAAGTTGGGATGTTTTTACAACAAAGATTGTCAAGATGGGGATTTTCTCCTGGGACTGCATGGTAAAGGCTCACAAGGATAGTGGTGCATTGATCTAGTCTCCACATCCAAATTCCTAATCCTCAGCTTTGTAGCTCAAAGGGCCCCAATACCCCTGGTCTTTGTGCTGATGCTCAGCAAGCAAATTCACAAGACACTTGGCAGCCAAAATACCAGGTAGCAGATTACCTTGAGAAATAAAACAATCAGACTGGAATATACGTGCCCCTCTAGGGAAGTATACATGGAAGTCACGCAACCAGGAGAATGTTTGGTGTGGATTCAAGAGTCAGGCAATTATTCTTATGGACTTAATGGTCAGTATTGATGAGCCATGACTGCCTGATGCATCCACCCCCTCTGTAGAGCTATTTCTGACAATATGTTGAGAAGACCAGCACCATCTAGTTAAAGAACCTTTCATTTGAGAAGAGCTAGAGACACACTGGAAATTCTTGCTCTTTGAAAGGCCCTTTTAAGACTTTTAGTCATCATCCTGTTTCAGTTAACACAAGAATTCTTTAGAAAAACTATTATGGACTCAGTTTGCACTTTCTTAGTTTGTGGTGTGAGAGGCTTCAGACCAGGCTGTTATGCCATATCTAGAATGCTGGGGTACTCAGTAAGTGAAATGTAGTCAATCCACCTGATATTAAAAAAAACCCATTGCCGTCGAGTCGATTCCGACTCATAGCGACCCTACAGGACAGAGTAGAACTGCCCTGTAGGGTTTCCAAGGAGCGGCTGGTAGATTCCAGCTGCGAACCTTTTGATTAGCAGCTGAGCTCTTAACCACTGTGCCACCAGGGCTCCCCATCTGATACTGAGACCCTTGAAAACATGATTAGAACTTTATTCTTCCAGTCCTAGTCAGTCCACTCCCAGACTTTGAGAGGAGAACCCAGAGCTCTGCCTTCTTATCTATGACTCTACTGAAACACCTGGATACTCAGATTCTGCATTCTGAATGATTTCTCAAAGTCAACATAAAAAATCAGAAATCCCAGTCAAATTGCCTTTTTGTTTGTTTGACTCCCTACTGTCACAGCAGTATATCAGCAGGGACATTTAATGGAATGTCAAAAAATTTTATTCAATGGTATTTTTAAGGTCTTATGCTAGCAAGACATAGAGCAGGTGCCAAAGAAGATAAAAGTAAGCCCACAGGTTTCAGGAGTTGTAATCTACTTGGGGAAAGAGAATATATATAAAAGAAACACTGCAAAGCAGTGAATACTGGGTCCAAAGAAGAGGAACAGACTACAAGTGGAATGCGAAGTCAGAGGAAAGGAGGACGATGGGATTTGGAGAAGATGTGGAAGGAGGCCACCTGGAAGTGGTAGCATTTTGAGTGAATTAGGCCATGGAGGATGGTGAGCATTTGGGTAAGTAGAGAGACCAGGGCTGGGGCAACATTACTAAAACTTGACATCTGTCTGTCCTTTTCTCTCTAGGAGAATATAGTGCTATACCAAAAGGGCCAACTCTCAGTTAAAGTTATTGACTTTGGATCAAGCTGTTATGAACACCAGAAAGGTAGGTCTCAATCCGGTCCCTTTGTCTGAATTTTCCTATTGAATTTCTCTCCCTTACTGAAACAGATACTTCACACATGAGGTCATCTGGGCTGTAGTCTGGGCTCAGCCATAAAAATTGCCAGTATGATTTTGAACAAAGTGCTTCACCTCTCTGAGTCTCAGTTTTCTCATCTATAAAGTGAGAAGATTGAACTGAAGTATCTTAACGATCCTTTGAAGCTCTCATATTCTGTGGATATGGAACTACCCAAGAGTGTTGGGTCTCAAAACTAGATGTGCTTCGGAATCACTTGACGGCTCTGAAAAATTACTGTTTCCAAGGCCTCGCTCCATATATACTGAATCCAATTTTCTGAGAGTACCCAGGAATCTGCATTTAAGAAAACTTAGCCACTCTAAACATAGCCAATTGCCCTAGGTTCACTAGGCTTTATACTTTTTTCAAACTAGAAATCAGAAAGTAGCCCTGGAGAACATTCACACAGCCTTCACTGAACATCAGTTTGTCTGTTCCTTTGGCTTTTATCAGTGTTTGATGTAGAGAACACATTCCAGTCAACAAATATTTATTGAGTACCTGGTATATGCCAGTTACTGTCATGGGCACCAGGAACAAAAAATGATTAAGATACATTTCCTGTTCTCAGGTTGCTTATAGTCTAATGTAAAAGACAGAAAGATAAAAAAGTTAGCACAGTAAGTGCAATGACTAGAGATATATAAAGTTGTGATAAGAACATGCAGAAAAGGGGCTTTGAGACCAGCATTTATGGTGGCAGGGGAAGTCAGAGGAAGCCTCCTGCGGCTCAAAGCAGGATGGATGTTTCTGAATATTCTACAGAACAACTGTTGAAGACTTTTATGTATGGCTTCTCATAAGACATTCCAGCTAGAAAACAATATCTCCTACAGAAAACTTGTATGTTTACTCTTCTCATATTGAAAGCTGTGTAACCTGTTAGTTACCATTTATCTTGGCTGCCAGGATGCTCACAACTGAATTTGTAATTATTTTATCCTTAGTTTCCTATGATCATTTCTCCCTTTATCTCTGTATTTTCTGATTTTCCTTTTATCTTTATTTTAACCATGAGGCAATACAGAGTAAGGATGCTAGCATCAGATTGCCTCAGTTCAAATCACAGCTCTGCAACTTAGAGCTGAGTGTTCTCATCTTTAAAAGGGGGTCAGTGCTTTATAAGGTTGTTGTAAGGAATGAGAGTTCATCTGTATAAAGCACTTGGAATAGTGCTTGACAGATTTTTTTTTTTTTTTAATATTTTATTGTACTTCAGGTGAAGGCTTACAGAACAAACAGTTTCTCGTGTAACAGTAGTACACATGCTGTTTTATGACTTTGGTTAACAACCCCACAACATTTTAACCCTCTGAATGCTCAGCTTTTTTTTTTTTTTTTTTTTTTTTGATGAAAATACACGTAGCCAAAGATACACCATTTGACAGATTTTTTGAAACTACCTTATGTGTAGGTATTTTGATTGCAAAGTACCTCAAATCCATTTTGAAAGCATGCAGGGTTTAAGAGTATTTCTATTAAATCTTTATTTTGTTTTAAATTACAGAATTATTATATCCTCTCTGTAACCAATTCAAACAACAGATAAGTGATTACAGAGGATCCCTGCCCCTTCCCCTATCCAGGTAACCACCAACCACAGTGCTGCCCCCATTCCCATCCAGGTAACTACCAGTCACTTGTGCTGCCCCTCCACCCATCCAAGTGACCACCAATCACCTGTGCTGTCCCCACCTCCATCCAAGTAACCACCAATCACAGAACTGTCCCCACACCCATCCAGGTGACCACCAATCACAGTGCAGCCCCCATCTTCATTTGGGTAACCACCAGGTAGGCATGTTGAAGTATCTTTGACATCCCATTTCTCTGACTCTGTCCCATTCTCCTCATCTGTAAAATTTAGGCTCCCTGGAATACTGTCTTCTATATATCCCCATTTGCTGAGATTCTATTGAGTTTGTCTTGGTATACTTTATACTATACAGTACAATGCACATAATATATTGAATATACATTTTCAAATAATACATACTTCCTCCCAGATTCTGACATGCCTCCTCCCTGGCCAAGTTGAAAATCATATTACTCTCAGATAATCTCTACCCAAAACTTAGCTTTATATTAGTTCTACTTTTCACATTTTTTAAAAAGCCTGGTGGATTTAAATTTGCTTATCGAGAACAATACCTACTTTGAAGGTCTTTATCAATAAAATGGGAATAATAACACCTCCATAATAATCAGGTTGCTCTAAGGATTTAATGAGATTAAATGCATAATGTGACTCTTAACTGTTGGTTGTGCTTCCATCTCTCTACAAAGCTGGTAGGGTGAGAAGGTATTGTTGTTAGGTGCCGTCGAGTTGGTTCCTACTCATAGCAACCCTATGTACAACAGAATGAAACACTGCCTGGTTCTGTACCATCCTTAGAATTGTTGCTTTGTTTGAGGCTATTGTTGTAATCACTGTGTCAGTCCATCTTGTTGAGGGTCTTCCTCTTTTGTGCTCACCGTCTACTTTACAAAGCATGACGTCCTTCTCAAGGGACTGGTTCCTTCTGATAACATGTCCAAAGTACCAGAGAAGAAGTCTAACCATCTTCGCTTGTAGGGAGAACTCTGGCCATACTTCTTCCAATACAGAGTTGTTTGTTCTTCTGGCAGTCCATGGTATATTCAGTATTCTTCACCAACACTGTAATTCAAAGGCATCAATTCTTCTTCAGTCTTCCTTATTCATTGTCCAGCTTTCTCATGCCTATGAGGTGATTGAAAATATGGTCTGGGTCAGGTGTACCTTAATCTTCAAGGAGACATCTTTGCGTTTTAACACTGGAAAGAGGTCTTTTGCAGCAGATTTGCCCAATGCAATACATCGTTCGATTTCTTAACTGCTGCGTCCATGAACGTTGATTGTGGTTCCAAGTAAAACGAAATCCTTGACAACTTCAGTCTTTTCTGTGTTTATCATGATGTTGCTTATTGGTCCCGCTTTTTTGTTTGTTTGTTTATGTTGAGGTGCAATCCATACTGAAGGCTGTAGTCTTTGATCTTCATCAGGTGTTGGGGAGCCTTAATTATAATCCACCCTCATCTAAGAAAGTATCCTGGAGAAAGGTGCTCTGGGGAAGGGGGAGGTTTTTGCCATGCAAGATTTCTCTCTTTCCCTGCCCTGCAGTATACACCTACATCCAAAGCCGGTTCTACCGATCCCCGGAGGTGATTCTGGGTCACCCCTACAACATGGCCATTGATATGTGGAGCCTGGGATGCATCATGGCGGAGTTGTACACAGGCTACCCTCTGTTTCCTGGGGAGAATGAAGTGGAGCAGTTGGCCTGCATCATGGAGGTGAGGGGAGTGCCTGGCTGCAGCTGGGTCTGAGATGTACAGGATAGCTGCAGCTCCAGCCTAGGGTAGTGGCCTGCAAACTTTTATTTTTTTTTTGGTTTGATGTCCCCTAAAAAGTATTTTTTGAAATCATGTACCCACTTGCACATTGTTGAGTTGACATCTTACATTTTTATCATCAATTTAAATAGTTGCAAAAGGAACCCTGGAGGCTCAATGGTTAAGCACTGGGCTGCTAACTGAAGGCTGGTAATTCTAACGCACCCAGTGGCTCCACGGGAGAAAGACCTGGCAATCTCTTACCATAAAGATTACAGCCTAGACAACCCTATGGGACAGTTCTACTGTGTCGCATGGGTTTGCTACGAGTCAGAATCCACTCGATTGCACACAACAACAAAAATAGTTGCAAAGGATGTAATTTCCAGCATATTGTAAATAGTGTCACTTTAAAATAAACCTGGTATACCACTCTTTCAAATATATCCAAAAGAATATAAAAACCACAGTGACGTCATACACACAAAAACCCTCTGAAAAGTACATGAATGAGTTCTCCTTTAACAGTTTTGTGTCTCTTTTACTTTTTTTTTCCCTTGAACTCATATTTTCATCCTACTTCATCCACAGAATTTTGTCCTATTTTGATATGGTCTTATATTTTGAAATCTTTTATCAGTCACTGTATCTTTAAAATTTTCTTTTCTGTTGGCATAAGGTCCATGTGTTAAAAAAATTTTTTTTCTGGTAAGTTATCCTTAAAAAATAATTAGTGCATAAAGTTTGATAATTATTAAGCATAAAATGTAAAATTTTATTGGGCACATAACTCTCAGAGAAATGGATAGAACTGGGTTTTCTCTTTTTCCAATTAATTCCTGTTCCTGTAGATAACTATTACTTATTGCTAGAAAGAAATGTTCAGGATTGATTCCATGCCACTGTTTTGGGTGTATAGACGTGAGCACTGGAAGGAAGCCTGTTCTAGCTATGTCAACTAATTCTTTGGCTCCTTTTGACTTACTGTATGTTAAAACCAAATTGTGATCAGTCATCAAAAAAATATTTTTAATAACCAATCAGCTGATAAACTTATTTCAATTTTGTTGAAAACAAATAATTAAAAAGTATTTGGCTTATAAAATATCTTTATTGTTCAGTCATTAGTCATTCAGTATCTTAACTCATATGATGATAGCCATGCCACCTCCCCCCCCAAAAAAAACAGGATTCAGCATATGAGTACTAATTATATCTATTACTCTTTCACTTAGAGTCATCTTGTTATGGAGCTAAATTAGACAAAATGGGGAAATAACCCTAAAAATTTAGAAATTTCTCATTTTAGGATTGTTTCAGTGAACAAAGATATTTTGGCTGTGAACAAAGATGTATTCATCCATCCATCCATCCATCCGTCCATCCATCCATCCATCCATCCATCTATGCCAAATATCTCTTTTCTAGGTTATCTCAAAGTTACAAATGGTCAGAGAGACATATCCTTGAGAATTATTAATTATAGATAATCTCATTTCATGGCTGAAACTAATAATCAAATATTGAAATAATTTAGGTAATAATAGATATAAACAGTAGCTATGGTGGAATGAGCACTGGCCTGGGAATTAGTAAACCTGAGCTCTAGCCCTGCCTCTGTCTCTTTGGCAAGTGACTTCACTTCCTTGGACCTCTGTAAAATAGAGGATCAGAGTAGGTGGCTTCTAAGGTTGATATTGGATAATTTTATGATGCATCCCTGAATCATTCCCACTTCCAGTACCAACAGAATAGGGAGTATAGGATCTGGGTTCAGATTTCTACTGCTCCAGAACCGACTCAGTTTCCTCTTGACCTCAGTATCAAGAGGGTAGGGTCAAGAACAGATTATGGCTTGGGATCCCAGCTGCAGGGACAAGTGATCCACATCTGAGGGTGACTGTAATTTCTCTATCTCTGTGCTCCCCTATAGGTGGTAGTGCAGAAAGGTGAACAAGTGGGTGGTATGCTTTTTTCAAGAAGGTATTTTGTCTTGTAGTGGTCTGAGGCCCATCTGGTGATTTCCATCTCCTTTTCCTCTCCTCCTTTCCCAGTGCTCCATACTGAGATATGTCATTCTAAATCAGGTATGGCCAGCGTGCACCCTGGTTTATTTGCTCTGACAATGAGATGTGGCTGCCATCAAAAGTGACCTGCTTCTAGTTGGCACTGATGTCTATTTAGAATAACATGGCCAGTGTTGGTTCTCAGGATACTGAAGTGGCCCTGGACTAAGAGTTTAGAGACTGGACTCTGGGCCTGTTCTGCCACTGACTTGATGTTATCACTTAGTATCCTCAAGTCCTTATCTGTAGAAGGAAAAGTTTGATCAAAGTCCCACCCAACTCTGACAATCTTTGAATCTGTGACTGACTCCACAAAGAATGAACCAACTGCATTGTACTTATTGAAGGTGCTGGGCCTGCCGCCAGCCCACTTCATTCAGACGGCCTCCAGGAGACAGATATTCTTTGGTAAGTCCCGTGTTCTGTCTTTTTCCCATGGTGACTTATGAGGTATCAGTCCTTGAAGACACCTCCCATACCCTAAACACCATTTGGTGGTATTCCCTTTGCCCCATCGCAAAGGGCAAGCTGATTAGGAGCATCTTTCAGAAGAGTAAAAAGATGCTGAGAAGTTATGCCAGATGGCATGATGGAGAATGGGCTGGGGTGGGGTGTGGGGGGTCATGTTGAGGATGGGGTCTTAGCAGTGAAAATATATAGGATCCGGAGAAAAACCAGGTTCTTGCTTTGAAAATCTATTAGCAAGCAAGTCTTAAAATCTCAAAAAGATTTGCCCGATGCAATATGTCATTTGATTTTTTTGTTGTTGTTGTTGGAGTTTAAGTGAAAGTTTACATTTCAAATTAGTCTCTTATGTGAAAATTTATACATACGTTATGTGACCCTAACTGCTCTCCCTATACTGTGATGGCACACTCCTCCTTTCCACCCCTGATTTCCCATGTCCATTCAACCAGCTCCTAACCCTCTCTGCCTTCTCATCTCACCTCTGCACAGAAGCTGCCCGTTTAGTCTCATGTATTTACTTGAGCTAAGAAGCACACTCTTCACAAGTATCATTTTATGTCCCACAGTTGTCATTTGATTTCTTGACTGCTGCTTCCATGGGCGTTAATTTTGGATCCAAATAAAATGAAACCCTTGATAACTGCGATCTTTTTTCCATTTATCATGATACTGCTTATTGGTCTAGTTTTTTTTTTTTTTTCCCCTTTGTGTTGAGGTGTAATCCAGAAGAGCATAATCTCAAAAGATTATAATTATGCCTTCTCCTAGAAGTTCTCCCCACCTCTCCCAATTAACTTGCCCTCTCACATTACTATGACTTCACCTCACTGTGCAGGGAAATCAAAGAATAGAGCTTCTTTTCAAGAATAGTGGATAATTCTATTGCTACATTCTCTATTAATGGAGCACTGTTCTTCCCTACTGAAAACCTCTTAATTCCTCAAACCCTTACCATCAGGGTTCATTGCAACTTTGCTGTAAAATGGGTAGGCAAGGGTTGTCGGAACAGTTATACCGCGGGAATGTTTTCGTTGGTCAGTTATATACAGGTCATCTGTCTGATTGCTGGGATTAAGCCTCATCCCCAGCCCTATGTTGCTCCCCTCATCACAGTTCCCAGGCTCTGGATTTTGTGATCCTCTGCCATTCTATTTGAATGCTGCTGTACAAGATGGATAGGGCTTCCAGGGCACTGTGCACCAAAAAGATGAAGTAAGTCCCAGACTGAAATCCCTCTGAAGAACCACAAGAAGCTAAGGGATTCCCAGGTAGGAAAAACCATAGTGGTCAGAAAGTCAGCCAAGTGGAGCAAAGCCAGACATGAGGGGAAGGGGACTCCACAGGCAGACTCCTTGCCCTCTAGAACATTTCTGACCAGCCATTGTGGTTATGCTAGTTCACAGGCCCAGGCTGGCTGTCAAATCCCAGTTATTCCTAGTCCTTCTCCCATCTCTTATTTTCAAGCAAGAGTGACCTCAGAGGAGGGGAGACAGGTCACATGATTTTTTTCTACAGCCCCATTAACAAGAGAGTCCTTGAGGGATCCTCCACAATGAGCAAAAGGGGTTTAGTTATGCATGCAAAGCTGATGGTCATTGTTTATGTACTAGTTCAGCCATGTAGCTATTAAAATGTTAGACCACTTCTGTACAGTTGGTAAATAGCCACAACCATGAGCCCCTGCCACAGCCACAGGCTCCCTGAACCCTCTCCCAGAACTCCTCTGATCACTTCATGGTCTAGAAACTGAAAGGTTAATACCTGGCAAGTCTTCCATGATCTAGCTTCAGTGCCAAGGCTGGCATCCATTCCGATTTGTTGGTGTCCACACCATACCAATGGTTAAATCTTTGAACATCATGGCCAGAGCTTTGAAGACTTTGTGAGCAAGGACAGTGCCCTGGTTGCCTTAGAACAGTGCAGCCCCCACCCTTGTTTGGATAACCACCAGGTAAGCATGTTGAAATAACTATGATCTCCCATTTCTCTGACTCTGTCCCATTCTCCTCATCTGTACAATTTAGCCTCCCTACAATAGTGTCTTCTATACATCCCCATCTGCTGAGATTTTGTTGAGTTTGTCTTTGTATACTTTGTGTTATAGAACACAATGCAAGTAATGTATTGAATATACATTTTCAAATAATACATACTTCTTCCCAGATTCTGATGTACCTCCTCCCTGGCCTTAGAACAGTGTCCGCACACTTACCTTTCTTCCAGACCAGTCTGATCATAGGCAGAGGACTTGGCTGGCTCTCTGTTATAAATTATACAAGGGACTGGTCTCTTGACGTTAAAGAACTTGGCTGCTAACCAAAAGGTCAGCAGTTCGAATCCACCAGCCGCTCCTTGGAAATCCTACGGGGCAGTTCTACTCTGTCCTATAGGGTTGCTATGAGTCAAAATCAGCTTGATTGCAACGGGTTTTTGTTTTTGTTTTTTTTTTAACTTACAACGCAGCCTTTTGAAGGATTTTAGGGAAGGAAAGTGAGGATATTAGTTTTCCCTTTTGCTAGACAAAGACATTGTGGGATGTCACATCTTAAGACTATAACACTGAACTCATGAGTTAGCATCTAGGTGAGGAGTAGAAGGAAGGGAATATAGGGCAGCTTGGTAGGAGAGTACCAAAGACATTCATGCCCACTTTGTAGAGTACCCAATTTCTATCATCAGCACTAGGCTTTTGGATGGTGATGTGGTTTTGGTAGCAACATCCACATGTCTTCAATTCCTGAGTAAGAAGGGACTGCATAGGGAGCTGCTTTCTCTTTAGTTTTCCCAAACTTTATTTGATTTTAAGAATTATTTGACACTTGGTGGTGGTGGTTGTTAGGTGCCATTGAGTCGATTTCGACTAATAGCAACCCCATGTGACAGAGTAGAACTGCCCCATAGAGTTTTCTGGGCTGTAATCTTTACAGGAATAAATCTCTGGGTCTTTCTCCTGTGGAGCTGTGGGGTGGGTTTTAACCACCAACCTTCTGGTTAACAGGCGAGTGCTTAACCATTGTGCCACCAGGGCACTTGGGAAAAATGTTCATTTCAGGCTCCTCCTCTATAATTATGATATAGCAGATTTGGAGTGGGACCCAAGATTCTATGTTTTTAACAATACCTCCTTGTGATCCTTATGATAAGGTGAATTTGGGAAACACTGTGTTCACCTCAGTTCTTGGCACTTCCTTCCCCAGGTTTGGGCCCCTGCCAACTGCTCCTCAACCCTCAGGCACAACTGGTTAATACTCCTAATTAGTAGCCAAGTGCTGTTGCCCCCAGGTGGTAAGATACTTAGGTGCCCCAGGGAGCAAGGAGGTGGAGAGCAAAAGTAGATATTGGGGAGGGTAAGAAAAACTTGTGCAGGAAAAATAATTAGTTAATAATAGCTTTAGAAGCTATGTTATTTATAAGCCTGTGTGCTTGATTCTTCTATGGCCATTTGTAAAAAATTAACATAGGATAAGGTGGGAGCACTGGAAGCACAATCAAAAAGGAAATGAGGATTTTTATGAGCTCACAGTTCCTTTACCCTACTCAATACCCCCTGCCCATTTTTATTCATATAAATACACAGGTACCTGTTTGTGTGTGTGTACACACATGCCCATTCATGGAAGTCTGTCTTCCAGGAATACAGTAAAAGCAGATGTTCTTTGAGAGGCCCTGAAAATGGCATGGTTACAAAAGTCATGAAAGCACTTTATTGTGCACTTTCTGGACTGTCCATTAAAGAACCCTACTGAGTTTTTGTGGGGATTCAGTATTATGTGTAAATTGTGTGTGTGCTTATACATACTCATATGCATGCAGATTTGCAAGGTGTGAGCATGAAGTGACCAACTTTTCTGAACATGCACACTAGAATCTAGACATCCAAATGAGTAGTATCACCTTCAAAGCAATGTGCAAAGTATCCTTGGGAGCCTTTGGAACTGTCTTCAGGGCTTCTTTTCAGGGATGGCAAATCATACATTTGATGAGGGATTTAATCTGTGGAAATGGCTGAAAACCATTTGAAGCCATGTCTTAAGCAACCAACCAAGTATGATCACTTTGATTATGGACAAAATTTTGGTGTGACTATAAAGATGTAATGAGGTTAATTTGTTTGTGTGGCTTATGAGCTCTGAAAGCAAATCCTTATGCTAAAATGGATTTCTTGTTATACCCTGTGAATGTCCCAAATTCTCACTTTATTGGGCTAATGGGGAAAGAGTAAGGGCATAAACAATCCAAAAATGGACAATATCCTTTTTGATCAGAGCTGAATGCTTTTGTCACTTCAGATTTATTCTATTACTATTATTACTACCATTGCTGCTGCTGCTGTTACTACAACTACTACTACTTTGGTCAATACTAAGCCATTTAAACCGTCTGTTGGGAAAGGAGGGGTGGGAAGGAGGTTCAGAACATACTGGGTAGTAGGAAAAATTGGTTTTTAAGTTTAATTGTATTCATTGCCTAATCTACATGTGGTTGTTTAGACTGACTGAGACCATGTGTGTGCTTGTGGGGTGGGGGGCAGGATGTAAGACAGAGTGAGACAGCTGCCAAAGACTACCCCAAGAAGCAGCAGGGCTAAGTGAACAGCTGTGATGTGGCCTGTTAATATTTACACCTGGAACTAAATACAGACTGTTATATCTCTAAAGATTCCAAAGGTTTTCCGAAAAATATAACCAACAACAGGGGGAAAAAAAGATACCCAGACTCCAAGGATCTCATGATGGTGCTGAAAACCTATGACACCAGCTTCCTTGACTTTCTCAGAAGGTGTTTGGTGTGAGTTGGTTGGGTTATTTTTGTGTCTGGGCTTCCTCTTAAATACTGTCCTTTTACATAGGTTTGCTGTGAAGGCTGGGGCTGGGAGACAATTATAAAAATAACAATAAATCCTCTTGTATTAGGAAAGTAGGGAAAGGGTGAGCTATGAAACATTATGATGTATAACTTTTTAGAATTCATGTGCATATTTTGAATCTTAGAAGTCAGGTTCTTTGCCTTAGTTAAGTCATAGTAAAAATGGAACTATCACAGAAAGCCCCCAGCCAGTGCCCAGTTTAGAAGATATTTAGAAAATGTTAGCTGTGGTTACTATTTTACTGCTATTAAAGAGGTTTTGCAAGCCTGTCTCCTCTGAGTGGCAAGTAGATTAGCTGAGCGATATTTGGCAAGTCATTGTTGCTGTCTGGGCCTCGGTGTCCTTTTCTATAAGATGAGGTTCTCCGAAGGTCCCTTCCAGCTTTATCAGTCCTATAGTTGTTATAGTATTTTCAGAAGGCAATATGTTTATATTCTCTCATTCTTCCTGTGAGATGGAGAAGTTTTAACCAATCACTGTTGTGGCATTTGTGCATCCTGGAGTTTAGTTACCAGCTCAGATGATAAACCATCATTTACCGCTGGAAGTTTTGCCATCTGGGGGTTATGCTATTAACCTGAATAAAGGAGGTAGAAAAGGATCCTGTACCCCATCTTTACTCTTATTCTACCCTAGCCTCTTGCTGAGGCTGTAGACAGACTCAACACTGAGGCAGAGGTGAGTTATCCAAAACAACCCAATCGTTCAGAAACATCTCAGAACCAAGTAAGAAACTTTTTTTTTTTTTTTTTCTTAAAGGGCAAAGGGCTGGTTGTTTACGACTTGCAAGAGGCAGTTGAGCTGATAGGGCCTGTCACCTTATAACTCCAGTTGCAAATTACATCAGTTACTAATTAGCTGATGTTTGGAATGAGAGACTAAAGGTTTAGAGTCAAGTTTAATAGGGTAAATGAAAAGTCCTGTGTCTAGGTTTTATAGGCTAACTCTAGAAGAGGGGAGATGTAGCTTAACAGTAGTTCATTTGACAAAGAACTGGAAGATTGAGTTGTTTATAACCTTGATAAGTCTATAATGTTAGTGCTGTCTTCTTGCAGTTACAATAGGAGATATTCTCAGCATGATAGACATCAGTTAGGCAACAGCTGACATTTCCTGTCTTGGAAGGTGGAAACCCATGTGATCAGTAGTCAGTAGTGATGTGAATGTCTTTAGTTAGCTGAAGGACTGTGACATAAAAGCATTAGTTGTCTTACACTGTATAATGCCAATAGGTAGAATTACTAGGGTAAAAATGACTGGGAAATGAGTTTTGGATCAATAAAAATGAAGAACTTTTAAAGAATTGGGGTTTTTCAAAATTAGAATAGGTGGTTCCCTGAGATAGCACCTAGTCACTGAAATTACTCAAAACAGCAGGATTCCTTGTTAGGGCTGTATCAAATGTGTTCAGTTTTAGAAGTTTGGCTGCATTATATTTGAGTCCCATGATAAATCTTAATATTCTAGTATTTTAATTCTCTTTGTGATATATTTGGATGCAGAAAATCCATAGTATGGGAATTGAAATTAAGCATCTCTTTGTTTTGATCTTAGTTTACTGACTGCTAAGGAGATTATCTATAATATTTATTGTAAGAGAGTTTCTAGGAATTCTGGAAGACTTGGGCTCTAATATATTTCCTAGCTTGGTATTCACCTTTTCTATAAAAAGATCATTCTAATATTTATTGCCTGGAACCTTTAGGAAACCCTGGTGGCGCAGTGGTTAAGAGCTACGGCTGCTAACCAAGTGGTCAGCAGTTCGAATCTACCAGGCGCTCCTTGGAAACCGTATGGGGCAGTTCTACTCTGTCCTATAGGGTCACTATGAGTTGGAATCGACTCGATGGCAATGGGTTTGTTTTTTTGGGTTTGGTACCTTTAAGTTATATGTCATAATCTCTGTTCTATGATATCTTTGAGTTACATTTTAAATAAAAAATATATTAGGTTCTTAAAAATGTTTTAATATTTAAAAGAATAATAGAACAATAATCAGTGCTGGGCTTTGTTGGTGTGTAGATGGGAACCTTCTCTTCGCATGACCCCTGGCCAGGCCCTCAAGCATGCTTGGATTCATAAGCCACGGAGCCTCAAACCCCGGCCCAGGCCCCAGACCCTGAGGAAGCCCAATCTCAGTTTCCCCTCTGAGGGAAAGAAGAACAAGGTTCAGGGGCATCACCACTTGGGCAAAAAAGGTACAGCCCCTTCAATGGTCAGTCCGATTCCTGAGGCACCAGGGCACCAGGCATCTATGGAGGATTTGCATGCCAGTTTTTCTGAACTCAACTTTGGATAATTAGTCAGGCTACATCACTGCAGGCTGCCATTTCTTCTCTGCCTTATGAGATTTTCCTCCTTCAGGACTTTTGGCTCCAGCTAGGTTCTCGTCGCTTTTTGCCTGTTATCTTTAGGATTTTCAATTTACTCCTATCTTTTAATTCCCTAAGGAGCCCTGGGGTGCAGTGGCTAAACACTCAGCTGCTAACTGAACAGTTAGTGGTTTGAACCTACCAGCCACTCCATGAAAGAAAGATGTGGCAGTCTACTTCCATAAAGGCTACAGCCTTGGAAACCCTAGGGTGCAGGTCTGCTCTGTCCTATAGAGTCACTATGAGTTGGAATTTACTTAACGGCAATGAGATTTTTATTTTTTAAAGTATCTTCACCACCAGGATTTCCCCAAAGCCCTTTACTGTCTGATGGACAATGTAGTTCATATTTGAATGCAGCTTGTTCTTTTTTCTCTCTCCTTGGGCAGATGAGATCACCAAAGAAGAGTCTGCAGAGAAAATAAGAAATGTAGCCACTTTGAAGTCGGTTCAGAATGCAGGTGATCAGCAGGGCTTTCTCCAGCACAGGGCTGACATGGTCCAGCTGCCTCATCTAGTAGAAGCTCCCGGAAAGCCAGAGGCAGTTACTGGGTCAGAGCAGTCACCGACCTTCACAGGAGATCAAAGCAAGAACTCCTCCCTCAAGAACACAAACATTTTACCACCCATTGTATGACCTTGGCTGAGGGTGTGTCCTGTTCCTTTCCACCAATCATTTGTATTAGAGACAGCACTTATATTGTACAATACTTCAGATTGTTGTTTTTTAATGCATAAAGGTTTGTTTTAAAAAAACGATTCGCATGGCCAACTTGGCATGATTCCTCTTATGAGGGACAGGGGAGAATGTACTTGCACCTACATTGCTTCCCTCTGCTCCCAACCAGACAAACAATGAGTGGTTTTTATACTCACACAATGTTATTGCTATTTTAATGTTTTAAAAACAATGGTTTTTATACTTAATGTTATAGCATCATTAATGGAGCTCTAAATAAAATAAATTTTCCTTCTCACTCAAGACTGCCACCATTTGTCAGTCAGGATTCTTGTTTGAAAATGACAGAAGTTGAATTCAAACTAGTTTAAACAACAAAGGACATTTTGTTACTTCATGTAATTGGAAAATCAGGAAGGGGGGATATAGTGTCAGGCATAGCAGGAGCTAGGAATTCAAACAAGGTTGTACAGGTCTGATTCCCTTTCCATCTATCAGCTTTGCTTGTCTTTATGGTTAACGTCATTTTGATGATGGCTTTTCCCAGAATGGATGACCACCAACATCCAGTCAAAAAATGGCAGTCTTCCTTGCAGGCACGAAAGTTCCAGAAATGACTGTTTGGATTAGGCACAGATCGTATGCCTGTAAGTGAGCCAATCACAACGTCTGAGAGATTGCGATCATCTGATTGGCCAGCCTGTGTCACAAGCCCACATTGTGGTGGTGGTGGTGGCTGCACCATGAGTGATGCCCTTCTAGGACCACATGGAACAGGGGAGGGATGCTTTCTAAAGGAAGGGAAATTGATTAAACAAGCAGGCTATGTTTACTTGTCCACACCACGCCCCCCTATATCTAACCAATTCAGTTTATTCATTTCCCTTTCAGTCCTTATCTATAAATTATGAATTATAATCTGTAAATTATGCATATATAATTTATATGATTGCAATCATAGTATACACTTTGACATGAAAATTAAGATCATAACATCATAAATAACATGGAAAATATACCTATCTTCATAGTTTTCGTTTTAGTGTTTGAAAAAATTCCATCAAGGGAGACACTGGGTAACTGTAGCTATGGGTTTGGATAAGATCACTCAGGGAAGATGATACAGAGTGAGACGAGCAGAGGATCAAGAGAAAGTCCTGAGAAAGATAAATATGCAAGGGGTTGACAAAAGTTGACTAGACTCCTTCCTCCAAAGGGATCCAGAGAAGTAAGAGGAAGATTGAAAGCCAAAGAAGTAGAACATTTCCAGAAGTGAAAAAAATAAAAAATAAAAAAAGATCAAGAATACAAAATTTCACAGAAAGGTCAGGATAAGAATGGAAACTTTCTTAAGTGGGGTGATAGGGACTTTAAGTCAGAGCAGGTGACATATTAGTTGACTTGTCCAAGGTCCTATAGCTAGGAAGGCACAGCACTGGCAATAGAACTCAGATCTTCTGGACCTTTTTAATTTGACACCAGCTGTGGATAAAGTTGGAGGTAGACAGTAGTTCTGCAGCTCCACACACATAGGACAAGAAACCAGGTCCTCGACATCATAACATCATAATGAGAATGATTTAGGTTCAATGGTATAAAGCATTTTCTGATTTTCATGGTTATAAAAGGCTGAAATGAATTATTGATGAATTGTGGCTTCTTATTTTGAGAGAATACTTTAAAGGAGGGGAGCTGCAAACTATGGCACAGATGGGCATGGAGAACAGGCTCTATGACCTTGGTCAGCGCGTCTCAGTCCAGCACTATTTCACCTATGCTCTCCATCTGATTATCTTTTCCTTCCTGAGATTTCTTTACCTTATTGTCCCATTGGACAATATGGTAAATCTTAAAAGAATTCTCGGGTAAATCTTAAAGAAACCAAACACCTTGAGCCCTTTAATTGTAATTTAATTTTATATCCTTGCTTGCATGGACAGGAAAATCTGCAAAATCCAGTGACTAGCATAAGATGAGATGTCTTTCATGTGAGTGGTATGAAGATAATGTTAGGGCTCTGAGGGACGCTGTGGAGATGAGAAAGAAGGGAGGGGACAAGGGCTGGGCCCATTGCTGGGAAAGGGGACGCATGGGTGGCACCAGTTACAGGTTCACCATCAGCCAGTCCAGCAGCTGCAGCCGCGTCACATTTCCCACCGCCTCATCCAGCTGTCGCTCCTTCTCATAGCGCAGCACTGACTGCAGAACCTCACCCACACTGCGCCCTTTGTCCACAGCGGTCGCCGAGAGCTGAAGTAGCTGTGAAGAGGAAAGAAAACAGCTGAGCATCCTACAATTGGCCACAAAGAGCCTGCCAAGGTTAGAACAAAGAGGTCAGGTAGACTCTGGAGAACTGCAGCAGGGGGGACTCAGATGTTGAGAAGACTTCCTTAACTGTCATGTTTGCTGGACTGTTTGACACAAGAAAGTTGGCAATATCCCCCTTAATTTAAAGAAAAGATGTTAACACCCACCTGTCCATGATACAGAAAATATGATTTCCCATTAAGAGCAAAATCGTCCGATGTTTTTCCCTATAATGCTTTGCTTCCAGTGAGTATATAGCCAGTGGTGTTCTTGCTTTCTAAGAATTCTAGTGCTAAACTCACCCTGATCTCGTAAAACAGCTTCTATCATTGTCCTAAGACCAACAAGGGCAAGAGAGAAAATATTCAGTGGAAAAAGTGGATGTTGCCTTCCATACCTCGTAGCCAGAGAAGCCCAGAAGGCACCTCAGAGGTTCATTCAACCTCCTTGAAAATGTTGCCCAGAGAGGTGAAGAGACTTGTCAGTAGTACACTGCTGGTAATTAGCAGAGCCAAATCCACACCCAGGTCTCTGAACTCTATGTTCAGTTCTCTTTCTATGCATAAAATAATGAAAAAATTAACCAAAGCAGCCATTCTAATATGAACATAGTATATTACTATTTATCTGGGATCCTAAGGGCAACAAGTAATCAGATTTTATTTTGTGCATTCTGCTCCTTATTTTTTACAAGAAAGAGTTAAAGGGGAAACGAACAGGTCAAATATCAGGAGCTTTATCAGAAGGGGAAATTTCCATGCAAGAAGCTGTGTGCATGTGCCTGCACACCTGTGCCCTTTCCAAATGTATCATGATATTTCTATATAGACCAAGTCTGAGGGTTAGTACATATTCAGACCAATTTCCTCTATTTTCCAAATTTATTGTTCTGTCTAAGAAGAACTAGTATCGTTAAAGTAGTATCAAAATACGGTTTAAGACGCTGGCTTTTGGCTGAGTTTGGTTTCATTATTATATTTTAATGTAATAATTCTCTGAAAATTGGCAATGTCCCCATAGTATACCTAAGTATTCAACTGAGAAGCTGTAATGACAAGACACTGAATACATGTTAGGTCAACTATGTGGGATGCTGTTAAGGCTATCCTATTGAGAGAGCCAAGATTGAGAAGATGGGCATTGGAAGGTAGAGGAAACTCCAGTCTTTCTAGGTCTGACTCTCTTGGAAATGGACTTCAAAGTGTCTAGACATGCCTGTAGGTACTCCTGGGTACTACGGGAAAGAACAACCTCTGCCACACGGGAGTGGCTAGAAGCCAGGGAGAAAAGGAATCTCTCCATTGGAAAACGAAAGCTGCAGATAAGGGAGCTAAACCATGCAAACCAAATTATCAAGATGATTCTCCTCTTTTTTTTCCAAGCCTTGGTGGTGCAGTGGTTAAAAGGCTTGGCTGCTAACTAAAAGGTCAGTGGTTCAAACCCACCAGCCACTCCACAGGAGAAAGATGTGGCAGTCTGCTTCTGTAAAGATTTACAACCTTGGAAACTCCATGGGGCAGTTCTACTCCATCCTATAAGGTCACTATGAGTCAGAATTGACTCACCGACAGTAGGTTTGTTTTTATGAGCCCTGGTGGCACAGTGGTAAGGAGCTTGGCTGCTAACCAAAAGGTCGGCAGTTCAAATCCACCAGCCACTCCTTGCAAACCCTATGGGGCAGTTCTACTCTGTTCTGTAAGGTTGCTATGAGCAGGAATCAACTCGATGGCAACGGGTTTGGTTTTGGAGCCCTGGTGGCGCAATAGTTAAGAGCTTGTCTGCTAACCAAAAGGTTGGCAGTTCAAATCCACCAGCCGCTCCTTGGAAACTGTGGTGCAGTTCTACTCTGTCCTATAGGGTCGCTATGAGTCAGAATTGACTTGACAGCAATAGTTTTTTTTTTTTGTCACTACAGGTAGGGAAACCTATTGGTTTATTTTAAAATATTAAATACAATACTTCTAAGTTAAACTTTTAAGTTTAGCAATGGAGGGATGCTCTTCATATGAGGAGATGGGTGCCTGAAACTCAGAGTCCTGGATCTTATCCACTGACTTTCGTCTACTCTCACAAATTATCTCTGCCACACCTCTAATGTGGTCTAGGTGTGTTCCTCTCTTACGCCACAGGGCTTTGGACTGGTTTGTTCCGGTTTCAATCCCTGCTGAGAATTTGCATTTCTAACATGTTCCCTGCTGGGAATTTGCATTTCCAACCCAGATATACTGAATCAGAATCTACATTTTAACAAGATCCTCAGGTGATTCTTGTGTATAATTTCCTGCGAACGTGTTAGAAATGCAAATTCTCAGCAGGGGTTTGAACTGGAACAAACTGGTTTGAAGCCCTGGTTCACCACCCTTCCCTCAATTCTGCATAGCACAGATAAGACCAATAAGAACAGGTAAAGACAAAATTACTAGTAAAAAATTGAAAGAAGTGTTGTTAATCTACCATTGGTAACAATACCTGTCAAAAATTCATGAGAAATCCCTAAGAGAAAAGTGAATCTCAGGTGCAAGAATCAGAAATGTGAGCTTTGATTCTCTTTTCTAAGTGAGGATTCCCTTATTGACCAACCTTGAAGTGGTTTGATAGGGAATCACAGTTTATTTACCATATTATTATTACTTATTATTTACTACTAACCTATCCCCAGCATTATATTATTAACATATCCCATTCCCAAACTTTTTGAAATGTGGAAGGTTGCAGCTCTCTGCAATTTTCCTGGGGAGCCTGGGTGGAATCTCATTGTGTTACTCCTTCTATCTTTACCATCTTTATTCAGGTATAAATGGATATAATGAACATCAGATATAAGCCATAAGGTGTTAAAAGAGGAGGAAATACATGACATCAACACCACAGCCAGTGCTATATTACCAGGTGTATGAGTGCATGAAATAATTTTTAGCACCATCTGACTAGATCATCATCTCCTCTAGTTTCTTCTACCCTCCCCATAGATGTCTCTGACACACTTCCATTATGTGTTTATGTCTACCTAGCCATGACATGCTTGGATGATAACTAGCATGTATACAGTATCTTATTATCAGAGAACTTTCACAGATTATCCTCGCAATGTGTGGAGATGATGAAAGCCTATGAAATCTGTTTTGCGGATGAGACCCTGATGAATGGTATCACATAACTTGGACTAGAGATAAGTTCTAAGGGGGTCATAGAAAATGTTGCTACATAACTCCCATCTGTTGTTTGGAGGAGGCAGTTGTAAACTGAACTTTGAGAGATATCAATAGGAAGCTGGCCTTCTCCTATTCCTATACTAGCTGTTTCCTTGCCCTTTCCTCTGGAGTTTTAGAACTAGTTTAAATTTCAGAGAAGAATGAGGCAATCAGCATTTCCCCCCGCTTTGTTCAAAGAAGAGATTGGGAATCTTTGAGTCATGCTACTGGATAAATATGAAGACATGTCTTACTCATCTTTATTTACCTCAAATCCTTTTTGGAATGAGGCGGGATATAAATAAATGAATGCATCAATAAAATGTTGATACTTGAGAATTTCAGGTACACTCAGGACACACTGATTGATCTCCCTGATGAAACCTTATTAAAATGACAGTAAAGAATAAAAAAGATATATCCTTTCAAGCATTGATTTATGAAAGCTGGGAAATGGATGGAGAAGCGATACCTGATTTAGCAGAGGAGGATGCTGCAATGTAAGTGTCCACAGAGAGGGATAATGAAAAGACAGCTGATTCATCTTACACAGTTTTGGAAAGGCCTAGGCCTTAGAGGTACCAGGTCCTAGAGAAGATGGAGGTAGTCATGGGCTGAAAAAGGCGGGGGGTGGGAGTGGGGTAGGTTTTCTTAAAATTTGGTATACAGAAGGATTAGAATTCTTGGTTTCCTCTGATTCTGCAGAACCAGATGGTCCCTACCCAACTCCTCTCCTCATCCAGACGAATGAAGCATTATTCTTGGTAGAAATGGAAACTGAGAGGCTCTAGACTTGGGATCTAGGCACTGTAGGCAGGAGAGACACAGAGAAGAAAGGAGAGGGAGGGTTCTAGTGAAAGTGTGCATACTGAGTAGGGGAACTCTCTAGCTCCCTGTCTTGCCCCGCTCCCAGGATAAGGGAATGGCAGCCAGGTGTATACCACTTAGGTAGGATTAAGAAACTGAAAGGAACTAATAAAAGTGATACTTGGGGATTCTCCTATGAAAAAGGCAGCTTGTTGACCTCAATCACTGTACAGACTATCCTACCAGTCAATAAACCCCACTCTCCATATGGCTTTTCCAAATAGCTCTTTTGTACCTCACTCTTAAATATGAACAATAGCTAAGAATCACTGTACATTAAAAAAAAGTATGAAACTAAAAAACAAGAACCTAGAGGAAACAGAGGCAATGCAGGTAACAGAAGAAAATATCAAAATAAAACAGGACTTATAGTATTATCAGAAGAAGAAAACAAACAAACAAAAACTAGAGAACATGAAAGAGTTACTGAAAGTTAAAATTATGATAGCCAAAGGGAAAAAAAAAATCCAGTAGAGGGATTGGAAGAAAAAGTCAAGTAATTTTTCTCAAAAGGAAAACAAAAACATAAAGAGATGAAAAACAGAAAAAGAAAGATTAAAATAAAACAGAGGTTCATCTCAGGAGGATGTATATTTGATTAATACACAATTCAGAAGGAGGTATTATCAGCGAAATAATACAAAGAAAATGTAGACCAGAACTGAGGACCACGAGTTGTTTAGATTGAATAGATGCACCTTTCACCGAGAAAATGAAATAAAGCCACATACCAAAGCACCACATTATGAAGTTTCAGAACTACAGGGATAAAGAAAAGATAAAAATTTTGGGAGGGTATGGTAACCAGGTCACTACAAAGGATCGGGAATCAGAATGACATTGGGTTTCTCACCAGCAACCTGGGAGCCAGAAGACAATGGGGCTTTGTCATCAATATTTCATCAGAAAATTAAATCATCCTAGAATACCATACACAACCAAACTGTCGTACCAGGGATATGTAGACTCAAAAACTGTACTTATGCAAAATTTCATAGGAAGATACTGGAAAATATGCATTATGAAATGAGGGGACACATGAAGAAAGACCCCAGGCACTGCTCACAGGACTAGGAGGTAGAGCAGAAAGCACTACACATATTATTAGGCCAATTAACTGGTATGCGTCCATGAAACCATGGCCCTAAACCTCCAAACCAGGAAACCAAATCCCATGAGGTGTTTGGTTGTACATAAGCAGCCTCAGCAGCTACTTTTTTGTTGTTGTTGTTGTCATTGTTGTAAACATATCTATCACACAACTTTTGTCAATTGGATTTTTTACAGGCGTACAACTTCTTGACAGCAATTGCCATAATTGACTATGCAACCCTACCCTTAATCAATGTGATTTTTTCATCACTGTTAACTCATCTTTCCTCCCTCCCTCCTGCCCCCGGTAACCATTAACAAACTGTGGTCTCCATACATTTCCCTTTTCTTGTCTTTTTATACAAGTGAAGTCAGATAACATATGTCCTTTTGTGATTGACTTATTTCACTCAGCATAATGTCTTCAAGCCCCATTAATATTGGAATGTGTGGCTAATTGCATCCATGAATAACTGCCACCTTTGCCATGAGACCAGAAGAACTGGAGGATACCCGGCTACCATTACTGAACATTTTGATCAAGGATTCTATAGCAGAATCCTGATCAAAAGGGGGAATATGCAGAAGAGAATTTCAAATTCTCATGGACTTCAGACTTCCTGGAGCCATGAAGACTGGATGAACCCCTGAAACTATTTGTTATGGATTGAATTGTGTCCTCCCAAAATGCATATCAACTTGGCTAGGCCATGATTCCCAATATTGTGTGACTGTTCACCATTTTGTGATCTGATGTGATTATCCTATGTGTTCTAAATCCTAACCTCTATGATGTTAATGAGGCAGGATTAGAGATACTTATGTTACTGAGGCAGGATTCAGTCTATAGGATTAGGTTGTATCTTGAGTCAATCTCTTTTGAGATATAAAAGAAAGAATCGAGCAGAAAGGATAGAGATCTCTTCACCACCAAGCAAGAAGAACCAGGAGCGGACCATGTCCTTTGCACCCAGGGTCCCTGTGCTAAGAAGCTTCTAGACCAGGGGAAGACTGATGACAAGGACCTTCCCCCAGAGCCAACAATGAGAGAAAGCCTCCCCTTGGAGCTGGAGCCCTGAATTTGGACTTCTAGCCTCCTAAACTGTGAAAGAGTAAATTTCTGTTTGTTAAAGCCATCCACTTGTAGTGTTTCTGTTATAGTATCACTAGATAACTAAGACACTATTACCTTCAGATAATCTTTAAACCTCGAGCCAAAAATATCCCCTGAAGTCTTCTTTAAACTAAAGAATAGTTTAGCTTAACTAGTAAAAAATGTCTGCCTTGAGTATTGTGTTCTTTTAAGAACTATCTATATGGGATCTAATTGACAACAGGAACTTAAAATAAGCTTAGATAGGAACCCTGGGGGCAGCAAGTTTATGTTAATGAGAAAGGAACAACTCAGAAAAGGAGGGTGAGAATGGTTGTACAACTCAAAGAATGTAATCAATGTCACTGAATCGTATATGTAGAAATGGTTGAATTGGTGTATGTTTTGCTGTGTATATTCTCAACAACAACAAAATAAATAAATTTTTTTTTAAATGGAAAAAGGGGGAATCCCAGGGAACAAGAGAGTTCTGGGGAGATTTCAGAGTGGCACCACCTTGGGAAAGCAACTCCATAAAGTTGTTTATGAACTCCTGGTCTCACTACTGAGATGTGCATATATGGAACTGATCCTAAGCAGCATAACAAAGACTTTGAGACTGAACAAAGGAATAGATCATGGAGCAGGATCCAGACTGGCCAGTGGGGTGGTGCACACATGGGACAGATCTGAACAGTTTAAAAAAGGCTTTGGAAACAGAACTGGCGTTGAAACCACAACTCACAGAAGGCTAGTCAGAATTTTAACCCACTGGGTGGAATGCCTATGAAAACATTCTCCAGGATTTAATTAACACCCAGAGGCTTATAACATAATATTCAATGTCTAGTTTATGATTCAAAATTACTTGGTATACAAAGAACCAGAAAAATTTTAACTGGCATGGGAAAAGACAATCAACAGATGCCAACATGGAGATGACAAAGATATTGGAATTATCTGGCAAAGACTTTAAAGCAACCATCATAAAAATGCCTCAGAAAGTACATACAAACACTCTAGAAAAAAATGGAAAGGTAGACAGTCTCAGCAAAGAAATAGAAGATCTGAAGACAAACCAAATGGAGGTTTTAGAATGGAAAAACTCAATATGCAAAACAAAAACTTACTGGATGGGCTAAAGAGCAGAGTGGAGATAATAGAGAAAAGAGTCAGTAAAGTTGAAGATAGATCAATAGAAGTTATTAATGTTGAACGGCATAAGAGAAAGATGAAAATAAATAAACAGCTCAGGATCTGTGGAACAATATCAAAAGGTCTAGCATGTCATGAGAGTCCAGAAAGAGAGGAGAAAGAGGGTGATGCAGAAAAATATTTGAAGCAATATTGGCTGATTCTAGGTAGACTCTGAAAGGTTAAATATGAACATTGTAATCCCAAGAGAAGCCACTAAAAAAACTGCACAAAGAGACATAGTAAAAAACACAAAAGATAGAATAATAAAAGACGTTAAAATAATCCAAAAGAAGGCATCAAAGAGAAAATAGAGGAGGAAGAAACAAAGATAAAAAATAGAAAACAATAAAATAGTAGAAAAGCTGGTAGTTTGAACGAACTCAGCAACTCTGTAGGAAAAATACCTGGCAATCTGCTTCCATAAATATTCCAGTCAAGAAAACTCCTTGGGGCAGTTCTACTCTGTTACATGGGGTTGCTACGAATTCAAAGAGACTGGACGGCACCTAACAACAGACCTAAACACAAACATATCAATAATTACATTAAATATAAATGTTCTAAATACACCAACTGTCATAATAAAAAAGCATTGTCATGGATTGAATTGTGTCCCCCTAAAATATGTGTCAACTTAGCTAGGCCATGATTCCCAGTATTGTGTAGTTGTCATCCATTTTGTAATCTGATGTAATTATCCTATATGTTTTAAATCCTAACCTCTGCCTGTGGTGAATGAGGCAAGATTAGGTTATGTTAAAGAGGATTAGGGTGGAATACAACACCCTAACTCAGATCACAGCCCTTATCCCATGTAAGGGGAGTTTCCTTGGGGTGGAGTCTGCATCACCTTTTATCCTACAAGAGATAAAAAGAGAGAGAAGTGAGCAGAGAGGGAGGGACCTCAGTACCACCGAGAAACAAGAGCTGGTAGCTTGTCCTTTGTGCTGGGGTCCCAGCATTGAGAACCTCCTAGACTCAGGGGAAGACTGATGTCAAGACACATTGAGATCTCCAAGGAACATCAGGCCCACAGATGTTGAAAGGAGATGAGGACCTTCCCCCAGAGCCGACACAGATAGAAAGTCTTCCCCTAGAGCCGGTGCCCTGATTTTGGACTTCTAGTCTCCTAACCTGTGAAAGAATAAACTTCTGTTTGCTAAAACCATCCACGTGTGGAATTTCTGTTATAGCAACACGAGATAACTAAGACAAGCATTTTTATGAACTTTCTGTTCTGTTGCCTACAAGAAACTCACTTCAAATATAACAATATAGGTAGATTAAAGTAAAATTATGAGAAAACATGTACCATGAAAAAACACAAATCAAAAAACCCTTGAATCTTATCATTTATGGTCAATTGATTTCAACAAAGGGGCCAGACAATTCAATGGGCGAAAGAATAGTCTTTTCAACAAATGGTGTTAAATAAACCTAATATTCACATACAAAGAAATGAATTTGGACCCCTACTTCACAACATACATAAAAATTAACTAAAAGAACAGACACCTAAATATAAGAGCTACAACTATCAAATGCTTAGAGGAAAACATAGGAGAAAATCTTCATGATCTTGGGTACAGCGTTTCTCAACCACAGCACTATTGACATTTAGGGCTGGATAATTATTTGCTGTGGGGGGCTGTCCTGTGCCTTGTAGGATGTTTAGCAGCATCCATGGCTCTATCCACATCATTCTTGTTAGCAGCATGCCCCCCCGCCACCAGTTGTGACAACCAAAAATTGTAAAAGTAGAAGAAGAAAATATAGGAGAATTCTGTTAAAAGCTAGGAGTAAGAAAATTTTCCTAAATGTGGCACAAAACCCAGAAACAATAAAAGAAAAAATTCTTAGATTTGATTACATAAACATTTAAAAAATTCTGTATGGCAAAAACAAAACAAAACAAACAAAAAAATACCAATGTAAAAAAAAAGACAGGCAAATTTAGTAATTCATATAACAAAGGTTAGTATCTTTGTATATTCAAAACTTATAAATCAATAAGAAAAAGATCAACAGCTCAGTGGAAAAATGGGTAAAGGTTAACAACAAACAATGCATTCATGAAAAAGGAAATTCCAATGTTCATAAACAAGAAAAAGATTCATCCTCACTCCTAATAAGACAAATGCAAAGTGAAGCAACACTTGGCAAAGATAAAAAATTGGGCACTCATTGTTGGCAACAGTGTGCAGAAACAGACACTCATTGTTTTCCACCACTTGTATGTCAGTTTGTCGCACTGTGGTGCCTTGCATGTTGCAGTGATGCTGGAAACTATGCCACCAGTATTTCAAATACGAGGAGGGTCACCCACAGTCGACCGCTTTCAGCAGGGCTTCCAAACTAAGGTAGATTAGGAAGAAAGGCCTGATGATCTACTTCTGAAAATTAGCCAATAAAAACCTATGGATCACAACAGAATATTGTCCAGTACAGTGCTGGAGGATGAGCCCAACAGATTGCAAGGGACTCAAAATTCACAGTGGCCACAATAATGGACTCAAACACACTAAAGATCACGAGGATGGCACAGAACATACAGAACCAGGCGATGTTGTATTCTGTTGTAAATGGGGTTGCCATGAGTCAGAGTGGACTTGACAGCAACTAACAACAACAACAATGTATTGTTTTAACAAGTATGTAAATTGGTACAAGCTCTATGGAAAGAAATTTAGGAAAATATATCAAATATACAAGCATGCATTCCCTGTGATCTTGCACTCCTTTTCCAGGTATTTAGCACATATAGATATATTTGAACCTGTGAAGAATAATGTCTCTTCATGAATATTCATTGTGGCATTGCTTATAGCAGTGATATATTGAAAACTGAAATGTCTATAAATGGGAGAGTAGTTAAATAAATTACAGTACCTTCATACAATAAAACAATATACAGCCATTAAAAAGAATGTGGCAGCTCTATTTATTACAGAACAGGATGTGTATTGTACTAACATTTTAAAAAGATATACATATGTGAGTATTTACCTGCTTATGCATAAATATTTCTGGAAAGATATACAAAAAAAATTAATTAAATGGTTTTCTCCTGGGAAGGCAGTGAGATGCAGGATAAGTATGAGAAAAAAAAAACCCTTAATTTTCACTGTGCATCCTTTCATGCCTTTGGATTTTGAACCATGTGCACATATTACCAATTTAAAAATATATAAATTATTTAAAGGAATTGGGTCCCTGGCATTCCAATGTTACTGTATTCAATCACCACATCAGCATGAGAATATATGTCTACATTAATTAAATCTCTTGCCAAAAAAATCTCAAATCATTCTTAGGTAGCTTCTTCTTTGGTATAAACTTCATCCAATTGTTCTTAAAAACATACTATCATATTTAATTAGAATTAGCTGACCTTTGAATGTGCTGTTGTTTATCTTTTCCACCTTTTCTTTAATAAAATAAATCACTTGTTTAATCTTTAGAGTGTATGTGTGTGTGTACATAGAAAGGGGACTGCACGCCTATTGTTCCCATTTTAGATAAATATATTTATTGAAGACATTCAAATTCAAAATAATCCAAAACCAAAATATACATGTATGTTATGTATGATGGGTTTGACTTAAAACATGATCACAGAACAAAAGCCTTTCCCACATATTGTATGCATATGAAGGCCTATTTTTAGATATTTTTCATCAGTCTAAAGTTTTTGGCAGAATATATAGACCCCTCTGCTAATGGCTATGTTCCAAAATTGTGGTTTGTTTTATAGATCAGAAAAACTGTAAGGAGACAGAGCTTGCCAAGGATCCTTAGGGATATAGCTAGGATTGGAACTTCATGTTCTGTCCTCTAACCCAAATTTGAATGTGCACGTGAATCACCTGGAGATTTCACTAAAATGAAGATTGTGATTCAGTAAGTCTGGAGTGGAGCCTGAAATTTTGCATTTCTAGCAAGCTCCCAGATGATACCAGTGCTGTTGGTCCATAGGCCACATTTTGAGTCACAAGACTATAGATCACACAGTTTCTTGCTTAGATTTGTTATAGTCTAATCTGGATGCTGTAAAATCCTGCCTCTTCCCACCCACCAGAGGGTACACCAGTTACAAGGGTTACTAATACTGCTTATTAAACAGAGAAAGCCTTTTCCTCTATCCTCTGGTTTCTGTGCGGATGGATTTTTCTAACTAATCCCAGCATTTTGTGCTTACCAGTCCTACTTAATTGGTAATAGCCATTGTTCCACTTTTCTCAATTGAGAAAAGCAGTTGCTGTCACGTTAACCCTGACTCATGGCAACCTCGAGTGTGTCAGAGTAGAACTATGCTCCACAGAGTTTTCAATGGCTGATTTTTGGAAGTAGATCGCCAGGCCTTTCTTTCAAGGTGCCTCTGGGTGGACTCGGAATCTCCAACCTTTTTTAGCCAAGCAAATTAACTGTTTGCACCACCCGGGGACTCTCAACCAAGTTGTTGTTAGGTGCCATTGACTCGGTTCCGACTCATACAGACCCTATAGGACAGAGAAGAACTGCCCCATAGGGCTGCCAAGGAGAGGCTGGTAGAGTTGAACTGCCAGCCTTTTGGTTAGCAGCCGAGCTCTTAACCACTATGCCACCAGGACTCCTCTCAACTAAGAGATGATAATAAAAAGCCCCAAGTTGTGTGTGTGTTTTGTGAGAACGGGAATGATCTCTCTATTGTTTTTTAATTCCCCTGCATTAGAGTACAGGAAGCCCTAGTGGTGCAGTGGTTAAGTGCTCAGCTGCTAACCAAAAGGTTGGTAATTCGAGCTTACCAGCTGCTCTGTGGGAAAAGAATGTGCCAGTCTGCTTCCGTAAAGATTTCCGTTGCCTTCAAGTCGATTCCAACTCAGAGACCCCACAGGACAGAGTAGAACTGTCTCATAAGGTTTCCAAGGCTGTAATCTTTACAGAAGCAGACTGCCATTTCTTTCTCCTGCAGAGCAGCTGGTGGATTTGAACCACTGACCTTTCAGTTAGCAGCCAAGTGCATAACCATTGCACCACCAGAGCTCCTCCATAAAGATTACAATCAAACCAAATGGGTTTGGTTTTTGCTTTTGCACTAGAGTATGAGGCAGCGATCTGGGAAGCGTGCATGCTCCCAGACTCAAACTTGTCCTTCAGTGAGCTGTTCCAAGGTCTAAGCTGAGACAAGTTAGAAAGCACACTTACCATTACCAGTAATAACAGTGATAGACTGATTTCCCATCTGCCTTATTTCTCAATTGAATCAGAACTTGAGGTGGAGGAAGAGGGATGTTATTTACTGAATCCCATCAAATCCCCAACACTTCCTAAACAACTAGCTGAGAGAGTAATGACAGGTTTGAAAAGGTCATAAATCTAGACCCTCCTCCTCCCAACATATCCCAGAATGCTTCCCAGGTCCTATTTTGGGCCATGTCATCCTGTCCCAAACTCAGCCTGAAGGCCAGGCTTTGATCTGATCCTTTCACCAAGTCTCTCAGAGCTTCCTCATTTGTGTGTTCTCACCAGTAAATGCAGAAAACAGAGAAAAATCTCTCTCTCTTTTTCCCCTTTGATATAACTCTTACTGGGCAAATCTGATTTGACTGTATTATCTCTGCCAAGGGGAAAGACTCTCAAATTCTTACAGTCCCCATTCTACTTTTCCCGGGTCTCTCTTTTCATTCATAAAGGTAACAGAACTTAAAACCTCAACCCTTAATAAGGCTTTCCAAATTCCTCTGACTTTTCTCCCTTACCTTCTCCTGGATGCCTTCATCATCACCAGCAAAGTACAAAATAGGGACATTGAGCTCAGAGGCTGCTACCCATTGAAGGACAGCTTGGAGTTGCTTGTTCTGAACAGTATCAGTTAGGTTCTGATTGCTGACAACCACTTTCGGGGCTGCAAACCCTTCAGGGGGGTGTCCTGATATACCTCTCAGTTCCTTATGGATAGCTTGATAGGCATTCTGCAGGACAGCCTCTGCAGTCCCTGTGCCCTTGACTGGTAAACACTCGTATAAGCTGTCTGGAAAGGCTGAAGTTGGTCTGCTTGCATTCCCAGACTTTTCGTCTCCCAGCTCTGCCAAGGAAGAGTCACAGGACTTCGCAATAATGAGACACAACTTCATCACTGAATCCATCAATTGCTCTACCATCTGGCCATTCATGTGGCCATCTAGCTGGTTGGCAACCACCTTGGTCAGCCCAGCAAGGGCACCCCCAGCCTCTTCGCCATCACATACTTTGGTAGAAGAAGGGGTTATAGGTCTTTCGCACTGGTTGCTCTCTTCCTTAACTGGATGTTCTGGCACTTTGGATTCAGAGCTATGGTCACTCTTGAAAATGGTCTCACTAAGTAAATTACGGATAAAGTTGAAGAACACAGTCATTAAATCTTTCTTTTCTGCTTCTTCTTGGTCACCTTCCATAAAATGAGGAGACTTAAGGGTGGACTCATCAAAAACTGTAGGGGACTTGGTGGCAGGCAAGTTGGTGTTGGTAGCAGCTTCAAGGAAGCTCTGTGCATCCATTCTTCCTCCCTGGGCCAGATGGTATTGGATCAGAAGTAGGGCAGATACGATCAGGTCCTTGGCCCAAGAGTCTGAATCATACATAAAGTTCTCAAGTTTCTCTGGGTGATGGATGGGGGGAGTGTTGCAAGTCTCCTGAGTATATTCAACAGGAATGTCTGGTGCAGGCTTACACTGTTTGTTGGGAGCTGCAAACGTTGCACGTTCGAAACCTGGAGATTTACAGTCTTTTTGTTGATTTTTATGCCACAAGGTCAGTCCCTGTTTGATAATGTGTTCACCCAGAGTTTCAACACAAGACTTCTCTTGTTTGGGTGGAGGCGAATACATTTTTTCCCTGAATTTAGCTTCAGATTTCATTGTTGCAAAGTTTACATTTCGGTGTTTAGGGTCACCCATTCCTTTCATGGAGACAAGGGAATAACTCTCAGCCTTGTCCTTGGATTTCCTGACATTTTCTGGGACTTTCTTGGCAAACATCACATTGTATAGCTTGCCCATCATGGCATCCATGATATCTGTGGCCTTCTGGCTTCCATGAGAGAAGAGAGTTCTTTTCACAGCCGAGACAAAGTCTGTATCAGTCATGAGGGTCCCTGTGACATTGTGGAGGTTCCTCATGAAGGAGTCGATGAGATCTGAGACCACCTCTTTTGCATGTTTGATCAGTACCCTCTTCAGCAGTATGGTGGCAATGGTTGTGTCCTTCACTTGGATCCTCAGTGTCTTCATGATGGAGACCATCATATCAGACACCACACTGTTAGCATAGGTCATGATCCCTTGACTAATGGAAGCTGTAAACTCATCAGGCCTTTCTGGCCCTCTGAACATCTTTCTCTCCCCAGGTAAAGACCTTCCACCCTCTTTGGAATCTCCTGCATTACGAGATTCAAACACTTCCTTATAGAAGAAAGACTTTCTAGAAGCAGGCTTGTCATCTGGATTCTTGCTTTTCTTGGTGCTGTCCGTGATCTTCAAAGTGCTCTTGTATTTCACATTTGGGGGACTCCCTGATGATTCTAAAGCTCTGTCTCCAGAGCCAGGAGCCTTGTCTGACATAGAATTATTTGAACATGCAGTGACAGTCTCATTTACTAGATCTGATGCCACCTTACTTAGGCTTTTGTTGGGTGTGGGTTCATTACCCATGTACAATGATTGATGAACACATTTGTTCTCAGAGCCATCGATCTTCTCATTGATCTCCTTGCGGGCCATGGCTATGACTAGATTCGTGAGGCGGTTAGCATAGAAGGAAACTTCATCTACTGAACACTCATTACCAGTGGAGCCCTGGGGAGGGGTCTCTTTATGAGTTATCTCAAAATGCATTCTCCCTGGATGGCCCTTGTTGGTGGTATTGTAATAGTCTACAGAGAAACCCTTGTGTGGGTCTCCTGAGTTGGCCATTTCCCTACCAAATGATGATTCTCCCAGATTGAACTTAGCATCTTGGAACTCTGCTGTACTTTTTTCCAGGTCTCTGCGAAGCCAGCTGAGCACTCTGACGGGATCAGTTGGGACTCCCTTAAAAACAGACAAGGATTCATCTGACTATAACAAAGTAAAGATAAGTGATATTCAGCACAGCCTCAAAGACAAAAATTGTCATTCTTCTTAGGCCTTAACTGCTTCATCATCATACTATAATAAACAACATTTATTGACTGCTTGCCATGTATCAGGCACTGTTCCAAGTGTTTTAAGACTACTACTCATTATCCTCATTTTACAGAGGAGGAAAATGAAGAACAGAGAAGATAAGTCAGTTACTTATCTGAGGCTATACATCTAATCATTGATGGAGCAGGGATTCCAATGCAGGCAGTCCAACTCCAGAATCGATGCTCTTGGCCACAATACTATATTGTGTCCAACAACCTATACCCTTAAGATCTGACAGTCATCAGTTACATAGAAGAGTTAGCATTTGAACTGAATCAGTAGATTTTTCCTGTATTGATACTGCTATTTTCTATGGCTTACCTGTTTTTATCTAGGTCTCTTATTACAAGTATATTTTTAGGAAAATTTAAAAATTCAGGAACAAGTGGGCATAGTTAATCACTTTGCCAGACTACAGTGAGGACAATCTTGATATGCTAATGGATTCCAATGGACTATTTCACATTACTTAAATTAATAATCTGATTTAGAACTAAGGAGTTGACATTTATGTGCAATTTATTAGCTTTGTGTTAATACAGACAGTTTGATGGACATCAGAAAGGATAAGGACATGCACATATTTACAGTGTATAAGTTGTAGTCTATTTATGGGAAAAAAACTCTTGCCTTGAATATACGATAAAATCAGATAATGTATGTAAAAGCGTCCCATTTGTTATCAAATGTAAAGAATTGTTATAATTACAGAAGTATATCTATCTACAAATGACCACAAATATTGTCCATCTTTAAAGAACAGTTTGGTATTTTATTACCAAGTGTCACAGTTACTAGGTAACAAACAAACAAACAAAAACCAGTTGCCATGGAGTTACTTCCAACTCATGGCGACCTCACGGGTGCCATAGTAGAACTGTGCTCCAGGAGGTTTTCAATGGCTGATTTTTAAGAAGTAGATTGCCAGGCCTTCTTACAAGGTGCCTCTGGGTGGACTTGAACCACCAACCTTTTGGTTAGCAGCCAAATATGTTAACTCTTTGCACCACCCAGGAACTCCAATTATGGTGTTGTTGTTGGGTGCCATTGAGTCGATTCCAACTCATAGCAACCCTACAGGACAGAGTAGAACTGCCCCATACGGTTTCTTAAGGTGTTACCTTTACAGGAGCAGATCACCAGGTCTTTCTCCCGAGGAGCCACCGGGTGGGTTTGAACCACCAACCTTTCAGCTTAACTATTGTGCCACCAGGGCTCCTTAGAGACTCCAATTACTAGGTAACCAAAAAAACCAAACCCATTGCCATCAAGTCGATTCTGACTCATAGCCTCTCTATAGCACAGAACTGCCCCCATAGAGTTTCCAGGGAGTCGCTGGTGGATTCGAACTACCAACCTTTCAGTTAGCAGCCAAGCTCTTAACCACTATGCTACCAGGGCTCCAATTACTAGGTACTATTTGTTAAATAGGAGCCCTGGTGGCACATGGTTAAGCAGCTGCAAACCAAAAGGTTGGCAGTTCAAAGCCACCAGCAACTCGGTGGGAGAAAAGACTTGGCGATCTGCTCCCGTAAAGCTTTCAGCCTAGGAAACTCTATGGGGCAGTTCAACTTTGTCCTACAGGGTCACTATGAGTCAGAATCCACTTGATGGCACACAACAACAACAATATTTGTTAAATACTTACCATGTTTGCCAGGAACTAGGATAAATGCTTTACACACGTTATTTAATTTAATCCTTATACTCACCCTGTAAGGTAGGTATTATGCTGAATTTAGCTTTTTGCAGTTTTACAGGTGAGAAAACTGAAGCTTAGAGAGGTTGAATACTTTGGTTACCATTTCATAGCTAGGATAGGGGGCTATTCAAATTCAGTTCTGACTCTAAAAGCAGTGCTCTGCACATCTGGTGTACACTGCTGTGTTTTGATGGCTTAGAAAGAAGAGAAAAGCAGTTGTCCTAGTCCTCTGCAGAGCTGGTTTAAGCTACTTGTTACCATGGCTTGATTAAAAGCCAGAGTCCTTGGTTCAGAATCCCCTTAAATGGTTCTCCTAATTAGAATAATAGCTACTGTAGAGAAAATGTTGTGCTTCAGTGTAAAACTACTTATTGTCTCTATCGTACTTTTCCACATTACCTGATTCTAGTTCTCTTGGAGATGTTTTACTACTCTAAGCTGTAGATAACACAGCACTACAAAAGAATTATCTATGTAAATTCTGCCTAGACTAAGTTCAACTGACTTCCTCTCCCACATGGAAAAGGCTAGTTTTACCTCTGTTTTTACACTCATTTCAATATTCCTTATCTATAAACGGAGGTGGGGTTTTGTTTGTTTGTTTGTTCCATTAAACTGGTAACATCTCACCAATTTCCTCATTAATAAGTTAAATAAAATATGTATTCATTTTTGTATCTGTATGTCTTGGTAATTTTTGATAACTATTCTTTATTACTACCTAGTTATTTACATGCATGCTGAGCAAATAATCCAAAAAGCTGGACTATATGAAGAAGAAAGGGGCATCAGGATTGGAGGAAGACTCATTAACAACCTGCGATATGCAGATGACACAACCTTGTTTGCTGAAAGTGAAGAGGACTGAAACACTTACTGGTGAAGATCAAAGACCACAGCCTTCAGTATGGATTACACCTCAACATAAAGAAAACAAAAATCCTCACAACTGGACCAATAAGCAACATCATGATAAACAGAGAAAAGATTGAAGTGTCAAGGATTTCATTTTACTTGGATCCACAATCAACACCCATGGAAGCAGCAATCAGGAAATCAAAAGACGCATTGCATCGGGCAAATCTGCTGCAAAAGACCTCTTTAAAGTGTTGAAAAGCAAAGATGTTACCTTGAAGACTAAGGTGCGCCTGACCCAAGCCATGGTATTTTTCAATCGCATCATATGCATGGGAAAGCAGGACAATGAATAAGGCAGGCCAAAGAAGAATTGACGCCTTTGAATTGTGGTGTTGGTGAATACTGAATATACCATGGACTGCCAAAAGAATGAACAAATCTGTCTTGGAAGAAGTACAACCAGAATGCTCCTTAGAAGGAAGGATGGCGAGACTATGTCTTACATACTTTGGACATTTGTCAGGAGGGATCTGTCCCTGGAGAAGGACATCATGCTTGGTAAAGAACAGGGTGAGCGAAAAAGAAGAAGACCCTCAGTGAGATGGATTGACACAGTGGCTGCAACAGTGGGCTCAAGAATAATGATTGTGAGCATGGCGCAGGACCAGGCATGTTTTGTTCTGTGGTGTATAGGGTCACTATGGGTCGGAACCAACTTGACGGTACCTACCAACAACAACGAGTTATTTACAGATAGGCACACTACCTGCAAGCAGGCATGTTTCTATACTTCTATTAATAAATAGACCAAATTAGGTTTTGGACAAACAGAAGATGATGAATCAGGTAACATTCACTACCTGCAAGTAGGCATGTTTCTATACTTCTATTAATAAATAGACCAAATTAGGTTTTGGACAAACAGAAGATGATGAATCAGGTAACATTACATGCAAATAGGTGTTAAATGTTAATACTAATGATGAAGATTACAATAGTGATTCCATTCAACTATGAGGTCCTCAAAGAATACTAGAAAGATACTGTTATGGATTGAATTGTGTCCCTCAAAAATGTGTGTCAGCTTGGCTAGGCTATGATTCCCCGTGTTGTGTGGTTGTCCTCCATTTTGTGATCTGATGTAATTTTCACATGTGTTGTGAATCTTAATCTCTGCCTGTGGTTAATGAGGCAAGATTAGGTTATGTTAAAGAAGATTAGGGTGGGATGCAACACACTTACGCAGGTCACAGCCCTGATTTGTTGTAAGGGGAGTTTCCCTGGGGTGTGGCCTGCATCATATTTATTTTGCAAGAGATAAAAAGCGCTAGGAGCAGAGCACATCCTTTGGACCTTGAGTCCCTGTGCTGAGGAGCTCCTAGACCAGCGGAAGATTGATGACAAGGACCTTCCCCCAGAGCCAACAGACAGAGAAAGCATTCCTCGGGAAGTGGCACCCTGAATTCGGACTTCTAGCCTCCTAGACTGTGAGAGAGTAAACTTCTGTTTGTTAAAGCCATCCACTTGTGGTATTTCTGTTATAGCAGCACTAGGTAACTAAGATGGATGTTGTGTTTTATTGATTATGCAAAGGCATTCAACTGTGTGGATCACAACACATTATGGATAACATTGTGAAGAATGGGAATTCCAGAACACTTAATTGCACTCATCAGAACCTGTACATAGATCAAGAGACAATCTTTTGAAAAGAACAAAAGGATACTGTGTGGTTTAAAATCATGAAAGTGGTGTGTCAGGTCTGTATCCTTTCACCATACTTATTCAGTCTGTTTGCTGAGCAAATAATCCAAGAAGCTGGACTATATGAAGAAGAATACGACATCAGAACTGGAGGAAGACTCATTAACAAACTGCAATATGCAGATGACACAACCTTGCTTGCTGAAGGTGAAGAGGACTTGAAGCACTTACTGATGAAGATCAAAGACTACAGCCTTCAGTATTGATTACACCTCAACATGAAGAAAACAAAAATCCTCTCAACTGGACCAATAAGCAACATCATGATAAATGGAGAAAAGATTGAAGTTGTCAAGGATTTCATTTTACTTGGACCCTCAATCAACACCTATGGAAGCGGCAGTCAAGAAAACAAACGAGGTATTGCATTGAACAAATCTGCTGCAAAAGATCTTTTTTAAAGTGTTAAAAAGCAAAGATGTCACCTTGAGGACAAGGTGCACCTGACCTAAGCCGTGATATTTTCAATTGCCTAATATGCATGCAAAAGCTGGACAATGAATAAGGAAGACTGAAGAAGAATTGATGCCTTTGAATTATAGTGTTGGTGAAGAATATTGAATATACCACAGACTGCCAGAAGAATAAACAACTCTGTCTTGGAAGAAGTACAGCCTGAATGCTCCTTAGAAGCAAGGATGGCGAGATTTTGTCTCATGTACTTTGGACATGTTATCAGAAGGGGCTAATCCCTGGAGAAGGACATCATGCTTAGTAGAGTGTCAGTGAAAGAGAGGAAGACCCTTAATGAGATGGACTGACACAGTGGCTGTAACAATGGGCTCAAAAATAGCAATGATTGTGAGGATGATACAGGACCGGGCAGTGTTTCATTCTGTTGTGCATAGGGTTGCTCTCGAAACTGACTCGACATCACCTAACAGCAACAACAACGAGATCTTTAAGGGAGAGAATTCTGTCTCATTTATTTTTATATTTCTGACGCTGAGATCCAGCACTGTGTCTGTGCCAGTTATCAGTTTATCATCTCTTTGCTCCAAATCCACTCTTCTTTATCTTGCTTTGTGACACCGGAGCTGGACCCTGTAAACATTTCTCCTTGGCCTTTTGTTTTGTCAATAGAGGGCACAGGAGGGCACTGCATGGTCATAGTTTCTCTTCCTGGTTCTAGTGTGTGTGTGTGTGTGCCCGCACGTGCGTGTGCATGCTTGTGTTTTCCAACATGATAGCAAGCAGACTGGCCTGGTAGGACTCATCTCAGCAGCTTAGTTGAGGGAGAAGGGAGTTCTTCTGAGTTTTTGGTTCTTTCCTTGTTTACTTTTCCTCATTCTCGGAATCGTTTTCTGAATTTGCTACTCCTTGAACTCTTAAAGTCTTCTTTTGCCTCTTTCAGTAGTTAACTACCTTTTACTAATAAATAATTTTTTTATATTAAATTATTGATGTAGTTTTCATCTCCTGACTGGATTCTGACTGATACAGTGGCTGATATAAAGTAAGTATTTAATAAGTGTTCATTGAATGATGAAGGTGGAAATGATGCTACTTAGATTAAGAGTTTATTTTCTGAAGATTTTAAGGCATCTTACATTTCAGGAAATATTTTCTATAAACCTTGGAAATATTTATTTCCAATCCTTATCTGTTTGAAAATTAAATAAGATTTTACTGCTGTAATATTTTTATTAGCTATAGCACATCTTATATTAAATACCATATGATAGGATTTTTTTGCAAAATATGAAATTTTTGTTTGCATTGATGGAAATTTTTGGTTCTACAGGAGTTCATTTTCCCCTCAAGAATCCCATCTTCTGAAACAAGACGGGGTGGTGGTGGTGGAGAGAATAAGGCTACTTTCAAAGTACCCCACATTTTTCTAACCTAGTATTTACAAGGAGGTTGACCCTTACCATTTTCCAGTCCTGGGCTTGGCCATCTTCAGGTGAAAAAACATCCACTTTGCATACTCCATTTTGGCTTTGTAACCAGTCAACCCTATCTGACATCTGGAAGTAGAAAAACATGAGAAAGGCTCATCAAAAAGGGCAGGTTATATAAAAAATAAGGGGAAATAAAGTGAATGGTTGAGGTGTGGAAAACAGGAACAATGCTTTCAATATAGACCTGTCCCAAGAGCCACTTCAGACCCACTTTAACTCTGGATACCTTCATCCTCAACTCTCAACTACAAGAGGAGACCCTAAACATATTTTTATCTCTAATGCCTAGGCTAGTGCCTGGTATACGATATAGACGCTTAATATATATTTGCTAAATGAATGGCTCTAAGTAGCCATGCCCTGCTCTTTGTGTTCTTACTTGATAGCCCCCTCCCCACCCCTGGGATTTTCAACAGATACTCAGAACTCAACGTGATCAAAATAGAATTAATTTACATCTTCTTGTGCCACCAACTTATTCTTTTAAGTAATATACGCTTTATTTTTGAATTAATTCTAGAACAACAACTTACTCATATTAGCAGTAAATCTAGTAGCTTGCTCTTAAGACCAATCACTCCTCCAGTTATCCAAGGATCCTGGTGGATTTCTCAGTCCCCATGGTTCAGCCAAACTTCCCAATGCCAGGAGAAGAGATGTAATTATGCACTGTCTAATGGGCCTTTGTCCACAGATGCAGTGATACCCTTGTTGATGTGGATTCTTTCACAGTCCTCCCAACGCTTTGCTATATTCCTTAACCTCAGTAAATGGCACCTCCATCTACCTGATCTTCCAAGCCAGATGCTAGGGTTCATTTTGGTCAGTTGTCTTGTTTTACCCCAAGCCTCCTTCTAGCTACTAGTTTCTCTCTTCTCCCATGTTTAGACATTTTTCTTGAAAGAATTGCCTGTGCTTGCTGCTTCATTGCCTTATTTCAGAATTGAGGACAATAATCCCTATTCTGTATACACCTTTGGCCTTTGGTCTTACTCTTGTTTGCTTTCCATGACATTGCATCTTACTTAGTAGTCTTTGAAAACATGGCCAACCATCATGATGACTAGAGGTTCTGACCTAGAGATGCCCATTGATAATCTACAAGTTTGTGAAGCTTCCCTTTGTCCTCTTTTTCCATGCCATACTTTCTTTACCAAGCTTCAACACTGAAGCTGCACTTCCTTCACTACAAAGTTTGTTCAAATCTATACCTCTCAATAAGCAAGGTGGAATAAGATGGCTAATTTTTCCTCTCCAATGTCCCTGAACATCTTTGTGAAACAGACACATATTTTTATATTTTAATTCCAACAATATACTGATTTAAAAATCTGTTATAATAAGGTCCAAAAACGTACCCTAGTTTTTAATGGTGAATTGTGTTTTATAAAGAATTGCTTGAAGTGGCGTATTATTAGGGTTGAACATCTGTTAATTGGAAATATTTGTCTTAAAGGACTTCGGGCTGTGGTGGGATGGACATCTTCAAAATAAAACCAACGCAAATCAAAGACAGACTAAACACACAATTTAAACTTATATATAGGTGGGTATATTATTTTTGTTGGACAGAATATTATGGATAATTATTTAAAAGAAAATATAATACGTTTCAAAAGCTATTGTTCCCTGCCACACTGGTTTGTACCCATTTTCACACTCCAGTCACTAACTCAGATTATTGAGCCAGAGAAACAGTTTTTTCTCTTTCAGATACCACAATGCAGTAGATTCCTTGGGTAAACAGTGGGTTCTCCACCCTGATTACATCTTAGAATCACTGAGAGAACTGTTAAGAAATACTGAATCTGAATTGCTATCCTCAGAGAACTTTATTTCAGGTTTTTGGTGCGTGGTGATAGTGCGGGGCTTAGCACTGAAGTTCCTAAATGTACCCAGGTGATTCTAATTTACATCTAGAATTGAGAATCCCTGCATCAGGGCTTATTTGGAGAGACACTCTCTTAGAAAAAATGGATAGTTCCAGTTAGATAATTATGTACCCTTTCCTTTGAACATTTTCTGAGGCCGATTTTCTAACCTTCTTTGGTATATTTTAATGTCTGTTACCCTAACAAAGAAGTCGTTAATGCCTAAGAAGTTTAAATTCTTTTCATTGTCTCTCAGCAGCTCAATGTTGTGTGTAAATTTTCTTATGCTTGCATCATTACTATCAAAAAGAAAATGAAGGTACTATGATTTGGACAGAGAAGTGGTAAGACTTAGAAGCAAGTTGTGCTAGTTAGTTGACAGTATAAGCGAAGCCAGAAATTTGGGTCTCTTAATCTTCAGTTTACATTTCATCCTAAGGAATTACTTCTTATAGTAAAAGAAAAAATAGGAACTACAGCCTTATTTAAGCTACATACCACAACTGAGAAGCAAGGATGAAGATTCAGTGCAAAACAGTCAGAAAATTATGTTACTACTTACTCTTACTGAGGACAGGTTCTGAGATACAGGGAAAGCTCTTGATTAATTTGTCGTTGTCTTCACTATTCTTAAGTTTACCCACTCCTCCTGCCATGTAATATAAGGAATCTGCAACAAAAAGACACAAACAAAAATGACTAATCTTACATACAAACCCTATTACTCTTACTACAAAATAATGATTTTGACTTAATATTTTTCACACGTAGCATACACGTGGTGAACACAAAATGCCATTCAAATTTCATGGAGGGAGTCCAGATCTTTTCTTTTTTTTAAATTGTATTTTAGGATGAAGGTTTACAGAGTAAATTAGTTTCTCATTAAACAATACACATATTGTTTTGTGACATTGGTTGCCAACCCCACGACATGTCAACGCTCTCCCCTTCTTAACCTTGAGTTCACTATTACCAGCTTTCCTGTCCTCTCCCACCTTGTCCTACTTGCCCCTGAGCTGGTGTGCCCATTTAGCCTCCATTTGTTTTATGGGCCTATCTAATCTTTGGCTGAAGGGTGAACTTCAGGAGGGACTTTACTACTGAGTTAAAAGGGTGTCTGGGGGCCATACTCTTGGAGTTTCTCCAGTCTCTGTCAGACTACTAAGTCTGGTCTTTTCTTGTGAGTTTGAATTTTGTTCTACATTTTTCTCTGGCTCTGTCAGGGCCCTCTGTTGTGATCCCTGTCAGAGCAGTCAGGGGTGGTAGCTGGGCACCATCTAGTTGTGCTGGACTCAGTCTGGTGGAGGCCCGGGTAGTTGTGGTCCTTTAGTCCTTTGGACTAATCTTTCCCTTATGTCTTTGGTTTTCTTCATTCTCCTTTGCTCTGGATGGGTGGGACCAGTGGAGTATCTTAGATGGCTGCTCACAAGCTTTTAAGACCCCAGATGCTACTCACCAAAGTAGGATGTAAAACCTTTTCTTTATAAACTATGCTATGTCAATTGAGTTAGATGTTCCCCGAGACCATGGTCCCCAGCCCTCAGCCCAGTAATTTGGTCCCTCAGGGAGTTTGGATGTGTCTATGAAGCTTCCATGACCTTGCCTTGGGGGAGTCCAGATCTTAATCTTGGTGCATAGGCTGGTTCCCAGATGACAAAAAGAGTTCCACCTTTTGGCCAATAATTTCTTAAATGACTATCGTTATTCTCTACTTCCAAATCATTGGTATATAGTCGTATTTAACAATAAGGACACGGAAAATTTTTAGCCTAATCTCAAACTTGATTGAGTGGGGAATCAGAAGAAAAGTAGCTGGAGTGGAAAATAAGTGTTCTGAATTCATGGATCTCAAAACACTTTATAAGCATTCGTCCTTTGAGGACTTGAGAGAAATGTATACTCTGGTATTATAATGGGAAGGAGCCCCGGTGGCACAGTGGTTAAAGCACTCAGCTGCTAATCAAAAAGTCTGCAGTTTGAACCTACCAGTCACTCCACTGGAGAAAGATGTAGCAGTCTGTTTCTGTAAAGATTTACACCTTTGGAAACCCTAGGGACAGTTCTACTCTGTCCTGTAGGGTTGCTGTGAATTGGAATTGACTTGACGGCAGTGGGTTTGGTTTTAGGTTATAATGGGAGTTCATAGGTAATGTCAAAACCTGTCTTCCAGACCAATTCTCTTCTTTATACTAAGACATTTCAATAGAATGTCCACTCAGCCCAGCAATAATGTCTCTCTAAATACCAGCCCAGGTCAAAGGTTAACCCATCCATGGAATATTTTCTAAATACCTAATTGAATGTGATTGCTCACTCCTGTAAGTTTCCATCAAGTTTTGTTTCAACCTTTACATTCTATTCAATAGTTTAGTTGCTTGTGTGTACTTCATTTCCTTTATTAGAGGGTTTCATGAGGGCAGAGGCATTATCTTATTATTCATCTCGGTATTTGTCATGGATTGAATTGTGTCCCCTCAAAATATCTGTCAACTTGGCTGGGTCATGATTCCCAGTATTGTATAACTGTGTACCATTTTGTAATCTGATGTGATTTCCTTATGTGTTGTAAATTCAATCACCATGATCTAATAAGATGGATTATCGGCAGTTATATTGATGAGGTGTACAAGATTGGATAGTGTCTTCAGTCAATCTCTTTTGAGATATAAAAAAGAGAAGTGAGCAGAGACACATGGGAACCTCATACCACCAAGAAAGCAGTGTTGGGAGCAGAGTGTGTACTTTGAACCTGAGGTTCCTGTGCAGAGAAGCTCCCAGACCAAGGGAAGATTGATGACATGCAGAGCTGACAGAGAAAGCATTCCTCTGGAGCTGACACCCTGAATTTGGACCTGTAGCCTACTCGATTGTGAGGAAATAAACCTCTCTTTGTTAAAGCCATCCACTTGTGGTATTTCTGATAGAGCAGCACAAGATGACTAAGACAGTATTCTTCATAGTAGCTAGTAACTTAAAGTTGGTGCTTAATAATTGTCTGATAAAAGAGCAGACATATGAATACTGTCTATTTCTTATTCCTGTTGGCTCACTTTTTTTCTTGCTTAAATTGGAGAATCTGAGAACAAAAGAGAAATGGCTTGCTCAAGTTTACTATGGTGGTAAGCTATACATTCAGGTCTTCTTGAAGCTTGACTCCTTTTGGGGTTAAGTTCATGATGGTCCAGAGACTTACTCAAAAATTTACTACCTTCCTACCTCAATAATACAAATAAAGCGACATCTCAAATTGCTCTTGTTTAAAACTCCTTTCGCAATCACAAAGTGCATGTAGTAGTCACATATACCCAGCCAACACTTGCACTTACATATGTCCTAATGTTTTTATTCTATTTTTTATGTCCTCTGCGTGTTTGTCTGCATCTATGAAGCTTGTTTTAGACTTTAAACCCCTTAAATTATTCTGGATAACGTATATAAAGAGTTACTTAATGCCTTTTGATGATGATGATATTCAGACTTCTAAATCACAGCATATATCCCCATACTATATATACTATACTCCTCGCCATCGAGTCAATTCCGACTCATAGTGACCCTATAGGACAAAGTAGAACTGCCCCTTAGAGTTTCCAAGGAGCGGCTGGTGGATTGGAGCTACTGACCTTTTGGTTAGCAGCCGAGTCCTTAACCACTGCACCGCCAGGGCTCCTACACTCCCATAGTGAAGGGGAAAGGAAGAAAGGAAAATCTAAAGTGGTTCTAAGGGAACCACTGAATGAACAATATCCTGGAGTTAAGGTGGAAAACGAAAGGGAAAAACGATGCTTTGTGTTATTTATTAAATCTGATGAGAAAAGAAAGTGAACTACATACTTACATAAAGATAAAATGGACCTTAGAAATGATTTATTCCAACACATTCATTTTACAAGTAAAGAAACTGAGGGAATATTAGAACTAGTGGATATATTCCTTAGATATTCCAGTACTGACATCTTGGAAGCTATGAAATTTTCCTACAGCCAATAGAGGGATTGACCTAAAATATCCCAGAAAATGCTAATATAATTATTACTCCAGGCTAAGGAAGAGTGCAAATCATGAATGCCAGCTAGGTGGGGCATAAACAAGACAGGGGGTTTGGGTAGGGTTGCCAAATCCCAGACCACAGCTCCATCTTAAGCAATGGGCTCCTGTTTTGCTCAAGGTTCCTAACCTCATAGAAAAGCTCAAACTACAGGCAACATAAATGGAGCTCTTGTAGTATTGATACATATCTGATCTAGTTTTGAGGTTTAGTCAATTACCAGTGCAAACTTTCAACCAGGTTTTACTACTGTTTTAAAAGGAAGACTATTGGGTTGCCAAGAGTTGAAACTGACTCACAGGCAACAAGCTTTTTCTGGTTTTTTTTTTTTTTTTTTTTTTTTTTTTTTTTTAATATTCTGTTCTATTCATTCTCTTTTTCTCACTCCCTCCCTTTCTGTAAGTACCTGGCACATTGTAGAAACAATATCTGGATACTGTTCAAATCAGAGTTTCAATTCATTACGCTTAAATAAGTGTGCGTGTATTTCAATTTTTTTCTGTAATTGCACTATTCATTGCTAAACTTTCCTGTGGATCTCATTGATTTGCACTTTCCCTAGCAATAGTTTCTTTCCCTAAAGGCACGTTAATTAGTACAGATCCTTTCTCCACGTATCTATATATCCTCCTTTCCTACTTTTCTATTATAGTCTAACCAAAGCTTCAGAAATAGTGAGTGGATGAGAAATGGAACTCCGAGCTATACCTTTATGATTGTGGTAGTAGGATATTGGAAAGAAAATAACTTTTGGAATAGCCACATAATGAAAAGTCAGTAGGTAATCAAACTTCCACTCTCATCATTAAATTGGGAAGCAGGGAGTAAGACCCCTCCTGTCTCTAAAGGATGGCCAAGGAGATCTGATCAAACAAAAGTTGATCAAAGTTTTGCTGAAGTTGCAACAAAATTAAAACTTCAGCGGTAAAGATGGTACATGAGAGGTCCGTTCATTTCCAGCAAACTTTGATATAAATTAAACATAACTGGACAGAAGAGAGAGGCTGGGCTGAATATAAAAAGTTGCCCATCACTTGTCATTGAATTCTCCCTTTTAACCACAGAAAATCTGAGAATGGGCTGTTTCATTAGTCCAGTGGGATTTCCTACCTCTGTAGCACTGGAATAGTGGACCACAGAAGACTCCAGAATATACTTTTAAAGTCAATGAAGATGCTGAGATGTTCTTGCTCAGCTCAGGATCTTGTTTCCTCCCTCAGCCTTCCACGCATCTCCCCCTTGTTGGGACTGGAGAGTGACATCAGAATCATACCGGTGATATCACTGTCTCTATAGCAACAGTGGTGAGGTGACCAGAAATGAGTCAAAGGACAAGGGGAGGGGGTGACAGTGAAGACACACTCCAAGGATCTGCTGCTTAGTTTAGAAGGACTAGGCTTACTGTCTTCATATTAATTCTTCCCTTTGAATGTCTAAGTTAGGTAGAGAATATGGGAGGGGGAAATTTTGTCAATTGATTCCACTTAAAATAACACAGTAAGTATTATATATTAACAAATCCAGATGGCTACAGAGGAGAATAAGAATGAGAAGGAATTGAAGTCTACTTAATTTCTTCAGAAAAGCCCATGGAATCACTTCATTTTGGGAGATCCAGTCTGGACTGTTATTTTATAAGCATCTTGTTGTTGTTGTTAGTTGCCATTGAGTCGATTCCGACTCGTGGCAACCCCGTGTGTGCTGAATAGAATTACTCCCACAGGGTTTTCAAGACTTTCAGATGCAGATCGCCAGTCCTGTCTTCTGAGGTGCCTCTGGGTGGGTTTGAAAAGCCAATCTTTTGGCTACTAGTCAAGTGCTTAATCGTTTATGCCACCTAGGGACTCCTATAAGCATCTTACGTGTTGTTAAAAAATAAATTTTGGGGTATTTTGCCTAAGCTGATAATCTCTGGGTTGATTCCTCTTAGAAGATCAGCGATATAGTAACACTAATCCATCTTCTGCAATGCCTCGACCTCAGGAACTCTACTGGGCTAAATCAGACCAAGAGGCCTTTGGTTGGCAATTTCTTCTAGGCTGGAAGACTTTACTATTAGTACATTCTCTTTGGATATGTTACCTTAGGTAATCTGTGATTAATGATTAAATATAGGAGTAATATAGAGTTTCCATGAAGCAAAAACAATTTCTGATCAAGGCTGCAAGATTAAGATTAACATCCTAACTTGAATTCAGAAGTGATTGGTTTATTACAGGCCACCTTCATCAAAGTCATTTCTCTATCAGTTATCTTTTATATTAGACCTCTGTTTCTTCAACTTTAAGATAAACAGAAATTAGCTTTATCTCTTAAGATCCCTTCCAGCTCTAGCCTTCTTTGACTTTGATACTTCAGTGATATTTGAATAGGACTGCACATACAGCACAGCATATAACCCTCTGAGGTTGACAAAACACCTTCATATCCATTATGTCATCTGAACTCTCACAATAACCGTTTGATGTAATAGGGTAGGCATTATTTCCTCTGTGAGACAGGTGTGGAAGTTTGCTCAGGTCATAAATAGTAACTAGTAGAACTGGGACTGGGATCTAATACTCTAGGCTTTAAGCCAGTGCTCTTTCAAATATATGCCACCTTGAAACTAGTAGCGAGAACAAGAGGGAGTGTTTGACTTGGATAAGTCAAATAACATAATTGGTAATGTTACACAGGAGTTAGAAGGTTGCTGATGATAGTGGGGTCTGTCAATTTATCAGAACTAGCATGGTATGTTAATATCCGTATTGACCTCAGAATTGAATATTAGCGAATGGTAAATTCTGAGTGAATACAGGATGAGGCCAATAAATAAATGACAGCCTAGCATTACTAAGTTTCTCTGATCAAATTTCTTCAAGTGTTTCATTTTTCTTTCAATTTATTTTGATAGGTGACTCTTAAGTAGTTTAAACAGTGGGGGAAGGGTAGAGTAGAACAACAAACATTACAAGCCTAGTATTAGGTAACCCCCACTCACTCTGTAGGGTCACTATGAGTTGGAATCAACTCGATGGCAATAGGTTTACTCACTCTACCAACAATCACGAAGATGGAGCAGGCCCAGGCAACATTTTGTTGTTATACATAACGTCTCCATGAGTCCAGCCAACTCGACAGCAACTAACAAGAACATTCACTCCGGGCTTTTTGTCCATACCAGCTGTCATGGATTGAATTGTGTCCCCCCCAAAAATATGTTTGGCTAGGTCATGATTCCCAGTATTGTATGATTGTCTATTATTTTATCATCTGATGTGATTTCCCTATATGTTGTAATTCTATCACTATGATGTAATATGATGGATTAGTGGCAGTTATATTGATGAGATAGACAAGATTAGATAGTGTCTTAAGCCAATCTCTTTTGAGATACAAAAGAGAGAGGCGAACAGAGGGACAGGGGAACCTCATACCACCAAGAAAGCAGTGCCGGGAGCAGAGCGAGTCCTTTAGACCTGAGGTTCCTGTACGGAGAAGCTCCTAGACCAAGGGAAGATTGATGACACAGACCTTCCTCCAGAGCCAACAGAAAAAGTCTTCCCCTGGAGCTGATGCCCTGAATTTGGACTTGTATCCCACTAGACTGTGAGAGAATAAATTTCTGTTTGTTAAAGCCATCTGCTTGTGGTATTTCTGTTATAGCAGCACTAGATGACTAAGACACCAGCTATACATGCTCCTCCCTTCCTGAAAAAAAACAAAACACTAAAAGAATGACCAAGCGTAGAAAGATCCCCAAACTAGCTTGTTTGCAGACAACCCCAAGGCAGCTATCTTAAATGATCACTGGTTGCTGTCTCCTGAGAGGTATGACCAGAATATTTAAAAATGCCAAGTGTTCAGTCTAATCTTTCTGGTATCCCTTCAGGCTCCAGACGGCTTTCTAGACTAATGTAGATTCTCAAAGGGGTTCATAGTTTAAAAAAAAAAAAAAATTGTTTTAGAGAGACCCATCTGGAGTTTCTCCCTGGAAAAATGTACAAACGGCATACATGGCCGCAAATTTTGCATAACATTTCCAAAAGTTCAGACTTCCTGTAGCTCATTCACGAATCACAGACTCCAGGTTAAAAACCCCTGGATATGGTATGTCAGGTAGTGTTAACTGCTTTGATAAATGAATAAATAATTTTAAAAAATAATAGCACAGGTGGAATGATGACCATTTTGGATAGGGTGGTCAGAGAAGTCTTCTCCAGAGGTTGCCTTTGTGACCTTTAGTTTGTGCAGACATCTGAGTGAGCATTCCAGGAAAAGTGAACAAACAAGAGCAAAAGCCTGAGTGTGCTCGATGTGCATTTATTTCTCTGGGGCATATAATATACTGTGATACTCATCCTCGTTTCTATTTTTCTTCGCCGTTTTTTTCTCCTAGTCCTCCCCAGGCCCCCACCCCCCGCCGCTTTTCTGGGCCATGGTTCTCTCCTTGAAGAATTCCTCGAGGACAGGGGCCATGCCTCTTCCCTAGTGTCACCAAAGGCTGCTCTATCTGACAGTTTCGGGGAGCAATGCACTGACAGTCAGGAATGTTAAGCTCCTGGAGCTCGGGTTCTGCCATTTTGTATAAACATGAGTAAGTCACTGAGTGAACTTCAAGTTCCTTATGAGCCATAATATCTTTATGGTCCATCCCAGGTCTGAGATTCAGACCCATGATTCTCTCCTTTTCATTTCTTCCCTTTCTCCTTCACTTTTCCTTCCTTCCCCATTTCCTTTTCTCCCAGCTCCTTCCTCAGCTGTTCTCTGTCCCAACCTCGCAGCCACTCCTTCTTTTCCCGTGCAGCGCCTGCGCAGACAGGCTTGGAGATAAATTTTGGCCCAGCTTAGTGGCCGTAGCCGTGGGGATTGTGGGAGAAGATGGCGGCCGCCGTTCATCCTCTGCTTGTCCGGGCCCTTCCAATGTCACGTAAGTGTCATCGGGAACGGCGGCTCCCAAGCAGGTTTGCGAGTCAGGCATATAAAGATGTTGGGGTGCTGCCGTGCTGCAGCGGACACGCCGACTCCCTAGGCAGTCTGATTTGTCTAGGTCTGGAGCTGCTTCTGTCCGATCTTCCTGCTATCTTCTCCCCCCTCCCCTCGCTCACATATTAAAATTGTGCTCTTGGGAAGAAGTCCGCTCTGAAAGAGCGTGAGCAGCGGAAAGGGAGGAGGAGAAAGGGGAAGGACGGAAAGCAGGTAAAGGATCGAGAGAATCCTGATAGAGTTGTAAGGGTTTGGGGTTATGAGAAACATTTTTTTGTGGGGAGGAGTAGGGCGGAGAAGTGAAGGATGAATCTGTAAGGGATGGAAAAAAAGGGTAGTGGAGGAAATGGCTCCGGACTAGGACTTAGCTGTCAGAGGTTCTGTACTCATTGGTTTTATGACCTTGTGCAAACACTTAATCGATCTCAACCTTAGATTTTTCATGTCACAATGGAAATGATAATACTTCAACGTCAGAGAGTTTCTGAGAAGATAAAATGAAACAATATTTATAAAAGCACCTTGTTAACCAAAGGCTTTTCTGCAGATGTAGAGTTTATTAGACGGAGACACTAGAGTCGAGGGAGAGGGGATGTTTGGGGAGGGAAGAAACAGGAGCTTCATGGGAAGGAAAGAGAAGAGTGAAGGATGTCTTAGAATTTGTCAGCATTGTTCAGGTTCACATCTCTTCTGATTGGATCTGCTTTCTTGATCCTTAACATTGAGAATATACATTTGCTTTTCCACTCACCAGGAGGCTAGAAAGAAAGAAGATCAGGAATACAGTTACACCTCCTTATTCTTTTCACTCTCTACCCCGCTTATCCAAAAACAAGCCCCAGTCAACCCCTAAGAGTTGTTGTTTTTTTCCCCACAGTATATTTTAGTCATTACAGACTGTCATTTGCTCTCAAAATTGGCTGCATGTCAGAATCACCCTTGGAACTCTATGAAAAATACAGATTGGGACCCATTACAGAGCTGTTGGATAAAATTTTTTTTGAGATTGGTTCCTTGCACCTTAAATTTTAAAAAGTTCCACAGTTAATTCTGATGTTCAGCCTGGAAGTAAGAACTGGGAATATTCAGAGGATCCTTTCCTTCTTCGGTTTTCCTTGTAGGGTAGAGTGCCTGTGTACCACTGGGAAGATGCTGGGTGCATATCATTTATAGCGGATGACTTCTTTGCAAAGACATTTGTTCGCTCTTGTTGAATTATTACATTGGTGTGACGTAATGTAGATTATGAGTAATAATAAAACCCACTGCCATCTAGTCGTTCTGACTCATAGCGACCCCATAAGACAGAGTAGAACTGCCCCATAGGATTTCCAAAGATGTAAATGTTTACAGAAGCAGACTGCCACATCTTTCTACTGCAGAGTGGCTGGTGGGTTCGAACCACCAACCTTCTGGTTAGCAGCCGAGCGCTTTAACCACTGTGCGATTGGGGCTCCTGTGAATAATAATAACTGCTACTTATTGAGCACCTGCTATTCGCTAACCATAGTTTTATATATTTTCATAGATTCTTTCCTTTAATTTTCTTTAACTCACCATGCTGGTGCTCTTGTTTTTGGAAATACTTTTTTTTTTTTTTTTTTTAATTGTGCTTTAGGTGACAGTTTACAGAGCAGATTAGTTACTCATTAAACAATTAATATGCAGATTGTTTTGTAACATTGGTTGCCAGCCCCAGAGTGGGTCAACATTCTCCCTTTCTCGACCTCGGGTTCCGCATTTCCATTCGTACAGTTTTCCTGTGCCCTTCCTGCCTTCTCGTCTTTGTTTTAGGGTATTGTGCCCATTTAGTCTTGTATGCATGATTGAACTATGTGTGTTATTGTTTGTTTTATAGGCCTGTCTAATCTTTGGCTGAAGGGTGAACTTCAGGAGTGACTTTAATACTGAGTTAAAAGGGTGTCCAAGGGCTGTAGTCTCGGGGTTTCTCCAGTCTCTGTCAGACCAGTAAGTCTGGTCTTTTTTTGTGAGTTTGAATTTTGTTCTACATTCTTCTCCTGCTCTATTCGGGACCCTCTATTGTGACCCCGTCAGAGTAGTCGGTGATGATAGCCAGATACCGTCTAGTTGTGCTGGACTCAGTCTGATGGAGGCTGTAGTAGTTGTGGTCCCTTAGTTCTTTGGACTAATCTTTCCCTTGTGTCTTTGGTTTTCTTCATTTTCCTTTGCTCCAGGGAGGGTGAGACCAGTAGATGTATCTTAGATAGCTGCTTACAAGCTTTTAAGACCCCAGACGCCACTCACCAAAGTAGGACGTAGAACGTTTTCTTTATAAACTGTGTTATGCCAGTTGAGCTATATGCCCCCCGAGACATGCTAGAGCTCTTAACCACCATGCTTTATTGCCTCTGATAAAGTACACCTTTGCGTAAACTCTGGAGAGAAAAATCTAGGATGTAACAATCAAAACACTATAGAACAGAACTGTAAAGCAATGATAGAAGGTAGGCTTTGGCATGCCTATTTTACAGATGAAAAACCAAGACTCAGGTTAGTTACTTGCTCAAGATCACAGAGCTTATATGTGGTAGAGCAGTGATTTGAACCCAGGCCTGGCTGACTCCCATGCTTTTTTTTTTTTTTTTTTTTTGAATGACATTTGCTGTATCTTGTTGATTGCCAAAAGTACCACTTTGGAATCGAGGTATTTGTAAATCCAAAAAAAACCCATTGCCATCAAGTCAATTCCAACTCATAACGACCTATAAGACAGAGTAGAACTGCCCCATAGGGTTTACAGGGAGCGGCTGGTGGATTCGAACTGCCAACCTTTTGGTTAGCAGCCGTAGGTCTTAACCATTGCACCACCAGGGCTCCAGTGATCATCACAGGAAGTAAAATTACCAACTATAATTTTCTGCTATATAGCTGACATACGTAACAGTACAGGATTTCTCTTAGGGTTAAAACAAAGTTAATGAAATTATAAGCTGAGGTCTTGGCAGTTTACATCGTATCACACACTTTGAATTTTTTTTTTTTAACATTATGAAACGCACTGTCTTTTATGGTCATTTTGATAGCTACTTTAGTAGCTAACAGTGGAGCCCTGGTGGTGCAGTGGTTAAGACTGGAGGAAGACTCGTTACAACCTGTGATATGTAGATGACACAACTTTGCTTGCTGAAAGCGAAGAGGACTTGAGGCATTTACTGATGAAGATCAAAGACTACAGGCTTCAGTATGGATTACACCTCAACATAAAGAAAACAGAATTCCTCACAACTGAACCAATAAGCAGCATCATGATAAATGGAGAAAAGGCTGAAGTTGTCAAGGATTTCATTTTACTTGGAACCACAATCAACGCCCATGAAAGCAGTTGTCAAGAAATCAGACGAAGTATTGCATTGGGTGATTCTGCTGCAGAAGACCTCTTTAAAGTGTTAAAAAGCAAAGATGTCACTTTGAGGACTAAGGTGGGCCTGACCCAAGCTGTGATATTTCCAGTCACCTAATATGCATGTGAAAGCTGGACAGTGAATAAGGAAGACCGAAGAACTGATGCCGTTGCATTATGGTGTTGGCAAAGAATATTAAATATACCTGGGACTGTCAGAAGAACAAATAAATCTATTTTGGAAGAAGTACAGCCAGAATGCTCCTTAAAAGCAAGGATGGCAAGACTGCATCTCATGTACTTTTGACATGTTATCAGGAAGGACCAGTCCCTGGAGAAAGACATCATGCTTGGTAAAGTTGAGGGTCAGCAAAAGAGAGGAAGACCCTCAATGAGATGGATTGACCCAGTAGCTGCAATAATGGGCTTCAAGCATAGCAATGATTATGAGGATAGTGCAGGACTGGGCAGCGTTTCGTTCTGTTGTACATAAGATCGCTGTGAGTCAGGGTCAGAACTGTCTCGATAGCACCTAACAACAGCAGCAAACTTCCTAATGTTCATAATAAATGAAAGAAAACAGAGAAACTAGAGTCAAAGAGGATAATAATATTCATTGAGCACCTACTGTTTGCAAAAAGGAGCCCTGGTGGTGCAGTGGTTAAGCCCTTGGCTGCTAACCAGGTTGGTGGTTTGAACCCACCTGCCGCTACCCAGTAGAAAAGACTGGCGATGTGCTCCTGTAAAGATCACAGCCTTGGAAGTCCCATAAGGTAGTTCTACTCTGTCCTGTACGGTTGCTGTGAGTTGGAATTGACTCAATGGCAGAGGGTTTTGTTTGGTACTATTTGCAAGGCACCATGACAGGTGCTTTCCCATATATTATTCTCATAGCAACCCTCTAAAATATAAACTCCATGACGGCAGGGACTTTGTCTTTTTTACTGTGGTAGTCACAGTTTCTAGAAGGTTAGTGAGGTTAGTGGTAACTTTACTTTTTGAGGAACTCTGAACTAATAGTAAATGTAAGCAACTATTATTCATGGAGTGCTTAATGTGTCCCAGGTAATGTGCTAAATGCTTTATATGCATTTACTCTAATCCTCATAATAAGCCTTTGTGATACTAATTGCCTTGACTCCAATATTTCTTAAATCCCATCTCAGTTTATTGACTCTGCCATCTTCTCCTGTGTCCTGACTTCCTTATCCATCATACTAGTCATTCCCTTTCATATGTTCTGAATTCCCCAGCCCTTCTTCCTTTTTCATAAAAAACATCAACCCTGATTAAGTCAAAGTTTCCACTTCCTGCCTGCACCTTAGAACAGGGCTGAAGAAAATCCAACCCAACTAATGGCGTTATTTTAAGTCCATGAACACAAATCTTGAGTATATTTTCAGCACTACATTTTTTAGGAAGTATTTTTTCCCGCCTTCCATGATGATTATTTAACATTGCCAGTCTCCTAAAACTTCTAACACGTTTGTTTCTCATTCTCAGCTTTACAGAGAAATAAATCAGATGAGAAGAATATCTTTTTCCCACCATGAAATCTAACAGCTGATATGTTCGTATTCTTGCAGTGCTCTGACTTCCCTCCTGTTACAGTGGGTGAGCTCCTCCTGCTCTGATCTAAGGCCATTCCCTTAATTGCTATCTTTGTTCTGCGTACTCTCGTCCCCTGCTTTCACTTCTGTCTAACATAAGCATATGCTATACTGCTGTCTCTAAGACTGTATTCGCTATGTCTCTCTTAGCACACTTTATTTCTTTTCGATTGCTTTCTGTACTTTACCTTGACCACCAGTCTGTTATGGACAGATATCGGGCCAATCATTTTTAAAAAGAGCTTTGCCATGGCCACCAGGACAAAGGACCAATAATTGCACGTCTTTTTTCTTGTTAACTGTTCTTACTACACTGACCATTGTAGGTGTTTACTTGCCATTTGTCAAGTATGTCTGCGAGAGGCAGTATTGCCACGTGGTTAAGAGTGCAGGCTGGTTTTGCCACTTACTAGCTGCGTGACTTTGGACAAGTCACTTTCTGAGCCTTAGTTTCCTCATCTGTAAAGTGGGGAGATACAGATAGCATTAAAGAAGGTACTATTAAGCACTCAGCACATTGCCCGGCACCTACTAAGAGTTCTGTAAGTTTAGCCGTTATTATATGCCTGCTCTGTGATGCTTGCTTTGAATCTTTGTGATTTCAGTCATTGTTCGGTGAGCTGGGCTCTTTCTCCAATTCCATGCTTTTGGATATGGGAAAACATAGCTCAAGGTGGAATGCCACTGGGAAGTTATTCCCAGAAAACGAATGCCCCATTTTCTAAAGCAATTCCTACTTGTCTCTTTCAGCTTTCTCTGGATTTACAAAGCACTAAACCTAAGCTCTAAACTTTAGTGATTAGAGTGGAAAAGTTTTTCAGCACTTTAAGCCCTTTTAGCTGTTTTCTAATCACTGCGTGGAAGTTAGGTAACTTTCTCTAACACTCTGCTCTAATGAGTTAGAAAACCTGTTGTCGCCGAGTTGATTCTGACTCATAGAAACCCTATGCGACAGAGTAGAACTGTCCCGTAGGGTTTCCAAGGAGCAGCTAGTGCATTTGAACTGCCTTTTGGTTAACAGAATGAGTTAAAAAGGACTTGAAAATTGGAGTGTATCCAAAGGGGATTTACATTTCTGCCATATGAGGAATAGTTGAAGAAACTAGTTATGTTTAGCCTGGAGAAGAGAATACTTAGAGGGAATATAATTGCTGCCTTTAAATGTGGAAGAGGGATTAGACTTGTTCTGTGGTATTTTAGAAGAATCTAAGTATAAAAGCTACTCGGAAGCACTCATTGATTCCCATATGGCAGAACTTTCTGTTGTTATTGTTGTTAGATGCCATCGAGTCTGTTCTGACTCATAGTGGCCCTATGTACAGCAAAATGAAACACTGCCCGGTCCTCAGCCATCCTTACAATTGTTGTTATGCTTGAGCCCATTGTTGCAGCCACTGTGTCAATCTATCTCATTGAGGGTCTTCCTCTTTTTCGTTGACCCTCTACTTTACCAAGCATGATATCCTTCTCCAGGGACTGATCCTTCCTGATAACATGTCCAAAGTATGTGAGTTATACTCTCGCCATCCTTGTTTCTAAGGAGCATTCTGGTTGTGCTTCTTCCAAGACAGAGTCATTCGTTCTTTTAGCAGTCCATGGTATCTTCAGTATTCTTCGCCAATACCACAATTCAAAGGCGTCAATTCTTCTTTGGTCTTCCTTATTCATCGTCCAGCGTTCGCGTGCATATGAGGCTATTGGAAACATCGCGGCTTGGGTCAGGCACACCTTAGTCTTCAACAGTTTAAAGAGGTCTTTTACAGCAGATTTGCCCAATGCAAATGTGTCTTTTGATTTCTTGACTGCTGCTTCCATGGGTGTTGATTGTGGATCCAAGTAAAATGAAATCCTTGACAACGTCAGTCTTTTCTTCATTTATCTTGATGTTGCTTATTGGCCCAGTTGTGAGGATTTTTTTTTTTTTTTTAATGTTAAGGTGTAATCCATACTGTAGGCTGTGTGGTCTTTGATCTTCATCAGTAAGTGCTTCAAGTCCTCTTCACTTTCAGCAAGGAAGGTTGTGTCATCTGCATAACACAGGTTGTTAATGAGTCTTTGTCCAATCTTGATGTCCCATTCTTCTTCATAGAGTTTCTCGGATTATTTGCTCAGCATACAAATTGAATAGATATGGTGAAAGGATACAACTCTGATGCTCACCTTTCCTGATTTTAAACCACACAGTGTCCCCTTGTTCTGTTTGAATAACTGCCTCTTGATCTGTGTACAGGTTCCTCATGAGCACAATTAAGTGTTCTGGAATTCCCATTCTTCACAATTATCCATAATTTGTTATGATCCACACAGTGGAATGCCTTTGCATAGTCAATAAAACACAGGTAAACATCTTTCTCGCTAATTATTTTCAGTAGTAGACCGCTGGGTCCTTCTTCCTAGTCTGTCTTAGTCTGGAAACTCAGCTGAAACTTGTCCACCATGGATGACCCTGCTGGTATTTGAATACTGGTGGCATCGCTTCCAGCATCATAGCAACACACAAGCCCCCATAGTACGACAAACTGACAGACGCATGGGGGAACTTTCTGTTAGAATGACTCAAATCAGAGTGGGCTAGTGCAGGAAGTAGTGTTTCTCAACCCTGCAGGTGTATAGGCCAAGGCCAGATAGACTCTGTACATGTACGATAGAGAAGATGTAAGCATTGATGTAGGGATGAACTATATAATCTTGAGGGTGTCTTCTGGTGCCAAGTAACTGATTCTATGAAAAAGAAATAGAGGAAGGTTTGACGAATCACTGGCTATTTAAGTTTTTAAAAGTCAGAAAATCTTTTTTTAATGTTCTCTAGTAACAGTCCTCTGCATCCAACTTACATCGTCGACTTTATTTTTCATTAGTCATCAGTTTCAGTCTGTTCCAGGTAAATGTTTTCTGGTTCCCTGTACTGGGCATATTTATTTCTACATCTGCATTGTTGTATGTATTATGTGTTAACTTGGAAATCTAGTCTTCCTATTATTCCTCTTTAAAACCTTTTTCAAAACACTTTATCCAGGAATCCTTCCTCATGGTTAGATCCATTTGATTTTTGTTCCCTTATTTTGCATTCTCTCACCTCCCTGACCATAGAGGTGTTTATACTCCCTAAATAGCTGTTTAATTTTTTTTCTGTGATTTATCTTCCTAGATAAATAGGGCAAGGGCTTTACTTTGTAATTTTAATATATTTCCTTATGTCCTGTGGATTCTTTATTGGAGTAATTTGTGTCCCCCCGGCTTCCTTTTCTTTTTTTTAAATTGGTGTTTCTTATTGTGTTGGCACTTAACAAATTAATGAAAGGTTGGTAGCAAAATAATGTTACAGGTTTCTAGGGAAAGACGCTATTTAGCACTTTTAGATCAACATTTGTCATTTTTTATACTCTGGTGTTTTGTTTAAGGTTCTGGCATTACTGCAATAGCCACATCTGTGTTTCATGGCCCATCCCAGTGCCAGCTTCATCATGCAGTCATGCCTCATGGGAAAGGTGGGCGTTCCTCAGTCAGCGGGGTTGTGGCCACTGTTTTTGGAGCAACAGGATTCCTAGGCCGATATGTTGTCAACCACCTTGGTAAGTGAAGTTCCTTGAATTTAGTATGCTCCACTGCCATTTACTAGGGCTGCCTGATGAGAGGCCATGAGTTAATGTTTCTTTTCATTTTAACAGTGTTATGAATTACTCCTATCTTGAATTTATGTAATTTTTATCTACTGTGGCATTAATAGCATACCCATGCTTCTGAACAATATACAGCAAAACCTGCGAAAACCAGAACCTGTGTAAGGTGGAAACCTGTCAGAGACGGAAAGCGCATATATTTTCCACTAAAACTCGTGATAGAAGAGTGGTAAGACTGCACTCTGTTAAAGGCAGAAAACTTGCCAGATCTAGAAGAACAAGGCAGTCCTGTCAAGTTTCGGCTCTCGCAATTTTCGTTGTACGATGTTAAGATGGGAATAGAGAACTCTGAAAAGTTATGGCATCTTGAATTCAAACCCATTGCTGTCGAGTCGATTCCAACTTGTAGCAACCCTATGGGACAGAGTAGCCCTACTGTACAGGGCTTCCAAGGCTGTAAATCTTTAGCACACTGCCACATCTTTCTCCCGTGGAGCAGCTGGTGGATTCGAACCGCCGACCACTAGGTTAGCAGCCAAGCGCTTAACCACAGTGCCACCAGGGCTCATATGGCATCTTTAGCATGACAAATTATGTTTTTTATCAAGCATAATATCAATTCGCCTCTCACACTAGAATTTAAATATTTACCAAGTCATTGTTTTATAATGTATCCATATGTTATGTTGATGTTGGTCCTTGTTTCAATCTATCTTTTTTAGGACGCATGGGATCACAGGTGATCATACCCTATCGGTGCGATGCATATGACCTCATGCACCTTCGTCCCATGGGTGACCTGGGCCAGATTATCTTCCTGGTAAGAGCCATTATGTCTAGTTATTGGAGTTGAAAAATGTAAATTATTAAGGCCATTTTTAGGAGAGAGAAGTAATGTAATAAAGCAGCGATTTCACTCCAGAATGGACCAAGGGCATCCTCCACTCAGAAGGCACTCCTTCAGCTAATGTGTTGCCTGTAAACTCTAAACCAGTGGTCAGCAAACTTTTTCTATAAAGGTCCAGATAGTAAATATTTTATGCTTTGTGGCTTATAGGGTCATTATCATAATTACTCAACTCTGCTGTTTTAGCCTGAAAGCAGCCATAGACAATACATAAATGAATGAGTGTGGCTATGTTCTCATAAAACTTGATTTACAAAGTTAGGTTGCAGGCTGAGTTTGACCTGTGGGCCATAGTTTGCCAACTCTGGCTCTACACTTGTGCTGTCCACGATGGTAGCCGTTAGCCACATGTGATTGTTGAGCACTTGAAATGTCTCTAGTCTGAATTGAGTTGTGTTGTAAGTGTAAAATACACACTAGATTTTAAAGACTTAATACAAAGAAAATAATGTACACTATATCATAAATAATATTTTACATTATACGTTGAAATAATATTTTGGATATATTGAGTTAAAGTATGTTATTAAAATGAATTTTACGTGTTTCTCTTTATACTTTTTAACGTGACTGCTAGAAAATTCAGAATTACATATGTGCCTCATGCTATATTTCTATTGGACAGTTACGCAGTGGACAGAGAAAATCACAAATAGAGTGTTTTATAACTTGATTTACTTGGCATAGACCTCATTTAGAACAGTCCTTTCTGGGTATTCACTGTCATCATTCTTTAATCTGCAGGCTTGCTCTTTAGACCAGTAGTCCCTAGTGGGGCCGGTCAAGGAGGATGAAGTGCAGGGGAGGAGGAGTGACACCGCTCATTCAAGGGAATGAGTCTAAATGCATGGAAACCCTTTTGGTTTCCACAGTGACTGGAGAGCCACACAGGTTTATTAGACAGGGACCTGGGGTGCTGAGTGTCCTATGGTGCACAGAAAAGTCCTTTTTTACAAAGAGTTGTGCTGCCAGAAATGCCTGCAATGATCCAATTGAGAAACAGTGCCCTGGGCCTTGATGCTTGGATCAACTGTTTTTTTAGGCAACTCCTTTGTAGAACTGAACTCTTCCATTTATATACTTTTCCCTTATAAAAAATGTTTGGTAACCATCCTTAACATCTCTGATAGTATTTTTGTATAGATTATTTGTAATCCTTTAAATTCTGACTTATTTTTAATGGTGTTTTCATTTCTTCTTTACTGAATTTTCAAAAGCAAAGCATAATACTTATAATGGAAATCTTTTGTTTCTAAAATGTATTTCTCTTCCAAAGTCTTATTCTCAACTGTCTTCTTGGTATTGCAGGTATAGGAGCTTAGCTTTTTCCTGCTCTTTGTGACTTAAGCTTATTGGTCACCTGTCATCTCAGAATTAAAGTACTTCACAAGTGATAGGTGAAAACTTTGACTAGCTTACAAATGTGAAATCATTGGAATTGAAACATATAACATTTATTCTATGTTTCCACAGATATTTATTGTCTCCTTTGTGGCTGGCATTGAGCTAAGCTCTGAGGATGTCTTGATGAACAAGACCACAGAAAGCTTATAGTTTTAACAGGGAATACAGATGTTAAACGCATAACTTGATTACAATAATTATTAGGAAAGGGCAAGTATGGGGGGGTATAGCAGAGGGACTTCATTATATCATTGTTGTTTATTTTTTAGAAGGAGGGACTTTTCAGGTATTGGGTGCTGTTTCCTCTCTTTAGTCTCTGTTGGAAAGTGCTATCTGAACAGCCACTTGGTTTACCAACCTGACTGTGCCTTCTGGATCTTACCCTGGGAATTTGGTTTACTTTTGATTTCTTTTCTCCAGGCACTGCTCTAGGGCCATTCACGCAGTTGTGCTGCAAGCTCTTCCAACCTGAGTCATCTTGGATTCTTCCTCTCTCACCCTTGGCATTTTATATGCTCTATTAAAAATGAACAGCCTCTTTTCTAGTTCCGTCACTTCATTACCTGAGTAAAATGTACTTTGACTTGTTTGTCTCCAGAAGAGTCAGAGAATCAAAAGGGTATTTGAGACCTCAAAGTCGTTTCTCTTGTAATAAGTGGAGCCTGTACAAAATGGCACCGTATTTTGACTATAACAGGTGGCTCATTTTGAAGCTTGCTTGGGAGAGCTACAGAAGTGTTAAATGTAGGGTGCACCGTTACGTTTTCATCTGATTAGCTACTCCTGTTACAGGAATGGAATGGAAGAGACAAAGATTCTATCCGAAGAGCAGTGGAGCACAGCAATGTGGTCATCAATCTTGTTGGGCGAGAATGGGAAACTAGGTAGGTCTCTGACTCTTATTTCTTGTCCGCATAATTGTTATGGTTCAGTAGACATTTATTGGATGCTTTCACTATGCCAGGCATTGTGGTGACATTTTCAATTAGTCCATCAATATGGGCTGATTGAACAACCATTTACAAACCCAGTGACCCCTTAAGGTATCTTGTTGATATCTTAAAAAAATCAAACCAAACCTATTGCGTTGAGTCGGTTCTGCCGCGTAGGGTTTCTGTGAGGAGCAGCTGGTAGATTCGAACTGCTGACTTTTTGGTTAACACCTGAGCTATTTAACCATTGTGCCACCAGGGAATCTAGCTGGCATTAAGTCTGCTGCTCATAGAAAGCCAGTGGGTTGTGTCAGTGTGGCTGGTGTCATCGGCTTGACAGAATGACCCACATTGGACCTGTGCCTGGATCTGTCCCTCTGGGATTGGGTTAGGAAGTAGGATTTTGCCTGTTCCACTGTTCTTTGATGAACACTGGTTCTAGATCTGGACAGTATTCTAGATATAGTCTCCATATTGCTAATTGAAAATGGCATGATTACTGGTTTGAGCAGTTCTTTTTAGCCTTTGTGTGGGTTGTTTATCAGAAAATAGTGTTTTACCCCTATAGTCCCACAACACTTTGTTCACACCTCTTTTATAGCATTGATTAAAGTTGGACTTAAACTTACTTACATATGTGTCTGTGTCATCACGTATCTTACGAGTTCTTTGATGACTGGAGGGTCATCTAGTCGTAAGTATCACCTGTAGTGACTGATACAGTGTTTTGTGCAGAGTAGGCATTTAGTTAATGTTGTTGAATTGAATTAGTGACTGATTTTTTTAGTGTCTTTTTTTTTTTTTACCCCTGAGGAAACTAAGGTGTGGGGACAAGAAGTGATTCCCCTCCCTGCTCCCCAACACACTCTTCCCAGCCACTACACCCAGGTTTTATAAAGAGCCTCAGCCTCAGGATTCCTGGAAGACACAGAATATGGTACATGATGGATTTGTAACTTATACCGTTGTCGTCGAGTTGATTCTGACTCATAGCGACCTTGTAGAACAGAGTAGAACTGCTTCATAGGGTTTCCAAGGAGCGGCTGATGGATTCGAACTGCCAGCCTTTTGATTAGCAGCTGAGCTCATAACCACTGTACCACCAGGGTAAATTATGTATAGTAATGACAGTGAGCAGACCTATATAAAATTAACAACAAGAAAAACATTAATTTGGGCTTTGGGTTAAGTCACTGCTGTTTAAAGTTTAACTGTTATGAATTTCATCACTTAAGAACACCTGCTTATCCTAGAAAACTTCGAAATCCTGAGTCATTCTGGTGTTCTTAACTGATCTCTTCTTTGTTCTTCCAGAAACTTTGATTATGATGATGTCTTTGTGAAGATTCCCCAAGCAATTGCTCAAGTGTCCAAGGAAGCTGGAGTTGAAAGACTGATTCATGTGTCTCATCTTAATGCTGATATTAAAAGTCCTTCTAGATATCTGAGAAATAAAGTAAGTAGCATGTTGATTTGGGAAGTGGTTCACAGAGCAAGAGTTTCTTGGCTCCTTTGAGACATGATTTAAGTGTCAAGGGTTTCTCATTGACATATTCAGAATTTTAATTCTCCATATTCAGAACTAGAAGAGTATGTGTTCTGACATTTTGGTTGAGTGCTTTCTGTTTGCAGAGAACTGTGCTAAGTGGCTTCAAAGATGGGTAAATCATATTATTACCTTCCCTTAAATACTTAAAACTTTCTCGGGGGCATAAAAGAATTACACAGTAAACATCATAAAAAAGTAGAGTATGATTCCTGCTAGAAGACTCATACCTGTGTCACGTACCAAGGTTAAAGAACCACTTTGCTCTGTCCCTTACACATTCATGGTTTTATGCCACTCTTAAAGGGATGATGTGAAGGCTGAGGATGAAAGGGATAAATATTTGCAAGGGGCATGGCTGCTCACATAGTACTTTTGTACTCCCAGAAACTCCACTGTATTCTAGATCATACCTAGGGATTGACCACTGTGGTTTGGAGTCAGTCTGTAACCTGACATGTCTTTATTTTCAGGGACGCAGAAGGAATTGCAGTGTTTGGGACTGCCATTAGCAATGGTTTCTGCCAAAATGAGCCTGTTTTGGGTCAGTTTGATAAGGACAGCAGTGTTCCTTGACAATGGCTCCGATTTTTTGGCCTACTGCATTAATTTATTCTAAAAAATTATTTATTAGGCACCTGCTATGTGCCACCTATTGTGCTAGAGGTCCCTGGGGATAGAGTAGTGAACAAAGCAGACAGGGTCCTAGCCCCCATCAAGTTTCTAGTCCATTGAGGAAAATAATTTCAGGTGCACCAAGTGTTGCAAAGTAGTAAACTGTGCTGTAGGAGCATATAATAGGGGAAATGGAGTGCCTATTAGTTAATATTGTTAGTATCAGAAAATCCAATACAAGCTGGCTTAAACAAAGGGAATTTTTAGGCCCACATATCTGAAAAAATCCAGCGGTAGGAACATTAGGCACCAACTGGTGCCAGGGTTCATCAGGGCCCCAGCTTCGTTTCTCTGATTCTCTCAGATATGACTGTCTCTTTTTTTAAGCTTTGTTTCTTATAGTCACAGAGCTGCCTTTCAGCATGTTCAGGTGTCACATTTTCATACTACATTGTTGAGAGTCAGAGCAAGGGAGGGAGTGCATGTGCATGCATACATTTCTGCCCTAGCACTCACAGAATTATCTGAATTTCATAATTGTTTGAAAGGGAGGAGGGGTCAGTGGTGAGAGAGAAGAGTCAGAGAGAAGAGTCAAAGGTGTCCAGCCCTCTGGCCTAAGCCACTAAGTGAATGGTAGTACTACTTCCTAAGATAAGAAACACTTGAGAAGGGATAGGCTTTAGGGTGGTGGTTCTTAGCTTTTGCTGCACATTAGAATCACTGAGAGAGTTTTAAAAAATCCTTATGACCACGCTGCACCCCAGACCAGTTAAAACAGAGCCTCTGGGGATGGCACTTGGGCATCAGTATTTTTTAACTCTCCTTAGGTAATTCCAATGTGCAGCAAAGATTGACAAAGACTATTTTAGGGAGGATGGAAAATGGTGATCCACTTTTGGACTCTGGTTGCATTTTAGATGCATGTCACTCGCCAGGTAACGGGTGAATGGGATTTATGGTCCTGGAGCTCAGGTCCGTGTTAGAGATGTAAGTTTGGGAGTGATCAGCATTGGGAGAGGGCAAGATGGTTTAGTGAAGAAGTATAGAACTGAAAAGAGGGCCTTGGACTGGACTTAGAGGAATACCAATGATTAGTGGACTTGTAGAGGAGGGCACACCTGTAAAAAACAACAAAAAGACTAAGAAGAAGTGGACACAGAGAGGTGGGAGGGAAACCAGGAGAGTATGATGTTACAGAAGCCGAGGGACAACGGTGTTGGAAGAAGGAGGGAGTGGTTCCTTGTATTTAATGCTACTGAGAAGAAAAGTAAGATGAGAACTTTAAAGTTACCTTTGGATCTATTAATGTGGAGGTCATTGGTGACCTTATCAAGAATAGTTTCAGTGCAAGTGTGGGGCAGAATCCAGAGTACAGGTGAGTGAAAAGTGAGTGGGAGCTGAGGCAGTGGGGACTATGAGGGTAGACAATATTTTTAAGTAGTTTGGCTGGCAAGAGGAAGAAGAGATAGAGAGGGTAGATAGCTAGAGAGGAATGTGCAGTTAGAAATTTTTTTTTTTTTTCTTTTAAGATAGAAGATCTTGACACAGTTTAATGCTGGTGGGAGGAGCTGGTAAAGAGAGTGAGACTGAAGATACAGGAGAGAGTAAGTTGGGCAGGTTCTGAGAAAGTGAGAGAAGGTGAGTTCCAACGCTTGTCACTTCTCTGTTGTGATAAGAAAGGAGAAGTGAATGGTGGTGCATGCACCTGAGTTTGTAGATTTGATGGCGGGAACTTGAGGTGGTTTTTCTCTGTCAGTTTATAATTTCTCTTTGAATTAGAAGGTGAAGTCATTTACTGAAGGGAAAAGGAAAAAAAAGGAGTTCTGAAATTCAAAGAGAATTGAAAATGTTTGAAATTGTCATAGGAAAGAGTAAATTAATTAGAGGAGGAAAACAGTATTTCTGGGAAATGTTGATGATGGTCCAGTTAAAATTGGTGCCATGAATTTATAATGGTACCAGTTTACAAATTTTATTCATTTTCCTCCAGCTGCTGAAGGCAGTGGGAGTGCATGGCTCAAAGAAGTTGGCTAATGGGGTTCTTCCAGGATTGGGAGTTTTGCCTGGTGAATGGAGGAAAGGGGAAAAGGGCAAGGTGGTGGTGTGGTTAGTTGCCTTCGAATGATGGTGACTTTATGTATAACAGAATGAAATATTGCCCGGTCCTGCACCGTCTTCATTTTTGTTGGTATGTTTGAGCCCATTGTTGCAACTGTTGTCTCAGTCCATCTCATTGAGGGTTTCTCTATTTTTATTGGCCTGCTACTTTACCAAAACATGATGTCCTTTTCTAGCAATTGATCTTTCCTGATGATGTGTCCAAAGTAAGCAAGTAGAATTCTTGCCATCCTCGCATTTAAGGAACATTCTGGTTTGTTTGTTCTTCTGGCAGGCCACCATATATTTAATATTTTTGCCAACACCACAGTTGGAATGCATCAATTCTTCTCTTTTCCTTTTACATCATCCAACTTTTACACGCATATGAGGTGATTGAAAAGACCATGTCTAATGGGATTCTTCCAGGATTGGGATTTTGCCTGGTGGGTAGAGTAAAGGACAAAGGGGGAAGGTAGTGTGTTGGTAAAAGAGTGATTGAAAAGATGAGCCATGGAATCTATAATCTGGAATACAGAGAGGTTGATAAAGGGAGAAAGCAGAGTTGGTGGACTAGAGTTCCAGATAAGGTTGAGGAACAGATATTTCAGGAACAGGTGAACAAAGGACGAGCAGGCTAGAAACATAGGAGATTGCCATCTGAGAGTAGGATGTTTTCATTTAGTTTTTCAGAGGAGGGACACTTTCAAGTGTTGATATGATCTGTGGTGTGACTGTTCAGAGTGGCAGAAGTAGAGTGAAGAGGAGGTCATTGGAGTTGAGAAGCTCAAGGAACTGAGAGGCCCCAGGTTAGTAGATGATAACAAGCAGGGATGTTGCAGCATTGGAGATTGGGTAGGTCAGTGATTCTACCTGTGACCACCTCTGGATAGGTATATACTGCTGCCACTTCCATTGTTAGCCCACTGCCACCTCCCTCTCCTTTCTTTGGTGGGCTGCTAGCTTGTTGACACCAACTAGAGAATCTGTGATTAGAAGGAAAAATGAAGGCTGCAAAATTTCTACCTTGATTTTTCTCCTCCTTTAGTGTAAGTTTCCTTAGAATAAAAATGTGCAGAAACCCAACAAAAGCTGTAAAGTGCAGGACATTTTTGTATGTTTTTAAAAATTTTGTATAAATTTTATGAATAACATGATTACCTTAATCTGGCAGATAGTATGTTCTTTGAAACACAAGTAGGGTCCTGACAGTGGAAAGAATGGGAGCTTTGTTCACTCATCTCAGAACTTGGAATTGTTTTTTTGGTTGTTTATTTAGGCTGTTGGAGAGAAAGAAGTGAGAGATGCATTTCCAGAAGCCACTATCATAAAACCATCAGACATCTTTGGAAGAGAAGATAGATTCCTCAACTATTTTGCAGGTGCATGTTCCTTCTTAATAGTAGAAGAGAGGGATACCAGTTAAATTGAAGCTAATAAATCCCTTTCAGGATCTGTGGGATGATGGTTTCCCACCCATTTTTCCTGGCTCTCAGGTTTCTTGGGATCCTGCTTTTCCCAATAAAAGTATTTGCTGCCCTCCAGTGGAGTCTTGTGTAATGGTGAAAGGTGAAAGAAATGTTCATTGAAGCAGAATAGCTGGCTTTTGTACAGCTAGATAAGCCTTGTAAGCATATTTATGGTTTCCTATGTGATAGTTAAGGAGCCCTGGTGAGTTTTGCTTTTTTGTGTGTGTCATATTGGGAAAACCAGAGGTGCCCAGTGTAACTGAATGGAAGGCAACCTGCAATATATCCTGCCACCCAGGTCCGGTGGGAAAGACAGGTGCCCACCAATCATGGCGCACAATAAACCCTTGAGTTTTGTGGTAACATGTATTCCCACATAATATTTCTCAAAATCCATATTACCAACCAAAAATTTAAACATACCCCATGACTCAGCATGCTTCTATTAATGAAAATGCATGGTATCAAAAAAAAAAAAAAAAGAAAAAAAAAATTCCAAGCAGAATATTATTGGGTCTTGAAAGGGTTATGTACAAGCCAACAATGTTCTCTAATTTGAGGGACTAAGGTTATACTGTCATAGTCAATATGGTCCTTCTTGTGAAAAGAAGCAACTTGTCAGTTAATGAAAAGAATGAATTTTGGAGTCAGAGAACTGAGTTTAAATCTTGACTCTGTGGCTAACTAGCTGTGCAACTTTAACAAGTCTCTGAGTGGCTGGTTCCTCATCTGCTTAAGTAGAGAGGATAATGCCTACCTCAACAGTGGTGAGTTAGTTAAATGAAGCTACCTTGATTATAGCATTTGGCACATAGTAAGTGCTTAAATGTTGGCTTCATTTATACTCTTCATGTGGAGCCCCTGTGTCTTAACTGATTTCTCACATTTATTCTGATTGCAACATCACTTAAATGTTGATTTTGAAGGTTAGACAAAGAGGTAACATCTCACTTTGTCAGACACATTTTATAGATCTTTTTGATTAATAGCAATTTCTATGGAAAAGGCTTAGAGATTAATAAATATTGATTTGGCAATTCCTGGGTAGTGCAAATGGCTAATGCACTCAGCCACTAACTGAAATGTTGGAGGTTCAAGTCCACCTAGAGGTGCCTCAAAAGAAAGGACTAGTGATCTACTTCCAAAAAAATCAGGCATTTAAAACTCTGTGGAGCACAGTTCTACACTGATACACATGGGGCCACAATCAGTCCGAGTCAACTGGTAACCTGGAAATAGCCAGTTGGTATGATAGGCTCTGACACACATGAGGTTGCCTTGAGTTAGAACCAACTTGATGGCAACTGTTTTTTTTTAAATTACTGATCTGTTGATTCCTGTGCCCCTCCTTAGAAAGGGGTGTGGTCAGAGTTTAGTATGGGAAGCAACCATGCATTTCGCCTTATGGAGTAGAGGAAGCCAAATCATTTGGCCTCTTTACTCTCCTTCTTAAATATTTGGTCGTTTTACTTTCATGTTTGTTGTCTGAAAAACAAATGGTTGCTTCTTATAAGATGTTTACCTTCCTTAGAATCAACTACTATTTATTTCATTATTTCTCTTATGCAAAATTATTACACTAAGCTGGAGATTGTAGGTGCTGTAGCAGCATAGGCCTTCTAAGAAGAATTCTCATTCTTTCTTCTGTCAGGTATTCGCTGGTTTGGTGGTGTGCCTCTTGTATTCTTGGGCCTGAAGACAGAGAAACAACCAGTATATGTAAGTACCCCGGGTGAAGGGCTTAGAAAGGGGCTTTAGCTGAATTCAGATTCAGGTCATCAGTTTTCTGGTTTTATCCCAGTCCAGTAATCCATCATTTTCTTGTCAATTTGCTTCAACTGGGTGCTTCTCAGTTTAACTGAGAGGTACATGTCTTCTCTGTGTCTTCATTCGATCCTTTGTTTAAGAAAAATTGATTGAACCCTTAATGTGCCAGGCACTGTACATGCCATTTGGGATACAGATATTAACACAGATTGCTGTCCTCAAGTTGATCTCAGTCAGAGGCAAGGAAGTAAAGTGGTTGTCGGACAATGTGATAAGTGATAAGATAGAGAGAAAGTTTTATGTAATCATATCAGAAGGACACCTAATCCAGACTTAGGGATCAGAGGAGGTCTCCCAGAAGTGTCAGTCAAGGTAAGACTTTAAAGATGACTAACAGTAAGTCAGATGAAGGGAATTGGGGAAGAATATTCTGTGCATAGGGATGAGAGATAAGATCGTCATATTAAGTTCAACCAGGGTTTCTCAGCAGTGGCACTATTGAAAATTTTGGCCAGGTAATTTCGTGTTGTTTAGGGCTGTTGTAGGATGTTTAGAATCATCCCTAGCTTTTACCCACGAGATAGTAGAAGCATTACCCTCCTCAAGCTGTGACAGCTAAAAATGTTTCCAGACATTGCCAAATGGCCCTTGGCGATGAAAATCGCCCCCTGTTGAGGACCACTGGGCTAAACCATATAAAATTACCATTTTTGAAAGTCAAAACAGAATATTAGCAATACCATGTGGTTCAGCCTCATAGTTTGTGATGGCTTAGTGACAGTTTTGGGAGGAGTAGTAAGAGACGAGATCAGAGAGTTGGTGAACAGAGGCAAATTAGAAAGGCCTTGGCAGCCATCTGAAGATAAACACATTCTGACTAGACAGAGTAGTTAGATGAGCCTTCCAGTGTGGAGATTATTTGAGCTCTTGAGAACACAGGTTCTTTAAGAAGCTTTCTGAAAATAGAAAATGCCATTGTTTTAATTTTATCTCATGGTCTTTTTTTTTTTTTTTTTTTTTGGTGATTGGTGTGTCTCGTATACTTCCCTCTTTCATTCTTCCCTCCCCCTTCTTTTCCTCTCTTGCATTCTCTCCTTCAACAATGACTTAAACGTGTTATATTTTCTTATAGGTTGTAGACGTATCCAAAGGAATTGTTAATGCAATTAAGGATCCAGATGCCAGGGGGAAAACGTTTGCCTTCACTGGGTATGTGCCTAGAGTTTGACTTTAAAATTTTGCTGCTTAGTACAGTGAAAGAATCATAATGATTGACAACCATAATTTCTAAACAAGTTACTAACAGATTTATTTGTTGTATTTTAAAATGTCTTTCTTCCACTGTAGACATTGGACATTTATTCCAGAAACCTTTCTCCCCTAGCTCTGAGGCCAGTGTGTCTCAAAGAGCTGTTCAAAGGCCACCAGTATCAGAATCTTCTGAATGCTTATATTCAATCATAATTTGAGGGAAATTGAGAATCTGCATTAATAAATGATTCTTCTGTCACCAAAGTCTGAGAACCACTGCCCTAGACTATTACATATACTTAGTCCAGTGATCCCCAAGGTGGTTTTATCCTGCTCCAGTGTGGGCTTTTTTTGATTATATACAAGGGTATTGCTGTAAATTCTAAAATCCCAAACAACACACTTCTAGGAGTGAAATTAGTTGCAAAATCAAATTAGTTCTGATAGGGTATTGCAGTGCCCCTGGATGTAGGGTACAGTATACTAGTGCTGTGCAGGACTGGGAAACCCTGGTGGTGTAGTGGTTAAGAGTTTGGCTGCTAACCAAAAGGTCAGCAGTTTAAATCCACCAGGTGCTCCTTGGAAACCCTGCGGGAAGTTCTACGCTGTCCTGTAGGGTTGCTGTGAGTCAAAATCAGCTCGACGGCAGTGGGTTTGGTTTGGTTTTGTGCAGGACTGATCATTTGTTTTACACTGTCTTTGTTGAAATTATTAAATCATTTCACAACTGTGTTTAGAACCTTTTTGTTGAATTAACTGGAAGTCAAAAACTATGACTCAGTCTGCCAAACTGAGAGGTAGCAAATTCACTTAATAATTGATCTAGAAGCCTGTTATTCTGTGAAACAAGCTTATGACACCTGATGTCCTGTGAAAGGTGAGGATCTGATTCAACAATTAAGTGGTAGCCTAATTCCTAAAAAATACTTGCTTCTAGAGAAACTGGTACTTTGTAAGCCAGGAAGCAGTGTATATAGAATATAGCATATATGCTGGTAGTATATAGTCCCAGAATTAATAATCCATACATCATTGAATTGTGTTTCACTGTAGTTATTTAATTGAGTTTAGTAAATTTGTTTTTCAGTGCAAAAAACTGTATTGTTTTTCCATGTCAACTAGCTGAAGCAAGAGGTATATCTCTCTATAAGTTCCCATTTCAGTACATTAGCATACCATCAGTTACATATTCTAGGAAAACTAGTCATAAATATGTTTGTTCTCTAAAACGCTAGGCTTAAAAGACATTAGGGTCTAGTTAAAAGTTACTTCGACTAGGATTTCAAGGAATAGATGAGTTAAATGGCTTTATGAACTTTGCTTGCTTACTACTCAGTGGAAATGGCTTCGGGATAAATTTGGTCATTTTCTTCTTTATCTTTGCCCACCAATTCTAGTCTCTTTGCCAGGCTCCAGTAAGTCATGCTTGTTTGGCACAGTGATGGGAAAAGTGGGACTGGAGATGGCAGTATAGGCATTTTTCCTTGTAAGATTATAGATATGCCTATTCTTCCCTTTTTGTGTCTTCAGCCCCAGGGAAAAGCTTTACTTATTTTCCGTGATGCTTTGAGACTAAAGCAGAGGCAGATGACCTTAATTTTGCTCCTAGATTTTTTGTAGTTCTTAGTTATATAATGTTGGTCTGTTTTGTCTGTCATTCACTCGTTAATTCATTTTGTTGACACAAAATACTGTTAGAACTAATAAGCAATAAGGTCACAAGAAACAAGGTCATTATATAAAAATCAGTTTCTGTATGTCAGCAATGAACACTCTGAAAATGAAATAAGAAATTTTATTCACAATAGCCTTACAAAGAATAAAATACTTAGGAATAAATTCAAAGAAGTACAGAACCTGTACGCTGAAAATTATGTAACACTGCTGAGAGAAATTAAAGAAGACCTAAATAAATGTTCATGGATTGGAAAAGTCAATATTATTAAGATAACAAGTCTCCCCAAATTGATCTATAGATTCAACACAATTTTATTAAGTTTCTAGTGAGGTTTTTTTTTTTTTTGCATAAATTGACAAATTGGTTTTATATTTACGTGGTAGTGCTTTGCAGACCCAGAATTGCCAAAACCATTTTGAAAAAGAAGAGTAAAGTTGGAGGATTTAAACTTCCTTATTTCAGAACTTATTCTAAAGCTACATTTATTAAGATGGTGTGGTACTGGCATAAAAATAGACATATAGATCAGTTAAACAGAACTGAGAGTCCAGACATAAACCCTTAACCTTTATGATCAGTTGGGTTTTGACACTTCATTAGGGGAAAGGATAGTTTTTTCGACAAATAGTGTTCGCATATCTACTTGCGAAAGGGTGAACTTAGGCCCTTACCACACACCATATACAAAAACTAACTCAAATATAACAGAGACCTTAATGTAAGAGTTAAAACTATAAAACTTTTAGAAGGAAAATATGAGAAAATCTTCTAGACCTTGGGTTAGGCAAAAATTTTTTAGCTACAACATCAAAAGCATAGTTCATAAAAAAAAAAAAAATTGATAAATTGGACTTAATCAAAATTAAAAACTTTTATGCTTCAAAAGACTATCAAGAAAGTGAAAAGGCAAGCTGGAGATTGGGAGAGAATATGTGTATATATCTGATAAAGAACTTATATCCAGAATATACAAAAAACTCTAAAAACTCAATAATCAGAAGACAAAACAACTCAATTAAAAAATGGACAAAAGATTTCAATGGACATTTTACCAAAAACAATATACTAGTAGCTAGAAAGCACATGGTCTCTGGGTGATGCAAACCATTAACATGCTCATCTGTCAACTGAGAAGAAAGACCTGGCAGTCTACTTCCAAAAAATCAGCCATTGCAAGCCCTGTGGAGCACAGTTCTACTCTGACACACGTGGGGTCACTATGAGTTAGAGTCAACTCGACAGCAACTAATAACTGGTAGAAAACACATGAAAAATGCTTAGCATCATTAGTTATTAGGGGAATGCAAATCAAAATCACAATGAGATACCACTTTACAGACAGTAACAAATGTTAGCAAGGATGTGGAAAAACAGGCACTCTCATACATTGCTATTGGAGATATAAAGTGGTACCACTTTAGAAAACAGTTTGGCAGTTTCTTAAAAAGTTAAATAAGTTTACCATAAAATGAAAAACCCAGCCTGTTGCCTTCAGTTGATTCTGACTCATAGCCACCCTATAGGACACAGTAGACTGTCCCATGGGATTTCTGAGGTTGTAATCTTTATGGAAGCAGGTTGCTACATCTTCTGCAGAGTGGCTGGTGGGTTCAAACTGCCGACCTTTTGGTTAGCAGCCAAGCGTTTAACCACTGCACCACCAGGGCTCCTCAAATTTACCATACAGCTCAGCAATTCCACTCCTAAGTATTTACCCAAGAGGACATATGTCCGCACAGAGACTTACACATGAATGTTCATAGCATCATTATCATAATAACGTGTATTTCAGTCCCCAAATTGGAAACAATCCTAATGCCCATTGCTGATGAATGGATAAATACAGTGTGTTATAGCCATACAGTGGAATACTATTCGGCAATAAAAAGGAATGTCATCCTGTCACATGTAAAAACATAGATGAACTTTAAAAACATGGTTAGTGAAAGAAATCAAACACAAAAGACCACATATTGTTTATGATTGCATTTACATATGAGTCTATAAAGGTAAATCTATAGAGACAGAAAGTAAATTTGTGGTTGCTTAAGGCTGAGGTTGGAACAGGGATTAACTATAAATGGGTGTGAGGGATCTTACTGGGGTGATGGAAAATATTCTAAAGCTAGATTATGGTGATGGTTACACAACAGTAAATTTACTTAAAATCATTTAATTGTACACTTAAGATGAGTGAATTTTATAGTATATAAATTAAGCCAATAAGCAACATCATGATAAACAGAAAAGGTTGAAGTTGTCAAGGATTTCATTTTACTTGGATCCACAATCAACATCCATGGAAGCTGCTGTCAAGAAATCAAACAACGCATTATATTGGGCAGATCAGCTGCAACAGACTTCTTTAAAGTGTTAAAAAGCAAAGATGTCACTTTAAGCACTAAAGTGTGCCTGACCCAAGCCATGCATGTGAAAGCTGGACGGTGAATAAGGAAGACTGAAGAAGAATTGATGCCTTTAAGTTATGGTGTTGATGAAGAAAGTTTAATACACCATGGACTGTCAAAAGAACGAGCAAATCTGTCTTGGAAAATGTACAGCCAGAATGCTCCTGAGAAGCGAGGATGGTGAGACTTCGTCTCACATACTTTGGACATGTTATCAGGAGGGACCAGGCCCTGGAGAAGGACATCATGCTTGGTAAAGTAGAGGGTTAGAAAAAGAGAGGAAGACCGTTAATGAGATGGATTGACAGGTGGCTGCAATAGTGGGCTCAAGCATAGCAATGATTGTGGGGATGGCAGAGGACTGGGCAGTGTTTTGTTCTGTCATACATATGGTCACTATGAGTTGGAACCGACTCAGCGGCACCTAAGTACAACAACAGATTATACCACAAGAGTGAATAGGATGGACAAGTTTTCTGCCTTTGTGTTGCTTATAGAATAGTGGCAAAACACACAAGTAACCATCAAGCAAAATAGTGTAAAACAAATGAAGGAAAAGGAAAGGTCAGTCAGTGAATTGAATTGGAAAGAAAACCAGGAGATGGGATGTCCTCAGGAGAGCAGAGAGAGTAGACTGTTTCAAGGGGAAGTTGGCGACTGTGTTGGATGCTGTTGAGAGGTTGAGTGAGTGGCAGCATGGATATTGGTGGTAACCTTAATTAACAGTTTCATTGGAGCAATGGGACAAAGGGCAGACTGGGTTGAAATTTAAGTCACAGGAGAGAAAGTGGAGACAATGGGTAGGTAGCTCTTTCAAGAAGTTTTGCTGCAAAAGGGAGCAGAGGAAAGGGATAAAGAGGATGGTAGTTGAAGGTGAATATGCTGCCGAAGTAGGTCTGCCTTGGATTAGGGAGATAGTGGAGCATGTTTATGATTGATAAGAATAATCCAGGACAGAGGCAGCGGTTGAATATTCAGGAGATAAGGGAAAAAACAAAGGAGCAAAATCCTTCAATAGTTGAGAGAGGTTGGTTACAGAGTGCAAGTCGTGAGACTGGCCTGGATGGAAGGCACACACTTCAGTTTTTACAGGGAGTTTTGCTGGGCAAGTATAGTGGAGAGGAAAGTGAAGGACAAGGTATTGCTGAGGATATTTGCAAAGGTATGCTTACAATGCTGAACCATGAAATCCAAGCTGAGGAGGACACAAGCTTCAGTGTACCTTTATCTGTCAGCAAGCTCCCTTAAATTAGTCTTCTTCGAGTTGTAGTTAATACAGCACAAAGTGCTTTAGATCAGTGGAAGAGCCAAGATAAATATAATTAGTTTACCCATGACATCAATATTGCACATCATTATAAAGATTACAAGTTGTTCTTTGGCATAGCATGTATTATATGTTCTGCAATGACCCTTAACAAATCATTCTGGAATTTGAAGGAAGCCATTCAAGGGCTTTGTCTGGTATTTCCTTTAGCTGACATTTTCTTGTTTTTTTTTTTTTTTATTTTTTAAATGAAAAATGTCAGAATGATGTTCTCACTGAATTACCTTTATTCAGCTCTCAGCTATCCCAGACTTCCTCAGGCAAAATGATTAGGAAAATGGGTGAAGAGATATTAAAATGCATTATAATGTGATGGTAACTGATTAATTAAAGCTATGTTGTACAGATACAAAAATATTCAGATCAATGGAATAGAAAAGAAAGTCCTGAAGGGGACCCACATATATGTAAAAATATAGTATATGATATGGGTGACATTTCAAATTACACGGAAAGGGTAGATTATTTAGTAAAAGGTGTTGAGGCAATTGGCTAACCATTTGGGAAAAATATAATTACATCTTTAACTTATATGCAAAAATAAGTTCCAGTAGGAACTTATTTTATGGTTTAAAAAAAACCTTAAAAGCATTAGACAAAAATGTGTGGAACTTACATCACTGGCGACTGCAGAAGGATTCTCTAAATATAAAACCAAACCATAAAAGAGTATAAATTGATAATTTGATTAAATAAAATGGTTAAACTTGTATAATGCCACAAAACACCATAAGCAACATTAAAAGGCAGCATACAAAAAATAAAAGATATTTCCAATTATATTATTAAAATGTAAAGAATTCTTACCAGTCATTGTTGGAGACAGGGACCCCAGGAAGAAAGCAAGAAAGAAGCTATAAATGGCAAAAAAAAAAAAAAAGAAGGAAAAAAAAAATCTCTAGTGTTAAAGAAATGCTAATCAAAACCTGCAGGTACCTTTTTCACTTAGCAGATTGGCAAAATTGTTTATTTTTTATGATGATGCTCATTTCTGGTGAAGGATATGCCTAACAGCGTTTTATGTACATCGATATAACGTTTTTGACAGGCAGTTGGAAAGTATTCAATAAAAGTCTTAAAATTGCAAAATGCACTCTGATCCAGTGCCATGTGTAGAAGTGTATCCTAAGTGTACAATCATGGATAGGTACAAATATTTACTACAAAAATGCCTGTTAAAGCATTCTTTTATAAAAGAAAAAAATTTAATAGCTTAAATATCCAAAAACCAGGAATTGGTAAAATGATTTATGATTACAGGCAATGGAATATGTGCAATCATTAAACATTCAATAGAATATTTAATGACATATAAAGATGATTATGATGTATGCTAAATGAAAAAGACCAGAATAGAATGTATTGTATAATCTTGTATTTATGAAAACAAAAAAATGTGCATTTGTAAGGGGATAGGAAGGGTACATATTAAGTTTATTTATCTTTGGCTGGTGGGATTATGGGTGATTTTTCTTTTTGCTCTTCTGTATTTACTACAGTGCATATGTGTTTCAAATGTTATTTTGTTAAAAAAGAAAATTTGTGAGAAGCCAATCATTTGAAGAGTTATGTATTTTCTTTTTGTAGGCCGAATCGGTACCTCCTCTTCGACCTGGTGCAGTATGTCTTTGCTATGATTCACAGACCCTTCCTTCCATACCCCTTGCCACATTTTGCTTATAAGTAAGTGAAGTGCTTCTTTTGTGCACCTTCTAGAAGAGAGCTAACTTGATACACTTTTCCCTAATGCCCTGTAGTAGTGTAGACGAGAAACAATGTGCATTTTGAGATTTAATCAGTCCTATGCGTTAGGAGGTTAAATCTGCAGTTTTTCAAATTCTCCATTTAAAACCCACTAAGTTGTAATTTGGAGAAGGGTCTTGCTTGGGAGATTGTGTAAAGAAGCAGTCAGGTTTTCCCTTGTTTCATACCATTTACCAGAGGTGGGAAAGGGGCCCTTCTTTATTAAACCAGTCTGATCATGTAGTTGGGTAAAGGAGCCAGGCTGATTCAGATATGATCTTGTGGTTGCCTTGTCTTCTTTCTTTGAAGGTTCAGAATCTTGTAATTAACAGGTCATATACGAGTATTCTGGTCAGGGGAACTTTCACATCAGATTTGCCAGAGACTGATTTGTAAACCAATATGGCGGTTCATTCCTGCATTCATTTGCTGATTCATTTATTCAGCACATATTTATTGAACGCCTACCGTGTCTTAGGCAGTGTACCAGGCAATCAAGATGTTACAATAAGCCCTCAAAAAGCGTACAGTGCAACGGAGTGTATCAAAAAAATAGTGTGATGATATTTATTGAGCATGTGCTGTTTTTCAGGCTATTAGTCTCGTTTAATTCTCATAGTGACTTTATGAAGTAGGTACTCTGATACTCAGATTTAACAGATGAGAAAACCAAGACATAGAAGGGTTAAGTCACTTCCTCAGGGTTGTAAAGTTGGGATTTGTACTAAGGTTTTTCCTTCCACTCCAAAGCTTGCATTTTTGACCGCTGAATTGTCTGCCTCGTTGATAAATGCTACAACGGAGGTAAGCTCAGGGTGCAATAGGAGACCATTGGCAGGGTATTAAGCTCAGTTGAGGAGGACTAAACCAAAACCTGAACAAGACAACCAGGTGAAGGGGATGGAGGAAGTGATGACATTCCAGAAAAAGGGAATAGCAAGTGCATAAGCTTTGTGTGTAGGAGCTAAAAGTAATTGAGTATGGCTGGAGAGGAGGGAAGACAGTGTGAGCAAGAGTTAGTGCTGGGTAGGTTGCAGAGGTCAGGTCCTAAAGGACTTGATAATCGTGTTAAAAGAGTTTGGAATTTGTTTCAAGAGCAGCAGGGAGCCTTTGATGTATTTTAAGTAGAAGAATAGCTTGCTCAGAATTATTTTGAAATAACCGTTTTTATAGTAATGTGAAAAATGGATTGGATTTTGTCAGAATCAACTTGATGGCAACGGGTCAACGGGTAAACTCTGGTGGCGCAGTGGTGAAGAGCTACGGCTGCTAACCAAAAGGTCGGCAGTTTGAATCCACCAGCTGCTCCTTGGAAACCCTACAGGGCAGTTCTACTCTGTCCTATAGGGTCGCTGTGAGTCAGAATCGACTCGATGGCAGTGGGTTTGGTTTTTTGGTTTCGGTTGGGCTAGTGTTTAGTAATCTAAGCAAGAAATGGATGTGTTGTTATGTGCCGTTGTATTGATTCCAATTCCTAGCAAGAAATGGCAGCAGCCCTAAACTAAGGTGGTGGCACCAGGGATAGAGAAAAATGGATTGATAGATATTTAGGTGTTGGAGTTGAGGACTTCACCATCGAATTAATGAGAGAGAGGGAGGAACCAAGAATGGTGCCCACGTTTCTACTAAAGGTACAATTTATTGAGACAAGGTCAGAATAGCTAACATTTATTGAGTGCCTCCTCAGTGGCAACCACTGTTACAGGCCCTTTACCTGCATTGTCCAATTTGTTCACCATATCAACTGTGTAAGTAGTATTATTATTTTTATTTTACAGATAGGTTAACTTCGAATTGTTCTTTTGAAATTGAGCAGAGACTGAGGCTCAGAGAGGTTAACTTGCCAGATATTACTTACTTCATAAGCATGGATTTCACCTAAGGCAGCTTGGCTTCAGAAGTCATCCTCTTGATCTCTGTACTCAGTAAAAAGATAGAGGGTACACAAAGGAGAAAGAATGTTTTTGGGGAAGCTGATGGGTTATGTTTTAAAGATGTTGAGTTTCGTAGACCTGTGACACATTGGAGACGTCCGCTGGGTAGAGGTCCTGGTCTAGAGCTCAGGGAGGCAAGTCTGGGCTGCAGAGAATGATTTGGACGTCATCAGCACACAGATGGTAATTGAGGCCAGGGGTGTAGATGTGTTTATAGGGTGAGTAAGAGAGGAGGACTGAGGACAGAATCGTGATGAATACTGCTATTTAAAGGATCAGCAGAGTAAGAGAAACTTACCAAAGAGGCTGGAAAAGAGTGGTCAGGCATTGACATGGAAAATGAAGAGAGTTTGGGAGTCTAGATACCAAAAGGAAGGGAGTGATTTAAGGAGGGACGGCTGTTTTAAGAAGGAGGGTGTTACCATTACTGGACATTTTGATCAAAGATTCTGTAGAAGAATCCTGATCAAAGGGGGGAAAATGCAGAACAGAATTTAAAATTCTTGTGGACTCCAGACTTTCTCGAGCCAAGGGGGCTGGATGAACCCCTGAAACTATTGCCCTGAAAAAATATTTTAAACTTAAACCAAAAATATCCCCTGAAGTCTTCTTAAAACCAAACAGTAGTTTTAGCTTAACTAGTAAAAAGTGTCTCCCTTGAGCATTGTACTCTTTTAAGAACTATCTATATGGGATCAAAGTGATGACAGCAACTCGAAAGATTGGATAGGACCTTGGAGGGGGCAATGAGTTGCAGTGAGTTTATGTTAATGGAGGAGGAACAACTCAGAAAAGGAGTGAGAATGGTTGTACAACTTGAAGAAGGCAGTCAGTGTCACTGAATTGTACATGTAGCAACGGTTGAATTGGTGTCTGATTTTGCTGTGTATATTCTCAACAACAACAAAATATAAAGTTAAAAAGAGAGAAAAGGAGGGCATTGCTGTTCTGTTAACAGCTGTATTCCAGTACCTGGAACAGTGCCTGGCACACAGTAGACAGTCTGTTAATATTGTGAAATGAAATGCTGCGGAAAAGTCAAATAAGGTAAAGGACCAAAAAGTATCCACTGGAGTTAGTAATAAGGTCATTGGGTGACCATGGTGGTTTCAGTCTGGTGTAAGCGGATTGCAGTGGGGTACTTTCATGGTTGTACATACAACAGAGAGTTAGAGATGGGATCATTTTCATCAGCATACAAACACATATTGCCCACTGAAGACTCTAAAGTAGAGGCCAGAAGGGCTCTGTTAATGTAGGACCAGAGCATAGAGTCGGAGGTTTGTAAGGAGGGTTTTTATTTAAACTATAGTAGCCCAATAAATTATCTTTTTCTGTCATTGGGACAGGTTGTCTGGAATCTGAGGCTTTATATGTTGCTAAAGAAATTCTGACCAATCTTCAGCTTCCTTTTTCATTTATTTATACCACTCAGTTGGAATGGTGATTGTCAGCCTTTTAAAAAACTGTGGAGCCCTGTGTTCAATGAATTTTTACATAATGGCCCACTGGGTAAATCAGATAAAAGTGGAGCTGGTCCGGTTGTAGTGATGGGTGATATTAAGAGCACTTTCCCCGTCTCCTTGACCCACTCCTCTGTGGGGATCCCAAGGAATTCCTAGCATTCCTCAGACACTAATGTAAAACCCACTGCCCTGAGGATACTTAAGACAGTAATTCAGGTGACACCTAAGGAAAACCCTCAGTTTTCATTAGCAGAGAAGAGAGGGCATTGATCAAGATAGGTCACCCCTCTTGTCCTGGGTTTTATATTCTCTTTCTGCTTTGAGTCATAGGTCTTGGCCTTTTCCTTACTTTTTGTTCATAGGGGTTGTTGTTCTCAGGGATTGCATTTTATATTTTGCACACCACTCAGCTTGCCCTGTGTCCTTTATTAACAGCAGCATATTTGAATGTCGGGCTTAAGGTAGAATAGAGTTTCACAGACTTTATTGAATACTGGATCTCTTTTGTTTGTTTTGCCGTTGTTGGTTTTGTTTCATTTTTTTACTTTAAGGTTCATTGTCTCTTTGGTGGGGAGAATGTTATAGCAGTCAGGCTGGGTTGGGTTGAAAGGAAATAGGGACTAATAAGCAGAAATAACCTCACAGGTGCCAAGATTGGTTATTTTCTTTAAAAAAAGTAAAAATGAAGAAGACAGCAAATTCCCATTTCTACTGGAGGCTCTCTTCCTATAGTTCTTATTGGCTAGCTTAAATATTGGGTATGGAGACAGTTTTTACATGTGCCTTATTTATTCCTTTTTCCAGATTGATAGCAAGACTCTTTGAGACAAGTCCATTTGAGCCCTGGACAACAAGGGATAAAATGGAACAGGTGAGTTGGAGTGTGGTGCACATCTGCTTGGGCGGATGCTAAGCAGAGAGCTGCAGAGAAGGATGAGATTGAATTCATTTGTGTTTGCTTGCTCGCATGCTTGGATTCTTTTTCATGCTCTTGTCTGATGTTTTTTCTCTCTGAGGTCAGCTCCTCTACTTGTGCACTGGGTCGCCTCTACTCTCAACCTACTCCAGGGTTGTTCCTCCATTGTCTTCTCAATTTTTCTTTGTCTGCTGGACCATTCCTATCAGCATATAAGCAAACCCTAATAGCTCCCTTATTTTTGAAAAAGGCAAAAATCTTCTCATTCTATGCCCCCTCTAGCTACTGCTTTGTTTATCTATGTTCCTTTACATTATAACTCCTCCAAAGAGTTGTCTGTACCTGCTGCTGATGGCTTCTCCCCTCATTCTTTCTTTAACCCATTCCAATCAGACTTTTATTCGTGTCTCTCCCCTAAAACCGCTCTCTTCAAGGCCACCTCTGATCACCATGCTGCCAAATTCAGTAGTCAGTTCTCCGACCTCATTTACTCTACTCCATCTGTGAACAGCATTTGTTAGAGGGGGCTGTTCTCTCCTTCTTGAAAGCCTGTCTTTCCATCTAGATTCTGGCCTACTCTACATTTTCTTGCTTTTCCTCCTGTCACTAGGCCATGCTTCTCAGTCTCCCGATCTCTAAATGTTTGCGTACCTAAGGACTCTGTCCTCAGCCCTTCTCTTTTCTATCTTTACGCATTCTCTAAATGACCCTCCCCTAGGCCCATGCTTGCTCCAGTTGCTGTCTGTAAGCTCATGGCTGCAGTTTTATCTCCAGCCCTGATTCCCCCCTGCCCCTGCCTGAGCTTCAGACTCTTAAAGTGCTCGGCTGCTAACTAAAAGTTCGGCGGTTTGAACCCACCAACTGCTCTGCAGGAGACAGATGTGGCAGTCTGCTTCCATAAAGATTACAGCCTTGGAAACCCTATGCGGTAGTTCTGCTCTGTCGTATGGGGTTGCTATGAGTCAGAACTGACTTGATGGCAATGGGTATAATCATCTGAAGGAGTCCCTGGGTGATGCAGTTAAGTGCTTGCCTACTAACTGAAAGATTGGCAGTTTGAACTCACCAGAGGCACCTCAGAAGAAGAAAGTACTGATGATCTGCTTCCAAAAGGTCACAGTCTTAAAAACCCTATGGAGTACAGTTCTACTCTGCACACAAAAGATCGCCATGAGTTGGAATCGACAGAAACATAACATGTCCATGAATAGAACTTCAAACCTGCTTCTCTCCTAGTCTCTCATCTCAATTTACTCTGTTGCTGAGGCCAAAAATCTAGGAATCTCCCTCAATTTCTTTCTTTTCCTTAACCAGTCTGGATCCAAACCAACACTAGCCAGTATGTTGCCACTAGCAACATCTGACTGTTGAGCACCTGAAATGTGGCTTTTACTACTGTAGAAATAAAATTTTAATTTTATTTAACTTAAATTGCCACATTTGGTTAGTGGCTACTGTAGTGGATAGCACAGGTCTAGACCATCACCAAGTACTATTGGGGCAGTCCTCAAACTACGTGACAAATCTTGGTAGTCCTCCCTGTCCCTACCTTTTTATTTAACTTCTAATTATAATAGCATTGAAAATATGAAACTAACAAAAGTAGGGTAGATAATTGCCTCCACTGTACCCACTCTAATCCAAGCTTCTATTCTTATTCTCTCAACCACTCTCCTGAACAGTGTGTTGAACGCCAAAGCTCTGGCTCTTCCCTTCTTACTTGCTGCCTTCCATACGCATCTTCCTCATTGATCATTTGCCCACTGTATGTAGAAGTGTTTCTATGGAAGATACAAAGTAAAATAAAAATACTATACTGTATCTACCTTTGAAGACCTGTAGACCTCATATTGGCAAGAAGCAGCCAAATTGTCCTCTGAACGTAACCTAAAAGCTAACGTGTAGAGAAGATGAGAAAATAGGCCTTAGGCATCAGATGTGAGGGCCACAGTCATCCTCCCCTCTGAATGTCTGTGTGGAAACCTGAGACCATTATTAAGATGCCCCTTCTATGTTTGTGTGAGATCTGGCAGACAGACCGATTGCCAGAATGCCTCAGTTTATCTTACACTAATGTGCCTCATATATTTGTAATTGAGAACATGTTGATATAATAAGCTAATGGGTTTTGAATTTAGTTTGGAGACTGCCTTACAGCACTCTACTAAAAGAATTGCAGACTCTCGGGTGGGGAGGGTGAGGGATTGATGCTGCTGTATATGCAAATTGATGCTGTTTGTATGTTTTTGCATGATATGGGACCTGGATTTTTGGATTTAGTTTTTAAGCTCTATAGTAAGCTCTGTGTTAGTCAATCAGGTTAAGTATAGCTGGAATGAAAAGGTAACAGTTTATCTTTTAATAGGCAGTGAATAAGTACTGTATTATCTTCATATTTCAACAGAAACTGAGGCAGAAAAATCTGTGTTCAGAGAACAAGCACAAGGGAGAACTGGGGAATCGGCTAGTTCTGCTTTGTTGTTGTTAGTTGCTGTCAAGTCGACTCCAACTCATGACAGCCTTATGTATAACAGAATAAAACATTGCCGAGTCCTGCGCCAGCCTCACAATTTTTGGTATTCTTGAGCCCATTGTTGCAGCCACCGAGTTAATCCATCTCATAGAGGGTTTCTTTTGTTTTTGCTGATCCTCTACCAAACATGATGTCCTTTTCTAGTGAAGTTCTACTTTTAGCCGCTATTTAATTCCTGAACCCTCCTGTGAAGCCACCTCTGGCAGATGTAATTGATGACTTCTGCTTCTCTCCTTGGGGCTTATTTCTGTTTAGATCTGTAGAATGGCTCATCTAGAGCCCATGTCTTGTGCTCATGGATAGTGCCAGCCACCTTTGATCTGAACTTAGATGACCTTGCCTTTTCCTTTTTTAAGCCCTCTTTGTATGTTCTACAGAGCCCTGATGGTGCAGTGGTTAAAGTGCTTGGCTGCTAACCAGAAGGTCAGCGGTTCAAGCCTGCCAGCTGCTCCGTGGGAGAAGGATGTGATGGTCTGCTTCTGTATAGGTTTACAGCCTTGGAAACCTTATGGGGCAGTTCTGCTCTGTACTATAGGGCTGCTGTGAGACAGAATCGATTGAATGGCAGCGGGTTTGGTTTGGTTTTGGATTTCTGTGTTCTACTTTTAGGGAGTCCCAGGAATCAAAAACTGCCACATATTCCTGGAAAGCAGTTCAGGCTCAGTAATGGGGGTGTCCTAGTGAAAGCACTAGACTGACAATCCAATAGAAATTAAAACAAAAATTTTATTGAAGGAATAATTTTATTTCATGAAATAGAGAAACATGGCTTTCAAAAAGACTGCAGCACTGTCTCCCTTGCAAGGAGAACAGCAGGGTATTTAACAGCCAGAGTAAACAAGGGCAAACAGTTTTACATCAGAGGGTGCAGGGGAAGAAAGGGGAAATTTACAAGGGGTTATTAAACTACAAACTTTCTTAACATCAGTTTCTAGCCTAACAAATCCCTTTTTCCTGATACAGTTTGACTAAGGCAATATTTCTAATGTTAGACGTGTAAACATTCTTGATGTGGGGGTTTAGTGATGGACTGCAGGCTGAGTCAAACCTAGTTGGAGTCCTTGAAATGTAAAATGGACAGTTTAGTTAGGAAAGAGTGAAGATTAAATCAGCTCTAAATCTGAAGCCTTTCGAAAAGTAAACATCACCCATGAGGCTAAGAGGGAATGAGTTGGGCCCAGGCATTCACTGGGTGAATTCCCTGAAAGCACTTAAGATAGCAATTTTATTTATATAAGTTAAAGCTCAAATCTCTGCACTCTTTGTTTTACAGGTAAGGCTTTTATAGCTGCGATCTGCTTCCTTAGTTTAACAAACTTAGTCTCTACCTAGTTTCAAATTTATAAAGAACTAGCAGAAATACAGTGGAAAAATCCCAGTGAGTGAAGATTTAATTTGGGAGTCAGGATGTGGAATTAAGACTTGATATATACCTGTCTTGGCTGTAAAGTTATTTACAGTCTCTAACTTTATTCAGTGTATCAGTTCTATATTCTGACCTCCAGCTGACCAAGTCACCTTTTCTGGTACCAGCTGTGTAAACAACAGGCACTGAGCAATTCTTTATCTAGGTTAAAAATTCTGACTCTTGCCTTCTGTTTTTCAAGCAATGAAACTTTGACAAAAAGGCCAAATGGTTTCTTAAGGAGATTAGAAACGAAAACCTTAGTTTAATTCAGAATGGAGTTTTTAATTTAGGTCTGAAGTCACCCAAGTTAGATATGCCAGCACCCCAATTTCTAAGATTCAAATCCACAGGATTCAGGTTAATTTTAAATTTTTAAATGTTTGTTAACTACTTAAATGTTTGTTAGGATAATATTCGTTATTCTTGGCCAGTTTTCAGTATTCTCTGTGGTTCTTTGTTTATTCAAAGGTTCACCTCACAGACATGAAATTGCCTCACCTGCCTGGCTTAGAAGACCTTGGCATTCAGGCAACACCCCTGGAAGCCAAGGCCATCGAGGTGCTGCGTCATCATCGCGCTTACCGCTGGCTGTCTTCTGAAATGGAGGATGTGAAGCCGACCAAGACAGTCAACATTTAGTGGCCCTGTGCAGCCCTTGGTTTTTGGTGTCATTCAGGTTCACCTGGCTAGCAGCCATCTACTTTCTTCAGAGAATCTTGTACATAGCGAATAAGATCTATTAAAATGTGTGAGATTAATTTCTGCAGCAGCATTTTGTTTTTTGATTTATTGAAGAAGAAATTCAGTTGCTTAGAAGTTGAGCATAGCTTCTTGTAAATACATGTATATGTATATGTATCATTTATTCTCTCAAATACTGGGGGGCAGGTTATGTCAAGCCATTTCTAGCATATGTTTTGGAAGATAAAGACCTCTCTTTAATGTTAAATTATTGTGAAGACCCCAAGTGATAGGTGATTATCTTAATATCCATTAATTGAAAAAATATACAATATCCTATACTAATCTGAATTTATTCACACTTAAGATTTTTAAAAATTTATCTTAATGATATCTACATACATTTGAAAAATAGTAGTAAATATACATAAAAACCTTGCCTATAGACATGGATTCTAAAGCCCCTTGCAGTAACTCCATAGTCTTCTGCTTGGATCTGAGCTGAGGCCTCCATCCTCATGCTGTTAGGACCATATCTGGATTACTGTCTAGATTATACGTGGATGTAGATAGATTCTCTCCTGTGAAAAGGAGATGTCACAGCCTCTCTGTCATTGATGCAATGTTTGAATTAGGACTTTTTCCTTATGTTGTTCATGTTGCAGCCAAGAACCAGATGAATCGTTGATTTAGTACTGGCTAATCCCTTAGTGTGGTATGACTGAAAACTCCCATATTCTGTGGTGAAGCCAACACACCACCATCCTTGGTGACCCAAGGTTGCACTCCATTCCACTAGACTTAGTTCGCTGATCATTAGGACGAGATGTCAGTAAAAGCCCTATCCAGTCATAGTAATGCCCATCTCATCTTTACAGAGACAGGTACCTGAATGTTGAAGGTGCATTCTCTACCCGCCCACTCCATGCAGAAGAATCTTTTTGTCCCCAAACGAACAAAAGTGTCCATGTACCAGCAGCGTCAGCATCATGTGGGAACTTGTTAGAAATGCAGAATACCAGGCCCTACTCCAGACCTACTGAATCAGAATCTGCACTGTAATGAGGTCCCTGGGAGATGTGTATGCACATTAGAGTTTGAGAAGCACTGGTCTGGAGATCACCTGCATCAGAGTTCAGGGGGATGCTTGTTACTAATTTAGCTTTCTGAGCCCCATCCCAGATCTACTGAATCAGAATCTCTGGAGGTGGGGCCTGGGAATTTTATTTTTATCAAGCATGTCAGTTTATTTGCATGTACATTAATATCTGAGAATCAGTGGGCTGGGGAAAGGAGCCCAAGTCCATCTTCACTTTTTTTTGTCCTTTAGATAGACTATCTCTTGTTACTTTGGGTGCTGGCCACAAGCAGGCCAGTAGGCACACAGGGTTTGATTTTAAAAGAAATAGTAATTCTGTAATGTATAGTGTCCTCTTTTACAGTATTTCTATGTTCTAGCAATACTGTTTTTCATCTCTTTAAATTTTATTATAACCCATGATGCTAAATACTTGGTTTCTCTAAAAGCATAATTCAACCAGGATAGTTTTACTTTCCTATCACATACAGCACCCCCTTTTGTATAAGAAATATTTTGTAATACACCCTTTATTATTCTGTTATGAAGATTATAGTTACTATATAATCTATCTACACATGTAATCAAAAATAACATACCTTATATAATCAAGAAGTTTAAAGGAAAATAATACATAATAGAATAATACGTATCTCAGTGTATAGATGTGTGAGCACAGCCACACCCAAAGTACAGTGTTGTCAGTTGCTTGCACTCATATGGACAGTCATCATAGAGGCAACAGGGACAAATGCAGACTGTCGTGATACAGGTGTAGGTTGTACTGGCCACTTAAATACCATGAACAGCATTCATACTTACGTCAACTTCTGAAACAGTGAACAACTTCTTGTAAAGCTCAGAACAAAATATGAACCTCCCTATATTTACATTGTACTTGGTTTTCTAGAAAACTCAGCATATATTAAACTATACCAACAATCTTTTATATGTATCTGTAAAACAAAGTTAGAGTCTAATTTCAGATGACAATGAATGGGTTTTTGAAAGTCATGCAGAATGTGTTTCAATCCTTAATTTGTGTCTTCTGATTTACACACAGTGATGTGTCTACTATTCCTGGTTCTCACTCACTAAATGCCCATAGTGGTGCCTCCGTCATTGTGATACAATTCAATCCATGCCAGCTTGTCTTAGTCATCTAGTGCTGCTGTAACAGAAATACCACAAGTGGATGGCTTTAACAATCAGAAGTTTATTCTCTCACAGTCTACTAGGCTAGAAGTCTGAATTCAGGGCACCAGCTTCAGGGGAAGCCTTTCTCTCTCTTTTGGGTCTGGAGGAAGGTCCTTGTGATCAGTCTTTCCCTGGTCTAGGAGCTTCTCTGCTTAGGGAGCCTGGGTCCAAAGGATGAGCTTTGCTCCCGGCACTGCTTTCTTGGTGGTATGAGGTCCCCATGTCTCTGCTCACTTCTCTCTTTTATATCTCAAAAGAGATTGGCTCAAAATACAGTTCAATCTTGTAGATTGAGTCCTGCCTCATTAACATAACTGCTGGTAATTCCATCTCATCAACATCATAGAGATAGGATTTACAACACAGGAAAATCACATCAGATGACAAAATGGTGGACAATCACACAGTGTTGGGAATCATGGCCTAGCCAAATTGATATGCATAATTTTGGGGGAAACAATCCATGACACAGCTCTACATAGATTTGGGTTCAAATATGAACTCCACCACTTCTTAGCTGTGAGATCTCGGACAAGTCACCCAACTTCTCTTTCTCAGCCTCAATTTCCTTGTCTGTAAAATGAGGATGGTAATACTGACACCAACATTTTGGGATTGTGGTGAGGAATTAAATGAGCTAATGCATGTAAAATGCTGAGCCTGGCATATAGTAAGCACTAAATAAATGTTATTTAGAAGGCCTGGTGGCTCAGTGGTTAAGTGCTCAGCTGCTAACTGAAAGGTCAGCAGTTCGAACCCACTAGCCACTCTATGGGAGAAAGATGTAGCAGTCTGCCTCCATAAAGATTTACAGCCTTGGAAATCCTATGGGGCAGTTTTACCCTGTCCTGTAGGGTCGCTAGGAGTCGGAATTGACTTGATGGCAATGAGTTTTGGGTTTTGTTTTTTATTGTTATTTAAGTAGTGGAATACCATGACTATCTGAGTGCATAATTTGTTTCCTGGTTAAATAAAAGCTACATTCATGAGAGGGAGGTAGGGACCTCTATTTTACAAATGCTGGAAACACGGACTTAGAGAAGTTAAATTGCCTCATTAATTAGTAACTGAGCTGGTTTTTTGACCCATATGTATTTGGCTACAAAACTGATGCCTTGTACCAGGAAGGATTTAATGACGCTCAGAACGACATTATCAGATTTACATTCTAGAAGGTCAAGCAGCAAATGGGCAGTGTGGTGGAATGGAAGTCATGTTTCCTGTGAGGGAAAGACCTGAAAGAGAATGAGACCAAGAGAGGAATCAAAGATTGAACGGGGATGCCAAAACTTGAGTACCTTGAGGTTCGGAGAGGGCGATACCAGCAGAGAGGGAGAGGACATCATTCATGGTCCCTGGGCCTGGAGGAAGTGGTTTAGCCTCAAACATCAGGATAGTGTGAGTTGATAATAATAGTACATGAAAGCGTACATTAAACCAAACATACTCCCTGACAGGAAACACAATGATGGAGCAGGAGAAAAGTGGGATGCAGAACTCAAATTCTAGTAAAAGGACTAGATTTAATGGTTTGATACTGGAGGGACCCCGGAAGACATGGCCCCCAGACTCTCTGTTAGCCCAAAACTAAAACCATTCCTGAGGCCAACTCTTCAAAGATTAGACTGGACTATGAGACATAAAATGATACTCGAGAAGAGTGTTCTTCTTAGCTCAAGTAGATACATGAGACTAAATGGGCAGCTCCTGTCCAGAGGCAAGATGAGAAGGCAGAGACAGTCAGGAGCTGGTTGAATGGAAATCCGGGGTGGAGAGAGGAGTGTGCTGTCACAGTATGGGGAGAGCAGCTAGGGTCACATAACAATGTATGTATAAATTTTTGTATGAGAGAATAACTTGAATTGTAAACTTTCACTTAAAGCACAATTAAAAAAAATCAAACATACTCCTGATGTATTCAAAGTGCAACATTATTTTTTGTTTCTCAATATTCCTTTAGACATTCTATACTAGAAGGTAAACCATATGAGAGCAGGAATTTTTATCTGTCTTTATTCACTGCTGTATTGCCAGCACATAGAACAGTGCCAGACACCTACTTCTTGTTGTTATTGGTGCCGGTGAACGGGCTCTGAATGGTGGTGTTGTGTGCCCTTGAGTCAATTCCGACTCATAGCAACCCAATGTGTCAGAGTAGCACTGCCCCATAGGGTTTTCTAGGCTGTAATCTTTACGGGAGCAGATCAGGTTTTTTGTCTCACGAAGTGGCTGGTGGGTTCAAACTGCTGACCTTCATTTAGCAGCCGAGAGCTTAACCATTGCAGACTTTATAAATAGCAAAACAAAACGTTGCCCAGTCTTGCACCATCTGCATCATTGTTGCTATGTTTGAGCCCATTGCTGAAGTCACCTGCTAGGTGCTCAATAAATATTTGTTGAATGAATGAATGGGTGGTGTGATGGTTAAGGAAGTATGTCAACTTGGTTGGACCATGATTCTCAGTGGTTTGGCAGTTATATAATATAGTAGTTTGGCGGTTGTGTAATGATGTAATTTGGCAGCTATATTATGATCTAGTTATCCTCCATTTTGTGATATAATGTAATCACCTGCATAACGTAATCTGATGTGATCAGGCAATCAGCTGTAAGGGGAGTTTCCTTGGGGGTGTGGCCTACATCCAATATATATTGATGTTCTGGCAAAGCTCACTGGCTTTTGCTTGCTCTGGATCCTGCATCTGGCTTGTTACCATCTGACCTCTGGTTCTTGGGACTTGAGGCTAGAAGTCCAAATTCAGGGTGCCAGCTCTAGGGAAAGGCTTTCTCTGTCAGTTCTTGAAGGTCCTTATCATCAGTCTTCCCCTGGCCTAGGAGCTTCTCAGTGCAAGGAACCCAGGTCCAAATGACACACTGCTCCCGGTGCTTCTTTCTTGGTGGCATGAGGTCCCTTTCCTCTCTGCTGGATTTTTGCTTTTATATCTCAAAAGAGATTGACTTAAGATACAACCTAATCCTGTAGATTGAGTCCTGCCTCATTAACATAACTGCCTCTAATCCTGCCTCATTAACATCATAGCAGTTAGGATTTACCACGCATAGGATAACCACTTCGGCTCACACAATTGGACAACCCACACGTGGCCTAGCCAAGTTAATACACACTTTAGGGGACACAACTCAAACCATAAAATTCCACCCTTTGCCCCCCCATTCATGTTCTTGCTGTATGTAAAACACTTTCGCTCTGTCATATCATCCCAAAAGTCTTAAATCAACTCCAAGTCCAAATTCCAAAAAAATTCCTCTTTATGTGTGAAATCTAGAATACAAGTTATCTGATTCCAAAAGTACAATGGTGGAACAGGCACAAGGAAGACATTTCTATTACAAATGTGATAAATTGGAGGGAAAGAAGAGAACAGTTACCAAGTGATTCAGCAGAACACGTTACATTAGCCCTCAAGGCTTGAAAATAATCCTCTGTTCTCTGAGACCTTTTAGGCAATGGCCCCCACCCTCTGGACTCTGGGTGTTGGCCACACTCTCTGAATTCTGGGTAGAGGCCCCTTGGCCCTGGGCTTCAGTTCCATTACAAGCCCACTGGAATGACAACTCTGCCCCTTCACATTTGCATGGCCACATTCTCTTAGTCCATCTGAGTGGTGACCCTATCCCATCAGCCCTGGTGGGCCCTGTTCTTCTGCCCCTTGGGCATGGCAGCCCTGCCCCTTCAGCTCTGGGCGGTGGATCTCACCCCATCCCACTGGCACTCATGAAAGGCAGTCCCATACTCCAGAAGCGAGTTGATGAAGATCTGATTTTTTGAAACATAGGAGGCTGTGACCCCACCCTTTGAAACCCCAGAGGACATAGCTCCACCCTTTAAGATCCCAGTTTTGGCTATAACCTTTGAGACTGAGGCAGCTCTGCTTCATGTGTTCCTCGTCTCTTCAGCCTCTGCTTCCTGGTTCCCTGTCGTCTCAGCCCCTCAGGCCTCTTGGGCCTGCCCGGCATCTGCCCTGCTCGGGCAAGTGTTCCAAAGCTCTTTAGCTCTACCAGTAAGTGCCTGGAGGCACCCCACTCTGCCACTAAACCTCAGGTAGAAGGCACTCAGCTCTCTTACTCTGTGGGTCGGCAAGCCTAGCTCCACTGATAAGTGCCCAGAGGCACACACTCTACCAGGAAGCTTCCTTCCTGATGGCACTCAACTCTCTTGCTCCACTAGTCAGCTCTCACACTGTCTTGTGCTGGTCTCCTGGTTCTGCTGCTGCCATTTCCCTGCTGCTGTTTCTCGCCATCTGTCTAGTGTTACAGCCCTCCTTACTTCTGCATCCTCACCAGAATTGTCTTTGATGTCCATAATTTCACTAACAGTCTCTTCAAGGCAATCTAGGATTTTACTATTAGATACCTTAAAACTCTGCCCATTCACAGTTTCAAAACCACTTCCACATTTTAGGTATCTGTTAGAGCAGAACCCTGTCACCTGGTACCAAATTCTGTTGCAGTTATCTAGTGTTGCTATAACAGATATACCACAAGTGGATGACTTTAACAAACAGAAATTTATTCTCTCACAGTCTAGGATGCTATAAGTCTGAATTCAGGGACTCCAGCTAGGGAAGGCCTTTCTCTCTTTGTCAGTTCTCGGGGAAGGTCCTTGTCATCAGTCTTTCCCTAGCCCAGGAGCTTCTCAGCACAGGGACTCTGGGTCCAAAGGATTTACTCGGCTCCCAGTGCTTCTTTCTTGGTGGCATGAAGTCCCTCTCCTCTCTGCTAGATTCTCTTTTATATCTCAAAAGAGATTGACTCAAGGATTACAGGATTACAACTGAATCCTGTAGATTGTGTCCTGCCTCATTAACATAACTGCCTCTAATCCTGCCTTATTAATATCATAGAAGTTAGGATTTACAACACATAGGATAATCACATCAGATCACAAAATGTTGGACAGCCACACAATACTGGGAATCATGGCCTAGCCAAGTTGACAGACATTTTTGGGAGACACAATTCAATCCATAACAGAAGGGGTGGGTGCATTCTTTCCTTACCCTTAGATGAAAAGTCCACCCAACCCAAAATTGTTCTGGCCTTGTTCAGGTAACAAGAGTTTCATTTCTGTAATAAAATCTCAAGTAATAATAAGCTCTATTTGGTAATTTGAATGCCCAGTTTCATGTAATAATCAAAATCCCAGCTTGTTAGACTTAAATCTCTTCTCTGTCCCAAGAAGGAGTCCAGGAAGCTGGTATGGTCGGCTTCTTGTCTCGTCTTCACCCATCTTCATCCCCCGTTTACAAACAGAGGCAGTTCTCTCTCCAGGGCTGGGCCAAGGGTGAGATGAGAGTGGGAGAAAAGGGCACAGTCTTTTTGGGGTGAGAATCTTTGCTGACAGATGTCTGAGCTTTCTTGGCAGCAGATATTGAAAGCTGAATCTCATGGGGCATTTTCATGAACATGATGATGGTTTAGGATTGGTAATTGAAGCTGGGGTAGATGATGCAGAGCATAAAGTATTATATTAATAAAATATCATGCATTAGCACATTTGCACAAATTGAAGCAGCTACACTTCACTGATAAGGACCTAACTGGCTGCATAAGGATGAATAATATATGGAGTTGCGGGGAGTGATGGATAGAAGTGATAGTAAGAAATTCAAGTTAACAAATTGTAAGGGTATTCAGAAATTATCTAGTCCAACCTCTACATTTTGTAATTGAAAAAACTGAATAAAAGCAAGAAAAGTTTTATTTAGCATCTTGGTGGCAAACACAAATCCGTTCTGGGTCCAGGCAGTCTTTAGATAGGACAATAGGAAGTTGAAGTGTAGCACAAAATTTACACTTCAGTGGAAAATTATATATTATCTGGAGTCTAGACTCTAGACACCCATCCTAGTTATCAGATTCTGATTCTATGGGAGCTATTTTACAACTCTGTAAGCTGTAGATAACTGATAGCAATGCAAAATAACTTGTCTATAGACATGTATAGCAGTCCCTGGGTGGTGCAAATGGTTATGAGCTTGGCTAGTAACCAAAGGGGTGGAGGTTCTAGTCCACTCAGAGATGCCTCAGAAGAAAGGCTTGGTGATCTGCTTCCAAAAGGTCATAGTCATTGAAAACCCTATAGAGAACAGTTCCACTCTGCAACACATAGAGTCACCATGAGTCAGAATCGACTTGCCAGCAACTGGTTTTATAGACATGTACATTCTGTTCAGTGGAGATTCAACTGACTTCCCTCCAGTGCTGTAGAAGAGGCCCGTTTTTTGCCTTCATTGACACATTTATTTCAGTATTTCTGATCTTTGGAGTCTCTTTTGAACTGGTTATAACATCTTACCACTTTCCTCATTAATAGTTAAATAAAATCTTTTCTTTTTTTGATTTGATTTATTTTGTTGTTGAGAATATACACAGCAAAGCATACACCATTCTACATGTACAATTCAGTGACATTGATTACATTCTTCGAGTTGTGCAACCATTCTCACTCTCTTTTTTCCTGATTGTTCCTCCTCCATTAACATAAACTTACTGCCCTCTAAGGTTCCTATCTAATTTTTCATGTGACTGTTGTCAGCTTGATCCCATATAGATAGTTCTTAAAAGAACACAATGCTCAAGGCAGACATTTTTTACTAGTTAAGCTAAACTATTGTTTGTTTTTTCTTCTTACATGACCTTGCCTTGTACAAGTTGTGCTGGTTTCCCCAGTACTGTGTATTGTCTTACCCTTCACCAAAGTTACCACTTATCTATTGTCTATTTAGTGTTTTTCCATCCTCATCCCTCCTCTCATTCGTAACCATCAAAGATTTTTCTTTTTGTATGTAAACCTTTTCAAGACTTTTTGTAGTAGAGGTCTCATACAACATTTATCTGTCCTTTTGTGATTGACTTATTTCACTCAGCATAATGTACTCCAGAGTCATCCATGTCGTGAGATATTTCACAGATTCATCATTGTTCTTTATCGTTGTATAGTACTCCATTGTGCGTATGTACCAAAGTTTGTTTATCCACTCATCTGTTGATGGGCATCTAGGTTGTTTCCATCTTTTTGTTATTGTGAACAGTGCTGCAATGAACATGGGTGTGCATGTCTATTCACGTCATGGCTCTTATTTCTCTAAGATATATTCCTAGGAGTGGGATTTATGGATCACATGGTATTTCTATTTCCAGCTTTCTGAGGAAGCACCATATCATTTTCCAAAATGGTTGTACTATTTTGCGTTCCCACTAGCAGTACATAAGAGTTCCAATCTCCCCACAGCCTCTCCGACATTTGTTATTTTCTGTTTTTTTGATTCGTGCCAGTAATGCCAGTTGAGACGATATCTCATTGTGGTTTTGATTTGCATTTCTCTAATGGCTAGTCATCTCGAACATTTCTTCATGTGCCTGTTAGCTGCTTGAATGTCTTCTTTGGTGAAGTGTTTGTTCATTTCCTTTGTCTATTTTTTAATTGGATTGTCTTTTTGTTTTGCAGAGGTGTTGAATTTTCCTGTAGATTTTAGAGATTTGACCTTTGTTGGATTTGTCATAGCCAAAATTTTTTCCCCCAATGTGTAGGTTCTCTTTTAATCTTTTGATGAGCATAAGTGTTTAATTTTCAGAAGATCCTGGTTATCTAGCTTATCTTCTGGATTTTGTGTGTTGTTAGTTAAGGTTTGTATCTTGTTAATTCTGTGTATTAGGACCTCTAACATTGATCCTATTTTTTTTTTCTATAATCTTTATAGTTTTTGGTTTTATATTTAGGTCTTTGATCCATTTTGAATTAGTTTTGTGTTTGGTGTGAGGTATGAGTCCTGTTTCATTTTTTTGCAATTGGGCATCCAGTTTTGTCAGCACAATTTGTTAAAAAGACTGACTTTTCCCCATTTGATGGACTTTGGACCCTTGTCGAAGATCAAGTGACTGTAGGGAGACAGATTTACATCTGGAGTCTCAGTTTTGTTCCATTGGTCAATGTATTTGTCATTGTACCAGTACCAGGCTGTTTTGACTACCATAGCTGAATAGTAGGTTTTGAGGTCAGGTAGTGTGAGTCCTCCTACTTTATTCATCTTCAGTAGTGCTTTACTTATCAGGGGCCTCTTCCCTTTCCATTTAAAGTTAATGATTAGTTTATCTGTCTCTTTAAAGAATGTTGTTGGTATTTGGATCAGGATTGCATTGTGTTTGTAAATTGCTTTGGGTAGAATTGTCATTTTCACAATGTTGAGCCTACCTATCCATGAGCATAGTATATTTTTCCATTTACTTAGATCTCTTTTGGTTTCTTACAGTAGTGTTTTTCTAGTTTTCATTGTATAGGTCTTTTATATCTCTGGTTAAATTTATTCTTAAGTATTTAATTTTTTTTGAGGCTATTATACATGGTATGGAAACTCTGGTGGTGTAGTGATTAAGAGTTCAGCTGCTAACCAAAAGGTCGGTGGTTTGAATCCACCAGACACTCCTTGGAAACCCTATGAGGCAGTTCTATTCTGTCCTATTGGGTCACTATGAGTCAGAATCAACTCTACTACAGTGGTTTCTTTTTTTTTTTTTTTTTTTTTTTAAATAAATGGTATTGTTTTCCTGATTTCCTTTTCATCATTCTCTTTATTGGGGTATAGGAATCCAACTGATTCTTGTGTGTTTTACTTGTATCCTGCTACTCTGCTGAATCTTTCTATTAGTTCCAATAGTTTTCTCGTGGAGTCTTTTGGGTTTTCTATGTATAGTATCATATCTTCCACAAATAGGGACAGTTTTACTTCTTCATTGCCAGTTTGGATGCCCTTTATTTCTTTTTCTTGTCTTATTGCTCTACCTAGGACTTCCAGCACAATGTTAAATAGGAGTGGTGATAAAGGGCATCCTTCTCTTGTTCCTGTTCTCAAGGGGAATGTTTTCAGCTTCTCTCCATTAAGAATGATGTTGGCTGTTGGTTTTGTTTAGATGCCCTTTATTATGTTGAAGAATTTCCCTTCTATACCTATTTTATTAAGAGTTTTTATCAGGAATGGATGTTGGACTTCATTGAATGCCTTTTCTATGTCAATTGAGATGATCATGTGATTCTTTTATTTATGTGGTGCATTACGCTGATTGATTTTCTAATGTTGAACCATCCTTGTATACCTGGTATGAATCCTACTTGGTCGTGGTGTATTATTTTTTTGATATGATCCTGAATTCTATTGGATAGAATTTTGTTGAGAATTTTTGCGTCTATATTCATGAGAGATATTGGTCTGTAATTTTCTTTTTTTTTTGTGGTGTTCTTTGCCTGGTTTTGGTACCAGGGTTATGCTGGCTTCACAGAATGAATTTGGAAGTATCCCTTCCTTTTCTACTTTCTGAAATAATTTAAGTAGTACTGGTGTAAGCTCTTCTCTGAATATTTGGTAGAATTCTCCAGTGAAGCCATCTGTACCAGAGTTTTTTTTGTTGGGAGTTTTCTTTCTTTTTTTTTTTTTTTTATTACCTTTTCAATCTCTTCTCTTGTTATGGGTCTGTTCAGATTTTCAACATCAATTTGTGATAGTTTGAGTAGGTAGTGTGTTTCTAGAAATTTGTCCATTTCCTCTAGGTTTTCAAATTTGTTGGAGTATAGCTTTTCATAGTATTCTATTATGATCCTTTTTATTTCAGTTGGGTCTGTTGTAATGTCCCCCATTTCTTTTCTTATTTGGGTTATTTGAATCCTCTCCTGTATTTCTTTTGTCAATTTGGCCAGTGGTTTGTCGATTTTGTTGATCCTTTCAAAGAACCAAGTTTTGGTTTTGTTGATTCCTTCTAATGTTTTTCTATTCTCTATTTCATTTATTTCTGCTCTGGTCTTCATTATTTCCTTTCTTCTGGTGGTTGTGGGCTTCTTTTGCTGTTCTGTTTCTATTTGTTCAAGTTGTGTAGGTAATGTTTTGATTTTGTCCCTTTTTTCTTTTTTGATGTGTGCATCTATTGCTGTAAATTGACCTCTGAGGACTGCCTGTGCTATGTCCCAAAGGTTTTGGTGTGATGTGTTTTCATTCTCCTTTGATTCTAGGAATTTTTTGATTCCATCTTTGATTTCTTCGGTTACCCAGTGGTTTTTAAGCAGAGTGTTATTCAGTTTCCATGTAATTGATTTTTTTTTCGCTTGCTCTTCCTGTTGTTGATTTCTACTTTGATGGCATTGTGGTCAGAGAAGATATTTTGTATCTCAATGTTTTGTATTTTGTTGAGTGTTGCTTTGTGGCCTAACAAGTGGTCTATTCTGGAGAATGTTTCCTGTGCTTTGGAAAAGAATGTGTACTTTGCAGCTCTTCTATACATGTCTATGAGCTCAAGTTGACTGATTGTGGCCTTTAGATCTTCTGTATCTTTACTGAGTTTTTTTCTAGATGTTCTGTCCTTTACCGAGAGTGGTGTGTTGAAATCTCCTACTATTACTGTGGAACTGTCAGTTTCTATTTTCAGTGCTGTTAGAGTTTGTTTTACGTATTTTGGAGCCCTGTCATTGGGCGTATAGATATTTATATATGGTTACGTCTTCATGATAGATTGTCCCTTTAATTATTATATAATGCCCTTCTTTGTCTTTTATGGTGGATTTTGTTTTATTGTTTGGTTTTAAGAAGACTTCAGGGGGATATTTTCAGTTTAAATTTTAAATATTATCTCAGGGAAATAGTTTAAGAGTTCATCCAACCTTCATGTCTCCAGGAAGTCTGGAGTCAATGAGAATTTGAAATTCTCTTCTGCATTTCTGTCCTTTTGATCAGGGTTCTTTTATAGAATCTTTGATCAAAATGTTCAGTAATGATAGCTGGACACCATCCAGTTCTTCTGGCTGGTCTCATGGCAAAGAAGGCAGTTGTCCATGGAGACAATTAACCACACTTTCCATATCCTCCTCCTATTCCTGTCTCTCCTTATTCCTCTGATGTTTCAGGCAAATAGAGACCAATTGTTGTGCCTTGGGTGGTCACTTGCAAGCTTTTAAGACTGTGGACACTACACAGCAAACTAGGAGGTAGAACAGAAGTGCTAAACATGTCATTAGGCCAATTAAATGGGATGTCCCATGAGACCATAACTCTAAACCTCCAAATCAAGAAATCAAATCCTAGGAGGTGTTTGGTCATGCGTAAGCAACCTCAGCAGCTAGTCTCCCTCCATCTTTTTTTTTCTTTTGTCATTGTAAATATATCTGTCATGGATTGAATTGTGTTCCCCAAAAATATCTATCAACTTGGCTATGTCATGATTCCCAGTACTGTATGATTGTCTACCATTTTGTCATCTGATGTGATTTCCCTATGTGTTGTAAATCCTATCACTATGATGTTACTGAGATGGATTAGCAGCAGTTATATTGATGAGATCTACAAGATTAGATAGTGTCTTAAGCCAACCTCTTTTGAGATATAAAAGAGAAGTGAGCAGAGTGACAGGGGGACCTCATACCAACAAGAAAGCAGCACTGGGAACAGAGCTCGTCTTTTGGGTCTGGGGTTCCTGCATGGAGAAGCTACTAGTCCAGGGAAATATTGATGAGAAGGACCTTCCTCCAGAACCGACAGAGAGAGAAATCCTTTCCCTGGAGCTGACACCCTGACTTTGGACTTCTAGCCTACTAGACTATGAGAAGATAAATTTCTCTTTGTTAAAGCCATTCACTCGTGGTATTTCTGTTATAGCAGCTCTTGACCAGGACAGTATCTGTTACACAACTTTTGCCAATTCAGCTTTTTACAGGTGTACAACTTATTGACAGCAATTACAATAATCGGCTATGCAACCCTACCCTTAATCAATGTGATTTTTCCATCACTGTTAACCCCCTCTTTCCCCCTCCCTCTCACCCCTGGTAACTACTAATAAGGTTTTCTCCCTGTACATTTCCATTTTCTTGTCTTTTTATATAATTGAGGTCATATAATGTTTGTCCGTTTGTGATTGACTTATTTCACTCAGCATAATGTCTTCCAGCTCCAACCATACTGCATGTATCAAGACTTCATTTCTCCTACTGGCTAAGTAGTATTCCATCGTATGCATGTGTTTGAGTTTCTGCCTTCAAGTCTTTTGGGTATATACCTAGTAGTGGAATTGGTAGGTCATATGGTCATTTTTATTTTTTTGTGGAACCACTACAATGTTTTTCCACAATGTCTGTACCATTTTGCATTCCCACCAGCAGTGGGTAAGTGTTCCAATTTCTCTACATCCTCATCAACATTTGTTATTTTCTGTTTTTTTAATCTTAGCCATCCTAGTGGGAGTGAAATGATATCTCATTGTGGTTTTGATTTACATCTGTCTGATGGCTAATGACACTGAGCATCTTTTCATGTGTTTGGTGGCCCTTTGAATGTCCTCTTTGGTGAAATGTCTATTCAAGTCCTTTGCCCATTTTATGATTGGGTTATTTGTCTTTTCGTTGTTAAGTTGTTGAAGTTTTATATATATTTTGGTTATTAGATTCTTGTCTGATATATGGTTTCTGAAGATATTCTCCCACTTGGTAGCTTGTCTTTTCACTGTTTTCGGTAAAGTCTTTTGATGAACGAAAGTTTTAAAATTTTACGCGGTCCCATTTATCTGTTTTGTCTTTTGTGGTTTGTGCTTTCATTATTATGTTAGATAATCCATTGTTGAAAGCCAGGCCTAATAGTGTTGCCCCTGCTTTTTCTTCTAAGAATTTTATGGTTTTAATTTGCACATTTAGGTCCTTCATCCATTTTGAATTTGTCTTTGTGTATGGTATGAGGCATGGATCCTGGTTCATTTTTCTGCATGTGGAAATCCAGTTTTCCCACCACCATTTATTGAAGAGACTCTTCTTTTCCCCATCGAATGGACTTAGCACCCTTGTCAAAAATCAGTTGACTATAGATGTATGGGTTTATTTCTGGACTCTCAATTCTATTCCATTGGTCTGTTTGTCTATTGTTATACCAGTTCCAGGCTGTTTTGATTACTGTAGCTGTATAGTATGTTTTGATTACTGTAGGTGTATAGTATGTTTTAAGGAACCTAGGTGGTGCAGTGATTAATTGCTCCCCTACTAATTAAAAGGCCACTCATTCGAACCCACAAGCCACTCTGTGGGAGAAAAATGTGGCATTCTGCTACTGTAAAGATTACAGCCTTGAAAACTCTATGGGGCAGTTCTACTCTGTCCTATAGGGTTGCTGCTATGTGTTGCAATCGACTTGACGGCAATGGGTTTTTTGGTTTATAGTATGTTTTAAAGTCAGGAAGTGTGAGTCCTCCTGCTTTGTTCTTCTTTTTCAACATTGCTTTAGTTATTTGGTATCTCTTGGCCTTCCATATAAAGTTGAGAATTGGTTTTTCTGTTACTGTAAAGAAGGTTGTTGGAATTTTGATCAGGACTGTGTGGAATCTCTGGATCACTTTGGGTAGTATTGACATCTTAACAATATTAAGTCTTCCAATCTATGAACACGGAGGATCTATTTATTTAAGTCTTCTTTAATCTCTTTGAGCAGGGTTTTATAGTTTTTATTGTATAAGTCATGGTGTATAACTCTTTTAATATGCTATTGGATTCTGTTCTCTAGTATTTTGTTGAGAATTTTTGCATCTATATTCATAAGAGATATTAGCCTGTAGTTTTCTTGGCTTGTGGTGTTTTTATCAGGTTGGAATGAATTAGGGAGTATTCCTTCTCTAACTTTTGGAAGAGTTTAAGCATCTTGCCAATTCTTCCCTAAATGTTTGGTAAAATTCACCAGTGAAGTCATCTATTCCAAGACGTTTTTTGTTGTTGAGAGGGTTTTTATCACTGATTCGATCTCTTCACTTGTTGTGAGTCTATTGAGACCTTCTATTTCCTGTTGAGTCAATTTGGTAGGTTGTGTGTTTCTAAGAATTTGTCCATTTCATCCAGGTTATCCAATTTGTTGCTGTATAGTTGTTCATAATATTCTGTCAGCTGTAATGTCCTTTGTTTCTATCGGGTCACTTGTAATGTCCCCTCTTTCATTTCTTATTTACACATTTTCTCTTCTTTTTTCTTTGTCAGTCTAGCTTAAGGTTTATCAATTTTATTGATATTTTCAAAGAACCAACTTCTGGCTTTATTGATTCACTCTATTGTTTATCTCTTTTTGATTTTATTTATATCTGCTCTGATCTTTGTTATTTCCTTTCTTCTGGTGGGTTTAGGCTTAGTTTGCTCTTACTCTTTCTGGTTCCTGGAGTTGTCAAGTTAGGCTGTTAATTTAAGATCTTTTTTTCTTTTTTCATGTAGGCATTTATTACTGTAAGTTTCCCTCTGAATACTACCTTTGCTGCATCCCATAAGTTTTGGTATGTTGTGCTTTCATTTTCACTTGACTCTAAGAAATTTATGATTTCTCTTTTGATTTCTCCCTTGACCCATTAGTAGTTTAATAGTGTGTTGTTTAATTTCCATATGTTGGTGTATTTTCCAGGGTTTTTTTCTGTTATTGATTTTTAGCTTCACTCTGTTGTGGTTATAAAAAATACTTTGTATGATATCAATCTATTTAAATTTATCAAGACTTGCTTTGTGACCTAACATGTGATCTATTCTGGAGAATGATCCATATGCACTGGAGTAGAATGTATATTGTGCTGTTTTGGGGTGGAGTGTTCTATGTATGTCTATTTAGTCTAGTTGGCTCATAGTGTCATTCAGATCCTCTGTTTACTTATTGATCTTCTTTCTAGATGTTTTGTCCAATATTGAAAGCAGTGTATTGAGATCCCCAACTATTATTGTTGTTGTTATTAGGTGCTGTTGAGTCAGTTCTGACTCATAGTGACCCTCTGTACAACAGAACAAAACACTGCCCACTCCTGGGCCATCCCCACAATTGTTGCTGTGTTTGAGCTTGTTGCAGCCACTATGTCATTCCATCTTGTTGAGGGTCTTTCTCTAACCCTCTACTTTACCAAGCATGATGTCCTTCTCCAGGGACTTGTCCCTCCTGATAATTTGTCCAAAGCTTGTGAGATGAAGTCTCGCCATGTCCACTTCTAAGGAGCATTCTGGCTGTACTTTTTCCAAGATAGATTTGTTTGCTCTTCTGGCAGTCCATGATATAGTCAATATTCTTTGCCAACACCATAATTCAAAGGCATAATTTCTTCTTCATTCTTCCTTATTCATTGTCCAGCTTTCACACGTATATGAGGAGGTTGAAAATACTGTGGCTTGAGTCAGGTGCACCATAGTCTTCAAAGTGACATCTTTACTTTTTAACACTTTTTTTTGTTTGTTTTTATTGTTGTAATTTAAATGAAGTTTACATTTCAAGTTAGTCTCCCATACAGAATTTTATACATACATTGTTATGTGACCCTAATTGCTGTGACAGCACACTCCTCCTTTCCACCTCTGATTCCCCATGTCCATTCAACCAGCTCCTAACCCTCTCTGCCTTCCCATCTCACCTCAGGACAGAAGCTGCCCATTTGGTCTCTTGTATCTACTTGACTAAGAGGCACACTCCTCACGAGTATCACTTTATGTCCCACAGTCCAGTCCAATCCCTGTCTGAAGAGTTGGCCTTGGAAATTGTTTTAGTTCTGGGCTGATAGAGAATCCAGGGTCCATGCTTTCCAGGGTACCTCCAGTCTCAGTCAGACCATTAAGTCTGGTCTTCTTACTAGAATTTGAGTTCTGCACCCCACCTTTCTGCTGCTCCATCAGGGACTCTTTGTTGTGTTCCCTGTCAGGGCGGTCATTGATAGTAGCCGGGAACCATCTAGTTCTTCTGGTCTCAGGCTGATGAAGTCTCTGGTTTATGTGACCCTTTCTGTCTCTTGGGCTAATACTTTCCTTGTGTCTTTGGTGTTGTTCGTTCTCCTTTACTGCAGGTGGTTAGGACCAATTGATGCATCTTAGATGGCCACTTGTAAGCTTTTAAGACCCCAGACGCCACTCACCAAAGCAGGATGCAGAAAATTTTCTTAATAAGCTTTGTTATGACAGTTGACCTAGATGTCCCCTGAAAGCATGGTCCCCAGACCCCTACCCCTGCTACTCTGTCTCTCAAAGTATTTGATTGTATTCAGGAAACTTCTTAGCTTTGGTTTAATCCAGTTGTGCTGACTTCCCCTGTAGTGTGTGCTGTCCTTCCCCTCACCTAAGATAATTCTTATGTACTATCTAGTTAGTAAATAACCCTCACCCTCCCTCCCCATCCCCGTAACCATCAAAGAATGTTTTCTTCTGTGTTTAAACCTTTTCTTGAGTTCTTATAATAGTGGTCTTATACAGTATTTGTCCTTCTGTGACTAAATTCACTCAGCATAAGTTCCACCTTCCACCATGTTATACAATGTTTCACAGCTTCATCGTTGTTCTTTATCATTGCGTAGTATTCCATTATGTGGATATACCATAATTTGTTTATCCACTCATTCGTTGATGGACACCTAGGTTGTTTCCATCTTTTTGCTACTGTGAACAGTGCTACAATGAACATGGGTGTGCATATATATCTATTCGTGTGATGGCTCTTGTTTCTCTAGGATATAGTCCAAGGAGCGGGATAGCTGGATCATATGGTACTTCTATTTCTAGCTTTTTAAGGAAGTGCCAAATCCATTTCCAAAGTGATTGTACCATTTTACATTCCCACTAACAGAGTATAAGTGTTCCAGTCTCTCCACCACCTCTCCAGCATTTATTATTTTTTGTTTTTTGAATTAAGACTAGCCTTGTTGGGGTGAGATGATAACCTCATTGTAGTTTTGATCGGCATTTCTCTAATGGCTAATGATCATGAGCATTTCTTCATGTGTTTGTTAGCCGCCTGAATATCTTCTTTGATGAAGTTCCTGTTCATATCCTTTGCCCAGTTTTTAATTGGGTTATTTGTGTTTTTGTTGTTGAGGTTTTGCAGTATCTTGTAGAATTTAGAGATTAGACACTGATCAAATTTGTCATAGCGAAAATTTTTTTCCCAGTCTGTAGGTTGTCCTTTTACTCTTTTGGTGAAGTCTTTTGATGAGTATAAGTGTTTGATTTTTAGGAGCTCCCAGTTATCTAGTCTCGCTTTTGGTGCTTGTGCATTGTTACTTATGGTTCGTATTGTGTTTATGCCATGTAATAGGGCTCCTAGCATTGTCACTATTTTTTCTTCCATGATCTTTATTGTTTTTGATTTTATATTTAAGTCTTTGATCCATTTTGAGTTAGTTTTTGTGCATGGCGTGAGGTATGGGTCTTGTTTCAGTTTTTTGCAGATGGATATCCAGTTATGGCAGCATCATTTGTTAAAGAGACTGTCTTTTCCCCAATTAATGGACTTTGGGCCTTTGTCAAATATTAGCTGCTCATAGGTGGATGAGCTTATACCTGGATTCTCAGCTGTGTTCCATTGGTCTATGTATCTGTTGTTGTATCAGTACCAGGCTGTTTTGACTACCGTGGTGGTATAATAGGTTCGAAAATCAGGTAGTGTAAGGCCTCCCACTTTTTTCTTCTTCTTGAGTAATGCTTTATTTATTCGGGGCCTCCTCCCTTTCCATATGAAGTTGGTGATTTGTTTCTCCATCTCATTAAAAAATGTCAGTGGAATTTGATCGGGATTGCATTGTATCTGTAGATTGCTTTGGGTAGAGTTGACATTTTCACTATGTTGAGTCTATCTATCCATGAGCAAGATATATTTTTCCACTCATGCAGGTCTCTTTTAGTTTCTTGCAGTAGTGTCTTGTAGTTTTCTCTGTATAGATCTTTTACATCTCTGGTTAGATTTATTCCTAAGTATTTTATCTTTTTGGGGGCTATTGTAAATGGCGTTGATTTGGTAATTTCCTCTTCGAGGTTCTCTTTGTTGGTGTAAAGGAATCCAATTGATTTTTGTACGTTTATCTTGTATCCTGAAACTTTGCTGAAATCTTCTATTAGTTCCAGTAGTTTTCTTGTGGATTCTTTGGAGTTTTTTGTGTATAAGATCATATCAGCTGCAAATAGAGATATTTGACTTCTTCCCTACCAATTTGGATGCCCTTTATTTCTTTTTCTAGCCTAATTGCTCTGGCTAGGACTTCCAGCACAATGTTGAATAAGAGTGGTGATAGAGGGCATACTTGTCTGGTTCCCGTTCTCAAGGGCAATGCTTTCAAAGTCTCTCCACTTAGGATGATGTTGGCTGTTGGCTTTGTATAAATGCCCTTAATTATATTGAGGAATTTCCCTTCTATTCCTATTTTGTTGAGAGTTTTTATCATGAATGAGTGTTGGTCTTTGTCAAATGCCTTTTCTGCATCAATTGATAAGATCATGTGGTTCTTGTCTTTTGTTTTATTAATGTGATGGATTACATTGATTGTTTTTCTAATGTTGAACCATCCCTGCATACCTGGTATAAATCCCTCTTGGTCATGGTGAATTATTTTTTGATATGTTGCTGAATTCTATTGGCTAGAATTTTGTTGAGGATTTTTGTGTCAATGTTCGTGAGGGATATAGGTCTGTAATTTTCTTTTTTTGTGGTGTCTTTACCTGTTTTTGGTATCAGGGTTATGCTGGCTTCATAGAATGAATTTGGGAGTATTCCAACCTTTTCTATGCTCTGAAATACCTTCAGTAGAAGTGGTGTTATCTCTTCTCTGAATGTTTTGTAGAATTCTCCAGTGAAGCCTTCCGGGCCAGGGTTTTTTTTTTTTTGTTGTTGTTGGGAGTTTTTAAATATCCTTTTCAATCTCTTCTTTTGTTATGAGTTTCTTTAGTTGTTCTATGTCTGTTTGTGTTAATTTAGGTAGGTGGTGAGTTTCTAGAAATCTGTCCATTTCTTCTAGGTTTTCAAATTTGTTAGAGTATAATTTTTCATAGTAATCTGTTAGTATTCTTTTAATTTCAGTTGGATCTGTTGTGATATCACCCATCTCATTTCTGATATGGGTTTTCTGTTTCCTCTCCTGTTTTTCTTTTGTCAGTTTGGCCAATGGTTTATCAATTTTGTTGATCTTTTCAAAGAACCAGCTTTTGGTCTTGTTAATTCTTTCAATTGTTTTTGTATTCTCTATTTCATTTAATTCTCTCTAATTCTTATTATTTCCCTCCTTCTGGCTCCTGTGGGCTTCTTTTGCTGACCTCTTTCTACTTGTTCCAGTTGTAGGGTTAATGTTTTGATTATGGTCCTTTCTTCTTTTTGGATGTGTGCATTTATTGCTATAAACTGACTTCTGAGGACTGCTTTTGCTGTGTCCCAAAGGTTCTGGTAGGATGTGTTTTCATCCTCTTTTGATTCTATGTATTTCTTTATCCATCCTTAATTTGTTCCATAACCCAGTAGTTTTTGAGTAAGGTGTTGTTCAGTTTCCATGTGTTTGATTTTTTTTCCCTTGCTTTTTGTGATGTTGATTTCCACTTTTATGGCTTTATGGTCAGAAAAGATGCTTTGTAATATTTCGATGTTTTGGATTTTGTTAAGACTTGCTTTATGGCCTAATATGTGGTCTATTCTGGATAATGTTCCATGTGCATTGGAAAAGAACGTATACTTGGCTGCTGTTGGGTGCAGTGTTCGGTATATGTCTATGAGATCAAGTTGGTTGATTGTAGCATTTAGTTCTTCTGTGTCTTTGTTGAGCTTCTTTCTGGATATTCTTTCATCGAAAGTGGCATGTTGAAGTCTCCTACTACTATTGTGGAGCTGTCTATCTCTTTTATCAGTGCTGTTAGAGTTTGTTTTACATATTTTGGAGCCCTGTCATTGGGTGCGTAAGTATTTATTATAGTTATGTCCTCCTGGTGTACTGATCCTTTAATCATTATATAGTGCCCTTCCTTATCCTTTGTGGTGGATTTTACTTTAAAGTCTGTTTTGTCAGAGATTAATATTGCCAGTCCTGCTCTTTTTTGAGTGTTGATTGCTTGATATATTTTTTTCCATCCTTTGAGTTTTAGCCTGTTTGTGTCTTTAAGTCTAAGGTGTGTCTCTTGTAGGCAGCATACAGACGGATCATGCTTTTTTATCTAATCTGCCACTCTCTGTCTCTTTATTGGTGCATTAAGTCCGTTAACATTCAGCGTAATGATTGATAGGTATGAGTTTAGTGCTGTCATCCTGATGTCTCTTTTTGTGTGTTTTTCACAGTTTCTTTGTTCCGCTTGCTTTTCTGTGCTGAGTCGTTTTTCTTTATGTACTTTTTTTCCATCTTTTTCATTGTTGTAGATTTTGTGTTTGCTGGGTCTTTATATTTTTCTACTTTTTTTTTTTTTTGATTTGTAGGATTGTTAGATTCCTTTGTGGTTACCTTAATATTTACCCCTATTTTTCTAAGTTTATACCAGTCTTTTATTTCTTTATATCACCGTGACTTCCCCTCCATATGAAAAATCTATGTCTGCATTTTTTAAGTTCCTCTTTTTTGTTTTAATGTTGTCGTTTTTCCTTATTGATATCTCTGTTTCCCTATTTTCAATGTTTTTGCTTTGATGTTTTTTTCAGCTTCCCTATCTGAGTCAATATCTGGTTGCTCCATCCTGTGTTCTAGTCTTGTGTTGTTATCTGATGTTATTGATTATCTAACCATAGGACTTCCTTTAGTATTTCTTGTAATTTTGGTTTGGTTTCTGTAAATTCCCTAAACTTCTGTTTATCTGGAAATGTCCTAATTTTGCCATCATATTTGAGGACAGTTTTGCTGGAATTATTAATAATTCTTGGCTGCCAGTTGTTGTCCTTCAAGGCTTTATATATGTCATCCCATTGCCTTCTTGCCTTCATGGTTTCTGCTGAGTAGTCCAAGCTTATTCTAATTGACTCTCTTTTGTAGATGACTTTTCTTTTATCCCTAGCTGCTCTTAAAATTCTCTCTTTTTCTTTGGTTTTTGTAAGTTTGATTATAATATGTCTTGGTGACTTTCTTTTGGGATCTACCTCATGTGGGGTTCAATGAGCATCTTGGATAGATATCTTCTCATCTTTCATGATATCAGGGAAGTTTTCTGTCGACAAATCTTCAACAATTTTCTCTGTATATTCTGTTATTCCCCCACCCCTGTTTTGGTACTCCAATCACTCATAGGATATTTCTCTTGTTAGAGTCCCACATAACTCCTAGAGTTTTTTCATTCTTTTATCTGATTTTTCCTCAAATAAGTTGGTGTCAAGTGCTGTATCTTCAGTGTCACTAGTTCTAACTTCTACTGCCTTGATTCTGCTCCTATGACTTTCTATTGAGCTGTCTTTTTATGGAATTTTATTGTTAATCTTCTGGATTTCTGATTGCTGTCTCTCTATGGATGCTTGCAGCCTATTAAATTTGTCATTATGCTCTTGAATAACCTTCTTAAGTTCCTCTGTTGCTTTGTCTGTGTACTTTGGCTTTTTCTGCATTTTCCCAGATCTCCTTCCTGATCTCTTGAAGAGTTCTGTATATTAATCTTCTGTATTCCACCTCCGGTAATTCCAAGAAATTATCTTTCTCCAGAGAATTTATTGATTCTTTATTTTGGGAGCTTGCTGAAGCCATCATGGCCTGCCTCTTTATGTGATTTGATATTGACTATTGCCTCTGAGCCATCAGTAAGTTATTATAATTTTATATTTATTTAGTGAGTTCTAGCTTCTTGTTTTGTTTTGTTTTCATATGCCCAAATAGGCTGCTCGAGTGCGCTAGTTTGATTATTGGAGCCTTTGAAGCTCTAACATCCTGTCACCCGGTAGTTAATTCTGTAACTAAGTATGTGCACACAGGAGTCCATTAAATTTTCCTATAGGGGTTCATCTCAGGTGTCCAGGCAGTCAATCACCAAGTGCGTGGTGCAGGCTCTTACTTTCAGTCTTAGATAGACATGTGTGATTGGTGTAGGCACAGGTATCTGGCTGCAATAGGGGGTCATACACTGAGCCAGGCAGGGGGCTGACTGCTGCCCCTGAGAGTCTAAAAGGAAAGCATATCCCTATTTCCTAGGATGAGTAGGTAGGTGAGTTTTGCAGTCGGACTATGAGCACCCTACTCTGTTGGCTGTAAAGACTCGAGGGCACCACTTGTTCTTGGACCACTGTAGCAGGTGACTAGGTGGTATAGGTGGAGTCAACCATCCTCAAGCCCCTGGTGCGGATCGGTAAATGTGCCTGCTCAAAGGGCAGGGCTGTGTCAAGGGTCACAAATCTGCCACTTCACAGCTGAAAAAGTTGAAGTTAGATTTCAAATGTTTACCCTGTTGTACTGTGGTAGTGAGGGCTTATGCTGTTGAGATGGGTCCCCACAAGTCTATACAGGGGTGTAAGGCACTCACAGTCAGCGGACCCCTTATGCCTGTGCCTAGTGAAGGAGCTGTGCTGACCCGGAGTTCCTGGCTTAGGGGAGCTAGTAGTTTATTTGTTCCCTCTCGAAGGCCAGGAGAATGGGTCAGGGTGCCTTTTGGAATCTACTTCAGGCCCAGAGGACTCAGACATCAGAAGGCCGGACGGTGCAGAGCCAGGAAGGTGGAGGTAAAAGGGAGTTTTTTTCCCAAATGGGCTTTTTTTTTCTTTAAATCCCCTTGAAAGGCTGCATGCATGTACTTATCTTTAGCCACTTGGGAGCTGCTTTTCACTGGTTCGGAGTGTCCAAGCAGAATCTCTGCTGCTGGATCTCTCTCCATGTGGAAACTGCCTCCCAAATGCGCTCACAGAGATGTAGGCCTGCTTCACTGCATACCTCGGAGCCAGTCGGGGCTGAAGAGCTGGAGCTGAGTCCAGTCTGGCACTTCTCACTTCTTCAGAACTGTCTCCCTCTCTCCCTGCCACTCAGTCCAATTCCTCAACTTTGTCTTGTTCAGGGCTCTTAGATAGTCATATACAATCAAATTACTTGTTTTTCCAGGTCTTTGTTGAAAGAGGGATATGGGAAGCCACCATCTTGGCCCCACCTCCCTAATTTTTAACACTTTAACACTTTAAAGAGGTCTTTTGCAGCACATTTGCCCAGTGCACTGTGTCATTTGATTTCTTGCCTGCTGCTTTCATGGGCGTTGATTGTGGATCCAAGTGAAATGAAATCCTTGACAACTTCAATATTTTCTCCATTTATCATGATGTTGCTTATTGGCCCAGTTGTGAAGATTTTTGTTTTCTTTATGATGAGGTGTAATCCATACTGAAGGCTGTGGTCTTTGATCTTCATCAGTAAGTGCTTCAAGTCCTCTTCACTTTCAGCAAGCAAGGTTGTGTCATCTGCATATTGCAGGTTGTTAATACGTCTTCTTCCAATCCTGATGCCTCATTCTTCTTCATATAGTCCAACTTCTCAGACTGTTTGCTCAGCATACAGATTGAATAAGTATGGTGAAAGGATACAACCCTGATGCACACCTTTCCTGATTTTAAGCCACACAGTACCCCCTTGTTCTGTTCAAACGGCTGTCTCTTGGTCTATGTACGGATTCCATGTGAACAAAATTAAGTGTTCTGGAACTCGCATTCTTTGCAATGTTATTATTGTAGTACTCTCTATTTCTCCCTTCAATTCTGTCAGTGTTTGCTTTATATATTTAGGTGTCCCGATTTTGGGTGCATATATATTTATTATTGTTAAATCTTCTGAATTAATCGAGCTTTTTATCACTATATAATGTCCATCTTTATTTCTTTGAACAGATTTTGTCTTAAAGTCTACTTTATCTGATATTAAGTTTGCCACCCCAGCTCTCTTTTGATTATTGTTTGCATGGAATATGTTTTTCCATCTTTTCACTTTCAGCCTATTTGTGTTCTTAGGTTTAATGTGTGTCTGTTGTAAACTGCATATAGTTGGATCATGTTTTTTAATCTATTCTGCCACTCTCTGCCTTTTGATTGGAGTATTTAGTCCATTTACACTCACTGTGATTACTGAGAAGAATTGACTTACTTCTGCCTTTTTTTTCTTTCTTTTTTCTTTTGCTCTTAAGCCTTCTTTGTCTTTGTCCTTTACTACTGATTGCTTTCATGTTTTTCTGGTTTATTGTAGTGAGCCTCTTTGGCTCCCTTCTCCTTTCCTTTTGTGTATATTTAAAAAAAAATTTTCTCATAGTGGTTACCATGATTATATTTAACAGCTTGTATTTATAGCATTCTAGGATAAGTTCATACAACTTAACTTGAGTAACACACAACAAATTCTATATCTATACAATTCCTCTCTCCTGCTTTTATTGTTGTTATCAATAATTACATCTTTATATTTCTTGTGCCCTGTAACTTAATTTAATCCTTTTAGGACAAAACATTTAGAACTATCAAGCGTGAATACCTTTTTACTAGCCCTTATGCTTGTCCACGCATTTCCCTTTATTAAAGTTCTTTCTTTTTATGTTTACCTTTGAATTTCTAGTGTCTTTTCCCTTTCATCTACAGAACTCCCATTAGTATTTTTTTGTAGGGCTAGTCTGGTGGATATGAACTCTCTAAGCTTCTGTTTGTCTGGGCATGTTTTAATTTCACCCTCATTCTTGAAGGATAGTTTCTCTGGGTATAGTATTCTTGGTTGACAGTTTTTTTTTTTTTCTTTCAGCACTTTAAATATATCACTCCATTGCCTTTTGGCTGCGAATGTTTCTGAAGAAAAATATGCATTTAATCTTATTGGGGACACTTTGTATGTGACTGTTTGCTTCTCTGTCACTGCTTTCAAGTTTCTATCTTTATCTTTACTTTTTGAGAGCCTAACTATGATGTGTATTGGGGTAGATCTCTTTAAGTTTATCCTGCTTGGGGGTTCTTTGAACTTATGGGATTTGTAAATTCATGTCCTTCATTAAACTAGGGAAATTATCTGTCATTATTTCTTCAAATAGTCTTTCTGTCCCTTTCTCTCTCTCATTTCCTTGTGGAATTCCTGTAATGTGTACATTAGGTCTCTTGTTGTTATCCCATAATTCTATTAAACTGTGCTCAGCCTTCTTGAGCTTCCATTGTTGTTGCTCTTCAGCATTTGTCATTTTAACTATCTTATCCTCTAGTATGCTGATTCTTTCTTCTGTCTGATTAAATCTGTTGGTAAGTTCTATTGTGTTTCTCATTTCAATTATTTCCCCTTAAGTTGCAATATCTCTTTTTAGATCCTCATTTCATTTATGCATTGTTTTCCTTACTTCTTTTAGTTCTTTTTTCTGTTTCCTTTAGTTCTTTAATTACATTTAGTGTTTTGTATTATATTCTTCCATTGTTTTCATTATTTGGTCATACCTAGATGCTCTTTAACTCCCTTTGTCATGTTCATTTCGATAGGCTATTATTTCTCTGTTCTTTGAGTGTCTTGTGATTTTTTTGTTGGGGCATTGGATTTTTTTAGGATGTTAACTTTCTTAGTTTTTCCCAGTATTTGGTGTTTTTTCCTGCACAACTTTCTGCGAAAACTCTTAGGCAGGGAGAGCCTTTGGTCTTTGCTTTCCTTTTTCTCTCCCTCTATGTGATAGCTCCTTCTCCCTCCCTGGTTTAATTAGGATTCAAAAGTTCCAGATCTCCGTTTTCAACTTTCAGTCTCTCCCAAACACAACAGAGAACACTCCTGTGGGCAGTCTGTCCACCAGTGGGCACTGCCACTCGGGTGAGAAATTATGTACTAATCAATTTGTTCACCAGAGGGTGCAGTCCTTTCTCTCTGGTTATTACTCCCTTCCCTTCTCTGTTTCTTTAACCACATTTTTAGTTGGAAAACCCACTCCCAGCAATGCCCCTTCAGGGCTGGTTGTTGCCTTCTGGTTTTGCCTGAGTTTTCCTTCCCTGTTCTGTGGGGGCTGCTTATATCTGAGTTGGCATTCACGGGAAGCACAAGCAGACGTTCCTCCATTTTAGGAGGAGGAGGGGTTGGCACACCCCCAGAAAGACCTTGTGAGATCTGCCTTTTTGGTTTCAGAGCCCCAGTGGCCCTGTGGTGGTTGGGGGAGCATTCTCCACTTAGGTGACCCATCTCCTGACTCCACTGTAGGGAACCTTCTGTAGGAGTTGGTATCAGTCCAGTAGCCAACAGTTACTGATTGGGGGAGGGGTTGTCACACTCCACATGGACTTCCAGGGAGTCTGCCTTGATGCTGTCAGAGCCCCCTCTGTAGTATGTTGGCTGTGGGTGTGGCTTCCACTAAAGATGCCTGCCTCCTAGCACATAGCAGCCTCAGTCAGCAGTCCTCAGCAGTGACCAAAAGGGGAAGTAGATAGACTTGAACTGACTCCTTGGGAGGTCTGTCCTGTTAGTTTCAGAGGTGTGAGCTACGCAGTGTGCAGGGAGGCTGGTAGAGTGTTTACTATGGGAGCAGATTCCACTGCACAGGCCTTCAGTAGCAGTTTGTAGTAGGCTTGCAGCTTATAGTGTCTGGGTGGGAGCGGTGCTGGCACACTCCAAATTGACCCCCAGGGAGGTCTGCCTTGTTGCTATCAGAGTCCCCTTCCCCAGTAGTTTGTTGACTGTGGGTGTAACGTCCACTAAAGATGCCTCTTTCCTAGCACACAGCAGTCTCAGTCAGCAGTCCTCAGCACCAGCCAAAAGGGGGAGCAGACAGACTTGAACTGACTCCCCAGTAGATCTGCCCTGTTGATTTCAGAGTCCTGAGCTATGGAGTACACAAGGAAGAGGTAGGGTGTAGACTATGGTAGAAAACTCCACTGCACAGGCCTTCTGTAGTAATTTACAGTAGGCTTGCAGCCTATAGCGTCTGGGTGGGGAGGTACTGGCACATTCCAAAAGGATCCCCGGGGAAGTCTGCCTTGTCAATTTTAGAGCAGAAGCTTGGGGTCTTGTCTCTTTGTACAGGTGGGATCTGTGGTAGTTAAGGAAGCAGGCTTTTTTTCTGGGGCCACTTCCCCAGTTCACAGCAGTCAGCAGCCCACATAGCTGGTGGGAGGTGCAGGGAATGTGGGTGTCATGGATTGAATTGTGTTCCCCAAAGATGTCTGTTGACTTGGCTAGAACATGATTCCCAGTATTGTGTGGTTGTCTACCATTTTGTCATCTGCTGTGATTTTCTTATGTGTTGTAAATCCTATCTATATGATGTTGATGAGATGGGATTAGCAGCAATTATGTTGAGGCAGGACTCAATATGAGATTGGATTGTGTCTTGAGCCAATCTTTTTTGAGATATAAAAGAGAGAAACAAACTGAGAGACATGGGGACTTCATACCATCAAGAAAGAAGCACCAGGAGCATAACGTGTCCTTTGGACCCAGGGCCCCTGTGCTGAGAATCTCCTCAACCAGGGGAAGATTGATGACAAGGATCTCTCCCAGAACTGACAGAAAAAAAGCGTATGCCTGGAGCTGGCACCTGAATTTGGACTTCTAACCTTCTAGATTATGAGAAAATAAGTCTCTCTTTGTTAAAGCCATCTACTTGTGGTATTTCTGTTATAGCAGCACTAGATAACTAAGATAGCGGGAGAAGTGATTTTCCTGCAGTATGCAACTTCTTGTTGATTTGTTGATTCTTGTCTGTCTGTAGTTCCCTGCTGCTTTCCTCTGCTCCCCAATTCAGAGTCTCTCAAAGCTGAGCACCATTTCCTTGTTGTATTTCTTATCGTATTTGTGGGAGTGTGTCAGAACGATGGCCTGTTTACACCATCATCTTCCCAGTATCCCTGAGTTAAATAAAATCTTTAACACATTTTCATTTTTATGTTTGTATGAGAGTCGTGATTTTTACCTTTTTTTGAAAATTATCTTCAACAAAAGGGATTCTGGCAGACTAACGTGGGCACACCTCTACCTAAAGGGGTAGCCCCTGACAGCAGTCTCCATGGGGATGTTGGTCAATGTTGCCTAATCTCCAATTTTCCAAGAGAAGCTGAAAATTTAATTTTGATAAATGCATGAAACCTCTTTATCTATTGGCAACTAATTTTGAAAATATTTAAGGCACCAAGTGCCCAACAAAACTTGGTGGCCAGATCTGGCCCACTGACCACCTGGATGGGGCCTTTGCTATATGTGAGATATTAGGAAATCAGGGGAGGCCTGGATCCAAGAGGTATCGTGTTCTAATCTGAAGTTTACCAAAGCCTTCCTCAGATATTTTCACATCCTCACTGCAGCCGTGGGAAGTAGATATCCTCACTTCAGTTTATAGGACAGTGGCAAATGTACAAAGTACCCAAAAGTAAATGACAGCAAAAGGACCAGACCTAAGTCTTCTGTCCTACACTGTTTCCCTTCACCCAGGAGCACTGGGAGGTGGAGTAGCCTGGGGTCAGCCCTAGCCTGAGCAGTGTAGGATCATCATGTTCATAAGAAATATCAGTAGGGAGATCCTTAAAGAGAGTAGGGATGGATAGATTTCCAAAAACGCTTTCTTAAGCTACTAAAACCAAACCAAACTGACTCATAGCGATCCCTTGTGTATCAGAGTAGAACTGTGCTCTATAGAGTTTTAAATGGCTAATTTTCAGAAGTAGATTGCAAGGCTTTTCTTCTGAGATGACTTTGGGTGGACTCGAACCCTCAACCTTTCAGTTAGTAGCCAAGTGTGTTAACCGTTTGCACCACCTAGGGACTTCTGCTGGAACATAGGGTGGATTAAAAAGCAAAATTTCTACATGTTTGAGTTTCCTTAATAAGTAATAACCATAGTACATAAAATGTTCATTTTTTATTTCTAAACATTACTGACCTTCTACCAAATTTGCCTAACACTATACTAGAGTCCACTTGGGTTAGCAAATACATATAAGACAATCTCTGCCCTTACTCGTTTCATTCACTCATATAACTATAGGGTGGGTGAAGGAATATAGGGTAAGAGAGTGGGGTTCTTTTCCAGGATTCACCTTAGCCCTGAGGCACAAAGCCTTTAGTAGAGCCACACTACCAGTTTGAAAGTCATGTCAATACTTGTCTGAATAAATCAGCTTGTTCTAACACCAGTCATTCACACACACACACACACACACACACACACACACACACACACACACCCCTAAACTATATATAATATATATTAAATATATATTATAAATAAAGATACCGTGATTATTTGTGAAAACATCTTTTTATGGACCTAAGTTTTAATTTCTCTTGGGTAAATACCTAGGAGTGGAATAGCTAGATCATAGGGTAGATCTACATTTAAATTTATAAGTGAATGTTTTGTAAATGCCTCTTAGGCCATGTTGATTATGTTGCTCAGATCTTTTACATCCTATTGTGGTAGAAAGAATTCTAAATACTCCTATTATTATATTACATGGCAAAAAAATGTTGCAGATGCAATTAAGGTTGCTGATCAGTTGATCTTGAAATAGTGAGATTATCTGAGAGGTCCTGCTGCATTCACACGAGCCATTTAGAAGCAGATAGTTTTCTCCAGCTAGTAGCAGAAGAGGAAGTTAGAGAGATTTCAAGTGTAAAGAGGATATGATGCACCATTGCTGGCTTTGAAGATGGAAGGGGTCATGTGGCAAGACATGTGGGTGGCTTCCAGGAGCTGAGAGTGACTCCAGCTAGCAGCCAGCAAAGAAAGGGAGGCTTCAGGCATACAGCTTCAAGGAACTATATTCTGTCAACAACTTGAATGAACTTGGAAGTGAATTCTTCCCTAAAAACTCCAAATAAGAGCCCAGCCCAGTTAATACTTGATTCAGCTGTGTGACACACTTAGCAGTGAACCCAATTGAGACTTCCCAGACTTCTCACCTTCAAAACCGTGTTATTCTAAACCATTAAGTTTGTGGTAATCTGTTACACAGCAACAGAAAACTAAAATACATAATTTATTTTAATTTTTCTATCACTCTATTCATGACTGTAGATTTGTCTATTTATCTTTAGTTCTGTCAGTTTTTGCTTCATGTATTTTGATACTGTCTTATAAGGTCTGCATACATTTAGTGTGTGCAAATTCATTAGGTATTATGTGTTCCTGATTGACTGGCCCTTTTATTATTACAAAATTTTCTTATTTATCTCTGATAATACTTCTGTCTGGAATTTTCCTTATCTGATATTAATATAGCCACACCAATTTTCTTATATTTGCTGTTTGCAGTTTCTTATTTATAAATCACATTTTCCTGCTCTTTGTGTGTCCAGTAACTTGTTATTGTATCCTGGACATTATGAATACATCCTTGTAAAATATCTAGATTATGTTGTCATTCTTTAGAAAGTGTTGAGTTTTGTTCTGGCTGTTAATAACACTCACTTTGATGCTGTTGAGACTTGCTTTTAGACTCTGCTGGAATAGGTTTAGAGTGACCTTTAGGACATGGCCTTTACTCCTAAGCAGCGGTCTTTCTGGTGTCTTAGAAGAATGCTTAGGGTTTTCGTTGAGGTTTCTCTAGTCTCCATCCAGAACTCCTGTATCTTACAGGACTGTGGGATCTCTAGTATCTGTCTGTCTTACTCATGTAGGGCTGCTATAACGGAAATATCACAAGTGGATGGCTTTAACAAACTGAAGTTTCTTCTCTCAGTCTAGTAGGCTAGAAGTCTGAATTCAGGGCACCAGCTCCAAGAGAAGGCTTTCTCTCTCTGTCGTCTCTGGAAGAAGGTCCTTGTCCATCAATCTTCCCTTGGTCTAGGAGCTTCTCTGCGCAGGAACCTCAGGTCCAAAGGACGTGCTCTGTTCCTGGCTCTGCTTTCTTGGCGGTATGAGGTCCCTCAACTCTCTGCTCACTTCCCTTTCATCTCTTGTAAGATAAAAGGTGATGCAGGCCACACCCCAGGGAAACACCCTTTACATGGGATCAGGGATGTGACCTGAGTAAGGGTGTTACATCCCACCCTAATCCTCTTTAACATAATCTAATCTTGCCTCATTAACCATAGGCAGAGATTAGGATTTACAACACATAGAAAAATTACATTAATCCCAAAATGGAGGACAACCACACAGTACTGGGAATCATGGCCTAACCAATTTGACATATGTTTTTAGGGAACACAATTCAATCCATTACACTGTTTTATGATGTCGGCACTGTAGCAGTTACTCTAGACTAGACCTTGTGGGGTTTCTCACGGAGCCCACTAAATCTATCACTTGTTCAGGAATGCACAAGGAATCCCCAGACAGACTTCTGGGTCTCCTGTGCAGCTCCTTTATCTTTGGTACCCTGCACTGCAAGTTCCCGATGCTTTATCAGCTCCCAAAGTCTGCTCTCTGACTCCTCAGCTCAGCGGGATTGTCATGCTGTGTTTGGGGTTCACCATACTGTGCCATAGTTGTGAAATTGTCCCTATGCAGAGAGCTTGTGTAAATGCAGGGCTCACCTTATGTTTCTCTTCTCTCAGGGATCACAGTCTTTTGCTGCCTATTGCCTCACAACAGTTGTCTCATGTATTGTATTTAGTTTTAGAGTTTTTTTTTTTTTTTTTTGGCAGGAGGGAAAGTCCTGTCCCACTTACTCCATCATGATTTGAAGCCGAAGTCAAGTCCAGAAAATGGAAAAAAAAAAAAAAAAAAAAAAAAAAAAGCTTGGTCTGTATCAAATGATTCTTCAGTCAATTTAACATAATGTAGATATCTTTCTCTGAAACCTATCAAACTAGCCTTTACTTGCCTGAAATTCCAGAGTATCTTTTTCTAAGCACTGTTCCAATTTTCATACAAATGGACAGTTTCATTTTGAATTATTTAAAGTCTCACTAGAATGCCTAAATGGAATGGAGACTGAGTTGCTGGCTGGCAGGTGGTAAGGTAAGGCAGTGCTTCAAATCATTGTCCATCAGATAATATACGAAGGACTGAGTTTAAAGGTTTATGAAAATGGATTATATGGACAAGGGTAGGCTGTATGAAAATTACATCTACTCCAGAGTAGTTCTGATGATGATGATAGAGCCTTCCTTGCTTGATGAACCTCACAATCAGGTGTGGTTAAAAAAATATTCATGTCTGAGTTCCCAGTTCTCATCTTCTTTTGTAGCCTTCTTATGCAATCTATGATGGTCTGTTTTCCAGGCTAATCATTTTACTTGAGCCATCCCCCCGCCTTTTTTTCATTCCCCTCTTTAATTGGTATGCAGTGCTGATGCATTAATTGCAAAGAATTCTATTACTCTGCCATTTCTCAGTTAAATCTTTATCAGTTATATGACTACACCATTGGCTCATCCTAATTTGTACTCTAAAGTATGTGTAAATACATTAGGTATTATGATGCTCTCCAATTCTGTAGTATAATTCTTTTTCCTCTGTTGCTATGATGAGAGAGCTTTGTCTAATCCTATTGATTATTGGTGGTAAAGACTATCTTTTAGCCTGAGTCTTACCTGAAAATTTTCATAGTCAGTGATCTTCCTTACCTTATGATTTCTTCCTGGGTCATGCTACCTCACTTCCCCCTACTCCTGGCTGAGAAGCTGAGGTCAAAACTATTCTCTTGGTATCTTGCTGTTTAACACCTGTGTCTGTATCATACGTAGACTTTAGCACAATGCCAACTACATAGGCAACCAATCCAGGAGATCAGGAAGGGTACTAAGAAATGGAGATATATATATATATATATATATATATATATATATATATATATATATGTACACACACACACACACACACACACACACACACACACACACACACACAAAAGGAAAACTGCCTACAGACTATCTGTACTAACCCCAAAGCTGTAGCAAAAAGAAATATGATTAAAACACCTACAATAAAAGAATATTTGATCCAGATTGAATGAATATTACTTAACCTTCTGATCTTCAGTGTCCTTACTTGTGAAATGGCTAATTTCCAAGTAATAATCCTTGCATCACAAGGTGATGTGAAGACCAAATGAGATCATGTGTATAAAAATGCCTGACATGGGCTGGCCTTTAAAAGGTGCTTAAAAAATAGTTGTTTATTTATTTTCTTCCAACACTCGTTCACAATCTACAAATGAGCTTTGCTTGGCCAACATTATCAACCCTATTCCTTATAAAATGAACAAATCTTCAGAAGTTGCACAGGTATTTGTAACTGATTTGGCATGGGCACAGTTTAATCTCTTGAGAACATATAGTTCCCAAATAAGCATAGAATGAGCAGAAATTTTAGTGATGAAATATGAGGAAGTAGTTTTCTTTAAAAGTCAGCTTTGGACTTCTGACAACATGGCTCTCTAGGCACAAGCACCGTGCCGTCCCTTCACAGCAAAGATCCAAAAAACTAAGCCAAACAGAGAAAACAGCAATCCTGAAACCCTAAAACAGCAAATGAAGAGACAAACAACTCAGTCAAGCACCAAATGGAGTGAGAAAACTGACAGAGAATGGAGAGCGAGGAGAGGTTCATGCAGAGGTCTCCTATCAGCTAACACGGCATGGATCTGCCATCCTGGACTCCTATCAGAGACCAGCAAATAGGGGGTACGAGAAAGCAGCTTCACGGAGCTTCCAGCAGGAGACAGAACAACTGGTAATTTGCGATATACACTTTCCTACCCCCCACCGTTCTTCACCCCCACTCGGCCTGCTCTGCTTCCCATGGTCACAGTCTCTTGGCTGGGAAGCACTGGCTTGTTGGATTCCACCTGCCCGTGCTGGCCAGCTCCTTGAGTGCCATTTGCTGGCTGCTGGTGTTGCTTTTTTCTGCTTCTTTTGATTTCTTCCTTACCTCTCACGACCTCCCCCTCCTTTTGCTCAAATACCTGGCTCTGTGCACTGTCTTTGCTTCTTCCTAAGGGGGTGCGGAGCTCCATCTGAGTGTGGAACTGCTTCCAGATCTGGGCTGCCACGCTGGTAGGGTCCCAGGGCTTTTGTTTGTTTGTTTGTTTTGAAATGTTTGTTTTCTTTTCCTTTTCTTGAGTTGGGAGCCTGTTCTGGCCAGGCAGTACTACGTGGCTTGGGACCTACCCCCTCAGCTTGCACAGACCTGCAGAGGGATCCCTAGGGCTTTTTATTTTCGTGGGTTTTTTTTCTGTTTTTTGAGGGGGATTTTATTGTTGTTGTTGTTGTTTTTTAGATTTGTTTTCTTTTCCCTTTTTGTTTTTCTTCGTTACTCAGTTTCTCGTCTCTCTATACCTTCCTTCTCTTCTTGTCCCCTGAATACCTGGCGCTGAATACCTCTATGCCTTCTAGGCAGGCTGTATTGCAACACCTGGGAACAACTTCCCCAGACCTTGTAGACGCACCTGTGGGATCCTTGGGAGCTTTGCTGTTCTTTTTTCTTTCTAATTTTTTATTTGTTCATTCTTTTCTTCTTCTTACCCTTTTTGTTTTTCTCCATTTCATAGTCTCTCATCTCTCCACTCCAATGACAAGCTCCCCTAGCACTCTTTTTTGTTTGTTTGTATGTTTTTGGCTCCTGTTCCTCTCTCTTCTCTCCCATATCCATCTTATATCCACACATCACAACCTTTCCCCTTTATCCTGCCTACCTGCACCGTGCGCTTAACATCACACTACCAAGCAGCACAGGCACAGCCTACTGGAACCTGCCCTGCACTGATTACTGACCTGTCCTGGTGGCTGTAGTAAGTGCCACAAACAACCTATCCCAGCAAATCCTCTTCAGCTAGACCTGCCATGCTGTACCATAGCTGAGCAACTGAACCTACCAGTTGGAGAAGGAAGCAAAAAGTATCACGCCCACAGATGAGCAAACAACAAAGAACACACAGCCCGCCTGCTCAGACATAGCCAAATTAAAAAAAAAAGGATGAAACAAACAAACATACAATCAATAAATGAGAAAAATAACTACTGAATGCTCCGAAGACAGCAGACAATATCAAAACATTTAAAAAACAGGACAGGATGGTTCCAGTAGGCATTCAAAATAAATCACCAGATGACTTTCCAGTAGAAGAAAAGGCACTAGAACTACCTGATTGGGAATTCAAATCTCTAATACTCAGAATTCTCCAAGAGTTGAAGCAAAAAGCAGACAAAAATGAGGAAAAAATAGACAAGTTCATAGAAAAGGCAGACAAATTCATGGAAAATACAGACAGAAAAATGGAATAATTCAGAAAAATAATGGAAGAACAAAATGCCAATATAAATTCACAACTAGAAATTATACAAAAACAACAATTAGAAATCCAAAAGATAAACAACAAGAGTTCACAAATGGACAGTGTCATAGAAGGAGCAGATTTGATACAGAAGAAGACATGATCAGTGGAATTGAAGACAAACACTTGGATACAACTCTGTTTGAGGAAAACTCAGAAAAAAGAACAAAGAAAAATGAAAAGACCCCGAGAATTATGTGGGATACAATCAAAAGCAAAAATTTGTAAGTGATTGGAGTTCCAGAACAGGGGGAGAAAACAGAAAACACAGAGAGGATCATTGAAGAACTGCTGACGGAAAACTTCCCCAATATCATGAAAGATGAAAAGCTGGCCATCCAAGAAGCTCAACAAACCCCACATAGGATAGACCCCCAAAAGAAAATCACCAAGGCATATCATAATCACACTCATCACAACCAAAGACAAACAAAGAATCCTGAGAGCAGCTCATGAAAAACAAGAAGTCACATACAGAGGAAAAACTATAAGAGTAAGCTCAGATTATTTGGCAGAAACCATACTGGCAAGAAAGCAATGGGATGACACATATAAAACCTTGAAAGAAAAAAAATTGCCAGCCAAGAATAACATATCCTGCAAAACTCTCATTCAAATATAATGGTGAAATTAGAACATTTCCAGATAAACAGAAATTAAGGGAATATGTAAAAACAAAACCAAACTTACAAGAATTATTAAAGGGAGTCCTTAGATCTGAGAACAAACAACTTCAGCTCACAGGCTGAATCTAGGACACAGGATCTTACCAGCCAGATATCAATCTAGGAAATAAACTCTCAAGGACTATCCAAAAACAAAAGATATACAACAGGTAATCAGATCAGTTAATCTGTAAATGACAAACAATATCAGAACAATAAAAGAGGGAATAAATGGTGTATGTATAGATCTTTCTAATGGAGAGGAAGGCAAGGTGATACCTAGTAATAATAGACTGCTTCAAACTTAGAAAGATAAGGGTAAATTTCACGGCAACCACAAAGAAAGTTAACAAACATACTCTTGAAAATAAAGAGGTAAAACATAAAGTCTCAGTAAAAACAAAACCTACAAAAACAAAAGAAATGAGAAAAAAAAATCCAAAAACAAAAGTAATTCAGCACAAGAGAGTAAGAAGAACAAGGAAAACGACAGCACCATAAAAAAAAAAGCACTTCAAAATGATAGCAATAAACTCAGATCTATCAATAATTACACCAAATGTAAATGGACCCAATGCACCCATAAAGAGACAGAGAGTGACAGAATGGATAAAAAAACAGGATCCATCAATATGCTGTCTACAAGAGACACACCTTAGAAACAAAGATGTGAATTTATTAAAAATCAGAAGTTGGAAAAAATATATCAAGCTAACAACTACCAAAAAAGAGCAGAAGTGGCAATACTAATCTCAGATAAAATAGACTTTAAAACAAAATCCACCATAAAAGACAAAGAAGGACATTATATAATAATTAAGGGGATGATCCATCATGAAGACATAACCATAATAAACATCTATGCACCCAATGACAGGGCTCCAAAATACATAAAACAAACTCTAACAACACTGAAAAGAGAAATTGACAGTTCCACAATAATAGTAGGAAACTTCAACACACCATTCTCAGTAAAGGACAGCACAACTAAAAAGAAACTCAGCAAGGATACAGAAGACCTAAAGGGCACAATCAGCCAACTTGACCTCATAGACAAGTATAGAACACTCCATCCAACAGTTGCAAAGTACACATTCTTTTCCAATGTGCATGGAACGTTCCCCAGAATAGACCACATCTTAGGCTACAGAGAAATCCTCCACAAGATCCAAAACGTTGATATAATACAAAGTATCTTCTCTGACCACGATGCCATCAAGGTAGAAATTAACACTAGAAAGAGCAAGGAAAAAAAAATCAATTACATGGAAACTGAATAATACCCTGCTTACACATCAGTGGGTAATAGAAGAAATCAGAGATGGAATCAAAAAATTCCTAGAATCAAATGAGAATGAAAACACATGATACCAAAACCTTTCGGACACAGCAAAGGCAGTCCTCAGAGGACAATTTATAGCAATAGATGCACACATCAAAAAAGAAAAAGGGGCAAAATCAAAACATCAACTACACAACTTGGACAAATGGAAATAGAACAGCAAAAAAAGCCTACAGCCACCAGAAGAAAGGAAATAATAAAGATCAGAGCAGAAATAAATAAAACAGAGAACAGAAAAACAATAGAAAGCATCAACAAAACCAAAAGTTGGTTCTTTGAAAGAATCAACAAAATCGACAAACCACTGGCCAGACTGTCAAAAGAAAAACAAGAGAGGACACAAATAACCCAAATAAGAAATGAAATGGGGGACATTACAACAGACCCAACTGAAATAAAAAGGATCATAACAGAATAGTATGAAAAACTATACTCCAACAAATTTGAAAACCTAGAGGAAATGGATAAATTTCTAGAAACACACTACCTACCCAAACTACAACAAAGTGATGTTGAAAATCCAAACAGACCTATAACAAGAGAAGAGATTGAAAAGGTGATACAAAAAACTCCCAACAACAACAACAACAAAAAAAAAACCCTGGCCCAGATGGCTTCACTGGAGAATTCTACAAAAGATTCACAGAAGAGCTTGTACCAGTACTACTCAAGCTATTTCAGAGCATAGAAAAGGAAGCAACACTTCTGAATTCATTCTCTGAAGCCAGCATAATGCTGATACCAAAACCAGGCAAAGATGCCACTAAAAAAGAAAATTGCAGACCAGTATCTCTCATGAATATAGATGCAAAAATTCTCAACAAAATTCTAGCCAATAAATTCAGCATCATATCAAAAAAATAATACACCACGACCAAGTAGGATTCATACCAGGTATACAAGGATGGTTCAACATTAGAAAATCAATCAGCGTAATCCACCACATAAATAAAAGGAAAGAAAAGAATCACATGATCATCTCAATCGATGCAGAAAAGGCATTTGACAAAGTCCAACACTCATTCCTGATAAAAACTCTCAATAAAATAGGTATAGAAGGGAAATTTCTCAACATAATAAAGGACATCTATGCAAAACCAACAGCCTACATCATTCTTAATGGAGAGAGGCTGAAAACATTCCCCTTGGGAACAAGAACAAGACAAGGATGCCCTTTATCACCACTCCTATTTAACATTGTGCTGGAAGTTCTAGCTAGAGCAATAAGGCAAGAAAAAGAAATAAAGGGCATCCAAATTGGTAATGAAGAAGTTAAACTGTCCCTGTTTGTGGATGATGTGTTACTATACATAGAAAACCCTAAAGTTTCCATGAGAAATCTACTGGAGCTAATAGAAAGATTCAGCAGAGTAGCAGGATACAAGATAAACATACAAAAATCAGTTGGATTCCTATACACCAATAAAGAGAGCGATGAAAAGGAAATCAGGAAAACAGTAACATTTATAATAGCCTCTAAAAAAATAAATTACTTAGGAATAAATCTGACCAGGGATGTAAAAGACCTATACAAAGAAAACTACAAAACACTACTGCAAGAAACCCAAAGGGATCTACATAAATGGAAAAACATACCATGCTCATGGATAGGTAAACTCAACATTGTGAAAATGACAATTCTACCCAAAGCAATTTGCAAATACAATGCAATCCCAATCTAAATACCAACAACATTCTTCAAAGAGATGGAAAAACTAATCATTAACTTTATCTGGAAAGGAAGAAGCCCCGAATAAGTAAAGCACTACTGAAGAATAAAGTTGGAGGACTCACACTAACTGACCTCAGAACCTACTACACAGCTACGGTAGTCAAAACAGCCTGGTACTGGTACAAAGACAGATACATTGACCAATGGAACAGAATTGAGAACCCAGATGTAAATCCATCCACCTACAGTCACCTGATCTTTGACAAGGGCCCAAAGTCCATCAAATGAGGAAAAGATGGTCTTTTTAACAAATGGTGCTGGCAAAACTGGATATCCATCTGCAAAAAAATGAAACAGGACCTATACCTCACACCATTTACAAAAACTAATTCAAAATGGATCAAAGACCTAAATATAAAGTCATAAACTATAAAGTTCATAGAAGAAAAAATAGGACCAATGCTACAGGCCCTAATACAAGGCATTAACAGGGTACAAATCATAACCATTAACACAAAAACCCTAGAAGATAAGCTCGATAAATGGGATCTTCTAAAAATCAAATACCTATGCTCTTCAAAAGACTTCACCAACAGAGTAAAAAGAGAACCTACAGACTGGGGAAAAATTTTTGGACAGTACAAGTCAGACAAAGGTCTAATCTCCATAATCTACAAGAAAATCCAATAACTCTACAACAAAAAGACAAATAATCCTATTAAAAAATGGGCAAAGGAAATGAACAGACACTTCACCAAAGAAGACATTCAAGTGGCCAACAGACACTTGAGGAAATGCTCACGATCCCTACCCATTAGAGAAATGCAAATTAAAACCACAATGAGATACCGTCTCACCCCGGCATTACTGGCACGAATCGAAAACATCGGAAATAACAAATATTGGAGAGGCTGCGGGGAGATGGGAACTCTTATGCACTGCTGGTGGGAATGCAAAATGATATAACCATTTTGGAAAATGATATGGCACTTCCTCAGAAAGCTAGAAATAGAAATACCATAGGATCCACTAATCCCACTCCTAGGAGTATATCCTAGAGAAATAAGAGCCGTCACTCGAATAGACATATGCACACCTATGTTCATGGCAGCATTGTTCACAATAGCAAAAAGATGGAAACAGGCTAGATCCCCATCAACAGATGAATGGATAAACAAACTATGATATATAACACACAATGGAGTACTATGCAACAAGAAAGAACAATGATGAATCTGTGAAGCATCTCATAACATGGATGAAACTGGAGGGCATTATGCTGAGTGAAAGAAGTCAATCACAAAGGGACAAATATTGTATGAGACCTCTGTTATAAAAACCCATGAAAAAGTGTACATACGAAAAGTAACAATCTTTGCTGGTTATCAGGGATGGGAAGGGTTGGGGGGAAGTATTAAATAGGCAATAGATAAGTGGTATCTTTGGTGAAGGGTGAGACAGTACACAATACAGGGGAAGCCAGCACAACTTGTACAAGGAAAGGTCGTGGAAGCTCCATAGACACATCCAGACTCCCTGAGGAACTGAATTGCTGGGCAGAGGGCTGTGGGGACCATGGTCTCGGGGAACATCTAGCTCAGTTGGCATAGCACAGTTTATAACTACAGTGTTCTACTTTCTACCTTGCTGAGTAGCGTCTGGGGTCTTAAAAGCCTGTGAGCAGCCATCTAAGATACTTCACTGGTCTCACCCCTTCGGGAGCAAGGGAGAATGAAGAGAACAGGATACAAGGAAAAGATTAGTCCAAAGGACTAATGGACCACAGCTACCAAGGCCTCCACCAGACTGAGTCCAGTACAGCTAGATGGTGCCTGGCTACCACCACTGACTGCTCTGACCGGGATCACAACTGAGGTTTCTGGACAGAGCTGGAAAAGGATGTAGAACAAAATTCTAACACACACAAAAAAGACCAGATTTACTGGCCTAAAGGAGACTGGAGAAACCCCGAGAGTATGACCCCAGACACCCTTTTAGCTCAGTGGTGAAGTCACTTCTGAGGTTCACCGTTCAGCTGGGGATTGGACAGTCGTATAAAACAAAATGGGACTAATGAGTCCTTGTCCCTGGACAAGGACTAGAAGGCAGAAGGGGACAGGAAAGCTGGTGATAGGGAACCCAAGGTTGAGTAAGGACGGTGTTGATGTGTAGTAGGGTTTTTAACCATTGTCATAGGGCAACGTGTGTACTGTTTAATGAGAAACTATTTTGTTCTGTAATTCTTCATCTAAAGTGAGAATAGCAGCACAGCTGGAAGAACATAGCTGATGTCACTGAAATGTGTATGTAGAAATTTTTGAAATGGTGTATCTTTGGCTGTGTATAATTTCACCAAAAAGAAAAAAAAATAGTCTAGAAGGGAGAGGGTTGAAATGCTGTGGGGTTGTTAACCAGTGTCATAAAACAATATGTGTATTACTGTTTAATGAGAAACTATTTGTTCTGTAACCCTTCACCTGAAGTACAATAAAAAATTTTAAAAAAGTCAGCATTATGATGAACAAATCTATCTATGCTGAACTAGCTGCAGTCTGGCTAGAGGCTTTTGGGCTAAGGGAGAGAAAAGAGACATGACTAGGGACAGAGTCACCATTATTTCCCCAATAGAATTTAGATACTATAAACATAATATTTTCCACACTGGTTGAATGTTCCATTGCTATGTTTAATTCCCATACACTTAAACTTTCAAAAACATTATTTATTGCCCTTGAGCAAATTTCCTGCCTTTGATCTCTCCTCAGAGCTTCAGACCCCGTATTTCCATTTGCTCACTGGACATACATACCTGATCTTCTAGAGACCCTTCAAATACAACACATGCCTAGTAGACCTAATTATTTCCCCTCATATCTACTCTTCATCTTTGTTCCCTCTCTCCATTATCGACACCATCAAGTACTCAATGGCTGAAGCTAGAAACTTCAGAGTCCTCTTACACTACTTCTTCTTCCCCTCACCCTCCATTTTCAGATGGCTACCAAGTCCTGGTAATTCTACTTTAAAATATCAGTCATTTATAAATGTTTTCCAGTATAAAGTTCATAAGACACATCATAGAATAAGTAAAGGATAAGAGAAAATTAATTGCCCATACTTCTGCTACCTTAGTGCAATCACCCTTACCATTTTAGCATATTTCCTTCTGGTTTATTTCCCTGGATTTAATTTGCTTTTATTTACTTCTTTTTTCATTCTTTCCTTCCCTCTGTCTCTATCTCTCCCCTTCCCTCCCTCATTTTATTAACTAAATTCCACATTTTATTCAGATTTCACCAGTTTTTCCCATGTCCTCTTTCTGTTCTAAAATCAGTCCAGGATACCATATTGCGTCTAGTTATTATGGCTCCTTAGTCTCCTCTGGTATGTGACTGTTTTTAAGCTTTTCCTTGTTTTTTATGACCTTGACGGTTTTGAAGAGTACTGGTCGGATATTTTGTAAAATGTTCCTCAATTCTGGCTTGTCTAATGTATTTTCTCATGATTAGACTGAAGTTACGGATTTTTAGAACACTGTACAAGTGACGTGCCCTTCTCATCACATCATATCAGGGTATATGATATCCACATGGCATCGCTCATGTTGTTAACCTTGATCACTTGGTTAAGGTAGCGTTTACCGGGTGTCTCCACTGTAAAGTTACTACTTTTCCCTTTCGATACTTTATTCTGTTTTAAATAATATTTTATTGTGTTTTCAGTGAAGGTTTACGTAGTAGTTTATGTTCCCATTCAACTATTTCTGCACAAGTTGTTCAGTGACATTGGTTACATTCTTCACGATGCGAGAACATTCTCGGTATTTCCGTTCTGATTGTTCCATTTCCATTAATCTATGTTTCCCTTCCCCCTTACATTCTCTTTGTTTTAAAGTAATTGTTGACCTTTTTGTCTCATATAGGTGATGTTTTGAAGGAGCACAGTACTCATGGGTGATATTTTTAATTTTGTGAGTCAATCTGTCATTTAGCTAAAAGGTGACCTCAGGCTAGTTTCAGTTCAAGGTTTAAACAGTATCTCAGGGCAATAGTCTTGAGGAGTCCTCCAGTCTCAACTGGTCCAGTAAGTTTTTTGTTTTTAGGAATTTGAGGTTCTGTTCCATATTTTTCTCCCATTTTATCAGGGTCCATCTACTGTGGCCTTGATCGGAATGATTGGTAGTGGTAGCCAGGCACCATCTAGTTCTTCTGGTCCATATTTTATTCTTTAGTAACAAGTCACTAAGTCCAGCCCTCTCTGGGATGGGGGCTTAAATTCTATCTCCAGGAGGTGGAAGTATCTACAGATATTATTTGGGATATTCTGTAAGACGGATTTATCTCTTTTCCTCCATTTATTTATTTATTTATTCAATCATTCATTTATATCAGTATGGGCTTGTTATTTTCGCTATTTCACTCCTAATAGTCTACCCCAACTCCATCTTCTCATTCTGACAACCTTGAACTATTTGTCTTTCATTAAAATGATTTGTACTTTCTTGTCCCTACAACCTTCCTTACACTTGCTCCCTATGCTAGAGGTTTTAAAACTTACTTACATACTGTGATTTTTAATTTTATGTGTCAACTTAGCTACACTATGGCACCCAGTTTTTTGGCCAAACACCAGTCCAGATGCTGTTATGAAGTAGTTGAATGTGATTAAACCAGTTGGCTTTAAGGAAAGCAGACTACCCTCCATGATGTAGGTGGGCCTTATCCAATCAGTTGAAGGCCTTAAGAGAAAAAACAGTTTTCCCGAAGGTATATTCTGCCTCCATACTATAAATAGACACCTTGCCAGAATTCCTCCACTCTTTTCTTTCCTTCATCTGAGCTTTGGATTTTGGGACATAAAACTTCAAAAATTTTTAGCCTTTTGCCTGATCTGTAGATTTTGAACTTGCCAGCTCCTACAGTTAAGTGAGCCAATAACTTAAAATCAACCAGTCTCTCCCTCTCTCAATTATATATATATATGGTTCTGTTTCTCTAGAGAACCCTAAGACACATAGCCATTCAGGCAGAATGGTCACTTGCCCTTTGTGGCCCCTGGCCTATACTGGTGCCTCTTACAGGATTCTTATTACATTGACTCTAATTATAAATCAGCCACTCTCCCCCGTAGATTTCTGAGCTCCCTCGGGGCAGAGATGTAAGCTTATTTGTATGGGACATTTGTTAAAATACAGATGCCCAAATCCCATAATAGGCCCACAGGATTAGACTCTTTAGGCCTGGGTCCTGGGCACTTGCATTTTTACTAAGCTACCCAGGTAATTTTTATGGTCTTTAATGTTTCAGAACCACTGCCTCAGTGCTCTTAACAGTGACTGGATGCATGAGGGGTACTTAGTATTCTAAAAAAATCACGAACATATCTCAGTTTCTGAGAAGTCTCATCAGCCCTTTCAGGAGAAGAAGAATAGGTACAGGCAAAGACTACGGAGAAAGAAATACTTGCTAGTCTCTCTAGCTTAGTGAACTTCTGATCTATTCCAAAAAGCAATAAGGTGATGTAGATTATGATGCAAATTTTTGTTAAATTATTTTATTTATTTTAACAGTTAATTCATGTAACATGATAAAAAATTTAAAATATATTTTAAAAAAATGGTACAGTGAAGAGTCAGTCTCCTTCCTATCTCTATCCCTTAGTTCTTTAGTCCTCACTATCTCTAAAGGTAACCACTATTCTTTTGCATGTTTTTAATAAAGAGTTTGCAATTTCAGAAAGTGATCCACTTCAGCAGTTGAGTTCAGTAGGTCAGGGATCATTCTTTTTCTTTTCTTTTTTTTTTAAAGCTTTTTATTTTAAAATAATTGTAGATTCACAAAAATTTGCAAATACTACAGAACAGTTCGGTGTACCCTTCACCCAGTTTCCCCCCAATGGTTATATTTTATGTAACTATAGTACAATAACAAAACCAAGAAATTGGCTTTGGTACCATGTGTGTATAGTTCTATGCCGTTTTACTACACGTGTAGGCTCCCCACTTGAACTTTGTTAATGCGGATGGGGTAGTACCACAGGTTTTTCAGTGGTGTTTGATTGGAGTAGGGCAATTATTGTCTAAACGTTTTTTTCTCTTGGTAAGCTGCCCTTTCCTGTTCTAGCTGGAGACAGCAGGTTTTTCTCAGAGTGTTTATTGTCTGTGCTCACTGGTGTTTCCAGGTTGCCAACTTCTCTAGCATCTAGTCTAGGATATATTAGGCAAAAAGAAAGCCCAGGGAACTCACTGCCATGTTGTTCCTCTGATTCCTAGATCTTAGCCCATCTTCCTTCTTCTTTCCATCTTCCAGAGTCCTCTTATGTTTGTTTTATACATAATGTCCAGGGTTTTTAGCTGCCCTTAGTGGCAAGAATAGAGATAAGTGTGTCTACTCCATTTTGTTGCGGAAACGGAAGGAATCGTGCATATTTTATTTGTTTAGACTCTAATATGTAGATGGAACCCTGGGAAACACTTTTCTATACGTGAAAAACCCAAGAACTTTTCATTTTGTTCTTTTCCATTCTACCTGCTTTTCCAAAGCCGTTTCTTTACTTTAATTCACATGTCTGCCTCAGCACTCGTCTGCATACGCTGTTTGGGGACCTAGCAAACAGTCCAAGGCTCCGGGACACAGAGATATGATTATGAAAGGACCCAACATTGGACTGAGAACTTTTTGTCTTTGGGGAAAAATTGTGAGTGTTTGGTGCACAATGATGAGAATTAGTTTGTCCAAAATGTATAGAAGTTCGAGGTGTGGAGGCAGAGGAGTTACTGTGAGCTGGGGGATGGTCGAGCCCCAGCGTACAGAGTTGTGTAGCAGGCGAGAAGAGGGCAGAGACCAGTGAAGCAAAGTCATTCCCTGACGCTCGCCCCTAGCGGCTGCCTCCAGCTCATCTCTACTTGTTTCCAGGCATGGGGGTCCCAGAAACCAGCAGGGAAATCTTGCTTCTAGTTTGTTGAGCAGTGCACACCTACTACATTCAAGGCCCTGTAGAGTTAGGAAAAAAGACATCTAAGATGCCATCCTGCTCCCAAAAACCATGCATACAGTACACAAGCTTCCAACCTTGTCGATTCCTTTCTCATCCTGTTTATCTCTTGAACTCTCACAACCAGAGCTCATCTGCTCTGCTGGAGAGACAAAACAAAAACAGAGCAGAAAGAGAAAGCCTCTCAACCAGACAGCCTGAGCCATCTCTAGGAGGAAGCATTCACCTGATTTCTGAAGCAGTGCAAGGGGTGCCCAGGTGACCTACCCATCATGGGGTGGCTGCCATGGCATACTCCACACACCTGATGCTGCCCAGGGAGAAGCTGGAAGCTTGTGACAGCTTTCCCAGCTGGAGAATATCTGGCTTAACAGGCAGGGTGTCATCCATGCAGCCTGCCAGAGACAAAGCTCACAAGATACGGAGCCTCCACCTGCCTGGGCAGTGACACGCTCAGCTGTGCAGGGAGCTGGGAGAGCCTCGGGCGCAAGATGATGCTTGGGAGAAACTTCCCCAAAGCCTTCTGCATTGGGCTGACTGTGATCATTACCTTCAATATCCTTTTGGTATTTTACACCAAGGGAAGCTTACAAAGCTTGACTGTGAGTATGCTCTACAAGGATCTTCTTTTGCCTTTGGCTGAGCACGATGGGGTAGTGATAAAGAGACTCTCACTTGGAGGGGGATTTTCAACATCTAAGTAAGTTGATAACACCAACTTGGAGGGAATGGAGAGTGTGTGTGTGTGTGTGAGTGGGTGGGGGGCACCCGGAGGAAGTAGAAACAGGGTCCTAGACTGAAAAATAAATGGGCAAGGGGCAAAATTTTCATCTGTCAATTTAAGCATGTCCAACTGGGAGGTAAATATGGAGATTAGGGTAGTTGAAAAGGAGGTTAAAACAAGTAGTTTGGGGAAGTTTGGGAAGCAGGGTGTGCCTATATAAGCAGTGTGTGTGTGCGTGCACATATGTGATCACATCCATATATATGCAGTCAGAGAAACTGAGGTTCAGATTAAGATCCCTGAGAGACGCAGAAATACTTAGGCACAGCCCTGTCCTCAGGATATATGTCGCAGGCACTGGTACATAGAGGTGGGCAATCTCAGGAGCAAAGGTCTCACTTCCATTTTGCTGTGAGCTGCTATCATGAACTAGTGGTTAGGTTTGTTAGAGGAGCTAAGACGGATGGTTGTGAGACTTTGAGCAAGTGCTTATCTCTCTCAGCCTTAGGTTCCTGGTCTGTAAGTGGAGATGATGATGATGATGATGATAACAGTGCCTACCTAACCTCACAGGGCTGTGATGATACAGTGCGGTAGTTAATACATGCAGAAAAGGATCTATAAACTGATAGATGCCAAACTGTAACCCCTTCACTGAAAGTTCTGGGTAAGATTCAATGAATTCCGGCTCACCATGGAACTCTGACTCCCTTGAGTTGTACGTGCTTCTGCATCTGACTTCAGTGAGAGGAAGTGGCAATTTTCCCCTTGCCCCTCAAGTGACAGGGATCAAATACTTGAAATTCTGAAGTGAGGTGCTGAGTGTGTGAGCCTGAATGTGACTGCGCGTGTGTATGTGCGTGTGTGCACGCGCGCGCTTGCCCCCGCATGCGTGGAACTGGAGTTGGGGAAAGCGTCTTTTAAAGTGGGAACCTAGCATTATCAGATTTCAGGGTGAAGCGGAGGGATGGATGAAGGAAATACAGGAAGAGAAAGAGGGAGGAATAGAGGAAATCAGAGAAAGGGAGAGAAAGAAGATGAAAGAGGAGGAAAGAGATGGAGATAGAAAAGAAGGAGCAAAGAAGTGAGAGAGTCCAGGGAGAGGGAATGAAAGATTTTATATGGGGATAAGAGAAGAAAGGAAAAATGAGGTGGAGGAGGGGAGAAAAGGAGAGAGAGGGAGGCATAAAGCACCTTAGCACCTGTATCAGTCAGGTTTTTACCAGAGAAAAAGAACAGGTAAGGTATATACCAAAACCTGTTGCCATCAAGTCTATTCCGACTCATAGTGACCCTATAGGACAGAGTAGAACCACCCCATAGGGTTTCCAAGGCTGTGATCTTTACAAAAGCAGATTGCCACATCTTTCTCTTGTGGAGTGTCTGGTGGGTTTGAACTGCCCACCTTTCGGTTAGCAGCTGAATGCTTAACCACTGTGCCACCAGGACTCGTTAAGATATATAGATCTCTCTATATCTAAATATCTATATATCTATTTATTAAGCAGTTGTGGAGCCCTAGTGGTGCAATGGTTAAGTGCTCAGCTGCTAACCAAAAGGCTGGCATTTCAAATCCACCAGCTACTCCTTGGAAACCCTATGGGGCTGTTCCATTCTGTCCTATAGGGTTGCTATGAGTCGGAGTTGATTAGATGGCAACCAGTTTAATTTTTTGTTTTTTATGTAGTTGTGGGATCTAGCTGGGTGTCTTAGTTATCTAGTGCTGCTATAACAGAAATACCACAAGTGGATGGCTTTAACAAAGAGAAATTTATTCTCTCACAGTCTGGTAGGCTACAAGTCCAAATTCAGGGCATCAGTTCCAGGGCAAGGCTTTCTTTCTCTACTGGCTCTGGGGAAAGATCTTTGTCATCAATCTCCCCCTTGTCTGGGAGATTCTCTGCACAGGAACCCCGGGTCCAAAGGATGTGCTCTGCTCCTGGTGCTGCTTTCTTGGTGGTATGTGGTCCTCCTGTCTCTCTGCTCGCTTCTCTCTGTTATGTCTCAAAAGAGATTGGCTTAAGTTGTAGATTAATCTTGTAGATTGAGTCTACATAACTGCTACTAATCCTATCTCATTAACATCATAGAAATAGGATTTACAACACATAGGAAAATCACATCAGATGACAAAATGGTGGACAGTCACACAGTACTGGGAATCACGACCTAACCAAGTTGACAGATATTTTGGGGGGACACAAATCATTCCAAGACACTGGGCAAATCCAAAATCTGTAGGGCAGGCAGGAACTGACACTGCAGTCCACAGGGAGAATTTATTCTTCCTCAGGGAAACCTGAGTTTTACTCTTGAAGACCTTTTAGCTGAGTGGATGAGGCCCACCCAAGTTGTTGAGAATAATCTCCTTTTCTTAAAGTCAGCTGATAGTAGGTGTTAATCACATCCTCAAAATACCTTCACAGCCACACATAGATTAACATTTGATTAAGTAACTGGGTACTATAGCCTAGCTAAATTGATGCATAAAACAGCATCCTGTATGTCCACTCTCATAAGACTTATATTTTACTGTAGTAAAATTTTGAGGAAGGCGAGTTTCATAAGGTCCAGTTCATTGTCTGATCCACCACTCTAATACCCCATGTCTGGCACATAGAAGTTAAACAGATGAATAAATGAATGTGTGAGTGTATGAAGGAGAGAACAAAGGACAGGCAGGCAGGGAAGCAAGGAGGAGTGATACAGGGCAAGAGAGTGGGTGAGACAGAGAGAAGACTGCCCACAATAAATAAATACACTTAAGCAAACTATGTAGACTATCAAAACCAAAAGCAAACACATAAATGTTAATTATATCCCTCGTAAGGGAAAGGTTGATGACGCCAAACAATTTGATGGAACTTTTCTGGAATTCTTAGTGGCCCCACCAGAGTGATTCCATTGTGTGTGTCCCTTCTGAAGCCTCGTAGAAATCAAGGGGATGGCCTGGTGTGTTCATCCTGCAGGACTCTGTACTTAACAGCCTCAAATGGACTCAGGTCTAAACAATTTATCATTGACCCCAGTGAAAGAAAGAAAAAATCAGAGATCCTCCTACAAGGAATATAGAGGAGTTTGGAGTCTGTAAAGATTACAGCCTTGGAAGCTCTACGGGGCAGTTCTACTCTGTCCTATAGAGTTGCTGTGAGTTGGAATCAACACGACAGCAGTGGGTTTGTTTTTTTTTTATTTTTTGGAGACCCAGGGAACCCAGGACAACCCTGTGACCCGCATAAGCTTTGCGCAGAAGAGTATGAATAATAATACTATTTAATTTGGAATACTGTAAAAATTCTGCTCTATTTTTCACCTGAGTAAATATGTATTGTATCTGTGTAAGTCTTCTCTGATGAACCTACAATTTATTTTTGTTCCAGAGTTCACTGTGGCTATTCTTTTTATCTTCAGCACTTCCATAGTTGACTTCCCTTTACCATTTCCTTCTCCTTGGGCCAGTCTTATGCCACCTTCCAAACATGTCGTCTTCTCAGCTGCAGGATCTGCAACTGCTCTGCTTCCCTTTGTGGGGGATATCTGTGGATCTTCTGGAGTTGCTGGGTGGCACAAAGAGTTAAGAGTTCCACTACTAGATGAAAGGGGTGCGATTTGAACTCACCAAGGGGAACCTCAGAAGACAGGCCTGGTGATCTGCTTCTGAAAAATCCTATGGAGCAGTTACACTCTGCACGTGCGGGGTCTCCATGAGTTGGAATCACCTCGACAGCAACTAATAACAACAACCACATATAGATCTGAAATTCAGCTCACATTCTTCTCACCAAGTTGTGTACTGTGGCATGGAGCTGCATCTACCCAGAAAAAATTCACACAACTGTGCTGTCCCCTCACCAAGCTAGTACCCCTTGGCTGCAATCATCCAGAAGAAGGGGTGCTTTCTTCTAACTTGCAGAAAGGTGCTGGATGGGCTAGGGGTGATGCTCTGAGTCTGATTAGAATTTAGCATGGATTTAGGGGAGGGTTAGTGAGAAGTGAGTCCATATAGCAAAGTGCCTAGATTACCAGTGAGGGGATTAATATTCAGAAGCAACGTAATCAAAGTTGTGCTTGGGAAATATTAATGTGGCTCTAGGATAAGTCCAGCTGAAGAAAGTAGAGTGCCAGAAGGCTACTGTAATAGCCTCCACCCTATTATAAAAGCCTGGCTACCACTTTCTTCTGCTGACATGTCTTCTGTTTACCTCCCTGACAAATTTCCTTACTTATTATAGGCTTAATGGTGCCTAGTTCATAGTCATCGTCTCTGCCCCAAATCCTGCTATCATCCTGGGCCACTTCAGTGACCTGTGGATGACCCTTCCAATACCCTGGCCTTCCCATCTGCAAAGGCCTTTTTCTCTACCCTCCCTCTCCACCCCAGCCACTCTATCCTTAGCAACCAGGCAGTGCTTAGCACAGAATAAAACCAGTCACTGCCGAGTCAGTTCTGACTAATGATGACCCCATGTGTTTCAGAGTAGAACTGTGCTCCATAGGGTTTTCAATGGCTTATCTTTCAGAAGTAGATCACCAGACCTTTCTTCCCAGGCACTGCTGGGTGGACTCAAACCTCTAACCTTTTGGTTAGCAGCTAAGTGCATTAACTGTTTGCGCCACCCAGGGACTCCTAGCTCAGAACAGGTGCTCCATAAATCTTTGGTGAATGAGTAATCCATAGGAGAGTTAATAAAGAATTGAACTAGAGGAGGTGGGGCCAGGATGGTGTAGTAGTCAGATGCTTCCCGTGGTCCCTCTTACAACAAAGACTCAAAAAAACAAGTAAATTGATTGTATACGACAATCTGGGAGCCCTAAACATTGTAGGCAAAGTTGAGGAATTGGACTGAGTGGCAAGGGGAGGGAGAGACTGTTCAGAAGCAGTGAGGAGTTGCCAGACTTGACCCAGTGGGAGCTGGAGCCCTTCAGGCCAGATCAGCTCATGTGTGCAGTGAGGCAAGCAGTGGTACTCTGGAGGCGTTCTCCACATCAGGAGAGACCTAGCAGCAGAGAGTCCACTCGGCCATCCAGAACCAGTGAAAAGCAGCACTCAAGCAGCTAAAGATAAGTACTTGCATCTGGCCTACTGCATGGATCAAAAAACACCCCATTTGGGAGAAACCTCTCTCCCATTTACCACCCCGTCCCCCCCATGCACTCGGTCCTGAGCCAGCTTCAGTGATTACCGAGTCCCCTGGGCTGGAAGTAGGACCCCTCACATGCCCTGAGCCATTCTCCTGGCCTTGGAAAGGGAGCAAATTAACAAACGGGGGAAAAAATAAGCTACTGGCTCCCCTAAACCAGGAACGCAGGGTTGGCACAGCTCTTTTGCCTAAGCACAGACATAATGGCCGATGGACTCTGAACGCCTTTCACCCCTGTGTGGGCCCATTTTAACAGCGTAGGCTCTCATTACCACAGTACAACAGGGTATATACCTGAAGTCTAACTTCAACTGTTTCAGCTGTGAAGTGGCAGATTTGTGATATTTGACACTGGTCTGCCCATTAAGCAGGTTCCTCACCTGCCCACATGAGGGGCCTTGGGACTGGTGGCTCCACCCATGTCACCTAGCCACCCATGACAGGGGTCCAAGAATAACTGCTCCAGTCCTTACAGCCAACAGCATTGGGTGCTCATAGTCCGGCTGCAAAATCCACCCACCTACACGCTCTAGGGAACAGGGACACACTTTCCTCCTAGACTCTTAGGGGTAGCTGTCAGCCCCCCACCTTGCTCAGTGCATGACCACCTACTTTCAGCCAGATACTTGTGCCTACACCAATCACCCATGCCTGTCTAAGACTGTGAGAGCCTGCACTAGACACTTGGTGACTGACTACCTGGACACCTGAGCTGAATCCATACAAGAAAAGTTAAAGGACTCCTGGGCTCACATACTTAGCAACAGATCTAAGCACCTGGTGACGGGAAGTTAGAGCCTCAAAGACACCAATAATCAAACTAGCTCACACGCGCAGCCTGTGTGGGCATATCAAAACAAACAAAACAAGAAGCTAGGACACACTAAGCAAACATAAAGTAAATAAATTATAATAATTTATTGATGGCTTTGAGACAACAGTCAATATAAAATCACATAAAGAGGCAGACCATGATGGCTTCAGCAAGATCCCAAAATAAAGAATCAATAAATTTTATGAAGGAAGAGAATTTCTCGGAATTACTGGAGGCAGAATACAAAAGATTAATATACAGAACTCTTTAAGAGATCAGGAAGGAGATCTTGGAAAATGCAGAAAAAGCCAAAGTACACACAGACAAAGCAATAGAGGAACTTAGGAAGGTTATTCAAGAGCATAATGACAAATTTAATAGGCTGCAAGAATCCATAGAGAGACAGCAATCAGAAATCCAGAAGATTAACAATAAAATTTCAGAATTAGACAACTCAATAGAAAGTCATAGGAGCAGAATTGAGGCAGTCGAAGCCAGAATTAATGAGATTGAAGATAAAGCACTTGATACCAACTTATTTGAGGAAAAATCAGATAAAAAAATTGAAAAAAATGAAGAAACTCTAAGAATTATGTGGGACTCTATCAAAAGGAATAACCTATGAGTGATTGGGTACCAGAATGGGGGGGGGGGCGGTGGGGGGAGGAGGAGAATAGCAGAAAATACAGAGAAAATTGTTGAAAATTTGTTGACAGAAAATTTCCCTGCTGTCATGAAAGATGAGAAGATATCTATCCAAGATGCTCATCGAACCCCTCATAAGGTAGATCCCAAAAAGAAGGTCACCAAGACATATTATAATTAAACTTGCCAAAACCAAAGATAAAGAGAGAATTTTAAGAGTGGTTAGGGATAAATGAAAAGTCATCGAAAAAGACAGTCAATAAGACTAAGCTTGGACTACTCAGCAGAAACCATGCAGGCAAGAAGGCAATGGGATAACGGATACAAAGCCTTGAAGAAAAAAATTGCCAGCCAAGAATTATATATCCAGCAAAATGGCCTCTCAAATATGATGGTGAAATTCGAGCATTTCCAGATAAAGAGAGGCGTAGGGAATTTTCAAAAACCAAACTAAAATTTCAAGAAACAATAAAGGGAGTCCTCTGGTTAGAAAATCAATAACATCAGATAACATCCCAAGACTAGAACACAGGTTAGAGCAACCAGATATCAACCCAGATAGGAAAGTTACAAAAATAAATCAAAGCTAAAACACTGAAAATAGGGAAACAGAGATGTCAGTATATCAAAGATGACAACATTAAAACAAAAAACAGGGATGAAAAATTGTAGACATAGATTTTTCATATGGAGAGGGAGTCAAGGCAATATAAAGAAATAAAAGACTGGTTTAAACTTAGAAAAATAAGGGTAAATATTAAGGTAACCACAAAGTAAACTAACAATCCTACACATCAAAATAAAAAACAAGAAAAATATAAAGACTCAGCAAATACAAAATCAACAACAAGGAAAAAGATGAAAAGAAAACACATAAAGAAAAATGACTCAGCACAGAAGATTAAATGGATCAAAGAAACTGTCAACAACACACAAAAAAAGACATCAAAATGACAGGAGTAAACTCATACCTATCAATAATTACACTGAATGTAAATGGACTTAATGCACCAATAAAGAGACAGAGAGTGGCAGAATAGATTAAAAAACATGATCCATCTATATGCTGCCTACAAGAGACACACCTTAGACTTAAAGATGCAAACAAACTAAAACTCAAGGGATGGAAAAAAGTATATCAAGCAAACAACACTGAAAAAAGAGCAGGAGTGGCAGTATTAATCTCCAACAAAATAGACTTTAAAGTAAAATCCACCACAAAGGATAAGGAAGGACATTATATAATGATTAAAGGATCAGTACACCAGGAGGACATAACTATAATAAATATTTATGCATCCAACAACAGGGCTCCAAAATACATAAACTCTAACAGCACTGAAAAGAGAGATAGACAGCTCTACAATAACAGTAGGAGATTTCAATACTCCACTTTCTGTCAAGGACAGAACACGCATAAAGAAGCTCAATAAAGGCATGGAAGATCTAAATGCTACAATCAACCAACTTGATCTCATGGACGTATATGGAACATTCCACCCAACAGCAGCCAAGTATACTTTCTTTTCCAATACACATGCAACATTCTCCAGAATAGACCACATATTAGGCCCTAAAGCAAGCCTTAACAGAATCCAAAGCATCAAAATATTACAAAGCATCTTTTCTGACCATAAAGCTATAAAAGTAGAAATCAATAACAGAAAAAGCAAGGAAAAAAAATCAAACACATGGAAACTGAACAACACCTTGCTCAAAAACTTCTGGGTCATAGAAGAAATTAAGGATGGAGTAAACAAATTCATAGACTCAAATGAGAATGAAAACACATCCTACCAGAACCTTTGGGACATAGCAAAAGCAGTGCTCAGAGGTCAGTTTATAGCAATAAATGCACACATCCAAAAAGAAGAAAGGGCCATAATCAAAACATTAACCCTACAACTGGAACAAATAGAGAGTGACAAAAGAAGCCCTCAGGTGCCAGAAGAAAGGAAATAATAAGAATTAGAGCAGAATTAAATGAAAGAGAGAATAGAAAAACAATTGAAAGAGTTAACAAAACCAAAAACTGGTTCTTTGAAAAGATCAAAAAAATTGATAAACCATTGGCTAAGCTGACAAAAGAAAAACAGGAGAAGCAAATAACCTGTATAAGAAATGAGATGGGTGTTATCACAACAGACCCAACTGAAACTGAAAGAATCCTAACAGAATACTATGAGAAATTGTACTCTTAACAAATTTGAAAACCTAGAGAAAATGGACAAATTTCTAGAAACTCACTACCTACCTAAAGTAACACAAACAGAGGTAGAACAACTAAATAAACATATAACAAAAGAAGAGATTGAAAGGTAATTAAAAAACTCCCAATAAAAAAAAAAAAAGCCCCGGCCTGGACAGTTTCACTGGAGAATTCTACCAAACTTTCAGAGAAGAGTTAACACTGCTACCACTAAAGGTATTTCAGAGCATAGAAAATAATGGAATACTCCCAAACTCATTCTATGAAGCCAGCATAACCCTAATACCAAAACCAGGTAAAGACACCACAAAAGAAGAAAATTACAGACCAATATCCTTCATGAACATAGACAAAAAATCCTCAACAAAATTCTAGCCAATAGAATTCAGCAACATATGAAAAAAATAATTCACCCTGATCAAGTGGGATTTATACCAGGTATACAGGGATGGTTCAACATTAGACAATCAAAGTAATCCATCACACGAATAAAACAAAAGACAAGAACCACATGATCTTATCAATCAATGCAGAGAAGACATTTCACAAAGTCCAACAGCCATTATTGATAAAAACTCTCAACAAAATAAGAATAGAAGGGAAATTCCTCAATATAATTAAGGGCATTTATACAAAGCCAACAGCTAACATCATCCTAAGTGTAGAGACTTTGAAAACATTCCCCTTGAGAATGAGAACCAGACAAGGATGCCGTTTATCACCACTCTTATTCAACACTGTGCTGGAGGTCCTAGCCAGAGCAGTTAGGCTAGAAAAAGAAATAAACGGCATCCAGATTGGTAGGGAAGAAGTCAAAGTATCTTTATTTGCAGATGATATGATCTTATACACAGAAAACCCCAAGGAATCCACAAGAAAACTACTGGAACTCGTAGACTATTTCAGCAAAGTATCAGGATACAAGATAAACATACAAAAATCAGTTGGATTCCTCTACACCAACAAAGACAACTTCGAAGAGGAAATTACCAAATCAATACCATGTACAGTAGCCTCCAAGAAGATAAAATACTTAGGAATAAATCTAACCAGAGATGTAAAAGACCTATACAATGAAAACTACAAGACACTACTGCAAGAAACCAAAGAGACCTTCATAAGTGGAAAAACATACCTTGCTCATGGATAGGAAGACTCAATATTGTGAAAATGTCAATTCTACCCAAGGCGATCTACAGACACAATGCAATCCCAATCCAAATTCCAACGGCATTTTTTAATGAGATGGAGAAACAAATCAACAACTTCATATGGAAAGGGAAGAGGCCCTGGATAAGTAAAGCATTGCTGAAGAAGAGGAGCAAAGTGGGAGGCCTCACACTACCTGATTTTGGAATACTGCCATGATAGTCAAAACAGCCTGGCACTGGTACAAGAACAGATACATAGACTAATGGAACAGAATTGGGAATCCAGACATAAATTCATCCACCTATGAGCAGCTGATATTTGACAAAGGCCCAAAGTCCATTAATTGGGGAAAAGACAGTCTCTTTAACAAATGGTGCTGGCATAACTGGATATCCATCTGCAAAAAACTGAAACAAGACCCATACTTCACACCATGTACAAAAACTAACTCAAAATGGATCAAAGACCTAAATATAAAATCTAAAACGATAAAGATCATGGGATAAAAAATAGGGACAATGCTAGGAGCCCTAATACATGGCATAAACAGAATATGCACCATAAGTAACAATGCACAAGCACCAGAAGAGAGACTAGATTAACTAGGAGCTCCTAAAAATCAAACACTTCACCAAAGGAGTTTACCAAAAGAGTAAAAAGACAATCTACAGACTGGGAAAAAAATTCTGGCTACGATAAATCCAATCAGCGTCTAATCTTTAAAGTCTACAAGATACTGCAAAACCTCAACAACAAAAAGACAAATAACCCAATTTAAAAACGGGCAAAGGATATGAACAGGCACTTCACCAAAGAAGATATTCAGGCAGCTAACAGACACATGAAGGAATGCTCACAATCATTAGCCATTAGAGAAATGCAGATCAAAACAGTGAGATATCATCTCACCCCAACGAGGCTAGCATTAATCCAAAAAACACAAAGTAATAAATGTTGGAGAGGTTGTGGAGAGACTGGAACACTTATACACTGTTGGTGGGAATGTAATATGGTACAAACACTTAGGAAATCAATTTGGCGCTTCCCTAAAAAGCTAGAAATAGAAGTACCATACGATCCAGCAATCTTGCTCCTTGGAATATATCATAGAGAAATAAGAGCCACCACACGTATAGATATGCACACCCATGTTCATTGCAGCACTGTTCACGATAGCAAAAAGATGGAAACAACCTAGGTGCCCATTAACAGATGAATGGCTAAACAAATTATGGTATATTCAAACAATGGAATACTACACAAAGATAAAGAACAACGATGAATCCTTGAAACATCTTATAACATGGAGGAATCTGGAAGGTATTATGCTGAGTGAATTTAGTCAGTCCAAAAGGACAAATATTGTATAAGACCACTATTATAAGAAATTAAGAAAAGGTTTAATCACAGAAGAAACATTCTTTGATGGTTACAAGGGTGGGGAAGGAGGGTGAGGGTTATTCACTAACTAGATGGTAGTCAAGAATTATCTTAGGTGAAGGGAAGGACAGCACACACTACAGGGGAAGTCAGCACAACTGGACTAAACCAAAGCTAAGAAGTTGCCTGAATACAACCAAACACTTCGAGGGACAGTGTAGCAGGCAAAGGGGTCTGGGGACCATGCTTTCAGAGGACACCTAGGTCAATTGGCATAACAAAAATTTTTAAGAAAATGTTCTGCATCCCACTTTGGTGGGTGGCATCTGGGGTCTTAAAAGTTAGTGAACGGCCATCTAAGATGCATCAATTGGTCCCAACCCACCTGGAGTAAAGGAGAATGAAGAACACCATAGACCCAAGGAAAGTATTAGCCCAAGAGACAGAAAGGGCCACATAAACCAGAGACTTCATCAGCACGAGAGTAGAAGAACTAGATGGTGCCCAGCTACCACAATGACCACCCTGACTGGGAACACAACAGAGAGTCCCTGATGGAGCAGGAGAAAAGTGGCGTGCAGAACTCAAATTCTGGTAAAAAGACCAGATTTAATGGTTTGATTAAGACTGGAAGGACTTCAGAAGACATGCCCCCCGGACTCTCTGTTAGCCCAAAAGTAAAACTATTTCCGAGGCCAACTCTTCAAACAAAGATTAGATTGGACTATGGGACATAAAGTGATACTCGTGAAGAGTGTGCTTCTTAGCTCAAGTAGATACATGAGACTAAATGGGCAGCTCTTGCCCAGAGGTGAGATGAGAAGGCAGAGAGGGTTAGGAGCTGGTTGAATGGACACAGAAAATCTGGGGTGGAAAGGAAAAGTGTGCTGTCACAGTATAGGGAGACCAACTAGGATCACAAAACAATGTACAGATAAATTTTGTATGACGAACTAACTTGAATTATAAACTTTCACTTAAAGCACAACAATTAAAAAAAAAAAGAAACAGATTGAATGCAGAAGCAGATACGAGAATCCAGTTACCTTCTATTGAGCCAGACATGAAAAAGATTTACAAAAAATGTAAAAAAAAAAAAAAAAAAAAATTGAACTGGAGTAGAATAGAAAGGAAAGAATGAATTTTACCCCAACAAGGTAGACACTGCTTAAATAGGTGGCTGAATAGATGTGGGGAGGAGAGAGTCAAAGGAGATGAGAATCAAAGGTAATCTGAGGTTTTTGAATCTCAGTAGTTGGGAGAACATAGTTGGTACCATTTGCAGAAATAGGAAAGTAGCCTTGGGAGACTTGGGGGGCGGGGAGGTGATGAGTTAAGTTGTTAAGGAATTTGGGGAACTTGAAAAATAGCAAAATGAGAAATGTCTTCAATAGCCGATTGAGATAATCGTGATAATGATGACGATGATGATCATCACCATCATTATAATTACAATAATCAACATTGATGGTACATTTAAGTGCCAGGTATAGTTCTAAATGCTTTACATGTATAAACTCATTTAATTCTCCCAACTAACCTATGAAGTATGTACTACTATTATCCCCATTTTACAGATGGGGAAACTGAGAGGTTAAGACACTTTCCTGAGGTCATGCATCTGGTAAGTGGCAAAGATGAGATGTAAACTCAGACAGTCTGACTAGAGCTACAGATTGTGGAGTGGATAGTTGCTTAGAGGTGAAAGGCAAGACCTTAGAGGTAGGTGAGATCATCAAGGAAAGGAGGTGATGGAGGACAGGACTGAGGAGCTTGTAGGAACCTGACTTTAATTCTGTGATGGAGAAAATATGCAATGAGAGAGAGAAGATAGCAGCAGAGGCAGCGTAAGCTGAGATGAGCCTGCTTGGGTCAAGTGGCAATGGCAGCCAGAAGCAGGTCAGATGATACTAATCTCTTTTCCTTCTTCTGTTGATGCTATTCCCAGCTGAGTGGTCACTTGCCCAGACTCCAAGATGGAGCTAGATCATGGGCCTGGGTATCTGGTGACAAGGCTACGGGTTTTGATGGTGCTGAAGGAGAAACGATGTTTAAAACCAGAACCGCAATTAGCTTGGCGAGATGCTCCTGTGAGAACTGAGACTAACACGTTCTCCTGCTTCCCTTAGGTTAGGTGGTGGTGGTGAGTCCTGGTTTGCCTGAGTTAGTCTCAGTTTATACCGGTTGTCCTGGCACAATTCTTAATATACCCCATTCACTCTGACATGTGTCCCAGTATGATCGGTAAATTACATGTTCAGCCGTAATTTAGGAACACATGGTCTCTGAGTGGATTGGCAGGCAGAAGCACCTGTACTGAAAGGTTAATTTTTCTCGGTTTTCTGCAGAGCCCAGAATTGAGTTTGAGGAACTTCAGTGTGCTTATGCTGAGATTCTCCAGCACAGGTCTTACAGGGCTGTTGTGAAGGGGATGTAAATAATGGATGGGAAAGTGCTCTGAAATTTGTAGGCTATTGTCCAAAATCAAAGCATCATTTTACTCTTGGTTTTATGGCTCCTAGAAGACCTCCTCTACATAAAAGCATCTTCTGCGTGGATCTGCCACTGTTCATTCTTTTGAGTTAAGGCAATGTTTCTAGAATTTACCTGATCGTTAAATTTATCTGGAGCAATAATTTAAAAACATAGACTCCCAAGCGGCACCCCAGACCTCCTGAATGAGAATCTCCAGGGATCTCCTGGGCTTCTGTATTTTTAACAAGTTCTTAAAGACATTCTTATAATCAAGAGGAGTCCATAGGTGATGTAAATGGTTAACACGCTCAGCTGCCAACTGAAAGGCTGGAGGTTTGACTCCAACCAGAGGCACCTTGGAAGAAAGGGTTGCTGATCTACTTCTGAAAAACCATCCATTGAAAACCCTAAGCAGCACAGTTCTATTCTCTCTCTTTTTTTAAATTGAACTTTAGATGAAGGTTTACAGAACAAACTAGCTTCTCATTAAACATTGAGTACATATATTGTTTTATGACATTGGTTAGCAACCCCATGACATGTCAGTATTCTCCCTTCTCAACCTTAGGTTCTCTATTACCAGCTTCCCTGTCCGCTCCTGCCTTCTAATCCTTGCCCCTGGGATGATGTGCCCCTTTTGTCTTGTTTAGTCCTATGGATCTGTCTAATCTTTGGCTAAAAGGTGAACCTCCGGAGTGACTTCAATACTGGGCTAAAAATGTGTCCAGGGCCATACTCTCAGGGTTTCTCCAGTCTCTGTCATGCCAGTAAGTTTGGTATTTTCTGAGTTAGAATTTTGTTCTACATTTTTCTCCAGCTCTGTCCAGCACCCTTTATTGTGATGCTTGTCAGAGCAGTCTGTAGTGGTAGCTGGGCACCATCTAGTTGTACTGGACTCAGTCTGATGGAGGCTGTTGCAGTTATGGCCTATTAGTCCTTTGGACTAATCTTTCCCTTGTGTCTTTAGTTTTCTTTATTTTCCCTTGCTCCTGAAGGGGTGAGACCAGTGGAGTATCTTAGATGGCTGTTCACAGGCTTTTAAGACCCCAGATGCTACTCACCAAAGTAGAATGTAGAACATTTTCTTTATAAACTATGTTATGCCCATTGAGCTAGATGTTCCCTGAGGCCATGGTCCCCACAGCCCTCAGCCCAGTAATTCGGTCCCTAAAGGAGTTTGCACTTATCCATGGAGCTTCCATGAACTTATCCTGAACGAGTGGTCCTGGCTTTCCCAGTATTGTGTACTGTCTTACCCTTCACCAAAGTTACCGTTTATCTGTTATCTATTTAGTGTTTTTTCCACCCCCACCCCTCCCCTCCCTTGTAACCATCAAAGATTGTTTCTTTTTGTGTGTAAACCTTTTCATGAGTTTTTATAGTAGTGGTCTCATACAATAATTGTCCTTTTGTGATTGACTTATTGCACTCAGCATAATGCCCTCCAGATTCATCCATGTTGTGAGATGCTTTGCAGATTCATCATTGTTCTTTATCGTTGTGTAGTACTCCATTGTGTGTATGTACCATAGTTTGTTTATCCATTCCTCTGTTGATGGGCATCTAGGTGGTTTCCATTGTTTTGCTATTGTGAACAATGCTGCCATGAACATGGGTGTGCATATGTCTATTCGAGTGACAACTCTTATTTCTCTAGGATATATTCCTAGGAGTTGGATTGCTGGATCGAATGGTATGTCTATTTCTAGCTTTCTGAGGAAGCGCCATATCATTTTCCAAAATGGTTGTATCATTTTGCATTCCCACCAGCAGTGCATAAGAGTTCCCATCTCCCCGCAGCCCCTCCAACATTTGTTATTTCCAGTGTTTTTGATTCGTGCCAGTAATGCCGGGGTGAGATGGTATCTCTCTGTGGTTTTAATTTGCATTTCTCTAATGGCTAGTGATCGCGAGCATTTCCTCATGTGTCTGTTGGCTGCTTGAATGTCTTCTTTGGTGAAGTGTCTGTTCATTTCCTTTGCCCATTTTTTAATAGGATTATTTGTCTTTTTGTTGTAGAGGTGTTGGATTTTCTTGTAGATTATGGAGATTAGACCTTTGTCTGACTTGTACTGTCCAAAAATTTTTTCCCAGTCTGTAGGTTCTCTTTTGACTCTTTTGGTGAAGTCTTTTGAAGAGCATAGGTATTTGATTTTTAGAAGATCCCAGTTATCTAGCTTATCTATTGGGTTTTGTGCATTGATGGTTATGGTTTGTATCCTGTTAATGCCATGTATTAAGGCCTGAAGTGTTGGTCCTATTTTTTCTTCTATGAACTTTATAGTTTTAGGCTTTATATTCAGGTCTTTGATCCATTTTGAAGTAGTTTTTGTATACGGTGTGAGGTATGGGTCCTGTTTCATTTTTTTGCAAATGGATATCCAGTTTTGCCAGCACCATTTGTTAAAAAGACTGTCTTTTCCCCATTTGATGGACTTTGGGCCCTTGTCGAAAATCAGGTGACCGTAGGTGGATGGATTGACATCTGGGTTCTCAGTTCTGTTCCATTGGTCAATGTATCTGTCATTGTACCAGTACCAGGCTGTTTTGACTACAGTAGCTGTATAGTAGGTTCTGAAGTCAGGTAGTGTGAGTCCTCCAACTTTATTCTTCTTCTTCAGTAGTGCTTTACTTATTCGGGGCTTCTTCCCTTTCCATATAAAGTTAATGATTAGTTTTTCCATCTCTTTGAAGAATGTTGTTGGTGTTTGGATCGGGATTGCATTGTATTTGTAAATTGCTTTGGGTAGAATTGACATTTTCACAACGTTGAGTCTGCCTATCCATGAGCATGGTATGTTTTTCCATTTATGTAGATCCCTTTGGGTTTCTTGCAGTAGTGTTTTATAGTTTTCTTTGTATAGGTCTTTTACATCCCTTGTCAGATTTATTCCTAAGTATTTTATCTTTTTAGGGGCTATTGAAAATGGTATTGATTTACTGATTTCCTTTTCATCGTTCTCCTTACTGGTGTATAGGAATCCAACTGATTTTTGAATGTTTATCTTGTATCCTGCTACTCTGCTGAATCTTTCTATTAGTTCCAGTAGATTTCTCGTGGCGTCTTTAGGGTTTTCTATGTATAGTATCATATCATCTGCAAACAGGGACAGTTTAACTTCTTCATTACCAATTTGGATGCCCTTTATTTCTTTTTCTTGCCTTATTGCTCTAGCTAGAACTTGCAGCACAATGTTAAATAGGAGTGGTGATAAAGGGCATCCTTGTCTTGTTCCTGTTTTCAAGGGTAATGTTTTCAGCCTCTCTCCATTAAGAATGATGTTGGTCATTGGTTTTGCATAGATGCCCTTTATATGTTGAGAAATTTCCCTTCTATACCTATTTTATTGAGAGTTTTTATCAGGAATGAGTGTTGGACTTTGTCAAATGCCTTTTCTGAGTCAATTGAGATGATCATGTGATTCTTTTTCTTTCCTTTTATTTATGTGGTGGATTATGTTGATTGATTTTCTGATGTTGAACCATCCTTGCATACCTGGTATGAATCCTACTTGGTCGTGGTGTATTATTTTTTTGATATGATGCTGAATTCTATTGGCTAGAATTTTGTTGAGAATTTTTGCATCTATATTCATGAGAGATATTGGTCTGTAATTTTCTTTTCTTGTGACGTCTTTGCCCTCTTTTGGTATCAGCATTATGCTGGCTTCATAGAATGAACTTGGAAGTGTTGCTTCCTCTTCTGTGCTGTGAAATAGCTTTAGTAGAACTGGTACAAGCTCTTCTGTAAATGTTTTGTAGAATTCTCCAGTGAAGCCATCTGGACCAGGGCTTTTTTTGGTTGGGAGTTTTTTTTATACCTTTTCAATCTCTTCTCTTATGGGTCTGTTCAGATTTTCAACATCACTTTGTTGTAGTTTGGGTAGGCCGTATGTTTCTAGAAATTTATCCATTTCCTCTAGGTTTTCAAATTTGTTGGAATATAGTTTTTCATAATATTCTGTTATAATCCTTTTTATTTCAGTTGGGTCTGTTGTAATGTCCCCCATTTCATTTCTTATTTGGGTTATTTGTGTCCTCTCCTGTTTTTCTTTTGTCAGTCTGGCCAGTGGTTTGTCGATTTTGTTGATTCTTTCAAAGAACCAACTTTTGGTTTTGTTGATGCTTTCGATTGTTTTTCTATTCTCTATTTCATTTATTTCTGCTCTGATCTTTACTATTTCCTTTCTTCTGGTTGTGGGCTTTTTTTTTGCTGTTCTCTTTCTATTTGTTTGAGTTCTGTAGTTAATGTTTTGATTTTGTCCCTTTCTTCTTTTTTGATATGTGTATCTATTGCTATAAATTGTCCTCTGAAGACTGCCTTTGCTGGGTCCCAAAGGTTTTGGTATGATGTGTTTTCATTCTCATTTGATTCTAGGAATTTTTTGATTCCATCTCTGATTTCTTCTATTACCCACTGATGTGTAAGCAGGGTATTATTCCGTTTCCATGTAGTTGATTTTTTTCCCTTGCTGTTTCTATTGTTAATTTCTACCTTGATGACATTGTGGTCAGAGAAGACACTTTGAATTATCTCAACGTTTTGGATCTTGTTGAGGATTGCTGTATGGCCTAAGATGTGGTCTATGCTGGAGAATGTTCCATGTGCATTGGAAAAGAATGTGTACTTTGCAGCGGTTGGATGGAGTGTTCTATATATGTCTATGAGGTCCAGTTGGCTGATTGTGCCCTTTAGGTCTTCTGTATCTTTGCTGAGTTTCTTCTTAGTTGTTCTGTCTTTTACTGAGAGTGGTGTGTTGAAGTCTCCTACTATTGTTGTGGAACTGTCCATTTCTCTTTTCAGTGTTGTTAGAGTTTGTTTTATGTATTTTGGAGCCCTGTCATTGGGTGCATAGATGTTTATTATGGTTATGTCTTCATGATGGATCGCCCCCTTAATCATTATATAGTGACCTTCTTTGTCTTTTATGGTAGATTTTGTTTTAAAGTTTATTTTATCTGAGATTAGAATTGCCACTCCTGCTCTTTTTTGGTAGTTGTTAGCTTGATATATTTTTTTCCAACCTTTGACTTTTAATAAATTCACATCTTTGTTTCTAAGGTGTGTCTCTTATAGACAGCATATTGATGGATCCTGTTTTCTTATCCATTCTGTGACTCTCCATCTCTTTATGGGTGCATTGAGTCCATTTACATTCAGTGTAATTATTGATAGATGTGAGTTTGTTGCTGTCATTTTGTAGTGCTTTTTTTTTGTGGTGCTGAAGTTTTCTTTGTTCTTCATACTCTCTTCTGCTGAGTTACTTTTGTTTGTGGATTTTGTGTTCATTTCTTTTGTTTTTGTAGGTTTTGTTTTTGCTGAGACTTTATGTTTTTCGTCTTTATGAGTTGGTTTGTTAACTTTCTTTGTGGTTACCATGAATTTTACCCTTATCTTTGTAAATTTGAAGCAGTCTACCCTTACTTGGTATTGCCTTGCCTTCCTCTCCATGAAAAGATTCTATACCTATGCCGTTTATTCCATCTTTCATTGTTTTGATGTTGTTGTCATCCATCGATTGACTGCTCTGATTCCCTGTTGTATTTCTTTTGGTTTTGGATAGTCCTCGAGAGTTCATTCCCTAGATTGGTATCTGGTTCATACGATCCTGCGTCCTAGGTCCTGCCTGAGGGCTGAAGCTGTTTGTCCTCAGATCTAAGAACTCCCTTTAATAATTCTTGTAAGTTTGGTTTGACTCTTACATATTCCCTTAGTTTCTGTTTATCTGGAAATGTCCTAATTTCACCATCAAATTTGAATGAGAGTTTTGCAGGATATATTATTCTTGGCTGACAATTTTTTTCTTTCAAGATTTTATATATGTCATCCCACTGCCTTCTTGCCTGCATGGTTTCTGCTGAATAATCTTAGCTTAGTCTTATTGTTTCTCCTCTGTATGTGACTTCTTGTTTTTCACAAGCTGCCCTCAGGATTCTTTGTTTGTCTTTGGTTTTGACAAGTGTGAATATGATATGCCTTGGTGATTTTCTTTTGGGGTCTCTTCTATATGGGGTTCGTTGAGCTTCTTGGATGGTCAGCTTTTCATCTTTCATGATATTGGGGAAGTTTTCTGTCAGCAGTTCCTCAATGATCCTCTCTGTGTTTTCTGATTTCTCCCCCTGTTCTGGAATGCCAATCACTCGTAAATTTTTGCTTTTAATTGTGTCCCACATAACTCTCAGGGTCTCTTCATTTTTCTTTGTTCTTTTTTCTGAGTTTTCCTGAAACAGAGTTGTATCCAAGTGTTTGTCTTCAGTTCCACTGATCCTGTCTTCCACGGTTTCAAATCTGCTTCTCAGCCCTTCTATGACATCATCCATGTCTGAAATCTTGTTGTTTATCTTTTGGATTTCTAATTGTTGTTTTTGTAGAATTTTGAGTTGTGAATTTATTTTGGCATTTTGTTCCTGCATCATCTTCCTTAATTCTTCCAGTTTTTTGTCTGTATATTCCATGAATTTGTGTAATTTTTCCTCATGTTTGTCAGCTTTTTGCCTCAGTTCTTGGAAAATTCTGAGTATTAGAGATTTGAATTCCCTATCAGGTACTTCTAGTGCCTTTTCTTCCACAGGAGAGTCATCTGGTGTTTTAATTTGGATGCCTACTGGAATCATCCTGTCCTGTTTTTGTAACTGTTTTGATATTGTTTGCTGTTTTCTGGGCATTCAGTAGATATTTCTCTCGTTTATTGATTGTAGATTTGTTTGTTTCATCCCTGCTGTTTTGTCTCCCACTGGACGCTCCGTGAGGCTGCTTTCTTGTACCCCCATTTGCTGGTCTCTGACGGGAGTCCGAGATGGTGTATCTGGGCTGCGTTAGCTGGTAGGGGACCTCTGCATGAATCTCTCCTAGCTCTCCATTCTCTTTCAGTATTCTCACTCCATTTGGTGCTCGGCTGAGTTCTTTATCTCTTCATTTGATGTTCTAGGGTTTCAGGATTGTTGCATTCTCTGTTTGGCTTAGTTTTTCGGATCTTTGCTGTGGAGGGACGGCGTGGTGCTTCCGCCTAGAGTGCCATCTTGCCGGAACCTGTCTCTAATTGTTGTTTTTGTATGATTTCTAGTTGTGAATTTATTTTGACATTTTGTTCCTGTATTATTATCTTGAATTCTTCCATTTCTTGTCTGTATTTTCCATGAATTTTTCTGCCTTTTCCATGAATTTGTCTATTTTTTCCTAATTTTTGTCTGCTTTTGCTTCAACTCTTGGATAACTCTGAATATTAGAGATTTGAATTCCCTATCAGGTAGCTCTAGTGCCTTTTCTTCTACTGGAAAGTCATCTGGTATTTTATTTTGGACACCTACTGGAACCATGCTGTCCTGTTTTTGTAAATGTTTTGATACTGTCTGCTGTCTTCGGGACATTCGGTAGTTATTTTCTTTGTTTATTGATTGTAGAGCTGTTTGTTTCACCCTGCTTTTTTGTTTTATTTGGTTATGCATGAGCAGGCGGGCTGTGCATTCTTTGTTGTTTGCTTTTCTGTGGACATGATATTTTTCACTTCTTTTTCCAATAGGCAGGGCCAGTCGCTCAGGTATGGTGCAGCAGGGCAGGTCCTGCTGAAGGGGAGGAGTTGGGATGGGTTGTTTGTAGCACGTACTTGGGCTGACAAGATGAGCTAGTGGTCAGTGCAGGGCAGGTTCCGGTAGGTCGTGCCTGTGCTGCTCAGGAGTGCAATGTTCAGCACATGGTGCAGACAGGCAGGAGGGAAGGGGAGGGGGAGGTTGGGAGCACAGTTCTATTCTGATGCACATCTGGTCACCATCATTTGGAGTTGACTCAATGGCAGCTGGTTTACTGGTTATGATCAAGAAATTTGGGAAATGTAGGGTTAGGGCATCTCCAATTTAAAAGTTCACAGTAAATCAGATACCTGAGAAGTGAAGTAATGGGTGGGCAGTGGTGATGGTGATTGAAATAGATCCACCATTGTTAGCCACTAATAGTGTAGTGCAATGTTCCTCAAATTTTACTTTATAAAAGAATTACTGCATAGGTTTGTTCAAAATGGGGATTCCAGTAACTTCTCCTGCCCCATCCCTATCTGACTCTGAGATTCTTATTTAGTAGATTAGGAAATAAGCTGGGATATCTATATTTTAAAATAATCATGGCAGATGATTCTGATGTAAGTGGTTCTCTGGCCTTATCTGAAAAACATGAGCTTGTTTTCAATCTATTTCTCAGATTGCAGTCAGTCAGAGAGGAGTCTTGAAAATGTGGGACTCGAGATAGATAAGTTTTCATGGAGTTCAAGGGAAAGGTGTATCTAGCACATGCCTTGGCAAGATGGCCTTTCATGGCTCTGACAAGTTCCCTTGACATATCACATGTTCTGGGAAAAAAAAAAAGAAAAAGTTGCCTATAGAGTCTATTCAACTTATGGCAGCGCCATGTGTTTTCAGAATAGAAGTGTGCTCCATAGGGTTTTCAATGGCTGATTTTTCAGAAGTTGATTGCCAGGCCTTTCTTATGAGGCACCTCTGGGTAGATTCAAACCACCAATCTTTCAGTTAGTAGCTGAGTGATTAAACGTTTGCACCACCCAGGGACTCGCGTTCTGAGACAAGAATGTGTAAATCTTAGAACTTGAAGATTTTCATATTTCAAGAAAGTTAGAATGGATAGCTATGCCCAGGTAATTGAGAATTGACTGAAATGTGTTTTCTCTCCTTTATTTGCAGAAGAAGCTATAAAATCAGCTATGAAGCGACAAGAAAATGTTAACAACACACAAAAGCAAGCAGTGGAAGCCAAGATGAGTGAGACAAAGCACAAATTCCACAAGAAACTCTTCCCAAACTCACAGCTTTTTAAGCAGTGGGGTGAGGGGCTTTCTGAGGCCCAACAGAAAAAGGTCCAAGACTTCTTCCAGAAGTTTGGTTACAACGTTTACCTCGGTAACCAGTAGCCCCTCAATCACACCATCCTAGACACACGAGATTCCAGGTGGGCTGGGTGTCTCAACTCACCAGGACCTTAGTCTGATTTGAGATGAATTTCAGGAGTTATCAATGTCAAGTGTTAGAAAGAAGTTTGAGGGAGGAGAAGGTTGATGGGAAAGGGTTTAAGACATAGAAAATTCTGGCAGGCTGACTGAGCAGAGTTCTTGATTTTAATCCATTTTATAATGGCAGCTCAGAAGATAACTGCTTGCTCTAAATATTTACAGTCCCTTGGAGATAAGCAGAGATGTCAGAAAAACAGACATCCATGAGAATTCTGATACCATCGGGTCTAACTCATAATTTTATACATGAGGAAACCGAGGCCACAAAAGAGATAGGACTTGTGCGAGTCACACCAAAGTTACAGCTCTACCACCTACCCTAGTGTTTTTCTCAAATTCTCTGCTTGGATTCCTCTTTGAAGTTGAATCCAATTTAATGAACCCTCTCTCTTTCCCCTTTATTTCTCTCTTTCTGCCTCTCCCGCCTTCCTTTATACTTTTTTTTTTTACAACAGCTTTGTTAAGATATAAATTCACATGTAATACAATTCACCCATTTAAAGTGTACAATTCAATGTTTTTTATTATATTCATAGACATGAGCAACCATCAGCACAATCAATTTTAGAATATTTTTATCACTCAAAGAGAAACTCCATACCCTTTAGCAGTCACTCCCCACCTCCCCCAAACCGCTTCAGCCTCAGGCAGCCACTAATCTACTTTCTGTCCCTATGTATTTGCCTACTCAGAATATTTCATATAACTGGAATCATATAATATGTGGTCTTTTGTGACTGACTTCTTTTACTTAGCATAATTTTTTCTAAGCTAATTTGTTTTATAACATGTATCACTACTTCATTCCTTTTTATGATCAAATAATATTCTATTATATGGATATCACACATATTGTTCACCAATTCATCAGTTGATAAATGTTTGGATTGTTTCCACTTTTGGCCATTATGAATAATACTGCTATGAACAATGGTGTACAAATTTTTGTGTGGACATGTGTTTTCACTTCTATTTGGTACACCTTAGTTGTAGAATTGCTGGGTCATATGATAACTCTATGTTTAACCTACAGAGGAACTGCTAAACTGTTTTCCAAAGTGACTGCATCATTTTACTTTCCCTCCAGCAGTGTATGAAGCTTCCGATAATGCCACACCATCCACAGCATTTGTTATTATCTTTTTTATTATAGCCAACCTCCATATCTCTTACATCCATTTCCCTATAACTTCCTCCCAGGAAGACGCAGTGTTCCAGATATGCTGAAGAATATTACAATTCTTTCAGAAATCACATAATATTACTGTACCCTCAACTGTTGTAGCAATTGCTTGATACCTCTTATTTAATTTTATTATCTAATTGCCTTGGCTACAACCTCCAGTATAATGTTGAATAGAAGTGGTGAGGGAGGACATCCTTGTCTTGGTCCTCATTATAGAGGGAAAGCATTCAATAATTCACCATTAAATATGATTTTAGCTGTGGCTTTTTCATAGATGCTGTTTACCAGAAGTTCCCTTCTATTCCATATTTCTTGAGTGTTTTTCATATGGTGAAGGGATGTTAAATTTTGTCAAATGCTTTTTCTGCCTCTATTGAGATGATCATGTGGTTTTTGTCTGTTGTGTGTTGATAAGGAGTATCACATTAGTTGATGTTCACATATTAAACCAACCTTGAATTCCTGACACAAATCACACATAGTCATAGTGTATAATCCCTTTTACATGTTGCAGGATTTGGATTGCTAGTATTTTTTTGAGAATTTATTGTGTCTATATTCGTAACATTTTCACTGACTAGATTTTTTCAGAAGTAGACCACAAGGTCCTTCTTCCTAGTCTGTCTTAGTCTGGAAGCTCAGCGGAAACCTGTCCACCATGGGTGACCCTGCTGGTATTTGAAATACTGGTGCCATAGCTTCCAACATCACAGGAATACGCAAGCCACTACAGTACAATAAACTGACAGACATATTATCAGGAGAAACCAGTCTCTGGAGAAAGACATCATGCTCGGTAAAGTCGAGGGTCAGCAAAAAAGAGGAAGACCCTCAATGAGACAGATTAACACAGTGGCTGCAACAATGGGCTCAAGCATAACAACAGTTGTGAGGATGGTGCAGGACCAGACAGTGTTTCATTCTGTTGTACGTAGGGTTGCTATGAGTCGGAACCGACCCGACGGCACCTAACAACAACAACATATTCATAAGGCATATTGGTCTGTAGTGTTCTTTTCTTGTGATGTGTTTGTCTGGTTTTGGTATCTGGGTAATACTGGCCTCATAGAATAGGTTGGGAAGTGTTTTGTATCTTCCATATTTTGGAAGAGTTTGTGAAGGATTGGCATGAATTCTTCCTTAAATGCTTGGTAGAATTTACCAATGAAGCCACTTTGGCCTGAAAGTTTTTGGTGGGTAGTTTTTTTTTTTTTAAATTACTAATTCAATCTCTTTAGTTGTTCTAAGTCTATTCAGATTTTCTGTTTCTTCCTGAGTCAATTTGGTACTTTGTACCCCTCTCAGGATTTGTCTATTCTAAGTTATCGGCATACAAGTGTTCATAGTATTCCCTTATAATCTTCTTTAGAAGTGTAAGGTTAGTAGTAATGTCCCTCTTTCATCTTGATTATAATAATTTGAATCTGCTCTATTTTTTTCTTGGTCGGTTTAGCTAAAGGCTTGTCAATTTTGTTGATCTAGTCAAAGAACCAACTTTTTATTGACTTCTCCATTGCTTCATCTATTTTCTATTTCATGTATTTTGACTCTAATCTTTATTATTTCCTTCCTTCTGCTTGCTTTGATTTATTTTTTGTTTTTATTTTCTTAAGGTAGAACACTAAGTCATTTATTTGAGACTGTTTTTCTTTTTAATATAGGTGTTTATAGCTATAAGTTTCCCTCTGAGCTCTGCTTTAGTGTGTCCTATAAGTTTTGGCATACTGTGGTTTTATTTTCAGTTATCTCAAGATATTTTCTAATTTCCCTTGTGATTTCTTCTTTCAGCCAGAAGGTAGGTGGCATAGCCATATATGGAGAGGTGGGAAGCTACTTCTCTACTAAGGCTCACTCATTTCAGCATGAAAATTGCCTTACCCTAGGGTTTTCTGCCCCTGGGATATTTTATAAAAAACCTTCTGCCTAATTAGCTTGTGCAAGGATGGCAAAAATTTTTCATCTTTCATGGTAACTCCATGTGATTGGCTGTGACTATCTGGAGTACTGAGGTGGGAAGACTTCTGATTTCATAAGGTCAAAGGGTATGGGGGCCATGATTTGTTAGCAAGGCTGGCCATGGACAGGGATTGGGGAATGGTGGCGTGTTTGTCAGTATTGGCCACTTGTTAACCAGGAGGCAAGTAAAATGTAATCAATTTCCATTGCATAATGTAGGCCTCCATGCATGAATATAGGCGCACTGGTGGCATAGTGGTTAAGAGCTATGGCTGCTAACCACAAGGTCGGTGGTTCGAATCCGCCAGATCCTCCTTGGAAACCCTATGAGGCAGTTCTACTCTGTCCTATAGGGTCGCTATGAGTCAGAATTAACTTGACAGCAATGGGTTTGGTTTGGGTTATGTGAATGTAATGTGCTATTATTAAGTGATAATTGAAATTGCCTTGTACTTATTTGGAGCACTGGTGGTGCATTGATTAAAGAGCTCAGCTGCTAACCCAAAGGTTGGCAGTTCGAAACCAGCTGCTCCTTGGAAACCCTATGGTGCAGTTCTACCCTGTCCTATAGGGCCACTGTGAGTTGGAATCCACTCTACTGCAATGGATTTGGATTCTGGTTTTTTGTACTTACTTAATTTGGGAGCATTCAGATTTAATTCCAAAGGAATTAACTCATGAGGCTGGGTTCAGAAAGGATTTCTGTAAATGGAACATATATATGAATCAAGAATCTATATATACTTGAAAAACATGTGAGTCACACTGACACTTATAAACCAAGTGAGGACTCTTCCTGCCTGCTTGCTCCCCATAAAAAATGCACATGGTTCAGACTCACATGGATTTCATAGTTACAGTATTCTAGAAACTGTTACAGTTTAAGAACTTTAGGTAGATCATTCCGTTGACTTTCTTTGTGAAAGATATCATTCAGTGAATAAGTGCTATCACATAGAATCTCGAATTTAGAATAGACATTAGTTGCCAATTGGTCCAGCTTCCTGTTAAATGAACTGGTAAAGTGATTGCAGTCACTAGGTTTCCCCAGCTTTATGGATAGCTGCCCAATACCAGAAAGATGCCAGCCCTGATGATTCTCATGTTGTCATATCCTCTCTGTATCTTTCAGACACCAGAGTAAGAGTGCTCAGGAGAGTGCTGTGTGGGATTAGAGAACCAGTCAGCCACTGTATTGAGTTTGGGTAGATATTTAAAACCAATGAACAATTAAACAAATGAAAAGGCATAGTTTTAATAGTTAACCTCTGACAGAGAGTCCACTAAAATGCTGTAGACAGGGTTGATTATATAATTTGCAGGGCCCAGTACAAAATGGAAATGTGGGCTCCTTTGTTAAGAAATAATTAAGAAAAGCATTAAACCAAGTGTGACGCTATTCTAAGTGTGGCGCCTTCTGTTACTGCACAGGCTGTATGACCGCAAAACCAGTTCTGCTGCTAGCATACCTTGCTCTAGGAGATGCCAGTGTAAGGATGTATTTTGCAGTTGATCAAAGCTTGGTTGCATATGTGCAGAACAATTTATGTGTTCTACACAACGCTAATTTCAGGCAAAATTGTGATGTGCATAAAGTTTCTTTTTCTAGCTCTAACACCTAGAACTTATTCACTTATTTACTTCTCCCACTGTCCTGCCCTGTTGCTGGGAAGGGGCACTGTGGTTCTATCCTGGGAAGAGCTGCTAAAGGTCTTTTCCTCTAGCTGTCATCCAACCAACAGATATTTTTATTCAGTGTCTTCTGCTGCACTGCCCAACGTGGTGGCCACTAGCTACAAGTAGCTATTTAAATTAATTAAAATATAATTAAATTTATAATTTAGTTTTTTGTCACATTAGCCACACTTCAAGTGCTCAATAGCCACATATGACTAGTGTCTACCATAGTGGACAGCACAAATATAGAGCATTTCCATGATCGCAGAACATTGTTTGAACAGTGCTGATCTGCATATTCCAGGTTAGGTGTCAGGGAAGCAAAGAGGAGGGAGAGATGATTTTTTTTTGGGAACTGCAAGAACCACATTTCCTGCTTCTCTTGATATAAGATGGGGAAGAGAATGTGGGATGTGGAAAAGAGAAGTGTTATGAAAGCATTTAGAACAAAGCCAAGAAAATATGCAAAAGGATGCAAGGGAGACAAGGTGGAGGAAAGAAGATCCACAGATAGCTGATAGGATTATGTGGTATAGAGGGCAGAAAAGTTCAGCAGAGTTTTAATCAGTCTTCAGTTTAACATAATTACCTATTCTTACTCTCAACTAAATGCATATTTATTGTATAACCATTCTGTGCCAGGCATTAAGAGCTGCCAACTGAGCTTTAAAGAATTTAGTCTCCATCAAGCTCCTCAGCCCTTGCTTTAAGTATCGATGACCCTCAGACTTTAGCCCCAGCCTCCTTTCTGGATGCAGTCTGGGTGATTTTATCCAATTCTTATGAATTCAGCCACCACTTATCTGATGAAGACTCAAAAATCCATATCTAGATTGTTCTGCTGAGGCCTTGGGGCCACATATGCAATGACTTGCTGTGGGAGTTCTGTGGCATGACTCAGAGGCACCTCAGACTCAACGTGGCTAAACTTAAATTTATCAACTTCTCCTCTTGTTCCTAGCTCAGTAAATTGTCCATTGTCCAAGGAATAACGGCAACAACATCAACAACAGCAGCAGCCAAAGTAGCTGACATTCACTAAGAACTTTTTATATTTCAAGCACTTTGTGCACATTATTGCATTTGATCTTCATAATAATACTATTATGTGACTATTACTTTTTATTATTACCACTCTACAGATGAGGAAAGGGAGGCATAAAAAGGGTATCATGGAAGAAAAGACCTGGTGATCTGCTTCTGTTAAGATTAAAAAAACCCAAGAAAACCCTAGGGAGCAGTTCTACTCTGTAACCAATGGGGTTGCCATGAGTCAGAATCAACTCAACAGTACCCAACAACAACAACAACCTTCCCAAGATCAAACAGAAAGTGATGGAGCTGTGACTCAAATTCAGTTCTGTCTGACTCTGGAGACTTTGCTCTTTCTTATTGTACTACACTTTTGCAGCTCCACTTTTACCTGGAAGCCTGTTAGAAATAAATCTCAGACCCCACCCCAGACCTGCTGAACCAGAATCTGGATTTTAACAAGATCTTCAGGTGATTGGCACATGTTAAAGTTTGAAAAGCATTGTGATAGAGTATTTTCTCCTGAATCCCCCACCTGCCCACCACATTCAAGCGACTAGGAAATCAGATTGAAACTGTTTGTCTTATTTTCACTCCCTTATTTCCTTATTTTTCCAGGACTGCCTTAGCTAAGGACCTCATATCAAACAAACAACAACAAAAACAAAACAATACCAAACCCACTGCTATCAAGTTGATCCTGACCGATGATGACCCCATGTGTTATAGAGTAGAACTGAGCTCTGTAGGGTTTTCTTGGCTGGAATCTTAATGGAAGCAGATCGCCAGGCCCTTTCTTCCACGGTGCTGCTGAGTGGGTTGAATTTGAACCACCAACCTTTCAGCTAGTAGAAAAGCGCAAACAGTTTTGCACCACCCAAGGACCTCATACCTTACTTGTGTTATGGTGGCTTCATGTGACTCATTGTCTCCCATCTATTCTCTTCTAGGCAGCCAGAACGATGTTTCTAAAATGTTCATCTAATCACACTCACTCTCTGCTTAAAATCCTTCAGTGCCTCTAAGATAAAATTAAGCTCATTAGTCTTTGTCGACTGGTCTCTACTTGTCTGTCCAGCCTCATCTCTTGCAACTACTTACTACTGAGCAGCGCAGTTCTCTGAGAAGTCTGTGCTCTCTTGGGTCTCTGTGCATTCAGGTGTATTGTGGCCTCTGCCTAAACTTCCCCTGAAATCTCAGGGGCTGCAACTCCTTTGCCTACAAGTGTTCACCCTGTGGGAGAAGTTTGGGTGGGCGCTGTGGTGAGCAGGGGAGCATATGCTCTGGGTAAATGTGGAAGCCCTGGCTGGTCAGAGGAGGAGCTTTCCGGTGGGAAAGTAGTCACAGTGAAACGGATGTTTGGTTTTTCAGAGGCTAGAAGTCTGGATTTTTTTTTCTTTTTTCTGTAATACTGGTAATTAATGTACATTTTTAAAAAATTTGTGTGAATTGAGGCTTCCATGCCCAGAATGGCAGAGTATGGAGCACGGTGTTCCCTCTCCCTAGCTAAACAGCCATTTGACTGGATAAAATTATAAAAACACAAATGTTTAAAGTTCCTGGACATTGCCCTAAGGGCATACAGCAAGGGGAGAAAGATGCTTTCAAGAAAATCTATTAAATCTTAGTAAGAACAGTAACAGTTTGTGTCACTTGAGCCAAGATTCACCTCATCTTTCCCCCCAGCTCTGTCATTATAATTACAAAATTTTCTCCTTCTTTCTCTTAAAAATTTGAAAATCATTATTTTGACAATAATAGCACAAATGAGGTGAGTGGGGACAAAATTGTACTGGAATAAGGAAATAATACTAGACAGTAACCTGAATCCACAGGAAAAAAATGGAAGAGAATCAGACATAGTAAATAAGAGGATTCATATAACAAACTCTAGGAATACATACTTGTTCTCCTTTCTTCTCTACACTTCTTTGGAAGGCTTAAGATTATATGAGGTAGTAATTATAACAATGTATTGTTGGGTTTGTAACATATAGAGACATAACACGTATAACAATAATAGCACAAATTGAGGGGGAAGGGAGCAATAGAGCTATATAGTGAAGTTTCTTGGTTTTACTTGAATTCAGTTTATGTAAATCTACAGTACATTTTGGTAAGTTAGAATATATATGGTAAGCCTTTAAGCAACTTAAAAATTTTTTTAGTATACATAATTAAAAATTATTAAAGATATTAGATTGTTACACTAGAAAATGTCAACTTAATACAGAAGGTTATAAACGAGGAATAGAGGAACAAAAAAATCGTGAGACATCCCTCTTTTCCAAAAAAAATCATGAGACATATAGAAATCAAAAAACAAAATGGCAAATGTAAATTGAACCATAACAACATGTGAATGGATTAGATAATCCAACCAACAGGCAGAGAGTATAAGATTGGATTTAAAAAAATATCCAACTATATACTGTTTATAGGAAACACACTTTAGACTGAGAGATAAAATAGGTTGAAAGTAAAAAAGATGTAAAAGATATGCTATGCCAACAGCAACCATAAGAAGGCTGTCAGTTTTTGCTTTATGTATTTAGGACTTTGCTGTTCTGTGCAGATATGTTTGTAATTGTTATATCTTCCTGATGAAGTGACACTTTTATCATTATGAAATTTCCTTCCTTATATCTGATAACATTATTTTTTGTTCAAAGATTCCTTTGATATTAGCCTGGCAGTTCCTTAGAAGTTTAAACGTAAAGTTATAATATGACCCAGCGATTCTACTCCTAGTGTATACGCAAGGGGAGTGAAAACACATGTACACACAAAAACTTGTGCGTGAATGTTCATAGAAGCATTATTCATAATAGTCAAAAAGTGAAAGCAATCCAAATATCTATCAACTGATGGATAAGTAAGCAATATGTGGTATAGTCATACAGTGGACTATTATTTGACCATAAAAAGGAATGAAATAGTGATACATGTCATAACATGAATAAACCTTGAAAACATTATCCTAAGTAAAAGAATCCCATCACAAAATACCTGATATTGTGATTCCATTTATATGAAATGTCCATAATATACACGTTTATGGAACAGAATGTAGGTTAAGGGCTGCCTAAGACTGGGAGATGGTGTACGGAAATGGGGAGTGACTCTAATGGGTATGAGGTTTTCTTGATGAAAATGTTGATTGTTTCACAAATCTGTGATATTATAACAATCATTGACTTGGATTCTTTTAAGTGGTCTATACTGCATGTGAATCATACCTCAATAACGATGTTAAAAAAAAGAAGAGTAAACCAGTGCCTAGCATGTGCTAAACATTTAATACATGTAGATTAAAACTTAAACATAAATGTGTGTCAAGCAAACTTCTCTGGACAGTTTGTCCTGTCTCTATAGTGGTGAAGCAGAGAGTTTTATCAAAGACGACTGAAGTTGTAAGAACATGGGAAAAGAATGGTGGTAATGATAGAAAGGCACTGGCAGAGAGTCTGATTTGTGATCGAGAAGGAAGGGAAATTCTTTTTGGGGAACATGGAATATTCAAGTAGAAGCATCCACTGACAACTAATCAAGAAGAAATAAGTTTTATCCCAGTAGCAGAAGAATTTTGGATAAACAAATACAAAATATCCTTCCTACCGTGATAAGCAACTGATAAGAGTTTCCCTCCTCAATGAGTTTGGGGTGCTGGTAGGTTGATTGATATACTATAGCATCATAGAGAAGGGGAAGATTAGATAGTTATCTTTAAGTAATTAAAAATAATAAATATATGGTTATAAATAATGATCTCTTACAGGTGTCTTCAGAAGACATATTCTTCACAGCTCCCATCCCTCAGAGTCATTCCCATATTCACGAATGAAGCTCTGTCTGGTATACAATGCGCCATCGCTAGTATTATCAACTGGGCCCCCTCTCAAGTGCTGAAGGAGATCATCTTGGTGGATGATTTTAGCTCCATTGGTGAGAAACTCGATCAAGGAATAATAGTAAAAATTTCCATGTATCAACTGTGTTAGTCTGGAAAGAGGTTTTGGCTCAGAGTTTACGACATCTTACGTTACTCATGTAGGGAAGGGAAAGGGACTGTTTACTGAGGGTCTATTTGCCAAAAAAACTTCACAAAAATGAAGACAGTAGATCATTATCTCAATGACACAGGAGAGGAAAGTCACAGACAGATCATAAGGTATGTCCAAGTCACATGGCAAATCAGTGGTGGAGCTAGGAGGCCCAGGACTGTGTGCGTCCAAAGCCACCCTTCCCATGCACCACAAGTGAGACCTGAGGGGGCGAAGTGGGCTCCAGAGAAAGACTCCAGACACCAAGAAGGGATTTCGAAATGCTTCCTGTGAGGAAAAGACCAATCTCCCTGGGTAATTAAGCCTGGAAAAAGGGGAGCTTTGGGTGCTGAGACTCTTCACAGTGGCGATGTCTCTTGCTTACAGGGTAAGGACCCCCCCCCTTGTGTAGCCCACCCAAGGAGGACACATGAGAACTTGGGAAAAAGTGGACCTTGGTTCATACTTTCTGAGTTCATAATCCCAGCACTCTTACTTTATAAGCTCTGTGGCCATGAAAAAATTAACTTCTTCTCCGTGCCCCAGTTTTATTATCTCCAAAACATGGATGTTGATAATAATGATAATTATCTCATGGGGCTATACCAGTTCAGTACTAGTTGATTCTGACTCATGGCAACCCCATGTGTTGCAGAGTAAAACTGTGCTCCATAGGGTTTCCATGGCCATGACCTTTTGGAAGCAGATTGCCAGTCCTTTGGGTGCTTTCAAACCACCAACCTTTTGGTTAGTAGCTGAGTGCTTAACCATTTGTGCCACCCGGGGACTCCCATGGAGTTGCAGTAAGAATTAAATGATATAATAATGATAACTAACAATGTTTGTTCTAAGCACCTTAAATGTATTAACTATTCCAATCATCACAATAATCTTATGGGGATGGAACCACTTTTTTTTACCCATTTCACAGATACAAATAACTGAGGCATACATTAATCAAGGAACTTGTTCAACATCACACAGATGGTAAGTGACAGAACTGAGATTTGACCTCATAGTTCAGATTCCAGAGACTTAGCTCTAACCACAGTGTTATACTGACATAATACATGGGTTATGAATAGCATTGAGCACATGATAACCTCTCAGCAAGGGTTAGCTATTAATTTTATTAATCTTGGAAACCAAACAGAAGAAAGTGGAGTGAAGTCATACAACCAGAGGTTTAGATTAGCTATAAGGAAGAATTTCCTGACAGTAAGGGTTGTGATGCCCAAGGGGGGCCAAATATATTCCTTCTCTGGAGATCTTTAAGTACCGGACAGGTAGTTGCAGCCTCAGGTTAGCGGTTGTTTGATTTGAGGAGAGAGAGAGACAAGCACAATGACTTCTTCAACTTTCCTTTTTGGATTTCCAGATACCAAAAATACTCCTCTTCATCCATTAAATTTCTTCCTCTCTTGTTTCAATGTAATCTCTCTCTCTCTCTCTCTCACACACACACACACACACTATATATATATACATATATATATATATATGTATGTGTTGCTCTAGGAATCTTACATTCATATATATATGTAGTGTGTGTGTGTGCGTGCAATGTAAGATTCTCTGCAATGTAAGATTCCTAGGGCAAAATTCCACTGAAAACCAAAGAAAAGAGAATGGCTAACTTTATTCATTTGTGGGGATGAAGACTGATACCCAGTTGTACAGGTTTTGCGAGCAAGAAACAGAAGGTTAATTAGAAAGAGCTCTGCCCTGGACATCTGAGGTTACCCTGCTCTGGCCTTTCTCCCCAGCTCTATAAGATGACATTAGGCAAGGTGTCTCACTTCTCTGGGTCTCAGCTTCTTCCTGGGGGATGTTGGAAGACCTCTGTGGATATTTTTTTTCTGATAGAAAAAAAAATTGGATGATTCTATAACCTCATGTTCCTTTGAGGGCAATTCAGAGTTAATTCAAGACTTCTTCCTATGGAACAACAAAATAAAAAGATACGGGATTATGTCCATAAGGATACAGAAAAGTAAAAAGAAGTCAAACAAAGCTCTCTATTGCTCCTAGCTGGTCACACACACGTTCCTCTCCCTTGGGTCTGGAACCCATTTTTGTTTTCCATAGAGATAATTTGTTTGGATAGTCACACAAGAAGGGACTGCTAATCAGGCTTTCACTGGTGTTACTGGGAAGGAATTGGTGTTCTCATTAACTATGGAAACACCAGCTAGACTGGGTCTAAATTGCATAGCTCAAAAATCTACTTTTCTGTTAAACAGAGGGAAATAACTGTAAATCTGTACCATGCATGCTATAAGAAAAACTATCTGTGTGACATTGGTAGCAAGTCACTCAACAAGTCCATGCCTCATTTCCTCATCTGTAAAGTGAGAAAAATAATGGTGCAGAACTCATAGGATCATTCTGAGGATTAAATAATGTGTGCAAAGTCCTTACCATGGAGCCTGGCTTTCAATACATGCTAGCTAGTGTTATTAATCCTTGCTTACCTTGGTATCATTTGAAATGCCACAACCTGGCATTGGTGATGTTTCTTTTTTCCTTTCTTTCCCTGGACGTAAAGCTTCATTAGCAATCAGATCAAATGTTTCAAGTAGCAACAAACCTAATCCAAGCTTTTCAAAAATCATATCACTGTAGTGGTATCCTATATTTTCCTGTATTTTGTCCCCAATTTTAGGCAACTACTATAGGTTCGCTATGAGTCGGAATCGACTTGATGGCAATGGGTTCAGTTTTTTGGTACTTATTGACAACTGTTTATTGAATTTTTACCCTGTGCCAGGCACTGTGCAGCAAAGAGGAGGTCAGAGATTTCAAGGATAGTCATTATCATTTTAACTGATAAGGCAACACATACCTACGGAATGACACCTTAGTGCGTGAAGTATGGTGTGTAAAATTGAATAAGCTGTCAGGAAGTGCAAGAAAACCTAGAGAGAGGGCTGGGATGATCTCAGAGTCTTCCTGGAAAAGGAGGGCTTGAGGTGGGACTTGAAGGCTTGGTAGGATTTGAAAAGGCAGAGAATACAAAGAAAGACTTCAGTGGGGAGGATGGTAGGGAGTGGAGAGAAAAATGATGTGAACAAAGATGCAGAAGTCAGAAGTATCCTGAGCTGACCAGCCTGGAATTAAGAATTTGGGCAAGGGATCAGTGAGAGAACAAGGCTGGGAAGGGAGCATACATTTACTTTAGAAGAGTCATTGTCATTGAAGGATCTTTAGTTCTTGCGCTGGACTGTTGTTATTGTTTGGTTTCCCTTGAGTCAATTCTGACTCATGGCAACCCCATGTGACACTGTAGAACTGCCCCCATAGAGTCTTCTTGGTTGTAATCTTTCCAAGAGCAGAGCACCAGGTCTTTATCCCACAGAGCCAATGGGTTGGTTAGAACAGACAGCCTTTCGGTTAACAGCTGGGTGCTTAACTGTTGCGCCACAAGGGCTTCTATGTGCTGGACTACAGACATCATTCTGAAGACTCATTGAAATTTGGTGTTGGAAGGGTTCTGACAGATTATCCAGTCCTACTGTCTAAGTTGAGAAAACAGAGGAGACAAGGATGGGAAGTGACACAGAATTAGGTAGTAATAGAGGCCAAACTGGAACTCTGGTGGCACAGTGGTTAAGAGCATTGCTGCTAACCAAAAGGTCAGCAGTTCGAATCCACCAGCCACTCCTTGGAAACCTGACAAGGCAGTTCTACTGTGTCCTATAGGGTCTTTATGAATTGGAATCAACTCAATGGCAATGGGGTTTTTAGAGGCCAAATTAGAGTATGGATAGCCAGGATCTATGGCAATCTTAGTCATTATTTCCTGAAAGTAGGGCCTGTGTGAGTCTAGGAACTTGCCACCTTGACTTCTCCCAGATAATTCCCAGTAGGAGCTAACAGTCTTCAGGCCCATTGACTCTGAAGTAATTGAGTCAATAATTGAATCAGTTACCCTGAGTGCAGCTGGGAAAGCTCTAAGATGGTGCAATTTTTAGTGCCATAGTCATGTTGGTATTGACTGGTTCCAGGTCCTGACCTCTCCAGGCCTCACAAATCTACTCTTCTTCTGAGAAAGGAACCAGCAAGAATCTCATTCCTTGATTGTAGACAGGAGGCAATAAGAAAGAGGAAGGACTTGATAAACCCAATCAGGCATGCACATAGTTCTTGAGGCAGTATTGCCTGCTGGTTAAAAACAGCATAGGTTCACATCCTGGACAGGTCACTTACTAGATGTGTGACTTGGGGCAAGTTTCTTAACCCCTCTGGGCCTCATTTTCCTCATCTGTGAAATGGGAATACTGTAATGCCTATGTCATAGGGTTCTCTGATAATTAAATTAAATGATATTGTCAGTGAATTACTTAGAGTCATCTGGTTAGTGAATCACACTGCTTAGTAATTTCCATGCAATTTGTTTACATAGATGTGAGAAAATCAACTGGTAGGCTGAGTCAAGAGACAAAAGCACAGACAGAATTTATAAAAGAAAGAGGAGAGAGGGAGGAAAAAGCTGTAAACAGTCTGCTAATAGTGAATCTTGCTTGCACAATTTTGGGAGTAAACTCATTAGCTAGAAGTTGGCAAAGAGATTCATCTGGGTTTTCTCTTTCAATTAGTCTTGAGTAGACCAACCAGGAGTATCGCAAATACAACAGTTTTTGTGCATTCTCCAGAAATTCTTGCGTGTAGCTATGGAGAAAACGTTCCAGGCTAACTCTGTGCAGTGTCTGCCAGTGTCTTTTCATCAGCACTTCTGCCTTAGTTAGGCCAGATCTGTCCTACTCATTCTTATAAGAATTTCTCAATATACATAAAGCACTGTGCAGATAGGTTAACTGAGAAGGAAAGGAGAGAGAAGTGTTATGTGTGAGATTTGGACTGGTAAGTTTAAACCTCAGGATGGAAGGGCAGAGGAGAGATAGACACAAGGAAACATTACCCATTTTGTCAGTCTAGACTCTGGAAGTTCTCAGCCTGGGCTGGAGGTGGTCCAACCACAACTATATAATAGTATGAAATTTCTGCATCACAGTGATTATTACACTCAAAAGTTCTATAGGTGTGTGTTTGATTGGCAGGAGAACTAAAGGCACCCTTGAACGAGAAAATTAAGTTTTACAATCAGAAGTATCCAGGAATATTGAAAATAATACGACACACCAAGAGAAAAGGTCTTGCTCAATCATGCAACACTGGCTGGGAAGCTGCCACGGCTGATGTGGTCGCCATTTTGGATGCTCATACTGAAGTGAACATTGGGTGGTAAGAGAGTTCTTCTTCTGAGACAAGGGTGGAAGAAGATAGTGTACATTTACTGATTACAAAATGGGATATTATGGAATTAGGGAAAATCAACAAAAATAAGGAAACTAAACAAAGGGAAGCTCAAAAAAGAGAATGCTTTTACTTAGGGATTTTGGTTAGTTCAGAGAAGTGGTCTAGTGTTAGAGAAACACCAAAGCAGTGGGCTGGGAGTAATGACAGCTGGATCCTGCCCCTGGCTTTTCCAAATACTTTGTGACTTTGAGCAAGTCACTTCATCTAACTAGACATTTGTGTCCTTATCTGAAGAGATTGCCCTTTTGTGACTCCTAAGATTTTTTCCAGCCCTGAAATTACATGATATAAAGAGAGCTCTGTTCTTTGGAGCATGTGAAGAATCACATAATAAAGGCATATAATTTTGGAAACAGAGAAACTCAAGAGATAACATAAATTCAGGCAGAATAGTGAAGATCCTGGCTTGGGTCTTACTTGGGTCTTAATTTCAAATCTTCTTTTGACATGGGTCACTTGCTAGCAGGTCCAGGTATCCTAGGAACTGCAAAGATTCTCTGGACTCTGGAGAGTCCTACTCATCACCCACCATAGCTTAGATAAAGAAGGTACTCAATGTCAGGGTAATGTGCTTGGTGCAGCTTTGTTTGCTTGTTCCTGATGCCTGCCCTTACATCTAAGCTGGGCTTGCTATGCACTCCTCTTCCAGGGTAGAGCCCATCTTGGCTTGGACTCAGGAAGACCACACCATGATTGTGTCTCCAGTGTTTGACAACATTCGTTTTGACACCTTCCATCTACAAAAGTATGCACTGGAGGTTGATGGGTTTAACTGGGAACTATGGTGCTGATATGATAGTCTGCCACAGTCCTGGATTGATCTGCATGATGCCACTGCTCCAGTGAATTAAGTCTGGAGGAGGCTCAGGGAACATGATTAGCACATGGTAAGGTAGAATTGAACTGTGGGTTTTGTTTATCTTTGATGGTAGTGAAGGGAGTTGGTGGGAGAAGTAGAGGGGGTGGGATGTAGGATAGGGGATAGGGAACAACAATCAATGAGCTAATTCCAAATAAAGAACCACAGACACTTTGGGCTGTTTAGGAACTTCCAAGCAAAATCAAGCAAAGTATTTAATGTTTAAAAAAACAGTTTTTGGGGGAGGGAAAGATCAATTTAACAAGCTAAGAAATAATGACACCAAGATGAAAAGACATAATTTCAATATAATTTGACAAGGGTGACAGCACAAGGAGCGAGGGAAGCTTACGTGCACTTAGCCCAGCTTGAGGATTTAGGGAGGACCTTCAGGATGAGAAGAGACTTAGGTAGAATTTTTATTATTTTTATTTATTTTTTTATTGTGGTGAAAATATACACAGCAACACACACACCAATTCAACAATTTCTACATATATAATTCAGTGACATTGATTACATTCTTCAAGCTGTGCAACCATTCTTGCTGTTCTTTTCCAAAGTATTCCACCACCATTAACATAAACTCACTGCCCGCTAAGCAAAAACTCCCCCATTCTCCCTCCCTCCCACCTTTAGTAACCAATAATAGTTTTTGGTTTCTATGTATTTGCTTATTTCATATAAGCGAGAACATATGATATTTGTCCTTTTGAGACTGACTTATTTTGCTCAGCATAATGTTTTCAAACTCATTTGTGTTGTATGCATCAGGACTTCATTTCTCTTTATGGCTGAGTATTATTCCATTGTGTGCATATACCACATTGTGTTTATCCATTCATTATTTAGGTAGAATTTCGAAGGTCAAACCATCATAGGGATTTCCAACCCTCCCCTCCAACATGACCTATTCCTCACAGAGGGGTTGGTAACTCTCTTGTTGTGTGCTCTACGGAAGTCCTTCCATCATGGGTATCCTGGCTGCCAACAGGCTTTTCCTGGGAGAGATCGGTGTCCTGGATGGTGAAATGCTAGTCTACGGAGGAGAGAATGTAGAACTTAGCCTGAGGATGTGTACATTTCCCTTCTCTTTATGGGTCAAAGCATCAGGGGAGATAAAAGGAGGATCTCTGGAATCTTGGAGCAAGACTGAATGTTCTTGGCTCAAGAGCTGGACAGTTCTCAAGTTTCCACATCATTAAACCAAGGAGGAATAGGATATAGGGCTTTAGAGCGGAGCTTTCTGGTATGGGCATATATAATCTGGGTGGTATGAGTGGGAGGGGGTTGAGGGGAGGCTCAGTAGATAATCTCCATATTTCCCCTGAGGACTCCACATGTTTACTAAGCATCTCCTGGAATAAACCAACTTTGGGGCAGGCAGTTCTCTATAAGACTATGATGCAAATTGCTTTGTCAAAGATAGTGAAAACTAGGGTGGGAAGAGGGACAAGGGAATGTAGACAGTTGGGAAGCAAACCTCCTTCTGTATGGACAGCTAGAGCAGCTGACACTGTGGGGAAATTTGTGCTGATATGTAGCCTAGTCTAGGGATGGGCAATACAGCACTGAAATCATTGAACCAATTCCAGTTCTGACCAACTTCCTGTGTGTCTAGGACAACAATGGCTTTACCTTCAGCAGTGCTGCCTCTTCTCTGCCCTAGCTGCTGTCCATGCTTGCTTATATCAGATAAACAAGCTAGATTTTAGTGCTCTCTAAGGGAATTCAAAGGCATTCGTGGTTCGGTGGTAGAATTCTCACCTTCCATGTGGGAGACCCGGTGTGGTTCCTGGACAATGCACCTCATGCATAGCCACTGCTTGTCTGAGGCTTGAGTGTTGCTATGATGCTGAACAGGTTTCAGCAGAGCTTCCAGACTAAGACGGACAAGGAAAAACAGGCCTGGCGGTCTACCTCTGAAAATCAGCCAGTGAAAACCCTATGGATCCCAATGGTCTGATCAGCAACTGATCATGGGGATGGTGCAGAAGCAAGCAGTGTTTTGTTCAGTTGTGCGTGGGGTCGTCGTGAGTTGGGGGCTGACTTGACAGAAGCTAACAACAACAACAACGGAATTCAAGGTGCAAACTAAGATGGCTGGAGAAATCCCAAGTGCAAGTTTATGTTATATCTGTGTGTTGGATAGCTATTGCCACAAAAACGCAGTGTAACAAAATCACTCCCAACTCAGTGGCTTAAAACAACAATTATCTGTTCTCACAGACCTGCAGGTCCAGCTGGGTTTGGATGAGGTGACTCTATTCCAGATGTGTTTATTCTGAGGCCCATGCTGAAGGGGCAGCAGTTACCTAGGAAAGGTTCTTCTCATGGTGCGCTGCAGGATAAGTGGAACTATATGAGGCCCCTTAAAGCCTGGGCTTGGAGCTAGAACACTATTTCTTCTGTTCCATCCCATTAGTCAATGCAAGTCACAGTTGAAAATCAAGGGGTAGGGAGGCACACTCTGTCCATGGTGAGACCATGTAGGGTGGGGTGAAGAATGGGGGCCAATAAATTCAACCCACCACAAATCAGTATGGAACAGGTTTCATGCATTAAAATATTCCTCCCAGAATATTTCCTTACTTCTTCTGTGTCATCCACAGGTCTTCGTTTGAAGACTCTAGCCCTTGGATTCTTGTTAGTTTATCCTCCTCTCATCTCCCAGCCTAAGGCTGAACTCTTAAAAAAGTTAGCATAGGGTAGTGGAAATTACACATGCATTGGAGACAGACACACATAAGTCCAAATCCTGCTCTACCACTCAAAATGCAGTGTAATCCTGGGCAACATACAAGCTCTCTAAGCCATACTTGCTATGTCAAGCACCTAGCATGGTGACTGATGAAGGGCTGAAAGTAAATAGTGAATGGTAAAAATAACAATAATAAGAATGTCAAGGTGGCATTGTAAAAAAAAAAAAAAAATACTGGCTCTAGAGTCAAATCCTGGCTCTGCTAATTCGCTGTAGACTAAGCTTCTGCAAAATGACTTTTTTTTCCTAGCTCTGCAATTTTGTGCCTGAGACCAGATGGTCTCTGGTTCATTGTGGTGTCTGGAAGAAGAAGATAATTTCCTGTTTAAAGCTTATTCATATCCACCGCCTTCAATTTCTTTCCAGTTGAAACTAATGACCTTACAGCCATTTATTGCACACACTTAGGACTTCACTCAGGACTCAGCATTTATATGGTAACAAACAACCCTTGAGTCCTGTGTAGGTTATACTTTAAGCCACAATTATTCTTTGGCAGAGAAAAGTGTATATGTATTTTTTTTTTACATGGCAGTCTTGAGCAGTTTTCCTATTTGTGAACTGAAGAGAGGCATCCTGGTTTTATCTACCTCATAAGGTTGAGGGTGCAGTGGAAGTACACTAATTAATTTAAAAATGATTTACAAATATATTAGTTAGGATGCTGTTTGGCTTCTGTGACAGAGGCTAAAGTAAGAGAGGCTTAAACAAGATGGAAGTTAATTTCTCTCTCCCATAACAGTCTGAACATAAGCAGTTCAGATTGATTTGCCAACACCAGGGTGATACAGACCAAAACTCTTTCTATCTTGTGATTCTGCCACACTCAACAGCACATCTATATTCTAGGAAGAGAAAAGTGGGGAAGGAGAGAACATGCTCCTTTCCTTTTAAGGACATTACCTGAACATTGCGTATATCCTTTCCTCTCACATTTCATTGGCTGCTATGTAGTCACATGGCCACACTTGTGGGCAAAGGAAGCTGGGAAATGTAGACTTTAGCTACTCCAGTTATCTTTCTATTGCTATAGATGTCAAGGAGAATAGATATTCGGGGTAGAATTGGTTTCTAGCACCTATACACACAAAACAAAAAATAATTATTTTATGAATGATACTCAGCAAAGTTACATTGTGATTGCGGTTGTTCTACCACCAGAGATTTGGATGAATTTGGCTGGAACCCCAACTCCCCAGTTTAGGGCCTAAAGCTCTCTCGTTATTTCTTTGAATTTCTCTTGCTTTTCTCTGCTCTGCCCTTCTGCATCTAGTCTGTCTCTCTCTGTTTCCCACATATTTAGCTCCACCATTAAATTTTCCACAAGAAAACATGTCTTTTAGCATTCTGTGACTTGTTAATCAGCTTCGCTTAAAATGCAGGGAGTGATGGGGGAGAGTCTTTTTTTTCTCCCCTTTTCTTGTGCAAAACATTTATACCCATCCAGGTTGCTTGGTTTGCATGTGTGGCTATTTCCCCTTTTAAAGCCTCTAAGCACTTGTCAGAGCCGTGGTGGTGCAGTGGTTAAGAGCCATCGCTGCTAGTCAAAAGCTTAGAGTTAGAATCCACCAGCTGCTCCTTGGAAACCGTATGGGATAGTTCTACTCTGTCCTATAGGGTGGCTATGAGCCGGACCTATTTTTCTCCAATAACGTATCTTGGAGAAACTAAGAGCTGGATGGAATGTTTTATTCTGACATCTAGTGGTCACACAGCGATGGTGCTTGTGAGTGTTGGTAAATGGAGATGAAGTCTTGGGCTAATGGCTAGGAAAGAAAACCAGCACTTGTGGAGCACCTTGTATAGTCCTGGTACTCTACCAGAGCTTACCATGTTGAATGTTTGGGTTTAGAATCCAGCTCTGTCATTTACTAGCTGTATAAACATGAGCAAGTTACTTAAATGGGAATAATAATACTTACATAACAACAACAACAACAACAACAAAACCAAACCAGTTGCCTTCCAGTCAATTCTGACTCACAGAGTCCCCACAGAACAGACTAGAACTGCCCCACAGGTTTTCCAAGGAGTGAGCGGCTGGTGAATTCGAACTGCTGACTTTTCGTTAGCAGCTGAGCTCTGAACCACTGCACCACGAGGGCTCCAGTACCTACATGGTGAAGGTTAAGTTTGTGAAAAGCGTTAGGATAGGATGTGGCACAAAATAAGCCATTGTTACTATAGGCAGTAGCTTCATGCCTCTCTGTGTGCATATGAGAGACAGAGAGAAACAGAAAGAGAAAGAAGCAGAAAGAGAGGAAGCGGCAAGGGGAGAGAGACATATGGGGGCTTTTGGCAAGTGGGCGTAGATTGAGAGGGTATAATCTGAAAACTGTTAGTCAAGGATAGTAGTTAACATTACCTCTTGACTATATCTTTTCACTCTAATTTCAGAATTCCTATACCAATAATGAATTCCACCCCCTCCCCAAATTCCTGTGGATTACAAACTTCCATCAACTAGGAAAATTAGAGTAAAGTTGTATTTAGATTTTTAAATGTTTGACTGGAGAAAATAATAAAAGCTAAAAATAAATTGGATGTAATCTGCACATGACTCTGGGGGCAATGAGGAAGAATGGAGGAGGATAATGGCAACAAAGATATGCTTCTACTGAATAATCATAGAGCCTGGCATTTACTGAATGCTTGTTATGTCATTTAATCTTCCTGACGACCTAAACGGTGGGTATACCCCTTTTGCAGATGAGTCAGTTAAGGCTCAGAGATGGTGAGTTTTTGCTCCTGTATGCCAGGCATGTAGTGATAGGGTCAAGAATTGAACATAGATAGCCTGACTTCCAAGACTGTCTCTTTTCATTCCACTATTCTGAGATGTTAGGGGAGAGAGGGAGGGAGAAGGGGAAACTGTGGGTCCAGAAGTGGAGGAAGGGATGAAAAAAACTTTGAAAGTCGCATAAGGGGACTGGTATCTCAGGTAGACACCTTTTGATATGTTAACTGAACAAACAGGATCTAAGTTGGTTACCCTCATCTCAGGGGCTGCCATTGGCAAGAGCACAGCTGGTTGCTAACCACTGCCAGATGGGCTAATTATAGTCGTTAGGTGCTGTCAAGTCAATTCCTACTCGCAGGACCCTACATAACAAAGTAGAACTGCCCCATAGGGTTTTCTTGGCTGTGATCTTTATGGGAGCAGATCTTCATGTCTTTCTCCTCTGGAGCCGCTGGGTGGTCGAACTGCCAACCTTTCGATTAGCAGTTGAGCACTTAATTGTTTGTGCCACCAGGGCCTCCCAGAAAATGCAACCCAGTTTGGCAACTATCTTAGTTTCCTAGTATTGCTGTAACAAAAACGCCACAAGTGGATGACTTTAAAAAACAGAAACTTATTTTCTCACAGTTCAGAAGGCTAGCAATCCAACTTCAGGGCACAAGCTCTAGGGAAAGTTTCTTTCTCTATCAGCTCTGGAGGAAGACATTTATCTTTTCCAGCATTCTTTGGTTCCTTGGCGATCTTCTTGTGGCATCTGTCGTCCCCCTTTTGACTTGATTGTCTCTGGGTCTATGCGCTGCTCTTTATATCACCCAGAAGTGATTAGGTTTAGGACACACCCTACACTAATAGGGCTTCATTAACAAAACAAAGAAAACCCTATTCCCAAAGGCGATTACATCTGCAGGTTAAGATTCCAACACATATTTGGGGGGGTTGGGGGACACAATTCAATCCATAACAGCAACCGTGGAGAGAGAAGATACAGGAGACATCATATCAATCTGACAATGTTAGATATTTCTATCATCTATCAGAATGAAAACCATATTTTCTAAGCTATTTCTTAGAATATGTGGTCTGACAAGTATGTCTGTACCCATAAGGATGGCAAGGAAGAAATTTATAATTGGTCATAAATCATGGTATCTCTTGGCAAGAATTACCTGTATTAGTTACCTGTTTCTGTGTAACAATATTATCACAAATGTAGAGGCTTAAAACAACACACATTTATCATCTCACAGTTTCTGTGGCTCAGGTGTCCATGCACAGCTTAGCTGGGTCCTCTGCAAGGCTCCCTCAAGGTATCAGCCAGGGCTGGGTTCTCACCTGAGGCTTGACTGGGGAAGGATCTGCTGTCAAGCTCATGTGATTGTTGGCAGCATTCGAAATCTCCCTGACTGAGGAATCATTACGTTTTTTTGCTGGCCGTCAGCCAGAAGCTTCCCTTAGTTCCTTGCCATGTGGCCTTCTCCATATGGTGGTTTACAACACGGCAGCTAGCTTCTTCGAAGCCATCAAGGGATAGCATCTCCTAGCGAGATGGCTATTGCAATCTTATGTAATGTAATCATGTACATCCTGTCACATTTGCCATAATCTATTGGTTAGAAGCAAGTCACAGGTCCTTGCCCACGCTTAAGGAGAGAGGATTAGGCAATCCCAGGAGGTAGGGATTGTGGGGCCACCGAAGAGTCTGTTGCCACGTTACTCTATATCTGGCATGCAGGACAGAGCATCTAAGTCAGCAAGAGTTGCCCAGGGCATGGTGCCTCTCAGGATTTCAGCACTTTCCTTGGGAACAAGGGAGCAGAGGTAGCCTATCTTTTGGCCAGTAGGGAGATTTCCTAAGGGAAGTAAGATTTCAGGAGCTGGTTGAATGATGGGAGAGAAGCAGTTTGGTAGTCTTCTTGGATGTTTTCCATAAGTAGATTGGAGATAACATGGAAATGGAGTGGGAGGACTAAATTTATATTCTTTTTAAAAACAGTTCCAAAATATAGTCTTTCGCTATGCAATTTATTGGCCTTGGGGGCCCAGTCTGCCTAGGGATTTTTTTCCTTCTCTTGCAGATATGGCAGTGTGGAGGGAAGATCAAGATCTTACCTTGCTCCTGGATTGCTCACCTAAAGAGACACCACAAGCCCTATGCCTTGGATTTGAGCAATGCTTTGAAACGCAACGCCCTGTGAGTAGCCGAAATCTGGATGGATGAGTACAAATACATGGTCTACTTGGCCTGGAATGTGCCTCTTGAGGTTTGTCATGAAATTGAAGAGAAGCAGGGAAGAACAAAGGGGGAGAAGGTGGTGTTAATGGTAGGGAATGGAATGGAATAGAGCAAAGTGCCATCCTAGCACTAAGAATTATGGTAAGGTCCCGACGGTGATAATAATGACACCTAACATTTATATAACAGTACTATGTTCCAGGCACTGTTCTGTTAACTTATTTAACCATCACAACAAACCTAATGAGTAGGTATTATTTTTACTATTCTAACTATACAGATGAGGAGACTGAGGCACAGCTAGCTGAAAGGAACTTGTTTAAGATAATACAGGTAGTAAATGGCAGAACCAAGATTCAAACCTAGGAAGCTTGGCTTCTTGATTCCATAGTCTTTGTTACGCTACTATATGGGATATTCCTTGCTTGGGGAGGGCAGGGTTGGACATCAGAAATGTGCTGTCTCCAGGGGACATAAGCGTGGCAGGTGGGGATATAGGGTGTTGGGAGGAGGGATTGTAATCCTGTTGGATGCACTTGAATAAGGATGTCCTTGGCTAAGGCCACGTCATCTGCCCTGGCCTCCTGAGGTCAGGGTGACGTGCTATGTTCTGTTCCTGAAGCTGTAACTCTGGGCTCAAGCATATTGGAGTGTGTTTTGTGGTACAGGGAACAGCCATCTCATTGGCATACTCTTCCCCTCCACCACAGTGGACCCTGAAGTAGCTCCCAGGACACCAGAGAATCAGAATGGTGGGAATCTTGTGGAATGGATCTAGAAGGGAGAGTCAAGAAGAGTGACTGGGACCAGGAGCCAGGTTAAACAGCTGGTAACACTGTGGCTGAAGACTCAAATAATGTGCAGAAATGCCTGAGCCTTCCTCCTAATTCAAAGTCATCAGAATCCTTCCCCTCATCACCCATTAATCTCCTACAGTTAGCTCATTGTTTGAAGAGATTTATAGGAATTTATTCTGTTGTCCCAGGATACCAAGGAATGATAGGAAAACAAGTACTACTTCCAGGAGATCACTAGCTTTTTTACTTCTATGGAGTCACATTTGTGAACGCCCCCAGCTGTAAAGAGAATTGCCCCTAAATAAGTAACACCTAACCTTTTACAAGGGATGATAAACAACGAGCCAGAGGGAGCATTCTGAGAGGAAGGCAGATGCACAAATGGTTCCTGCATTTCCTTCTCCATCTTGCCTCGTTAGTACTCTTTCACTTTGATTCCCCCAAAATATCACTTTCAGAAAACCTCCTTTAATCTCCAAGTCTTGCTGCCAGAATATTCCTTTGTAGAGCTTTTTCTGGTCATCATGAGGAATATTTTGTCCTTTATTGATGTAAATATTGTCTCAAACAGGATCAGTCTGAGTCAGCTTGCTGATGATGAGAAATAAACCTGAGTGGCCCCACTATGCAGGCCTTGCAAGTGCTTTTGATACCAACAGAGCTTACTAGGGTTCAAGATTTTCCCACTTTCCCTGGAAAACTATGAAATATCAAGGTTACCTTACAGACTGTCAAGAAAATACCTAGTTCCCTCGTGTGTGGTTCAGTCCTGTTGGTGGAGTCAAGGCGGTTACACAGACGGACAAGGCACAGAAACTCTTGGTGTTTTATTTACAGAACTCTGGAATCGATTATGGAGACATTTCTTCCAAAAAGGCACTCCGGGAGAAACTGAAATGTAGAAGTTTTGACTGGTACCTGAAAAATGTTTATCCGCTCCTGAAGCCCATCCCTAGCATTGTGGGCTATGGAAGAGTATGTATTATGAAACTGTCTTTTAGATTTTAAAGGTTTGATTGTAAAAGACAGTGAAAGCTGAATCATATACTGTGGCCCAGGTGAGAATTTACAAAACCCATCCTGCTCAAGATTCCTTTCCTACCCCTTCCTTGGCTCTTTGCCCTTGGACCCTGTCAGTTTCCTTTCGTCTCTTGCTCCCTAATCCCCATCTTTTTTTCTTCTGTCTGCCTCTATGTCTTTTACTTTGCAAACTGCAGCTCTCTCAGTTTCTCAGTCAACCAGGGTGTTTGCCTCTCTCACCTGAACTCTAGCCCTTTCCCTATATGAGATGTGATGGTCTGAGGTGGGTGGGTGTTCCCAGGAAGTAGACATCACAGCAGTCCCTCACTTCAGCAGTCATGTTTTCTAGTACTTAGAAAATGGCAGCCAGGATCTGAGCCCTCTATTCTCTTTTGGATATTCGTTTCTGGTGATCTTGGTGCACAGTAGAAAATGCAGGGCTTGGGGAGGCTTGAGGGCCCCCTTCTCTTCCTCTTTCCAGCAGTGCTGTGGTGTATTTTGCTCCTTCAGATGAAAAACACATTGGATGAAAGTATCTGCCTCCATCAGGGACCTGTTCCAGGCAACACCCCTGTTATGTGTTGCTGCCATACATTCAGTCCACAGGTATTTTCCACAGTCTTCCCTATCCCAACAGGGTGAAGTCTGTTGTGGCTTAGCCCCTGAAAACCTTTTCCAGATTTAGACTTGGTGTTAGATGATGGTGAGGCAGGAGCTGCTCAGCAGTTGGGTAACGAACGAGGAAGGGCAAAGCCCAAACTGCACTTGTAACTAAGCACTTCCTAGTTCATTGAAAAAGTCATGGCAAGATGGTTGCACTGCAGGCACAGAGAGGAGAGGTAGGAAGACTATCTTCTGTTTCGTTCATTCTTCATGGTAACCTTTTCGTTGATAATCACCTCCAATCCTTTCCTCTTCCTCACCTTCCTCTGCCCCCTCCACCTTTACACTGCCCTCATCAATAAATGTGCACTCCTTGTGTGCCCTGGAAGGTGGACGAGTGAAGCCACCTATGGCTTCTTCTGTAGAGAGGGCAACAGTGAGCTAGAGAAGAGAGAGGCTGAACCAAAGGGGTGGAAGAGGTCAGTGACCAACTGGAGGGTGCAGCCAGGGGACATCTTTTTTTTTTTTAGTTGTACTTTAGATGAAGGTTTACAAAACAAACTAGTTTCTCATTCAACAGTTAGTGTTTTATGACATCGGTTAAAACTCCATGACATGCCAACACTCTCCCTTCTTGACCTTGGGTTCCCTATTACCAGCTTTCCTGACCCCTCCTGCCTTCTACTCCTTGCCCCTGGACTAGTGCCTTCTAGTCCTTGCCCCTGGACTAGTGCCTTCTAGTCCTTGCCCCTGGACTAGTGCCTTCTAGTCCTTGCCCCTGGGCTGGTGTGCCCCTTTAGTCTCACTTTGTTTTATGGACCTGTCTAATCTTTGGCTGAAGGTGAACCTCGGGAGTGACTTCATTACTGAGATAAAAGGGTGTCTGGGGGCCATACTCTCGGGTTTTCTCCAGTCTCTGTCAGGCCAGTAAGTCTGATCTTTTTTTGTGAATTAGAATTTTACTCTACATTTTTCTCCAGTTCTGTCCAGGACCTTCTATTTTGATCCTTGTCAGAGGAGTCAGTGGTGGTAGCTAGGCAGCATCTAGATATTCTGGACTCAGTCTGGTGGAGGCCATGGTAAATGTGGTCCATTAGTCCTTTGGACTAATCTTTCCTTTGTATCTTTAGTTTTCTTCATTCTCCCTTGCTCCCGAAGGGGTGAGACCAGTGGAGTATCTTAGATGACCACTCACAGGCTTTTAAGACTCCAGACACTACTTACCAAAGGAGAGTGTAGAACATTTTCTTTATAAACTATGCTATGCCAGTTGAGCTAGATGTTCCCCAAGACTATGGTCCAGGGGACATATTTTCCCCTGAGAATATTTACATCTATCTTCTTGCTTTGCCTGTTACCCTCTAAGGAAACTTTTTTTAAAATAGTCTTTTAAAAGGAAATTACTTTTAAATTATATCACAGACAAAATAAATCATTTTATAGGTATAAAAATAATATTTTATTGTGTTTTTGGTGAAAGTTTACACAGAAAATTAGGTTTCCATTTAACAATCGCTATGCATACTGTTCAGTGACACTGGCTACATTTTTAACATTGTGTCAACATTCTCATTATTTCCATTCTGGTTGTTCTGTTTCCATTAATCTAGTTTCCATGCTCCCCTCTCCCTTGCCTTCTCATCTTTGATTTAGGGTAAATGTTGACCATTTGGTCTCATATAGATGATTTTTTTTAAAGAAGCACAGTACTCATGGGTGAAGCTGTTTATTTTGTGAGACAATCTTTTATTTAGCTGAAAGGTGAACTCTGGGAGTGGTTCCAGCTCAAAGTTTAAAGGGTTTCTCAGGACGATACTCTCTACCAGTTCAAAGGAGTCTTTTGAGATATTCATGGTAGGTATTGTTTTCACTTAACAGATGAAAACGTTGAGACACAAAAACAACCTATTCATCCAAGCTTACTGAGTAAAGTGGTGTCAGATTCAGAATTTGAAAGTTTTCCTGACAACATACCCATAGCTGGGGCTTACAGCATCAGCCTTCCAAAGGCCAGTGGGTTTTTTCTTCAAAGACACACTCCCTCATGCCATGAAAGCCATGGTTCTGTGAGAGCCCTTGTAGGGAAGGAAGCAGGTTAATGCCCCTCCTCATGCCTGGTCTTCTCTCTGGAATAATCTGAGGGTTGGAGAAAAAGAAGCAGAGATGACTCCTAGTTACCCAGGGAAAGACCGTGCTCCCTATGATGAGTGATTGTCTTGATAGTGGTCCTCATGCTCCCTGTAAGGCCAAGGGCTTCCCCACTGACTGTGCCCATGATAGCCTTTGCTCTCTTTTGGAATGTCTACTACCACCTAACCGGGGAATGCTATGTGGGAGCATTGATTGCAGAGACAAATACTGAGGATCGCTGCTTGACTGACCTTGGCAAAGGGGAGAGTCCCACTTTACAGCCATGTTCCAAGGCAGCCAAAAATGTACTGCACATGTATTGGGATTTTAAACTGGTGAGTTGTGTGTTTTTTAAAAGATAGGCACATTCAAATATACTATGAGGGGTTCAGATTTGATTTAATAGTGACTTAGAAAGATTAATTTCTGTGGCAGTCTGGAAATGGGGAACTGGGTGGGACACACTGAGTCTCTTGACTAAGGCAGGGCTGTTTATGGAGAAGGGATGTTGGAGGCAGGGCTGTTTATGGAGAAGGGATGTTGGAGCTAAATAGGTAGGTTTAATAGTTAAGAAGCTGGGCTTAAGTCCTAGCTCAGTCACCTTTAACAAGTTTCTTAACCTCTCTGAGGTGCATTTCCTCATCTGAAAAATGGAGATGACAGTATAATATCTATTTGGGAGGATTAAATGAGATAATGTGTGTAAAGCATTTAGCATAGTGCCTGGCATGTAGAAAAGTGCCCTATTAATATTAGTCATTGTGATTGTTTTATTATTAATGATAATCAGAGAGGTGGGAGCCCTGGGCTGAGACCAAGAGGATGACATTTGACAAAGACTAACGTAAAAGTCAAGGAGCTCTGGTGGCACAGAGGTTAAAGTGCTCAGCTGTTAATGGAAAGGTCAGCAATTTGAACCCACCAGCTTCTCTGTGAAAGAAAGATCTGGCAGTCTGCTTCTGTAAAGATTACAGCCTTGGAAACCCTATGGGGCAGTTCTACTCTGTCCTGTTGGGTCGCTATGAGTCAGAATCAACTCTACAGCAATGATTTTGGTTTTAATTCCACTGTTAGGGCAATATCTTAACCTAAAGAAGTAATATGAAATCTAAACCAAGACTAACGTAGAGAATTGATTAATGTGGTAGCAAAACATTAGGAAAAATTAAGCATCCAACAGTATGGGATACTTTTTTCATCCCTCGAACAGAATGTTTTAAGTAAAACCTGTGAAAGATGGAACCTGTGTAAGGTGGAAACTTGTCGGAGAAGGAAAACTCAAATATTTTCCACTAAAATGACTGATAGAAAAGTGGTGAAGACTGCATCCTGTGAAAGGTAGAAAACTTTCAAGACCTGGAGGAACAAGGCAGTCTTGTTGAGTTCCAGCTTTCATGTTTCACTGTAGAACCATTAAATTATATATTTTTTTAAAAAACAGTAAGTGGGAAAATACACATAATATAATGTTGAATTTTACAAAACCAAAACCCAAAAAAACCCAAACCCATTACCGTCGAGTCGATTCTGACTCATAGTGACCCTGTAGTACAGAGTGGAACTGCCCCATAGGGCATCCAAGGAGCAGCTGGAGGATTCAAACTTCTGACCTTTTGGGTAGCAGCTGAGTTCTTAACCACTGAGCCTCCAGGGTTCCTGAATTTTACAAGCAGGATATAAAAACCATATATACACCATTATCCCATAATAAGTGCTTCTAATTTAAAAAATATATATATTTTCCAAGAAAACCAAAAAGCATATATTCCTTTTGTAAAAATAAAAAACAAATAAAAAGCAAAAACCTTCTCAAAATTCTGACAGGCGACACCCCCAAAACAAAAACAAAAACAAAAATATAGGAGATGCAGATGAACACTTTGCAAAAAAAAACCAGATAAAAAGTTTTTAAGAGGATTATCAGGAATACTGTCATAGCACATGTCCTGTGGAAGTTGAGAGAAAATAAAAAAATAGATCCATTTTGTTTAGAAGGTCACAATAAATTTTAATAGCCAAGATTTACTGAGCACATATTTTGTTCCAGGCACTGGATTATACATTACTGGTTTAGTCCTTACACAAATCTTCTAAGAGAAGTATTATCATTAGATCATTTTATCTGTGAAGTAATTAAGGCACAGAGAAATCAAATAATTTGTCTAAGGTCACACAACATCGTAAATGTTAGCCTAGGATTCAAACACAGAATCTTAACCACTGTGTATTGTTGCCTCATTGCTTAGGAAGTGTGATTCTGAAAGAGAGAAAAAAGACTGAGCCTTGGTTGAAACAGATGGTAGAGTTAAGGCTTTTCGTTTTTTTTCTAATATTGTGATATTTGGATATCTTTAAAGGGAGTAGAAAAGGAATCTTCAAAGAGGGAGAAATACAAGATGTTAGATAGGAAAGTGGTTTCTCTGGCACCAAGGATGGATGGGTGTCAGAGTACAGAGGGGACTGCTGGCAGCTGAGACAGAGGGGGCAGCTACTTTCAGATGGTCCGTGAAGCACTGTCCCCACAATCACTCAGGGTATTCAGGTGAGGGGGTAGACTGACTGGAAGTGCAGTCTTCTTGACAAAGTGGAAAATAAATTTAGTGAGAGTGAGCGTTAACAGGTGGGGACTGAGGAATAAACTTGCTGAGGAGGTCTGGAAGAGTGACCATGAGGAGTAAGCCAAGCTCTGAGGCCAGACTGCTGTCAGCACATTTGTGGCCAGGGCTCCTCGTTTAGCCAGGCAAGGCTTGGGTGGGCCAGCCTTGGATGAACTAATTACACTAGTTCAGTCCATCCCTCGAGCTGGAAAGCCAGAACCTTTGTAAGACGGAAACCAAGCCTGCTTGGTTAGGCCAGGCAAGGCTCTTCTCCAGGAGCCTTCTGTGGTCTGGAAGCAGGGGGCAGAGAAAAGAGTGGTGGGGCTGATTCGGAGGAGAAGTTCATGAACCTGTGGAGTCACCCGGAATGACTGACACTGGTAGTGCGCTCGAGGAAGTGGGGTGGGGGCAGAGGAAATTCAATGTGTCCAGGAGCAGGTAAATGTGGGGGAGCAGGGGTTGTTGGGGGCTGTTGATGAGTGGAAGAGGTGAGAGGCAGGAAGGCGATGGTTAGAGAGCTGTTAGGTTTGAGGATGCTAGCAGAGAACAGGTTGTATAAAGGGAAAAGAACTTCACGTAGACACTAAAAGAGACTATGTGAGTTCCTGCAAAGGGACGTATTGGAGTGTGGAGAGTGAGAGGGAAAGGAGAAGCGGGCAGGACAAGGAGAGGTTGTGGTCTGCTCAGATGCCATCATCTTCAGTTGTTGAACCATGGAGATAGTGAGTTAAGAGCTCACGGGGCCTGGAGGGGGCACGTGAAAACAAAGAGAAGGATGACCCTTCCTCCCCCCATTAGGATGGATAGAGGCATAGATGAACCAACATTTATTGCACATCTTCATGTGTCAGGCACAAGATGCTCCATAAATATTAACTCTAATCCCACTTTATAGATGAGGAAACTGAGACATAGAGAGGTTGAGTAATTTGCCCAAGGCCATATGGTTTGTGTTGGGTGGAGCAGGAATTCAAATCGAGACTCTTTAGCTCTAAAGCCCATAATGTTCCCACTAGTGAACATTGTTGAAGCCCCCACAACACAGAGAGGCAGGAAGCTGCCACCCAGAGTGGTAGAGAACATGGACTGAGACTCCTAAATATAGCTTCTGCTTCAATCGAACAAGGGCCTCACCAAGAAGGGAGGGAACACATACTGAGGGTGACCTGAGGGGTTTCATGAACTCAGGAGTGAAGAAGTAGAAAGGATGGCCAAGTAGAGAAGTGTCCTGGGCTCTCTATGACACCATCAAGCCACACCAATCACTATGGACCTGATGCCTCAATCTCAGGAGAGGCTGATGATATCATATGAAACAAGCATTTGCCAACCCTCCCTGCAAAGCATTTGTTACTTCCAGATCTGTGGTTAGTTTGCCAAGGGGCTGATAGAGAAAGCCCTGGATGATCTAATTCTATGCTTTGCTTCATTTTCTCCTCTGGGTGATGTGGAAATGATTAGGGGGGCCATCAAGCTTGTCCCTGACCACAGCAGGGAGGTAGGAGTAGGGGAGTGATGTATTCCTTGGGCATTTCAGTATGTTGATTCTCTCTCTCCTCCCATCCAGGGAAGACCCGTCATAAACTGGGCCACGAAACGGTGTCTGGAGATCAAGAAGGACACTTCAGGTACCTCTGTGCCTGTGCTCCAGACCTGCATCACACAAGTGTGGAAAATACAGTACACCATCAGGAACTGGGGATCAAACTAATGTCCAGACAAACAACGGAGCTAACCAAAGGGAGCTGGGATTTGGGACACCAGTTGTTGCAAGTGGAATGGCATCTACGCCCATCACTGCTCAAAGTGGGAGAGGGTGAGAGAAAGAAAGTGTGTGTGTGTGTGTGTGTGTGTGTGTGTGTGTGTGTGTTTACTTCAACTTCTGCCTGGAATACACAAGATGTGGAGAATGACTGAGCGTGTGCACTGCTGCTCTGCTGGTGAAGCAGAGGAAACGATGGTGCCTGCTCTGCAATTTCCCTTGGGAGTTCATGATATGTATCCAATGCCATTCTTGGAAAATCCTTGAAATAGCCAAAAGCATCTGGCTGTATGTGGGGAGAGAAATAGGAGGGTGGAAGTTTATTTTTGGCTTCTGCCGACACTGTTTAGTCTTCATTCCTGACAACTACTATCACCAGCTGCCCCACACCTCCTCCCCCAGCTCGTCTGCTCAGAGACTCCCCAGTCTGCCTTGGGAGTGTTTCACGTGAAGGGCTGGGTCATCATCAGGCCAGTAGCTTGAAACATATTCAGGTAGCACCAAGTCACCTGAAAACCTCAAAGGACCTTCCTTGAAAGTGTGGAGCCATTCCTAACCCCTCCTTTCTTGACTATCCTGAAAGATTCAGTAAACAGATAAGCAATTCTGTATCAGAATTCTTACAAGTTTCCTCCATTCATTCCCCACACCAGTGTTATTTGGACTATCCCATATCTCCCATACCGAAAGGATTCCAGAGGCTGAGAAGTTTAGAGAAGGCATCTCAATCAATCCTAGCTCTTCAAGGGGGTAGTGCACAGAGAATGGTAGAAAAATCTAGGTCCACCTGAGTCTTTCTCTAAGTAGATCATAACGTTTAGTAGATTTGACTGATCACCTGTTTCCTCTTACTGCCACTGTGAATATACCATGGACTGCCAAAAGAACGAACAAATCTGTCTTGGAAGAAGTACAACCAGAATGCTCCTTAGAAGCAAGGATGTAGAGATTAGGGCTCACATACTTTGGACATATTATCAGGAGGGATCAGTTCATGGAGAAAGACATCATGCTTAGTAAAGTACAGGGTCAGCAAAAAGAAGAATACTCTCAAGGAGATGGATTGACACAGTGGCTGCAACAATGGGCTCAAGCATAACAACGACTGTGAGGATGGTGCAGGACTGGGCGGTGTTTTGTTCTCTTGTACAATGGGTTGCTATGGGTCGGAATGACACCTAACAACAACCACCACCCCTGTGAAGCATGGGGAAAATGAGGCTGAAAACAGAGTGGCATAACAAATTTGGGACACAAAAAAAGGGATTATAAGCAAAAACTTAAAACCAGGGATCATTACTGCTGGTCACTTGGTAAATACTTTCTCCTAGTCGGTGAATTGGGAAGATAGATCTAAGGCTGCCAATTTTGGGCAAGGTCTTAGAGGTTGGTGGGAATGGGCAGTGTAGTGGGAGAGAGGCAGACTGACCTGCGTGTGTGCGTGTGTGCGTATTGTGTTGTGGGCTCACTTTTCAAGCACACAATTGAAGGACCATTCTGTAGAGGACTACTTTTTCCTCTTGGCTCCATGTCAGGGCTGCCTGGTTATGATTCTGAGAATCACTTGACTTCCTTTAGGCATTAGGCAGGTAAGACACTGATAAATTAGCAAAGAATTAAATCAGCTAAGATTTTTTAAACTAAGCTTTTAAAACTGTATAAACCTTAAGGTACAGCTTGATTAAATTTCCGTTAAGGGAACACATCCATATCAAGTATTAAAACATTACCATAGATAAGATTTTATTATGTAATTTCTAGCATCTGCCTAGCAAATTGAAGGAAAAAAAAATACAATTCAGAGCAAAGTTTTAAAAAAGCATGTACCCAGTAGAAAAACAGACAATGACACAAATAGATTTTATATACATAAATATGGAGCTCTGGAGGTGAAAACGATTCAGCATTTGGCTACTAACCAAAAGCTTGGCTGTTCAAACATACTCAGCAGCTCTGAAGGAGAAAGACCTGGTGATTTTCTCTCATAAAGATTATAGCCAAGAAAATCCCATGGGGCAGTTCTACTCTGTCACATGGGGTTATTATGAGTCGGGATCGATTTGATGGCACACAACAGCAAATATATATATATGCTTAAACGTATTAAATAATGTTTCATAGGTAGATAAATGTAATTAAAACTATTCTGGGATATCAATTTTTACTTAGACTGGCAAAAATTTAGAAGTATGACAGAACATTCTGTTGACAAGGCCGTGGGAAACAGGCAATCTCATATATTGATGGTGAGGATGCAAACTGGTATAATCCCTTTGGAAGGATATTTGGCAATATCTAAGAATATTATACACACATTTTCTATCGGTGCCAACAATTCCACCTCTAGGAATTTACTCTGAAGATACACCTCCAAAAATAAGAAAATACACACACACAAAGTAATTCTTTGCAGTATTGTTTGTAATTGCAAAATATCGGAGACCAACTAAACGTCCATTTACCAGACAGTGGTTGTGTACATCTACAAAACGGAGTACCATGCAGCTATAAAAACAAACAAGGAGGATCTATTTGAACTGATATGGAGTAATTTCTAGTATACTTTGTTAAGTAAAAATAGCAAAATAGCATCTATAACATGCTATATTTTATGTACAAAGTAAGGGGAAATATACATGTATCAGCTTAGTTTCACAAAATGAAACACAAAGGATTTGGGATAGGAATATGGTACAAAGCAAATAGGTAGAAGGGGCACGACATCGCTAAAGACGCAATTTTTCTACAGGTTGAACTTTTAGAGCCATGTTGTATTTGACATGCTTGAAACAAATACATAAATTCAACGAGGATAGGGAAAAACCAAAAGTGGAGTACAAACAAAAACAAGTGAGCCTAACTATATTTTAAATGAACACAGACACACATGGAGTGTGCACACCTGGATGCAGCATTCAGATCTTAGTTTTGAAATACCATTCTCTAGTAATAGAAATTAGGGCTCCTTGGAGAGTTAGCTGATTTGGATATTTTAACTAATTTCTTCCCATGTAAGAAAGTGAAGAACTTCTCAATGAATGACGAGGACATGTCAAAAGAACACAGCAGCCAGGTTGAAGGGGCTCCCACTGGTCAAATCTGGGACAACTTGATCATCAAGATAATGATCATAACAGATTATAAGCCACAGAATAAAATAAGAATCCATGAGTCTGTGCCGATGAATAAATAAAGAGGGGAGAAGGGAAAGTTTTCCTTTACAGTAGAACACCAACTAATAATTGTAGAAGAAATTACAAAATTAGAAAATCATGCTTTGGCAACCGCCATAGTAAAAGCTGTTTCCAGCAAGATCAGTGGATGCTAAAACTCGTGGGGGAAAAGTTTGATGAGACCAGGATACATACATAGGCTAAAAGTAATTTTCTAGAAGATAAATTATTAATTACAAAGGGAAAAATGATAATTTTATGGTGGCAAAGCCTGACAGACACCACCTTAATTGGCCAGTATGGGACAAACAGACACTTTGCGCCTCCTGATACGACACACCGAGAAGAACATAATATTGCTTCTATGATACGCCTGCCACAAACATCACACCTGAATGTAATCTTCAGGAAATGTCCTTAGACCAAAAATTGAAGGGCATTCTTCAAAGTCAATGGTCTGTATGCTTCAAAAATGGCAAGGTCATGAAAGACTCTGAAGAAAGACTGAGGAGCTGTTCCAGAGTCAAGGAGACGAAGACAGCTAACGCGGAATTCTGGATCTGGGGGAAAAATTCTTCCCCTTTGTCTATAAAGGGCAGCAGTAGACAACTGGTGAAATTTGAATAAGGTTTGTTGATAGACGATAGGACTGGATCAATGTTTTCCTGATTCGATTATTGTACTCCAGTTATGTAAGAGAAGGTCTTTGATTTTAGGAAATAGACACTGGATGAATTATGGCGGAAGATTATAGGTGGATAGACAGATATAGAAATAAAGGAGTCCCGATGACACAAATGTTAAGCACTTGGCTGCTAACCAAAAGGTCAGGAGAAAAGACCTGGCGATCTGCTTCCATAGAGATTTACAGCCTAGAAAACCCTATGAGGCAGTTCTACCCTGTCCTATATGACCCCTCTGAGTCAGAATCAACTCAATGGCACACAACAACAACATATATAGATAAATGGGTGTGCATATGCATGTGTGTGTATAGAGAGAGAGCTAGCGAGAGCGGGGAATGACAAATCAAACCTGGTAAAGTGAACCTGAATGAAGGGTAAAACCAAACCAAACCCGTTACTGTCGAGTTGATTCTGACTCATAGCAACCCTATAGGACAGAGTAGAACCGTCCCATAAGGTTTCCAAGGAGCGGCTGGTGGATTCCAACTGCCAACCTTTTGGTTAGTAGCTGGGATGTTAACCACTGCACCACCAAGGGCTCCGGATGAAGGGTGTATAATAATTCTTTGTATTATGTTTGTAACTTTGCTGTATGTCTGAAATTATTTCAAAATAAAAAAGGTTTAAAACAAACCCAAACCAAAAGAAGCATGCTTATCTAGATAAACATTAAATATCTTTTCCTGCTGCACTGTGAGCAATACCTGCTTAACCTAACCTTGGTGTTCTCTACTCTCTAAAGGGAAATAGTAGTTCTCTCTCATTCTAACTATGTAGTCCTCATAGTTGGGATAACAGAAAGCTCCTCGGCTTCCCCAGCTTCCCAAAGCTTTTAAGCTTTAATCTGCAGGGCAGCATGTTAGTTATTACAGAGACTAAATACATAGAGTTGGACCAGCAATGTCATGGTGAGTTAATTAAGATTAGGGGTAAAATCAACTTCTCCTGACTTTAAGTTGTTAAATTATAATTTTAATAAATGCAGTTTTCTCCCACAATATTCTAACAAATGTCATTTCAAAGAACAAACTTGTCTCAAGATTACATGTCTACAGTCCTTGGGACTGTAAAAACAAAATTTCTCACTATTACCAGAAAGATGTTTTGGACTTCTTAGCAAAGAGATATAGACAGAAACTCAACATAATAACTGCAAGATGAAGAATAGGTGTAGTTTTAACTCAATTGATGGTATCCGATATGTCAAAATTCCTAATGCTTCCTTCTCTCTCTATCAAGTTGTAATAGCTAGGTCAGGATTTGCCTTCTCAAAGCACCTTTTCAACATTCTTCCATTTAAAGTTTCCTCATTAACTAGCAAATGAGGTTGGTGTCTTCTGCTTCCAGTACATTTTCTGTTGTTAGGTGCCATCGAGTTGTCTCCAACTCATAGTGACCCTGTGTATGACAGAACAAAACATTGCCCAATCTTGTGCCGTCTTCACAGAAGTGTGTTTGAGCACATTGTTGCAGGCTCTGTGTCAGTCCATCTCGTTGAGGGTCTTTCTCTTTTTCACTAACCCTCTACTTTACCAAGCATGATGTCCTTCTCCAGGGACTGGTCCCTCCTGATAACATTTCCAAAGTACGTAAGATGAAGTCTTGCCATCCTTGCTTCAGAGGAGCATTCTGGCTGTACTTCTTCCAAGACAGATTTGTTTGTTCTGGCAGTCCATGGTATATTCAATATTCTTCACCAAGACCATAATTCAAATGCATCAATTCTCCTTCAGCCTTCCTTTTTCTTTGTCCAGTTTTTGCATGCATGAGATGATTGAAAATATCATGGCTTGGGTCAGGTACATCTTTGTCATCAAAGTGTTATCTTTTTATACTTTTTAGACTTTAAAAAGATGATTTGCCCTATGCAACACATTGCTTGATTTCTTGACTGCTACTTTCATGGGCATTGATTGTTGATTCAAGTAAAACAAAATCCTTGGCAACTTCAATATTTTCTCTAGCTAAGGCTAAATTTAAGAAGATGGGACTTATGCTTCTGTGTTACAACAGGTGTTTTGTCCTGGGGCTGGCTGCAGCTCCCAAGTCCCAGGTATTCCCCCTTGTCAAGCTCCCTGCTCCCCCTTCCAGAGAGCCTGCTGGTGGACCTTTCTTCCTGGGCCTGAGCACATCTTGACTAGTGTTTCCATGAATTCATTCCTTCCCTACATTGCTAGGAAATTTCTATGTTTTCCCAAATCCCAAATTCCAAGAAGAATCAGTTGATAAATTGTGAAAATGGGACATAGCTTTATAATTCTCCGGTGAGAACTACAGCTTTATGAGTAACAAAGAGATGTTACTGACTTGAATGAATCCACTGAAGTCAAATGGAAAGCAAGTGCAGGAAATACTGATGTACAGAGTTCAAAATTAAGGTTGATATTTCCGGAAAGAGGGACAGCAGCATATCAAAGAAAAGTGGTCAGAAGGTAATCCATCAGAGGTACTTATAGCAGTCACCATGTTATCAGTGTGTGCTGGTGGCCTCTCTGCCACTAGTAGTGAGTAGTTGTTGCAAATTAAATGAATATTAATAATTTTACATGGGTTGTATACTTTATACGAATCTTATGGATGGTATTTGTCTTAGTCATCTAAAAAACCCGTTGCCGTCGAGTCCATTCTAACTCATAGTAACCCTATAGGACAGAGTAGAACTGCCCCATAGAGTTTCCAAGGAGTGCCTGGTGGATCTGAACTGCCACCGTCTTGGTTAGCAGCCATAGCTCTTAACCAGTACACCACCAGGCCTTAGTCATCTAGTGCTGCTATAACAGAAATACCACAAGTGGATGGCTTTAACAAAGAGAAATTTATTCTCTCACAGTCTAGGAGGCTAGAAGTCTGACTTTAAAGTGCCAGGTTAAGGGAAGTCTTTCTCTCTCTATTGGCTCTGGAGGAAGGGCCTTGTCATCAATATTCCCCTGGACTAGGAGCTTCTTAGCTCAGGGACCCCAGGTCCAAGGGACACACTCTGCTCCTGGCACTACTTTCTTGATCGTATGAGGTCCCTATATCTCTCTGCTTGCTTCTCTCTTTTATATCTCAAAAGAGATTGGCTTAAGACACAACCTAATCTTGTAGATTGAGTCCTGCCTCATTAACATCACAGAGGTAGGATTTATAACATATAGGAAAATCACATCAGATGACAAAATGGTGGACAATCACACAACACCGTGAATCATGGCCTAACCAAGTTGACACCTATCTTTGGGGGACCAATTCAATCCATGACAGTATTTCAAAAAATAAGTTTTGGAAGCAAAATAAGCCCTTAAATTGGCAATTTCAATGCGTGATTCTATTAACCTTGCTAACCCATTGCCATCAAGTCGACTCGTAGTGACCTTGTAGGACAGAGTGGAACTGCCCCATAGGATTTCCAAGGCTGTAATCTTTACAGAAGCAGAGTGCCGTGTCTTTCTCCCACAGAGCAGCTGGTGAGTTCAAACTGCTGACCTTTTGGTTAGCAGCCAAGTGCTTAACCACTGCACCATCAGGGCTCCTATTAACCTTGCTAGGGGAACTGAATGTTACATTGCTTGAATACTACTCAGTAATGCTTGCTAGTGTTTTCCAGTACTTGAATATTTGCTACAGTTATCATTCTTTATAATTATTATGAAACTTAATATTTCTTATCTACTAAAATTTTTTTTAGCTATCCCAAATAAGGAGAAAAGCATATAATTACTTTTGGAAATACTAAAGAATACTTATGACTTGGGGAATTCCTGAGAATCCTCAGAGTTCTGATTTTTCTTTTCTGAATCCCAAGGATAATACCTGGTAAGAATTTGGAAGCACTACCTGACATTGCTTAAACCTACTAGGTTGTTGTCGTTAGGTGCCACTGAGTTGGTTCGGACTCATAGTGACCCTATGTGCAACAGAACACAACACCGCCGGGTCCTGCGCCATCCTCATAATCGTTGTTATGCTTGAGCCCACTGTGGCAGCTACTGTGTCAATCCATCTCGTTGAGGGCCTTCCTCTTTTTTGCTGACTCTCTACTTTACTAAGCATGATGTCCTTCTCCAGGGACTGATCCCTCCTAATAACATGTCCAAAGTATGTAAGACGTAATCTCACCATCCTTGCTTCTAAGGAGCGTTCTGGTTGTACTCCTTCCAAGACAGATTTGTCCGTTCTTTTGGAAGTCCGTGGTACATTCAATATTCTTCACCAACCCAATTCAAAGGCATCAATTTTTCTTCGGTCTTCCTTATTCATGGTCCAGCTTTCACATGCATATGAGGCAATAGAAAACACCATGTCTTGGGTCAGGCGCACCTTAGTCTTCACCCTAGTAGGTAGTCTGCCTCAGTTTATAGCTCTGGGTTCTCCATTAAAAACCAATCTCACAGTTTTCTTTACAAAGATTTTACTCTTTTTTTCTTGTTCCCTCCCCCGCAAGTGTTTTTAAATGTCATTGAAAAAAATGGTTTCTCAGCACTTCTCTAGTGGTCGTCCTGTGTCTGTGCATAGGTGTGCTGTGATTGGCTGGGAGAGGCATGACAGGATGGACAGCAGACAGGACGCAGTGTTTGATGGCCCCTGGGGGGGTCCGAGTACTTCTCATGACTGGAAAAAATCTTCAATAATTAGTTCCCAGTGACTTTTCTTTGTGATAAAATATATGTAACAAAACATGTACCATTTAAACCATTCTTACATGTACAATTCAGTAACATCAATTATGCTCGCCATGCTGTACAGCAAGCAGCACTATCCATTTCCAAATTTTTCCATCACCTGTAAACTCAGTATCCCTTATGAAATAAGTCCCCCTTTCACCCTCACACCTGCCTCTGGTAACCACTAATAAATTTTGTTCTCTATGCATTTGCCTATTCTAGATATTTCATGGAAGTGGGATCATACAATACTCGTTCTTTTGTGTCTAACATATTTCACCCCGCATAAAGTTGTCAAAGTTCGTCCATGTCAAAGCACGTATCAGAACTTCATTTCTCTTTAAGGCTGAATAGTATTCCATTGTATGTATTGCCACATTTTGTTTATCCATTCATCTTAATGGACATTTGGGTTGTTTCCACCTTTTGGCTATTATGAATAACACCGTTATGAACATTGGTGATGGAAGGAGCAGTGTGGGCAGAGGAACTATATTTGCCTCCACTACAGCTGCTGTAGCAGGGTGCAATGGCTCCAGGTAGCTCTTAGGGAACTCTGGCAATGGCAGGCGGTGTGTCAGCCCGAAAATGTTTGTAGTTAAGCCTGGGTGTTGGCCAGGCAGGGATGGGTGTGATAGAGCTAGGGCAAGAGGCATCTATTTATGGCTGACACGACTCATACTCTTTCTCTCTGCAGAAGGGCTCTGGTGGCTCTCTCACTATGCATGAAGTCTTTCTGGCTTCTATCCATTCTCCGATGTTAGGACCTTTGCAGCTAAGATAAGCTCAGCTCCTGTGGAGCAGACACTGGCTGCTCATTGATCAATGGGATAACCTGCTCTTCTGCCCTGCTCTGTTCAGCCAGGAGGAAGCAATAGGTGTCTTTATTATGAACATTTTGCCCTATGGCCCTTAAATCAGACAGGCTGTTTCCAGAGAAGATTCTTCTTCTTTGAGGCCCTATCTCAGCTCTTAGGATCTGAAGAAGAGCTCTCTGGAAAGAGAGTAATGTCTCCACCCATGGGACTCACCTTTCTCCTTTGAACCCTTTGGGAACAGGGAAGATTCCTTAGGACCCTGGTAAGAAAGACCCTTAAAAAGTGAAGGTATGCTTGCAAGTGACCATCTAAGATGCCTCAATTGGTCCCAACCACCTGGAGTAAAGGAGAATGAAGAACACCAAAGACACAAGGAAAGTATTAGCCCGAGAGACAGAAAGGGCCACATAAACCAGAGACTGCATCAGCCTGAGACCAGAAGAACTAGATGGTGCCCAGCTACCACCAATGACTGCCCTGACAGGGGACACAACAAAGAGTCCCTGATGGAGCAGCAGAAAGGTGGGGTGCAGAACTCAAATTCTAGTAGGAAGACCAGACTTAATGGTCTGACTGAGACCGGAGGAACCCTGGAAAGCATGGTTCCTGGATTCTCTATCAGCCCAGAACTAAAACAATTTCTGAGGTCAACTCTTCAGACAGGGATTGGACTGGACTGTGGGAGATAAAGTGATACTCGTGAAGAATGTGCCTTTTAGCTCAAGCAGATACAAGAGACTAAATGGGAAGCTTCTGTCCAGAGGTGAGATGGGAAGGCAGAGAGGGTTAGGAGCTGGTTGAATGGACATGGGGAAGCAGGGGTGGGAAAGGAGGAGTATACTGTTGCAGTATGGGGTGAGCAATTAGGGTTACATAACAACGTATGTATAAATTTTTGTATGGGAGACTAACTTGAAATGTAAACTTCATTTAAACTACAACAATTAACAAAGAAAAAGTGAAGGTATGTCACCTACCTCACTCTTACTAGTCTCTGAACTCTCTGTAGCCAATTTTTTTTTAAGAAAGAGTGAGAGATAGAAAGAAAAGAAAGAGAAGACGAAGAGGCACAGTGACAGAGGAGGAGAAGGAGACAAGAGGAGTGGAGAGGAGAGAGAATGAGAGGAAAAGAGAGAGGAAGGGCAGAGAGGAGAGGGTAAAGAGACAGGATTCAGCTGTTTCGGGCAAAATCCAGAGCCTGGGCAGAAGCAGTTCCTCTGACTGTTGCCCAACACTGTCCTCCAAGTAAGAATTGAGGGCCAACACAGCAGACCTCTGATCATCCTGAGCTTTTCCAGACATTCGGTTTATGCACAGAGGAGTTTTAAAAAAAGAAAGCAGCCCAGGGCCCCTGTGCATCAGGGTCCAGGGGTAGTTCCAGCCAAAAGTCAAGGAAGGTTCTGAATAGAGCAGCCAAGGTGATGTGAAGGGAGGGTGGCTATGGTTGTGTAGGGCCTCTTTGGGCAAATAGACCACTTGGCTGGTCACTGCCTGAATGCAATATGGCTCAGTAAACAGGTAACTGTTCTGAAATCCAGCTTTCCCTGGACCTCGGCTGGAGCGGTCTGGCAAATCCAATAGTGGAGAGACTTCACCACAGATACGCTTTGGATAATCAGACCCAGTTGGGTTCTTTGCCAACAGCCTTGTCTGTTTCCACTCCATCCTTAGATCCTTTTGGCTCCAGACAGAATCAAAGGTTCCCATTCCTCTTGGCCAGAGCCCTCAGAGAGAGAGAAAGAGGGAGAGACTTGTAGGAGTCTTTTCATTATGGGCTCCTGGTTACTGGAACTTGAAAATCTGGCTGTGAACACTTATTCCAGGCCAACTGTTGGCACCAATGTTATAACGAGGATCAACTTCCACCCCTCCTCCCTTTAAGTCAAATATGGAAAAACTCCACTTGGCAGTTTCTTTCCCTGCAATAGCAACATGAAGAGAGATAAATATCCCAAATTTTAAGAAAAGAAAACTGTATAGAGAATAAAGGTTTTTTTTATCATGTGATTTTACTAAGCACTGTGTTATCGTGCAATTGTGATGCCTTCTACGTTTGTTTATCAACCTCATCCTGCTGCCTACCCCCAGGTATTTTCCTAAGTGCCACTATGCTGATTTTTTTTTACATGTAGCGCAGCACCCTTAGGAAAGGGCGCAGTTGGCAAACAATCGTAGAAGGTGTATGTTATTTGCTTAAAATACGGTAACACCTTTAACTCTGTCATCATACCCCGGATATTTGGGATTATAAATGGGTGTCCACATCAGTTCTAAAGCCACAATTGTGATTTAAAAAAACTGTATTAAAAGACACATAAACTAAAAAACCAAAACCGTTTGCGGTTGAGTCGATTCCAACTCACGGCAACCCTATAGGACAGAGTAGACTTGTCCCATAGGGTTTCCAAATAACGGCTGGTGGATTTGAACTGCTGACCTTTTGGTTAGCAGCCAAGCTCTTAACGACTACGCCACCAGGGCTCTAAAAGACACATAGCTGTAGAAAAAGTTTAATTAAATCCATGAGTTGGAGAATCCAAAAGGCCAACATAAATATGCTCCCTGTAGGTGTGGCTCTGGGGACAGGGAAGGCAAGCTACTGCTCACCTTGAGATTGGTGTTTATTCTCTCCCATCTGGAGTCTGGAGGGGACCTTGTATAATGCAGAGTTTCTCTTTGGAGGGTGAGTGTACTACCAGCATGGACACCCTGTTTCCCCTCTTTCAGACACATGTTCTTCTGTCTCCTACACTAGGGGTCAAGGAAAAGAGACAAAAGACCGATTGAATCCCCTTGTATTATTGTAAGGTCCTTGGGTGACACAAGTAGTTTTCAATCAGCTACTAACCTAAAGGTTGGCATTTTGAACCCACCCAGTGGTGCTGTGAAAGAAAGGCCTAGTGATCTGCCTCCAAGAAGATAACAGCCAAAAAGCCCTATGGGGCAGTCCTACTATGCAACACATGATGTCACCAGGAGTCAGAACTGACTCAACAGTAACGTTTGGGTTTTTGGTTTTTTGTATTTTGAGGCATCCTGGCTGCTGGCTGCGTGGCCTAGATGTACCAAGGTTATGCAAACTCAGATGTGCTTTTTGTGAATTCTATGGTTTTCTTTTTTTTTCCTTCCCACCCAAAGCCCTGATTTTCATGTTTACTTCTCTCGCACCTGGCATGCTCAAGTTGCATGATGCAGTGAGGGAAGCAGGACTGCTGGGAGCAGGTGGGGCGGAAAAGGGTGGGCAGGGGAGTGAAGAAGGTTCTCATTTCCCACCTCAGGCTTAAGAGGCTTCTGGGAAAGGTGGAATTTGAGAAGGCAAATGAGTAGACGTGGATGCTTCCTGCTTGAAAGGCCTGAGATTGTTCCAAGATGTGGCAACAAACGAACCGATAGACTCGATTCTGACTCATAGCGCCCCTATAGGACAGAGTAGAACTGCTCCATAGGGTTTCCAAGGCTGCGTAATCTTTACAGAAGCAGATCGGCAGGTCTTTCTCCCTCAGAGTGACTGGTGGGTTCAAACCACTGACCTTTCGGTTAGCAGCCTAGCACTTAACAACTGCACCACCAGGGCTTCTTTACAAATGAACAGGGATGTGGAGATCGAAGAGAGTCCAAAATTCGTTTGTCTCGATGGATTAACAGGAAGACATGGGGCGAGCCCTGGGAGAGAGATAGTGCTGGGCCTACAAATAAACACAGCAGCAACTGAAATGCTTTCCATATTACTTTCTCCCTAAGGAATGTGTAGAGAACTAAATGAATAAGCAACACTCATGTTTTATTTTTCATTGTAAAAGAAATACATTTATATTGTAAACATATAAAGGCCTAAAAAAGCAATTAAAAAGTATCCGTAATCTTAATACTTTAAGATAATATTTATACCAGTTCTCTTTATTTCCTTCTGGCCTTTTTTCTTTGAATCTATGTGACTGACTCTAAAACTAGAATCATACTTAATATAGAGTTGTGGTTTTATTTTTTAATTTAATGTTTTATATAGAAATCCAACATTATTCATTAGTCCATTATTTACGGATATAGAGAAGTCAGCCGCCTGAAGACAAAACTTCCTAGTACAGACTCTAGAAGAGAACTCTGTAGAACGATGGCATCAGTGAGTCTCTTTCGGGTACAGCTGTTGTTGAGAGGAGCACTCCCTCAGCTTACAGGCATGGTGGAGGGGTCAGCTGCTCTGAGAAGGATGAAGGTAGATGGAGGCCTATTAGAGAAAAGAGTCCCGTTCTTTCAGGATGTGGTGGGAAGAAATGTGAAGGGCTACTCTGGGATGAGATCAGCGTTTTCCAGTGGAGTGTAAAAGATGTCCTTAGGAACCCTGGTGGCACAGTGATTATGTGCTTGGCTGCTAACAGAAACGTCAGCGGTTCAAACCCATAAACCACTCCTCCATGGGAGAAAGATGTGGCAGTCTGCTTCTGTAAAGATTACAGCTTTGGAAACCCTGTAGGGGGCAGTTCTACTATGTCCTATAGGGTTGCTATGAGTCAGAATCAACTTGACAGCAAGGGGCCTGGGAGGATGCTCATAATGTTGTTGCTGAGTTCTGTTGTTAAAAGTTAAGTAAAGAGGTGGCTTCAACTCATGGCGACCTTAATGTATAACAGAACACAATGCTACCCAGTCCTGTGCCATCTTCCTGATAATTGGTATGTTTGGGTCCATTGTTATGGCTATTGTATCAGTCCATCTCATTGAAGGTTTCCTCATCTTTGCTAACCCTCTGCTTTACCAAACATGATGTCCTTTTCAAGTGATTGGTCTTTCCTGATGACATGTCCAAAGTAAGTGAGCTGAAGCCTCACCATCCTTGCTTCTGAGGAGCATTCTGGGTGTATTTCTTCCAAGTCTGATTTGTTCATTCTTCTGGCAGTCTGTGGCAGTCAATAGCTCTCACTTATTGAGCATCTACTGTGCTCTGAGCATTAGCGGCTGTGCAAATTCTACTTGTCATCCTCCATACAATCTGACAAAATAGATACTATTATCCACACTTTCCAGATGAATAAGCTAAGGCTCTCAGAGATTAATGCACATATCCGAGATCACACAACTGGTAAATGACTGAGGACTACAATTTGAGTTTCCAAGAGTATAGCAGAATAGAAAAATATAGACTTTAAAATAAACAAAACACATAGATTCAAAACTGCTTTTATTAAAACACAACTTTCTTTTTTGATTATAAAAGCAAGACATATTTATGAAAAAAATTGCTACAAATCTCCCCCTTTTCTCTGATTCCTTCATTTGGGAAGCCTCTGCTTAACTGACTTTGCCTGTCAGGATCATACATTAATTTATTCAACAAACATTTATTTTTCTTTTTTTTTTTTTATTTTTTTATTTTATTTTTTAATTTTTTTATATATATATTTTATTGTACTTCAGGTGAAAGCTTACAGAGCAAATAGTTTCTCATGAAATAGTAGTACACATGTTGTTTTTTGACATTGGTTAACAACCCCACAACGTATTAAGTCTCTAAATTCTCAACCTTTTTTTTTGATGAAAATTACAGATGGCCAAAGATACACTGTTTCAAAAATTTCTACATTCACAGTTCAGTGACATTGACTACGCTCTTCCATCTGTGCTGTTATTCTCACTTAAGATGAAGGCTTACAGAACAAAATAGTTTTTCATTTAACAGTTACTACACATGTTGCCCTATGACAATGGTTAACAATCTCACAGCACATCAAGAATATCCTTACTCCACCTTGTGTTCCCTATCATCAGGGGGCTTCCTTGTCCCCTTCTGTCTTCTGGACCTTGTCAGTGGACTATTGTACCTCTTTAGTCTCATTTGTTTATTTATTTATTTATTTATTTTTATTTTATTTAAACACCATTTCAAAACTTTTTACTTACACATTTAAGTGATATTGACTATGCTCTTCCAATTGTGCTGCCATTCTCGCCCAAGATGAAGGCTTACAGGACAAAACAGCCTCCCATTTAATAGTTACTACAAATGTTGCCCTATAGCAGTGGTCAACAATCTCACAATACATCGACAGTGTCCTTATTCAATTTGTGTTCCTTATCATCAGTTTCCTACTCTCCCTCTGCCTTCTGGCCCTATTTTTCTTTTTTAAAAAAAGGATTTTATTGTGTTTTAGGTGAAAGCTTACACAGCAAATTAGGTTTCCCTTTAACAATTTTTATACAAATTGTTCCATGCCATTGGTAACAATTTTTATAATGTGTCAGCATTCTCATTATTTCCTTCTGTTTGTTCTGTTTCCATTAGTCTAGCTTCCCTTCCCCTCCTTGCCTTCTCATCTTTGCTCTTGGGTAAATGTTGACTGTTTGGTCTCATATAGTTAATTGTTTAAGGGAGCACATTACTCATGGGTGATATTGTCTATTTTATTAGCCAATCTATTATTTGGCTGAAAGGTGACCTGCAATTCTGAGTTCAAGGGGTATTTTGGGGCAATAGTCTCAGGGGTTCCTCTAGTCTCTATCCATCCAGTAGGTATGGTCTATTTTAGGAATTTGAGTTTTGTTCTACATTTTTCTCTCATTCTATCAAGAACTTTCTATTGTGTACCTGGTTAGAACATTAGGTAGTGATAGCTGGGCACCATCTAGTTCTTCTTGTCTCAGGTTAGAAGAGGCTATGGTTCGTGTGGACTATTAGTCCCATGGACTAGTTTCTTTGAGCCTTTGATTTCCTCCATTCTCTTTTGCTTCATATGAGCAAAGATCAATAGTTGTATCTTAGATGGCTGCTCACAAGCTTTTAAGACCCTGGACGCTACTCACCAAACTAGGATGTAGAACATTATCTTTGTGAGCTATGTTATGCCAATTGACTAAGTTGTCCCCCAAGGCTATGGTCCCAAGCCTTTTAACCCAGTAAGCCAATCCTGCAAGTTGTTTGGTATGTCTAGGAGGACTCTGTAACAGTGCCCCCATGTGGTTTGTTATATATATATGTGGCTATATATGCAGCACGCACAAAAGTGTATATACATATGCCTACAAAAATACCTATACATGCACATGCATTTACTCACATATACCTTCCTATACACATATATGCATCCATATCTATTAGCCATGTACACATTTTTTTGGTTATTTTTACTGTTGTTGCAAAATTGTATACATTATAGCATTTACCAAAATTGCCCCTTTTTCTCATGTACTTCTTGGTATCTTTATTTACCTTAGTCAAGTTGTGCTGACTTCTCCCATATTTGGCATTGCCTATCCCATCACCAAAAGTAACAAGTGTCTACTGTCTAGAAAGTAATTCTCCCTCCCTCCCCCTTCCATCCCTGCTAACCATCAAAGAGCTTTGCTTTTTGCATATATATCTATTCTTGACTTTTTATAATAGTGAGGCCATACAATATTTGTCTTTTTGTGATTGTCTTATTTCATTCAGCATAATATCCTCCAGATCCATCCATTTTATGTTTTGTGGACTCCTCATTATTCTTTCTGGTTTCATAGTACTCCATTGTATGTACGTACCACAATTTGTTTATCCATTCATTCGTTGATGGGCACTGTCTTAGGCTGGGTTCTCTAGAGAAGCAAAATCAGTAAAGTGCATAAATATATATATAGAGAAATTTATATCAAGGAAATGGCTCATGCGATTGTAGAGGCTGGAACATCCCAAGTCTGTGGATCAGGATAGAGGCTTCTCTCAATTCACGTACCCACAGGCTCTGGCGAACCCAAGATCTGCAGGTCAGAGAGCAGGGTTCTTTCTCACAGGTTGTGGAGATCAACAAATCCCAAGATCAGCAGATAAGCTGATAGCTCAAGTCCCAAGAGCCAGAGGTCAGATGAACAGGAGGCAGCTGCAGGATCCAGAGCAAGGAAAATCCAGAACTATTCCAATGCAGGACACACCCCCAAGGAAACTCCCTTTCAACTGATTGGCTACTCACAGCAGATTCTGGGGTAATCACATATAAACACTGATTTATTGACACACAATCTTAACCATCATGGTCCACCCCTTGTCAGCTTGGCACTTGTACACATCTCCATACATAATCTCTGAATAAAGTCATACTTGTGCCTGGCATGATACGACTAACAAGTGCACAACCGAAAATGCACTAGTGCCATTTACATCTTATGTTTTATAAGTGAAGAAAACAAAAATATTTGATGCACACATACAAAGTAGAAGTACTCATAACAATTACAGTCCTCGTTTCGGCAACTGGTTGTGTGGTCAACTGGTATTTAGAAACACCTTCTTCCACCACCCATTCTGTATTCCCTTTGCCCTCAGCAAGCACCTCAGCTGGTCGTGGTTCTTTGCCTGGTAGGATGAATGTGTTTTGCATGTGGCAAGGATGTGAATTTTTGGGGGCCAAAGGGTGGAATGTCATGGGTTGAACTGTGTCCCCAAAAAATATCTGTCAACTTGGCTAGGTCATGATTCCCAGTATTGTATGACTGTCTACGATTTTGTCGTCTGATGTGATTTCCCTATGTGTTGTAAATCCTACCACTACTATGTAATGAGATGGATTAGTGGTAGTTATATTTATGAGATCTTCAAGATTAGATAGTGTCTTAAGCCAATCTCTTTTGAGATATAAAAGACAGAAGCAAGCAGAGAGACATGGGAACCTCATACCACCAAGAAAGCAGTGCCGGGGCAGAGCATGTCCTTTGGACCTGAGGCTCCTACACAGAGAAGCTCCCAGACCAAGGGAAGATTGATGACATGGACCTTCCTCCAGAGCCAACAGAGAAACCCTTTCCCTGTAGCTGACACCCTGAATTTGGATTTGTAGCCTACTAGACTGTGAAAGAATAAATTTCTCCTTGTTGAAGCCATCCGCTCATGGTATTTCTGCTAGCAGCATGAGATAATTAAGACAGGCACTTAGGTTGTTTCTATCTTTTTGCTATTGAGAATAATACTGCAATAAACCTAAGTGTGCATATGTCTATTTGTGTCACAGCTCTTACATTTCTAGGATATATAACTAGGAATGGGATTGCTGGATCAGAAGTACTTCTGTTTCTAGCTTTTTGAGGAAGCACCATATTGTTTTCCATAGTGGTTGTACCATTTTGCAATCCCACCAGAAATGTATAAGAGTTCAGATCCCCCCACCACCTCACCAGCATTTGTTGTTTTCTGTTTTTTTGATCATTGCTATTTTTGCAGGGGTGAGATGGTATCTCATTGTAGTTTTGATTTGCATCTGTCTAATGGCTAATGATTGGGAGCATCTTTTCATGTATTTGTTGGCTGCCTGAATGTCCTCTTTGGTGAAGTGTCTGTCCATGTCCTTTATGCATTTTTTGACTGGATCATTTGTCTTTTTATTGTTGAGTTGTTGAAGTTTTCTATATATTTTAGAGATTAGGTCCTTATCAGATATGTCATTGTCAAAGATTTTTTCCCAGTCTGTAGGTTCTCTGTTTACTCTCTTGGTAAAGCCTTTCGATGAGCATAAGTATTTAAATCTTGGGAGGTCCCAGTTATCTAATTTATCTTCTGCTTTTTGTGCATTTTTTCTTTTGTTAGATAGGCTATATATGCCAAAAATTAGGTCCCCTAGTTTTGACCCTATATTATCTTCTAGGAACTTTGTAGTTTTAACTTTAACATTTAGGTCTTTGATACAATTTGAGTAAGTTTTTGTGCATGGTGTGAGGCATGGATCCTGATTCATTTTTCTGCATATGGATATCCAGTTTTGCCAGCACCATTTGTTATAGTGACTGTTTCTTCCCCATTGAATGGACTTTGACCTTTTGTCAATGATCAACTGCCCATAGACAGATGGATTCACTTCTGAGTTCTTAATTCTATTCCATTGGTTTATATGTCTCTGATTGAATCAGTACCAGGCTGTTTTGATTACTGTGGCTGTATAGTAAGTTTTGAGATCAGGAAGTGTGAGGCCTCTTACTTTGTTCTTCTTCTAAAGTATTGCTTTAGCTATTCGGGGCCTCCTTTCTTTCCATATAAAGTTGAAGATTAGTTTTTCCATTTCATTAAAGAATGTTGTTTGGATTTGGATTGGGATTGCATTATGTCTATAGATTACTTTGGGTAGTATTGACATTTTCACAATTTTAAGTCTTCTAATCCATGAGCATGAAATGTTTTTCCATTTAGTAGATCTCTTTTAGTTTCTTGAAGTAGTATTTTATAGTTTTCCTTGTATAAGTTTTTTAAGTCCCTGGTTAGGTTTATTCCTAGGTATTCTAGCCTTCTACAGGCTATTGTAAATGATATTGTTTTCTTGATCTCCTTTTTGGAGTCTTCCTTGTTAGCGTAGAGGAACCCAAGTGATTTTTGTGTGTTGATCTTGTACCCTGCCACTTTGCTGAATCCTTCTATTAGTTCCAGTAACTTTCTGGTGGAGTCTCTGGGATTTTCTGTGTATATGATCCTGCCATCTGTAAATAAAGGATAGTTTTACTTTTTTCTTTCCAATTTGGATACCCTTTATTTCTCTTTTTTGCCATATTACTCCAGCTAGGACTTCTAGTACAATATTGAATAAGAGTGGGGATAAAGGACATCCTTATTCTCATTCTCAGGGGGAATGCTCTCAGTCTTTCCCGGTTGAAAATAATGTTGGCTGTTGGTGTTGCATATATGCCCTTAATTATATTGAGGAATTAACAAAAATTTATTTTTCAGTTACCATGTGTTAGTTGCTATTAATGGATATGAAAAAATGGATAAGATTTAGTCTTGCCTCCAAGAAATAGTATAATGGGTTTAGGCAGGCACATAAACACTAACTAAAACCAGTTGCTGTCGAGCTGACTCCAACTCATGGCAACCCCATGTGTGTCAGAGTAGAACAGTGCTCCGCTAGGTTTTCAATGACTGATTTTTCAGACGTAGATTGCCAGGCCTTTCTTCTGAGGTGCCTCTGGGTAGACTCAAATCTCTAGCCTTTAGGTTAGCAGTTGAGCCGGTTAACCATTTTTTCCATCCAGGGAGTCCAAATACTAACTCCCACCTCCTGTTGCCATTGAGTCAATTCCCACTCATAGTGGCCCTATAGGACAGAGTAGAACTGCCCCATAGGGTTTCCAAGGCTGTAATCTTTACAGAAGCAGACTGCCATATCTTTCTTTTTCGGAGCAGCTGGTGGGTTCAAACTGCCAACCTTTCAGTTAGCAACCGAGTGCTTTAACCACTACACCACTAGGGCTCCTAAATACTAACTAAACCAAAACCCCATTGTCATCAAGTCAATTCCAACTCATAGTGACCCTATAGGACAGAGTAGAACTGTCCCATAGGGTTTCCTAGGCTGTAATCCTTATGGAAGTAGACTGAAATACTAACTAGGGAATCTATAATGACTACTGTCATAGAGATCTGAATCAAGTGCTGAGGAAATACAGCTGTGGGAGGAGGATTCAACCTACCTGACCAGGGTCAGAGAAGGCTTCACAATGAAGGAGCTTTGATCTTTTCTTCTGTAAAATGAGGGGACTGGACAAGAGTGATTCTGGCTTTAGCGTTCTATACTTCTCATTCCTTTGACTTATGCAGATTTGTTAAGAGGAGGACAGTGCTTTTCCATTTGGAAGGAGCTCTGGGTTCCCAGGATGGCTGCCTTCCAAGGCGCCTTCTTCTGTACGGTGGCAAGTGATCTCATTAAGCTAAACCCCCTGTGCTTCTGTTCGGCAAGGGGAGACCTGCTCGGTTACAAGTTCCAGTTCTATTTCCTTTCTACTTTTGGTTTCCCACCTGCCTCCCCTGTTCAGTGCTTTCTAGTATCTTTTAATGGCAGTTCATTGCCTGCTCCACCCCTCCTCACTCTGATTTCCCTGGAGGGAGAGAGCTCAAGGTCAGGATTTGTTCGGATTCAGCTCTGATTCCTAGCATAGCACTTTGCATAATAGACAGCGTTAAATAATGTGGATGAATGAATAGTTTTCTATTTTGGAACTTCTTTGCATGCAGTTTCAAAGTGTCTGTATTACTTTTCTGTGGCCATTATAACGTCACCACAAATTCAGTGACTCAAAACAACATCAATTTACAACTTACAGTTTTGGAAGTCAGAAGTTTGAATGGGTCTAACCAGGCTAAAATCAAAGTGCTGCAGGGTTGTGTTCTTCTCTGGAGACTCTAGGGGAGAATATTTTTTTTGCCTTCTTCAGCTTCTAGAGGCTGCCTGCATTCCTTGGCTTGTGAACTTCTTCCACCTTCAATGCCAGCAATGGCTGGTTTTTGTCTTTCTCACATAACATTATTCTGGCACTAACTTTTCTGACTTCCTCTTTCATCTTTTTAAGGATCTGTGATTATATTGAACCCAACCAGATAATCCAAGGTAATCTCCCTATCTTAAGATCAGCTTATTAACAACTTCAATTTCATCTTGCCATGTAACATGTATGTACAGGTTCTTGGAATTAGGACATGGACATTTTTGGGGAGCTGTTTTTCTGCCTACCACAATGCCAGTAGATTTTTCTTCAGGATTCTATTTATTCAACCATTTACTCATGCACTGACCTATAGTTTATTGAGTGTTATAGTTTATTGTATGCTTAGTATGTTCCATGGGCTATGCTAGTGCTGGCAAATAAAAAAATGAGTAATTTTTCTATTTAATACTCTGGTAGTAGGCAAGAACGAACAACTGCAATATAATCTGACAAGTTCTATAATGTAGGTATGCAGAGGGGGCTGTAGAAGTACATAGGAGGGATCTCAAACCCAGTCTGGAGAAAATGGCACCTGAGCAAAGCTTTATACGGCACTGGGAGTAGAGTAGGCCCAAACGGCCATGCAGAAAGAACAGCATGTGCAAAGACCTGGGCAGCATGGTGTGCTCTGGGGGCCAAGATAGCCCAAAATTGCTGGAGCCTACTGTGATCTTCCCACACCCTTCTTGTGCCCGCCTTAAGGAAGAGTTGAGGCTGAATAACTAAGAATGGACAGATCATAGTGGACCTTGTGTGCAAGTTAAAGAGCTGAACTTAATGCTATAGCCACTGGAAAGGGATGGAAGATTTTCAAACAAAGAGGTAATGGTGGGCTGACGTGCTGGCTATGCATAGTGACTTTCCAATGATTTTTCCTTGCATGCTTATGGCTTCCTTCCAGGAGCCATACCTGGTTTACCTTTTTCTAAAGTGAACACAGTGTAACAATTTTGTACCCCTGCTGCCAACCTCTTTAGCCTTGCATTGCCCCTGCTGGCTAAGGCTGCTTCGAGGCCCTCCAAGGTGACTTTGCAGCATCTCTTTCCACATTATGCTCAGGACCTGGTCCTGATTACCTCCGTGCTTTAGGTCTCTTCCTCCCCTGAGCCATCTTCATTAAGGTCCTAATTAGGACAGCATCCATGAACTGCAAATGCATCTGACTGAAATGATGGCTTCCTCAGTACATGTTTTGCTTCCTGGAGAGCAGTAACAGCAGTGATTATGAAGCAGTTATGGTGTGGTGGCAAAAGCACTCTTTTTAGTCTGAGGACCTGGTGGTGAATCCCAGCTCTGCCATTTACTAGCCGTTTGACCTTGGGAAAGTAGCATAAATTCTTCGAGTCTCAAGTTCATCATCTATAGAACGGTGTAGTCAGGGCAGACTAACTGCTGTCACCAAAACTGTAGTGGTTTAACACCACAGAAATTTACATCTTGCTCATACTACAGTCCAACACGGGTATTCCTGGTCAGGAGGCCCTTCTGCATAGCTCTCCTCCAACCTGTGACTCAGGGACTCAGGGCTACATCTTGTGGCTTCCTTCCCTCACCTCCCACTCCTCCACAGTCCTCAGACTCCTCTCCATTCAGCCAAAAGATGGGGACAGAGAATATTAAGGGGCCTGCAGTTTCATGAGCCAGACAAGAAGTGACCCACAACTCTTGTGCCCACATTTCATTAGCCAGAGCTCAGTCACGTGGCTACATCTAATTGCAAAGGAATCTGCACATTGTAGTCTAGCTGTGTGGCCAGAGGAGAAGGAAATGGTTTAGGGAACAACTAGCCAGTCTATTCAACTATCCAACTCTAAGGAAAGAATTGTTTTAGGATTAAATTAGGTAAGTCAGTAAATTAGAAAAGATAGGGCTTAAAGCGGTGCCTATTACATGGCGAGTGTCCAATGTGTTTTATTTTTAAGTTGTGATTTTTGCCTTACAAAGAGTGCCTCAGAGAAAAACAAATGCTTCAGAAAGGAAATGTAAACTGTGGGTTGTAAGAGCGGGCTTCCTTAGTGTTTTCTTTCAGAGTGAATCAGGAAATAATTTTCAGTAAGGAATTGGTCATTAGTATCAATAAAAAAATACTTGGAAAGAAATAGTGTGTTAGCAACAACAACGAAATAAATAAATTTAGAACAACAACAACAAAAATAAATAGTGCATTAGCTCTCAGCACCCTTAGAAAAGTACTCTCTGTTTGACAGAGATCTCTGCCTTCTGGCTCTGCTAGCAGCGCAGGTGGCTTTTTTACATCTTCCTTTGCTGCTTCTTTTCCAACCAATTGCCCCTGCTCTCCACACCATCCCCCAATCACACACACTAATTTCTCTGATTAAGAATTCTAATGGGAGCCGAAGCGAGAGTGATAAAGGTGGGGCAGAGGATTAAATCAGATAAGAAATAAACAAAAACCAAAAACCAAACCCATAGCTGTTGAGTCAATTTCGACTCATAGTGACCCTATAGCGACCCTATAGGACAGAGCAGAACTGCCGCATAGGGTTTCCAAAGAGTGGCTGGTAGATTGGAACTGCCCACATTTTGGTTAGCAGCCGAGCTCTTAACCACCACGCCACCAGTCCCATCTAAAGGAGAAGCAAACGGAATTTGCTCTGAGAGATAGGTTCAGCCTAATGCAAATGCTTGTGCAACTGAATATGTAAATAAATTGAACAGAGAGTAGAGGGGAGGCTAACGTCAATATTTTGTAATCAAGTAAGACTTTGTCTACCCCAAATGTCAGGGCCCTTATGCCTTCCAGTCCTCTGAGTCCCCCATTTCCCCTATTACCTGAGTGATGGGATCCTAAATAGGAATGGAAGAAATTCCACCTCCTGTCCTGCATGTTTCAGGGTGATGATTTTATTAGAACAAATATTTGTTTTTTAAGGACATAATAAGATTATTTCTCCTCCCTTTCACTATTTCAAGTCCTACCTTGGAAAAAAAAGCAGGAAGCAACTATTAACTGATGTTTGCTGCTTTTAGAGCCGTCCTGGGGGAGATACGTCTCCATTAAGCATCCGGTTCTTGAGAGCTGCAATAGGCTTGGTAATGATCTCTGCCATCTGAAGGCCAGGGGTGGGCAGGGAGGGGCTCTAATGGTGGAGTGGAAAGCGAGTCTCTCTGAAGATGCCCAAGAAGGGGTCATCAGAAGAGGGCTGTCATCACATGTGAAAGGGCTGAGAGGCAGGCTACGGAGAGTGATGAATAGGGGTCATTTGAAAGAAGGGACTTGACAAGGTAAAGTGAAATAATGACCATGGGTCAGGATTCAGAGCTTTTATCCAGCCACAAGCTATTCTTGCTCTTCTTGGGGGAGGGAAGGCTACAGTCTTCCTCTGGTTCAGAGTGAGAACACAAAAATGAAAAGGGGCCTTGACCTGGAGTGGATGGGAGGTAAAGGGAAGGTTAAGGCTTGGCTCTGGAGGTACAGAAAAGCTGGAGGGGGGATAGGAGTTGGGGTGGAAGAAGGAGCCAGATGGGTGAGTGCAGAGAGACAAGAATGCAGGACTCTAGTTCTAGAGTCCCTCAGGGTTCCTGTTTCAGAAAGGAAAGGGATAGAAACCAATGCAAAGTCTCCATCACCACTGGGTGAAGAACTCTATGGATGTCCTTCCCTTTGGCTAGTTTTGCTTCTCCTTGTGGTGGATCTCCTTATGGGAAGAAGTTGCAATGCATGGTTGTTAAAAACCTGTGCTTGAATTCCAACTCTACCATTTGGTAGCTGGGTGACCTTGGGGAAGTCTGTTAAACTCTCTGAGCTCTGGGGAGTGGTGAGGATTAAAAGAATAATGTATATAAAAACAGCACAGTGTCTGGCACATAGCAATCATTTAACAAAGTAGCTGATACTGTACAAAAGAAAAGCTTACTTTGACCAAGGATGTGACTGGAAATTTGGGAAGGCATTTCAGAAAATATGATAGAGTTTCCCTCATGTATATAAAAATCTGGCAGTCTTTGTTCATGGGAATTGCCCTTATTTGGGGTCAAAAGACCTGTCTCCTTTTTATACTGCCACCAACCAGCTGTAGGATCTAGGATCTACAAGGAGCTAAGGTAAGCCTTTTCAAGACTCAGATCCTCATTTAAAAAATAGGCATAATAATACTGCTTGGTCTGCTTTACAAGGGTCTCATGTGGATTTCTAAGGCAAAATTGAAAGTACCTTGTGAATGGTAAGAATCTAGACAAATATTAAGGGGCCATTAAAGTGGATGAGGAGCCCTGGTGGTGCTGTGATTAAGAGCTCAGGCTGCTAACCAAAAAGTTGGCAGTTCGAATCCACCAGACGCTCCTTAGAAACCCTATGGGGTTCTACTCTGTCCTGTAGAGTCACTATGAGTCAGAATCTACTTGACGGCAGTGGGTTTTTTTAAGGTGGATGAAGGCGCCCTGGTGGTGCAGTGGTTAAGCGTTCAGCTGCTAACCAAAAGGTTGGCAGTTCAAACCCATCAGCAACTCCATGGGAGAAAGATGTGGCGGTCGCTTCCACAAAGATTACAGCCTTGGAAATCCTATGGGACAGTTCTACTCTGTCCTATAGGGTCGCTATGAGTTGGAATTGATCTGATGGCAAAGAGTTTTTTGAGGTGGGTGAGTAGGGGCAGTGGTGGTTCAAGGTAGAATTCTTGCCTTCCGTGTGGAAGACCTGGGCTCAATTCCTGGGCCAATGCACCTCATGCACAGCCACCACCTATCAGTGGTGGATTACATGATGCTATAATGCAGAACAGGTATCAGCGGAGCTTCCAGAATAAGACAGACTAGGAAGAAAGGCCTGGTGATTACTTCTGAAAATGAGTCAGTTAAAACTCTATGGATCACAACAGTCCAATCCACAACTGATCTTGGGGATGGCACAGGACTGGGCCATGTTTTGCGGTAACCATGAGTTTGGAGCTGACTCAATGGCAGCTAACAACAACAATAACAAGGGTGGGTGACTGTTGCACTGGCTAGAATGTCTCAGGGTGGTGGGAAGCCCTGGGAAGAGAAGAGGAAGTGGGGAGGAGGGCAGATAGTGGGAGAGGAAGCACACGGAAGCCGTCAGACAGCAGGTGGAGGGACTAAGATTAACCTTAGGTTGGTTGGAGGAGCAGGGTTATACTCAGGAAGAACCAAACTCCAGGAACAGGCATGAAGGTAGAATGCACACGAGAGATGGATTAGTCCTAGGGGCTAACAAATAACATTTATTGGTTTAATTGCTATTCATTTATTCAACAAATATTTGCACGCCCACTATGTGCCAGGCAATGTTTTAGGAGCTGGAGGAAAGATATATCAGTGAACAAAACAGAAAAGAATCCTTGCTCTCATGGAGTTTATGACCCAAAGAAGAAAAATAGATAATATTTTAAAAACAGACATATGCTGAGACAACTGGATAGTCACATGCAGAGGAATGAAATTGGACCCTTACCTCATACCATATACAAAAATTAACTCAAAATGGTTCAAAGACTGAAATGTAAGACTAAAAGCATAAAAATATTAGAAAAAAACATAGGCATAATTCTTCCTGACCTTGGATTTGGCAATTGATTATTAGATATGATGCTGAAAGCACAAGTAACAAAAGGCAAAACAGATAAACCGGGCATTAGCAAAAGTAAAAGCTTTTTTACTTCCAAGGACACTATCAAGAACACGAAAAGACAGCTCATGTGGGAGAAAATATTTGGAAGTTATATATCTGTTAAGGGTCTTGTATCTAGCATATATAAAGAACTCTTACAACTCAGTAATAAAAAGACAAATAACCCAATTAAAAAATGGGCAAAAAATCTGAATAGACATTTCTTCAAAGAAATATACAAATGACCAATATGCACATGAAAAGATGCTCAACATCATTAGCCACCAGGGAAACACAAAGAAATCAAAACCACAATGAGATATCATTTCACACCCGCTAAGATGGCTATAATAAAACAATCAGGTAGTAACAAGTCTTGGTGAGAATATGAAGAAATCAGAACCCTCATACACTGCTAGTGGAAATCTAAAATCATGCAGCTGCTGTAGAAAACAGTTCGGCAGTTACTCAAAAATTTAAATGTAGAGTTATTATTTGACCCAGAAATTCCACTCCTAAATATGTAACCCACTGCCGTAGAGTCAGTTCAGACTCATAGCGACCCTGTAGGACACAGCAGAACAGGCCCCTAGGGTAGAACTGCCCCGTAGGGTTTCCAAGGCTGCCAATTTTATAGAAGCAGACTGCTACATCTTTCTCTTGTGGAGCAGCTGGTGGATTTGAAGCATCGACCTTCTGGTTAGCAGCTGAGCGCTTAACTACTGGGCCACCGGGGCTCCTTCCTAGGTATGTACCCAAGACAAATGAAAACATATGTCCACACAAAAACTTGTACACAAAATTTTAAAGCAGAATTATTTATAATAGCCAAAAAGTGGAAACAACCCAAATGTTCATCAATTCATGAAGAGATAAACAAAATATGGTATATCCATACAATGGAATATTATTTGGTCATTAAAAGGAATGAAGTATTGATACATTTTCAACATGCATGAACCTTGAAAACATTATGCTACGTGAAAGAAGCCAGTCAGAAGACCACGTATTACACGATTGCACTTATATACAGTGTCCAAGGCAGGCAAAATTACAGGGACAGAAAGTAGATTAGCAGTTGCTCAGGGCTAGGGTGGGTGGTTGCTGTTGGGGGTGTTGGTGATAGCTAAAGGGCATGGGATTTCTTTTGGAGGTAATAAAAATGCTCTAAAATTGATTGAGGTGATGATTGCACAACTCTGTGAATATACAAAAAACTATTGAATCGTACATGTTAAATGAGTGATTTGTATGATATATGAATTCTATCTCATAAAGCCATCAAAAAATAAATATATGTCAGGTAGTAATGAGTACTGTGAAAAAGAATAAAGCAGCACAAAGGATAAGTGGGATATGCTATTTAGATACAGTGGCCAAGGAGGGCCTCTCCAAAGAGATGACATTTGAGAGGAGACAAAGTAGAAGTGAGGAAGTCAACCCTGCAAATATATGGAGGGAAGAAAGGTCCAGGCTGAAAGAACAGCAACTGCAAAGGTCCTGAAGCCACAGAGAGCTTTCAGTGTCCCAAGAACAGCAGGAAAGCAGTGTGGCTGGAGCAGAGTACGGGAGAAGAAGAGAGTTAGGAAATGAGGTTCCAGGTTTAGCCACTGGCCAGATTATAGATGGTGATATGAGCCAAGGCTGGGAGTTTAGATTTTATACTTAGCGTGATGGGAAGCTACTGAAGCAGATGGGAAGCTTTGAAACAGACGAATGACACATGTGGATTTACACTTAAAAAAAAAAAATCACTCTGGTTGCTAGCTAGAGGACAGTCTGCAGGAGGGTTGGAGAGAGTAGTATTCTGGTAAACCAGTTCTCCGGGGGGGGGGGGGGGGGGAAAAAAAAAGGCCCTGATTTGTAATTTTAGCCAATTTCTGTGGTGTAAGTACTCCCACCAAGGCCAATTTCAAACTACCAATGGTTTAACAACTGCCTGACAAAATTCCTAAAAATCCAGCAATCAGCTCTTGGGAGTCTGTGTGAGCCAGCTCTAGTACACCACTGGCAAGAGACCAACTGAAGGACTTCTAGAGCAGTAGTAAATGTGGAGACAGGAAGTAATCAGATTTGGAGTTTATTTCTAAAGCTTCCTCCTGTCATGAACCAGGGCAAGTGATGTTCTTTCTATATCTCATTTAAGCCTCATAACAGCCCAGAGCTAGTTGTAGTCTATAGAGTGTCTTCGTGCAGATTAGAAACTTCCTCTGAAAGTGAGCATCCTTGTCCCAAGGTACATAGCATAGTGTATGAGCTGTAGGCTCGATTTCTGCCCCACTCACTCAGCAGCCCTGTGCAACGTTGTTGTTGTTAGATGCTGTCTATTTGGTTTGGACTCATAGTGACCCTATGCATAACAGAATGAAACACTGCCTGGTCCTGTGCCATCCTCACTATCATTGTTATGCTTGAGCCCATTGTTGCAGCCACAGTGTCAACCCATCTCGTTGAGGGTCTTCTTTTTTTTCACTGACCTCTCTACCTTACCAAACATGATATCCTTCTCCAGGGACTGATCTCTCCTGATAACATGTCCAAAGTATGTGAAATGTAGTCTTGCCATCCTTGCTTCTGAGGAGCATTCTGGCTGTACGTCTTCCAAGACAGATTTGTTCATTCTTTTGGCAGTCCATGGCATATTCAATATTCTTCACCAACATCATGATTCAAATGCATCAATTCTTCTTCAGTTTCCCTTATTCATTGCCCAGCTTTCACATGCTGTCTTAGTTATCTAGTGCTGCTGTAACAGAAATACTACAAGTGGATGGCTTTAACAAAGAGAAATTTATTTTCTCGCAGTCTAACAGGCTACAAGTCCAAATTCAGGGCATTGGCTCCAGGGGAAGACTTTCTCTCTCTGTTGGCTATGGAGGAAGATCCTTGTCATCAATCTTCCCCCGGTTGAGGAGCTTCTCAGTGCAGGGACCCTGGGTCCAAAGGATGAGCTCTGCTCCTGGTGCTGCTTTCTTGGTGGTATGAGTTCCCCATGTCTCTCTGCTAGCTTCTCTCTTTTATATCTCAAAAGAGATTGGCTTAAGACCCTATCTAATCTTGTAGATCTCATCAATATAACTGCCATTAATCCATCTTATTGACATCATAGTGACAGGATTTACAACACATAGGAAAATCTCATCAAATGACAAAATGATGGACAATCCCACTATACTGGGAATCATAGCCTGACAAAGTTGGCATATTTTTTCGGGGACACAATTCAATCCACGACACATGCATGTGAGGCAGTTGAAAATACCATGGTTTGGGGCAGGCTCACCTTAGTCTTCAAGGTGACATCTTTGCTTTTCAACACTGTAAAGAGGTCTCTTGCAGCAGATTTGCCCAATGCAATGAGTCCTTTGCTTTCTTGACTGCACCTTCCGTGGGCATTGATTGTGGATCCAAGTAAAACGAAATCCTTCACAACTTCATTATTTTCTCCGTTTATCATGATGTTGCTGACTGATCCAGTAGTGCAGATTTTCGTTTTCTTTATGTTGAGGTGTAATCCATAATGAAGGCTGCAGTCTTTGAGCTTCATCAATAAGTGCTTCAAGTCCTCTTCACTTTCAGAAAGCAAGGTTGTTTCATCTGCATATCTCAGGTTGTTAATGAGTCTTCCTCCAATCCTGATGCCCTGTTCTTCTTCATATAGTCCAGTTTATCAGATTATTTGCTCAGCATACAGATTGAATAAGTATGGTGAAAGGTTACAACCCAGACACACACCTTTCCTGACTTTAAACCATGCAGTATCCCCTTCTTCTGTTTGAACAACTGCCTCTTGGTCCATGTACAGGTTCCTCATGAGCACAATTAAGTGTTCTGGAATTTCCATTCTTTGAAATGTTATCCATAATTTGTTCTGATCAACACAGTCAAATCCCTCTGCATAGTCAATAAAACACAGGTAAACATCTTTCTGGTATCCTCTGCTTTCAGCCAGGATCCGTCCAACACCAGGAATGATATCCCTGGTTCTATTCCCTCTTCTGAATCCAGGTTGAATTTCTCACAGTTCCCTGTCGATGCACTGCTGCAACTGCTTTTGAATGATCTTCAGCAAAATTCTACTTGTGTGTAATATTAATGATGCTGTTTGATAATTTCTGCATTCAATTGGATCACCTTTCTTGGGAATAGGCATAAATATGGATCTCTTCCAGTCGGTTAGCCAGGTAGCTGTCTTCCAAATATCTTGGCATAGACAAGTGAGCACTTCCAGTGCTGCATCCATCTGTTGAAACATCTCAATTGGTATTCTGTCAATTCCTGGACGTTGTTTTTTGCCAATGTCTTCAGTGCAGCTTGGATTTCTTCCTTCAGTACCGTCAGTTCTCGATCATATGCTACCTCCTGAAACGGTTGAATGTTGACCAGTTCTTTTTGGTACAGTGACTGTCTGTTCCTTCCATCTTCTTTTGATGCTGCCTGAGTCATTCAGTATTTTGCTCATAGAATCCTTCACTATTGTAACTCGAGGCCTGAACTTTTTCTTTAGTTCTCTCAGCTTGAGCAGTGCTGAGTGTGTTTTTCCCTTTTTGTTTTCTATCTCCAGGTCTTTGCACATGTCATTATAATACTTTACTTTGTCTTTTCGAGCCACCCTTTGAAATCTTCTGTTCAGCTCTTTTACTTCATCATTTCTTTCTTTCACTTTAGCTACTTGACATTCAAGAGCAAGGTTCAGAGTCTCTTCTGACAACCATTTTGGTCTTTTCTTTCTTTCCAGTCTTTTTTAATGACCTCTTGCTTTCTTCCTGTATGATGTCCTTGATGTCATTCCACAACTTTTCTGGTCTTCAGTCATTAGTGTTTAATGGGTCAATGTGTTCGTGAGATGGTCCCTAAATTCAGGTGGAATATGCTCAAGGTCATACTTTGGCTCTCGTGGACTTGTTCTAATTTCCTTCAGTTTCGACTTGAACTTGCATGTGAGCAATTGATGGTCTGTTCCACAGTCGGCCCCTCGCCTTGTTCTGACTGATGATATTGAGCTTTTTCATTGTCTCTTTCCACAGATGTAGTCGATTTGATTCCTGTGTATTCCATCTGGCGAGTTCCACGTGTATAGTCACCATTCACGTTGTTGGAAAAAAGCGTTTGCAATGAAGAAGTCATTGGTTTTGCAAAATTCTGTCATGTGATCCCCAGCATCATTTCTATCACCAAGGCTATATTTTCCAGCTACCAATCCTTTTTCTTTGTTTCCAACTTTCACATTCCAATCGCCAGTAATTATCAATGCATCCTGATTTCATGTTTGAGCAATTTCAGACTGAGGAAGTTTGTAGAAATCTTAAGTTTCTTCATCTTTGGCCTTAGTGGTTGGTGCATAAATGTATTAACTAGTCTTCCTTGTAGGTGTATGGATATTATCCTATCACTGACAGCCTTGTACTTCAGGATAGATCTTGAAATGTTCTTTTTGAAGAAGAAAGCCACACTATTCCTCTTCAAGTTGTCATTTCTGGGCATAGTAGACCATATGGTTGTCCAGTTCAGAATGGCCAATATCAGTCCATTTCAGCTCACCAATGCCTAGGATATCAATGTTTATGGGTTCCATTTCATTTTTGACTATTTCCGATTTTCCTAGATTCATACTTTGTACAGCCCATGTTCTGATTATTAATGGATGTTTGCAGCTGTTTCTTCTCATTTTGTGTCATGCCACATCAGCAAATGAAGGTCCTAAAAGCTTGACTCCATCCACATCATTAAGGTCGACTCTGACTCTTCCCCAGTTGTCTTTTGAGTGCCTTCCAACCTGAAGAGCTCATCTTCTGGCACTATAGCAGACAATGTTCCCTTGCTATTCATAAGGTTTTCATTGGCTAATTTTTTTCAGAAGTAGACTGCCAGGTCCTTCTTCCTAGTCTGTCTTAGTCTGGAAGCTCAGCTGAAACCTGTCCACTATGGGTGACCCCGCTGATGTTTGAAATACTGGTGGCATAGCTTCCAGCATCACAGCAACATGCAAGCTCCCACAATATGACAAACTGACAGACACACGGGGGTCACGCAAGGTACAACCTGCCCATTCACAAAGCAGGAGCCCTATAAAAATGCCGAGAAAGTCACTATTATGACTTCCTTTTTGTAGATGAGAAATGGAAAGTCCACATTAGTTAAGTAACTTGCCTGATGCAGAAGAGATTAAGATTTAAACCTAGGCTGCCTGATCTCAGAGACTTTGATATTCTTTAAAGCCCTGTTGAATCTAGTTCTCAGTTTTGTTACTGTTGTTAGGTTCTGTTGAGCCGATTCTGACTCATAGTGACACTATATGATAGAGTGGAACCGTCCCATAGGGTTTCCTAGGCTGTAATCATTAACGGAGCAGATCACCAGCTCTTTTCTCCTGAGAAACCACTGGTGGGTTTGAACGGTGACCTTTCAGTTAGCAGCTGAGGGCTTAACTGTTATGCCACAAGGGCTCTTTCTATTTTTCATTAGTCACTCAAGTGTACTCCAGGAGAGCCTCCCATTCCAAAGCATATTTGTAAGCCGAGACTGTCAGACATGCCAGATTGCAAAGGTAAGGCAGTAGAAAGGAAGAGAAAAAGAAGGGAGAGATCCAGGCTATAGATTTTTATGGCAAAGTTTTATCCCTGGAGTCATGGCAACCCAAAGTGAAAAGAAGAGAAGTAACAGTTATTAATTACCTGCTTTATGTAAATATCCTCACATTAATTTAGGAAGATGGGAGTTTTTAGCTTTATTTAAAATATGAGAACACAGAGGCTCAGGGAGGTTAAGAAACACAGTCAGGGTCACACATCTGGTGAGTGGCATCTGGGGCAATGGCTGTGCTCTTTCTGCATATCTTCTAGCAGCTTGAGCTCTACCAGTGGCAAGGGAGTCTCACCTTTGTAGTGTGTCCACCTATCCTCAGAAGATCACGGACGTTTTTCTGAATACAGAACGTGCCAGTCACTTCCAGAAATATTTTAGGCACTTGACATCAAGCCAGTTGTATGGAGGTCATTTCTTCATTCATTCAACAAGCATGGAATGTCTGCTATTTGCTAGGCACTGTGTTAGGTGCTGGGGCTGCAGTAATGAATAAGACCTTGTCTCTGATCTTGTAAAAGGCTCAATATTCCTCTCTATGTTTCTCTTTGCGATTTGGGGACATAAGTCCTGTTTGCTCACTTCAAATCCTCCAAGGGAGCCCACGATGCCCACGTGGCTTGAAATTTCCCTACGCAGTGGAAAGAAATAGAATCTGGACACAAGGATGGGGTCAAAAATCACAACTTCCCTTTCCTATGCCCAAACTGTGGCTTTCCCCCTCCCTCTGCCAAGTCTTAAGTTGACAGAATTGCGAATGCCAGTTGAAGAATTTCTTGACATCATTGGGTCAGCCCTCCACTTGCACCCCACGGCTCCATTCTTGATCTCCCTATTTTTGACATGGGGCCAAGAACCTGTCTTCTGGGTATTGAGTATTTTTCTAGTGTGGGTCACTTCCCTAGACCAGGGCCCCTTCCTGGTTTTGGAAAGAATGAGGGGATTAGCCTGTTTCTTTTCCTTTTTTTTTTGGTTGTTGTTTGTTTGTTTTTCCTCCATGTAAATGGAATTCAAATTGGAACAGTATGTCTGGTTTTTCTGTGCTGCAGAGCATGGCTAGAACATGGCCTAAATTAGCCAGATCTGCTGACTGTTTGATTAGCTGAGCTTATGATTTCTCCCTAAATAAAAGGCTGCATGCATATTCTTTTCCTGTAGGAATTCATTTTTGTAATACAATGCTCAGGTGTGTCTGTGTGAGTATATGTATGTACGTGCATGTATATGCGTAAAAAGGAAGCAGCAGAGGGTTAGTTCTGCATTCAGGAAAGCAGATGATGAGTTGAGCACTAGACCTCCTTGAGCTCTAATATCTTACTCAGTACCCAGGAGGCAGCTCATTACAGCAGCTCAGCTGGGTTTGAATCTCCACTCATAAGCTGAGTGACTTTCTGCAAGTTATGTGACTTCTCTAGGATTCCAGTTATCTATTGCTATATAACAAGGTCCCTCAACAACTAGTGGCTTAAAAGAACAATGCGTTGTTATCATATGTTATAATTCTGTGACTCACTAAGAATTTTCTTTATCTGCTCCATGATGTCTGGGGCCTCAGCTGGAATGACTTGAATGGCTGGGTGCTGAAGCAGTTGTGGGCTGGTTGGGGATTCTATGTATGTGTGTGTGTATGTATGTATGTATCTATCTATCTATGCTTTGCTTCCCTGTTAAACTGCTAGGGGCAGAGGTCATGACTGCTTTGTTCACCATTCTATACCCAGTGCCTAATGTAGTACCTAGTAGGCAGAAGATGCTCAGTAATACTTGTTGAATAAATGAATGAATTGTTCTCAAGGCTCCAGTACATATGGACAAAAGACAAGAGGCAGTGATAACAGAAAAGAGTCAGGGTGAGGAAGACAGCCCTCTCAACCTCCTTTTTGATATCTCCATGTATATAAATACTTCCCAAGTCACCGCTGAAATGGGTGTAGAATTCTATTTATTTTGCAGTTAATAAAGGTTGAGGAGCTCAGGGCTCTCAGATTCTTAGCTATGCCATTGCCTAGGATAATCTAAAATGTTTGCATTGATTTGGGCTTTTCAGATTAATGGGCTCTCTGAATAAATCAGAGACAAAGAGTACTTTGAGAATTTTGAAAGACATATCAGTTGGAAATGTACTCTACTGTAATTTCACCTCAACATACTTAGGCTGTTAGTATAAGCCCCTTCAGCTTCTGCCATTTTTCATCTTTTCCTTAGAAATGGCACCTTCCAGTACAGAAAGGTATAGGTATAGGAATACTTACTTTAGAAAAGAGGGGAAGTGAGGGGAAATGGCACCTGGGTAATAGAGTGTGTTTTCATTCTCTTGCTTTCTGTGCCTTTGTGACTGTGTGTAACCTAGCTGTTAACTCATGTCCTCCTTTGCGCATGCCACCCCTCTCTCCCCCAGAATCAGGCACTGGGCTCTTCTGGGAGCAGCAGGAGAGGCCACCAGGCTGCATGAAGCCCACTCCTCACCAGCAGCAAGAACCTGGCTGGTGATGTTCTGGTGCTGCAGTATAAGGCCGGATGGGAATTGGCAGAAGACTGCTCTGTTGCTCTTTGGAAAACTGTGGTCTTTCTGCTAATCAGTGGGCAGATAGATGCCCAGACACCCTTTGAAACAATATAAACCTGGAACGAGAAACACATGTCCAGGATCGGAGAATTTCAGCACCAGGATTATAATTTACATTAGAACTCAAAGCCCTCTCATTCAAACCCCTCACTGCTGTACAGATGAGGAAACTGAGCTCCAGGGAAGTGAGGTGTCACTCAGCTAATTAGTGGCTGAGCCAGGCTTGGAAGTCAGGCTTCCTGACTTCTGTTTTAGTGTTCAAGCCTCTGGGCGTGAATATCCTTTGTAAACTTAAACTTTGTTAAGCGCCACAAAAAGGTAGTCACTATTAACGTTATGTTCTTGTGTCCCCTGATCACTTGCCTTGGCTACGTAAAGGGAAAGGAAATGAGAAAGCACTCGAAATCTCCCTTCTCTGCAGAACAAGGATCACCCCGCCCACCTCTCTCCTGCAGCCCGCCCCACACACACCCTCCACACACTGATCTTCTCTTCTCTGGACTTTGTCTACCTAACTGTTGTCCTGGACACAGATCTGACTGAAAACAGCACACAAATACCAGCAAAGAGCGTGAAGAAGAGAAGGAAGTGCTGTGAAGTGTGCCCAATCAAGGCTTTTTGCTTGTTGAAGTGGTAGCAATCAATCAATGTAAGTACAGGTAGTCCCCGGGTTACGAATGAAACCCATTCCTAAGTCTGTCTTTAAGTGGAATTTGTAGGTAACTCGGAACAGGTACATATGGTTCTTATTTAGCATCCGTTGGTCAAGTGTTTGTGTTAGTATATAGCATATATTTTACCTTTCTATGCATATAAAACACTTAAGAAACACTTCCAAGCCACGCAATGTTTTCATGAGTCACCAAGTAGCATGTGCGTTCTTTATTATGAACCACTGTATATATTGAACTGAAATTTTCAATATAATAGGCTTTTTGGCAGTCCGATCTTAAGTATGAGTTGTCCATAAGTCAAATATTTGTAACCTGGGAACTGCCTGTACTCCAAAGAAAAGCAGCTTAACACAGTTCCCCTTCACTCTCCTCCCTTCTATTTTCCTGGCTCCAATCTCCAAATGCCCTGAAAGTGGAGGAAAATGAGGAGCAGCATGCTGGAATCCTTGCTCTCCATACTTTCTAGCATCATCTGCCCTGTGTGTTGTCAGAAGCTTGTCTGGCCTCTCTCCGTAAACTGTGTCTGAGAGGAATCGAGCTTTTCCTTCCACCAGGCCATTTCCAGACTTCCTGAACCATCGAGAGCACTAGGGGAGGGCATGAATATTTTATAAAAGGCCATAAAACAAAATTTGCTCCTTTTGAGTGAATTAGAGGCTGTAGTTAAAAAAAGAGAGATGTTACCATCAGTAGATCAGGAGTTTTGCATTATTTAGCACCAGCTATTTCATTATATCAGTAAAGCAAGAGACCAGAACATTAAAATCACACCCTTTGCTCCTGTGGAAGGAAAACAGTATCTTAGCAGCCCAACTACATGCAACTTAGACTGACTTTGCAAGGGAACAATGGCTCTCTGGAGCACCCCTGGAGTGTGCTTATGGCAGTGACATAAATGGTTTGGATGGAAATAGGCAACTGGCCTGCCTCCATCTCACCATGCTACTCCCATCTGTTCTCATCAAAAGGAAAAAGGTGATCGAGGGGTCCTAGTGGAATTTCCTCTCTCTGTTAGGGTCCTTCGTATCCTTTTGCCTCTTCCTCTCTGCAAGAAACTCCCTCATTCCCCAAGTTTGGAAGAGGAATTCAAGCCACGAATAGGAAACAGCCTAAAAGTGGACATCAGACATCATTGTCCCATCTTTGCACCCCAAAGGAAACAGTCCCTTACACGTAATGTCTTTGAGACCTTGTGTTCCCACCCTATTTAAGAACCTGTCCTTCCTCAACAAAGCGCCTTCCCCAATTTCTTCTCTCCCACAACTACAGACTCCCCCAAATTCCTGGCCCTTGTGAAGAGCTGAAAATCATTTTCCTTTTTTTTTTTTTTTTTTTTGATGCAAAGCAATTTAACTCCATTTACCTCAAGCTTTCCATCACAAATCATATCCTGGGCTTTACCATTCTTAACCAAAAAGTCCTTTAGTTTGTTTTCAAAACTAAAAGAACTTTCTACTATGTGAACTCCACATTTAGCAAGCTAAACAACAGATATAAACTTCGAAACTACAATTTTTTAAAACTATGTCAGAGTCCAGACCAATCTCTTCAGGATCATATTCAAAAACATATGCTTAATTCCTTCATCAATAGTGGAAGGAGGTAGGGAAATATTTATTCTCCATTTTTCCAAAACATATTCTGAAAGTCACAGCTTTTTTGTTCTTTCTATTACTGTACTGGCTTTTGACACTCCTTCCTCTCATGCCTGCTATCTGGGCAATATCTGTAATTAGATGTGACTTTCTGTGTCTTGTCCAGCTCCAACCTCTTTTCCTTCCTTCTGCCACTCCTAACTGCTAACTCCTCCTTCATCCACACACACACACACACACACACACACACACACACACACACACACACTCATTTACATACATGTCTATGCAGAATTTACTTTCACTCCATCAGTGTCTTGAGTGATGGGAACTTAGGAGGCAAGCGAGAGAGAAGGATGGTGTTGTAGGTGAAGGGAGATCTTTCTGGACCTTGTGGCATCCCTTGTATTACACGCTTAGCAACCAGTGCTCACTCTACGTAGACTACCTTTTCTATTGAGTTCTTACTCCAGGTTACTTTGTCTTTATCCTTCTTCTGGCCCTCGCTGTTACTTATCAACCAACATTTATCGAGCACCCATTATATTGTGCTAGGCCAGGGGAAAAAGATGTAGTAGACAGGATCCTTGCCCTACTGTTGCTTAGAATGTATGAGAAATGTGTGCATCTCTCCAACTTACCACTTTGTCTGGTAGTTTGCTATTTATAACCCATGGGGTAGAGAAATCCTACTGAATTAAGAGACCTGGATTCCAATCCTTAGTGTACTACAATGTAGACACAGGCAAAACCATTCTCTTGTTCTGAACTACTGTTCTGGCATCTGCAAAATAATGCATTGGGTAAGATGATATTCACTATTCCTCCTAGTGCTTGGTTTCTATGATCTATTTTTCTAAAATTATGTTCTTTAGTACAAAGTCTTTTAAGATGTAAAGTTGATGAAAAATAGAGTTCCATGGTCAAATCCATTTGGGAAACACTGGGCTAAACAATGATAAGGAATGTATTGGAGCCTTTAATATTCTGTCTATTGTGAACTTATGAGACAGTTAAAATAGTGCAGATACCCAAACTCATTTAATTGGGGAATTTGTCTGTGTGTGTATGTAAATTCCTGTTAATATGATACAAAACTAGAATTGTACAGAACACAGTTTGGGAGATAAAGAACAGAGTGTCCACAACATGGGTTCTAGAGTCAAGATTACTTGTGTTTGAAGCCTGCTCTGGCATGTACTAAATCTGTGACACTGGGAAATCATGTAACTTATCTGTTCTTCATCTTTCACATTTTTATTAGGAAGATAGGAAAAGCTTCTACCGCATGGCACTTAAAAAAGTGCTTGGAACACAGTAAGCATTCACTAACCAGTCCAGTTGCTGTCGACTTGATTCTGACTCATGGCAACCTCATGTGTGTCAGAGGAGAACTGTGCTCCATAGGGTTTGCAATGGCTAAGTTTTCAGAAGTGTATCACCAGGCTTTCTTCCAAGGTGCCTCTGGATGGACTCAAATCTCCAGTCTTACAGTTAGCAGCCAAGCGCGTTAAACTTTAAACAAATCAGGGATTCCAAACATTTACTAAATGCTTATATTTAGCTATTACTATCTTCAGTAAATATTTATTGAAAGGCTAATAAACAAAAGGTATTTAAAACATTTTATTATAATGACAGTCACTGCCTATGATCCCATCAAAGATGTCAGATAGGACATGAGAATTAGACAAAAGGTTGCTGCTACCTCAGTGGTACAGAATTAAATCAGAAAATGGACAAGGAAGAGCAAACATGGACCAGTTTAAAATAAATATGTGTGAAGATCTCTACAGAAAAGTATGGTAGGAGGAGAGGTAAACAACAATAACAACAAAAAAGTTGGCCAACATTAACCTTTTGAGATGAATTTCCTGATTCGTGTTTACATTTCTTCTTGTAGTCATAGAAAGCATTGATGATCACTGTGTTCTATGTATCTTCCAGGCAGGAAGGTAAGTAGGTATATTGGTCAGAAGAGGCTAGGTTATGCTACAGTAACAAACAACCCATAGATCTTAGTGAGTTATAACAGAATTGTTTATTGTTCAGACTACATATATGTGATCCTTAAGGTTATGTGTCAACTTGGCCGGGCCAGGATTCTCAGCGATTTAGCAGTTATGATGTAGTTTGGCAGTCTTACAATGATGTGATCTGCTGTGAGTAGCCAATCATTTGAAAGGGAGTTTCCTTGGGGGGGGGGGGTGGCCTGCATCAAATACATAAGTGGACTTTCTGGCAAGACTCCTGGGCTTTTGCTGGCTCTGGATCGGGCAGCTGGCTCCCGTTCGTCTGACCTCCTGTTCTTGGGACTTGAGCTAGCAGCTTACCTGCAGTCTTGCCTGCCAATCTTGGGTTCTCCAGCCCCTGCGGCTACATGCATCAGGAGAAGCCTCCAGCCTGACCCATGGATTTGGGACTTTCCAGCCTCTACAACCTCATGAGCCATTTCCTTTATATAAATCCCTCTGTATAGATATTTGTATGCTTTACTGGTTTTGCTGCTCTAGAGAACCCAGCTTAAGGCAATATCCATCCACCACTGGTATTCTTGGAGCTCTGCTTTATGTCTTTCAATCTGGGTCATAAGCTGATGGAGCAACTACTTTCTCAAGTTCAGATCATTACGGCTGAGGAAAAGAGCTCTGGCAATTCAGTACTCCAGGAAAAGACATATGTTACAACCTACCAGCCAGAACTAGTCGCATGATCTCATGCACCTTTTTGTGGAACAGGAAGTTCACGATCCTACCATGTGCCCAGAAGATGGAGAAATGGGAATATTTGATAAATAGCAGCAATGACTACCATGGTTTGCACTTCCGATGGGCAAATATTTGGCTCCTACCAAATATACCTACTCTCAAAGTGGGACGAATGTTTGGCTCCTACTAAATATATCTACTCTCAAGGTGGGACAAACAAAAGTCCCACCCAGTCCTGTTATCAAGCTGAAATTCTAGAATCTCTAGTGGTTTTTACATGAGGGAGTGACATGTTCTAGTTTCTATGGATGTGGATGTGGCTGTGGATTCTCTGGATATGGCTCCTGCTGATTCAAAGACTTTCAACCAAAAAAACAAGTTATCGGCCTCTCTCCTACAACGCAATATACAATGGTTGATCAGGAACAGGATAACTTCGGTAAACATCCCCATTCAGAAAGGGAAAAGATGGAAGAAGCACAGTAGTCACTGGTCCATAGTAATTATGAAATCCTGCTGAGCAGAATTAGGCCCTAATTTCCTGCCTGGGAGAGACTCTCCAGTCCACTGTTCTACGTTCCTTGGCTTCACTGTCTGGGAGGTTCTTCTTTCTGTGTCACCCTTTTTGGTCATATCTGAGATGGCATTGCAGATAATATCCTCCTTGAGGACTGAGAAGCCTGATTCTTGTCCATAAAAATTTAGTGGCCTAAAGCTTGTTTTGAGTCTTGAGTAGTCATGAATTGTTTAGTTTAGGTCATGGTTCCTTAGGCAGTATGACTGTCTGGAAAGCTTCTTAGGCTTTTCCCTATGTGTGCCAGTCGGATCTATCTGCCAATTGCCAATAACCACACCCATGGTTCTTCTTGAGATGAATGTAACAGTGGATAATTTGAGCCTGTCAGTTTTCTGTGGGAGCTTATACCTCTAGTCTCTTTTTTTTCCTGAGCCACTTTGCCCAATTCAAATGATTTTTCTGAAAGCTATAACTTTAATTAGATTTTTACTCTAAAACACCTTATTCTGTTTAGAGGAGTTAGCAATTGGCATAACTGCTGTATGCTTGATTTGTTCTGTGAAGAAAGCCTGAGTCCCAATCAGCCTTTTTGCACAAAGGCCTTCTAAATTTTGTCTCTTTCTTATCAGGGATGAGAAGCAGTTGCCTCTGCCAACCTTGAAAATCCCCAAATTTCCAGACTCTTTCTTTTACATTTTATTTTTACTTGCTAACTGGCCAATTCTTTTCTGAGCTCATCAATATCTTGCACTACATTGTCAGATGAAGCCAGTAATAGCCACATACAATACTAATAATCTGTTTTCGAACCTTTTCCTAGTTATACAAGTTTTCAGTTTTTCAAATATTTTGCCACTTTTAACATGGATTGCTGGTAACAGCTTCCAATAAAGTTTCTTCACTGTCTACCATCTGGCCCCTGAGCCAACGTCACAAGTTTTAGGTTTTTGGTTATAGCACCTTCTCACTCTGGGTATTAATGTCTGAATCAGTTTGGATAGACTAGAGTATGCTGTGGTAACAAATCAATCCCAAAACAGCAGAGGTTTAGAACAACAAAGGTTTATTTCTCACCCATGCTACATTCCTCTTGCCTTGGTTGGGGGCTTTGCTCCATACCACCTCACTCTGGAACACACCTCACTCTAACAGAGCAGCCACCATCTTGAGTGATGTTGATCATTGTGGCCAGGGTAAAGAAAGCTCTGGAAGCTTTCATGTTAGTAATTAAATGCTTTGGTCCAGAAGTGACACACATCATTTCTATTTTCAACTCATTGGCTGGACCCCGTTATCTGGTCCCGCCCAACCACAGGTGAACTTGAAAGTACCGTCCCTCATGTTCTTGAAAGGTAGACAGCTGGAGCTATTTGGCAAACAGCAGTAATGACTACCATAGTAAAGAAATGGGAAAAAGAATCAGCCTATAAACTTGTGATGCTAACAAGTTCTCTTGGGATCCTCCCTGAAAGATAAGGAGTTCTTCATAGATTTATTTCTTGGAATGGTTAGTCATTTCCTAAGGCTGTTGATTTGCATGGCACAGATGTCTAATGCATCCCTTTTCCAATATACAGCTTCACTCAGCTGAAAGCTGTTAGGTTTTTCTCTAGTGAATTCTGGAGCAGCATCATCACCACCACCATTTTGTAGTTGATATCATCGTCATCATCATCAAAAACTTTAAGCAGCTAATTATAAATGGTGCTTATCTATTGAAGCTTAGGTATTTGTATTGTCCCTTCCCCTGTCCGTTTAATCACAGGGAAAACCCAGGAGGGAGAAAGTGGTCATGGTGCTTCCCAATACTCTCTAACAGAAGGGGATTTTAGGTCTAAGAGTTATGCTCTCAAGTGTCGGTGGGGGCCATCAATTAGTTCACAGAAACAATAGCTGCTATTGCCAAAAAATTAATCCTTAAAGTTTGAGACATCTGATTTTTTTTAACATAATTCCTAGATGACCAAATTTTTGGTGTGTGTAGGGAGAGGAGAACAATAGGAAACCAGCAAAAATTGGCTGCAAAGTAAAGTATAAACCCATTTCCATTGAGTTGATTCCAACTCATAGCAACCCTACAGGATAGAGTAGAACTGTCCCATAGGGTTTCCAAGACTGTAATCTTTATGGAAGTCTACTGTCACATCTTTCTCCCATGGAAGAGCTGGTGGGTTCAAACCACCAACCTTTCAGTTAGCAGCTGAGTACTTAACCACTGTGCACCAGGACTCCTGATAAAAATATAGACCAACACAATCACCCATTAGTCTTCTGATCTTCTTCGGGAGTCAAAGCTTCCTTCTCTGGTCTCCCCAGCAAAAAAAATGGGATCAAGTTAAGAGAAGGATTAAAAATGACCCAAACCCTGGGGAAAGGGGGGAAAGAGGTAATAGGAAGAAGGGGGTTGGGTTATGTGGGACACTGTCTTTTGGCAAAAGGACTTCCACACAGTACATCATGAAGAACTAAAGGACTGGGCAGTGAGGCCTTGCTAATGATGAGACAGCAGGAGGAAGGACACAAGGTCTGACTTATCACCCCTACTCCCAACCATCTTGGATTGATTTCTAAAATGGCTTGGATTCTACAATGGAAAGCTAATGGGACTCATCTTTTTAAGGAGGGTGTGCGTATACTTGTGCACACGTGTTTACTCAGTGGAGGGAAGGGAGTTGACCACTCTCTACCCCTTCCTCATAGTAGGGGTCTGTGGGCAATAGGACAGTGGAAAGAACCATTCTCGGAGGTTACTGAGTCAGAGAAATAATAAGATTAAGTCCATGTCCACCAGTTTCCTTCCCTAAAGCAAAACTGCCAGGATTATATGTACAATCTAAGTCACACAATACATTTGATATGGAGGAATCTGAAAACGACAAGCATACATGTAGGCACGCGTGCACATACACACACACCCACACACGTGCATCAAAGTCAAACATGTAGTAGAAAATAAGCTTAGAAAATAGAATACCCATTGCTGTCAAGTCAATTCTGACTTATAGTGACCCTATAGGACAGAGTAGAACTGCCCCATGGGGTTCCCACGCAGTGGCTGGTGGATTCGAACTGCTGACCTTTTCATTAGCAGCCAAATGCTTAACCACTGCACCACCAGGACTCCCGATCATATATATGCCTAGGATAAGTATATTTTAAGTCCAGGGCAGAGATAAGAATATAAATGCTTATCAAATTATGCACATGGTCTATGTTCATCTTGTTTGACACATAAACCCATTTTTAGGTGGTTTCTCTCCTCTGGTACCCTTTTCTTCCCACCATGTATTCCTGATCCGATGCAGATGCTGTGTTCTTTGGGTAGGTTCTGCATGAGTCTGTGAGGATGGGAGCCTTCGGCATCTGGTCCCAGTTGTTGGTTTCCAGGGCAGCCCTGGTCTCCTGGCTTTCCTTCTGCCTCACTGTCAACCCCTTGGTCTCCTTTGCTGACTCCTCTTCTCCTGAAGTTGAACTGTAAATTGTGAAGTTCTATGAAGGCCTTGATCCTGGTCATATTTCTCTTCATTATCCATATTCTGTCTCTCTAGAAGACTTTTGCCATGGATTTAAATAATTCTAAAAGTTTTAATTCACAAATCATAAATTTTTCTTTCATATTCCAGACCTGAATCAACAAGTCTGCCTCCCTAACGTCTTTATTTGTGGTTCTAATTTGCCTTTCCAATTTTATATGCCTAAAAACGGGATCTTGATTTCTCCCAACTTGTTTAACCTCTCATCTTCTCTGTCTCAATATGTGGCGCCACCACCCACCTAAGTGCTCAAACCAAAAACCTGTCTGGCATTGCTCGTATCTCAGTTCTTATCCATCACCAATCCCTGTTGATTCTCTCTCTTAAATACCTCCCACCCACTCCAACTCTATCTCTACTCACTGTATCTCTACCCTAGTCCCAGCCACCATCATCCTTTCTCCAGACTATTGCAATTTCCTGGACTTTATTTTTAATTTTGCCCTTTTGTAACTCATTCTCCTCACAGTCTCTATGTAAATCACACCATGTAACATCAGAACCATCATTGGTTTCTTAACGCCCTTAAGATAAAACCTGAACACTTCCTCACCCTCACGTTCTGCCTTTTTCAAACTCGTCTTGTATGTCCCTTCCCCTTGTTTCTTCTCCTTTCATCACTAGGGCCTTCTTTATGATCCCTGAGCATCCATACCCTTTCTAGTTCAAGGCTTTGCACTTGTCTGCCCAGAATGCCCTTCTTCTGTTTTTGGCGTGGCTGCCCTGTTCTCATCTTTCAGTTCCCAGTTGAACCGCTACGACTGCAGAGGGAGCTTTTCCAAATACCCTCTTCGAAGTTAAATACCCAGGTTCATTTCTGACATAGCATCTGTTATGGGTTGGTTTGTGTCTTCCACAGAGATATGTTCAAATCCTAACTCCTGGTACCTGTGATGTGATCGTATTTGGAAATTGGGTCTTTGCAGATATACTTATCTCAGAGGTTATACTGGCGTAAGGTGGGCCCTACTTCAATAGGACTGGTGTCCTTATAAGAAGAGGGGACAGATGCAGAGGAAAGACAACCCCGTGAAGACAGAGGCAGAAAATGGAGTTATGTGGCACAGGCCAAGGAACACCTGGGACCACTGGAAGACGGAAGAGGCAAGAAAGGATTCCTCCCCTAGAGCCTTCAAAAAGGGCATGGCCCTGCCAATACCTTGCTTTCAGACTTCTCGCTTCCAGAACTCTGAGACAATAAACTTCCGTTGTCTGAAGCCATCCAGTTTTTGGTACTTTGTTACAACAGCCCTAGAAAACTAATATACATACCATTTATTTTCTTCAAAGAACCTACCACAATATGCAAATATTTTGTTTATTGTCTACTTTTAAAATTTTCTCTCTAGAATGTAATGCATTTATTGCACTAACTTGTAAGCTCTTTAGAACAGATATTTCGTCTAAATCGTTGCAGGATCCTCGGCAGCTGGTACCATCTGGGCACTTAGTAGCTGCTCAATAAACACTTGCTAAAGAGATAAGTGACCCCTCATTTAGGGCCCATCAGCTTCTCCGAGCACAGTGCTGGCATGAACTAGGTACCCAGTGCATGCTGGGAAATGATCACCTGTCACTGGAAGCCGTGTGGCTGCAGTGTCCATGGGGTTGTGCCTCTTGTCTTTCTTTACCTGAGAACTGGCACTTCTGAAGGTGTGATTTTACTCATCCTTAATATATTCTTGGGAGGAATGAACTAGGCTTAGGGGTTTTTCTAAAGCGAAGAAACCAGTCTATCTTGCAAAAGTACTAAAAACAGAACGCTGATTCATGAATTTGCTAATGACTTTTTCCTCCAGGGGAACCGCCCCATGCACAGTGAAACCTCTCTTGGGGCACAGCTTCTATGACGGTAACCAGGACAACTCCGTCCCCTGACAGGCAGTGTCAGCCTGGCTTAACTCAAGGGGTAGTGAAGTGGTGGTCTGTAAAATACAGAGTTCCCGCCACCAGATTGGGCTATGTGCCATTCTGGAAGAATTCAGGCTCCATTCCATGTTTCTCCAAGGTTTGTTTTGAAGAATTACTGACCTAGCTGGCAATCCCGTGAAGAAAAATGGCGAGGAGGAAAATGAACATGCAAATGAAATCATTCATTATAGAATCTGAAAACAAAAAAGAATCATGGGTAAATCAATGCACAATCCAGGAAACAAGTACAGATCACTGGACAGAGGTATAAGAGTATCATGTATGTGTTGTTGGTTTCCTTTTCTTAAAAAAAAATTTTTTTTTGAATGGTGCAACAAACTTTTGTGAAGCCTAAATTACTAAATTACACAGCCTGTAAATAGAAAACAATTGACTGGGTAACTTGGTATCTTGCTTTATCACCCTTCACCGAAACATACCAGGCGATAGGAGGGAGTACAAAGAGTACCAGCATGGAGAGGAAGCAGAGGCTGTCACCTGGCAGACCTAGTGTGGGACTAGAGTAGAGAATAAGGTTGCATTGAGGGTTAACACTAGCATCTCTCCTACCCACTCACTGTCTGACCTCTTCCCTACCCATCCAGGAGCCTTAGTTTCCTCCTTTCCCCACTCCTCTGGGAGAGAACGATGCTGAGAACCACTGTGGTTTTAAAACACTTCGTTTTAAAACACAAAGAACGCGTATGTGTCTTGTGGTTTGAGAGTACCTTTATGGATCATTCTCACCATTATGATCAGTGAATCCTCACTAATGATCTAACACACACAAGAAGCTACACAAAGACACCTTGTATTGTCAGCCAAGTCATTTTGGCCACAGCCAGCCAAGAAAGGGAGAAACTGAGGCACAGAGCAGCAAATATTAAGCCTACGTGGAAGTGACAGTCTGATCCAGTGAGGGAAGACCAAATGGTCTCTGGCAGAAATGGATGGAAAAACATTCTCAGCTCCTCCCTCCTGGACAGTTAGGAAAAGATTCATGTGGTGCCTGATAACAAAGTTTGCCTTACCCAGATATCGCCAGGTGGGTCTTCATTGTAACATTACCTTGGGTTGGAGAGGATTGAATGAGATAAAAAGCACTTGGAATGTGGCTGGCACATGTTAGATGCTCCGTGAATGTAGCTGTCATTTTTTTAAATCAACACTTACGTCCCCCTGTCCACTCCCCCCTCCCTCCCCCCCCCTTTTTTTGGCTACTTGGTAAACAGAATGCATGGAAGGCTCAGAACAAATGATTTCCAGAGAGCACTTCTCTGTAGTATGATGCCTCTGAGATATCCCCCTCTCTGGTCCTTTCTTCCTCAGGGCTGCTGTTTTTTCCAGGACTCCCTTGGAAAACTTAGAAGAGGCGTTGGGAGACTTCCCACTCCTTTCTATCTACTAGGATTTTGCCAGCTTAGAAGTGTTGCAACCTCAACTTCTCAGATTTGCAAAGGGAAAATGGTATTCCTTGGGGACCTACATTAGAATATAATTTAAATTAGACGCTCTCAAGACATCTATTTATTTGTTTTTTTAAAGTAGGGATTTGAGAGGTCGGCAAATGGGTCTTTATAAATACAGAGGGACACACTATAATTCGATTTTTTTCATCAAATTTTTGGGTGAGTGGAGGGCACTGTGCTCTGTAGTGCGTGATGGGTCGGAGTGTGTAGGGGCGAGTGTGTTTTCTTATTGATGAGTTACACGGCTCAGGTCAATTCGGTAAACCCAGCTCAGAAAAGCCGATTGCAGAGGTGGAAGGGGTGTGGTATTAGGGAACTGGGTGTTTGTTTGGGGGGAGGGGCTGTGAATGTGAAGGTGTGAAAGGGACAGGCGTGCCAGGCGAGCGCGGGAAAGATTGCTCGGGAGGCAAGTGTGCCTCTATTCCCACAGCGCCCTGGCTCGCAGCAGCCCCTGGCTTGGTGAGGGGTGTGATGTTGGAGTAGGGTGGGAGGGGGCAGCAGGCGGGGCCTGCCACGTCACTTGGAGAGTGTGTGTTGGGAAAGAAGGGCAGAGCTGAGAGCCGAGCCGCTGCAGCTGCGGCGGCTGCAGCGAAGGCTTGAAAGGTGGGAGGTGGGTCCCAGCGCGCTCCGGCGCCGGGCGGACTGAGGGCCCTTTCCGAGGCCTCCGACGCCTCTCACAGGGAGGAGGTGGCAGCTGTGGCGGCGGGAACCGCGACCTTGACCAGACGGAGCCCCGCCGTGGACGTAGGGCGGTGGCCGAGCCCAGCCAGGAGTCACTGCTGAGCCGGAGGGAGACGCATCTGGCCCTTTGGTACCAGCTGCAGCTTGAGCTGTTGGAGAAGCGCCGTGGGAGCTGGAAAGAGCTGACCAGTCTGGAGGGCGGACCCCTGCGTCCGGGAGCCCAGTCTCAAGCACCACGGGTAGCGAAGCCACGCGTCTTTTCGAGCATCCAGTTCCACACGCGCCAGTTTGCGGTTCCAGGTATCCCAGTAACCTCCAGTACAGGCGCCCGTAACTGGAGGCGCAGAGACAATCCACTGCAATTAAGTCACCTCCCCAGACCTAGTCTTGCAGGGACCAGGGCTTCAGGGCTTCAAGGCTTACAGACCCACCACCAGGTCAGCCTACGAGCTCGGAGGAGCGCGAGCCCCACCCAAAAAAGAGGGCGCAGCAGGGAGCTGGGAAGCGGGTGCTGCGCTCTAGAGGTTGTGTCGTGGGCGCCGTCCTAGTGGCGGGGAGCGCATCGCGGAGGGGACATGAGATCGGAGAAATCCCTTACGCTGGCGGCGCCGGGGGAGGTCCGTGAGCCGGAGGGGGAGCAACAGGATGCGGGAGACTTCCCGGAGGCCGGCGGGGGCGGCGGCTGCTGTAGTAGCGAGCGCCTGGTGATCAATATCTCCGGGCTGCGCTTTGAGACGCAATTGCGCACCCTGTCGCTGTTTCCCGACACGCTGCTGGGGGACCCCGGCCGCCGCGTCCGCTTCTTCGACCCCCTGAGGAACGAGTACTTCTTCGACCGAAACCGGCCCAGCTTTGATGCTATCCTCTACTACTACCAGTCCGGGGGCCGACTGCGGAGGCCGGTTAACGTGCCTCTGGACATTTTCCTGGAGGAGATCCGCTTCTACCAACTGGGAGATGAGGCCTTGGCGGCCTTCCGGGAGGACGAGGGCTGCCTGCCCGAAGGTGGTGAGGACGAGAAGCCGCTGCCCTCGCAGCCCTTCCAGCGCCAGGTCTGGCTTCTCTTCGAGTACCCGGAGAGCTCTGGGCCCGCCAGGGGCATCGCTATCGTCTCGGTGTTGGTCATTCTGATCTCCATCGTCATCTTTTGCCTGGAGACCTTGCCCCAGTTCCGTGCAGACGGTCGAGGTGGAGGCAACGGCGGTGGTGTGAGCCCAGTCTCTCCGATTTCCAGGGGGAGTCAGGAGGAAGAGGAGGATGAAGATGATGCCTATAAATTTAATCCTGGCCTCGCCCCTGGGGGCATGGTGACAGGGGACTCATCCTCACCAAGTACTCTTGGGGGCTCCTACTTTACAGACCCCTTCTTTCTGGTGGAGACATTGTGCATAGTTTGGTTCACGTTTGAGCTTCTGGTGCGTTTCTCTGCCTGCCCCAGCAAGCCAGCCTTCTTCCGCAACATCATGAATATCATTGACTTGGTGGCCATCTTCCCCTACTTCATCACCCTGGGAACTGAGCTGGTGCAGCAGCAGGAGCAGCAGCAGGCAAGTGGAGGAGGTGGCCAGAACGGGCAGCAGGCCATGTCCCTGGCCATCCTCAGAGTGATCCGCCTGGTCCGGGTGTTCCGCATCTTCAAGCTCTCCCGCCACTCCAAGGGGCTCCAGATCCTGGGCAAGACCTTGCAGGCCTCCATGCGGGAGCTGGGCCTCCTCATCTTCTTCCTCTTCATCGGAGTCATCCTCTTCTCCAGTGCCGTCTACTTTGCAGAGGCTGATGACGATGACTCCCTCTTTCCCAGCATCCCGGATGCCTTCTGGTGGGCAGTGGTTACGATGACCACGGTAGGTTATGGGGACATATACCCCATGACAGTGGGGGGCAAGATCGTGGGCTCACTGTGTGCCATTGCTGGGGTCCTCACCATAGCCCTGCCTGTGCCTGTCATTGTTTCCAACTTCAACTACTTCTACCACCGGGAGACGGAGCAGGAGGAGCAAGGCCAGTACACCCACGTCACTTGTGGACAGCCTGCACCGGACCTGAAGGCAGCCGACAATGGACTTGGCAAGCCTGAGTTCTCTGAGGCTACCCGGGAACGGAGACCCAGCTACCTTCCAACTCCACATCGGGTGTATGCAGAGAAAAGAATGCTCACTGAAGTTTGACTGATACAGGCAGGGCCTACACAAGAAGGGTGGCCCTGAGCAAACAATCTCTTAGGCTTCCTTCTCATTCTTCGCAACTCTCATCCTAGCTCTGTTCAGTTGATTTCCTGACTCCCTACCCTATACCTAGTGGATGGCATCTAGCACCAAATACCTGGACTGTAAGCCTTGTTGCTTGATCCCTGAAACATTCAAGGCTTATCCATCTAAGTGACACTTTGAAATTCCAGTGCTGCCAACCAATCATGCCCATCTTCTGTCCCATGGATGAGATGTACATTCCTCTCTGATCTTCCCTAAGACTGATTTTTAATGCTTGGGACTTATAATATCTCCAGGAACAAAGATGCCAATGGGACGGAAACCAGGCCTACCTGGGTCTTATCTCTTTGCTTCGGGGTATGCACATGTCTTAGCTTCTGGCCACTTGGTAGCTGGCAGAAGCTGGAGGTCAGAGACAGTACTCAACCTACTGTTTTCTTCCAATGCCCTGTAACAACTGCTGAGGACCCCTTGGTAGGGCCTTTGGTTACACAGCCTCCAAATATGTTACTCACCTCTAATCTTGGATGGAATTAGGGAAACTACAATTCAACTTGACCATTTGGAGAACATTAGGGTCAGTCCTAGACCAACGGGTCAATGAATTCTTCCACGTGTGTTTTGGCATGGTAGACGTTGGTCTTCGGTCTACATTTAGTTCTCCCAGCTCTGATCCCTTGACTCTCTCTGTCTTCCAGGAAGGTTCCTACTCAGAGCCAGATACTCTTTATGTGTAAGTGCCTTCCTGTGCAGAGGACCTGGAAAAAGGGAACCACAGAGCCAAGAGAAATAGCTAAGTAGAGTCAAGCAACTGGCTTGATTACACATCTAGGAGAGGTGCCACTTAAATAGGTATTCTCATCTCTGACGCAGGAGGAATCTCAGTGCAGACTGCAGATTTCTCTCCCTCCTTCTCCCCCAACCCTCTTTAGCCCTTCCCCCTTCCTCCTGGGAATTTGACTTAGGTTGGCAGTTGAAGGCTTTGTAAAGCAAACTCCAGCTTGAACTCTCAGACAGGTAAAGGCACACAGTGGATGCCAACGTGGGCGACAAAATACACGGTTTAGAGTAAGGAATGAGCATTATTCCTTTGCTGGCAGCCTCATTGTTACAGGTTTTTTTCTGAGTCAAGCAAACATTTACCTGCTCTGCCTCCTTGGAGCTGCAGCCAACTTGCTGTCACTGGTAAGGCAACCTGGTGGTGTTAGCGCCTTGGACTAAGCCATCTTCTTTCGTTGTGAAGCTGCTGCCTTCCATAGCCTCCCACCCCACCCCCCATCTCTCACCCAGTAACACTGTCATTGTTTCTACCTTGATAAACTGTGATGTACTATTCTGAGCTCTTTCTGGGTGCAGTTTAGAAACCGAAAGGACTGTTAACATGTTTTTAATTTTATATCTATGCTTTAAGACTCTTTGACGAGAATTTTTTAAAAAAAAATATTTTCTTGAAGAGCAACTTATGAGGGACGGCCTTTTGAGGGTTTCTTGAGAGGCAGTGTGGCTCCTGTGAGTGCCAGATTTAATCTGGATTTTGCCACAGTTTTACAGGGAACTTTGGCACCATAGTCCCTCCCTGTGTCTCACTTTCCCCACCTATTAAATGGGACATTTCTGTCTTCCCCTCCCTACCTCACGGGGGATGTTGATGAACTCATCTGGGAAGCTGGGGATGATGCTACGCAAACATGTGAACTTTAGTAACTGACTTGATAATTTAGTTCATTACCTGTTTCCCCATACCCTATAGGCAAGGCCTTTCCCTAGAGTTCCTGCCTTGGATCCAAAGAGTAGGCCATTGTGGGCCGTCAGTTCCCTAAGTCCCCCTAAGGCCTCTTGCACTGGTCCTGTCTTTCTTTTCTTCTTACCCTTTAGAAGGGAGGATGCTTTGTAGGCAGTTTCAGCGGGATCCTTCCAGGACCGAAGTCACCTTGACTGGGAGCTTGGCTTCTCCAAGCCTGAAATACAGAAAGAAATAGAGGCCAGAAGGTGCTGGTTTTCCAGATCTCCTCAGTTATGCCTGTGTGTTTGGGGAAGAAAGAGAAGGACCAACTCCAGAGGCAAAAGGGATGCTCCCAGCCAAGTGCGAATGCTGGGACACGTATGCTCGTATCTGTATATATGTGTGTGTGATCATCCTCATCACCATCCCTCAGAGAACATTTCCTTTTCAAGTCAGAGCTTGCCTGAAAGTAAAGGGTGTGTGGAAAGCTGGGCTCTCCAGGGACTCTGGTTGCCATAGCAACCTTCCAGACTGTTCTGTCTTCTGATTTCGGCAGCAAGGGACAAGCGGAGACTACATATTTCCAGCTTCCAAAACAGGAGAATATCCCATGTATTGGTTTAGGAGCTGGTAGTGCCAGGGTAGGGATGCATGGCATTTGGAAAATGTGGGGTAATCAATCAGGCCCCCAAAAGTATCTTCCTGGATACTTCTTCTGGGTTTCCCCACTCAGCCACTGAAGCTGCCTCATCTCACACCTGATTCTTCAAAAACTTGAATACTAACCAACTGCCCAGTTAAACCAACGTTTGTCAAAATGACAAAGGGAGACATTGGCGAGAAGATGTTCCTTGAGAGGCAGCCAGGTTGGGTCTCACAGACAGTAGTAATAGTTTCAGGTATCATGGAGTTCTATCTCCTCAGAGGAAGACTCTTCTCAGCTCCAAGAAAGACAGAGATAAATGAAACTCCTCCCAGGGAACAGTCTAGCTCCTGGGAGAAATCTCATGTGTGGTTCTTCTTACAATGTTGAAGAAAAACGGGGAGTCTGTGACCTGACCTAGTTTCTGTGAAGGATTTTATCAAGTGACCCCCCTCTGAACCTGAGCTTTTTTGTGTAGGTTGTTTCCAAGAGAATATATACTTTGTGTGCTGCAACAGCTGGGGTGGCAATTTCACAGCTGCCAGGGAAAGGTGGGGCTCGAACCGTTGTTACACCTGACTCCAGCCAGAAGGAGTTCCCAAAAGACTTTCCAGAACTGTCGGCCTCAGCCCTAGGCATGGGATTTTCCTCCTGCCTGAGCATCCCCAAGGAGAGAGGAGGGACAGCCAGCTGTCGTTCCATCTGAGGTAGGTGCTACCGTTGGAGAATTTGTTCTTGACTCAGTCCTTCAGGCAAAATTAGAACTCAGGGGCGGGGGCTGGGGGAGAGTAGATAGGCAGTGGGGTTGGGGGAGAAGTTGGAAGAGCACATCTGGGCGGAAGCCAGGTTTTGAAGTCCATTCCCTCAGCAGCCACCTTGCTCTCTTTCTGTGTATTTTTCTTTAACTCCATCTATTTTAGTTTTTTTTCCTTTGTTTTTATTTCCCTCTAATGCTGCTTCCCCCTACACCCTTTTGAATCATCTCCTTTTTCCTTTACTTTTCCCTTTTCCTTATTTTCATTGTTACTTTTTCTGCCTTTTTCTTTCTTTTCACATTTCTGTCTCTCCCCCCTCCTGGCGCGCTGCCATGTTGTTTTAACTTCTTCCTTCTCTGTGTATTTTTGTATCTGCCTGTCTCCCTCTCTCCACCTTTTAGTGGCCAGGAGCCCCTATAGCACTTCTGTTGAGACCACACATTTGAACTGTAGGACAGAGGTGATTCAGAGTGTTTGCTAAGAAGGTCTCCAGCTGGAGAATCCCCCTTTTTCCTGACATTCTCAGCATACCATCCTTTCCTACATGCTCACCTCTGTGGGGGGAAGTTCTGAACTTACCAAGCAAAATGAGATTTCTGTCACTTTAGAAAACTGTCTCCCAGAAATTTCCTGAACCTGCAAGAATAAGAGATAGAGAGACAGAGAAAGAATGTAAATGAGCCTGATAAATCTCAGATAAATGTTCTGCTATCTAGCTCTAGAATATGTCCACCTCAGGGTCTCCTAAACTTAAAAGGCTCACAGACATGTTAAAAACCAAGAACAGTAGAAATGATAAAATAAACAGAGAAAAGAGGACATAAGAAGAAGGGATAAATTGGAATTAACCTGGAAAAAGCCTTAACCCAGGGGTGGCTTTATAACTGCCCTTATTTTGCTCAAAGGTTCTCAAAGCATCCAGCTGTCTCTGTCATGCATTGAAACCAGAGCAGAAGTAAAGGTGAGTTATGATTCACCAACCAGTTTATAAAGAGAGCTTAAAGACTCTCCTTCCTGGGGGTTGTAGAGCATAGAGTAAGGCCCACCTTTTGACATCAGTGGACTGGGGGTCCCCCTGAGGCTGTAGATTGTGCTATTCAAACAGGCACCGGGAAACTTTTGGGGCATAATGGAAATGTTCTAATATAGGATTGTGGTGATGGTTGTACAACTCTATAAATTAACCAAAAAAAAAAAACAAAACAAACAAACAAAAAAACCAAAACCCACTGGATTGTAAAAAAAAAAGGAAAAAGTAACACGTGACTAATAACCGGAAACTATCACACCTTGGCTAGGAGAAGGGCTTGGTTTTATAAACCCAGACACTCAGTATCTCCAAAGATGGACCAGACTGAATATCCAGGATGGGATGACAGTTTTGTTCTTCTGCCACATGGGGACACTTTAGAGCTTTTATCCGGTTGCCTGTTGCTACTTCATGTACAGTACCAAGAATTTGTTTTGTTTTTTTGTCTTTTTTAATTCTGACAATCAAAGTCCATTGTGGGAACAACATGCATTTTGTGCTCTAAAGATAGGTCAAGCCATTTTTGGTAAGTGCAGAGCATAATTATATCATAGAATCGAACTATGATAAATATGTCAGATATTGTTCATTACATAGGCTAAGACACAGAGCTTGCCAGAAGGACTTATTATACCTTGCTGGAAACAAGCAAAACAAACAAATAATAATAATAAAAAGCAGACAAAACCCAACTAAGCTTTGAACCTGTAAACTCAGAATTCCTTAGAAAATCTCACCAGAGTCAAGGTTTTATTTTTCCCACTCCTCCCCACACTCCTCCCTACAGTAGTTATTAACCCTTAACTCGGTGATGAGGTCTAAGTGGAGTCTCTGGTGCTTTGGGTGAATGAAAGAAGTGGGAGGTACCAGCCTTCATTTATCTTGCTCTTTTCCATTATTATTTGTCAATTATTATTTATATAATTTTCAATTATTAGTAATTATTATTTGTTCCCCTGTTGCTCTTATTTGCCTTTCACTCAGTCTCCCCCTCCTTTCTTTCCCTTGGAGCTTTCCTTCAGCTGATATCTTCAGTCCCACTGCTTACCACTTCCCTCCACTTGCTGACTCCTTGCTTTCCTTCCTTTATTTATTTATCCATAGAAAATATTTATTGAGTGCTTATTATGCTTTATGTGCTTGATTTCATTTAATCTTTACATAACTAGCCACGTGAAGTAGGTAAGGAGCCCTGGTGGTGCCATGGGTAAAGCACTCGGCTGCTGAAAGGTCAGCAGTTTGAACCCACCACCTGCTCCGAGGGACAGAGATGTGGCTGTCGGCTTCCATAAAGCTTACAGCGTTGGAAACCCTATGGGGCAGTTATCCTCTGTCTTATAGGGTCGCTATGAGTCTGAATCAACTCAAGGCAACGGGTTAGGAAGTAGGTATGATTATCTCCCTTTTATAACCATTTGCTGTTGAGTCGATCCTGACTCATTAAGCCCTTGCTTTTTGTAGTAGCTCTGTCCCCTTGCATCTCTCCATAAATGCCACAATAGATTCCTAGGGAATATTCTCCTCTTGAGACAATCAGGCTGGAACTGCTGTCCTGCCTCTGATTGGTTTTGATTGTATGCTATTGCCGCAGGAAGGACAATGTGGTCTAATTCTAGCTTGTCATGGCCACTTAGAGGAGGAAAAGAACTCTGCTTGTTTAAATGTAGGATTTCCTCTCTCCATCTCATTTTATCCTGAGCTACCTTGGACTGCACAGATGTCTCCTGGTGGAATAAGGGTTGGAGCTTGGGTTTTGGTGGGAGAGGGATCTTCCCAGATGCAGGCCCCTGGGAATAAAGACAGATGGGCTCTTAGTTCTCATGTTAACATGTCTCCCGATGCCACCACTTCCCTGTTCTGGGCTTGAGGTCCTGTGGGGTTGTCATGTCTTTCCCATTTGGAGGTTCGGAGAGTGAGTAGCAATGGGTGACTTTATAGATTCTGTGTGCTCAGTGGCCTGGCGTCCTGATCGGTGTCTGTTCTGAACTCCTTGAGAAAGTAGTTCACACTGCCTCTGCATCCTTCCTGGGCCTCTTCCCCTTGCCTCCCATGGGACCCTAATGGCAATACATTTGATGGGTTACCCAAACAGGATAGTGACTCCCTTGTTCCCAGAACAAAAGAGAGAAAGGCTTATAGTAGAGTAATTATCACTAACACTGGTCTAACCTGGGCTGTCACTTAACCTACTTAGGGCCTAGCCCTGGGGAGGGTTTATGACAAATGGTTGTTTTATGAACACAGCTCCAACTTCATTATTGTTACTATGAAGAGGGTTTTTTTTTTTTTTTTTCCTTATATATATATACATCTGTCATGGGTCCCAGCAGGTACTCTTAGTCTTCTCCTAGAAAACGTCTTGGAAAATTAAGCAGCCTCCCCTGCAGGCTGCAAAGAGCACAGACAGAGCCTGGCTCTTTGGAGAGAGAGCAAAGCCAACATTTCAAAAGGAAATTGCAGCCACGCAGTCTGCTGGCGCTGCTATTTTTGACATGCTCGCTGTTCTCTCAGGGCTTGACAACCACTGTCTCCAGGAGACAGACAAACCCGCTTTTGGCAGCAGAGATACTTTGCTTTTAAAAAGAACATAGGAAGACAATCCTGAGGCTGGGAGGGGGCCTGGAGAATGTGCCTTTCCTTTCCTTACCTCAAAGAAGCTTGGCACCTGGCTAGCGGGCCCATAGATTGAAGGCCGAAGGCTTTATCTTCACCCAGTAAATCATTACCCTGCTTTATATCCTCCCTAATAGGAGTAGTAGTTGCAAGCATAAGAAAGCTACTATTCATTTAAAAAGCATTTGAGACATGTTCAGTGCTTTCAGACATCTTGTCATATAGCAAAGTGGTTAGGAGCACAGGTGCTGGAGCCAGACTTTCTTGGTTCAAATCCCACCTCTGCCACTTACAGCTGGGTGATACTGGGCAAGTTATGAAACCTGTCTGTGCCTCAGTTTCCTTCTCTGTAAAATGGGAGATAATACCAATTTCATAGGGCTATTTGGACAATTAAGAGAGTTAATATATGTATAATGTTTAAAATGATAAGCACTATATAAAGGCTGAAGTCCCTGGGTGATGCTGTTTGGCTGCTAACCAAGAGGTTGGAGGTTCAAGTCTACCCAGAGGTGCCTTGGAAGAAAGTCCTGGCAATCTACTTCTGACAGATCAGTCATGGCAAACCCTGTGGAGCACAGTGCTACTCTGACACACATGGGATCACCAGGAGTAGGAATTGATTTGACAGCAACTTTAAAAAAATTTATATAAAGTTAGCTATTATTATTATCCTTCAACCACCCCATGAAGTAGGTAGGCTAGACATTTCCTATCCTCTTTGGCAGACAAGAAAACTGAGGCTCAGAGAGCCTGTGACATGTTCAGGTCATACAGCTAATGTGTGGTCTGTTGTCCTCAGGGGAGATGGAAAAGAAGCGAAGCAGTCAGGTACTTGATGAGCACTAAGCAAGAAGAAAGAAGTCGTGGTTCCTAAATGTGAATATAGGCTTCTATCTACCTGCCAGTTTGTTTCTTTGACCGAACAGCAGCAGGCAGTCCTATGCTCTTTTCCCCAGGGGGGCTGTGAAAGCACATGACCTTATGTATATATGTATGGAAGATCTTTCTAGAAAGCCCTTCATACCTACCATCACTGTCCTCCTCCCCCTCATATTTTAACACCCTCAAGGGTTGGCCCTCCACTAGAGCCTTCCTCACACACTTTCTCCAGTCTTCCTCTGGGGACACACGCTGGGTCTTACAGTTAGCGCTAGGGACAGAACCCATAAGCTGAATCTCGGCCCTGAGTTTTCATACACTGTTCCAGTGGTGTTCAAACGTCCACATCTGTGGGTCCTCAACAGCCCTTTCTGTTCCCCAGCCACCTTCACGTCTTCCCCGTACCCCTAAAGCTTGTTCTCTTCTCAAGGGGATACACTTTCACATTCCTTCGGTGTGTCCCAGCTTCCCTTTCCTCCTTTAAGCTGAAGGGGACAGTCTTCTGAGGAGACCTGGAGTTGGAAGAAGCTGGCTCCCCTTACTCATATAATTCCCATTTGCCTCCACTGAGGCTAAAGAGCTGCTGCTACCTCTCTGACTAGGGGTCCGGACTCAGACCAGAGAATGCTCTACGCACTCCAGCTCCACGCCCATAGCCACTGCACCTTCTCAGGCAGGACCCAGCCGAGCACAATGACTGTCCTTCAGTTTGTGAATTCAGGTTTTCTTGGCTTCTTCAGCTTTGGAGTTAGAGAAACTTGTGTCTGAATCACTATTTATTAGATGTACCTCATTGTCATCTGTAAAATAAGGAAGGTAATAACGCTTGCCTCATACAGTTATGGTGAGGCTCTAAGGAGGCTGCAAATTGAAGGATTTAGCTTTCATGCCTAGCAGGAAATAAAACTCTCAGCAAAACCAACCAAATCAAACATGTTGCCGTCCATTCCGACTCATGGCAACCCTATAGGACAGACTACAACTGCCCCACAGGATTTCCAAGGAGCGGCTGGTGGATTCCAACTGCCCACATTTTGGTTAGCAGCTGAGCTCTTAACCGCACTGCTGTTCCCTCTTGCCACTCAGCAGAGGGCGCCCTTAGCAACACCTGGTGCCTACGTGGGAGTAGGGTGGGACCCACCAGCACGCTGAAAAAAAAAAAGGCACAGTCCCTGCTGAATTCAGTTTTGTTCTCTGAAACAAACATTTAAATGAAATTATGATGTATAAAAGGAGCCCTGGTTGCACAGTGGTTAGTGTTCAGCTGCTAACTGAAAGGTTGGCAATTCGAACCTACCAGGGAGGGGGAGAAAGATGTGGCAGTCTGCTTCTGTGAAGATTTACAGAGTTGGAAAGCCTACGGGGCAGTTCTGCTGTGTCCTATAGGGTTGCTATGAGTTGGAATTGACTTGACAGCAGTGAGTTTTTTATGATGTAAAAAGTAGGCTAGGATTGTTGTTAGATGCTGTAAACTCCTCGCTTTATGATGGAAGAAATTGATTCAGAGAAGTGAAAAGACTAACCCAAGATCACACAGGCAAGTTGGAGCAGGGCTGAGTCTGTGACTCAGGTTTTCTGATTCTAACACCAGTGCATTTCTCAATGAAAATGGAAAACTAAGGATTATTTAAACATCTTTAAAAAACAACAACAACAAAAAAATTCATTCGTTTTCTTCCCAAACTCCTCAGCAGAGCTGCCCATAGGAAATGGAATTGATTGATTTTTAATTTCATCCCTTCCTCCCCTGGCTATCCAGGGTATAGAGGCAGGCAGGCCTAGTTACAGAAATCCGTAACCAGATAACCAGATCCTGGATTTTTAAGGAAAGACTAATAATTATTACTTTAGTGAGTGCCAAAGGTATTTAGTACTGGGCAAAGAGAGGCTCATGTACAGGCTCTAGCTTTGGCAGCTAAACCCTGGGTTTCTAATCTCACTGATTAAGAGGTTCTTTAATCTTCCAGAGCTTTACATTTTCTGTTAAATTTAGTGACTGGGATGAAGGAAACTGTCACGGATTGGAAATCAGGAAAGCAGAGGGTTATTTGAGCCTTCTGTATTTTATAGAAGGAGACTTGTTAGTGCAGTGGTTAAGCGCTTGGGTGTTAACTGAAAGGTCAGTGGTTCGGGAGAAAGATTACAGCCTTGGAAACCCTATGAGGCGGTTCTACTCTGTCCTATAGGGTCAGTATGAGTCAGAATCAACTTGACGGCAAGGGTTTATGGGTATTTTATAAAGGAAGGAAGCATAAATGCAGAAGGTTAGGATCTTACCCAGGAGTGCCGATTTCTGGCTTCGTGCTCTCCTGGGAATCAGAAACCAGCTTCTAGACTCTTCCCTCACTTTGTTTCCCTGGTAGAGAAAGAGAAGCTACTGTTGGGCTACAGACCGCTTTTATAAATCACAGGACTAAGGTCAGGAAGAATGAAGTTTCCAGAAGCCATGGCAGTGGAGCCATAAATCAGCCAGGCTCTCCCCAGCTGCATTAAGGCAATTTGGCATTGCTGGAAAGAGAGAAAAGGTCTAGCATGGTGGGAGAAAATAGCTTGAGCTCCCTGTGGAAGACTGCTTTCTGTGCTTCAGGGAGGGGTCACATGTACACAGCAACTGTACATGTGGCAGCCCAGGCACACACTCACACCCAACGAGACTTCTTTCTTTGTAGTCATCTACGCACCTAGAAAGGAGCCCTGATGGCGTAATGGTTAAGCGCTCGGCTGCCGAGCGAAAGGTTGGCAGTTCGAACTCACCCAGCTGCTCCATGGAAAAAAGACCTGGCAATCTGCTCTCATAAATATTGCAGCCTAGAAAACCCTATGGGGCAATTCTGTTCTGTCAAATAGGGTCGCTATGAGTCAGAATCAGTTTAATGGCACACAACAGTAACAACTCACCTAGAGGTCTGTTTGTTTTTTATTGTTTTGTTTTTCTTCATCTGCAACCCTCTGGTACATGGTTCTACATGCCTGCAGAGTTCCAAATAGCAGTCAGAGAGCCCCTACCCTAAAACCATGTAGGTTAATCCTTATAAGAGGTCCCAGATCAGTGTCTCATAGGCCAAATATGATACAATGTTAACAAATACTGCAAGATTTCATACACGGATCTGGATTTCGGGTTTCTTTTGAAAAACGAGGGGTCTATTCTATTGATCCTGCATTTCTGCTTTTCAGCATCCAACAATCAGCAGGAGCTGAGAGCAGGTGCCCCCTTCAGACGGGGTGTGGATTCTCTTTTGCCCCAGGCTCATCACTCCTTACAGCTCCCTGACACTGAGGATCAGGCCATTTGCTAGTTTTCATTGTGCCCAAGTGTTATTTTTCTTGTTGGGAACAATTTCTCTAAATGTATATTTCTACCAAAGGTAAGAAAAGGAAAGCCTGAAAAGCTCCTTGTTTCAGGTAACTGCATAAGGCCTATTTCTTTTCTTTTTTTTTTTTTTTTAAATTGTACTTGAGATGAAGGTTTACAGAGCAAACTACTTTCTCATTAAACAGTCAGTACACATATTGTTTTAAGACATTGGTTAACAACCCCAAGACATGTCAACACTGTCCCTTCTTGACCTTGGGTTCCCTATTACCAGCTTTCCTGTCCCCTCGTGCCTTCTAGTCCATGTCCCCGGGCTATTGTGCCCGATTAGTCTCGTTTTGTTTATGGGGCTGTCTAATCTTTGCTGAAGGGGAACCTTGGGAATGACTTTATTACTGAGCTAAAAGGGTGTCTGGGGGCCATACTATCAGGGTTTCTCCAGTCTCTGTCAGGCCAACAAGTCTGGTCTTTTCTTTTTTTTTTTTTTTGTGAGTTAGAATTTTTTCTACATTTTTCTCCAGTTCTGTGCGGGACCTTCTGTTGTGATCCCTGTCAGAGCAGTCAGTGGTGGTAGCCGGGCAGCATTTAGTTGTACTGGACTCACTCTGCTGGAGGCCGTGGTAGTTGTGGTCCATTAGTCCTTTGGACTGTTCTTTCCCTGCATAAGGCCTATTTCATCCGTGGCCCCTGTGGGCGTTGGTGCACGTGACCACTCTCTGCAACCTTCCCATGTGATCTTATTAATACATTTTTTAGAAAAGGACGTATTCCTGCCTCTATTTTTTCCCCCAATTTTATTGTGGTAAAATATATATAACAAAAAGATTGCCAGTTTAACTTTTTTTAAGTGTACGAGTTAGTGACATTAATTATGTGCCATCTTATTTCACTCACATTTTTATCAATCAAAGCTGACTCTGATCTAAAAAAACCCATTGCCGTCAAGTTGATTCCAACTCATAGCAACCTTGTAGGACAGAGCAGAACTGCCCCATAGGGTCTCCAAGGAGTAGCTGGTGGATTCAAACTGCTGACCTCTTGGTTAGCAGCTGTAGCTCTTAACCACTGCACCACCAGGGCTCCGACTCTCTGGTCTAGAAGTAGCAAATTAGATGGGGACGGAAGTAGGGGTGGTTGTTAGGAATAGACAGTAAGAGCAGAAGTGAAGGCTGGCATTCTGTGGGGAAATAGTCACAACTACAGAAGGGACTAAGAACTGTGCAGCTGCATGGAGAAGAAGGAGCCGCACTATCATCAAGAACATGCTCAGTTGTGCTCCATGTCCAATGAGCAGGCAGGAAAATGTGTGATACAACTAAGGATTTCCATCTGAAATAGTTAAAATGAGAAAAAAGACCAACTGTGGTGTTGGGATATTTCAGTTTTGAGGACTACCTCCTGCTTCCATGATGTCAGATAATGAGGCAACACTCTAGTCCCGTTGGGATTGAGAGTAGGTCAGAGGGAGGATATACAAGTGGGCTGGTGTGACCTTCCTGGGTCATATCTGCAACTGGCAACCCAGCCACAGGATCTGCATCTGTGGGTGTCTGTGCTATTGTGAGGCCCTTCCTCATTCCCAGATTCTTCTTGTCTCTCTTCTCTATTATTCCAAGTTGGTTTCAGCTCTCAGTTGGAATCTTCTGCCTTTAAAGTTCATTGGCCAAAAGTTAAATGGCCATAGAGTTGGAACCATATCCAACATTATGGTCTTGGGAGAGAGGTGAGAAAGGCGCTCCTCTCTTCCTACTTTACCTGTAATTTTATAAAATTTTTCTGGCCAGATCTCAAGATCGGAGTCACAGCAGCAGTTAGGGCGAGAGGCAGCTCAAAATCCTCAAAGTCCCAAGAGGGGAGTAGGGTTGATATTTATTGATCTTCCCTCACTGGGGGCATCTTTCACTTCTGAAAACCAGAATTTGAAAGGATTCTATAACACCTCCCCCCTAAAACATTTGCCCTTTCCTGGAAGGCAAGAAAAGTTGAATCGGGTTGGACTAAAAGGAAATCCATTATGGGCCTTATATTTTAATGCCTATCTGCCTCCCTCTTCCCAATTGATGCATTTCTGAGCAGTTGTTGCTGGTGTGTGTGTGTGTAATCATTTTCCTATCAGGTATGTCAGAGATGCATTTTAATAGAGGCGGCCCTTTCACATTAAAAAAAAGAAAAAGTCATGCAACGTAGCTAGACTTAAAAGAGAATGTGTAGTCAATAGAAGAATGAACTTAAAATAGTCTATAGCATAATTCATACACTCATAATTCCTCCTTCCAGTGGGAGGGGAATGAATGCTGTGATATTAGAAATGGTGGGGATTGCTGGCCAGATTTGAGGAAGAAAAAGCCTTTTTTTTTTTCCATTGGAGAAACTAGGGTATATTTTTTAAAATTTGTGTCCATAAGTGGGAGCTCTAAAAAACTCTATTAAAATGTTTCTTTTTCTTACTGCATTTAGACTCTGTACGCAGTGACTTTGCAAGTGTGTGGCCTTGCATTTCCCACACCTCTAGCCATTCTGGGTGAGGCAGGACAGGAGAAATGAAGGCACAGCTCTGAGGCCCTTGGGCTCTCTGCTAACAATATAGCGAGGGTGGGAGGTGATATCTGCCAACTCTGAGGTCAGTGCCCAGTGCTGCCACCACTGGCTGTGTAGCTATGTGACCTTGGGAAGGTTAGCAGCCTCTCTGAGCCTTGGTTTTCACCTCTGTAAAGTTGGGCCATTAATAGAACCTCCCTAATGGCGGATGAGAGCCCTGGTGGCGCAGTGGTTAAGAGCTCCGCTGCTAACCAAAAGGTCGGCAGTTCAAATCTACTAGCCGCTCCTTGGAAATGCTATGGGGTAGTTCTACTCTGTCCTATAGGGTCATTATGAATCAGAATCTACTCGACGGCAGCGGGTTTTTGGGTTAATGGTGGAAGGGAGGATGAATGCTAACCAGAATGCATCACAGAGCATGGCATGTAGTAAGCATTCAATTAAAAAAAAAAAAAAACAAAAAACCAAACCCGTTGCTGTTGAGTCGATTCTGACTCATAATGACCCTATAGAACAGAGTAGAACTGCTTCATAGCGTCTCCAAGGAGCAGCTGGTGGATTCCAATGCTGACCTTTTGGTAGCAGCTGAGCTCTTAACCACTCTGTGATTTCCATGGTCTCTTTCTTGTCTGCTCCCGTCCATGGAGAACCGAGGCATAGGCAAGGCCTCTGAAAATTGTCCAACATTTAGAGACAGTTAAAACCACTCAAACCTTTCATAGATCAAAGTCTTTTGGGGAAAATACACTGAATAGTTTCTTTCATTTTCTGGATTTGGATATCCTAACCAAACACTGATCATGATTCAGTTCTTCCATCATCAAATATTTGGCTATAGCAGAGGCAACTCACATAAAGGGGCTTAATAGTCTTTTAGAGTGAAAACTGCTTCCATGCGAAGAAAGCCAGCCAAAGAGAATATCCAGGGACTCTGCTAAATTCCTAAAGAAAGAGCACAAGTAATGAGGCAGCTTATCCATTCAAAATCCTTGGGATCAGTGAGAACGTCCAGCACACTTGGGAATTAACTGGGAGGCTGAATCACTGAGCGTGGGAAGGCAGTAAGACTCAACTAGTCACTTGCCTCACTTCTGATGCAGGAGCCTGGTGGTGCAGTGGTTAAGCACTCGGCTGCTAACTGAAAGTTTGGTTGTTTGAACCCACCAGCCACTCGTCGGGAGAAAGATGTGGCAGTCTGCTTCTGTAGAGATTACAGCCTTGGAAACCCTGTAGGGCAGTTTTACTCTGTCCTATAGGGTCGCTATGAGACGGAATTGACTCGATGGCAATGGGTTTTTTGGTTTAACTTCTGACAGTGGGACTTGAGTGGAAAAATGAACTGTAGAGAGACGGCACATGGACACAGGTAGAACCGCCTCCTCAAGTGTGCCTTTATGATATGTTTGGGGTCAGCATTCTTCTTTGGAATTGTAATACAAGTCAGTGGAAAATATGACTCAATTTACAGATAATGTATTTTTGCTTTATATACAACATTTCAGGAATGCATTTAACTTGCAAATAAATCAGCTGAACTCACTTAGTGATAGTAGAGATTAAGACAAAATGACATGGAATATTGAGCAGGAAGAGACTTCCTAAAGTCATGGAATCCATTACTGTGCCCTGCATTAGAGCAATTTTCAAATTATTCCAGACCTATTCGGAAAAATCCCCAGAGAAAGAGAATCAGTAGCACAGGTTCCCTCAGCTATTTGTGTTTGAGCTTCATAATCTTTGTTGTCAGGATGTTTTGCTCATATCTCAGTTACATACCTCTTGCTGTATTTTAAATTTCCTCTTTCCTATTTTGTCCTCTATTGAAATGAATACTCAACTGACCATATTACCTCGAATAACTCCTTAGGCCAGAACTTCTCAAGTGTGATCTATGGAACACTAGTCCTACACGAAATTCCGATGGAAAAAGAATCCCCATGCATCAAGTTTCAGAGGTGTTGCCTTTTGGAGATACACAACATATAAACACAAAATTAAAGGCTCTGAGAAGTCCTGCAGCAGATAAACGTACGTCATTTCTGTTTCTCATATTGTTCTGAATGACAGAATCCCTGCTCCCCTTCTTTATTTTTTGATAACTTCTGTTAGCTTTCCACAAAAACTGTCATCCAAGAACACTATTTGATAAACTCCAAGAGATCTGAAGTTCCTTATGATGGCTTTGAATTCATGAAATCTCAACTCAGGGTTTAGAACCCTCAGTGGTTTTTGAAATGAACGATTCTGTGGTTCCTTAACCCTCTTAAAGTTCTCCACACTCCGAGTTCTCCACACTCCTTTTGAGTTGTGCAGACATATAGAAACAGTGTTTTGATTAGGCTCTGAACAATGTGAAAAAAGGCATTTCTCCTCTATTGTCCTTATATAAAGGAGCCCTGGTGGTGCAGTGGTTAAGTGCTCAGCTCCTAACTGAAAGGTTGGTGGTTCGAACCCATCAGCCCCTCCATGGGAGAAAGATGTGGCAGTCTGCTTCAGTAAAGATTACAGCCTTGGAAACTCTGTCCTATAGGGTCGCTAGGTCTGAATCGACTTATGGGCTGCGAGTTTGGGTTTGGTTTTGGTATATAGAAGTCTTTTAGAAAATAACTGTAGGAGTTGGTTGTATTTGTGAGATTTAGGTTTTCTGTCCTTGTCTGCCAGCTAATGTCCACAATTCAGATACACTTCCTCAGGTGGGTGGGGAAGCATGCACTACTTGCTCTTCGGTATAACAGTCCAGTTTCTCTGCATGTTATTAATCTAATCAAAGACGATAGTATGCTTTTCTACTGGAAAGCACTTTTCTAACTAAACTGGACCTTTTAATAAAAACAATTCAAGCATGTTGTTGTTGTTAGGTGCCATGGAGTTGGCTCCAACTCATAGCGACCCTTGGCACAACAGACCAAAACACTGCTCAGTTCTGCACCATCCTCACAATCGTTGCTATGTTTGAGCCCATTGCTGCAGTCACTGTGTCAATCCATCTCATTGAGGGTCGTCTTCTTTTTTGCTGACTCTCTACTTTACCAAGCATGATAAACCAGACCTTTTAATGAAAACATTCAAGCATAACCTTTACTAATTCTCATACTTATAAAAACTTATTCAAAACCTGAGCAAGGCATAAGGAAATAACTAACTGTGAGCTATAACGAAACAGACGTTTCAATATTATTTCCCTAAATACTGTTTTCAAGTGCACCACTTTCCCTTTCTCTTCTCCCAAAGGACTTCAGTTGCTAAAGCATCTCAGTTGGACCTGGCTTCTCTGGCACTTGGGTTTAAGTCCTCTGGGAAGCTCTTTCCTGCTAGGCTTTCTCTGTGCTACTGAGAGCTCTTACCTTTGACTTTTCTCTGCGCATCCCAGGAGGGGCCTGATGTTCACTGTCTGCTCCTCCACCAGCCGGCCCAGCACTTAATTCTATCTTCCAGGCTTCCCTTCTTGCTTAGAGGGATGAAGGATGTAGCTACTTCTTTCAGGACATCTTGGGCCACGAAAAGAAGCTTCTGATATCTGATTGTTCCTCTCCTCTTTAAATCTACTAAAAGTTAGAACAAACAGACTGTGGGGCAGGTGGGAATTGCATCTAAGCCCGAGTCTGTCACTAACAGGCTGTGGGATCATGAACATGCCACCTGCCTGGCATTCAGCAAATGATAGCCATTAGTATTATTCTCTGGCGTCGGTGTCTTCATCTGTAAAGCAAGAAGGTTGGGTTTTGAGTTCCTGCTCAAAAATTTTATGGATGCTCTAGTTTGTTCATTTGATGTACACCTGGGTACTTTGGTAACTTGTCAAACTTTATTGCTCGGCTTTTGACACCAGAATGATCTTTTAAAAAGAGAGTTGGAATTACTAAAATCTCAGCTTTATATAGAATCACTGAATTCCAGAGCTACTTCAGCCTCTTGTCTTACAAAGATCAGAACTTAACATTTAAATATATATTGAGCAGCTTACTACAAGGTTTTAAGAGAGATGTAATAATTTTCCTGTAGTGTCAAGCATAATAAATCTCTTCTCTCTCCTGTCTTCTTTCTTTCCTTCTTTTCATTTTCTTTTTTCCTTCCCTCCCTCCTTCCCTCTCTCCTTCCGTCCCTCTCTTCCTTCTTTCCTTCTTCCCTTCCTGTTTTCCTTAGACGAGGCCTATCTTAGTTACTGGAGTTCCTGGGTGGTGAAAATGGTTAATACACTCAGCTGCTAAGCTAAAGGTTGGCGGTTCAAGTTCACCCAGAGGCACCTCAGAAGAAAAGCCTGGTGATCTACTTCTGAAAAATCAGCCATTGAAAACCCTATGGAGCACAGTTCTACTCTGATACACATGGGGTCGCCATGAGTCAGAATTGACTTGACGGCAGCTGTGTGTGTGCATCTTAGTTATTAAGTGATTCCAGATCCTTTTTTTATTTCAAAGTTGCAGAATAAACATTCCTCGGTTTTGGCTGTGTCAAGCACCTTGGCATTATGATTGGAAAAACTTTGGGCACAGAAATGCTCTTCTATATTAAGGAGATGCAGGGGAATGCAGACAAGCAGGGATGCTAAGCAGTGTTCTCTGAGTCTCAGACTCACACTTGTTGGAGGAGCCTGTAGAAAGGATGGAGAAAGAAAGGCTGGTACAATTCTTTGGTATCCTTAGAGAAAGTAGAAACTGGCTCTTTCTACTGCTGGGAAAGGGCAGTGACCCCAAGGACAGGCGTTGGATTATACGCTGCGGTGGCCCCCCATTGTGCCAAGCAGTGGCTCCGGAATGGAACAGAAAGATCCCAAGAAACCATTTAGCTCTGCCTTTGGAAGCTGGAAGGGGCTCTGGTGGCACAGTGGTTAAGTGCTCAGCTGCTAACCGAAAGGTCAGCGGTTCGAACCTACCAGCTGCTCCATGGGAGAAAGACGTTGACAGTCTGCTTCCTTAAAGATTACAGCCTAGAAAACCCTATGTGGCAGTTCTACCCCCTCCTACAGGATCACTATGAGTCGGAATTGACTCATATCAATATATCACTATGAGTCGGAATTGACGGCAGTGGGCTTTAGTTTTGGAAGCTGGAGCTGCACGCCCAGACCCTCTGTGTTGGCTCCCAACGCTTCACGGCTCCACTAGGTCCACGAGATTTTTGGTGTTTGCTGATTATCCTCATTCCATTTAGCATCTCTGCCCACTGCTAGTCCAGCACGCTGAAGCTGCAAGAAGCCCTGGGCAGGGAGCTAGAAAGCCTGTGTGGGCCCTAATGTGCTCTTTGACCTTGAACAAATTACTTGAAATAAACATTGCATTTTCTGACTTTAGAAATCATATCTGGTTATTATGAAAAATTAGTACAGTTCAGAAAAGTATAAGGCAGTAAATAAAAATTCCCCTAATCCCACAACCAGAGACACCCACTGCCTTTTAATGCATTCTTCTTCCAGATCAGCTCTGTCTTGGTCTGTATCTATATCTGTATCTCTGTAGAGATCATACTGTAGTTCACTTTTAAAACTTCACATTGTAACTCTAGTTTTCTCATGTTATTATTACATAATAATTATAGATGCATATAGATTCAGCATAATTTTGGTAGCCTACCCCTATTGTTGGACCTTTAGGCTGTTTCTAGCTTTTTGTTCTTTTAAGTGGTGCTACAATGCATATTTTTTTGTGTAGGTCTTTGCTCACATTAACAACCTTTCCTTAGGCTATATCCCTTCAAGAGTCAAGAAATATGAAGAAATGTGAAGAAAGTGAACAAATCATTTTCTCAGCCTCAGCTTCCTCACCTATAATACAGTGACAACAGAAACAACAAAAATAATAGCCACAAACACTTGCCCAGCACTTGCTGTTATGTGCCAGACATGTTTCTAAGAGCTTTACATGTACTAACTCATTTGGTCTTCCCAATAGCCCTACAGGACACGTACTGTTATTATCTGCATTTCATGGATGTAGCTTGCTCAGTCACACACAGATTGTGTGTGTGTGTGAGAGTGTTGGGAATGTGTGTGTGTATGTAAGAGTATATGTGAGTGTGTGTATATGAGTGAGTGTATGAGAGTGTGAGTGTGTGTGTTTGTATAACCTTGTGAATGGAACTGAGTTAGCAGAGAGAATAAGAAGCAAAAAAGCCTGAACGGTCTATTGACAAAATAATAAAACACTGGTAATCTTTGCTGGTAGCCACAGAAAACTCATCACGGTTTCCTTTTTATCTTAAGACTTCCAGGCTCTTTGGCTGGGAAATTTGTCATCTTATAATTGAACTGTCATTCCAGTGGAGCAAGGATGGCATCAGATTTGGCCATCTAGCACAGCCCCATCCCAAAAGGCCACGTCCATACATCTTATCTGAGGACCCCTACCCCATGCAATCCAAGGAGCATTGTTGGCTTATGATTATTCACCCTGTTGGACGGGAGATAATCAACTGACTTCTCACTGGCACAACATGTCACACTGCCTTTATTGCTTGCTAAATGTGGCATTCCCAACTTTGAAATTCTGATTCAGCAGAGCTGGGAGAAGCCTGGAATCTGCTTAAAAGACAAAAATATAAGCTCCAACTGATTATCTGCAGGAAGTTTGGGAAAGTCTTCGGCAGTGGGTCTCAACTTTCGCAGGGCATGAGAATCACCTGAAAAGCTTTTAAAAAAGTACCAATTCCTGCCCACTCTGCTGTCTACTCCCCTAATTTGATTAATTGATACAGTGTGGGGGCCAGTGTAGCGTTTTTTAAAAAAAGCTTCTCAAGTGATTCTAGTGTGCAGCCTGAGTTGGAAATGACCCATCTAAAAAATTCTGTCAATAATCATTTTACACCTTTACATTTAATTACAGTAAAGGTATAAAATTAGTGTAATTAACTATAAGGTATAAAATGATTATTGCCAGAATTTCTTAGACCAGTGGCTCCCGTGAACAGTTTGCTGTCAGCTGTTAACCAAAATGTTAGTGGTTCAAATCCACCCAGTGGTGCCACTTAAGAAAGCCCTGGTGATCTACTTCCATAAGATTATAGCCATTGAAAACCCTATAGAGCAGCTCTACTCTGACACACATGGGGTCACCACGAGTCAGAATTGAACTGATGGAAACAGGTTTGGTTTGGGCTTTTATATATCTCTTCCACAGACTTCTGGAGCCTTGGTGGCACAGTAGTTAAGACCTATGACTGCTAACCAAAAGGTTGGCAGTTTGAATCCACCAGTCGCTCCTTGGAAACCCTATGGGGCAGTTGTACTCTGTCCTATAGGGTTACTGAGTCAGAATCGACTCGACGGCAATGGGTTTGGTTTGGTTTTGGCCCACAGACTACTAATTGAACATCATAACAATCCATTAAGGTCAGTAGAGCAGGCATTATTACAATCGCCCTTGGCCCAGAGAGGTTGGCTGAGTGGCCTAAAGTTGCTCAGCTTCCCCACAGTCAACAGCAGCTGGTCTAGGCCCAGCCCATGGCCAGTCCTGCCAGTTTCTCTGGGAAAAGGCAGCCTGCTCTCCCATGAAGGTCTACAAGGGTGAACTAATCCTCCACCAGTTACCACTCCTGGTGATGATGCCCAGGAGGAACTTTCCTTTATTTCCATCCACATCCCTTATACTGCAGCGTCTTCCCCCTCAGAGAGCCTACTTGTGAATGGGCAGCTCCGTGCTTCATGCATGCTCCATCCCACTTAACAGTTAGATTATTGCACTGAAGCACAGACAGCCTGGGGACCTGGACAGGCAGGCATTCTGACCTTTTGGCTACGGATCTAAGCCTTCACTGCTGCTCATTTGCAGAAAGCATGTCCATGGCAGGAGCGGGGAGAGGCAGAACCAAACAGCGGCTGCCGGAGCTGCTCTCCCTCCTCCCCAGCTGTCACCACCCATCCCGAGTGCTCACATTCACCAGCACACCAGAGTCACCACCAAAGCTTCTCTTGTCCTTTGTACCATTCTTCCCTGGCCGGAACAGCCTTGAAGCCCGCCTGAGCCCCTCCCTTGACGCTGCTCTGTGGGGCTGCAGTGGTACATCCCTGCCACCCTGGACGTCTGACTCATTGAAGCTTAACCAGGTAGCTGGGGAAAGAAAACATAGCCAAGGTACCTGCATTCACCCCTCTACCCTCTCCACCCTGCAACCAAATATTGGCCCCCCAGTTCAAACCAAGGACTTTTGCTGCTCTTTCCTCCTCCTCTCGTGTTTTCGAACCTTTTCCCTTGCACAGGCTGAGTCCTGGAGAGGCTCCCAGTGACTGCAGGCTTTCTGTATCAGGTCCCGCAGCCTTCTCCTTGCTGCCTCAATCCCTGGGATGTTTGAGGTGAGGGGGGAGGAGGGGGTGGAGGAGGCGGGGTTTTGCCTTATAGGCAATGCAGGCAGCAGAGCTGCACTGAGAGAAGATGACTTTTGGAGAGTACCAGATACTGATTCCCCAGTATTCCCTTTACCTACTCAGCACCTATAGGGCTGCTGTGAGTCGGAATTGACTCAACAGCAATAGGTTTGGTTTTGCTTTTTTTTTGTTTGTTTGTTTTACTCAGCAACCTTGTAACAAGATGATGCCCCCCAACTAGCAGATTCCTGCAGCTATATCCTGCTCTCCTCTCCCGTGATTGGGTGGGTGGTGTGAAGGGTCAGTCCGTGTCCTCAGTGACTTTTTGATTCAGCAGGACTGACTTGCAGGAAAGGCACATTCCCTGCTAGCAAGGTAGGTTCTCATTCTGCTCCCCTTCTCTTATATAACAACCCATGTGGCTTTTCTGCCAGGTGATAAGGTTTAGGAAGAGAGGAGAGAGGAGGATGTGATTGACAAACTCTCCTTTCCCAAAGCAAAGGGAACAGTGGTGGAAACATGCACAATGGCCCCTGTGGTTTCCAGCAATTCAGAATGCCTGACTTGGTGAATCTTTCACAGTCTGGTTGGCTATCATCAGGCAGAATGGTTATTGGAGGGTCCAAGAGCCGTTCATGGTGACCCCTGTAACTGTCCCATCACCCATAAGGCTGAGCCTCCAGCAGCCAAGCTGGTACTGTCAGACCCCTCCCTGACGCAGAGGATTGGACCAGGGTTGAACCTGGCCAAGCTGGGCCTGTCAGAGCCTTTTTCTCAGAAACTGTGAATTGGGACAAACAGTTCTGGTTCATTCTGAGCCAATTTCTCTATAGAAGAGATGGAAAACTTCCCAGCTGTGGGAGTTAGAAGGGGTCTGATCCATCACCCAGCTTTCCTTTCTCATTTTATAAATGGAAAAAAACAAAAATCGAGGTCCTGAGGTCACATGATTAGCCCAAGGTCCTTTGGCTAATATACAGCAGAGCTGGCTCTTGAAACCCAAAGTCCTAGCTCACTCTCCCTACAGGCTATGCTGTGATGCCTCTACAAATAATCTATAAATGTTCGTATCAGGCTCAGACTTTGAAGAAATTATAGGCACTGTATGTGGAGCTTGGAGGAAAGAGCATAGATGTCAGAGTCAGACAGATCTAAGTTCAAATCCTGGTTCTTCCACTTTCAAGTATTGAGAGCTTGGGCAAGTTTCTCACTCTCTCGTGGCCTTGTTTTCTGAGCTTTAAAATGGGGATAGTTATACGGATCTTATAGGAATGTTGTGAGGGTTTTATAATGAGGATATGATATGCCTAGGACATAATTGTTGCCCAGTAAAAGAAAGAAGGTTTCCTGGCAAAAATAAATCTTAGTTCCCTCCTCTGAGCGCTCTAATTCTGAAGCTGGTTTGGTTTTGGAATTATTTAGTGTTGTCTTGTGTGTGGTTGGGACCAGAGAACAATAGGCCTCCTTAGCCTCTTCTGTAGACCCCAAGGTGGGTGACCCTGCACAGAATCCAAGATCATCTGGTTAGTCCATGAGAGTTCCTCTCAGGACTTGGAGCAACGCAAATGTAGAGAGGTGTGGCAGACCCTGGAAAATTCTTTTCTAGTCTTGTGAAATCCATTTAGCCTATGAACCAAGGTTTATAACAGGCCTACTCTGTGGCTGTACCTCAGACTGGCAGTGGGCCCGCTGGGTAAGAGAAAGTGAAGGAAAGTGTACTGGAAAGCACAGGTAGAAAGAAACTCTTAGCCAGGTCACCTCTGAGGTCTTAAGGCGTTGGCCTGATGACCCCTGGGACAGTATGTCTATTGATCCTCTTTTGAGGGTGATGAAGGAGGACACTGGCCTGCAGCTCCTGACAGCTCTGCCTTGTGACCTCATAGAATGAACATTTGCTGGGCATGCACTGAGAAACCCATTCTTTCCTTGTTGTGTCCTTAATACCCTAAATCACCATGTTGTTGCTGGGGGCCATAGAGTTGATTCCGACTCATAGTGACCCCATGTGACAGAGTAGAACTTCCCCATAGGATTTTCTTGGCTGTAATCTTTATAGAAGTAGATCACCAGGTCTGTCTCCTGCAGAGCCACTGGGTGGGTTCGAACCATCAACCTTTTGGTTAGCAGCTGAGTGTTTAACCGTTATGTCACCAGGGCTCCATCTGAGCTCAATTCCTAATCATTTACCTCTTTCCAGAACAAATCCCTAAGGAATTTCCATTTTTCTAGACCCAGGTAGGATACTTCCTTTCTTCGCCTACGCTTCTACCCTATTTCTCTAAATCCTAAACTTTCTTCCTGAAGCCTTTGCATGGACTGGACACTCATTTCACATTTAGCAGTGGTTACCTTGTCTCGCCCTACGGGGTAGTTCTACTCTGTCCTATGGGGTCACTATGAGTTGGAATTGACTCGACGGCAATGGGCTTTGGTACCTTGTCTTGCTAGATACATTTTCAGACTCTATTCTTTTCTACATATACATATATATATATATACACCACACCAACCACCAACATGTATATATACCACCAACCCCTCATCTCAAAGTGTTGACAACCTAGTTGAAAATATGTGCCATAACTGAAACTGGACGAGACCCTGTCTCATCTCTTTATGCCTCAACAACACTGCATCAGGAAGCTTTTGGCTCCACGTAATAGTTGCATTTGAAAAAACAAACAAACAAAAACAAACATAAAAGACCATTTATAAAGGATCCCTGGTGGTGCAGTGGGGCCCTAGTGGCACAGTGGTTAAGAGCTTGGCTGCTAACCAAAAGGTCAGCTGTTTGAATCCACCAGCTGCTCCTTGGAAACCCTATGGGACAGCTCTACTCTGTCTTGTAGGGTCAGTTAAGAGTCGAAATTAACTGGACGGCAATGGGTTTGGTTTTTGTTTCTGGTGGCTCAGTGCTTAAAGCGCTCAGATGCGAACCACAAGGTCGGTGGTTTGAACCCACCAGCTGCTCCATGGGAGAAAGATGTGGCAGTTTGCTTCCATAAAGATTTACAGCCTTGGAAACCCTATGGGGCAGTACTATACTGTACTATGAGTTAGAATCGACTTGACAGCACCTAACAACAAAATATCTTATATAACATGGAGTCTTGAGGAGGGACAGCTCCAAGGTAAGTATCCGATAGTTTATTGCTATGTAAGTACTCCAAAACTTAGCAGTCTGAAACAATAACTATTATTTTTTTAAGTCCTGTTTCAGCAGGTCAGCAATTTAGGCTGGGCTCAGCTGCGCAGTTCTTCTAGTCTCAGCTGTGCTTCATCATGCATCTGTGGTCAGCTCTTGCTTGGCCAGGTGGTGCTCCTTTTTGGGGGTTGGCTGGCTAGGAAGAGGGCTAGGGAGCCTTGATTCTCCTGCATGTATCTTTCATATTCCTCTAGCAGAGTAGCCTGGAATTTTTCTCAGGGTGGATGTAGGGTCCCAAGGGTGAGAACAGAAGTGTCAAAGCCTCTGAGACCAAGGTTTGGAATTGGCACAATCACTTCTGCTGCATAATGTTACCTAAAACAAATCACTAGGCCAGCTCAGAGTAAAGAAATGGGGAAATAGACCCCACCTTTTGTTGGGAGGAAATTCAAAGTCATGTTGTAAAGACCGGAGAGAATTTGAGCCATTTTTGCAGTCAGTCTACCACACCCAGTAACAGCAGCGCTCGAAGGTGGCAGCAACAGTTCCAAGCATCCTGTCCTCATACAACAATGTTCCAAGTCAGGAAGGGGTCAGTCTTTCTAAGAATGAGGAAAACTTTCCCAGATGTCTTCCATCAGATATCTCTTAGACCAGGTTTAGGTTACATGCCCATCCTAACCAATCTTGGCAGAGGGGGATAGGGTTACCACGATTGGTTTTGATTCAGCTAGAGTCACCCTTGAGGCCAGAGTGGGACCCAGCTTCCTTAATGTACTTGGCTTCCAGAAACCTGAACAGAATTGAGATTCTGAGAGCAAAGAAGCAGGGACAGGAGGTGGCAGCTGAGTTGGTAACCAGTAGATTATGCAGGAAGCACCTTACACGGTGTCTTGTACCCATTTATTATTTTTAAATAGATATTTTTTATGTGCTATGCACTGGTCCCAGAGAAACAAAAGTGAGCAGACTTAATTTTTGAGGAAGGAGATCACTTCTAGATGACAGATACAGGTAAACAGCTGGCTGTAGTTCAATGCGGTTAAGTGGTAGAAGTTGGGGGCAGATTTTAGTGGTGCTAACAGTTAAGTACTTGACTACTAACTGAAAGGTTGGCGTTTCAAACCCACCCAGAGATGCCTGGCAATCTGCTTCCGAAAGGTCACAGCCATGAAAACCTTATAGAGTGCAGTCCTACTCTGCAACACATGGGATCGCCATTAGTGGGAATTGACTCGGTTTTTTTTACATGAGGGTCAGGGACTCAGGTTGCTCAGATCCTGCCCTGCCTGCTGTTCACCTCTCATCACAGCTGGGTTCTGGCTGAGGAGGCAACAGGCAAAGACTAGTGCAGGAATCAAGGTACAACTTATTATATCTGAAGCAGCATCCACTTACCCACACTGGAGGGCTCTTGAGGTTGAGTTGAAACATGCAGCTCAGGACTGCAGGCCAAAGTAGGGGTCTCTTACTCCCACATACCTTGGAACCAAAATCTGGGACCAGCTCTCTTAGGGGTGACTCAGGGGAGGAAGAGATGGAAAGAGAGAGCAAAACCCCAAAGGGGCTCTAAGTTGATTTACCCACCTGGTTTCATGAGTGGGATCACATGGATAGAGAGGAAAGGTGTTGGCTGTGACCCAAGGGGATAGGAATTGAAAAGTGAGCTGGTAATGAGGACTGATTTCGGCTCAGTAACTCTGTTAACCTGCCTTGGAAGAAGTACAGCCAGAATGCTCTTTAGAAGTGAGGATGGTGAGACTTCATCTCATGTACTCTGGACATGTTATCAGGAAGGACCAGCCCCTGCAGAAGGACATCATGCTTGGAGAAGTAGAGGGTCAGCAAAAGAGAGGAAGACCCTCAGTGAGATGGATTGACATAGTGGCTGCAACAATGAGCTCAAACATAGCAATGATTGTGAGGATGACACAGGACTGGGCAGTGTTTTGTTCTGTTGTACACAGGGTCACTATGAGTCGGAACTGTCAGGACGGAACCTAAAAACACACCTCTTTTAATAAGGATCCCTGGTGGCACAATGGTTAAGCACCAGCTGCTCCTTGGGAGAAAGATGTGGCAGTCTGCTCCCATAAAGATTACAGCCTAGGAAACTCTAAGGGGCAGTTCTACTCTGTCTTATAGGGTCACTAAGAGTCAGAATGGACTAGACAGAACACAACAACTCTTTTAACCAGAGTCCCTGGGTGGTGCAAATGGTTTATGTACTCAGCTGCTAACCGAAAGGTTAGAGGTTTGAGTCTACCCAGAGGTGCCGTGGAAGAAAGGTCTGGTGATCTACTTCTGAAAATCAGCCACTGAAAACCCATGGGGTTTCCATGAGTTGGAATCAACTTGGTGGCAACTGGTTAGCTAGTAAAATGTTGCCCAACAAATGTCTCAGGCTACACTCTTTCCTGGAGGCTGGATTGGGGAGCTTCCTAAATGGAAGCAGAGGGGTGGACTCTGCAGTCAGTGATGTAGTGGAGGTATGTAACAGGTGCTCTGGGTATGGGAGGAAGAGCAATTACTTCTCAGGGGCTAGAAGGGGCAGGGATGGTTTCCCAGAGAAGTTGACATGCCAGCTAGGTCTTAGAATATAAATTGGGATTTTCAAGGTTGAAAAGAAAATTCTTAATGGCAGAAACAGCTGGAATAAAGGCATGGGAGCCCATGAATGGAATGGTGGGTTCAATGGGGTGGGGCACATGGGCTGGGAGAATGAGTGCAGGGGAGGCCAGAAAAATAGGTTGGACTCAGATTGTGAAGAGCCATCATACTGTTAGAAGTTGGATTCGTTCTGAAGGCCATGGAAACAAGCAAGAGTTTTAAATCAGAGAAATGACGTACTCAGATCACATTTTGGAATGAACCCTCTGGCTGAAGTGAGGACAGGAGTAGGGAAGAGACTAGAGGGTGAAGACCCCAGGGGAGCAGTGTCTGGCATGTGGGGGATGTGGGAGGAGGGGAGGTTCATCCCAGTCAGGAGAACCATTTCATCACTGACATTGTTCATAATTGCTGACACATGGTGAAAACTGACTTTTGGTTAGTTTTATTATTGTTTTTAAATCCTCTATGGACAATGCACCCTCTTTTGCTTTTAAGAGGCTACCAGACCTCACTCACAGGACTCCCCTTGTACGCCACCGGACGGCAGCTTTTACAAGAATCCGAAGAGGCTACAGTCAGTTACTGAGCTTGTGGTAGGGGCTCATGGATGGACGGGCTGAGTGTGGGCCGCACAGTCCAGAAGTGGGCTTGAACAGAACCTTCGTATTTCGGGAGCTGCGCCAGGCTACAGGGACCTGTTCCCTCCGAGTTCCTCCGTAGGGGAAAATGCGTATACAGACTTGGAGGGCGGGGTTGTCATCCTCGGACTGACTTCGGACACAGCGTCTCATAAATTCCAACACCTTAGTCCACACTGGTTTCCTTTTGACCCTCCCCAGGAGCCTGAGAGGCTCTCCCCCATATTGCTTGGAGGGGGCAGTAACGAACAGTGTCTCTTTTGTCCCTGAAACTTCCTCCATAAAATATCCAGAGCTGCCAAGAAATGGTCAAGTGGAGATGTTTGACAAATAGACTTATTCAGAAACAAACCGAAAAGCTTTGCCTGCCAGCCTCCATTCCTCCAGGCTTTTCTAGGCGGTCCCTATGTCCAGCCTTTGATGTGCAGGGAAGCTCAAGCAAGCACCGTGCCACCCACCCACAGGAGACTGCCTGGGTGAGATGATTTGGAGAGTGGAGCTCTTTCCTTGACCTTTCATTGTTTTTCAAAAACCAAAAACCAGTTGTCTTCAGGTCGACTCAGACTCATGATGACTCCATGTGTGTCAGAGTAGAACTGTGCTCCACAGGGTTTTCGGTGGCTGATTTTTCATAAGTAGATCTCCAGACCTTTTTTCCGAGCCACCTCTTGGTGGACTTGAACTGCCAACATTTTGGTTAACAGCCAAGTGCATTAACCGTTTACATCACCCAGGGACTCTGATTATTTTTCAAGGGCAGCCTACGTGAAATCTGATATCATGGTCCAAATTTCTTAGTCGTCTCTGAAAAGTGAGAATCTTTGCTGTATTTTTTGCCCTGCTGTCTGAATTTGAACAGAGTAGGTAACCTGTCTGTTGACCTCAGTTTCTTAAGAGGGATACTGAGTCACTAACACAAAATGAATTGCACATAGAATGTCATGTCATAGGTAAGTGTGCATGAATCATTTTATTTTATTGGAAGCACTGAATCTGGTGATCCCTGAGTCCTAGGTCTGCATTTATGCATAGCTCATGTCCAGCTTATATAGTTTTAGACAATGTCGACATAAAAGTGGAAATTTTGCAACTATCCACTTAATTTCAACAATGGAGTTAGCTTTGAATAATACTTTAAGGGATTTTTTTCCATGCTGATTGGCATTTGACATTATTCAAGTGAGGCAGAAGCTCGTTTTCAGATCTTGATCTTTTCTTGGAAATTAGAGAAAACAGTGGTACTAAGAAGGCTTTCTTCATCTGTTTTAAAATGAGGCTCTGATAGAACATTTTTCATATGCTTGGCTTCAAGTCAGGTCCTTGGGTGGTGTAAACGGTTTGTGCTTGGCTACTAACCGAAAGGTTGGCAGTTCAAATCTACCCAGCAGCACCGCCTGTAACATCACAGCCATTTGGAAACGCTGTGAAGCAGAGTTCTACTCTGAAACATGTGGGATTGTAGTGAGTCAGAATTGACTCAGTAGCAATGGGGTTTGGCTTCAAATCAGAGCTACTTGTGGGAAGTTTGGCTTTCTTCTGGTTATTTTATCTCAATTGCTAGTGAAACAAAGCCCAATAAAAGAATTCTTTCTGTGGTGTGAGACCAGAATTCAGAATACTAAGTCTAGACTAGAAGATAGTATGGTGAAGTGGAAAGAACATAGACTTTGGTGTCTTCATATCCCGGTTCCATTTATCTAGCTGCGGGATCTTAAGTGAATGGTTTAACCTCATGAAACCTCAGATTCCTCATCTGTGAAATAGATAAAATAGTGCCTATTTCATAAGATGTGTGGGATTATTTATGAAATGCACCAGTCCTCACTTATGGACGTGGTTAAATTCCAAAGACCAGATCGTTATGTGAAAATCGATGTTAAGCAAAAATGGAAGATGACCACATCAGATCACAAAACGGAGAATGATTACATCATTACACAACTGCCAAATTACATTATTACATAACTGCCAAACCATTGAGAATCATGGCCCAGCCAAGTTGACACAAAACCTTAACCATCACAGCCAGTGTTACTCTCACCTTGGCATTTGTTATTGCCAGATATATGTTGTTAATGCACAAAATTGTCGGATAGCAGATTTTTTTTTACTATTGCTGTAAATGTGAAATGTCAGATAAAGAGATAGTTGATAAGTGAGGAATAGGTGTAATATGTTTAAAAAGTCTTGCACACAGTAATTAATAAAATGTAGCTGTTATAATTAGGCTATAGAAATTAGAAGTTCATGGGTGACACAAATGATTAAGTGCTGGGCTACTAACTGGTAGGTTGATAGCTCAAATCCATGCAGAGGTGCCTCGGAAGAAAGGCCTGGCAGTCTATGTCTGAAAGATCAAAAAAAAATCCCAAACTACTTGCTGTTGAATTGATTCTGACTCATGGCAATCTCATCCATGTGTTTTAGAGTAGAACTGTGCTCCATAGGGTTTTCAATGGCTATAACCTTTTGGAAGTAAATCACCAGGACTTTCTTCTGAGGCACCTCTGGGTGGATTTGACTCACCCGTCTTTTGGTGAGTAACCAAGAACTTAACCATTTTCGCCACCCAGGGACTCTCTTTTCAAAATGACAGCCATTGAAAACCTTATGGCGCACACATCTACTCTGAAACACATAGGATTGTCATGAGCTGATGACAGTGACTGTGGTTACAGCTTAGGTGTTGGTGGTTTCATAATTAATTGGGTCAAGTTATCTTGGTTTTGGTTACAAGTGACTGAAAGTCTGGCTCAAACCAGCTTAATCAAAAAAGGCCCGAGGCACAGTGCTCCCAGATGGTAATGAAGCTGTAGAGTCACTACTGGGTTTGTGAACTGAGATTCATAGTGGTTAAGAACTCGGCTGCTAACCAAAAGGCCAGCAGTTCAAATCCACCAGCTGCTCCTTGGAAACCCTATGGGGCAACTCTGCTCTGTCCTATAAGGTCGCCATGAGTCAGAATCGACGCGACGGCAATGGGTTTGGTTTTTGGTTACCAGAGTTGCTGAATTTAGCAAATAAAAATACAAGACACCCAGTTAAATTTGTATTTCAGAAAATTTTGCATTTTGTGCAAAATTTGTGACATATTTATACTAAAAAATTATTTGTTGCTTATCTGGAATTCAAATTGGGTACCCTGTATTTTCTCTGGTAACCCCACCTAATGGAGGTTCAATCTTCTGCCGGGCATTTTAGTAATGCACATTACAATCTCTCTAAATTCTGGTCATTTACCAGCATACCACCATCTAGTGGTGTGTGAGTCTCTATTCTTTTCCTAGAGCTGACTTTTGACCTTTTTTGTGTAGAGAGGAATCTCTGTCTCTCTTATCCTTAAAGGTGTCTCCTTCTCTTCTTTTTGTTTTCTAAGGCATTCCCTAGTCCAGGTTCTCAAGGAGCTCAGGTTTTTGGAAGACAAAGCAGGCAACCTCTGCTTAGGATTAGAATAGCAAAATTTGTGAGTTGAACTCAAGAGCTTAAAGAATTTGATTTAAAGATTTATAACTTTAATAAATTAGATACTTATTTATCAAAGCAACATGTCTTCTGAATGATCTTTTCAGAACACAAAAGCCACCTTTTGTGGGAACATAACTAGTGCACACTGACATATATGTATATATGCATAGAAAAAAGACTGGAAGTATATTAACAGTAATAGTCATAGCTACCAGTTACTTATACAAACGCTGTGTGGTGACTTCAATTATTATTTCATTTATCAGACGAGGCTACCAAGTAAGTAATTGGGCTAAGACCATCTAACTAGTAATTGGTGAAACTGGAATTTAAAACCAGGTCTGTCTGAGTCCAAAGGCAGACTGGTTTTTGCTGGGTAGAGTGAATATATGTGAGTTCTAATTGCCTTTTCATAGTTTTACAAAGTACCTGAATGTTTTACAATAAGTGTGTATTTTTTAGGATCAGAAAAAATATTATCTCCATCTTAAAAATTTATAATAGATGGTTATAGAAATTAAAAAACAGGTAGAAAAATTATGAGCTTTCTTCGAGACATTTTATGCTCCTCAACTAGCACTAAGAATCTTCTTTAATTTGTGTTTTTTTTTTGAAGACTGTAACATGTATATGCTTTTAAAGATAATGGCGAATGGCACCAAGCCTTGGGAGTGTCCTGAAAGTTTCCCTCTGGGTGGCTGAAACATAAACTGTAGCCCTAGACTTGCCGCATGACACTTTGCACCTCTCTGGGAATTCACAGGGCTTTGGTGACGTACCCAAGAGGGGTGGAAATTTTCACCAAGCTCAAGGTTTCAAGGATTGCCAAATTCCACATCACTCACAGAAAAAGCAAAATGGTTGGGAAAAAGCTGTTAAACATAACTCCTAAAACAGTGACAGAAGGTGTATAGACAATGAGACTGAGGGGGTCGGTGGCAAAACTGAGTCCAGCAAGAGGGAGGATGGTTCAGTTTCTGGTCCCATCCGCCCCCTGCTGGTGTAGTATGGCCCAAGCGCCGAGCAGGGGAGCCCAGTTAAAGACGTGGCCCCGAGAGCTAGTGCCAGAGACTGATGTTGTTGGAGCAAAGGACTGGATGTTTGAAGCATACGTGCAAAGAGAACTCTCAGATTTAGTTGTTCAATTGTATTAGATTGCAGATTTAAACTTTTTTTTTTTTTTTTTTTTGATTCTAACTATACAGGATTAGGATTCCCTGTGAGTACCATAGCTTGTGTCTGAAGGGTAGTTAATTTAAAAGAAGACAATCTGATAGTCTCACTCTTTAGAAGGATCTTTAAAGAATATTTGGTTTATCATACAATCCTGGGTTTTTAGGAAAAAAAAGTGAATGAATTTAAACTAGTATTCAACAAAGTGTTAAATTAATATTAGATTAGCAGATTGTCCCTAATTGGGCAGGAGTATAGACAGAAAAGAAAAAAAACAAACAAACCCATTGCTGTCAAGTCAATTCTGACTCATAGCAACACTATAGGACAGGGTTACTGCCCCATAGGGTTTCCGAGGAGCGGCTGGTGGATTCAAACTGCCCACCTTTTGGTTAGCAGCTAAACGCTTAACTGCTACACCACTAGGGCTCCACATATAGACAAGTGGTGTTCAATATTAGATGTTTAAATTTAGAACCCCTCATGATGCAAGTGGTTAACACATTTGGTTGCTCACCGAAAGGTTGGAGGGTTGAGTCCACCCAGAGGCACTTTCGAAGAAAGGCCTGGTGATCTACTTCAGAAAAATCAGCCATTGAGTACCTTATGGACCACAGTTCCACTCTGACACCAGGGGTCACCATGAGCCAGAACTGATTGGACGGCAACTGGTTAACGCCCCTTCTTTTGCTAAGTTTGGACTTTGATTCGTTACCTGACAAATGGTTATTCTCATGGCAGCCCTGTCAGTTAGCCAATGCCACTACCTTTTCTATATAGTAATGTGTGTGTGATAATTTGGCCATTTTATTGTATTTTGCCCTTATTTTATAAAAATAAGGGGGTAAATAGAGAAATTTACACAGAAAGCATAGGTGTGAATTTAATAGAGTTGAGACAAGATGAAAATCATCAGAGTCGCCTGAAGCACTGAATCTTTACCCTGAATCAGATGTTCACTGAAATTCAGCCAACTGAATATGTGTTGAATTCTGAAGGAAGGTAACATATTTAGAGATCATATGTGAAGTGCTGAAAATAAATCATGGATGATTATCTCTAAAAGGCAAAGTGTAAGGAAGGATTTTATAATCTGTTTGCCACCTGGGATAGAAAACCCTATCTACACATATTACACATAATTTTTTGCACATTTTATGTCAGTACATGTTTTCCAGAAACTCTGGCGTCATAGTGGTTAAGAGCTACGGCTGCTAACCATGAGGCTGGCGGTTCGAATCCACCAGGCGCTCCTTGGAAACCCTATGGGGCGGTTCTACTCTGTCCTATAGGGTCCCTATGAGTCGGAATTGACTTGACAGCAACAGGTTTGTTTGTTTTTTACATGTTTTACTGTTTGAATTATGTTTCGAGATGGGGACTGCCAGTATAGAGAGGAGAGAGAGGCAGGGTTTTGAAAAGAACATGCAGTCTTTGAGCTCTAGAATATTAGAGAGGAGACAGATGAATAAATGTTATTCCCACCCAGGCAATACATGATCAGTTATTGCAGTACCAAAAGATAGTGTTTCAACAAATCATTCAACATTTGTTTATTGAACTCCTACAGTATACTAGGTACTGGGGATATAGTAATAAACGAAACAGATGGTTTCTTCCTTTTGTGCAACTTATGATTGCGTGTGTCCATTAGTATTGATGGGGCTAGAGGCAGATGTTAATCCAATAAACCCACAAATGTAAAATTGCAATGTGACAAGTACATACCTGTGCTACAAGAACCTAAAATGGTAGGATTTGACTTGATGACGATTTAGCTGATATTTGAAGGATGAGCAGAAGGTAAACAGGCAAAGATGATGAAACTGCATTCCAGGCAGAGGGAACAGCTTATGCAAAGGCTCTGTGTGTGTGTGGGGGGGGGGGGGCATGGTGAATATGAGAGACTGGAGTGGTAAGGGCAAGAACTAGCATGGTGCGAGGTGGGTGGGTTTAAGAGTTTTCTCTTTAGCCTAGGGGCAATAGGATGCCATTCTCATGGTGGCCTTGTGAGCCAGCCAACATCACCACCTTTTTTGTATAGTAATTAGGGATGGATTACCCAATAAGCAAGGTAAGCACGTGCTTAGGGCATCAACAAAACAGGGGCACCAGGTGTCCAAAGCAAAGACTCGTAGATGCCAAGCAGACAGGACACAAGGAAAAGTGAGCACCGCAGTGGAAGGGGGCTGGCAGGGCCCTGAATGAAACTGATACCATCTCCAGTGCGTGAGAATGTGCCAGAAATAAAGTTCATGCAGGGTCACAAGGGTGCCCACACGCAAGGTTGTTTAAGCTATGAGACCCCTATCACTTCAATACCTCTGTTGATATCTGTCTTCTATGGTCCACTCCCATGTAATTGAAATTCCGTATCTCAGTGAGTCTCTTGGGAGTATACTATTTCTTTCTAATAAACTAGGTGAGGGTGGGCTGTCGAGTCTAACTCTTACTATATCCATCCAATATTAACTGGAGCCAACACCAACAGTTACTGGGCAAGGACAGATTTATATTAATAGGTAACAGGCCCCTGATCCATTTTGAGAGAATCGTCTTGTACATCCATGTCTGCTGAGCCAGCAACTCCAGCCAGGAGGGCCAGCAGTCAATCAATCAAATAAACAAACAAATAAACAATACATTAAAAAAGTATAATGTATATATGGAGCCCTGGTGGTGCAGTGGATAAGAGCTTGGCTGCTAACCAAAAGGTCAGCTGTTCGAATCCCCCAGCCGTTCCTTGGAAACCCTACAGGGCAGTTCTACTCTGTCCTATAGGGTTGCTATGAGTCAGAATCGACTCCACAGCAAGGGGTTTGGTTTGGTTTATATACATATATGTATATATTTATATACATACATGTAACTCACATATCCTGTTCGAATGTGTGAGTAAGCAGAGGAGGGAGCACAGAGATTATCAGTGTTTAGGGCCCTCACATGCCTTAATCCGGCCCTGATAATAATGTGTGTGCAATAACTTGTCTCTGTTACTGTATTTTGCTCTTATTTTTTTAAAAACAAAGGGAAAACGGACAAATTTACACATAAAGCATGGGTGTGACATTTAATAGAGTTGAAAAAAGATGTAAATCACGGCAAGTTTTAAGCAAGTAGGGGTGGAGTAATGTGGTCATATTTGGGTTTGGAAATATCCATTTGGCCGTAGTGTAATGGATTGGAGGGACCAGACGGATGCAGATGGGCCCGTTTAAAACTTTTGCCAACATCCAGGTGACAGGTAGTACTAGAGCAATAGTGTTGGAGATGGAAAGAGGTGAGTGAATTTGAGAGCTATGAGGGAGATGAGATCCACAAGAGTTGGAAATGAATTGGAGGTGGTAGGTTAGAGAGAAAGAGGTGAAAAGCATGGCTCCTAGGTGTTAATCGTACAAAGTAGTAGATAATCCAGTGATCACTTTATTTTGGTATTGGAATGGAATGTAATTTGGGTGTAGGGGGATGAAAACAGTGAGCATATTTTTTTAAATATAATTTTAATTTTTATCAAAGTAATACATGCACATAGTTTGAAAAGGCAAATAATACTATAATGCTTATAAGGAAAACCAGCAGGCCTACCATGAGTCCAACTCCTCAAAGGCAACCACTTTCAATTATTTTAAATTTGTTTTCTGGTATTTACCTTTGCTTTCCTCAGTAAATGCGTATGTTGGCATTTTTTGATATATTTATAAAGTACATATTACTTGCCAAGTACTGTTCTAAGCATGGATACGTTAGTGAACAAAGCATGAATACATGTTCAAAATTCCTTGTCTTCATGGGGTTTTCATCCCATTGGGAGAATAATCAAATGTGTGAATAAAATATCACTCTAATCTTCTCATTATATAGAGATGTGCTCTATATAGAGATGGTATATTAGTCAGAGTTCTCCAAAAAACAGAACTAATAGAGTATATATATATATATATTTCTTTCCAATAGGATCAGTTGATCAATCTTTCTATGTATCTATGTATCAGTGTATCTATCATCTATCATATATATATCTGTACGTATATAACATATATCCTAAATATGTACATTATACCTACCCCATTGCTGTTGAGTCGATTCTGACACATAGAGACCCTATAGGACAGAGTAGAACTGCCCCATAGGGTTTCCAAGGAGTGGCTGGTGAATTCGAACTGCCTACCTTTTGGTTAGCAGACTTAGCTCTTAACCACTATGCCCGCAGGGCTCCTCCTTATCATGTCCTAAATATGTATGTTATATATATATCCTATGTATATCTTAAAATATCCTATATATCTATAGACAGATTGATTTTAAGGAATTGGCTCATGCAGTTGGTGGGAGGTGCTAGCAAGTCTGAAATCCAAAGGGCAGGCAGCAGGCTAAAAACTCCAGTAGGATTCTATATTATAGGCGTGAGACAGAATTCCTTCTCTGGGAAACCTCAATTTTTGCTCATGAGGCCTTCAACTGATTGAATGATGTCTATGCACATTATCAAGGGTAATATCCTTTACTAAAAGTAAACACACAACACCTAAACTCATTGCTGTCGGTCGAGTCAATTCCAACTCATGGCGACCCCATGTGTTACAGAGTAGAACTGCTCCATAAGGTTTTCTTGGCTATAATCTTTGTGGGAACAGATCACCAGGCCTTTTTTCCACAGCACCGTTACATGGGTTAATGACATCAACTGTCACGGATTGAATTGTGTCCCCCCAAAAATGTGTGTAGCAACTTGGCTAGGTCATGATTCCCGGTATTGTATGAATGTGTTATCTGACGTCATTTCCTTATGTGTTGTAAACTCTATCACTATGATGAGGTTATATGTGATCTCCTTATGTGTTGTAAATTCTGTCACTGTGAAGAGGTTATGCTGATGAGATTGACAAGATTAGATAGTGTCTTAATGCAATCTCTTTTGAGATATAAAAGAGAGAAGCCAGCAGAGACATATGGGAACCTCATACCGCCAAGAAAGCAGTGCCGGGAGCAGAGCAGAGATGCTCGCAGACCAAAGGAAGACTGATGCATTACAAGGACCTTCCTCCAGAGCCGATGCAGAGAGATAGAGCCTTCCCCTGGAGCTGATGCCCTGAGTTTGGACTTGCAGCCTACTGGACTGTGAGAGACTAAACGTCTCTTTTTTAGAGCCATCCACTTGTGGCATTTCTGTTAGAGCAGCACTAGATGGCTAAGACATTGAGAAAATGCCCTCACAGAAACATCTAGGCTAGTGTGTGACCAACGACTGGACGCCAAAGCCTAGCCAAGTTGATACAGAAAATTAACTGTCACAGATGGTTATGAGTAATGTGGAGAAAGATGAACAGTGGGGAGAGGTGATATAGGGAATGTAGGGGCAGGAATGCATGTTAAATAAGGGTATGGGGGAAGGCAGACCTTAGTTAAAAGATGACACCTAAGCAAGTATCTGAAGGGTGGGGGAGAGCGAGTCCTTTATATATCTAGGTTTAAATCTAAGTTTAAAATTATGAAATATTTCAACAAAGTTTATAACCAAAATTAACAGCCTCTTACACCCACCCCTTCCCATCCTTACCTTACAGTCCCCAGAAACAATCTCTTTCAACTCTTTAGCACTTTCTTCTCGTTTTGCCTCTGAATTTCTCAACAATACACTTATGCTACTCTTTAGATTTTTTTCAGTTTTGGAAAACTTGACGTCCTACTATGGAAGATAAGGATTTAGCCTTTTTTTTTTTTTTAAAAATAAACTGCATCAATTTATTTGCTCCCAGTTCTGTAGGTCAGAAGCCCAGGCATAGTGTGGATGGGTTCTCTGATCAGGTGCTCACAAACCTGGAATCTCATCTGGAGTTTGGGGTCCTCCTCCAAGTTCATACGGAGCTGAGTGCTTGTGGCTCAGCACCTCTCACAAGGTTGCAGTCAAGCTGTCAGCCAGGGTGCATCATCTGAAGATTTGACTGGGGCTGGGGGATTCACCTCTGACATGGCTCACTCATATGGCTGTTGGGGGAGGCCTCAGTTCCCAGTTATGTGGGCCTTTCCGTAAGGCTGCTTATGACATCACAGTGGTTTCCCCCAGAGCAAGTGACCTGAGAGAGAGTTGGATTTAGCTTTCTTATACTACTCACCACAATTTCCACCAAAGTGGTTTCAGGTTGTCTGTGCTCAGCAGTCAGTGATGAGATGGAGGGGCTTGTGTAAATGGTGGTGGGGATATGGCTTGAACAAACCAGAGACCCAGAAATAGGGGCCTGTTGGAGGACCACTATGTAAATGTGAGGGTTGCTGAGGGAAGAAGCTGAAGTTCCCAGCTTCCTGGTGCCACTCCTCACTCCCCATATCATTAACTACACTTCCTTTTGCTCTGATTCCTTCCTGGCAGGGAAAATGCTGACATGCTGATCCAACCAAGGAGACCTACGCACACGTTTCTGATAGCAACTGGACAGAGAGGACCCGAACTTTCAGCTTCTCCAGAAGACGAGGCTCCTTCTTGGGGGATCTTCCCTGATAACCCTTCTGTTGTCTCCCACAAGCAGCAACTGGGCTAGAAAAAGTGGAGACTGGAGCTGGTGGTGTTAAAGATGGGGCCCAGGATGTTGGGGTGAGGCTGGAGTTTGTGGGTGGAAGCTGGTGTTGTGCGCAAAAGAAACAAGGTGTGGGAGCTTAGGGACCAGGGCATTCCAGGAAGTATATGGCTGTGTTTCAGTAAAAGGGAGACTGTGGAAGAATAACAAATAAATATAATGGCAAAGTCTTGGAGGCTGTGTATTATGTGGCATGAAAACTGTATGGTTCAGTTAAGTAGAGCAGCCAAGTAGCCTTGACAAAGCAAGCAGATGTTCAAGATGCTGGAGCACTTGACCACTGTCCCAGGTGCTTATCACTACACATCAGGCTGTGTCTCTCACCCACCGAAAAACCCATTGCCATGGAGTTGATTCTGACTCATGGTGATCCCACGTGTTACAGAGTAGAACTGCCCCATAGGGTTTTCTTGGCTGTAATCTTTATAAAAGTAGATTGCCAAGCCTTTTTTCCATGGCGCCACTGGGTGAGTTTGAACCGCCAATCTTTTGGTTAATAGTTGAATGCAAACCATTTGCACCACCCAGGGACCTTCCCTCAGCCACAGATCACCAGAAAAAAGGCTGGCTTACCTTCTGCACTGACTCCACCCATAGACAGGGGACATTCTCCAAGAAGGCAAGATGTGTGACGTGTGGTCCAGGAGTCATCTGCCTCTTATATATGCGTGACTATGGACAAATATCAAGGTCAGAGTTCTATTTCCCATGGAGTTTCCATTTCTTTCTCACTGTCTACATCTTACTGTCTGAGAAAGGAGAGTGCTAGTCCCAGGTGACACTGTGTCCAGGAACTCCGGGCACACAGTAAGGATGTTCTTTCTAGTTTGTAACCTACATTGCTCTTCTTGTAGTTGACAACTGTTCACTACTGGCCTGTCCTCAATGGAAAGGGGATAACAGTGCTTCCAGGGAGCCCCTCTTTCTTTTCCTCTCAACTCTCTTTCCTGCACTCTTCCAGGTGCTCCAGGGTGAGTACTTCTCAGTGGCAGCCACTCATCCAAATATCTTTTCCTCTTGGCAACAGATCATAATAGAATGTTTTTCTTTCACTGAATTTAAGGAGCCCTGGTTGCCCAATGGTTAAGCACTTGGCTGTTAACCAAAAGGTCAGAGCAGGAGAAAAGACCTGGCAATCTGCTCCCATAAAGACTACAGCCTAGGAAACTCTATGGGGAAGTTCTTCTTGGTCATATAAGGTCACTATGAATTGAATTAACTTGACGGCACACAGTGACAACAATTAGATATTGCTGGGGTTACAGCTTGCTTAATTCCCAGACCCTCCCAGAGATTCATTGCTATACAGCAGAAGTCTCAGCAGCAGGGACTGTGTTCAGCAAATGTCTAGCAAAGCACCTGACACAGAATTGTCACTGATAAAATGGCTGGTGAATGAGTGAGGAAATGAATGAATGAAGTGTTGGCTGTGGGAAATACACTTATTAAAATAGAGAGAAGGTAGCTATTAAACATCTCTTGCAACACACACATACTCTTTCCTCTCCCAGGCTTCTCTTCTTACTTAATAAGCCCCAAAACTCTGGCTTTTCCTGTGGAGATCTATTTTCCAAACAGTGTCTCAATGTTTGTTTGTTTGTTCATTCAGCAAATGTTCATTGACTGCCTGCTATGTACCAGCAGCTTTTCTAGGTGCTGGAGATTCATCATCAGTGAATAAAACCAACAAGAATCCACGCCCTTACGAAGGTAAGGTTCTGGTGGGGGAGACAGACAATCTGTACGATAAATGACTAAAACCTAGTGTATGCTGACCCAAGCCATGGTGTTCTCAATCGCCTCATATGCATGAGAAAGCTGGGCAATGAATAAGGAAGACTGAAGAGGAATTGATGCCTTTGAATTATGGTGTTGGTGAAGAATATTGAATATACTATGGACTGCCAGAAGAACGAACAAATCTGTTGTGGAAGAAGTACAGCCAGAATGCTCTTTAGAAGCAAGGATGGCGAGACTTCATCTCACATACTTTGGACATGTTATCAGGAGGGACCAGTCCTTGGAGAAGGACATCGTGCTTGGTAAAGTAGAGGATCAGCGAAAAAGAGGAAGACCCTCAAGGAGATGAATTGACATAGCGGCTGCAACAACAGGCTCGAGTATAACAATGATTGTGAGGATGGCGCAGGACCTGGCAGTGTTTCATTCTGTTGTACGCAGGGTCGCTATGAATCAGAACCGACTCCACGGCACCTAGCAACAACAACAACAGCATACACGATTTCGACTCACAGCAACACCATGTGACAGAGTAGAACTGTCGCATAGGGTTTTCTTGGCTGTAATCTTTACTGCAGCCGATTGCCAGGTTTTTCTTCCGTGGAGCCGCTGGGTGGGTTCCAACTGCCAACCTTTCAGTTAGCGAACAAGTGCTTAACCGTTGCACCACCAGGGCTCCTCTATTATATGTTCCAAAAACTAAACTCATAGCAACCCTATAGGACAGAGTAGAACTGCCCTGTAGGGTTTCCAAGGCTATAATCTTTATGGAAGCAGACTGCTTCATTTTTCTCCCATGGAGCAAATGGTAGGTGAACTGCTGCCAACCTTTTGGTTAGCGGCTGAGTGCTTTAACCACTGGACCCCCAGGGCTCCTGTATTGTATGCTAGATAAATATAAATGCAATGGAGGAAAATAAAGCAAGAAAAGGGGCTAAGGAATACAGTGGGAATACGGGGTGGAAATCAGATTAAGATAAGGGGAGCAGAGAAAGCCAGCCCTAAAGAGAAAAAGGAGGTCAAAGAGTGAGCCATGTAAAATATCTGGGGGGAAGAATTCTAAGCAGAGGGAACAGCATGTGCAAAGGCCCTGAGGTGGGACCATCCTGGTGTGTTTGAGAAATAGTAAGCATGCCAGTGTGGCTGGGGAGTAGGGAGTAAGCAGAGGAGTATTAGGAGATGATGGGTGGAGAGAGGTTGGATAGGTCAGGTAGGGCCTTGTATGTACCTGAAAGGACTTTGCTCTTCCTCCGAGTTAGAAGGAAAGCCATTTCTCCAGGGTTTTGAGCAGAGAAGTGATCTGGTCCGACTTAAATTTTAACAGAATTCCCAGTTAGGAGCTGTTTGAATAATCTAGGTGAGAGCTGATGGTGATTTGGGCAAGACTAAACGCAATGGATGTGGTGAGACATGGCAGATTCTGGATAATTTTGAAGGGACAACCAACGATACATGTTGAATGTGGGATGTGAGAGAAAGAGTGATGAAGGCAAGGGTGACTCCAAGGCTGTGGGTTTGAGTACTATGAGGAAGAAAGGAAAGGTAGCCAAGCCAGCAACTGGGCCCTGAGGCTGGCCCACCCTCCCTGGCTGTTGCCGGAGGTCTGAGGACCCTCCCCTCCCAAGACTGGCCTGCAGGATGCAGGCTGGGGTCTCGAGACTCTCATTTATCTAGGTGGGTTCTGTGGCAGACTCCACCCCCACATTGAGAGTAGACCCAGCAGAGTCTGACCTGCCTCCCAACCCACATCACTCTCTTGAGGAAGCCAGTGGGAGGGCAGCAGCTGCTGTCGCCTCTACCCCGTCTGTCTTCCTGACCCCACGTCTAGGACATGATGCTTCTGAGTTTCCGTGATTCATTCTCCGTCTCTCACTCTTCTCTCCCTTCACATATCCACCCCCAGATTCTGTTCACTCCCCTCTTCAAGTTCTTATCCTTCCCACTCATGGCAGAGCTGCACAAGTCTGCTTGTCAGCCAAGCGACAGCTCTCCTGGCAGAGCACTCAGAGGCCACTAACATGCCCTCCAACCAGGATACCGCCACTCAAGTCTATGGTCAATAGCAGTAAGGAGAGGTTGTCTGGAGGGCTGTCTTCCCACCCAGCCTACTCCTTGTAAAACTGGGGACAGGCGTGGGCCTGGCTCCAGCTGGGAAATGACAGGTTGGCTGTTGTCACCTCTGGTGGAAGCCAAACCAAAATGGGAAGCAGGAGACCGAAATACCCTGAGGCTTAGACAGTGGGGAAGGGAGAGATGGGCAGATGCAGTGCAGCAGCAGAGGAGCCCATATCAGCCTGGGACAAGAAGAAGAATCAGTGGGAGGGTGAGAACACCTCTCATAACTCCTGGTTAGGGATCAGAGACATCTTGTCTGGTGTGTGGATGGATAAAGGAAGAGGACAGCCATTGCTGGGGCTGTGAGTGGGGCCTGATGTCACAGCCTGCCTGAAGACTGTCCCTGCTTCCAGTCATCTCTCTTTAGAACGCACCAGTCTATGGGTGACTGTTGCCTTTGTTTTCTGGATGAAGTAGCAAAGAACCAATTTATCAGGACCCTCTTTGGTGCCTTAGGCTGGAATCTGCTGCTTGAGCTCAGTTGGGTTGGCTGATGACCAGGAGAGATCTCAGCAGGCCATCTAAGGGGAGCTATCTGTGCTCTTCAGTCTCTTGAGTGTGTCACAGGGACAACATGGTAGCGTGGGAAGAGCTTGGCCCTGCCACTAATGCACTGTGTGATGCACGATGAGATTCTTCACGTCTTTATTCCTTAGTTGACTCACCTGTGAAATGGGGGAATTGGTGTGAATGATCTCCGATGTCTCTTCGCATTATAATTCAGACTTGCAACTCCATCCCATAGAAAACTGATGAACAATGTTGTTGGATTCCTCCTGGATGAGCAATAGACTGTGAGCTCATTTTAGAATCATAGTTATAGAGTCATAGTGTTGGTGCAAATGATCTCCAATGTCTCTTTGCATTTTGTAATTCAGACTTGTAACTCCATCCCATAGATAACTGGGGGCAAACTGATTCCAAGGGACATAATGGAAAATAGAAGCCCTCTCCTCTTGCCTTGTTGTTGGGAGCTGCTGTCTAGTCAGCCCCTGACTCATGGCGATCCCATGCCCAACGGAATGAAACGCTGTTGTGATCCATAGGGTTTTCAGGGGCTGATTTTCGGAAGTAGATATCCAGGCTTTTCTTCCTAGTCTGTCTTAGTCTGGAAGCTCCACTAAAACCTGTTCAGCATCATAGCAATATGCAATCCACCAATGACAGACAGATGGTGGCTGTGCATGAGGTGCATTGGCTGGGAATTGAACCTGGGTCTCCTGCATTGAAGGTGAGAATTCGACCACTGAAACACCACTGCCCCAGTCCTCTTGCCTAGGGAGATCCATATTGATTCAATTCTTGTTAAATATCTATATTCAGTGACCAGACGAGTTTGGCTCTTATTAAATTGGTTCTGGTATTCAGGACAGAATGGCAGGTTTGTGGAAACCTATGGTATAGAGTTGTTGTGATGATTAAATGAGCTAATAAAAGTAAGTGCTTAGAACTGTGCCCAGCCTGTAGTAAATAGGTGTTAGCCACCATCGTTACCAATACTTTTATGGGATGGGTCACACAGACCTTCTCCTCCTGCTAAGGAAGAGTGGAATTCCTCAGCCTCATTTTCGCAGAGCTCCAGGCTCAGGCCAATCTATTGAACCCTTGGTCTGGAGTCTTTGGCTCTATGGGCACAGAGGCAGATCCTTGGTCTCTCAGCTTCATGTGAGAATACAAAGCCAACCTGGTTGCTGGGGCAGCATGGGAGTGATCAGGTTAAGGAGCATCAGATGGTCGTTGTGAGTGCAAAGTGCGGTAATGCTCGAGCATAGTGCTTGGTAACTGTCAGGCTCCATCCAGGCACAGGAGATGATGAGCAATGTTGTTGGATTCCTCCTGGATGAGCAATAGACTGTGAGCTCATTTTAGAATCATAGTTATAGAGTCATAGTGTTATAGATTATTTTGGAGATGGGAGATCAGCTGGTCAACCTGCATACCATCACTCCCAACAAATGGAGGAAAACAATCCCCAGAGAAGTGAAAGTGGTGTGTCCACAGTATGGCAGTGGCTAGAAGAGGCTTCCTGGATAGGGCATTCACACACCTGGCCCTCTGGCTTCCGGCTTCTTGCTCCAGAGATCAAGAGTCATTGCCCCTGAAGCCAACGCCTCCCCGTGCTGGATGAAATAGGGGGAAAACTTTCTCTAAAAACTGTTTGTATACTTGGGATGACGTATGTGAGAATCTTTGGGCCACACTCTTCAGCTCTGTGTTTTCCAGCAGGCTGATCCCTCCAGCCTTCTCCATAGGAGTTCAATTTCTCCAACACAACACACCACTAGAGGGAGCCACTACCACCTGTATTTCTCCAAAAGGCCTGGTGGGAAGCAAGAACACTCAGAGGTGCCTTGGGCTGACCATGGCACCTCCGGGTTGGAAGAGCCCTGGAGACAGCACTTAAGGCCATTCTGCAGGGTCCTAATGTGTCTGTATCCAGTGAAACGGGCGATGGCCTGCTTCCACTGGCTGCTACCTGGGGAGGTGTTATGTGCAGTAGTGAACAGGGCTGCTCAGAGACTCTGGGAAGATTTGAGGGGAGCGGAAGCCTCAGAAGGTCCCATCTTCATTCCCTGGGCTTGTGAAGTCAAGGGGACAACTTGAGAAGCACTTGCTCGTGGGGTGTCCCCAGTATACTGGAAGAGGTGACAGAGCAGCGGGACATAGCAGGAAACAGCTCTAAACTCCACACAAAGACCTGGCATCCTGGAGGCCTTTGCCCAGTTTGCTTTGTGTGAAGGGAAATTACCCATAGGGACCAGAAGATTACATGGCAAAGAGATCAAGTGTCTTTTGGAAAAACAGTTTTCCTGTCCAAATACCACTCGGTCACAGAGATTTTCCAGAATCCCTCCAGGCAAAGAATCAGGCTAAATTATCTTATACCCCTACCTGGTAAATGGACATGGAGTTAGGAAAGGACAGATGTGTATGCCAACTTTTATACAACCTCTCCTCCCCAAGTGCAAGTTTCAGCACTGGGCTCAGCTTTCTCATCTGTTAAATAGGGCGTTGGATTAGATAATCTCCAAGATCCCTTCCGCACTGAACAGTGATGTGTTCAGGTTGTCCTTGTGCATCATGGCTCATCTGTCACTGACTCTCTGCTTTCCACAGTTCGGTCTGTATTATAAATGCCCCCCCAACCGACTGCATATGCATCTTTTAAAAAAATTCAGTAAAAATAAGATTGCCCTCTTAGAACCAGTCCACTCACCAGAATGCTTCTGAGCCCTTCTGTGCTTCACAGTGTTAACAGTAATTGATGGATTTCACAGCAATAGGCTGGAAAAATAGAAAGCAGGGCCAAGGTTTACATTTTCCATGTCAACATTCACTTGCCTACTGTCTAAGCTCTTTTTCAGTCCTGCTTAATTTTGGTGGGCTGGTGCCAGCTCTTGGGGCCGAGTGAAGTTGCCTGGCATTGTGGTGACAAGGTCCTCATTACTGTTAATTTCCAAGCACTGCTTAGTCTATCAAAGATGCCTCAATGACTCAGACTCCATCCCAAGCCGGTTTCTGATGAAAAAGAAAGTGGATGTCAATGGGAGGGGGCAGGGGAAATCTCCAGAAGAGGTAAATCCAGAAAAAGGTAGTTCTAATTCCAATCAGTACACTGTTGCAATACACAATTGATTGGAAGAAGGAAGAAGTATCTTCCAATTTTCTTTCTGTTTGGTGCTTCAGTAGTCAAGAAGGACTTCTGGAGAATAATAAAAGCAAGACACCAGGGCAGGAGTGGTCTAGACTAGTCCTTCTCATTCTTTAGCGTGTATTAGAATCATCTGGAGAACTTGTTAAAATGCAGATTCCTGGGCTCCAAACTCCAGAGTTACTGATTCTGTAGGTCTGAGAAGGGGCCCAAGAAATTGCATTTCTGTGAAGTACCCAGGTGATGCTGATGCTGCAGGTCAGGGGACCACACTTTGAGTAGCACTGGCCTAGGACACAATGATGACACCAGTTTGCCACCTGTGCCCAGTGCAACAGGCACTGTGCAGAAATAACCTGAGGATTTTTGAGCTTATACAGAACTGTAAATGCGATAGATGCATGCATCGCTAAATCTCTAAGGAAACAGGGACTGTCTCTTCTCCTACTGTTAGTTAATGAGAGTGTGGTTATAACTAAACCTTTGGCTAATTACCACGTTTGCGGAAAGCATCCCAGATGCATGCTAGTGAGCCTCTGGCCGCTAGGGGGAGCCAGGACTATTGCTTCACAAGCCTAAGGGTCTGAGACGTGGAAAAGTACTGAAGAGAGGGTGAGCAAAGCCTTTCAGAAAATACTGCAACACTTCATGTGGAGGGCCCAGCACACCACTGCATTCTTGATGTGCACAGACTCCAGCAGGAACTGCAGGCTTGGCTGGGAAGGAGGATTGTTTGTTGGTTTTTCAAGTCTGGTTTTCTTCTGTTGTCTCCAAGTGCATACAATAGATGATGTGTGGTATGAGAAGAAACAAAGATTGCTATCCCCATTTCGCAGATGGAACAAGAGAAAAAGAGAAAGAGAGAGAAAGGAGCTTGTCCAAGATGAGAGTAAGGGAGGCTGGGCTTGCTGGACCACAAGGTTTCTGCACAGGTGCTGGAAGGGATTCAGGCTGGGGGTGGACTGCCAGCCTCAGGCCTCTGTCAACTCTAAGTTCATAGTGCTCATCAGGCTGTGCTCCTTGGGGTGGGGAAGGTGAAGGGATTCTTTGGGGACAAAAAGACTGATGAAGGCAATCCTCAAGGCTAAGAAGCCAAAATGACCAAGAGGGTATTTTACCTGTACTAAGCTTGCAAAAGGATTCCCTGGGTGGGGAAATGGTTAAATGTTCTACTGCTAACCAAAAGGTTGGTGGTTAGAACCCACCCAGAGGCACCTTGTAAGAAGGGCCTGAGGCTCTGCTTCCCAAAGTTCACAGCCTTGAAAACCCAGTGGAGCGCAGTTCTACTCTGCACACAGGGGGTTGCTATGAGTTGGAGTCGACTTGACTGGTGTTTTGGTTTTCAACTTGCAAAGAAGTGTGCTCCATGAAATATAGCTGGTCCCCTCTTTATACCTGGTCAGTGTATCTCATCCAGGGGAACATACGTTCCGTGTACCCTAGTAGGCAACTCAGCAGACACAGTACCCACTGGCTGGGAACCAGCCACACAGCACTTCTACAGCACCCCTGCCTCTTATCACTCAGGAAATCCTCTTTGTCCCACAACATGGAGGAGCTTTGGAAACAGTCGCATCCAAATTGTTTGCAAAAGATTTGCATTTCAGCCACAAAAACCCCATTTCTTTTCTTTCTTGACGTGACAGTGGCTATCTGATGATGCTGGAGAAAAGATGTGAGCCCAGGTAACATTGGAGCATGTAGGGTTATTGGTGGGTTGGATGTGTATATTCATTTGAGGGGCAAATTTCTATGTTGTGTCTGTGTGTGCAAATGTGTGTACCCTTGTGTGCGTGTGCCTTTGTGTGTGTGTGCTTTTGTGTACCAATACAGAGTCCCTGAGTAGTGCAAATGGTTAATGTGCTCAGCAGCTAACCGAAACGTTGAAGGTATGAGTCCACTCAGGGTGCCTTGGAAGAAAGGCCTGGCAATCTATTTCTGAAAGATCAGCCATTGAAAACCTTGTGGAGCACAGTTCTACTCTGACACACATGGGGTTGCCATGAGTCAGAGTCGACTTGACAGCAACTGCTACTGGTATGACAATCATGGTAATAAAACCTCACTTGTAAAAATTTGTTTGAGGTCTTGTGTATCTTCCCCAGATCCACCCACACCTCTTCTAGGGAGTCCTTCCCATCACACGCAATATTATTCTAGTTAGCTTTTTAATTTAACATTCTCTGGTTCCTGAACACAAGCCAATCACTTGCTCAGATAGAGCCTCCATGACAGCTAAATGGAGGGGTGGTCAGAAGCCTTTCCTCTCAGGCTGCCCCCGGACTTTCCTCCAGCTCCCTGTGACTGCATTTGGTACAAGAAGATGAGCAGGCCCCTTCCTTTAGAGCTATAAATGAGAAAGGGTGTGTGTGTGCTTAGACACTATCAGTGCCCACCCTGAACACTCTCCTTCCAGCTTTTTTTAGTAAGCAAAACTATACCCCCATGTTGTTCTCTTGTTGCCCAGATAGCTCTTCTTACCACCAGCCACAGAGAGGCTCTTAAACAAAAGATCACAGAGTTCCCCTTCCCCTGCATTCAGGTTCTGGATAGAAATTCTGACTTTCCCAGTGACAATTTCCAAAAAGGGCTTCTTTGCACCTTGTTGAGGGCAAAAGTAGTAGCTCTTCAAGACAGAGCATCTTTCCTTACTCTGGGCCCCTTGGCCATCATGGAGCTGGGGGACAGGCACTTTTGGCATCAGATCTTAGCTTGACCTACTGCTCCCCTGGAACTTGCATCTCCAGGACACTGCAGGGTCTGCTTATACAAACCCTGGTATCCCTTAACTTCCCCAGTGGCCTCCATTGCCCGGAATGGCTCCTATTGCCAACTCAGGTTTCCGTGGCTACTGCTGTCATCTTGAGTGCTGCCTGGGTGCTGGAACAAGGAGGGGGCCCAGTGACAAAAAGTCAGAGCATAGAGGAAAGCTTCTGCTATAGATTGCAATTCTGATCCTTCCCCTGTCCTTGAAGGATCCCTGTCCTCCCTCCCCTCCCTCACCGCCTTCCCCAGCGCTGTAACTGACCCGGAACATCAGAGAGAGGAAAGTCACTGCTCTGGTTGAATTTTGCTGCAGTTTCTTTTTTTCCTCCCCTAGATGCTGAGAGCTATTTTTAGCCAGAGGCTTTTTTTGGGGGGGGATCCACAGTCTATTTTTAAAGCCATTAGGGAGACCACATCATCCAGTGCTTCTCTGAGGGGCTTTTGGACAGAGCAGAGGGGGTGAGGTGGGGGTGGACTTCTGGAAGAAGAGAGGGTGGTCAGGAAAGGCTTAAGGAAGGGGCGGGGAAGCTGGATCCCCAGGCAAGGGGCGAGTGGGCTGTTTTCTCATCCAGGGAGCACATGAAGAACCCACTAGGCGCCTCCCTCCAATCAGTCAGACCTCCAGGGCCAGAGCAGGCTGACTCTGTATCCCGAGCAACGGCAACGACCTTGCCTGCAGATGCGGTGCTTGGTTTAATTGACAGCATTTTCTTTTCGTTTTCCTAAAATTCCACACTCTTCTGCACACTCCCCCATCCCGCACCCCTCCCCACATTGCCTTCCGTGGCACCACCTTGTAGAGGCAAACTGAGTTTGGGGAGATTGTTTTGAACAGTGGGTTTAGCGTGAAGCTGGCCTAGGAGGAGAGTTTGGAATGGGGGCCAGGCCTGCCATGAGACAGGGACAGCAGGGGTGATGGGCTCTGCAGGTGGTGGGGGAAGGCTGCCTGGTGGGTGTCTGGTTGAAGGTTCAGGAGGAGGAAGGAGGGGGAGGAGAAGGACGAAAGTGAGAGCTCAGAGGGAAGGGCTGCTTCCTGGGAAGCTCAGGAGTCCCTTCAGAATGATTTTGGCAGAGACAGTAATGAGGTTGGGGTACTGTGGGATCCCTCAGCACCTCCCCTTGACCCTTGCTCTCCCCACTCCCAGTCCTGGGATGCCTTGCTACCAGGCCTGTGGGATTGAGGGCTGGAAGGAGTAGGTGGGGAGAGGGGCCTGGGTGGAAAATTTTCCGCGGAGTTGGTGAGAACGTTACACTAACTTCTTCCCATTTCTCTGCTTCCCATGCTATGACTAGGGACAGAGAAGACATTCTCTAGAAAAGTTCAGCAGCCTCTCCGGCATGTTAGCCTCTCACACCCCTCCCATCTCTCTCTTCACAGAACTTACTCCACTGGGTCAGCCCTGGTGTTGCCCTGAAAATGACCTGAGGTTACTGGTGGCGTCCCCCAGCCCCAGCTGTACGGAGGCACAGGCAGGAAGGAAGCAGGAAAGGAGGGAGTCTTAACTCCAACTCTTTAACAGACAATCTGTTGATTAGCTGGAGTTCCTGGGTGGTGCAAATGATTAACATGCTTGGCTGCTAACTGAAATGTTGCAGCTTCAGGTCTACCCAGAGGCACCTTGGAAGAAAGGACTTCTGAAAAATCAGCCCCTGAAAACCCTACGGAGCACAGTTCTACACTGACACATGTGGGATCGCCATGAGTCGGAATCCACTGGATACCAACTAGTGTGATGTTTTACAGTTGTCCCTCAGATGAGTGCAGGCTGCAAATGCTATTGTGTGCTCCACCAAGGATTGGCAGGAACCCTGGCTAGAACCCTCTCTTTGGGCAGGAGCTGAAAGGTAGCCCAGATTCTCTCAATACAGTGGATGGGACAGGACAGCCTGGCCTCCTCGGCTCCAACAGCAAGTAAGGAGGGGAGCCCAGATTAGTGTGCTCCTAAAAAGACCCTCCATGGCCTCCCCACCATTATCTGCCTGGAGACCCCCACGCCCATCTCATGTATTCTTTTATCCTGTTTGTATCAGTCTCCACAAAACCACTGGGAATCCCAGAATCTCCTCCTTCTGGGCTCTCATCTCCAAAACACTCACTTTGTCAATGATCTCTTTATGTACGAGGCCTTCCCTGGCCACTTTGTTTAAAATAGCCATCTCCGCTCCCGGGGGCACTCCCTAGCCCCTCTCCTTGCTTCATTTTTCTCTGTAAATTATCACCATCTGATATACCATGTATCTTACTCCAAACAACCAAATCCATTACTGCTAAGTTGATTCTGATTCATGGCAACCCCTGTGTTATCCAGGAGAACTGTTCCATAAGATTTTCTTGGCTGTAATTTTTATGGAAGAAGATCACCAGGCCTTTCTTCCACAGCACCACTAAGTGGGTTCAAACTGCCGACCCTTAGGTTATTAGCTGAGAGCAAACAATTTGTGCCACCCAGGGATCTCTTATATCTATTTATAGTTTATTCCACCACCCATCTGTCAGTTTGTCCTTCTATGGTGGCTTGTATGTTGTTACGATGCTGGAAGCTATGCCAGCTGCATTTCAAATACCAGCAGGGTCACCCATGATGGACAGGTTTCAGTAGAGCTTCCAGACTAAGACAGACTAGAAAGAAAGGCCTGATGATCTGCTTCTAAAAATTAGCCGATGAAAACCCCATGGATCACAATAGAATATTGTCCGAGACTTCAACTCACTCTTTTTTTTCATTTTTTTTGTTGTGCTGTAGATGAAGTTTACAGAGCAAATTAGCGTCTCATTAAACAATTAATACACGTATTGTTTTGTAACATTGGTTGCCAACCCTGCAATGTGTCAGCACTCTCCTCTTCTTGACCCTGGGTTCCCGATTTCCATTTGTCTGGCCTTCCTGTCCCCTCCTGCCTTCTTGTTCTTGCCCCCGGGCTGCTGTGCCCATTTAGTCTCATATATGTGGTTGAACTATATGTGTTATTGTTTGTTTTACAGGCCTGTCTAATCTTTGACTGAAGGGTGAACCTCAGGAGTGACTTCAGTACTGAGTTAAAAGGGTGTCTGGGGGCCATACTCTCAGGGTTTCTTTAGTTTCTTTCAGACTAGTAAGTCTGGTCTCTTTTTTGTGAGTTAGAATTTTGTTCTACATTTTTCTTCAGCTCTGTCCAGGACCCTTTATTGTGATCCCTGTCAGAGCTGTCAGTGGTGGTAGTTGGGCACCATCTAGTTGTGCTGGACTCAGTCTGGTGGAGGCCATGTTAGTTGTGGTCCATCAGTCCTTTGGACTAATCTTTTCCTTGTATCTTTGGTTTTCTTCATTCTCCCTTGCTCCAGGATGTGTGGGACCAGTAGATGTATTTTAGGTGGCCACTCACAAGCTTTTAAGACTCTAGACGCTACTCACAAAGTGGGATGTAGAACATTTTCTTTATAAACTATGTTATTACCGACGGAGCTAGATGTCCCCCAAGACCATGATCCCCAGCCCTCAGCCCAGGAACTCAGTCCCTCAGGAAGTCTGGATGTGTCTGGGAAGTTTCTATAACTTTGCCTTGGTTAAGTTGTGCTTACTTCCCCAGTATTGTGTACTGTCTTACCATTCACCAAAGTTACCACTTACCTACTATCTAGTTAGTCTCAACTCACTTACTTTGGACACATCATCAGGAGGCATCAGTGGCTGGAGGAAGACATTTTGTTTAGTGAAGCAGAGCCAACAAGGATGAGGGAGACCTCTGGTGAGATGGATTGGCACAATAGCCGCAACTACCGACTCGAACATGCTGGCGAACATGCGGATGACACAGGACTGGGCAAAGTTTCCTTCTGCTGTACATAAGGTCACCATGAGTTGGAGCCAACCCAGTGGTAGCTGTTGATCTACCTATCTATCTGTCTGTCTACCTATCATTTATTATCTGCCTCCTAACATAAGCTCCATAAAGATAGGGCTTTTGTCTGTTTTGTTTGCCACTAAATCCTCTGGTGCCTAGACTAGTGCTGGCATATATTAAGCATTAAATATATATTTGTTGAATGAATTAATAAAAAGAGCAAAATGGGTATCTTTGGGGAGGCATTCTCTCTGGCCATCACACTGGGTCCTAGCCCAGCAGCGAGTTCAGGGATGTGGTATAGGGAAAATGGTGACAACTCCACACATACACACAGCAGATCAGTTCAGGCCCCTGAATAATAGGTAGTTCAGAACCTTAACATGTCAGAGCAGGAAGGCGCCTAAGAGATCATCCGATCTAAGCCTCACATTTGCACAGGAGGGAACTAAATCCCAGAGAGGTGAAGTAATTTGTCCGGAGTCACACAGCCAATTAGTGACAGTGCATGGAATACAGGTTCCCTGCTCCTCTGTGCTTGCATTCCTTCTAGAAGCTGCCACTGACCTCTCTCTGCTTAGAAATCTGTGAAAAGCGTGGTATTCCCACCCAGGCTAAGGAAGCAAGTGCCTTCCTGATTTGCGGAGCAGAATTGCCCTCAAACTTGGGGCTAGCAAACCAGCAAACCAGAGTAACCAGACTCTGCTAGCTGGAGGGCTCTGGAGGTTGTGGGAAAATCTCTCTTGTGAAGATGACTACTGTCAGCAGGATCCACCTCTAAGCAACAAAGAAGCAGCATCAGTAAAAAGACAGCTATCTTGCTTCTAGGCGGTGATCAAGGGCCTATGTCACTCTGCGTACCCAGTGGAGTCCATGCTCTCGCCATGTGTAGGGGCTGGAGGGTTCTCTGTGATTTTCATGCTTTCCTTATACTTGGAGTGGCCCATGTAAGTCGCAGAGCTGTATGTCAGCAGCAGCAGCTGTGTGCCAAGTCCTGTTTAAGGACTAGGCAACCAATCACCTTGCACTTCTGGAAAACACAGTCTTCAGTCAGTCATCAGCTAGCCCCCCATCACTGACTTCCCTCCCTGTCCCAGATAGCCATTAAAGAGGCACTGGTGGTTCAGCAGTACAATTCTCATCTTTCATGCTAGAGACCAGGGTTTGAGTCTCTGCCAGTGCACCCCATGCTCAGCCACCCCCTGTCCATTAGTGGAGGCTTGTGTGTGGCTATGATGCCAAATAGGTTTCATCAGAGCTTCCGGACTAAGATGGACTAGGAAGAAAGGCCTCGGAAGAAAGGCCTGGTGATCTACTTCTGAAAAATCAGCCAGTGAAAACGCTATGGCTCACAATGGTCCCGTTTGCAGCCTACCATGGGGATGCTCGGGACTAGACGGTGTTTGTTCTGTTGTGTGTGGAGTTGCTCTGAGTCGGAGGCCAACTCCATGCCAGCTAACAACAACAACACTAGATGCTCATTCCCATGGAGGTGTCCTCGAGCTCAGAAACTCTGCAGTCATATCGGGAGGCAGGAGATATCTCTCCCCACCCAACCCATAAAGCCATGTGTGAACTCAAAAGCACAAATTGATATTATGGCAACCATGTAATTAGGAAAGGAGGAAATGGATAATAGAGCAATAATATTAATTACTAATAAAAGTGAGTTTGTGTATTTGTGTGTATGTATGCACATAAGCTTGTATGTATTGTCTTGTACCAGAATAGATTTAGTGACTTGATTCATTATATTATCATGCTTTACAATGAACCAAGTGCTTTTCACACCCATTATGCTGCATATCTTCTCAACATGCCTGTGAGACGAGCAGATCAAGGATTTATTATCCGTGATTATTTTATGATGAAGAAAATAGAGGTTCAGAGAAGTTGAGCCCCAGGTTTGAAGTCACTCCACCGGGAAGTGGCAGAACTGGAAAGTGAAGGCAAGACTTCTCGTTGTTAGGTGCCATCGACTCAATTTCGACTCATAGTGAGCCCATGTGACAGAGCAGAACTGCCTCATAGAGTTTTCAAGCCTGTCATCTTTATGGGAGCAGATGGCCAGGTCTCTCACCCACAGAGCCATTGGCCGAGTGCTTAACTGTTGTGCCACCAGAGCTCCTTGAATCTGAGACTACAAATGCTCACTCATGGCCAGGTGGAGCTAATCAGGGCTGGCTTCAAGGAGGGGGCTTTGAGCCCAGGTTAGAGGGAGGGAAGAAACATAGTTTCCTGAGGGTTTAAATATGTCAGTCTGGCACAGGCCAGCCTCAGGGGCTGCAATAGCCTTTGGGGTCCAGACACTCTCTGGAGGCTGGAAGGCTGCTCCATCCAAGCCCTCTGCCCAAGGCCCACTACCCAAGGGTTCTCCTGTCCTGTCCTGGCCTGTCCCTATCACTTGTCCCTTCCTCCACCACTAGAATGTTGTGTGTTGGGGTTGGGGGCGGGGAGGGCAGGGTTGGATGGAGGGTACAGAGACAGCAGAGTTGATGGGAGAACGAGGACAGAAAGGATTGTGGAAGGTTGGCAATCGTGAGGTAAGTAGTGTCTTCAAAGATGCTGAGGAGGCTGGGAAGTCTCCAGAGTTAGTGTTGGTGCCTTGAGCTCTGAGTCCCATAGGGCCTGTGGGAGAGTGGGGAACAAACCAGCTTCCTGGCCACCATACCCTTATTTGGCTACCACATTGCCTGGGTAGTGGGTTGACGGTGGCCCTCAAAAAAGAAATGTTCATGTCCTAAAATTTGGGACCTGTGAAGGTGACTTTATTTGGAAAAAAGGTCTTTGAAGATGCAATTAAATTACTGATCTTGAGCTGAGCTCATCCTGGATTATCTGGATGGGCCCCAAATCCAATAACAACTGTCCTTCTAAAGACACACAGAGCTGAAGGCCACGTAAAACTGAGGCAGAGAGTGGACTGATGCAGCCACAAGCTAAGGAATGCCTGGAGCCACCAGAAGCTGGAAGAGGCAAAGAAGGAGTCTCCCCTGGGCCTCCAGAAGGAGTGTGGTGATACTTTGATTTCATACTTCTGCTCTCCAGAACTGTGAGAGAATAAATTTCTGTTAAGCCTCCAAGTTTGTAGTAATTTTTACAGGAGCCCTGGGAAACAAATACAGCCTGGGACACTCTACTCTCTTGTCGCTGTTTCTTAACCAGCCAGCCCCTCCTCCTTTGGACTCAGCCCAGGTGTTGCAGGGCCTGGGAAGCCTCTCTTAGGTGGCTCTCTCATGCTCTGTGAACCCTTGAACTTATTCCTGTTGTAACTTTTGTCAACTCAGATACAAAGCCCGTTAATTTGTCTGTCTTCATCTTCTATTTGAGCCCTAAGGGCAAAGATTTTTTTCAATTTATGACCATGTCCCTGTGTCTTCATGGGGCCCCTCACCAGGTAGATCCTCAGTAGTGGTTACCTGGGTCAGAGAACACCTCTGTGCTCAGGTGTGTGGTCAGGGTCAGAGAGAGAAGAGGTCACTGTGCTGAAGGAAGACTTCAGTTGAAACTTGAATTGGGTCTTAAAAGCTGAATATGCAAAGACAAAAGGGAAAAGGAGAGTATTCCATGCACAGGCCAGCTTGAGCATATTCTGTAGTGGGGCTAAGCATTGCCACATGAGTGGGTTGTCACCAGGACTTGTAAGGAGACCAGCAAGGCAGGCCAGATGCTGAGTAAAACCAGTTGCCATCAAGTCACTTCTGACTCATGGCAACCCCATGTGTGTCAGAGTAGAACTGTGCTCCGTAGAGTTTTCAAGGCTGATTTTTCAGAAGGCGTTCTCCAGGCCTTTCTTCTGAGGAGCCTCTGGGTGAACTTTAACCAATATTCCAGTTAGCAGTCAAGTGTGTTAACTATTTGCACCACCCGGGGACTCCAGTTGCTGAATAAAAGCTCTGAATTCTGACACTGCTATCACCTACCCAGAGCTTCATATGAACCAGATATAAGGACTTTATGTGGGTCCTTGAATCCTTGGAACGAGTCTATGGAATAAGTATTATTACTATCCTCACTTGATACACGAAGAACAAAGGCACAGAGGAGCTAAGTAAATTGCCCAGGGTCGCGTAATGAATAAGTGGGCGGGGCTGGAATCCAAACCCAGACAATCTGAGTCGGGAACTATTCTTTTTGCATGACGATGATGATGATACTGATGTATAGAGCACTTACATGCACTAATCTATTAAATCCACACAACTACCTATTATAAACAAGAAAACAGGGACACAGAGAACTTAGGTGAATTGCATGGGCAAACTGACCACAGTAAGGAAGTAAGTGGTGGAAGCAGGATTTGAATGATGGAATGCTGTGGAAATAAGCAGTCCTTTTTTTTTTTTAAAAAAAAAAACAAACTATTATTATTGTTATTTTATTATTGTACTTTAGATTAAGGTTTACAGAACTAACTAGCTTCTCATTAAACAATTAGTACACATATTGTTTCATGACTTTGGTTAACAACCCCACGACATGTCAACACTCTCCCTTCTTGACCATGGGTTCCCTATTACCAGCTTTCCTGTCCCCTCCTGCCTTCTAGTCCTTGTCCCTGGGCTGCTGTGCCCCATTAGTCTTGTTTTGTTTTATGGGGCTATCTAATCTTTGGCTGAAGGGTGAACCTCAGGAGTGACTTCATTACTGAGCTAAAAGTGTGTTTGGGGACCATACTATCGGGGTTTCTCCAGTTTCTGTCATACCAGTAAAGTCTGGACTTTTTTTGTGAGCTAGAATTTTGTTCTACATTTTTCTCCAGCTCTGTCTGGGACCCTCTATTGTGATCCCTGTCAGAGCAGTCCGTGTGGCAGCTGGACACATCTAGTTGTGCTGGACTCAGTCTGGTGGAGGCTGTGGTAGTTGTGGTCCATTAGTCCTTTGGACTAATCTTTCCCTTGTGTCTTTGGTTTTCTTCATTCTCCCTTGCTCCCAAAGAGGTGAGACCAGTGCAGTATCTAAGCTGGCTTTCACAGGCTTTTAAGACCCCACAAGCTACTCACTAAGGTAGAATGTAGAACATTTTCTTTATAAAGTATGTTATGCCAATTGAGCTAGATGTTCCCGGAGACCATGGTCTGTCTGCATAGCCCTCAGCCCAGTAATTCGGTCCCTCAGGGAGTTTGCATGTGTCTATGGAGCTTCCATGACCTTGCCTTAGACAAATTGTGCTGGCTTCCCCAGTATTGTGTACTGTCTTACCCTTCACCAAAGTTACCACTTATCTATTGTCTATTTAGTGTTTTTCCATCCCCACACCTTCCCTCCCTCCTAACCATCAAAGATTGTTTCTTTTTGTGTGTAAACCTTTTCATGAGTTTTTATAGTAGTGATCTTATACAACATTTATCTATCCTTTTGTGATTGACTTATTTCACTCAGCATAATGCCCTCCAGATTCATCCATGTTGTGAGATGCTTTGCATATTCATCATTGTTCTTTATCATTTCGTAGTACTCCATTGTGTGTATGTACCATAGTTTGTTTATCCATTCATTTGTTGACGGGTATCTAGATTGTTTCCATATTTTTGCTATTGTGAACAATGCTGCAATGAACATGGGTGTGCATATGTCTATTCGTGTGATGGTTCTTATTTCTCTAGGATATATTCCTAGGAGTTGTATTGCTGGATCATATGGTATTTCGGTTTCTAGCTTTCTAAGGAAGCACCCTATCGTTTTCCAAAATGGTTGTATCATTTAAGCACAGTCCTATTTCCATAGACTCCACCCGGCTAGGTCCATGCCAGATAACAATTAGAGTCATACACCTGTATTCCTTGGGCTCTGCCTCCACACACTCTAGAAGGATCTTCTGATGGCTTTGAGTGTTCCCAAAATACCTCATGTGCTCTAAGAATTTGTTCTGGCCTCTAATGCTTGGTTCCCACCATTGTTTTCCTCTCATACCACTGGAGCCCAGTCATGAGGCCCTTGCCTGACTATCCCTTGGTCCTGCTGCAGCTTCTGGTGCAGCTTCCAATCCTTGCTTGAAATGTTCCAAAAGCACTCTGAATAGGAAAGCCAGCTTCAGCACCCAGGCTGCTCCGTGCTGCTGGTGCCTCACAGAGACTTTAGTGACATCACTTTCACTCTTTCTTGCTTTTCAATTACACTTTCTCTTCCCAGATCCCACCAAGCAGGCTTCAGGTCCGTGGGGAGGGGGCGCTAGGTGAGCTGAATAACACATACACGACCATACTTGGAATCCCTCCTCCCCACGAATGTGGCACCATTACCCTTCAGAGTTAAGTGTGTTTGGTATCTGGAATCAGTTCTTTCCCAGGAGGCAACAGTCCCTCATGCAAATAGCCCATTCCATTGGATTCTCCTCAGTGGACCTTCAGATATGGCAAGTGGATCTGAATTTAGGGTAAACCCAGTTTCATTTCTCAAGCTGAGGCTTTGAGCTGAGCCAGATTGGAGAGGGAGCTGGCAAGGTGGGAGTTTGAACGTCATGTGCCCAGACCACAGGAGTTGTTGAAGATGGTGATAATACTGCATTAGAATGTGGAGAGGATTTTATAATTTTCACAGCACATTTACTTTTTCTTACTTTTACCAGATCTTCTTGATTTTTTTAAGTTGTGGTAAATATATATGTAATAAATTGTTTGCTATTTCAACATTCTTCAGTGACATTAGCTATGTTTATCGTGTTGTTCAACCATTACCATTATCCATTTCCAAGTTTTCCCATCACCCTTAACAGAAGCTCAGTGTCCCCTAAGCAATAAGTCCCCCTTTTCCTCTCCCTCCCACCTGCCCCTGTTAACCACTAATAAACTTTGGTCTCTATACACTGGCCTATTTTACATATTTCATGTAAGTGGGATCATACAATATTTGTCTCTTTGTGACTGACTTATTTCACTCAGCGTAATGTTTTCAAGGTTTATCCATGTTGTAACATGTATCAGAATTTGGTTTCTCTTTATGGCTTTTACTGGGTCATACTTTCCCTCTGCCAGTCTCCCATAACAAACCATCAGATATCCAAGTGCTTCTGCTGCCTTGGCACATTCCGGGTCGGAACTGGCCAGCCACCTGAGCATCCGGGTGGGAAGACATACACAGCCTCTGGGAAGCAGGCACTTTCAGCCCAGTGCTTTTGTTGCACCAATACTGAGCTGTGCGGAGTGGGAAGAGCCCTAGGTCAAGTCTTATCTGTAAAATCCTTCCTGTCTCTGTATGATTTGAATGTAATTTTCTTATCAGGCCACTAATTTATTTATCTGACTGTAGTGACCATGGTTTTTATAAAGGACTTGGAAAGTAAGGGCTGGTTAACTGGGTCCTAGTCTTCAAAAGCTGTTCTTACCAGTATGAGGGGGAGGGGTGGGTGCCATCGACTTACTTCCCGAGACTTTCCTGGTTTGAAGAGATTCCCACTAAGGGCAGAATAACAGAAGGAATGTGTTGACAGAGACTTACCTATGGTCCAAGATGCTTATGGGAATAAAAATGGTGATGATGATGACCCAACGCTGATAATAATGATAATGATTATGATAATAATATCAGCTAAGGTTTATTGAATACTAACGCCATCAGGCATTGTGCTAAACCCTTGATCTGCAATAACTCATTTAATCCTCACAACAACCCCGTGAGGTAAGTACTGTTATTATTCCCATTTTGCCGATAAGAAAACTGAGGCTTACAGAGGTCTGGTGGTGCAATGGTTAAGCACTTGGCTGCTAATCAAAAGGTTGGCTGTTCCAACCCGCCAGCCACTCCACAGGAGAAAAGACCTGGTGATCTGCTCCCGTAAAGATTACAGCCTAGGAAATCTATGGGGCAGTTCTACTCTGTTACATGGGGTCTCTATGAGTCACCTAACAATATAACAACAGAGAGGTTAAGTAACTTGCTCAAGGTGACATAGCTGGGAAGTGGTAGAATTGCGCCTCACATGCAGGAAGTCTGCTTTCAGAGCCCCAGTCCTTAATCAATGCCTTCTACTGTTGTTTTTAGTCCCTGGTTACCTCTCATGCATCCCAGATAATGGGTTCAATTCCTTCCAAGAAAAATTAAACTGTTCCTACACAAGAAACGGGCATGGATAGTGAGCAGGTGATAGTTAGCACTGTCCACAAGGCACGTGTGGACATAGCCAGAATTTGTGACTGGGGAGTAGAGGATGTGGGAAGAAGTGGAGGGAGAGGGAACCAGAGAGGTAAGTTGGGTAAGATGATGAAGGAGATTAAGTTTTGACGATAAGCTGGAGGCAATAGAGGACCATTAAAAGTTGTTAAGCAGAGAAATTACAAGATCAAATCTGTATTTTAGGAAGACAACCGCAGTGATTAGGAACTGAATGAGGTGATTCTACCCATATTCTTTCAAACTATACCACTGAGGAGGCCTTCCTCTTCCTCCTATTATGATACTATAGCTGCCTGTGAGGTACAAAGCAATGGTGACTACCTTCATTTTACAGAGGAGGAAGTTGAGGCTCAGTGATGAGGGAGCATGGCCAGGGTGTGCTGGTAAATCTTTAACAGTGTGCTCTTTGGGAGGGGGTGGAGTCCTGATCTGTAGCACGGCAACTGGATTGCAGAATTCCTGAAAACTTAGCAATTGGTTCTACCAAATCAGTATGAGCTGGCTCCAGTACATCTCCGAGTGCAAACTAGTGGCTTCCCAGTGGCCATACTCGTGCAGAGATAGAATTAGTGCTTAGCCAGTGCTGATAAGAGAGGCGAAGACACCTGCCCAGGCTACAGGTGACAGACTTGGAGACTCAGGAATCGCGTGAGAGATAGAAACTGGTTTCCCAGCTGTCAGCTCACATGTCCATGAAGGCTCTACTTAGGTAGGAAATATTTGGTCCCTGCCTGGATCCCCTTCAGAACAGGTGTTACATTCAGTGATAGCAAAAATTTCCCTTGGCTTCTAAGACATATGTGCCAGCTGCAACCTCCCACCAGAACTAGAACAATAATGTCATGGAATATTCTTATAAGTGAGTACAAATCCCTTACAAGGATGGAAGAAGTCTGAGGATTCAAGTCCAGTGAGTCTGCTAGAGGATAATAATTCATTTTTTTCAGTTTCCATAGTGCCTATATTGCCCTGGAATTCATTGGCTCATTCATTCATTCAGTCATTCATCTGATACTAATTGGGAGCCCAGGTATGGAGATTATGGGCAACAGAAGAGAAGGTTCACCAGTTAGGTATAGACAAGACAGCAAAGTCAGTTGGGGAGTCAGAGAACAGAGGTCACAGGTAGGAGGGAACAAGCAGTAGATCTTAGTCCAGGCATGCAGTACAAAAGGTAAAAAGCAGAAGTTTCCAGAACCAACAGGTAAGAGGCTCAGGACCAGCAGATAGGAGGGAGGTGCTCAATATGAGCAATCAGAGAATGTTCCTTCCAGCAGAGCTGACATTAAGGCAAGACTGTCACAGCTGCTGGGATCTTATCCACTTCTTGTTGGAACAAGGGATAGTCCCAGGTAGGGGACTGCCCTAGAGTGGACCAGGGAAGGGGAAAGGAAAGAGAGAAATGAACACTTGTAGACAAACCCCAGCAGGCATCAGGCACTGTACAAGGTGTTTCTCATATGTTTTCTCAGTCTTCATAGCAACCCTGTGAGATAGGTGGCATTATTCTATTATACTTTTGAGAAAATGGATGCTTATGGTCACATGGCGAGTAAGTGGCAGAGTTGAGGGAGTTGCAGCTGAATACAGATTGAGAAAAATTGGCGGACAGTGGGATCTGACAGAAACTGGTTCTGTTGGGTGTCTCCCTGAAATGTAGAGGCGATTTGACCGTTGATGGGCTGGCATGGCAGGGGTGAGAGCCAGAGGAAGGACAGTGTTAGTTCCATTCTCCCTACGCCCCTGGGAAAAAGGTGTTCACTGCCCTTTCCATGTATTCTCCCTGGAGGAAGTGCTCTGGGTGTTTACACAAGGGCACATTTCTGGCACGGCGAGGAAGGCCAAACTGTAAACGCAGATCATACCCCAAGCTCAGCAGATGCCAGAGAATAAGGCACTCACTGACATGCTGATGGAGAACAGGGACTTCTTGTTTACCCAGCTCACCATCTGGACGAGCCAAGCAATGTCCAAAGAAATGACTGTAATGAAAATCTCAGAGGCTGCCTCCCTGGCTCCCTCCACACCTGCTCCAAAGGGCTTCGGCTGCTTCTTGGTGCCCTGCTCCTCAGATGCACCATATGAAGGTAGGAGAGGGGAGAGCTGGGGCTGAGAAGCAGGGGCAGGAGTCAAGGGTAGCACTGGAGCACTGCCATGAGGCCTGGGGGCACTGCAAATGTCTGGAGAGGAGCAGCTGAGCACCATTCTCCCTGAGGACAGGTAAAAGGGCTTTTTCTGTAGATAGAGGAATATTTTTTTTATACATTTTATTGTGTGTTAGGTGAAAGTTTACGGCACAAATTAGTTTCTCATTCAAAAATTTATACACAAATTGTTTTGTGACATTGGTTCCAATCCCCTGCAATGTGACAGCACTCTACCCCTTTGCATTTAAACCCAGGTTCCCGTGTCCATTCATTCAGGTTTCCTGTCCCTTCCTGCCTCCTCATCTTTGCTTTTGGGCTGGTGTTGTCCATTTGGTTTCATATACTTGATTGAACTAAGAAAAACATTCCTCACGAGTGTTATTATTTGTTTTATAGGCCTGTCTAATCTTTGACAGAAAGGTGGACTTCAGGTGTGCCTTCAGTTCTGAGTTAGCAGGGTGTCGAGTGCCATAGTCTCGAGGGTTCCTCCAGTCTCTGTCAATTTGCATTTTGTTCTATACTTCTCCCATTCAGTCTGGAGCCCTCTAATGTGATCCCTGTCAGAGCAGTTGGTGGTGGTATCGGGCATCGTCTAGCTCTTCTGGGCTCAGGCTGGTGGAGGCTGTGGTACATGTGGTCCAATGGTCCTTTGGACTAATATTTTCCTTGTCTTTGGTTTCCTTTGTTCTCCTTTGCTCCGAACTTGATGGGACCAATAGATATATTTTAGATGGCTGCTTGAAAGCTTTTAAGACTCCAGATACTACTCACCAAAGTAGGATGGAGAACATCTTCTTATGAACTATGTTATGCCAATTGACCTAGATGTCCCCTGAGACCATAGTCCCCATCCCTCAGCCTCAGTAACTTTGTCCCTCAAGGTATTTAGATGTGTCTAGGAATCTTTTATGGCTTTGCTTTGGTCAAGTTGTGCTGAATTCCCCTATACTGTGTGTTGTCTTTCCTTTCACCAAAGTTAACACTTGTCTATTTTCTAGTTAGTGATTTCCCTTCCCTACTCCTCCCCTCCCTTGTAACCATCAAAGATTGTTTTTTTTTTTTCTGTGTGTAAGCCTTTTCCTGGGTTTTTATAATAGTGGTCTCTCTTAGTTATCTAGTGCTGCTATAAGAGAAATACCACAAGTGGATGGTGTTAACAAAGAGAAATTTATTCTCTCATAGTCTAGTAGGCTAGAAGTCTGAATTCAGGATGCCAGTTCCAAGGGATGGCTTTGTTTTTCCTTTGGCTCTGAAGGAAGGTCCTTGTCATCAATTGTCCCTTGGTCTAGGAGCTTCTCTGCACAGGAGCCCCAGGTCCAAAGGACATGCTCTGCTCCTGGTGTTGCTTTCTTGGTGGTATGAGATCCCCACATCTCACTGCTTGCTTCTTTCTTTTATATCTCAAAAGAAATTGGCTCAAGACACAATCCAATCTTGCCGATTGAGCCCTGCCTCATTAATGTAACCGTCGCTAATCCCATCTCACCAACATCATAAAGACAGGATTTACAACAGGTAGGAAAATAACATCAGTTGACAAAATGATGGACAATCACACAATACTGGGAATCATGGCCTAGCCAAACTGATACACATATTTCTGGGGGACACAATTCAATCCATGACTTTGTCTCATACAATATTTATCCTTTCATGATTGATTTATTTTACACAGCATAATGCCCTCGAGATTCATCCATGTTGTGAGATGTTTTGAAGATTCATCATTGTTCTTTATGGTTGCATAGAATTCCATTGAATGTGTGTACCATAATTTGTTTATCCACTCATCGGTTGATGGGCACTTATGTTGTTTCCATCTTTTTGCTATTGTGGTTAATGCTGCAGTGAACATAGGTGTGCATGTGTCTATTCATGTGACAGCTCTTATTTCTCTAGGATGCATTCCTACGAGTGGGATTGCTGGATCATACGGTATTTCTATTTTTAGTTTTTAAAGGAGGTGCCGTATCGTTTTCCATAGTGGTTGTACCATTTTACATTCCCACCAGCAATGTTTAAGAATTCCAATCTCCCTGCAATTTCTCCAACACTTGTTATTTTATTTTTTTTAAATTTGTGCCAGTAATGCTGGGGTGAGATTGTATCTCATCGTAGTTTTGACTTGCATTTCTCTAATGGCTAATGATGGTGAGCATTTCCTCATGTGTCTGTTAGCCGCCTGAATGTTTTCTTTGGTGACGTGTCTGTTCATATCCTTTGGCATTGGATTGTTTGTCTTTTTGTTATTTAAGTGTTGAAGTATTCTATATATTTTAGAGATTAGACTCTTGTCAATATGCCATAGCCAAAATTTTTTTCCCAGTCTGTAAGTTCTCTTCTTACTCTTTTGGTGAAGTCTTTTGATGAACATAAGTGTTTAATTTTTAGGAGCTCCCAGTTATCTAGCTTATCTTCTGGAGTTTATGAATTGTTAGTTATGGTTTGAATTGAATTTATGCTCTGTATTAGGGCCCCTAGCATTGCCCCTATTTTTTCTTCCATGATCTTTATTATTTTAGGTTTTATATTTAGGTCTTTGACCCATTTTGAGTTAGTTGTTGTATGTGGTGTGAGGTGTGGGGCCTGTTTCATTTTTTTACAGATAGACATCCGGTTTTGCCAGCACCATTTGTTAAAAAGACTTTTTCCCATTTAATGGACTTTGGTCCTTTGTCAAAAATCAGCCAACAATAGGTGGACGGATTTACATCTTGGTTCTCAATTCTGTTCCACCGGTCTATGTGTCTGTTGTTGTACCAGTACGGGGCTGTTTTGACTACTGTGGCTATATAGTAGGTTCTGAGATCAGGTAGTGTGAGGTTCCTACTTTGTTCTTTTTCTTCAATAATGCTTTGCTTATTGGGGGCCTCAGACAGAGGAATTTTGATCACACATGTGGGAGAACTTCCTAACTGGAAGAGTTGGAAAACAGTACAATATGTTAAGCAGGCTATTTGTTGAAACTCTCTTGGGATTGATGGGATGAATGGTTGGGAGCACAACTGCTGCTAGGTCAGGAGAGGACTGATGAAGGTGGCTGTCTCCCAGCCTGGAGACTCTACAGTTTAGGAGACATCAATCCATTCCACTTGGCAGGGCTAAGAAAAGTGGGGAGGATTGGAACCCTTGGTTGCTTTGAGGGGATATGGTGTAAAAGTTCACTTGCCCCATGCCATTCCTGCTCATGAAGGGCTACAGTGATCCTGAAAACTCAGAACTGTGAGCAATTCTTACACTGTTTTCAATGTCATTAGGATGCACAAAATGAATTTAGCAGCCAATTTCACCTCCTTATTGTCTTGGCTCAGGCTAATTTGAAAGGTTTTTTTGCATTTTGTATTGGTCACGGTAAAACTATAACAAACAACCCCCCACAATTTCAGTGGTTTGATATAATAAAGTTTATTTCTCACTCACATCACAGTTCAATGTGAGTTGGTAGAAGAGGAGAGCATGGTTGGAGGCTCTGTTCCATGTAGTCATTCAGGGATCCAGGTCCTGCCATTCCCTAAGTCTCACAGTTCTCCCCAAGGTATCCCTTGCTTGTGGCTGCAAGAGGAGGAAGAAGAGAGAGATTGGAGGATACTCAGAATATTTTTTAGCAGCTAGTCCTGGAAGTGGCATAAATCATTCTTGACCTCATACCATTCAATGGCCAGACTTAGTTCACATGGCCCCATCTCACTGCAAGAGGGACTGAGAATGAAGTGCTCAGGAGGAAAGAGGAACCTGGTTTGGCAAACACATAGCAGTGTCTGTTGTACACATTTCCCGAGGTTTCTGGGAGTATACTGTGTTTTAGGGGAAATGATTATAGTAAGGGGGCCTCTGTGATTTCCCTACAGACACAGGCTGAAAAGAGCTCCATATTATAACTCAGAACTCCCTTAAAATGGTGCTTTTAATCTCTCCTGGAGGTTCTTGAGCCTTGAAGCTGGACTCTCAGCCCTGCATTGTTCAGTCACCTGTTACTGGGGGGAGCTCTGTCCTCATCACTGGGAAAAGGTCGAGAATCTGGGATTTCATGTGAATTGAGTCTTTGGAGAGGAAATTCAGGACTTCATTATGATTCATTTATATTTTTCTCATCTAAATGACTTAGGCCTTAGTTGGGGCAGATTAATTAGTAAGCATGGTACTCACTGGCTTACGGTAAGCAAGGTACACATAGGCTTAATTGTGTTTACTTACTAATCGGTAGTGCACAATTTCACATGGGTTTGTGGTAAAAAACAGGTGAAACTGTGCACTCAAGATTAGTGAGTGAACACAATTAAGCCTGTGAATACTTTGCTTATTGGGTAATCTGTCCCTGGGCCTTAGAATTGGAGACTTTCAGGCCTGAGCTCAAGGCACTTAAAAGGCTTTGTTGGCTTCCTAAGATCTTTGAGTTGGATGCTATTTTGTAGGATATTAGGTCTAAGACTGAGGAGTTAAAGACAGCAGATCATTATAGACTCTGGGTCCCATTCCTCTCATTTCCCAGAACTTCCAGGCCTGTCTAACATGGATATTCTAACTTTTCTACCAAACTGTTCATAGAGAAGGTCCTAAATGTGAAGGGAAAACGCTTCCAGCCATTTCTTCAACTTACGGGTAGAATGGTTTACCCAGAATAGCCCTGGTTTGTACCTATTGAACAGGCATAATAATTATTATTTTTTTAAATTGTACTTTAGATGAAGGTTTACAGAACAAATAGTTTCTCATTAAATAGTTAGTACACATACTGTTTTATGACATTGGTTAACAACCCCATGACATGTCAACACTCTTCCTTCTCAACCTTGGGTTCCCTATTACCAGCTTTCTTGTCCCCTCCTGCCTTCTAGTCCTTGTCCCTGGGCTGCTGTGCCCCATTAGTCTTGTTTTGTTTTATGGGGCTATCTAATCTTTGACTGAAGGGTGAACCTCGGGAGTGACTTCATTACTGAGCTAAAAGGGTGTCCATGGGCCATACTCTCAGGGTTTCTCCACTCTGTCAGGCCAGTAATATGGTATTTTTTGTGAGTTAGAATTTTGTTCTACATTTTTCTCCAGCTCTGTCCGGGAACCTCTGTTGAGATCCGTGTCAGAGCAGTCAGTGGTAGTAGCCAGGCACCATCTAGCTGTACTGGACTCAGTCTGGTGGAGGCCTTGGTAGCTGTGGTCCATTAGTCCTTTGGACTAATCTTTTCCTTGTATCCTGTTCTCTTCATTCTCCCTTGCTCCCAAAGGGGTGAGACCAGCGGAGTATCTTAGATGGCTGCTCACAGGGTTTTAAGACCCCAGAGCTACTCACCAAGGTAAAATGTAGAACATTGTCTTTATAAACTGTGTTCTGCCAACTGAGCTAGATGTTCCCCAAAAGCATGGTCCCCACAGCCCTCTGCCCAGCAGTTCAGCCCCTCAGGGAGTTTGGATGTGTCTGTGGAGCTTCCATGACCTTTCCTTGTACAAGCTGTGCTGGCTTCCCCAGTGTTGTGTACTGTCTTACCCTTCACCAAAGTTTGAACAGGCATAATTATTAACAGTGACTTCTTTTACTCTCAATAGTGTCCCAGTTAGGACATTAAGCTATATGGTCACCCTCTGTCTTAGTTTCTTAGTGCTGCGACAACAGAAATATTTCATGTAGGTGGCTTTAATAAACAGAAATCTATTCTCTCACAGTTTAGAAGCCTAGAAGTCCAAATTCAGGGAATCACCTCTAGGGGAAGGCTTTTTATGTCAGCCCTGAGGGAAGGTCCTTGTCTCTTTCCAGCTTCTGTTCCTCAGTTCCTTAGCGATTTTCATATGGCATGTATCTTCCCCCGTTTGTGTTTCCTTCACTGTGTCTAATCTGCTCTTTTTATATCTCAAAGGTGATTGGCTTAAGACATACCCTACACTGATATGGTCTCATTAACATAACAAAGAATGTCTTATTTCCAAATGAGATTATATCCTCAGGTATAGGGTTTCAGGATTTACAACACATATTTTTGGGGACATAATTCAATCCATAACACTCTCCTTAGAGGAGGCTCAAGTCCTGGCTCTGCTCTGACTCTGTGATCAGATGCATCTCTGCCACACAGCCTGTGCACAGAGCCTGACGTCTCCAGGGTGATACCAGAGTTGGACTTGCCTTACTAATTAATACCTTTGTCATAGCTTTCATTCATTTTATTAACTCTGTGGCTTGCAGGTTCTATAGGATTCTGGTATCCTTTCTTATAGGCCACAGAACCATGGACCTATTCTTCAGTAGTATTCAATAAGCAGACATACACCTCAAAATCAAGTGTCACCATGGTTAAGCACTCAGCTGCTAACCAAAAGGTCGGCAGTTCGAACCCACTAGCTACTTTGTGGGAGAAAAGACCTGGTGATTTGCTACTGTAAAAATTACAACCTAGGAAAGCAGAGCTTCAGACCTGTTTGTTCCAGTTTGAAACCCTGCTGAGAATTTGCATTTCTAACAAGTTCCCAGGAAGTTATACATAAGAATCACCTGAGGGATCTTATTAAAATGTGGATTGTGATTCAGTATATCTGGGGTGGAAATGTAAAGTCTCTGTAGGAAACTTGTTAGAAATGCAAGTTCTCAGCAGGCGTTTGAACCAGAATGAACTGTGGGGTGTTCTGCTCTGTCATCTAGGGTTTGTATGAGTCATAATCAGCTTGACTACACCTGAAAACAACAACAACATGAGGATAACATAGAGTCCCTGGATGGTGCAAACGGTTAGCTAGCTCAGGGGCTAACCAAAAGATTGGAGGTTCAAGCCTACCCAGAGGCTCCTCACAAGAAAGGCCTGGAGATATACTTCCCTCCAGAAAAATCAGCTATTGAAAACCCTATGGAGCACAGTTCAACTCTGAGTAGGAATCAACTTGATGGCAACTGGTCTGGTTTTTTGTTTTTTGTTTTTTTTGGCTTTATGAGCATAACATAGCATGGATTACTTCCAATATATAAATGTGCAGTTTAGGAACATGAAGATAAGTGATGTTCCAAGTTCACACAGAGATAGACTCTAGTTCTAACTCAGGCACCCTGATTCTAGGTCATATGTGACGTCCCAGATGTCCTATACCTAATGGGAGGTTTAACAGGTCCACATTAGGCAAAATTTTACAGGAAGACCAAAAATCAAACAAACAAAACAAAAAGGATCTATGCCATGGTAAATTTATAGATGTCGTTATAGCTTTCTGGATCTTCTCTCTGAGTGATTCATCATTGTCACCAAAAAGCCTTGTTTTCAAGAAATAATATGCCTAAGCCCTCTAGCCACATATGTTCCTAGCTCTGAAGCAGCCAGTCAGCTAAAGGTCTGCAGAGCACTTCTTTGAGGGTGACGAATGCCATCTCTGCTGCTAAACTCTTAATTAGTTGTATATCAATATCAGTTAGAGTCCTGGATTAGTGCCATTTGGAATGCCGTAGTGTATAATCAGGTAGTGATTAATCAGTATTGCCTCCAACCCTTTGTTGTTGTTAGGTGCTGTTGAGTCGGTTCTGACTCACAGCGACCCTATGTACAACAGAAGGAAACACTGCCCGATCCTGTGCCATTCTCACAATTGTTGTTATGCCTGAGCCGATTGTTGCAGCCACTGTGTCAATCCATCTCATTGAGGGTCTTCCTCTTTTTCGCTGACCCTCTACTCTACCAAGCATGATGTCTTTCTCCAAGGGACTAGTCCCTCCTGATAACATGTCCAAAGCATGTGAGACAAAGTCTCTCCATCCTTGCTTCTAAGGAGCATTCTGGATGTACTTCTTCCAGGACAGGTTTGTTCATTCTTCTGGCAGCCCATGGTATATTCAATATTCTTCCTCAACACCATAATTCAAAGGCGTCAATTTTTCTTCAGTCTTCCTTATTCATTGTCCAGCTTTCACATGCATATGAGCTGACTCATACCATGGCCTGGGTCAGGTGCACCTTAGTCCTCAAAGTGACATCTTTGCTTTTTAACACTTTTAAGATATCTTTTGCAGCTGATTTGCCCAATGCAATATGTTGTTTAATTTTTTGACCACTGCTTGCATCAGCGTTGATTGTGGATCCAAGTTAAATGAAATCCTTGACAAATTCCATCTTTTCTCCATTGATCATGACGTTTCTTATTGGTCCAGTTGTGAGGACGTTTTTTTTCTTTATGTTGAGGTACAATCCATACTGAAGGCTATGGTCTTTGATCTTCATCAGTAAGTGCTTCAAGTCTTCTTCACTTTCAGCAAGCATGGTTGTGTCATCTGCATAAAGCAGGTTGTTAATGAGTCTTCCTCCAATCCTGATGCCCCGTTCTTCTTCATATAGTCCAGCTTCTTGGGTTATTTGCTCAGCATACAGATTGAATAACTGTGATGAAAGGATACAACCCTGACGCACACCTTTCCTGACTTTAAATTATGAAGTATCCCCATGTTCTGTTCAAACGAGTGCCTATTGGCCTATACAGGTTCCTCATGAGTATAAATAAGTGTTCTGGAATTCCTATTCTTCACAATGTTATCCATAATTTGTTATGATTTACACAGTTGAATGCCTTTGCATAGTCAATAAAACACAGGTAAAGATCTTCCTAGTATTCTTTGCTTTCAGCCAAGATCTACCTGACATCACCAATGATATCCTTCATTTCAAGTCCTCTTCTGAATCCAGCTTGATTTTCTGGCAGTTCTCTGTTGATGTACTGCTGCAACCATTTTTGAATTATCTTCGGCAAAATTTTACTTGCATGTGATAATAATGATATTATTCAATAATTTCTGCATTCTGTTGGATCATCTTTCTTTGGAATGGGCACAAATATGGATCTCTTCCAGTCAGTTAGCCAGGTAGCTGTTACCCTAATTCCTTGAAATAGATGAGTGAGCAGCTCCAGTGCTGCATCCGTTTATTGAAATATCTCAGTTGGTATTCCATCAATTCCTGGAGCCTTGTTTTTCACCAATGCCTGCAGTGCAGCTTGGACTTCTTCTTTCAGTACCATCGGTTCTTGATCATATGCTACCCCCTGAAACAGTTGAAAGTTGACCAATTCTTTTTGGCATAGTGACTCTGTGTATTCCTTCCATCTTCTTTTGATGCTTCCTGAGTCATTCAATATTTTGCCCATGTGTTGTTAGGTGCTGTGGAGCTGGTTCCAACTCCTCATGAGCACAGTTATTTTGGAATTCCCATTTTTCACAATGTTATCTGTAATTTGTATGATAAATTGGTATTTTGACCATAGAATCCTTCAATATTGCAACTGAAGTCTTGAATTTTGTCTTTAGTTCTTTCAGCTTGAGAAATGCCAAGTGTGTCCTTCCCTTTTGGTTTTCTAACTCCAGGTTTTTGCACATTTCAATGTAATACTTTGTCTTCTTGAGCTGCTGTTTGAAATCTTCTGTTCAGCTCTTTTACTTCATCATTTCTTTCATTTGCTTTAGCTACTTGACTTTCAAGAGCAAGTTTCAGAGTCTCTTCTGATATCCATTTTGGTCTTTTCTTTCTTTCCTTTTTAATGACCTCTTGCTTTCTTCATGAATGATGTCCTTGATGTCATTCCACAACTCATCTGGTCTTCTATCATTAGTGTTCAATGTGTCAAATTTATTCTTGAGATGGTCTCTATATTCAGGTGGGATATACTCAAGGTCTTACTTTGGCTGTCATGGACTTGTTCTAATTTTCTTCGGTTTCAACTTGAACTTGCATATGAGCAATTGATTGTCTGTTCCACAGTCGGTCCCTGGCCGTGTTCTGACTGGTCATATTGAGCTTCTCCATTGTCTCTTTTCATAAATGTAGTTGATTTGATTCCTGCATATCCCGTCTGGTGAGGTCCAAGTGTATAGTCCTCGTTTACGTTGTTGAAAAAAGGTATTTGCACTGAAGAAGTCGTTGGTCTTGAAAAATTCTATCATGTGTTCTCCAGCATTTTTTCTGTCACAAAGACTGTATTTTCCAACTACTGATCCTTCTTCTTTGTTTCTAACTTTCACTTTCCAATCACCAGTAATTATCAATGCATCTTGATTGTATGTTTGATCAATTTCAGACTGCAGAAGTTGGTAAAAATCTTCAATTTCTTCATCTTTTCCATTAGTGGTTTATGCATAAATTTGAATAATAGTCAGATTAACTGGTCTTCCTTAGAGGTGTATGGGTATTATCCTGTCACTGACAGTGTTGTACTTCAGAATAGATCTTTAAATGTTCTTTTTGATGATGCATGTGATGCCGTCCCTATTCAATTTGTCATCCCAACATAGTAGATCATATGATTTTCTGATTCAAAACAGCCAATACTAGTCCATTTCATCTCACTTAATGCATAGGAAATCGAACTTTATGCGTTCCATTTAATTTTTGATGACTTCCAATTTTCTTAGATTCATACTTCATACTTTCCTCCAAACCTACATTCTAACAAAGTAGAACTCTCCAAATTTCGTGCACCTCTCTTGGTTATGATTGTATGTTTGGTTTTGGATGAACCATCCATAAGCCTGGTTTGGAACTGCAAGTGTGATCTTTGGATCTCTTAGGTTCTGCTCTCAGCATTCCACAGTCTTCTACACTCACAGTTTTTAGGAAACAAATAAAAGTGTTGAACTGGAGAAGCAAAAGACAATCGAGATCCTGGAGTCCACTGCTTAATATTTCTCTGGTCCTCCTGTCTGATCTTTTCGGGGCCTGGGGAATGTGGGTCAAGACTTATTTCATGGAAACATATACTCTTCGGAACTAGTACAGCTGATTATCATCCAACAATTCCAAAGCATGATATTATACCACTGGTGGTATTCGAGGAGATTCCGGGGCCTACATGGACTTCAAAATATAAACTAATGTATTTAATTAAATGTATCTTAGAAAGAAATATAATAACTATCACATCAAACCTACTAGTCCACAAATGATATTGATTTAGACGAGACAAGTAGTAAGCGGAAAAAAAGTTAACTAATATAAAGAAAAATGTCAATGATATTAAAGTTGGTACATGAATACACCAAAAAATGTCAAAGGAATACTAAATGAATGAAGTCTGGAAAACTCTGATCTGGTTTACTCCTCTTGTTTTGCAGATGAAGAAACTGAGGCCCAAAGAGGTGAAATATAGATCCAGGACTAGAACTGTGGTGTCTACCGCTCCCTCTATGGACACCACATCCCTAGGAATACTTTCCAAGGGTCATTTCCTCCTAAGTTCCATAGCTAGAGACTGATGCCCAGTCAGCATCCTTGATCTCTAATTGGCAGAGAATTTATTTCCTTGAGAGTTGAGCCGCTGTTCCCTCCTCCTACAGAAGGCAGGTATTCTCCATCTTTATCTTCCAGGCAGGAATTTTCTGCCAGGGAGAACATAGTTTTTTCTTCTGTGGCACTGAGACAGGAAGGTAGAGTTTACTGTTTTAAGAGTAGATCTCCAGCTCTCAGCAGGACTTAGGGGCAGGCTCCTTGTTGTCTGAGATCCCCTGTCTTAATCTCCATTGTCATGGCCAGGGACAAAGACCTGGGCAACAAGTTCTAAAACATCCTTTGGTGGAAGATGCTTAATCAGCCACGCAGAGGTTCACATTGCTTCTCTGAGGCTGAGACCTTCTCTCTCTGTTCTGAGAAGCATCATCTCCACCTACATGGAGCTATAAATACCAGGAGGCAGAAGAACTGTGTGTGCTTCAGCCTTAGAACCAGGATCTTCCTGGGGCTCGTTTGGCCACCAAACACTACGTGTACATGGACTCCTTAGGGTAGCTGTTGTCTCCAGAGTCATGCTGTCTATCCTTGTGTCTCCAGACATAAACCAGGTCCCTCTAACTTGTTCCCATGAGCATCCAAACTTCTCTCAAAGGCTTCTAGTTTTCATCTGGATATTTGGATGTCAGGTGGACACACTAGCATTACAGAACCGAAGACTATGAAAGACCTTCATGGAAATAAATGAACCAGGAAAAGAACAGCATGATGTGAAGGAAAGAATACTAAAACTTAATGGCAGAGCAAGGTTGAAAATAAAAGGATAGAAAAAATATACCAAGTAAATAATAACTAAGAGAAATCTAGGGTGGTCACGTTAATACCAGCCAAAAGAGACCTAAAGAAAGACATTTTGGGAGATAGTCATTTTTTAATTAATAAAGGAATAATTCATGAGGAATATATAATAACTCTAAGCTGAATTGCACTTAACTATTCAAACTCAAACTACATAATACAACTATTACCAAAATTATAGGGAGAGATTGATGAATTTATAGTGGGAGAGTCTAACATACCTTTCTAAAAACAAATAGTTCAAGTGGGCAGAAAATAATAAGCATATAGATTTGAACAACACAATTAACAATCTTTGCCCAATATACCCAAAAACCAAACTCACTGCCATCAAGTTGATTTTGACTCATAGCGACCCCACAGGGTTTCCAACTCTGTAAATCTCTGCGGAAGCAGACTGCCACATCTTTCTCCTGCGGAGCAGCTGGCGATTTCGAATTGCTGACCTTTCAGTTAGCAGCCAGTTGCTGTAACTGTGCCACCAGGGCTCCTTTACATATCTAGATGGTAAAAGAGGGCCCAATGTACATATCTAGATTATTGCACCAAACAGTTAGAGAATTCACAGCCTTTTCAATCACACATGGAACATTTGCCAAGTTTACTATTATTGATAGTTTTTTTTTTTTAAAGTTGATTGACTTCTATTTTTTAACTTACTACTTGCCTTATATTAACAATACCATCCATGGACTATTAGGTTTGATGTAGTAGGTTATTATATATCTTTCTAAGACACGTTTCATTAAGTACATAGTAGTACACATTTTGGAAGTCCATGTATCCCTGGAATCTCCTTGCGTACCACCAGTGATATATGTTAGAAAGAAAAAATGCTGCAATTAATGAAGAGTCAAGAAGTTATTAAAGAGCAATAGGGTATCTAAAGGAAGTAGAAAAAGGACATAATAAAAGTAAGAGCAAAACTAAAGAAATAAGAAATAATAGAAAGGAACGCATAAAAACGTTGATCCTTTAAAAAAAAGTATCAAAGTAGAAAATCCTCAGGCCATATTGATGAAATAAAAGAGAATTCTTGAAAACAAAATAATAGAAATTAAAAACAAAACAATTTCGATTAGAGTTTAGATTTCAAAAATCCTAAGAGGAGATAAATATGATTAACTTTATGCTAATAAATTTAAAAATGTTGACAAAATGTAACTTAGTGAATAAAAAATAGAAAACCAGAAATAGACCTAAAACTATTTTAAAAATTGTATCAGTAGTTAAAAAGATACCTAAAAAACAGGTAAAGAACAAACAAAACACTGCAGCCAGATAATTTTACGTTGGAGTCTGTCAAATCTTCAAGAGATAAGCAAACCCTATCTTATATAAACTGTTTCAAATAATTAAGAGGAAGAACTATCCAACCTTGATAAGTAAGTTTCAAGAGAGGCAAATTAAATTGCAGATCAATCTCACTTAGAAACACAGACACAAAAAGCCTAGATAAAATATTTGCAAACTGAATCCATCAATGCATTGAAAAATACTTTGTGACCAAAGTGAATTTATCCCAGGAATTTAAGGATGGCTTAATGTTCAAAAATCATTAATGTAATTGACCACATTAACAAATCAGAGTCAAAAATCTATTATCATCTCATAGATACAGAAATAGTATTTCAAAAATTCAACACTCATTCTTGATTAAAATAAAATCTTAGCAAGCTAAGAATCGAAGGGAATTTCTTAAGCTGATAAAGAGTGTTCACCAAAAATCTGCAGCAAAATCTTATTTAATGATTCAATCTTAGAAGCATTATCTTGAAAGTCAGACACTTGCTATTGCCACTTCTATTCACCATGGTACTGATAAAGAAAAGAAATAAGGATTGGAAAAGAAGAAAAAGTTTGTCATTATTACAGATAAAATATTGCTAACATAGAAAATCAAAATAATCTATAGACTAATTATTGAAAACAAAGAGAGTTCATTGAAATTATTGAATCAGTATGCAAAATCCAATGGCACTTCTCAACAATGAATAAACTGATTTATTCATGAAATGGATTACGATAGAGCAATTGAAAGAAATGAACTAGATCAACCTATAATTGATAAATTGATAAATCTCAATAAACAACATGCTGAGTTCAGAAAAGCTAGTTGCAAATTGATATGTACCATATGACACCATAAATGTAGGAAAAGTGTAAAAACAGGCTTAGGAATGATAGATGCCTTTCAGAATAATGGTCTCTCTAGGGATAGAAGGAGCCCTGGCGGCATAGTGGTTAAGAGTTCGACTGTTAACCAAAAGGTTGGCAGTTTGAATCCATCAGCCGCTCCGTGGAAACCCTATGGGGCAGTTCTACTCTGTCCTGTGGGGTCGCTATGAGTTGGAATCAACTTGGCAGCCTCGGGCAACAGGTTGGGAATAAAGGGACTGGAAGGAGATGAAGACTGGGGCTGAAGGAGATCTCTAATGTCCTTTTTTTAAGAGAAAGATTTGAAGTGAGCATAGTAATCTCAGTGTCTATCATATTGTTTATTTACCTTTCAAAATATTTCATTATTAACTTTTAAGAAGGAAGGAGTCTCTAGGGTTAAGACTTAAGGCATGGTGGCAAATGGGCGTTGGAGGATAGCCTGGCAATCAAGCCCTCCCATGTGGCTTGTGTTAGGCAGTTCATATCTTAAGCAGTTTATTTCTTTGATATTTCCTGGAAGTAGTAGGACCATATGGAAGACACTTGCTTGGACTTCCTGGCAAACTTATGCCACAAGGTGTGGGCAATATGAGAGTCTCCGAATTTCTTCACTATATCCCTCATCCTTCCAAACACTCCTACCCTATTGGTGCTCACATTTAAGACGTGAAGCTACTACAACCTGCATGCTGTAGCCAGAGGATATTGTGAAGCTGTTTTAGACTAAGATAGATACTGTGAAACAGAGTCCAAGGGGAATAATTATGGAATTGAGGCCACTGAGGAAAGAGAGCAGAAAACTGTCACTAAGGAAACACTGGGGTAGAAAGCAAAGAAAGAACTTTATGTTCCCAGTTTCATTTTCATATTATCAAATTTTGGATTGAAAAGGATGTTCTAAGGCCTAGACTAACAGGGGAGAGGAAAGAAAAATTTGGAGGTGTGACTCTTAGATTCGCTTACCTATATATCTCCCTTGAAATGTCCTTTCCATAATAAAATACAAGCTCAAGAAGATAAATGAGCTGGTGTCTTGTGAGCGGTGCACCGAATCTCTTAGAAGAAAAGAACAACATAAAGAAAATGTAAAGTGTTGCAGTCAAAAGCATTCTGATGAGGTGGCACACTCTCTTCGTTCTCTAGATTCTTGATGAGGTTTTGTTCATTTGGGAGAGCTTTTTCTTTTTTCTTACAAGGTGATTAATTTCCCTCTTTATCTGCTTTGTGTGGATATCATACTCTAAATGACAACTGTTTGATGCAATCTTAGACTCTTAAAAGTGGAAGGAACGTCCACTGGTCATCTGATCCAGCCTCGTGTCCCCTGGCAGGGCTTTCCACTGCACTGCTGAATGGAGGCAGCCCGATTTTCCGTGTAAAAGCCATATGAAAAAGGAACAGCCCTAACTGAACACCCATTCCAGGTCTGAAAAACCTTTCCTCTCTGAAGCACTCTTCCTCTGTCTAACCTAGTTTCTTCACATTGCAGTCCTATTGGTTCCAAAATGGAACCAATGGAATGGAAATGTCACCAAGAGTCAGTCAGCCTTTCCACAAGCCTAATATCATGAGGAGCAATCACTTTGAAGTTTCAGCTGTTCTGAAGTAACTTGAATATGGCACTAAATAGATCACATCGGGAGAGAATATTGTGTGCCTTTGGGTCTGTGCAAGATACTTTGAAATGGATATTCAAAATGGGAGTGTGCAGAGGGGAGCAACCAGACTGAAGATGGATACTGATGGAAACCATACAACAAGGTGGACTGCTTAGGGGCTGCACTAATTTAGCCCAGAGAAGGGAAGACTCAAAGGGATGTGAAATTTATTGATGGGACTATGGTTGGGTTAATGGATGGCTGATAGGGCTGACATGTGGATAAGAAGAGCTGAAGAGGAAATAACGGGTTGATGGGTCTTGTGCACTTTCTCTACTTTGGGATGGGGTAATGACTTGGAAAGGAGGTAATTAAATATTCATTAAGCACCAATGGCAGGAGCTTTCATGAGGTGGTCCCATGGACACCTCACAGCACTCCTTGACGGAAATATTTTATAAATAAGGCAGGTTAAGTGCCAAAGAGTAAACAGCAAGTAACTGGTGCAGCTGGGATTGGAATCCAAACCTAACAGCCCTGAATTCAATTGTTCTTTCTACCACAACATGTGATAAATGAGTCATTGTATGGGAAAGACTTCCACAATAGATTTTTTTTTTTAACATGATAACCGTTCAAAATAGAAGAGCATCATTTTATGCTTTCAACTTTAGGCTGCTGCTAAGACCCATTTCTTTATTCATGTAACATAGTTATCAGATACCTACCAGGAACTGAATGCTATGTCAGGCAATGGTGGGGAAGGAGTTGCTAATTGTGTGGAACTCATGGTTCCTGCACACAAGGGCTGACGATCTAGTTGGAGAGTAAAAATGAACATCCCTGTCACTTCCTCAGCAAAGCCTGCCCTGACACACCCGGCCCCAATCTAAATCAAGCCCCAATAGAATTCTTTACTGCACACTTTTACTTTCCTTCATCACATCATTGCAGTCTATGTATTTAATCATATCATTTCTATCTCCCTCACGAGGCTCTGCGTTCCATGAGGCCCGGGGTCGTTTCTGTTTTGAGCTTTCCTATATTTTAGCGCCTCACAGAGTGCCAAACACAAAGTGGATGCTCAATAGCTAGATTAGCTCTCCAAGTAGACTGAGCATATAAAAATAAATAATATAGAAAAATCATAGAAAAACCGTCACAGTTTATAGTCATTAATGAGCTATGTATATATAAAATATTACTATATAATATGATGATAAAAATAGTACTTACATAACACATAACATATCAGATTATTACATTATAATAGATTATATAATTTATCATATATGTGATAATATATTTATTACTGTATATGATAGATAATATGTAATGCCTATATTATATATACCAAATCTGTTGCCATGGGAGTCCCGGTGGGGCCAGTGGTTAAGCGTTCAGCTGCTAACCAAAGGGTCGCTGTTCGAATCCACCAGCCACTCCTTGGAAACCTTATGGGACAGTTCTACTTTGTCCTATGGGGTCGTTATGAGTCAGAATCGACTCGATAGCAATGGTTTTTTTTTTTTTTTTTTTTTTTTGGTATATCATATACAGTTAATGCTTTGAAAGTTTGGCAGTGTGACCTGGAGAGGTCAGGGCAGCTTTCTTCATGGAGGAAGTGGAAGTCGAATGACTTCCTGCAAGATTAATTCTTTGAAGATAGTCATGGGAGACGAGATTGAAATGGTGGACCAGGGCCATCCCTTCTAGGGCTTAGGGAGGCAAATTAAGGAGTCTGGGTTTTATGCAGTAGATAATGGGGAACCACTAAAGGTTTATGGGCAAAGAACTGCTTAATACATGCAGAGTTTCTGAAGTTCCTTGTGGCAGCAGAGTGCAGAGTGAGTGCACTTTATGAAAAATGGGAGAGTAGATGGTAAGGGTCTGATAGGAAGGGGCCAACAGCTATGAGTGCTGGCCCTGAGATTCCTGACCTAAGACAGAGGTCTCCACCTGGTACCTTTTTCCAAAAAAGTTGTTTTTGCTAGTCAGGAAACAAGAAAATTCATCTAGATTTGAAGAAAAGAGCTGTGGGGTGGGACTAAACAGTCTGGGTTTTCACCCTTTCTCCATATGAATTCATTTCGGGTGTGTGCCTTGGCCAAGTCTCTGTCTTTCTGAGTTTGATGTCTGCATCTGTATTATCAGAAATAGGGGCCCCTGGGTGGTGCAGACAGTTAACACACTTGGCTGCTAACAGAAAGGCTGGCAGTTTGAGTTCCCCCAGAAAGCCTCAGCAGAGAGACCTGGAGATCAACTTGTAAAAAATCAGCCATTGAAAATCCTATGGAGCACAACTCTACTCTGACGCACAGGGGGTCACCATGAGTCAGAACCTACTCCACGGCAACTGGTTAGTGGTTAATGGTTATTATCAGAAACAATATCTCTGACCATGTGCCCCTCTACTGGCTCTCTCACTAGCTGTTTGACTTTGGTCAGATATCTCAACTTGCTGAGCCTTAGCCTTGTCTGTAAAATGGAAGTGCCAATATCTACCTCTAGAATTGCTATGGTAAAAAAAAAAAAGGGAGAGCGGAAAGCAAATGAAATTGCATGGCATACAATAGGTGCTCAGTTCTTGCTGGTTCCCTCTCATTGTCTCTTCCTCTGTTTCCGCTGGGTTTATTGTTCATTGGAAGCAAAGAACCTTGTAAATAAAAGTAGTACAAAAATATTAAGGTTTGTTATTTGTCACATCATACTTATCATATAATTTCTCTTTTTATATTTTATCTTTTAATTGAATGTTTAACATATCCTCATTGAAAAGTCTTCTGGAACCCTGTCCCTCATCCATCTCCCTGCCCCCATGCCAGGGAGATCATTGTTAAAGTTTCCTTGTGTATTCTTCAAGGATTTTTTTTAGGCCTATACTATAAATTTTCCAGTTTTTATACAGAGGTACCATTTCCAGTTTTTATACAGTGTTTTGCATTTTGCTTCTTATCATTGAACAGTATGTTTCAGATTTTTTGTGCATTTTTTAACCAAACTTTCGTTTTCTTAAAAGGGGGAGGAATACATTGGCAGCGACATTGTTGCCAGTTCTACTGCTGACCAAGTAAATCTTGTTGCCTCCAGGATCAATGTAACTGAGAGAATGTTCCCCTAGCTGACTCTGATGTAATAATAATAATATCATAAATAACCTCACTTAGAGAGGTTTATTGTATGCCAGGCACCATGCTAAGCACTGTACATGCATTTTCTCATTTACCTCCTCAACAGTGCCATGAGCGAGATGCAATCATCATTACCATTTTGGATATGAGGAAACTGAGGAACCTGCCCAAGGTCACACAGTGAGTAAGTGATGGCGTCTAGGATGGAAGCTCCAGCTCTTTGATTCTAAAGCACTTGCTCTAGACCAGTGCTTCTCAAACTACTATGCATAGGAACTACCTGGGGATCTTCCTAAAATGTAGATTCTGGTCTAGGAGGTCTGGGGTGGGGTCTGAGCTTCTGTAGTTCCCACAGCTCCCAGGGGATGCCTTTGCTTGTTGGTCCACGAATCACACTTTGCGTAGCAAGACTGTACACCGTGGTGTGGTATTGCCTTAGACGAAGAGATGTGAGCAGCAGTCTACTACTCTGCTTTACAAAAAACGTGCCACTTGGGTCTCCTTCACTGTTTGTTTCCAATCATCAGCAATTTTGCAGCTGTTGGCGTTAAAGCCCTGTAGCCACTGAGGAGAATGTGGGACTTTGGAGGAGAAACATCTCATCTTTACTCATATAATTGGCAGCGACTAGGGGGAAGAGAAGAAGAAATGAAAGAGGAAAATGTCTGAATAAAGAAGGCAGTGGTTTCTTTATTCCAGCAGGGACCAAACTATCTCTCCATTTTGACAAACGAAGCTTCAGTAAAATAAGGTTTCTCCAGAGCTCTTTGAGCCCCAATTATTCTGATGGGAGATCTGTTAAAGAACATTGCAGAAAAACCTGGGGGAGAAAAAAAAAGAACAACTATCTTCAAAACAAATCCCCTGTTGATCTGTACAGGAAAGAAGATGCTGTTCTGCTTGCCTGCAATGTACAAGATGCTTTATCAACTAGCAAAGGAGTTCTTAATGTGGATCAATGATTTGCAAAATAGCTTCTCCCTTGTGTATCATTCCATGCTACTTCACAAGGAATTAGAGGTACACGGTTAGGTTTTATTTTCTCTCTTAAAAGAAAATAAAAACATCTGTGTATAACAAATGCAAAAATCCATGGCTCCCATTTCAAAGCAAAAGATAGATACCTTTGTGTTCCAATGATACGAACGCTTTTTCCTAATTTGTAGCTATATTTCCTAAAGGAAAATACCATGAGAATACAAGGGATGGGGTTATGACACGAGTTTTGTTGATCAAATGCTCATCTTATAACTCTGGGGCTGCAATGTCGCCAGGTCTCCCTTGACCCTCCTTCACACTAAAAATGGCCACAGCTCCTTCTTGCTGGTACAGCTGGGGGAGGCTATCAAGAGCAAACCTAGAGAAACGTTGTTTCTCTCTTTTCCAAGTGTCTGAGGGAAATTTATTAATTCATATAGTAAAAATTAACTGAGTGCCAAGTACTCAGTTTATATACCAAGTAACTTATGTAGCAAGGTCTTGGGTGAAGAATTAAGAATATGAAGACAGATAAGAAAGGATCTTTGCCTTCAAGGAAGCATAGTCATGTGTGCATGTGTGTGCATGCACAGGTGTTTTTGTGTATGAGGATGTGTGTGTATGCGCATGTGTGTACACGTGTGTGGGGTTGAATGGGATAGAGAAGTTAACGGGTTATTACAGTACTTTGTAAGAACTGTTAAGATGGAGGAGTGAACAAAGAGTGTGAAGAACATACAGGAGAGACACTGAACCCAGACCGAGAATACTGGTCAGGGAAGGTTTCTTAGAGGAAGTGACCAATGAACCATCTTGAAGTACAAACAGGAGTCAGTCAGGTGAGAACAGAGGAAGAGACAATTCATGCAGCAAGTAAGCATGTGTACCATATGTATACACGCAGAGATGAAACTCAAGAGCAGATATACTATATTCAGGGAACAAATGGAGTAGAATAGGTTAACTGTAGTGTGTGTGTACGTGTGTGTGTGTGTGTGTATGTAAGGAGAAGGAGTGCTGGAAGCGGGTGTTTTCTCACTGAATTTACTCACTTAAAATTATATGATGAGCATTCGTTCAAGTCATTATATTATTCATAAACATGACTTTTAATGGCTAGAAAAATAACAGAGGATGCATCATAATTGTTTAATCATTCATCTATTGTTAAATATTCAGGTGGTTTGTAAATTTTACTATGATAAATAATACCACAATGAACATCTTTGTACTGGAGTAAAGTGTGCAAACATTTTAAAGATTTCTAATGTATATTGACTTCATTACCTCTACAAAGGTTCAGCTTACTTCTCCTCCAATCATGTGTGAGAAAGTCCATTTTATCACATTCCCTTAAGAGTTATTATTATCTTTAAACTTTTTTTCTAATCAATAGATTATAAATATTATCTAATCGCTGTTTTAATGCTGCTTCAATATCTTAAAAAATTTAAATTATAAATGCTATACTTGACTAGGAGCCCTGGTGACAGAGTGGTTAAGCGCTCAACTGCTAACAGAAAGGTCTGTGGTTTGAACCCACTAGTCGATGTGGCAGTCTGCTTCCATAAAGACTTACAACCTTGGAAACCCTAGGGGCAGCTCTACTCTATCCTAAAGAGTCGCTGTGAGTCAGAATTAGACTCAACAGCAATGGGTTTTATGCTTGAATATATTCTCTTGTAAAAATAAGTTAAAAAAAAAAAATCAGAAGTCTGTTTATGTACTTCCAGCAGCCAATGGGCTACACCTGTCTCCTGGTTCCTAGCCACTGGCTCTGATTCTCAGGAAGAGGAAGAGGGGCCCCAGAGATAGCTTACAACATTTCTGCAGCCATTAAGTCCTGGTAGCCACTGCAGTTGCTTCATCTTCTGTCCACCGCTAATTCTGCCTCACACTCAAGGTATACGGCAATGTTTACCTCTAGCAAGCTGGGCATATGGATGCTGCCATTGTTGGGTGGCATCAAGTCAATTCTGACTCGTAGTGACACCATGTGACAGAGTAGAATTGCCTCATAGGGTTTTCTTGGCCAAAGGGGAGCAGATCGCCTGGTCTTTCTCCCACAGAGTCTCTGGGTGGATTTGAAGTGCTAACCTATCAGTTAGCAGCCAAGCGCTTAACCATTGCATCACCAGGGCGCTGTATAGATGCTAGACCCAACAAAACTCCTTTGATCCCAGTACTACATTCTGAATAGATACTTGATTGATATTTAAAACCACAACACTCAGGAACACATTGGAACACAGAGGGTGTGTCTCTCTCATCTCTGGCCCAATCTGATTATCTCACCTCTAATCAAATTCAATATTAAACTTAATCCTGACTCTGTCACTTAAGAATCATAAGCATTGATAGGGTACTTAAATCTTCTCAACTTGAGCTGACTCCTCTGCAAAGTGGAGATGATAACACCTGATAATTAACTAGGTAACACATGTGCCTGGCAATGTCTCAGCCCATCTTAGTTCTTTCCAATCTCATTTACTGATTCCTCTCCTGTTTTCTTCTGGGAAACGGTTCATTGCATGTGAAAGAACTTTGCAAATATAACTACTGCAGAAATGTTATTGATTTTATCATGTGATACTTACGGTATAGTTTCTCCCTTTAACACACATTTTCTAACGTAATACTAGATAGACTGATGGCCAAGCTTCCTGAGCCTTAGTTTGCCTGTATGTAAAATGGGAATAAAACAATGGATTGACTGTTATAAATATTCAATAAGTCCATGTTTGTAAGTATCCAACATAGTATTTGACACATAGCAGAGGCTTAATAAATGGTAGCTATTTTTATTATTATATAATACATACTGATGTACACTCCACTAGTTATTCTTTCTTCTTCACGATTACCAGTTCTCCCTACATTTGCCCTTCCAGTGAAAAATTTTATCAGAAAACGAGGAAGCCCAGGATTCTGGGATGTACTGGGAATAATCTGGAAGCCTTATAATGAATCATAATGCAAGGGATGAGAAAAGGCTCCACGGTTTGCTGGGTCCAGCTTACAAAGTGGACAGTTATTTGGTGCAATTTGTTAAGTGCTGGACTACTAATTGAAAAGTTGGTGGTGCATACCTACCCAGAGATGCCTCGGAAATGAGGCCTGATGACCTGCTTCTGAAAATCCTATGGAGCAGTTCTCCTCTGCACACATGACTCGCCATGAGTTGGAATCACTCGATGGTAACTAACAGCAACATAACAGCATTCAATATTAACTCACTAAAGTTCATAGGCACTATTTCATTTCCACAGTAAAACAAACAAGCAAACAACAAAGCTCAGCACCTACTTCTTTGAGTACTTCTATTGAGTGTAAAGAAGGCTTGTACTATGAGATATCATCTCACCCCAACAAGGCTAGCCTTAATCCAAAAAACACAAAATAATAAATGCTGGAGATGTTGTGGAGAGACTGGAACACTTAAACACTGTTGGTGGGAATGTAAAATGGCGCAACCACTTTGGAAATTGATTTGGTGCTTCTTTAAAAAGCTAGAAATACAAGTACCATACGATCCAGCTATCCCACTCCTTGAAGTATATCCTAGAGAAATAAGAGCCGTCACATGAATAGATATATGCACACCCATGTTCACTGTAGCACTGTTCACAATAGCAAAAAGATGGAAACAACCTAGGCACCCATCAAGGGACGAATGGATAGACAAATTATGGTATATTCACGCAATGGAATATCATGCAGTGATAAAGAACAACATGTATAACATGGTGGAAGCTGGAACTTATTATGCTGAGTGAATTTAGTCAGTCACAGAAGGACAAATACTGTATAAGACCACTATTATAAGAATTCAAGAAAAGGTTTAAACACAGAAGAAAACATTCTTTGATGGTTACAGGGGTGGGGAGGGAGGGTGAGGGTTCTTCACTAACTAGATAGTAGATAAGAATCATCTTAGGCAAAGGGAAGGACAGCGCACACTACAGGGGAAGTCAGCACAACTGGATTAAACCAAAGCTAAGAAGTTTCTGAATACAATCAAATACTTTGAGAGACAGAGTAGCAGGGGTAGGGGTCTGGGGACCATGCTTTCAGGGGACATCTAGGTCAACTGACAAAACAAAGCTTATTAAGAAAATGTTCTGCATCTTACTTTGGTGAGTGGTGTCTGGGGTCTTAAAAGCTTGCAAGCGGCCATCTAAGATGCATCCATTGGTCCCAACCACCTGGAGTAAAGGAGAATGAAGAACACCAAAGACACAAGGAAAGTATTAGCCCAAGAGACAGAAAGGGCCACATAAACCAGAGACTTCATCAGCCTAAGACCAGAAGAACTAGATGGTGCCCGGCTACCACCAATGGAAGTCCTGACAGGGAACACAACAGAGTGCCCCTGATGGAGCAGCAGAAGGATGGGTTGCAGAACTCAAATTCTAGTAAGTAGACTAGACTTAATGGTCTGAGACTGGAGGTACCCTGGAAAGCATGGCACCTGGACTCTCTATCAGCCCAGAACTAAAACAATTTCTGAGGCCAACTCTTCAGACAAGGATTGGACTGGGCTGTGGGACATAAAGTGATACTTGCGAAGAGTGTGCCTCTTAGTCAAGTAGATACAAGAGACCAAAGGGGCAGCTTCTGTCCAGAGGCAAAGAGGGTTAGGAGCTGGTTGAATGGACATGGGGAATCAGGGGCGGAAAGGAGGAGTGTGCTGTTGCAGAAGGGGGTGAGCAATTAGGGTCACATAGCAATGTATGTGTAAAATTTTGTAAGGGAGACTAACTTGAAATGTAAACTTCATTGAACTACAACAATTTAAAAAAAAAAAAAAGTTTGTAGTTAAGGCTCCATGTTATTCATTCTCTGCTTGCCCATGAACACAGGAAGTCTGCCCAGCAGGTCCTGTTTTGAAAAAAGCAGGAAAGGCAGCATTCCAAAGCTCAGATGCCAGTCAGGATCTCAGGCTCCATATCCCAGTGCTTGAAGCATCTGCTCAGAGCACTGCCCAATGTTCTCCCTGGCAGCTCGACTCTATCATCTCTATTTGTAAGTGACTGTGAAGCTGTGAATCCAACCTAAGCAGGAAAGGTGGAAGGAGAAGGGATGCACTCCACTCTTCAGCTTGGTCTTCCCCCAGTCCTTTGTCAAGACCTTGGACATCAATTGCTCTGAGCTCAGTGGATAAACACAGACCTGGAAATCAGCTATCAACCAGTTAGAACCAATATCTACTCACCACTTAAGCACCAGGACTTGTGAGAAGACACAAAAGGAGGCCCGTTGACAAGACACATATATTAATACAACTTAATTGAGGCAAATTACTATTACTGCACTACCTGTTAACTTGCACCTGCTTTTTCACAGCCTTCAGGCTGGCCTCACCATCTTCAGCCCATCCTTTACTTTGCTGCTAGAGGAATCTCCCCAAAATACTTCCTTGTATTTGAGCACTTCCATTCTTAAATAGCTTCAATGGTCCTACGTGGCTTCCCAGTAACATTTAAACTCTGAAGCCCAGTATTCAACAGTCTGCTCATTTCTAGGATTATCTTGGATTACTCTCTTTGGTGCACACCACACTTCAGCCAAACTAAAGCACAAGATACTCAGGTTCTTGCACGACACTCCTCCAAGCCCAGCCATTTGCTCACAATGTTCTTGCTATGGACATTGTCTTTCCACCCCCTCCCACCATCCCACACGTCTCAGATACACTCGTCTCTCATTGTCCAGCTCAGATGCCATCTACACCGTGATACTATCTCTGAGCCCCTGGTCAGAATTTATATCTTTCTCCTCTAAGCTTCCATAGCACCTTTCATGGCCTTGTCTAAGAGTTAATTTATGAATCTTTTCTCCCAAATATATTGTTAAGTCTTTGAGGGCATAGTTTTGTGTCCTATCTAGTGCCTAGATTAGTGATTACTTTAATAGATTAAACCAGTGAATGTGTACTGTCCTCTGTACTTTTTAATGGACGGTGCAAACAGCTTACACTTGACTATTAACCTAAAGGTTGGCAGTTTGAACCCACTCAGTGATGCTACTGAACAAGGGCCTGGCGATCTGCTTCTGTAAAGATCACAGCCTAGATAAACCTATGAAGCAATTATACTTTGTAACACATGAGTTCACCATCTGACAAAATCAACTTGAGGGCAACAGGAGTTGTGTTATTATTATTATTATTTTTTAAACACCAACTATCTTATAGAGTCTCATATGTAAATCAGGCAGTTTTTGTCATCCCCATTTTACAATGGGCAAACCTGAGACTCTGTAAGTTAAGTGATTTCCCTAAGGCCTCATAGTTAGCTGGTAGTGGAGTTAAGAAAACAATCTGGAAAAGAAATCCTTGTCTGAGTTTTTTTACTCAGCACCAAAATGAAAATTATGCCACCTGTAATCAAAAGTGACAGGGTTCTTCTGGGGAATGGAGTGGACTCAATTGGTGGAAGAAGCAGGTGGGAAAAAACGTCACATAAAACCCATTGCCCTCGAGTCGATTCCGACTCATAGGGACCCTATAGCACAGAGTAGAACTGCCCCATACGGTTTCCAAGGAGCACCTGGTGGATTTGAACTGCAGACCTTTTTTTGGATAGCAGCTCTTAACCACTATGCCACCAGGGTTTCCCTTCACACAGAAGGTTACTTTGTAAAAGGAAGGAGGGGATGGATTAAGAGGAAGGAGGGAAGTGGGCATTTTGGATAAGAAATAGTGACAAAGGTGAAAATCATGGCTATTTCAGAGAGGATAGAGTGACAAAAGGTGGGACACAGAGGGAAAGTGGGTCCACTGGTTTGCTCACTACTGTGTTTCCAGGGCCCAGCCCCGTGCCTGGCACCAAGTAGGCAGTTGATATGCATTAACTGAAGGCAGAAAGGAAGGGAAGAAAAGAGAGAGGGAGGGAGAAGAGTTGGAGGGGGAAAATTGCATCTAGATTAATGAAGAAGCATGGTAATTGCAGGCCCAGTGCCAGAGACATACAGGTTGTCAATGCCTCATTGTTGCACTCAAGGGCAGATTACTCACCAGTAGAGAAGGAGGGTTGCCCTCCATTCAGCACTGCAGAGAGGACAGAGTCATTTTGGTGCCATGATTATCATTGCTGGCATCTCTGTCCCACATGAGCATTAGTGTAAAGGTTGCCTGGATTATGACAGGTAAGAGACCTAGTGGTGGAGTCTAATCAAAACCTGCTTGTCTGCTTCTAAGCCACTCTTCCCAGTCCATTTCCTTAAAGATCCTCATGTCCTTTTGTGCATAGTAACTCTGTACTAATTTTGATGTAGGAAGAAAAGCATGCAATAGGGAGCAAGAGACTTGGGTTCTAGTTCCAGCTCCACCACAGAGACTGTGTGGTCTTGGACAAGTCATTTCATTGCTGTGTCTCTAAGCCTTAGTTTCACAAATTGTCAAATAGGGATAATAATACCTGCTTTACCTCACAGATTGTAAGGCTGAAATGACAGAATACATCTGAAGTGCTTGGAAAGTATGAGGTGCTGGACGATGTTGGAAACAAGGGTGGATCCTGCCTCAGAAAAAATAATTGGCAAGCCTCTTTTCCAAGTCTAGCATCTTGAATGCATAATTATAGAATGAAGGAAACTGGGATTTCTGTGTTGTGATCTGAGGAATAAACTACAATTCAATAAGAGGAACTTTGTCCCTAACCCACTCAGTCTATTTATGACACCACAGAAAACACCCACAAACCTTCAAAAGTCATCCCCAGAAGCACTACCTGTGAACCACCCACTGAGGTCACTGGTCCAGCCTTCCACACAGACCTGGTCTGACCTATTTTGCTCATTATTTTCGTTGGTTCCTGTCATGGATTGAATTGTGTCTCCCCTAAAATATCTGTCAACTTGGCTAGGTCATGATTCCCAGTATTGTATGATTGTCTACCATTTTGTCATCTGATGTGATTTCCCAATGTGTTGCAAATCCTATCACTATGATGCAGTGAGATGGCTTAGTGGCAGTTATGTTGATGAGATCTACAAGATTAGATAGTGTCTTAAGCCAATTTCTTTTGAGATATAAAAGAGAGAAGTGAGCAGAGAGACATGGGGACCTCACACCACCAAGAAAGCAGTGCTGGGAGCAGAGCACGTTCTTTAGAGCTGAGATTCCTGCACTGAGATGCTCCCAGACCACAGGAATATTGGTGACAAGGACCTTCCTCCAGAGCTCACAAAGAGACAAAGACTTCCCCTGGAGCTGATGCCCTGAATTTGGACTTGTAGCCTACTAGACTGTGAGAGAATAAATTTTCTCTTTGTTAAAGCCATCCACTTGTGGTATTTCTGTTATAGTAGCACTAGATGACTAAGACAGTTTATTATGAGATAATCAAGACCGGGATAACTCAATCCTTTACCTTTTTATTTCAACCAAACCGGGGTCCAATATACATTTAACCTGTTGTTTATTGTTAGCTGCCTGACTGATGGCGACTCCATGTGTGACAGTGTAGAACTGCTCCGTAAGGTTTTCTTGGCTATGATTTTCATGGAAGCAGTTCGACAGACCTTTCTTCTGCCAAGTCACTGGGTGGGTTCAAACTGCCAACCTTTAGGTTAGGATCCAGTCACAAAAGACTTGCACCACGTAGGCTCATACATTTAACCTAAGGAGTCCATATGGTGTAACAAGCAGCAGAGTAAACAAATCTCATCGTGTGCTCTTTCTTTGCTTTTCTTCTCTCACCCATGCCAGCTTCTCAATAAAATGGAACCCATAAAATTGCTTATTTGCACCAGCTTTTCCATTAACAATTGGTACTATTAGCATATATTCTACCCTGGTGGCTCTTCATCCCTCAGGAACAGCCTGGCCAGAAGTCTAAAAGCATGCGCTGCATGCAGTCTGTGAAATTCTTACTCGGCTGTTATTCTCAAGCTCTTGGAAGCAGCGTGCTCAGATGGCTGATGGCGTCAGCATGGGAAATACCTGCTCCAGAGGGAGTCAGCCAAACAATCTTGATTGGTTTTATTGCTGCCACATCCAGGAATCAGGTGCCTGGGAAAAATACGCTGACAGGATCAGACTGAGGAAGCGTGATGCCATCTGGGGTTGGGAAAAGATTTTTCTCCAAATGCCAACTGCGGGGGCTGAGGCAGCATGGTGCTCCCGGGGCATGGAGTCTGAAATAACCCGAGGTGCTGGGGAGAGCAGGGAAATAGCTGCCCAGAATGGTTGTTGTTAGGTGCCGTTGAGTTGGTTTTTGACTCATAAGGACCCCATGTGACAGAGTAAAACTGCCCCATAGGGTTTTCTAGGCTGGAATCTTTATGGGAGCAAACCGCCAGGTCTTTCTCCTGCGAAACCACTGAGAGGGTTCAAACCACCAATCTTTCGGTTAGCAGTCGAGTGCTTAACAGTTGAGCCATCAGGGCTCCAGGGGGAAATCGGGATCTTTGGAGAGGTTGGGGAAAGCTACAGAGGCTTGAGCCTTCTGCACTGGACATTTTAGAAAAAGTTTTACTTGGAAATTTGCAAACATATGCAAAAGTAGAAATTGATAGTACCCATCACTCAACTTCAAGAATTATCAACTCAAAGCAAAGCTTGTTTTGTACATACCCTTACTCACTCCTACGGAGCCCTGGTGGCATAGTGGTTAAGAGCTATGGCTGCTAACCAAAAGGTTGGCAGTCTGAGCCCACCAGCCAATCCTGGGAAACCCTGTGGGGCAGTTCTACCCTATCCTATAGGGTCGCTGTGAATCAGAATCGACTCCACAACAACGGGATACTCACTCCTATTGTCCTCAACCCCAATATCACTAGGTCATACTGAAGCAAATCCCAGCATTATTCACTGCAACCACCAATATTTCAGTAAGCGTCGGTAAAAACAAGGACTCTTAAAAATATAACCATAGTACCATTATCATACGTAAAAGTTCAAAATCATCTATAATATCAATAAATACCCACTGTTCAAATTTCTCTAATTGTTCCCTAATTGTACTGGACATTTTGATCAATCTGAGAAGAAACCAAACTCATTGCTATTGAGTCGATTCTGACTCATAGCGACCCTATCGGACAGAGTAGAACTACCCTATAGGGTTTCTAAGGAGCGGTTGGTGGATTCTAATTGCTGATCTTTTGGTTAGCAGCCAAGCTCTTAACCATTGAGTCACCAGGGCTCCAGAAGAGAAATATAGTTAAGGACAAATACTAAAATATAAAAAAATAAAGAAGGAATGAGATAAAGAAGAGCAAATATTAAGGGAAAGAAAGAGGAAAAAATTAATCAACATATATTTATTGAATGTCTTCGATATGCCAGGCTCTATGCTAGGTTCTAGGGCACTGTGACCTCGTTTTAGGAGATGAAAAAATCGAGGGTCAGAGAAGTTAATTCATTTGCCCAAAGCCAGTCCACTAGTAAGTTTTGAAGCCATAATTCCAACTCAGATCTGTGTGACTCCAAACTTGTCTCTTTCTTCTATACCATGTTGCATTTTAAATAACTAAATTTATTCCAAGGACCCTTGGAAAGAAGAAAAATAAAAAGGGTGGAGGGGAGTAAAATTCCACTGTTACCAAAAAGGAGTGGAGTGTAACTGCTTTGGAGTCAGCCATTTCTGGATTTGACTCTCAGCTTTGCAGTTATGTCACTGAGGAGAAGTTTCTTAATTTTCCTGAATCTTGGTTTCTTCATCGGTAAAATGAGATGTAGCAAGGATTAAAAGAAATAATTCAAGCACTTAACAGTTGCTGTTGTTATTATTTTTATATCTGAGAAATGGGATTGGGGAAAGAGAAGGCAAGAGGTGATAAATATTTGCCCTGCTCTTTTGCAGACTGGTGTTTTTGAGTCATTGATCAGAACTATAACTGAGAATCAGAGAAGGTAACTCTGGTAGAGGTGATAAAGAGAGCAACAGAGATCAGTAACAATACTCACTTCCAGAAGTGGTGAGCAGAGGTGGAGAGGGACAAGGCATCAAGGAAGTCCTGGATCAATGCCTGTTGTTAGTTGCCTTTGAGTCTATTCCAACTCATAGTGACCCCATGTGTGCACAGTAAAACTTTCCAGAGGGTTTTCAAGGCTGTGACCTTTAGAAAGCAGATTGCCAGGCCTGTCTTCTGAGGTGACTCTGTGTGGGTTCGAACCGACAACCTTTTAGCTAGTAGTCGAACTCTTAACTGTTTGTGCCACCCGGGGACTCTTGGATCAGCACCTATCCCTTTCTAAACACAGGAGCAAAGGTGGGAAATGAAGATGAACATGGTGTGAGAGTGGAAGAGTGGAGAGACCAACCTGAATGCAGTCGCAGGTGGGGGGCTGAGCAGCAGAAGTGGGGAATAAGGTTGGATGGGTGGAACCTGAAAAAGTTGGAGATACTAGCTATTCTTAGGCAAGAAAAAGACTTGCTCAAAACGTCAGGAAAATTCATCTGACTGTGGTGTGCAGGATAGATTGGGTAAGAGAGAGACTGGAGGCAGGGGAACATATAGTAGATGTTACAAATCCTACAGAAAGTCTCTAGGTCTGGGGATAAGTGCAGATTTTATAGGTTTACGTAAAATCCCTCAGGTCCAAAGATATTTGAAGCCTATTTGTAACACTGGGATTCTAATATGCTGATAGTGAAGACTTCTGGTCTCCAGAGAAAAGATATGTTCCAGATGTCCAAAAGCACCTGGATCAGCCATGGTGCTCTTGCAGAAAGGATCCATTGATCAAAGCCAAAACCCTTCTCACCAGCAACTGCAGACCCAAGCAGTGATGGATGAAAATGTAGCCAAAACGAAATGCTAGCAAAAATATGCAAAGGAGACAATAATGTTATTATAATAGTAAGCTCAGAGACCCAAGGAGCTCAGAGAACCTCAGAATGCAGGCTGATTTTGGCCGCTTGTTCAAATAGGCACTTATTTTAAGACTTTAAAATTCCATTTTTGGAGGAGCAGGCTTAGTGACAATGAAATTTGAGCTAATGACAATGTCATGGGTTTCCCCATCACCCATACTTATTGTAAAAAAAAATCTCATAGCCGCTTAGGAAAACTTCCTTTTGACCCAAATTAAGGTTTAGTCATTGGTTTACACAGAGTTCGATTACTAGAATCATTAGGTTGGAAGGAAAACTAGGGGCATCTTGCCCATTCCCATTCTTCCAGAAGATGCACACAGATTTTTTCTTTTTTTTTTTTGTGAAATATATAATCATGGAAAATTTTAAATACCATCCGTGAAGGAGATTCCATCAAATATTCTTGTTTCCTGGTTTAACAATACTCACTTCCAGGAAATTCTTCCATCGACCTTGCCTGCAAGCGACTGTTGTAATTTAAGTCAATAGTCTAGATTTGCAAGCACATTTAATAAACTTTATGCAAGCACATTACAAACATTTATTTGGAGTACCAGGAGAGAATCATGGTATGATATGGTTCATTTATTAAGACATGGGGATGTATTTGGCTGTAAATTATGGCTTAAATCTATTGATCGCTTTTGGTTCTAGTCTATCTCTATTGCTGTTAGGCGTCATTGAGTCAGCTCTGACTTAAAGTGACCTCATGTATAACAGAATGAAATATTGCCTAGTCCTGCACTATCTTCATGATTATTGATATGTTTGAGTCCATTGTTTTGCCTGCTGTGTCAGTCCAGCTTATCGAAGGGGTTCCATTGTTTCCACTGACCCTCTACCAACCATGATGTCCTTTTCTAGTGATTGGTCTTTCCTAATGATGTGTCCAAACTAAGCAAGCAGAGGTCTCACCATGCCCACTTCTAAGGAGCATTCTGGTTGTATTTATTCTAAGAATGGGTTGTTTTTTCTTTGGTAGTGTATGGTATATTCAGTATTCTTCATCAACACCCGGTTTGAATGCATCAATTCTTCTTTCTTCTTTTTTCATTGTCCAGCTTCCTGGACATGCATATAAGGGTGATTGAAATTACCTTGGCTTGGATCTGGCAAACCTTAGTCATCAAAGTGGCATTTTTGTTTTTTAAAACTTTAAAGACGTCTTTTGCAGCAGATTTTCCCAATGCAATATGTTGTTTGATTTTGCAACTGCAGCTTGTATGGCAGTTGATTGTTGATCCAAGTAGAACGAAATAATTGACAACTTCAATGGCTTTTTCATTTATCATGATGTTGTTTATTGGTCTAGATCACTACTATAATCTCTAGCAGACTTTAAAGTGGGATGTAAATACATCTGTTGTTGTTGTTATTAGGTGCCGCCGAGTTGGTTCCGACTCATAGCTACCCTATGCACAACAGAACAGAACACTGCCCCGGTCCTGCGCCATCCTCACAATTGTGGCTATAGTTGAGCTCATTGTTGCAGCCACTGTGTCAATCCATAAATATATCTAGTTGTACGTATTGTCTTTCCTTCCTTCCTTGTTTTCTACTTTTCCTTCTTTCTTCTCTCTCCTTTCATTGATACCTATTAACCACACAGATATTATTAGGCCACACTCCAGATCAAATATTTTCTAATATAGCTCCTACTCCCTTGCTTTTATTCCTATTTTGGAGATATCTTCTCTACATGATCAATTTTAAGCAGCAATAACCTTTCTGAAGAGACATCTAAGAATTCATTTATTCTACTCTTTGGGCAGTAGTGAAAAAAAGAGATGACGAGAAATTCTAATTCTTACGGTAGCCTAGGTTATTTGAACTTTCATTGAATACAACTTAAAATTTGGATACAATATTTTAACAAGTACCCCTAAAAGCCAGAATTTCTGACAAGATAGTAATAAACACCAAGAACAATCTAGGGGAAGTGAGAACTGGAGACATAAGAAGCTCAAAAGTTACTTTGAGAGTATTCCTGATCCCAGCAAACCTGAGCTTCAGTTCTGGTGAACTCAAGAGTTACAGGGAAAAAAGTCAAGGACTTAGTCTCACTCAAGGTGAGAAGTCTAATAGAAAACACTCCCTCCACTAAGCTGGGACCCAAACTGATGAACCATTAGAGTAAGAGGAACCAGAAGTAAGATTATCCTTCTAGTCCTACCCCCAGGGAGGAATGCTTTGGTGCTGAAGGGGGCAGAGGACAAAAGGAAAGGGAAATAAACATTCTGAAAAAGCTGTAGACACAGCTGGCCCTATCAGGGATTCGTAGCTGGGATTGGTATTGTCTAGGTGGTCCAAGGAACCTGAAGTAGTAAACTTGGTTTGAAGTGCTCCTAGAATGATAGTGCTACCCAAAGCCTGGTAAAAACATACAAAACTCCTTTCTGGATGAAGATGCCCTTTATCCTAAGCCTCAAAGAATCTCCACGAATACTTTTTGCAAGGATGGTGAATAATAAACAGTAAAACACAACTGAGCCAAAAAGGAAACAAGGCAGTATGAGTGAGAATAACAGCAGGAACAACAAACAACAGGAACTGACTCATAAGACTTTAGATACTGAAATTGTCAATTAGAGATTATAAAAACAAACAAATAATAATAAAAAAACTATGCCTTATTCTAGTTTAAAAAAATAAAAGCTTGAAATTGTCAGTAGGAGATGAAAAACCATAAAAAATAACCTGCATTGAAAAAAGAACCAGTACAATTTTTAGAATTTAAAAGCATAATAACCGAATATAAAACTAAATGGATGCCATTAACAGCAGATTAGACTCAGGTGAAAAAAATTTATGACCCAAAAGATAGATTAAAAGAAATTATCCAAAATGTAATACAGAAAGATAGAAAATATGGAAAAGGGCTAAAGAAACTTTCAGGATATAGAGGAGCGAATGAGACACAGACAATATTTGAAGAGAAAATAACTAATAAATTCTAAGATGAGTAGACAAACAAAAAAACAAAAAAATTCATGCCTGGACTCATCAGTGTGAAATTGTAGAGAACTAAAGACAGAAAATCTAGGGAAAAAAAGACATATTACCACACAATGATAAGACTAACAGTGGACTTCCCCAAATGCACAATGGAAGCCAGAAGGCAGTGAAAAGCCAAAATAAAATAACTGCCTAACTAGAAATCTATACATGGCAAGAATATATTTAAGAATGAGAGATACATTTTCAGACAAACAAAAGCAGAAGACCTATACTAAAGAATGTACTTCAGGAGGAAGGAAAATGATCCCAGATGGAAAACATAAGATGAAAGGAGAAATGAAGAGAAGAAATTAATGAAATAGAAAGGATACACATTCCTAGGAAATATAGATAGCACTATAAACTAATTCAAGAAGAAATAGACACTCTTACTTTATGGTGATAATTAAATTAATATCTAAATACCTCCCCATAAAGAAAACATCAGCTGAGTTAGTTTTACTAATGAATGCTATCGAATAACGGATGTAAGGATTTCAAAGGAAGAAACAAAACTGTTATACTTTGCAGATGCCATGTTTTCAACCTAGAAAACAAAAATGAAACTACATATAAATTATTAGAATTAACCAGAGAATTTAGCAAGATTGCTGAATACAAACCAACATGACAAATTAATTACATTTTCTCTATCCTAAGAATAATCAGAAATTGTATATTCAATAATTACATCATTTGCAATAGCATAAAAATATAAGGTAGCTACAAATAAATCTAATAAAGTTATTGAAGATCTTTATGGTGAAAAATTATAAAACTTTTATTTAAAGCAAGACAACAATGAAAACATAAATAAGGGGAGATATTTACTTGTTTGTGAATAGGATGATCATCAAAACGTCATTTTTTCTAAAGTGATCTTAAGATTCAAAGCAAATAATAGTCCTACAGTCTTTGTGGGGTTTTTAGTTTTATTTCACTGGAATTTGACAAAATGTATATGAACCAGCAAAACATAAGAAAAGCCAAGATAATCCTGAAGAAGTGTTAAAAATGAATATGAAATTATATTAATTAATTATAGTTTAGTGTTAGTTAAGGTATAGAACAAATAAATCAGTAATACAAAAAAAAAAAGGAGCCCATAAACAAACCCACATATATGTTTACACTTGATTCATAACAAATGTTTAACAGTGATTCAGTGGTGGGAAATAAAGTCTTTTCAATAAGTTTTACTTGGACAATAGTATATCCATGTGGATTAAAAAAATGAAATTGGATCCTTACTTCATACCACAAACAAAATTCACTCCAGGTAGTTTAAAGACTTGAATGTGTAGTTAAAATTATAACACTTTTAGGAGGCAATTTAAGAGACTATCTCTTTTGCCTTGGATAGTGAAGGATTTATTTAAAAACTGAGAAGGACTGAAGATTTACAGGAAAATATTCATTAAATTGTCTAATTTAAAATTAAGAAAGTGCACAGATACAGTATAAAGAAAGTGAAATTAAATCACAAGCTAGAAGAAATAACTAAGAATAACTAACAAAGGACTAATATCCATCATATGTAAAAAAATCTTACAAATCAATATGCAAAACACAAACAACTACAAATAAAAATGGACAAAACTTGCAGGTATTCATCAAGAGAATGGTGAATACAAAAACATATTCAACTTCATTAATAATCAGAAAAATAAAACTTAAAATACCAGGAGATACCCATCAGAATGGCAAAAATTACAAACTGGACAAAAACAGGTCACAGCAAGTATATGGAATAGTGTAAATCATATATGCTGCTTGTGGCAGTGTAAATTGATGCAATAACTTTGTGACAATAATTTGGCATTATTCTGTAAAACTGAAGATCTCTTTTGTAAAACGGAAGATCTAGCTGTTTCGCTCTGAGGTATAAACCTTAAAGCAACTCTTGTATATATACAATAGACATAAAACCGCTGCCGTTGGGTCCATTGCGACTCACAGTGACCCTGTAGGACAGAGTAGAACTGCCCCATAGGATTTCCAAGGAATGGCTGGTGGATTCAAACCGCTGACCTTTTGGTTAGTAGCCGAGCTGTTAACCACTGCACCACCAGGACTCCACAATGGACAAATTAAAAATAACCTACGTGTACATCAGCAGTGGAATGGATAAATAGATTGTTATATAGTCATACAATGAAATTACTACACAGCAATGAAAAACAGTTGAATACTAAGAACGTCAAGTTGACTAGGTGGTGAAGGGGTTAAAGTGACCGACTGCTAACGGGAAGGTGGGAAGGTCGGGAAGGTCGGTGGTTCCAAACCACCAGCGGCTCTGTGGGAGAACTATGTGGCAGTCTGCTTCCGTAGAGGTTTACAGCCTTGGAAACCCTATGAGGTCGCTATGAGTCAGAATCAACTTGATGGCAGTGGGTTTGTTTTTTTTTTTTTGTTTGTTTGTTTATTTTGGTTTAACGTCGACTAAAAAAGCAAGTGAGAAAGCAATATACATGTGTGTATATATATGTGACATTATGTTCTGTGAGGAGATTCTATCAGATAAATTCAAATGCCTACAAAACTACACAATATACCAGGTAAGGATATACAACAAAGGTAGTGAAGTTGTACTGAAAAGCAAGGAAAGGTAACAAACTCAGTTCAGTAGAGCATTTACCGCTGGGCAGGGAGGAAGGGAAAGAGCTGAGATAGGGAGAGGTTGGCAGAGTTTTCAAAGGTAATGGTAACGTTTCATTTATTAAACTTGGATGTGGGTACATGGTGATTTACTGAAAAAAAAAATTTTAACACAAGCCCACAGATGTGTTGGAAGGTGTGTTAGGAGGTAGTCAATTATAGACACAAATGCATGTCTATATAAACCACATCCCTGGTGGTGCAGTGGTTAAGAGCTCAATTGACTCGACGGCATCAAGCTTGGGTTTGGATGTGTACATATGTATAAATGTAGAGCTATGTTCTTTGTTTTTCAAGGTTGGCATTTTTACAGAAAGGATTTATAGAGGGAAAGCCTTCCCGAAGGATCCACTTAAGAGAGAATTTGGAAATACAAGGGAGGGAAGGAGGGAATCTGTGCAGAAGTTTCCTTAGAAGGTAAGGCGGTAGGGGATCCAAAGCCCAGGTACACAATTAGCCTTAGAGAAGAGAGAGGGAGGAAAGGAAGAGCACAGATGTAGCTGGGTACGGCTGTTGGCTAGACCGCAGTAAAGTGTGCGAGATTCTCTCCACTGGATTCTGTTCTTCTCTGTAAAGTAGAAGGCAAGGGTGTTCGCTGAGAGTGAGGGATTGGGTGTGAGGTCATGTCAGAAAGGATAAAAATTTGGAGGCAAGAAGGGGGTCATTGGGCAAGAACAGAGGAGAGAGAGACTGGGAAGGATAGGCAACAGAAGGCACAAAACACAATCATTCTAAGTGTAGGTGGCCAGTCTTAACTTTCTGGTAGTTCCTGGTCTCCAAGTTACTTCTGACATCCAAGATCTGAGAGGACCATGGACTGAAGCCTGCAGAGAGGGTTAGAAGACAGCTCTAAGGAGAACTGTTGGCGTTGGTCAGAGGGAGGGTGTTGTTGAGGGCACCTTTAGGAACTGGGCCAGAGAAGGTAAAAGAGTCATTGAGCTGGGAAAGTGGATGGAAATAGCACAGAGAGTAAAGGTGGGATGGAGGCTTAAGAGCTCAGAATGAACAAATGCATACGAATCAGGACTGGGCAGCGTTTCACTCTATTGCGCATAGGGTCGCTGTGAATCATAACCAACTTGGCGGCACCAAACAACAACAACATTTAATTATTAAAATATATGAGTTGCATAATCTATCAGGTTGCCGGGGGAAAAGATTTCTTCCTAAGAACAATAGGTAAGCTGCTCCTGACAGTGCTGAGAAGATGCTAAAGTACTGGAGCAATGTGATTATTTGTGAACCATAATGCACTCAGTTATTTGCAAAATTACTGTGCCCAATACATAAGCTTCTTTGCAATGACTTTGGAGACGGAATTCATTTGTCCCAGCAAAAGTATTTAATTCTGTTGTGCAGCAGTCTATAAAATATTTACATTGTTATTCTACATATACACATTGCTTACTTTCTGCTGCATTTCTCTCTGATGCACTTTAAATAAGAGATTTGGACTCTTGACAATGTTATCCAAGCCAACTGTTAGGGGGAAGAATCATCAATCATTGCAGCTCGCAAAGCCCACAAGACATCAAACTGTCCATCCTCTTGTCTTTGGCAGGACAGGCCCCAAACTGGCCCAAACAGAGTCATGTCTCCTAAGCCTGAACAATCCAGGAAGACAAATGACCAACCTTTCTTAATTATCACATACAGCATATCTCTGCAAAATCAGAAAGTCTGGAATAACCCATTTTCCTCCTGCTGTAATTAGGGTGTTTCTTAGAGTGTGGTATTTAAAGAGAAAGCCTCAGAGTCAGTGACAATGGACTCTGAGCTGTAAACGTATGAAGGCGGAGCAGGAGCAATTGAAAGCAGTGCGGTGTAAAAAGGACCATAACTGAACTAGGAGTGAGGGGCCTAGGCTTGCATTCTTGGTCCACCATTGCCTATGTGAAGTGAGATGAATCAAGGGTATAGCAATTCTTTATTCTTAGCATCCTTATCGTTATTAGGACAATAAATGATCTCTTCCCCTAACCCCAAGGACTTATTTGAGGATTAAATAATTATGGGTAAAGAACTTTGAAGAGTATAAAGTATATGTCTTAGTTACCTGGGACTGCTGTAACAGAAATACCACAAGTGAGTGCCTTTAAAGAACAGATATTTATTTTCTCACAGTTCTGGAGGCTAAAAGTCTAAATCAGGGGCTTGGCTGTGTTGATTCCTTTCTTGCAGGTAATCCTGGAAGTTCCTTGGTTCCTTGGCTTGTAGGTGATCCTCACATGCTGTCTATCTTCCCCTGTGAGTGTGTGCCTCTGTGTCTAATCTGCTTTTTTTTATAACCTCAAAAGTGGTTAGATTTCGAATCCAGGCTACTCCAGTACAATCTAACTAACATGAAAAAGAAAATCCTATTTGCAAACAGGATTACATTACAGTATAAAAAATCTGTTGCCATCGAGTCAATTCCAACTCACAGTGACCCTATATGACGGTAGAACTGCTCCATAGGGTTTCCAAGGAGCAGCTGGTGGATTCGAACTGCCAATCTTTTGGTTAGCAGCCGAGCTCTTAACCACTAAGACACCAGGGCTCCATTACAGGTATAGGGGTTAGAATTCCAATACATATTGTGGGGAGACACAATTCCATCCTTAATAGTATGGTACAAAGATAAAAATTACAACAATTCATTACCACATGTTGAATGATAACTGCCATCATGAACCCATCTTCTGTTACTACATCACTGCAAATTGGCTTTCTTATTTTTCCTTCTGAGGCTAAACGCATTTGGTATAATGTTAATAGTGCTTGGTTGTTCGAGGGTAGATTACCGAGTGTGTAGGATTTTCCACAGCTCCTTTCTTAGTCTTTCTTTTTCCTTCTGCCTGGCTTTGTCATTCCACTGCTCATTAGCACCTGCACTTGAGTGTGGTTCCACCAGACTGACCTCCTCATTGTATCCTGAAAGGTCTTGTGCACTCGTATGTCTGCATCTTAACTCTTGCCTTCCTTCCCTCGTGAACTGCATGCTTAGCTTGCACTCTGCAGATGCTTCAAAGATCACCTCTCCTGCAAAGCTGCCCCTAACCTGTCTTGTTTTTCCCCCACCCTAAATGCCTACTAGGACACATTAGAGTGCACTGCTTACTTGCCTGCCTTTGGAGTCTGTTGTTCTGCATTCATAAGGAGCCCTGGTGGTGCAACAGTTCAGTGCTTGGCTGCTAACAGAAAGGTTGGCAGCTCAAATCCACTCAGTGGCTCCGAGGGAGAAAGACTTGGTGATCTGCTTCTATAAAGATTAAAAAAAACCAAAAAAGCCATTGTCGTCAAGTTGATTCCAACTCATAGCGTCCCTATACAACAGAGTAGAACTGCCCCAAAGAGTTTCCAAGGAGTGGCTGGTGGATTCAAACTGCTGACCTTTTGGTTAGCAGCCAAATACTTAACCGCTGCGCCACTAGGGCTGAGGAAGTTCTCCTCCATCACATGGGGTCGCTCTGAGTCAAAATTGACTCAACGGCACCTAACAATAACAACGTTCTACATTCACAGGTCTTGTTTCTTCAACAAGGAAGATAATAAATTCATTGAACATATGGACAATACTTTTTTCAAATACTTTTTTCCACAGCAAATAGACTTGCACCTTGTAAATATTCAGTACTGCAAAGAGTTAACAATATGAAGAATAAAAGGAAGAAAATTGCAAGACATTCAGAAGGATTGTCAGATGTAAAGAGAAAGGAGCGAAGTTAGATTGGGAACTCTCTGAATTCAAATTTTGTATGGCATCCCTAACCCTAATTATGCTGAATAATTAAACATAGCATTTATTTGTGGCTTAATATATTGTGTGAGTAAAATATGTGTCATGTAATAAATGAGAGAGCTGAGAGTAGCATGTTAGAAGGTAGCGTGACTTTCATTAGTAATGAATGAGAGCAGTAGAATTTTGCTTTTAAATGACTAGGATTTAAAAATATGCATACGATGATAATCTAGAGTCTGATCTCACTTACATCCATGAGGAATAAGAATAAGAATCAGCACAAAGCTGATTCCTATGAGGTGGAGGTCAAACATACCTCCACTCTCCAAATTCTTCACCATTTCTAACACCAGCCATCCCCCGATGCAGCACTTTCTACTTCTCTGCTAAGTTCAGTAATTCATTGCAATGCCCACACAGAACTCACAGACCATACACACAGTTATGCAGTTTATTAGGGAATTCACAGGCTACAACTTGAGGTCAGAATCAACTTGGAAGTAATGGGATATAATTCAGGAGACAGGATCAACTTGTCAATTAGGACAATTTCCAGTCAGGACAGCTTTCAGCTACTTTTCAGCCATGCTAGCTGACAGTCCTTCTCTTGGCTGCGCCCACAGGCAGACCTCTCTCTCAACCTCTGCCCGCTTGGGCAAGTGTTATGGCTCTTTAACTCTGCCAGCAAGCCTCCTGCCCAAAGGCGCTCAGCTCTCTCTGTCTCCATGAGCTGGCAAGCTCACCATGCTATCTCTCAATGGTGTCCTGATTCCAGCAGCTCTGTTTCTCTGCCTCTGAGCTCTGCTGTGCTTGCCACCGCTTCTCACCATCTCGCATCATCTTTGGTGTTACCGATCTCTCTTCCGGGTCAGGAGGTTATCAGCACAGGGGCAATGGCTCAAAAAAACACACTCTTCTCCAGACTCTTCTTGATGGTAGTGAGGTCCCTCCAACCTCTATGGGATTGGCCCTTATATAAGCCTAGCAAGATGACAAAACCTAGCAGTCATTCAATCCTATTGGGTGGTTTTATGCACCACTACTTGCATAGCAAATTGGCCAATCCCTGCAAGGTGTGTAAAATAGACCAGTCACAAGGCAGGCTGTGGTCCAACCAATTTTTTTTTTGGTAGAATTATTAATGCAAGGCCAGAAAAGTCATATACAAGAGAAACCCATTGCACTGCAACTATTTATACACGTGTGTCTGTGTGTGTGTGTGTGTGAGCATAAAATACATAAAAAACACACTGCAAGCACACTGGGAGCCATTACAGTTGCCACAACACAGGTCAGGGCTTTGCCCTGCCTATTATCTGCCAGCAATAGTTACAGGTAGGATAGGACAAGCCTTTGGGAGTCTAAAATTTTAATATAGGTTTAAATATTTGTCACACGCCACTGACACCTCGGTTTTGACTAATTTGTTGTGTACAGCAAAGAAGTGGTTTAGAGTACCATCTTGGGGTGGCTGAGGATGATATAGAGCTAATGAATTAGTGTGCTTAAGGGATGGTATTTAATGGACTGTGTTTTTACCAAGGACACATGCCTGGGTTGTGACGGAAAGATAACTGCATGCATACAAGTATATATGTATGCAAATAATGTATCTATCTATTTACTTACTTAGACTTTACTTCTATTACAGAAAGGATTTAAGGCAGTTTACAAAAATACATGCAAGCCAAAAATATAAAATGAGTTGTAGAGGGAAATGAGGGCAGTAAACACAGACACACATGCAAAGAAATGTATACTGTGGGGTTCTGATTGTTTGCTGGAGGAAGGCTGCAAAATGTGGCTCTAAGTTTGCCTGAACCGAACAAGGCAAATGTAATTAACTTCAAAAATTACAATAATTGTAAGATGAAAACAACCCAATTGTTTAAGAAGACCATATCTTACCCTAATACTGAGGTTGGGAAAGATTTCTTCCAAAAACCCTCATAAAAGAATTCACTGCATAAGATGGTGGGCGATGTCCTCTACAAAGTCCTGGCAATAGTCACCATCATGAATTTACAGGGCTTCTTCTTACAACGTTCTCATTGTAAGATAAAGAAATAAAAGCAGTTCTAAGAGGGATCAAAACTATGCTGCCCTCATACAGAGCTCACTGAGAGCCGGATTTGACCCAAGGGTAGGATCTCTAAAGCAGCAATATTCACTAGAACTTTCTGCAATGTTGGAAATGTACTATAGCTGTACTGTCCAGTATGGTAGCCACAAGTCATACGTGGCTATTAAGCACTTAAAATGTGGCCAGTGGGGTAAGGAACTGAAATTTAACTTTTATTTAATTTAAATGTAAATTTAAATAGTCACTTGTGACTAGTGGCTATCATGTTGGACAATGCACCTCTAGAGAAATTGCTGGATTGTATGTTTTTCAGCAATCTTTCATGAATATGACATTTGGTCAGTTACAGTGCTAAGGAAATACTTAGAGACAGGGCAAAATTTACCTCTGAAAGTATTTATAGGTCTGCTGCAATACAGAGAAAATTAGGCAATAAAGGCCTCAACACTCCACATCACAAGTAGATATTCTCTTATTACAGAATGTTTTGAGATATAAACATTCCCAGTACATGCATTTTCACTTAGAGATTATAATTCATGTTCTGGTGCTCTAATTTATTTTGTACCTTGTAGACATACGTATCATTTTAGTAACTTCTTTTTTTTTTTTTTTAGACTAATACTGCCAACCTTCTTTTCTATTCAACCACTAAGCTGCTGAAATGTTTTGGAGAAAAATGACACAGACACACAAATGGGACTTTCTTCAAATTCCTGGTTTCTGATTTCAACTGGATCTTTGATGCTTTCTTGTGATTCTTCCATATATACCCTTCTCACCTCTTCATTACTCCCATCCTCATCTCTGGTGAAAATGGGAGGAGGACATTTGTTGATCGCTTCCCTAGCATCCAGTCCCCTCTTATTCTTTTTAACAGTACTCTGAAATTTCCAACCACTAGTTTGAGTGAAAGGGGCCCCGGTGACACAAAAGGTAAAGTGCTCAGCTGCTAACCAAAAGCTTGGCAGTTTGAACCCACTCAGTGGCTCTGCAGGAGAAAGACCTGGCGATCTGCTCCTGGTAAAGATCACAGCCAAGAAAACCTTATGGGACAGCTCTACTTTGTCACATGAGGTCACTGTAAGTCAGAATGGACTTGACAGCAACTAACAACAACAGTTTGGGTAAGGTTGACCCTATCCCATCTCGAGGGAAAGGCCCTGATTTCTTTAATCCAATCAGCACGTCCCATTTTCTTGGCTTCAGTGACTAGTTCAAGGTTGGCTAGACCTAAGTCAGACCAATTAGGGTCACTAAGACTCAATTCCAAAACTCTTATTTGAGCCATCAGAGAAGTGGACTTGTGTCCTACTAGACATGAGGTATGTACCAAGTTGCTAGAAGTCGTCTTGGAAGCACAAAAAGTAGAGCCAGTACTGAAGAAGAAGAACAAAGAAACGGAGAAAAAAAAAAAAAAAAGATCCTGATCATAACCCTTGAGTGCTGAAAAAAGTCTTTCCTGAAGCCAGACCTCAAATGCTTAGTTTTCTTAGGTAATAACCGTCCTCCCCCCTTTTAAGCCATTTCGGGGCAGGCTTTCTATTTCTAGTATTAGAAAGAGTCCTAACTGAAACAAGCCCCACATCTATATAATTTTACCAAATATTATCCATAATATTTCCCCAGTCTGTTTAAAATCCTTAATGAGAAATTCTTTAATGAGATTTAGTGAAGAAGCTCAACTCAAACTGACTTAAGCAATGAGAAAAGTTATGGAATTTCATAACTGGAAACTCCATGGTAGGGAGGCTTCATGGCTGGTTGATTCAGCAGCTCAATGATGTCATCAGGATCCAGGTTTTTTTCCCTTTCTCTGCTATGACATCTTCAGTGTCGGCTTAATTATGCAGCCTGGTAACAGAATAGATATAGCAATGACTCATCCAGACATGACATCCAGAGGACGAACAGAAAACAGTCTTTCTGTGGCTCTTCCTTATCACTGAGGAAACACCTCCCTGAAGACCTTCAGCAGACATCCCCTCGCAGATCCTTGGCTAGAATTGGGTCACAGGCCAATTCCTGAGTGAGATACCCTGGGGGAGTTGGCTCCTCTTCAAGTACAGATATGTACAAGGGAGTTATGTTAGGGAGAAAGAAGGGTGGACTGATGTTCAGGAGGAAACCAACAGGGTCCACTACAGTGACTAACAAGACGTCTTTATGGCCTGCCCCTGCCAACTTTTCTGGCCTCATTTTTTGCCGCTCACCTCCTTGTACTTGACTCTCCAGCTCTGCTGACCTAGGTTCTGCTTTCCTGGAATGCTATGTGCTCACTTTCTCTCTAGAACTTTAAAGAATGCTGCTGCGCTTGTTCTAGAAGGCACTCTCATGACCATAACTTCTACTCATGTTTTAGGATTCACCTTACTTGATATCTTGTTATTTCCCCTGAGAATTCTTCCGTCACACCCAAGGCTGGGTTAGGACACTCACTATACTCCCAAGTCATCTTTGCCTGTCCTATTAAAGCATTTGTCAAATTGCATTGTAATTATCTGTTTATTTCTTTGTCTCCCCAACTAGAATATGACCTCCTTGAGGGCAAGGATTCTGTCTTGGTTTCCAATGAATTATACAATGATTGACTCATAGTTTCGTTGTTGTTAGTTGCCCTGTGACTTCATGTATAACAGAACAAAACGTTGCCCAGACCTCTGCCATCTTCATAATCATCGACATGTTTGAGTCCATTGTTGTGTCTGTTGTGTCAGCCCATTTCATTGAGGGTTTCCCTCGTTTTTTGCTTATTCACAGTAAGAACTCAATAATTACATTTTCATGAATGACTAAATGCTATATTTTTCTTCTTCAAACTCTGAATCTGTCCAAATAGTCCTTGTAATGCAGGATATTCCTCCAGTCCTTCATACTACATATACTCCTCTTCGTTTCAAGGAGAAATCAGAGCTGTTTCTTAAAGAAACCTTCACAGGTTAAACCCTTGGATAGCAGTAGTTTCTAAACTTTTCCTGTCAGTTCAATGCACATGAGTACTATCTTTTGACTATAAGGTTTTTGTTTTTCTAAGGCAATTTTATTAAGATATAATTTACATAAAATTAAATATTCCCATGATAATGCCACCAGTCATCTGTCGTATTGTGGTGGCTTGTGTGTTGCTGTGATGTCGGAAGTTATGCCACTGGTATTTCAAATACCAGAAGGGTCACCCATGGTGGACAAGTTTCAGCAGAGCTTCAAGACTAAGCAGACTAGGAAGAAAGGCTTGGCAATCTATTTCTGAAAAATTGGCCAGTGAAAACCTTATGAATAGCAGTGGAACACCGTCTGGTATAGTGCCAGAATATGAGCCCCTCAGGTTGGAAGGCACTCAAAATATGACTGGGGGAGATCTGCCTCCTCAAGTAGAGTCAACCTTAATGATGTGGTTGGAGTCAAGCTTCGGTACCTTCATTTGCTGATGTGGCATGACTCAAAACGAGAAGAAACAGCTGCAAACATCTATTCATAATTGCAACATGAAATGTACGAAGTATGAATCTAAGAAAATTGGAAGTAGTCAAAGATGAAATGGAACACATAAAGATCGATTTCTTAGGCATTAGTGAGTTGAAATGGATTGGTATTGGCCATTTTGAATCAGACAATCATATGGTCTATACTGCCGGGAATGATAAATTGAAGAGGAATGGTGTTACATTCATCGTCAAAAAGAACTTTTCAAGATCTATCATGAAGTATGATGCTGTCAGTGATAAGATAATATCCATACGCCTACAGGGAAGATCAGTTAATGTGACTATTACTGAAATTTACCCACAAATCATTAGGGCCAAACATGAAGAAACTGAAGATTTTTACCAACTTCTGCAATCTGAAATTGATCAAACATGCAATCAAGATGCATTGATAATTACTGGTGATTGGAATGCGAAAGTTGGAAACAAAGAAGAAGGATCAGTGGTTGGAAAATATGCCCTTGGTGATATAAATGACGCCAGAGATCCCGCGATAGAATTTCACAAGACCAACAACTTACTCATTCCAAACACATTTTTTCAACAACATAAATGGCAACTATACACACGAACCTTGCCAGACGGAATACACAGGGATGTAATCGACTACATCTGTGGAAAGAGAAGATGGAAAAGATCAATATCATCAGTCAGAACAACGCCAGGGGCTGACTGCAGAACAGACATAAATTGCTCATATGCAAGTTCAAGTCGAAGTTGAAGAAAATTAGAACAAGTTCACGAGAGCCAAAGTATGGCCCTGAATATATCCCACTTGAATTTAGAGATGGTCTCAAGAATAGATTTGACACATTAAAAACTAATGACCAAAGACCAGACGAGTTGTGGGATGACATCAAGGATATCTTACACGAAGAAAGCAAAAGGTCGTTAAAAAGACAGGAAAGAAAAGACCAAAATGGATGTCAGAAGAGACTCTGAAACTTGCTCTTGAACGTAGAGTAATGGAAGAAATGATGAAGTAAAAGAGCCCAACAGAAGATTTCAAAGGGCAGCTTGAGAAGACAAAGTATTATAACGACGTGCAAAGACCTGGAGCTAGAAAATCAAAAGGGAAGAACACACTTGGCATTTCTGAAGCTGAAAAAACTGTGGAAAAAATTCAAATCTCCAGATGCAATATTGAAGGATTCTATAGGTAAAATATTGAAAGACATAGGAAGCATCAAAAGAAGATGGAAGGAGTACAAAGTCACTGTACCAAAAAGAATCAGTGGATATTCAATCATTTCAGGAGGTAACATATGATCAAGAACAGATGGTACTGAAGGAAGAAGTCCAAGGTGCAATGAAGGCATTGGTGAAAAACCAGGCTCCAGGAACTGACGGAATACCAACTGAGATGTTTCAACAAACGAATGCAATGCTGGAAGCGATCACTTGTCTATGCCAAGACATTTGGAGACTTCATTTCATGTACTTTGGGCATGTTATCAGCAGGGACAAGTCCCTAGAGAAATGCATAATGCATGGTAGAGTGTCAGCAGAAAAATGGAGACCCCCCAAGCAGATGGATTGACACAGTGGCTACAACAATGGGCTCAGACATAGCAGAGATTGTGAGGATGGCACAGGACCAGGCAATGTTTCTTTGTCTTGCACATAGGGTTTTTAATGATCGGAACCAACTTGACAGCACCTAAGAACAACAGCAAGATGAGTGTACAGTTCTATGAGCTTTGACTAATTTATACACCACTATAATCTGGATATAGAACATTTCCATCACCCTCAAAAGTTCCCTCATGCCCCTTTACAGGCATTCCCGTTATCCCTGTCACCAGGAAACCACTGATCTATGTTTGCTTGTTCTGGAATTACATATAAATGGAATCATATAGAGTACACTCTTTGGTGAAGTGTCTATTCAAGTCTTTTGCCTACTTAATTGTATTTGTCTCCTTATTCTGTTGCATTTTTTTATGTCTGAATATGAATCCTTGATCAGGTATATATATGTATTTCGACTTGCATTTTCATTTTCTTCAGTGTCTTCTGAAGAGCAGAAGTTTTGAATTTTTATGAAGTTCAATGTCTCAATTTTTTCTTTCATAGTTTGTGTGTTTATGTTCTAAGAAATCTTTGCTTACCCCAAAGTTGTGAAGATTTTCTCGTGTGTTTTCTTTTAGAAATTATGGAGTTTTAACTTTTATATTAAGGTCTGTGATCCATTTTGAGTAATTTTTTGTGTAAGATGTGGCTATCCAGTTGTTTGAGCTACATTTGCTGACAAGACTAACATCTTTTTTCCATTGAACTGTCTTGGCAACTTCTTTGAACCTCAATTGATCAGACATGTCTGGATCTATTTCTAGACTCTCTATTCTGTTCTATGGATCCATACATCTCTCCTTATACCAGTATCACACTGTCTTGATTGGTTGGTGTAGCTTTATAGTAAGTCTTAAAATGTGGTGGTTTAAGCCTTCCAACGTAGTACTTCTTTAAACTTGTTTTAGCAATTCTAGGTTCCTTGAATTTTCATATAAATTTTAGAATCAGCTTTTCAATTTCTTTTTTTTTTAATTGTACTTTAGGTGAAGGTTTACAGAACAAATATTTTCTCATTAAACAGTCAGTACACATATTGTTTTATGACATTGGTGTACCCTTCTCGGCCTTGGAATACCTTTTTTTTTTTTTTTTTTGGTGAAAATATGTGTAGACAAAGATACACCATTTCAAAAATTTCTACATGTACAATTCAGTTACGTTGATTACGTTCTTCCAGTTGTGCTGCTATTCTCACTTTAGATGAAGGTTTACAGAACAAAATAGTTTCTCCTTAGACAGTTAGTGCACATGTTGCCCTATGACAATGATTAAGAACCCCACAACATGTCAACACTGTCCTTACTCAACCTGGGGTTCCCTATCTCCAGCTTTCCTGTCCCCTTCTGCCTTCTAGTCCTTGTTCCTGGACTGCTGTGCCTCATTAGTCCTGTTTTGTTTCATGGGGCTGTCCAATCCCTGGCTGAATGGTGAACCTCGGGAGTGACTTCACCACTGAGCTAAAAGTGTGTCCATGGGCCATACTCTTGGGGTTCCTCAAGCCTTTGTCAGGCCAGTAAATCTGGTATTTTTTTTTCATTTTTTTTTTTTTTTTAAATTGTACTTCAGGTGAAGGCTTACAGAACTAATAGTTTCTCATGAAACAGTAGTACACGTGTTGTTTTATGACATTGGTTAACAACTCCACAACATGTCAACCCTCTAACTTCTCAACCTTTTTTTTTTGGTGAAAATATACATAGCCAAAGATACACCATTTCAAAAATTTCTACGTGCACAGTTCAGTGATATTGACTATGCTCTTCCAATTGTGCTGCTATTCTCACTTAAGATGAAGGCTTATAGAACAAAATAGTTTCTCATTTAACAGTTACTACACATGTTGCCATATAACAATGGCTAACAATCTCACAACACATCAACAATATCCTTACTCAACCTTGGGTTCCCTAATACCAGCTTCCTTGTCCCTTTCTGCCTTCTGGCTCTTGTCACTGGACTACTGTACCTCATGAGTCCCATTTGGTTTTACGGGGCTGTCGACTCCCAGGCTGAATGGTGAACCTTGGAGATAACTTCACCACTGAGCTAAAAGGGTTTCTGGGGGCCATACTCTTGGGGTTTCTCCAGTCTCCTTTAGGCCAGTAAATCTGGTCTTTTTTTTGTGAGTTAGAATTATGTTCTACATCCTTCTCCAGCTCTGTCCAGAACCCTCTGTTGCGATCCTGGTCAGAGCAGTCTGTGGTGGTAGCCGGGCACCATCTAGCTGTCCTGGACTCAGTCCAGTGGAGGCCTTGGTAGCTGCGGACCATTAGTCCTTTGGACTACTCTTTTCCTTGTGTCTTGTTCTCTTCATTCTCCCTTGCTCCCAAAGGGATGAGACCAGTGGAGTATCTTAGACGGCCGCTCACAGGCTTTTAAGACCCCAGACGCTACTCACCAAGGCAGAATGTAGACCATTGTCTTTATAAACTGTGGTATGCCAATTGAGCTAGCTGTTCCCCGAGACCATGGTCCTCACAGCCCTCCTGCCCAGAAATTCAGTCCCTCAGGGAGTTTGGATGTGTCTATGGGGCTTGTATGACCTTTCCTTGTACACGTTGTGCTAGTTTCCCCTGTATCATGTACTGTCTCACCCTTCACCAAAGATACCACTTATCTATTGCCTATTTAGTATTTCCCCCCCACCCCTCCCATCCCTGGTAACCAACAAAGATTGTTACATTTTGTATGTGAACTTTTTCATGGGTTTTTACAATAGAGGTCTCATACATATTTGTCCTTTTGTGATTGACTTATTTCACTCAGCGTAATGTCCTCCAGTTTCATCCATGTTATGAGATGCTTCAGAGATTCATCGTTGTTCTTTCTCGTTGCATAGTACTCCTTTGTGTGCATGTACCATAGTTTGTTTAGCCATTCGTCTGTTGATGGACATCTAGGTTGTTTCCATCGTTTCGCTATTGTGAACAATGCTGCCATGAACATAGGTGTGCATATGTCTATTCGAGTGACGACTCTTATTTCTCTAGGATATATTCCTAGGAGTGGGATTACTGGATAGAATGGTATGTCTATTTCTAGCTTTCAGAGGAAGCTCCATATCATTTTCCAAAATGGTTGTATCATTTTGCATTCCCACCAGTAGTGCATAAGAGTTCAGATCTCCCCGCAGCCCCTCCAACATTTGTTATTTCCAGTGATTTTGATTTGTGCCAGTAATCCCAGGGTGAGATGGTATCTCTCTGTGGTTTTAATTTGCATTTCTGTAATGGCTAGTGATCGCGAGCGTTTCCTCATGTGCCTGTTGGCCATTTGAATGGCTTCTTTCGTGAAGTGTCTGTTCATTTCCTTTGCCCATTTTTTAATAGGGTTATTTGTCTTTTTGTTGTAGAGGTGTTCGATTTTCTTGTAGATTATGGAGATTAGACCTTTGTCTGACTTGTACTGTCCAAAATTTTTTTCCCAGTCTGTAGGTTCTTTTTTTACTCTTTTGGTGAAGTCTTTTGAACAGCATAGGTGTTTGATTTTTAGAAGATCCCACTTATCTAGCTTATCTGTTGGGGTTTGTGCGTTGATGGTTATGGTATGTATCCTGTTAATGCCTTGTATTAAGGCCTGTAGTGTTGGTCCTATTTTTTCCTCTATGAACTTTATAGTTTTAGGCTTTATATTCAGGTCTTTGATACATTTTGAAATAGTTTTTGTATATGGCATGAGGTATGGGTCCTGTTTCATTTTTTTGCAGATGGATATCCAGTTTTGCCAGCACCATTTGTTAAAAAGACTGTCTTTTCCCCATTTGATGGACTTTGGGCCCTTGTTGAAGATCAGGTGACCGTAGGTGGATGAATTTACATCTGGGTTCTCAATTCTGTTCCATTGGTCAATGTATCTGTTGTTGTACCAGTACCAGGCTGTTTTGACTACTGTAGCTGTATAGTAGGTTCTGAGGTCAGGTAGTGTGAGTCCTCCAACTTTATTCTTCTTCTTCAGTAGTGCTTTACTTATTTGGGGATTCTTCCCTTTCCATATAAAGTTAATGATTAGTTTTTCCATCTCTTTGAAGAATGTTGTTGTTTTTTGGATCGGGTTGCGTTGTATTTGTAAATTGCTTTGGGTAGAACTGTCATTTTTGCAATGTTGAGTCTGCCTATCCATGAGCATGGTATGTTTTTCCATTTATGTAGATCCTTTTGGGTTTCATGGAGTAGTGTTTTGTAGTTTTCTTTGTATAGGTCTTTTACATCCCTGGTCAGATTTATTCCTAAGTATTTTATCTTTTTAGGGGCTATTATAAATGGTATTGTTTTCCTGATTTCCTTTTCATCATTCTCCTTACTGGTGTATAAGAATCCAACTGATTTTTGAATGTTTATCTTGTATCCTGCTACTCTGCTGAATCTTTCTACTAGTTCCAGTAGATTTCTTGTGGAGTCTTTAGGGTTTTCTAGGTATAGTATCATATCATCCACAAACAGGGACAGTTTAACTTCTTCCTTACCAATTTGGATGCCCATTATTTCTTCTTCTTGCCTTATTGCTCTAACTAGAACTTCCAGCACAATGTTAAATAGGAGTAGTGATAAAGGGCATCCTTGTCTTGTTCCTGTTTTCAAGGGGAATGTTTTCAGCCTCTCTCCATTAAGAATGACGTTGACCATTGGTTTTGCATAGATGCCCTTTATTATGTTGAGAAATGTCCCTTCTATACCTAATTTATTGAGAGTTTTTATCAGGAATGGGTGTTGGACTTTGTCAAATGCCTTTTCTGCATCAATTGACATGATCATGTGATTCTTTTCTTTCCTTTCATTTATGTGGTGGATTATGTTGATTAATTTTCTAATGTTGAACCATCCTTGCATACCTGGTATGAATCCTACTTGGTCGTGGTGTATTTTTTTTTGATATGATGCTGAATTCTATTGGCTAGAATTTTGTTGAGAATTTTTGCATCTATATTCCTGAGAGATATTGGTCTGTAATTTTCTTTTTTTGTGACGTCTTTGCCTGGTTTTGGTATCAGCATTATGCTGGCTTCATAGAATGAATTTGGAAGTGTTGCTTCCTCTTCTATGCTATGAGATAGCTTGAGTCGTACTGGTACAAGCTCTTCTGTAAATGTTTTGTGGAATTCTCCAGTGAAGCCATCTGGGCCAGGGCTTTTTTTGGTCAGGAGTTTTTTTTTATTACCTTTTCAATCTCTTCTCTTTTGATGGGTCTGTTCAGATTTTCAACATCACTTTGTTGTAGTTTGGGTAGGTAGTGTGTTTCTAGAAATTCATCCATTTCCTCCAGGTTTTCAAATTTGTTGGAGTATAGTTTTTCATAATATTCTGTTATAATCCTTTTTATTTCAGTTGGGTCTGTTGTAATGTCCCCCATTTCATTTCTTATTTGGGTTATTTGTGTCCTCTCCTGTTTTTCTTTTGTCAGTCTGGCCAGCGGTTTGTCGATATTGTTGATTCTTTCAAAGAACCAACTTTTGGTTTTGTTGATTCTTTCTATTGTTTTTCTGTTCTCTGTCTCATTTATTTTTGCTCTGATCTTTACTATTTCTTTTCTTTCGGTGGTTGTGGGCTTTTTTTGATGTTCTCTTTCTATATGTTTGAGTTCTGTAGTTAATGTTTAGATTTTGTCCCTTTCTTCTTTTTTGATATGTGCATCTATTGCTATAAATTGTCCTCTGAGGGCTGCCTTTGCTGTGTCCCAAAGGTTTTGGTATGATGTGTTTTCATTCTCATTTGATTCTAGGAATTTTTTGATTCCGTCTCTGATTTTTTCTATTACCCACTGATGTGTAAGCAGGGTATTATTCAGTTTCCATGTAATTGATTTTTTTCCCTTGCTGTTTCTATTGTTAATTTCTACCTTGATGGCATTGTGGTCAGAGAAGATACTTTGAATTATCTCAACATTTTGGATCTTGTTGAGGATTGCTGTGTGGCCTAAGATGTGGTCTATTCTGGAGAATGTTCCATGTGCATTGGAAAAGAATGTGTACTTTGCAGCGGTTGGATGGAGTGTTCTATATATGTCTGTGAGGTCAAGTTGGCTGATTGTGCCCTTTAGGTCTTCTGTATCTTTCCTGAGTTTCTTCTTAGTTGTTCTGTCCTTTACTGAGAGTGGTGTGTGGAAGTCTCCTACTATTATTGTGGAACTGTCAATTTCTCTTTTCTGTGTTGTTAGAGTTTGTTTTATGTATTTTGGAGCCCTGTCATTGGGTGCATAGATGTTTATTATGGTTATGTCTTCATGATGGATCGACCCCTTAATCATTATATAGCGTTCTTCTTTGTCTTTTATGGTAGATTTTGTTTTAAAATCTATTTTAACTGAGATTAGAATTGCCACTCCTGCTCTTTTTTGGTAGTTGTTAGTTTGATATATTTTTTTCCAACCTTTGACTGTTAATAAATTCACATCCTTGTTTCTACGGTGTCTCTCTTGTAGACAGCATATTGATGGATCCTGTTTTCTTATCCATTCTGTCACTCTCCATCTCTTTATGGGTGCATTGAGTCCTATTACATTCAGTGTAATTATTGATAGATGTGAGTTTGTTGCTGTCATTTTGTAGGGTTTTTTTTTGTGGTGCTGAAGTTTTCTTTGTTCTTCTTACTCTCTTGTGCTGAGTTACTTTTGTTTGTGGATTTTTTTAAAATTTGTTTTGTTTTTGTAGGTTTTGTTTTTGCTGAGACTTTATGTTTTTCGTCTTTATTTTTATGAGCTGGTTTGTTAACTTTCTTTATGGTTACCATGAATTTTACCCTTATCTTTCTAAGTTTGAAGCCTCCTGCCATTACTTGGTATTGCCTTGCGTTCCCCTCCTTTAGCAGTTTCTATACCTATGCTGTTTATTTCCTCTTTTATTGTTTTCATGTTGTTGTCATTTACTGATTAACTGCTCTGATTCCCTGTTGTATTTCTTTTGGTTTTGGATAGTCCTTGAGAGTTCATTCCCTAGATTGGTATCTGGCTGGTATGATCCTGCAACCTAGATTCTTCCTGTGAGCTGTAGTTGTTTGTCCTCAGATAGAAGAATTCTCTTTAATATTTCTTGTAAGTCTGGTTTGACTTTTACGTATTCCCTTAATTTCTGTTTATCTGGAAATGGCCTGATTTCACCATCAAATTTGAATGAGAGTTTTGCAGGTCGTATTATTCTTGGCTGGCAATTTTTTTCTTTCAAGATTTTATAATGTCATCCCATTGCTTTCTTGCCTGCATGGTTTCTGCCGAATAATCTGAGCTTAGTCTTATTGTTTCTCATCTTTATGTGACTTCTTGTTTTTCACAAGCTGCTCTCAGGATTCTTGTTTGTCTTTGGTTTTGGCAAGTGTGATTATGATACGCCTTGGTGATTTTCTTTTGGGGTCTCTCCTATATGAGTTTTGTTGAGCTTCTTGGATGGCCAGCTTTTCATCTTTCATGATATTGGGGGAAGTTTTCTGTCACCATTTCTTCAGTGATCCTATCTGTGTTTTCTGTTTTCTCCCCCTGTTCTGGAATTCCAATCACTCAAAAGTTTTTGCTTTTGATTGTGTCCCACATAACTCTCAGGGTCTCTTCATTTTTCTTTGTTCTTTTTTCTGAGTTTTCCTCAAACATAGTTGTAACGAAGTGTTTGTCTTCAATTCCACTGATCCTGTTTTCCACCATTTCAGATCTGCTTCTCAGCCCTTCTATGACACCATCCATTTCTGAAATCTTGTTGTTTATCTTTTGGATTTCTAATTGTTGTTTTTGTATAATTTCTAGCTGTGGATTTATTTTGTCATTTTGTTCCTGCATTATTTTCCTGAATTCTTCCAATTTTTTGTCTGTATTCTCCATGAATTTGTCTATTTTTTCCTCATGTTTGTTAGATTTTTGTCTCAGCTCTTGGAGAATTCTGAGCATTAGAGATTTGAATTCCCTATCAGGTAGTTATAGTGCATTTTCTTCCACTGGAAAGTCATCTGGTGTTTTATTTTGGACACCTATTGGAACCATCCTGTCCCTTTTTTGTAAATGTTTTATTGTTGTCTGCTGTCTTTGGGGCATTCAGTAGTTATTTTTCTCATTTATTGATTGTAGATTTGTTTGTTTCATTCCTTTTAAAAAAAAATTTGACTGTGTCTGAGCAGGAGGACTGTGTGTTCTTTGTTGTTTGCTCGTCTGTGGGCACAATACTTTTCACTTCCCTCTCCAATTGGCTAGGTCAGTCACTCTGATATGGTATGGCAGGGCAGGTCTAGCTGAAGAAGAGTTACTGGGACAGGTTTTTTGTGGCAGTTACTACAGCCACCAGGGTGGGTCGGTAATCAGCGCAGGGCAGGTGCCAGTAGGCCGTGCCTGTGCTGCTTGGTGGTGTAATGTTAAATGAACGGTGCAGCTAGGCAGGATGTAGTGGGGAGATTTTTATTTGTGCAGCTAAGATGGATTTGGGAGAGTGGAGAGAGGAACCGGAGCCAAAAACATACAAACTAACAAAAAAGAATACTAGGGGAGCTTGATGTTGGAGTGGAGAGAGGAGAGACTATGAAATGGAGAAAAACAGAAAGGGGAAGAGGAAGAAAAGAGAAGAAAAGAATTAATAAATAAAAATTGGAAAGTTTAAAGAACTACAAAGTTCCCAGGGTTCCCATTGGTGCAGCTATGAGGTCTGGGGAAGTCGCTCTCAGGTGTTGCAGTACAGCCTGGCTAGAAGGTGTAGAGGTATACAACACCAGGTATTCAGGGAACAGACAGAGAAGGAAGATATAGAGAAATGAGAAACTGAGTAATGAAGAAAGACAAAAAGGGAAAAAGAGGGAAAAGAAAGCAAAACAAATTAAAAAAAAAAGAACAAAAAAACTGGGGGAAAAGAAAGAAAAACCCAACAAAAAAAGAAATGCCCTCAGGAATCCCTCTGTACGTCTGTGCAACAGTAGTCTCCTTGTCAAGCAGCACCTCCTGGCCAGAAAGGGCTCCCAAATCAAGAAAAGGAAAAGAAAACAAACAAACAATTCAAAACAAACAAACAAACAAAAGCCCCAGGATCCCACCAGCACTGCAGCCCAGACCACGAAGCAGCTCCACCCTTGAATGGAGCTCCACAGCCCCTCATGAGGAAGCAAAGATGGTGCATGGAGCCAGGTATTTGAGCAAAAGGAGGGGGAGGTGGTGAGAGGCAAGGAAGAAGTCAAAAGAAGTAGAAAAAAAAGCAGCACCAGCAGCTAACAAGTGGCACTCAGACAGCCAGCTAGTGCGGGCTGGTGGAATCCAAGCAGTCAGTGTTTCTCGGACAAGAGACTGTGTCCAAGGGAAGCATAGGGCGCCGAGTGTGGATTAAGAAAGGTAAGGAGTGGGAAAGCGTATATCAGAAATTACCGGAGCTCTGCAACCCTTCAGGAAAAAGCAAAGATGGCGCACGGAACCAGGTATTTGAGTGAAAGGAGGGGGAGGTGCTGAGAGGTAAGGAAGAAATCAAAAGAACCAGAAAAAAGCAACACCAGCAGCCAACAAATGGCACTCAGAGAGCCGGCCCCTTTGGGTGTATGGAATCCAAGCAGCCAGTGCTTCCCGGACAAGAGATTGTGGCCGCGGGAAGCAGAGGAGGCCGAGTGGGTGTGAAGAAGGGGGGTGGTGGGAAAGCATATATCGCAAATTACCGGTTGTTTTGTCTCCCACTGGAAGCTCCGTGAAGCTTTCTCGCACCCCCTGTTTGCTGGTCTCCGATAGGAGTCCAAGATGGTGGATTCGTGCTGCGTTAGCTGGTAGGGGACCTCTGCATTAATCTCTCCTTGCTCTCCGTTCTCTGTCAGTTTTTTCACTCCATTTGGTGCTTGGCTGAGTTCTTTATCTCTTCATTTGGTGTTTTAGGGTTTCAGGATTGTTGTTTTCTCTGTTGGGCTTAGTTTTTTGGATCTTTGCTGTGCAGGGATGGCGTGGTGCTTCTGCCTAGAGTGCCATTTTGCCGGAAGTCGAATCTGGTCTTTTTTTGTGTGTTAGAATTTTGTTTTACATCCTTTTCCAGCTCTGTCCAGAACCCTCTGTTGTGATCCTGGTCAGAGCAGTCAGTGGTGGTAGCTGGGCACCATCTAGCTGTACTGGACTCAGTGTGGTGGAGGCCTTGGTAGCTGTCGTCCATTAGTCCTTCGGACTGATCTTTTCCTTGTATCCTGTTCTCTTCATTCTCCCTTGCTTCTGAAGGGGTGAGACCAGCGGAGTATCTTAGATGGCCGCTCACAGGCTTTTAAGACCCCAGACGCTACTCACCAAGGTTGAATGTAGATCATTGTCTTTATAAACTGTGTTATGCCAATTGAGCTAGATGTTCCCCAAGAGCATGGTCCCCACAGCCCTCCGCCTAGCAATTCAGCCCCTTGGGGAGTTTGGATGTGTCTATGGAGCTTCCATGACCTTTCCTTGTACAGGTTGTGCTGGCTTCCCCAGTATTGTATACTGTCTTACCCTTCACCAAAGTTATCACTTATCTATTGTCTATTTAGTATTTTCCCCCACGCCTCCCCTCCCTGGTAACCAACAAAGATTGTTACTTTTTGTGTGTAAACTTTTTCATGAGTTTTTACAATAGAGGTCTCATACAATATTTGTCCTTTTGTGATTGACTTATTTCACTCAGCATAATATCCTCCAGTTTCGTCCATGTTATGAGATGCTTCACAGATTCATCATTGTTCTTTATCATTACATAATACTCCATTGTGCATATGTACCATAGTTTGTTTATCCATTCATCTGTTGATGGGCATCTAGGTTGTTTCCATCTTTTTGTTATTGTGAACAATGCTGCCATGAACCTGGGTGTACATATGTCTATTTGGGTGATGGCTCTTATTTCTCTAGGATATATTCCTAGGAGTGAGAGCTTGTCAATTTCTATGAACAAGTCTGCTGGCATCTTGATTGAGATTGTGTTGTGTCTTCTGAGTTTGGAGAGAATTGGCATCATAATAATATTGAGTCTTATAGTCCATGATCATGTGATATCTTTACATTTATTTAGATCTTCTTAAATTTCTCTCCGCAATGTTTTGTAGTTTTCTGTGTCTTTCATGTAACATTTTGTTATGTTAATCTCTAAGTATTTTATGTCTTTTGATGTTATTGTAAATGGTAGAAATACTGCTGATTTTTGTATAGTCACCTTTTATCCTGCAATGTTACTAAACTCACTTAATATTTCTAGTAGTTTTTTTTTGTAAATTACTTAGTATTTTCTGCATATAAAATTCACTCTGTCTATGAATAAGGACAGATTTACTTGTTTTCCAATCTGTATGCCTTTTCTTGCTTTATTGCAGTGACTACAATCTCCAATACGGTGTTGAGTAGAAGTGATAAGAGTGCACATACTTGTCTTGTTCCTGATCCTAGGGGAAAAGTGCTCGACCTTTTTACCAGTAAGTATGATGTCTGCTATACATCTTTTTGTAGATGCCTTTTATCAGATTGAGGAAATTCCTTCTATTCCTAGTGTGCTGATGGGTTTTGGTTTTTGAGATTTCTTTTTGTTTTGTTTTTAAAAATCATGAATGGGTGTTAAATTATATGATTGTCATGGTAGGGTGAATTATGTTGACTGATTTTTGAATATTAAACCAACCCAGTCCATGGAGATTCATCCTAACCATGTACAGTTTAGTATTCAGCAACAGACTCAGTGGGAACCCATGCATATTTCTCTGTCTAGCTCCTTCCTCTCCAGTACTCTGCTTCATAAATTTCAGCCACCTCAGTCTCACCAGACTCCAGTCTCTATCTCCTCAACTCAGTGAGATCTCCAGGTTCTGCTCAGGCACAACATCTGCAAAGCACCTCCAGGCAAAAAGCCAGGGAGATCATAGTGCTCACTTCATTTGTTTCTCTTTTCTAAGAGATCAGCCCTGCCTATTGCCCAATGCTGCTTCATATATTTCATCCAGTTTTCTAGTTGTTTATAACAGGAGAAAAAAGTCCAGTACCAGTTATTCTGATATAGTTGAAAGTTGACATTGGTTGTAAGGATTTTTGATAGTAGGGATTACATTTGTTCTTTTCTCTGACTCCTAATATCTAGAAACTGCTTTGCCTTTGGTGAATGCTAATTAAAGATCTGTCTAATGCAATGGTTTTTGACCTTTTTTGGTCACCTTCTTTTTTTTTCCACTCTGGTGTCTTATTGAGCATTACTCTATGTCAGGCACTACTTAGCAATCGACATGTATTATACCTTCACAGCAATTTATGATACAGGTACTACATTTTACAAATAAGAAGATGAAGGTGTAAAGAGATGGAGTGACTTATCCAAGAGCAGAATGACTGAACTAGAATTTACCTCTGATTTAAAAACTTAACGCTTTTAACTCTTATATTCCAATCTTCCTTTGCGATTTTGATAAAAAATATTATGGACCTAGTCCTCAGAAATAAAATTATAGCCATGTACAAACATGTGTGTACAGTTTCAGGGTGTTTAAGACCTCTGGAGTCTATTCACAAATGAGTCTAATCACCAACGCCAGCATGAGGACCCCTGGCTAATGCAACCAATCATACCACTCATTGTCACCTTGAACCCTTGGTGAATTCTGGGCTTTTCTTCCTGCCTCCTAGCCATTCTATATTACCTTTGACAACTATATCTCATACCTTGTAAGACCACCATTCCCCTGCTTGTAACACTGCCCTAAGTAGGATCTAAGGTGAGTCTACGTGGGCATGTCCTGCCTGGTAAGATCACTTCTTCTCATGCCATCTCCTGCCTTACCACTACATACCATTGTCGACAAGTCAATTCCAACTCATAGCGCCCCTATAGGACAGAGTAGAACTGCCTCCATAGGGTTTCCAAGGAGCAGCTGGTGGATTTGAACTGCCACATTTTGTCAGCAGCCGAACACGTGAAGGAGGCTATACTTACAGCTAATTACACATTTTTTCCATAAAAGATCATCAGGACTAATTTCATCATGGCTCACTTTCAAGTTTATCTCAAACACTCATGGCCTAATCACTTACATGCATGGTCCCTCACCACAAGTGACCCCTTGGTGCTACCAGGCAATCCTGCCACATTCCCTAATTCATTCACTCTCCTATTCTCCTAGATGACTATTTCATATCTTTTCCTCCAATTTCCAATACCTCCTTCCCTGTTGTTTTCACTTTCTGATGCTGCTGCTTCTTCCTTTTTCATGGAGAAAATGGATTCTGATTGTAAAAGGGAGTGTCTGCAAATTCCCACAACCACATCGACTCAACTACCTGCATCTGCGTTCCTCCCTGTTTCCTGTTTCTGTCCTTTTCCAAGGCCAACCCTTCCCTTTAGGTCTTAGATCCCATTCCCCGCTTGCCTTTCCAAAAACAATGCTCTAATTTTTCTCTTTCTACCACATCATCGAATTTTCTTTTTCTACTGAATCATCCTCATCAGCATGCCTAGTGTAATAGCGCTTATCTTAAAAAAAAAAAAAGTCTCATCACTCTCTATATTCCTTCCATCTCTGCTCTCCTTGACAGTAAACACTCCGAGTTGTCTTTACCCACTGTCATCAGTTTTTCTCCCTCAATCCTCTCTTTTCAACTCAGTTTTTCTAAATCCAATAGTCAATTCTAAGTCTCCATTGTTCTCATCAACAAAGTTGATTGCTCCCTCCTCTTAAAATACTGGTTTCACAGATCCCACACTCTCCTGGTTTGCTTACCTCATCAGTCACTCTTTCTTGGCTCTTTTGGTGGCTCTTTCTTCTTTTGTTGGCCTTTAAGCATTAGAGTATCCTGAGGCACAATCTTTGAACATTTCCTCTTCTCTTTCTACCTTCATGTCCAAATGATCTAATCCAATCCTCTGGGTTTATCTATCCTCTACCCCAGGGGATCTCAACTGAGAGTGATTTTTTTCCCCCTAGTAGACATTTGGCAATGCCTAGAGACATTTTTATTTGTCATAACTGGGGACAGGTGTTACTGGCATCTAGTGGGTAGAGGCCAAGAATGTTGCTAAACATCCTGTAGATGATAGTTCCCTACAACAAAGAATTATCCGTCTTAAATATCAATAATGCCTAGGTTTAGGAACCTTGATCTACCTGGACCTCCTCTCTGAACTCTAGACTCATATATCCAACTTCCTGCTCAACATCTTCATTTGGATATTTAATGGATATCTCAAACTTAACATGTCCTAAATTAAAGTTTAGATATCTTCCTGCCTTATCCCAGGTTCTCTAGAAAACGGCACCTGAGGCAAGAATTATGTGCCAGTGCTTTAATGGAAGGTGTGATCCCAGGGCAGTGACTGTAAGGGAAAAGGAAACTGGGAAGGATGGGACACAAATGCAAGTGGTAAGTTACTCAGCTGGTCACTGTTTCCTGAGCCACAAGGAGACACAGCCTAGTCACTAGGCCATGTGATTTCTTGTCCATGAGAGGGGCAAAGGGAAAGGGAATTTATCCACCCACTCTACCTTATCTCCTGTCTACTACTGGTCTAGCTTCATTCCACAAGCAGTCAATACCACCATACTTCTAAGTTGCTCACCTGGACCTGAAGTCTTGTGGAAGCCAGATTCCACTCACTGCAACATGGTCAACTCCAGGAGGCAGAACTCTGCCGCCCACACAGAGTTGGCTATTCCAACAGCAGCTGAGGCAGCGCAAGTGGCCACAAGCAGAATGGTAAGGCTAAGAGAATTTAAGGAGAGGTCTGAACTGTCCAATACAGTGATAATTAAAATACACGAGGTCCCAGACCTCATGTAGCTCACATTCTAGTGAGAGAAAGAAACTGTCTATGACATCATCATTTACTTATTTTTACTATTATTTTGTTATTACTGAGGCCACAAACCTAGGAGACGTTCTTATAACTTTTCTTTCCCTCATATCAAATTCTGCTATCTTTACTTTCAAAATGTAATCATATTCCAACACTTTTCACAACCCTCCCACTATCTCCCCAGTCTAAGCCATCTTTGCCTATACTATTTAACACCCTCCAACCTTGCTTCTTCTTTCCAGCAGCCAGAGTAATCTTTTAAAAATTCAAATCATATTACTCCGTTGATCCAAGTTCTTCAAAGTCTTTCCAGTACACTATTCTTACCATGGCTTGAGAGGCCCTGCATGATCTGCCCCCGCCTACCTTTCAGACCTCATCTTCTTCTGTTTTTTTTTTTTTTTTTTCAATTGTGCTTTAGGTGAAAGTTTACAGAGCAAATTAATTTCCCATTCGATAGTTTGTACATAAAGTGTTCAATGACATTTTTTGCGTTCCCCGCAATGTGTCAGCATTCTCCAAATTTCTGCCCTGAGTTCCCTGTTTCCTTTCGTCCAGGTTTTCTACCCTTTCCTGCCTTCTCATCTTTGCTTTTGGGCAAATGTTGTCCTTTTGATCTCATGTAATTGATTGTTCTAAGGAATATGTTCCTCTTGGGTGTTACTGTTTGTTTTATGAGCCTGTCTATTATTGCCTGAAAGGTGATCTCTGGGAATGGTTTCAGTTACAGGTCGGAAGGGTGTCTTAGGGTCATAGTCTCAGGGGTTCCTCCAGTCTCTGTCAGACGGGTAAATCTGGTCTTTTTTGTGAATTTGATTTTTTGTTCTACATTTTTCTCTCGCTCTGTCCTGGACCATCTGTTGTAAACTCACTCGGAGCGGTTGATAGTGGTAGCTGAGCACCATCTAGTTCTTCTAGTCTGAGGGTCATGTAGTCTGTGGTTCATGTGGTCCGTTAGTCCTCTGGACCAACTGTTCCCTTGAGTCTTTGTTTTTTTTCACTCTCCTTTGCTGCAGATGGGAAGAGACCAAAAGTAGTATCTCAGATGACGGCTCGCAATCTTTTAAGATCGCAGATGCTATTCACCAAAGTAGGATGCAGAATATTGTCTTCATAAATTATGTTGTGCCAATTGACATAGATGTTCCCTGAGTCTGTGGTCTTTCGCCTTTGAGCCTAGGAACTTTGTCCCATGAGATGTTTGGTTATGTCTAAGAAATTTCCATGACTGTGCCCCTTGTGTGCTCTATTGTCTATATTAATATACATGCAGCACCTACAATTAGATATGTAGAAATACCCACAACCAAATCTATATCTGCAGGTGGGTGTACATCACTCTTCTTTGGCCACTTCTTTCTAGCCATATTGGCCCTCTTTTGCTTCCCAGATATGTTAGGCTTGTCCTTGCTTTAGAATCTTTACATTTGTTTTCACGGCTATCCATCTGATCTTCCCATTCCTTGTTCTTTTTTTCTTGAAGCTCTCTATTTAAGTGTTACCTCTGCAGAGAGGCCCTTCCTATCCACGGAAATCCATACTTGTTAACTCTCTCTCCCCTTTTCTTAATTCTCTTTACCTAACATTATAATATATAGCTTATTTGTTTACTGCCTGTCTCTACCACTAGAACATGAGTTCTGTGAGATCCGAGACCTTGTGTATCTTAGTGATTACACTGTCTCCAGTGCTAGAACATTGTGTAGCACATAGCTGAGGCTGAACGAATATTTGTTGAACGAATAATTATCTTCCATCCCTCATAGACGGTGGGTTTGCATCAAGAATGCTGAGTTCCTTTTGCATCAAGAATTTTGAGTTCCTCTTCTCTTTCTACCCTCATGTCCAAGCATTCTAATCTAGTGCTCTTGCTTTAACTACCATCTACCCCAGTGGTTATCCTCTGAGGGTGACTTTTCCCCCAGGGGACATTTGGAGGTCCAGTCCTCCAGTCCTTGGAGGTCCAGTCTTCCAATCCTTGGAGGTCCAGTCCTATTTCAAACACATGTGTCAGGGATGTTGAAGACCTCCTGATCCTAGTATGCCCCCTAATAAAACCCTGAATTTAGGAACCCAGGATCCCAGCCTGGGCATTCCAGTCCGTGAATCTCTTCTAGTAAGCAATCTCCAAATGCTGAATCAAGGCAAGTGCACCCACACGAAGCCTAGGAAGATGGCAGTCTCAAGGTCATTTAAAGGAAGGAAAGGGCTACCAGCCAAGGAAGATCGAAGAGCAGGGTAGGGAAAGAGGAGAATAGGGAAGCCCAGTATTGCTACTACATGGTCAGAAAAAGTTTATCATGTCTAGCAGGATAATCTCCAATAAGACTCTACCATGAGCAGCAGCAACAACAACAAAAAACACTTAAACAAGAGACTTGATAGTATTTCTGCACAGAGCTTCATGTTTTATTTATTTTTTGCAATAAAGCAGTCGTGCAGAACGGTAGAGGACCGTGGAATTACTGGGATAGAGGGATAAGTGTGTGGAAGGTGGGGAAAGGGTAGAGTTAAATATGGGAGAGAGAAGTCTAAGGGAACTCATTGTTCATAAAAGAAAAGCTATGGTGTGGATCCGGAGGAGGGGAAGGAACAAGTACTTTTATTTTTCTGAAAGGAATGCTGGGGTATGAATCTGGAGGAGGGACTTCACTAGTTCTGTACCCAGATTGTTGCTCTGCCTGGGCAACCCTACAGAGGCCCCTGCTTTCCACTAGCCATAATAGAGTGGGTAGGATGCAATCACTGGTTTTGATTAAAGAGGTGGGCGGTGTAGGCGGGAGGCCGTGCGAACGGTGGTGGTGCGAAGAGGTGGTCCCAGTGCAGCAGAAGGAACCAATCACCGGCGACTCCGGGTTCTCTCAGCTTCCTTAGAGACTCTGCAGCAGCAGAAGTACCGGAGGTGCTGGCTGCCTTCTCTAGAGCTACGGTCGCCGAGGCGCAGCGCCTCTGGGGGTGCAGCCCAAGCCGCACTCGAGTGCACCGCGCACGCCCGGGCTCGTGCCCCGCTGCGCCCCTGTGGGGACCCTGTCCCGAAAAATTGCAAGCCTCGCCTGTGGCCCTGTGGCGGGACTAAGATGGGGAAAGAGACTGGGAGAGGAGGGTCGTGGGGTGGGAGGTGGGCAGGCGACTTGCTTCTCTGTATTCGTCCCAGTTAGCACCAAGTTGGCAGACAACCCCACAAACCCACGGATCCTCGCTCTCCCACAAGCCACATTCTATAGAGATTTTAAAAACAATCTGATCGTAAGAAAACTTCAACTCCCCTCATCGGTCAGAGAGGGGACAGAATCTTAGCATCACTGCCTCCCAGTAACACCATGCAGGAGTAACCCAGGTGATGGTCACTTGCGGAGCTCTCCCCAAACTCTGCATCCTGCGGGGAGAAACTGAGTCTGCCCTGCAGAGAGCCCCCTGCGGGAGGGGCGGGATGGCTAGCAGAGCGCTGCGATCAAAACAGATTACTGCGGGACTGCACAAACGCAAACCCCATCCGAGGAGTTCCTCCAGAAACACCAACGCCTGCATTGCGTCGGACCTGACCATTTCCAATGTGAAATCCCCAGAGAAGGTCGCGGCCTGGGACCGAGGGTGTGCGGGGCTGTGTTTCCGTAAGGGAAGTAGAGTTGGTAGTCGGCTTTTCTGGTAGGAGAAGAGAAAAAACTGTGCTGTCAGGGGTGGGAACTGAATGACAACTCCCCTCTGGCAAACCACCCCCTCATATTTTCCATCTACCTCCTAGCTCCTGTCCTCCCCCGCCCTCCCCAACCCACGCCCGGGTGGGCCAATCGCTGCTCCGCATCCGAGGCGCTTTCTCAGGTTTCTGCTGATCTTGCAGCGCCCAGAAATGGACCGAGCGGATCCGCCGCCGCACGCTCCCTTCTCCACTCTGAGCTTCTAAGACCTCCCGGTGCACCGCGTAGGCTCCGCGAGGACCAAGCTCGGGTGTTGGGAGTGGAGGGGACCTACAGCCATGTAGATCCAGACTCTCTCCCGCCCGCCGCCTCCTTCGGGATCGAATCAAGGGCTTCCATAGTGCTAGGAGGGGGCGAAAGTGCTGTTTATCGTCATTTGCTTCAGAGCTTTGGGAGAGGGTGGCATTTTTGCTTTTCCGCCCCACATCCTCCGGAACTCCTGCACTGGAGAGAGGACGGCGTCTCCAGGTTGCTGGCAACGGGTGAGAATGGGGGTAGGGAATGGACGTTTCCGCGGTACCGGCTCAACAGAGCAACTGTCCAACTGAGAGGGGCGTAGGAAGAGGGCACGAGGCGGCGACTTTGCCCGGGCGCCTCTCGGATGCTGCTGCGGCGGCGGCCGCTGCTCCGGTCCGGGTACTGCAAAGGCGACCTGCCGCATTCCGACTTGGGCTCTCCGCGGACTGAGCACCGCCCCTGCGCCAAACCAGCTGGCCAGGTAGGGGTCTCCCCAGATCCGGGCTGCAGAAGCGGGGCTTGGGGCGACAGGGTGGGAGGTGGGAGGGGGGAAGGAGGACGCTGCTTGGGATCCAGAACGCCCCCAGCGTCTTTGGGAGCTTTTCCGATCTCTATACAGCCATGCCCCGTACAACAACCAAATAACATAACGTCCTATTTAACAGAACGGTATGTGGACGTTAAACGAGGCATGACTGTAGTTTAAGGAAGTTGTAAACACATGGGCTGTTGGGCATTGGGAAAAGTGGGATGGAAGAGCCCCAAACTTGGATTTCTGGGTGTCTGCGTGTGTGTCTGTCTGTGCGCTTGTGATAACCCTAGCAAAAGCCCAACGCTTTCTAAAAAAGCCAGAAGTCTGTGCTCTTTGGTGTCTGTAGGTCCGTCCCCTCTGAATGCTTCTGATTTTCTACCCCCCGTATCACTTTCTATTTCTCTGCAGCGTCCATCGATCGCCCTGGTGGGAGCTTAGAAGGCGGCAGGCGAAGAGGGGTAGGAGGGGGGAGAGCCGAGGAGAAGCAGAGGGGATGGCAGGCGTGGGGATCTGCTGAGCTGGCAGTCTACCCGGTCCTAGGAGGGCTCGCGGAGGGGAAGGGAGGCCAGGGTGACCCCCACAGCTATGGCCCGGTCCGCTAGAACGGCACTGCGTTAACGCACCTCGGAGCAGGAAGAAATACAAAACAAAAAACAAACCAAAAAACCCTCGGCAAAAAGCTGCCCTGGGCTTTTTCGCAGGCGAGGGTGATTCCAAATTGAGTCAAAGGCGGGGTGGAAGGGAAGGTAACAGGAACTCCCAGACCTCTTGACCTCTGCGCTTTGAAGCCCCTCCCCTTGAGCGTGGGGGAGACGCACACTCCGGTGGGGGGGGCGCTAGGGTCCCCCCCACCCCTCTTCCCTCGCTGTTTCCCACCGCGGGCCCTCTCCTGGCCTCTTACCCCTCCACCTGGCTTCAACCATGACTGTGATGTCAGGGGATAACGTGGACGAGGCATCGGCCGCGCCGGGCCACCCCCAGGACGGCAGCTACCCACGGCAGGCGGACCACGACGACCACGAGTGCTGTGAACGCGTGGTGATCAACATCTCCGGGCTGCGCTTCGAAACGCAGCTCAAGACCCTGGCGCAGTTCCCCAACACGCTGCTGGGAAACCCTAAGAAACGCATGCGCTACTTCGACCCCCTGAGGAACGAGTACTTCTTCGACCGCAACCGGCCCAGCTTCGATGCCATCCTCTACTACTACCAGTCGGGGGGCCGGCTGCGGAGGCCGGTCAACGTGCCCCTGGACATGTTCTCCGAGGAGATCAAGTTTTACGAATTGGGCGAGGAGGCCATGGACAAGTTTCGGGAGGACGAGGGCTTCATTAAAGAGGAGGAGCGCCCCCTGCCGGAAAAGGAATACCAGCGCCAGGTGTGGCTGCTCTTCGAGTACCCCGAAAGCTCGGGGCCGGCTCGGGTCATCGCCATCGTCTCGGTCATGGTCATCCTCATCTCCATCGTCATCTTCTGCCTGGAGACCCTTCCGGAGCTGAAGGATGACAATGACTTCACGGACACCATCCACCGCATCGACAACACCACGGTTCTCTACGCTTCCAACATCTTCACGGACCCCTTCTTCATCGTGGAAACCCTGTGCATCATCTGGTTCTCCTTCGAGCTGGTGGTGCGCTTCTTCGCCTGCCCCAGCAAGACAGACTTCTTCAAGAACATCATGAACTTCATTGACATTGTGGCCATCATCCCCTATTTCATCACCCTAGGCACCGAGATAGCCGAGCAGGAGGGAAACCAGAAGGGCGAGCAGGCCACTTCGCTGGCCATCCTCAGGGTCATCCGGTTGGTAAGGGTTTTTAGAATCTTCAAACTCTCCCGCCACTCTAAGGGCCTCCAGATCCTGGGCCAAACCCTAAAAGCTAGTATGAGAGAGTTAGGGCTGCTCATCTTTTTCCTCTTCATCGGGGTCATACTGTTTTCTAGTGCAGTGTACTTTGCCGAGGCGGAAGAAGCTGGGTCGCACTTCTCCAGTATCCCCGATGCTTTCTGGTGGGCGGTGGTGTCCATGACCACTGTAGGATACGGTGACATGTACCCTGTGACAATTGGAGGCAAGATCGTGGGCTCCTTGTGTGCCATCGCTGGTGTGCTGACAATTGCCCTGCCCGTACCTGTCATTGTGTCCAATTTCAACTATTTCTACCACCGAGAAACTGAGGGGGAAGAGCAGGCTCAGCTGCTCCATGTTAGCTCCCCTAATTTAGCCTCTGACAGTGACCTCAGTCGCCGCAGTTCCTCCACTATCAGCAAGTCTGAGTACATGGAGATAGAAGAGGATATGAATAATAGCATAGCCCATTATAGACAGCCTAATATCAGAACTGGCAACTGCACCACAGCTAACCAAAACTGTGTTAATAAGAGCAAGCTACTGACCGATGTTTAAAAAGCAAACAAGCAAACAATCAAAAAAGCCCCACTTAGCAGCTTGAAAGACTTAAAAAACAAAACAAAAACTCTTAGTGACTGACCCATGTCACACTTTGTAGATACTTTACTAAATAGTCTTTGAATGCTCTGTCAATGCATTGTTGCATTGCGAATTTTTGGCGTGGCGAACCAGAAGCTTTCAAGATTCATGAAAAAAAGAAACTATTTTCATTTTATTTTAAAAAAATGGGAAAAGAAAGAGTATTTTCTAAAACTGGTTAAAAAAAAAAATCAGTCCATGCACTAGTCTAGGTAAAATAAGATTCATATGCTCCCCCATATTAAACATTTTTAATCCTTTGGCTTCTTTAATTTATTATTTTTTAGCTTAAGAAAACCAGACGATCATTTAGAAATATAAAACCAAGATTTGCATGGAACTCCAATAAAAAATCTTTGCCAACTGCACAGTGCATTTAAGACAGTGCATCAGATGTATTACATGTAATGTGATAAGCCAGCCAAGATGGGCTAGGAACAAATGTTTTTATTTTGATCAACGGAGCTGCATGTTACAAGGTGAAAAACAAAATTACTTAAGATTGGTTCACAAAGTACCTTATAAATCTAAAACTGGTCCTGGTGCATAGGGATTTTCCCTCTGCCCCACCTCCTTCTAATCCAAACTATTCCCTAAGAAAACAGTAACTGAATTAATTGATTCATCTGCAGGCTGCTAAGTCTTCTCAACTGCAGATGAGCCAAACAGGTCTGTTCTCACCAGTCCTACCACTTAGCCCCTGGCCTCCAGAACTGGATGTAAAACCTTAGCCTCCTCATTGTAAGAGAGCACAAATGGAGCTAAATGTAAGCATGTTTGAATCTGGTAATATTTATTTTATAATCGCATGCTGAGAACGTTCACTCAGATAATAGGGGATAAGCTTATCTTGGAATCAACTCTTCTAAAAATAGATCCTTTTTCATCTGCATTCACCAAAAGTGCACTCTTCATTTATTAACTATTTTATTAGTAAATAAAGTACTGTATTTAAGTGCATATGTTAGTCAGATGGGAACAATAACTTTTTGGAGCTCAAAGCATGTTCTCTTATTCAGCATTATGGCCTATTTGACTAAGGTGTACCTTGAATTAATAACTGCATGATTTCAGTTAAAAAAAAATTTAAAAATTTACAAGTTTGTGGGAAGAAGGGCCCAAAAGAAATAATGGGGGGTGGGGGTGGGGGACACTCAGTCAATTTTCCTGCCTTTGCTCAGGGAAATGTTAGGTTTCTGTGGAGGTGTAGGCAGAGAGAGGACCAATATGCCCATCCCTTAAAGGGAAACAACATAGAAAAATAAGTCATCAAGGTATATATAGCAAACACCTAAGAACAAGTATTCTTTCTAGCTGAAATAAACACAAGCAAAACAAACAAAAAAGGTGCAATACTGCATGTTTTTTGGTGCATTCTTAGGATGTAAATGAAAATGTTTATCTCTTGTATGCATCCAAAGCAGAGCTGATTTCTTTTTGCAGTCATGATTTGAAGTCTGTAGAGACTTTGGCCCTCCCCTTGAGGCTCCCTGAAGAAACTCAACCAATTGATTTAATAGTTGCGTAGTGCCTTTATCCTGTACCCACAGTGAACTGCGGAAAGTGCCTCCGTTAACACAGCTGAGAAGTTAAGTGACAAAAGGGGGGAAGGGTTGGGGCACAGATATTTTGCTTTTTCTTTTTCCACCAACGCTTTCTCACTTGACCACTGTGAGAAGACCACTCCATCCTAAATCCTGGAGAGGAGAGACCCAGGAGGATGCTGTCTCTCTCTTCATCCCAATGGACTTGGTCCCTTTGGCAGCCTGGTGCTGAACGTGAACCGGGGCCTGAGACCCATCTTCGAACTGGACATGAACTGTGAACTTTTTTTCTCTCTTCTCCACCAGAAGCCAAGATAAACTTTTTGAGAATTTGTATCCTATTAGGGGTGACTCTGGACACGCAAGGCTTCCTCAGGCCCAATATAGTGTTCCTCGCACATTTCCTTATTCCTCCTCTGTTAACAACAGCACTTTGCCTACTCTCTACTCTCAAAAAAACCTATCTCAGATCATCTGATCTTTTCAGGCTTCATTGTAGTTGTGGGGACACTTGATTCATAATGACATTTCCTAGGCCTTCCCTCCTGGCCAGCTTCCATCAGATACTTCCCTATGATGCTCCTACCATCTTCCCACCTGAGAGTCACCTCATCAGCTGAACATCTATCTAACTTTGCTGCCCTAGCCACCCAGCCCAGAGCATGCTAGAGACCCTATGCCCAGCTGGAAGAGATCCACTTAACACAGGCCTCTGGAGCCCAGCAGCTGTCCACCAATGGAGAGACAGTCATAGCCATTTTAAGGACACCGAGGTGGGGAGTCTTCATCCTGCATTTAGCATGTGGCCACCTGCTGCTGAACACCTGACATTCCTGCGCGGCTTCTTCTGGAAATCTTCCCTGTTACTTCCATACCTTTGACCCAGCCTATCCTACACTTAGCAGTGAGGCAATAAACCAAGAAACTAGAGTCACAGCCAAGCTGGCTGACTACATGGAAAGAAAGAACATGGATTTTTTTTTTCCTGTGTGGCTTCTGTGAATCTGTGAGACGAGCATAACTCCTACATCATGGAAGAACAGGGGCCAAGACCTGCATAGCATTTGACTACAGGGCATTAACCCCTCTTTCTCTCCCCCATGTGATGTTTCCTTCTCATTTGAACCTTAACTCATCTTGCCTATTCCTCTCCTACCTGCTTAAATGTCTCCAGTTGGGAAAAATTGCCAACCTCCCTGAAATCTCCCGGGATGTCTTTATCTTTTATTTCTACTCCGAGGTCTAGGACACACAGAACTTGAAACGCTGCACTCTGTCAACAGCAATAATCCACTTGGTACTGTGGGATAGATGGGTCAGCGGATGAGAAAACGGGACCAAGACCAAGACTGACTTTGGCTGCTTGGCATCTCTCATAGTTTACCCCCTGGACTGGTTGATTCTGCATGTGTTACAGGACAAAGTGCTGCATGAAGTGGACCTGTCGGCCTAGGGTTGGGGATGAGTTGTTGTTCTCAATTTGGGGTGGTATGGGAAAAATGAATGCTGCTTATCCATCTGTAGCTCATTGCAATGAAGGTAGTAAGAATGGAGTACAGGGGTTATCTGTGTAGCATAGGCATGCGAAGTTTGACAAAGCTCTTATACCTTGCACTGTAATGTGCTAAAATGTCTTTGTAGACCTGAAGGTGCACTTAACAAAACTGCCTATTTAGGAATGATGATCTTTTGGCTTACTTATTTATATTTAATTTATTGGGCTTTTTATCTTTTCATCCCCTTCCTAGGTATTGAGCCTTAATGGCTCATGTCCTGAATTTTTGTTTTCTCCGGAAGGAGAAGACTTCTGACACGCTGATAGCCACAGCTCTGCTCTTCCAGTGCACTGGGACCCTGGTTCAATAGGGTGGCAGTGGAAGAGATGGGTCACACCAGCGCTGTTAGCATCCCAGAATCTCTGAAGTGGTTAACGCACCTCAAGTGATCTGAATTAGACAGACCAAAGACATTAATTTCTTTTTTCCTCAGATTTACAGAAGACCAACTGTAGCCAGGAAAGTTTTCTGTTTTTGCGTCCCCTCTTCGCTATCTGCACACAAGCCCTTTGCTATCCTTTTCCCGTTGAGAGTTGAGTTATGATTATCAGTTAAGTCAGTTCATTGGGAGTATATTAGAAAAATCAAATGAACACAGTAAATTCTTCTCCTGGAATTATGGCTAATGGACAGTCATGTCTCTAAAATGAAATCGTACTGTAGGTTTAGATTCCACTGTGGTGGAACCAAAGCACCGGTAATATCACAATCCTAACTCACTTGAAAATTAAAAAACAAAACAAGACCTGTAAATGGTAAGGGAGGGATAGATTTCTTTAAGTAGAAGTTTAGTCCATAAAGAGCTTTTGTCACATTGCATATACAGACTTTTCAAATTAGTTAACGTGCAAAGGAGTCAGTATAAATAGTTTCCTAACCCTCCTATTCATAGAGGAGACCTCAAAACACATTTTTTTTTTTTAACATTTAAAATTTTAATTCCTTGTTTGGTAGATTGGCTAAAACAGAAAAGAGAAAGAGAACATTCGCAGAAGGCAATTCCCCATTTTCTTCCAGGAATGACTTATTCCTGGGAGTGGTGAGAATTGGTGGGTGGTAACCATCCATAGTATAAAATTGCTAGAAAGAGTATAAACTGCCAAACAACCATTTTATCTTTCAACTTTTTCAAGGAAGGATGAAGTCTTTTGATGTTTACGTTTATTTTAAGATGACAAACACTAAAATTTAAAAATCAGACACAACCCAAGTTGAGTTGTGATCTCAGGAGGGGGCCTCTCATCTACCATGCAGTGTATTCGTACTCGTATTTATCTCATGGAGTTTCAGGGTATATGTGAACATGTCCAGTATGACTCAGGTAAACCTTAGAAGAATGTACATTACTTATCATTTTTGTAAAGAAGCAAATAGGAGCTGAGTTGTTAACCAAAACTGTTCCATTACCTTGAGTCACTGTGCGAACTCATTCAGGGTATAGCTGTAAGGTTTAGAAGGCTTGGGATCAAATGCTAGTCTCTTTGCTCAGGCAAAATGCTCAAGGGCTGTCTTGGGAAAGCCAGTGTGATTGTAAGGGGTGAGGCCCTGCTGACCTCAGGACTATGAGCTTTAAGGAGATTAGCCCTAGTCACAGTGATTTTCATTTCAGAGCTAACTAGGAGTTTATTGTTTATGACATGAGACTTCAAAGAGCATAGAAGAGATTTGTACCCAACTCAGAGAAGAAGAAATGGTGTAAGGAACAAAAACAAAAAATGAGAAGAACCTTGCAAAATAGTCCAGGTCAAAAGTTGTCTCCTCTCCAGAATTTGCAAAAGCACTTTTCTTCTCGTCAGTGCACTATTTTGAGACTGTGTGTGTAGCAGCTGTAAGTAGACAACATGGACTGTATATGACATACCTCTAATATTAAAGATAAAGTATTACCAAGGTTAAAAGTAAATACTGAGTTGTATTAATTTCAAGTGCACCATCAGGACAACAAACCATTTAAGCTGAAAAAGCATTATTTTATTTCTTGAGTTTGCCAGTTGCTTACACCTTGAGTTAAGGATGTGTCTCATTTTCACTTACTGTACATTTCCCCTACCCTAACTGTTTAATATGTCAGGTAGAGGATATTGAATGTTATGAACTGAGAACCTAACTGAGGCGCATAGTTTTCATCTATGCAATTTTACTTGCTTCTGTCACTTTATGATCTGTTCATATTTGGCATCAATTAAAGATAATTTTTAAGGATCTTACCGAGATATATCTTGACTGGTTATTTGTCTCTTGTCTAAATGATCTTTTGGGACCCCTTTCATCACACCCTGTTCTGGAGAGTCTCTTTAAATGACACGGTGACTCCAAGATAAAAATCACAAAGCAGCCTTGTTTCGTTTGAAACTCCTGGACTATTTCTGGCTGTACGAGGAAATACGTTGGGGTTAATTTTTGACAGTAAATTCAGTTTGGTCTCAGGTAGCATCCCAGTTAGAAGCGGTTGGAATTTTGGCCTGTGAAAGTGGTGGGGGATCAGGTTTTGAAAAGGAAAAAAGAAATGAGGCCCAAGGGAGTAAAGTAATTGGTTATATTTACTTAAATTGTTTTTTGATTTTAAACTGAATCTTTTATTCACAGTCTAAGAAGCTTTTCAGGAAGGATAACGTGTGTGTATAACAGTGCTGTGGTCTGGCATCAAATGGCCTGATAGTTACAATATGGTGTTAGAGGTGATTTTGATGTGGAAAAACCAAGTGGTTCCCAGCTGTTCTTTGCATAGACCTTTTCCACATAGTTCTACGTGTGGTTAGCATTTTTTTCCTTCCTGCTTTTCACATGCTTTATTATTTTTTTGAATGAACTCCTTGGCACATTTCCTTTTGCTTCTCCCTGAGATGTAGGTGATCTCTTTTCTTCTTGTGAATATCATATTTTATACAAACTCTTATGTCAGAGCAAGCAGGGTTACATGGTTTGTGGCACGTGTCTGTTATATTCCAAATGCTTTGGGTAGATGGTATGTTGTCATAGAATCCTATACCTTGTGATGGGTTCAAACTGTAAGATTTGGAGATGAATCTTGCTTTTGCTGTAAAAGTTGCTGTTGAAAGTAGATCATGAGACTGGGCAAGCTGCCCATGATTTTTCTGTTATGGTAAGAAAACAGGCCAGGCTGAGGTCTGACAGAGAGGGTAAGAAACAGCTGGAACCACACCATAGCAGTGGGTACAGGAGCCAGAGCCAGGACATTCACACCCCTGAGTGGGTATGTATGTGTTTCTCAAAAAGTTCAGCCTTAGAGTGGTCTTCTTGAAACAGAGGCAGACAGAACTAGGTAGCTTTCAGGGATAAGGTTACAACTTGAAGCTTTATTGCTTACAGAGCTTGAAAAGAAGTCAAGCCAGTTTCAGAAGTCAAGCCAGAGGAGTCAAGAACACAGAGTAGATGTCATCTGGTCTCAGCCACTCTGCCACTGGGTAAGGAAGCTGCCTGCTGCTTCCTGCACTCAGTCTAGAATTCTAAAACCTAACCAGGTGTGAATGTGGAGAGAAGGCCAGCCCCAAGGCTGGGCAGAATAAGTGCCATTGTAAAGTTCTATGCAGATAAGACATAGCATGGTCAGGCTACACAACTGGAAAGCAGCACTTTGAACCAACTTGAAAACAGGTAATTGAAAGTACCCTATATAATGAATTGAATCTAACCAAAAAAACCAACTGCTGTCAAGTGAATTCGAAGATACTGTCAACTGTAGGATGCACTACTATTTGACATAACTGTCAAAATGAAGGAACATGGACAATTATGACCTGCCATTTCATTAATTCATCCCAATTTTAGCGATATTAAAATGTGGGGGAAAAAAACATCTTAGAATTGAACTGCAGTGATTCCAATGTATGCATCCTTTAGTTTCCTGGTGTGACTTTTCCAGTAGCCTTTGAGTCGAATCCGACTCATGGCAACCCAGTGTGTGCCAGAGTAGAACTGTACTCTGTAAAGTTTTCACTGGCTGATTTTTTGGAAGTAAATTGCTGGGCCTTTCTTCTGAGGTGCCTCTGGATGGATTTGAACTCCCAGCATTTCAGTTAGCAGCCCACTGAATTATCTGTTTGCATCACCTAGGGACTTCTCCTGGTATGATAAAAACCAAAAACCACACCTGTTGCTATCGGGTCGATTCTGACTCATAGTGACCCTATAGGACAGAGTAGAACCACCCCACAGTGTTTCCAAGGAACGGCTGGTGAATTGGAACTGCTGACCTTTTGGTTAGCAGCCGAGCTGTTAACCACTGCGCCACCAGGGCTTCTTCTGGCATGATAATAGGTATCAATTCTAAACTCATTAAATTTAGCAGTCTCCTTCAGACCTGAACCTTGGCTAGAACCTGTAGGTCTTCTTATAACTATCTTTTTATCTCACAGGATTTTTGCTCAGTCTTGCCCTTGACTTGGACTTTGTGCTTGGCATTGGAGATACATTGGGTAACGTGCTCCCTGTTTTCTTGGTGTTTAACATCCAGAGATTATTTACTCAGTGAGGGCCTTTGACTTAATATTAATGTATGGAATGAGGTTTGATCTTGCTTCTCCTTCAGCCCCTTCCTCGTGATAGCACTCTCTCGATCAGCAGACACTCAGACCATCTGCAGCCCTTTGCTTTTACCAAGTTAAAAGGCAACATGGCACTCTCATTCCTAGTAAGGTGCTAATTGATAGCAACAATTTCAGTTTGTATAACTCTCTTTGCAGTTTTCAAATCACTTCCACATTAATTATATTGCTTAATTACACTTGATGAATTAGATAGGTCTGATCCTGGGGTCCTTGTTTTGTTTTAGAGATGAAGGAACCAACCCCAAGGTCACTAGGCAGAGGGACCAGACTTGGGTTTACTGATGTTTCCATGATCCAGTGTCTGGTGCATGGTAAGGGGTCTGTGAATGTTTACTGAGCTGAACAAACAGTGGAAAAGTGTAATATTAGGTGTTAAAGAAAGACCAGGAGACTTTGCATGGGTACTTAGCTTTTTTGAACCCTTTCAATAATTTATTTAAGAAATGGAAATATAATAGCTCACAGGGTTGTATTAAATGAGATAGTATAGGTCAACATGCTTCGTACATTCTAAAGGGTTTTATAAATGTGAGATATTAATAGATATGGTATTAATTATAATGATGAAGGGAGGAGCAGGTGTAAGGAGCTGCTGGGTTATTCTTCCCCCAAGGAGGAGCTGTACTTTAAAGGAAGACTCCAGGGAGACCAGATGCTTGACTCCAAGGATCAATTGTATAATGGTGGAATTGAAGGCTTTGGGGCAGAGATGTCTTCAGCAGAAATCATCAGTACTGCCTGTGCTTAGCACCAGGCATGCAGCAGCCCCACATGATGCTGATTCATTATTTCTTTTTTTTAAAGAAATTAATTAATTTTTTTTATTGTACTTCAGATTAAGGGTTACAGAACAAATAGTTTCTCATTAAACAGTTAGTACACATATTGTTTTATGACAATTGTTAACAACCCCATGACATGTCAACACTGTCCCTTCTCAACCTTGGTTTCCCTATTACCAGTTTTCCTGTCCCCTCCTGCCTTCTAGTCCTTGTCCCTGGATTGTTGTGCCCCATTAGTCTCATTTTGTTTTATGGGGCTGTCTAATCTTTGGCTGAAGGGTGAACCTCAGGAGTGACTTCATTACTGAGCTAAAAGGGTATTGAGGGGCCATACTATTGGGGTTTCTCCAGTGTCTGTCAGGCCAGTAAGTCTGGTCTTTTTTTGAGAGTTAGAATTTTGTTCTACATTTTTCTCCAGCTCTGTCTGGGACCCTCTGTTGTGATCCATGTCAGAGTAGTCAGTGGTGGTAGCCGGGCATCATCTAGCAGTACTGGACTCAGGCTGGTGGAGACTGTGGTAGTTGTGGTCTGTTAGTCCTATGGACTAATCTTTCCCTCATATTTTGTTTTCTTCATTCTCCTTTGCTCCTGAAGGTGTGAGACCAGTGGAGTATCTTAGATGGTTGCTCACAGGCTTTTAAGACCCCAGACGCTGCTCACCAAAGTAGAATGTAGAACATTGTCTTTATAAACCGTGTTATGCCAATTGAGCTAGATGTTCCTGGAGAACATGGTCCCCACAGCCCTCTGCCCAGCAATTCAGTCCCTCAGGGAGTTTAGATGTGTCTATGGAGCTTCCATGACCTTTCCTTGTACAAGTTGTGCTGGCTTTCCCAGTATTGTGTACTGTCTTACCCTTCACCAAAATTACCACTTATCTATTTCCTATTTAGTATTCCCTACCCCCAACCCCTCCCATCCCTTGTAACCAACAAAGATGGTTTCTTTTTGTGTGTAAACTTTTTCATGAGTTTTTACAGTAGTGTTCTCATACAATATTTGTCTTTTTGTAATTGACTTATTTCACTCAGCATAATGTCCTCTAGTTTGATCCATATTATGAGATGCTTCATAGATTCATCATTGTTCTTTATCACTGCATAATACTCCATTGTGTGTATGTACCGTAGTTTATCCATTCATCTGTTGATGGACATCTAAGTTGTTTCCATCTTTTTGCTATTGTGAACAGTGCCGCCATGAACATGAGTGTGCATATATCTATTTGTGTGACGACTCTTATTTCTCTAGGATATATTCCTAGGAGTGGGATTGCTGTGATCCATTATTTCTGGTCTTTGCCTCCTTGGCCCTGCCACATTAATAATATTTTACATATTCAGTTCCCAAAGATGAAGGTTAAACTCTAAAGTGCAATAAGCTGAGGAATCAGAAGGTATCTTTAATAATTTATATTGCTTCTGATTGCCTTATTTCCCCATATGCAAAATATTGTGTGACTTGACTTTTTTTTTCTACCTGTGATTATTGAGCAATAAAGCAAGATGTTATTTGCAAAGTTTTCTCAGATGCCTGTCTGAGAGACATTTTATAAATATATAAAAAACCTTGTTAACTTCCCTTGTTAAAAATAGAATAATCCTCGCCAACGTATATAGATAAACATAGTCTTTTCTTGACTACTACACACTTACAAAGATGATTATAAAAATTTGTAAGCTGTAATATTTCTACAGTGCTCCAGCCCTTCCTTCTTCAAATTGGATAAAGGCACTGTGATTTAAACAGCAGTAAGACTTCTGTCTGCTTTTCTTAACGAGTTTCATTATAAGTAAAACACTGAGCGTCTGTAAGAATCTTTGGTTACTAAACATTTTTCTAAAGATTAGCACTCAGGGACTAGATTGAGTTATCTGACTTAGTAGTGTTTTTTAAAATAGATTTTGTGTGATATGTTCCTGTTTGTTGTAATAGATAACATGTTCTCAATGTTGTTTAAGTGCTGGGCATTAAATGTATGTTTAGGAATATTTCCAGAGAAACTAAATATACTGAAATTTGACTTTTCAGAATGAAAATCAGAGGATGATGAATGAGTAGAGGTTTAGGCTTAGGATAATTATGTTTTGCACTCAGGGCCAAATTCAACTTTTATTAAAAATTTGAATTCCTCAGTATATTGAGTTTGGAAATCCAAGATACTTCAATGATATCTTGTTAAATATTATTGCATGTCAGAGTTTAACCTTGGTATTTGGGGCCTGATCATTGCTTTTTATAAAAAAAAATTTTTTTTTGCCATTCCATATAATGCCATTATTTCACTGCTTCAGAAATGAAGTATTTTGTTTTATGTGAATTTCAAAGGGAACCTTTCTGACTGAAGATTCATGTCACAGTATATTCCCCCTTCATTAATAGGCAAAACATCTTTTTTTTTAATCTTGGAGAAAGTTGTGCCTATGTTAGCTCTAAAGGATGGGACCTCCAACTCTGTTTTTGGAAAGAGCTCAGGATATCTCAGGATATTAGCTTACTGTTAAAGGACTTTTCTAGTGTAGATAGAATGGCTGTTCTTTAAGTTCCCAGAGGATAAAGATCACATTTGTTGGTATTTTAAAATTAATGCTTACCCTTAATGGATAAAGGCAATTCTTATAAACATCATTTAATCACATTGTTGGTAATTCAATAAACAAAATAAATTGATTTTATAACATACATAATGATTAGTGTGTCCTTTAAGTTGGAAAAAAATGTTTGTCTACCGCAAGAATTTCCAAGTGGTGCTTTACAGCAGAGCGTTTAAAGCCAACGACACCCATTGGATGTATAAGCAAGGGCAGAAGGAGATTGTGAAGCATGAGAGAGTCAAATATTTGACTTTAATTATAATCCTCAAGAGTTTGTATAAAGAGTAAGATCATAAAATGAAGATGATAATGCTTTACCTGCCTGAGGGAGGAACATTTGGCCAGGACATCTTTCAAATCTCTTGTTTTAAGATGGATGAGTAGGATATGGGCAGACGTTGTGGTGAGATTTGAGACCCTGGCCCCAACATCATTCACCTGTTAAGCAATAAGCAATATATCAAGTCACATATAATACCCTTGGTTATTACGGTGACTAAAATAATGCTATTTAATGTTAAGTGATGGACTACTAATGCTGTTTTAAAAAAACCGTGTAGCTCATTTTATTGGTCAATTTAGCATGGTCAATTGTCAGCAAAATTGTGATGGAAATGATTGTTGGACTCTGCCTTAAATTGTCCAGGAAGTCTGTTGGTGTTCTGTAAGATACCTGTTGTGGTCGAGTAGATTTTGACTCATAGTGACCCTGTAGGAAGAGTAGAACTAGGGAGCTGTAAGCTAGACCCCTAGTTACCGTAGATTGTATAGACATAGTCGTGCAGAGGAAGAGGAATTCATTCAATGATTTTCGAGATATGATTTTGCAAAGTTTTAGAATCCTAATGTTCAAAACTAAAGAACAACATTTCAGTAGATCCCAACCCTCCATACAGACCTAAAGGGAATGTGCTTACAGATGATCTTAAAAAGACAAAGTCTTGTAAAGTTATGATGAGGATAACTGTGTGTTTTGTTTAAATGAATTTCCTCTATACTTGATGATTATATTAGGTGCAACTTCTGCCATTCACATAAATTATACAGTTACTCCGTGAATGAAAATTCTGAACCTGTTTCAGCAATTCCCCACTTCTCTGGCTGGGCTGACATTTAACCTTCATTGTAGCGAGTTCACTTCCCAATTCAGAAAACTCGGTAGTTTGGCATTCTCAACAAAAACTGTTGTTCTTGATGTTCCCTCCTTTTGTAGGGAATTTTGTTGTGTTTTACTTTGAGAAGGCTTGTAATTTAAATCAAAATAGTTCATTGATAATTGAGTTCTTTCTCAAGACCTGCAGTCTGCACATTTCCAGAGAATATATTTCTTCATCAGATTATTCTGCTTAAGACTAGGTTGTTGCATTTTTCACGTCTACTTCCTTCAGGGGTCGGGGTGGCCAGTTAATCTTACCAGGAAATTATTCATATTCTCAGACCATTTGGGGTTTGATCTGTTAGACCATCATCCCTTGGATTGATGGCTGTAGATATTCTAAGATGTCTTGAGAGTCTTCAAAGTTGCTTTACTGGTCCATTGCTATGTGCACCTTCCAAGAGTGAAAGTGTAAAAGGGGTCTGGGCACTTAAGTCAACTTGAGGATAGAGAATTAGGACTCTGTATAAATCAATGCTGATGGAGAAGTCTCTAGACTTGAGAATTATATAACAAAACCAAGCCCAGTGCTGTCGAGTCGATTGTGGCTCCTAGTGACCCTATAGGACAGAGTGGAATTGCCCCATAAGGTTTCCAGGGAGAGGCTGGTGGATTTAAACTGCCTACCTCTTGGTTAGCACCCAAATGCTTAACCAGTGCACCACCAGGTCTCCTCAGTCAGTTCAAACATACAATGACAGAGAGTGGGCCTGGGGTGGACAGTGTATATGAGGATCCCTAATAGGGCTAGAGACATGGCTGTCTCTCCTTATTGGTCTTCTTCTGCCTGGACTACTTCTTTCTGTTTTGTTAAATTCAAAAGGTGCATATTTTCTGTTGCACAGTCTGTTGAGAAAGCAACATTCCTAATTTGAATAATAGGCTGAAAGCTTTAAGTTTTTTCATCTTGGATTTGCAGAATTTGGGTTTGTGAACCTATTGCATGTCTTTTTATGACCTCAAGAATTTCTTGGCTGCTTTATAAATGTATGTGATAATACGAATATCTGTGTCTAAGCAATGTGATTTGGCTGAGTGGCTAATGTAAAACTATTCTGATATTTTTTGAAGAAAGGTGCTTTACCCTCACAAAGCACAGAAATGCTCCACAAATTTGGATGAATAGATAACTTGTCATAAACTAATGAAAATTTAAATGATATAATAGTCTAAAGACCTGGGTGGGGGGGCTTTTTGATTATTTAAATTCATGCGATAGTATGCTTGGACTTTCAAGCTTTATTTAAACCCTAAAGTTGCAGATCACAGGAAAGGTGCACGTTTGTTTGTTTCATGTAAAATACCACAAAATTTAATGGCATCTTAGCTAATGGGGAAATGTAATATGTCTTCCTTTTATATCCTTTACGATTTACAAAGAATTATAATGCATGGGGAATGCTCTTGCCATCATCTCTGAGAGGGGAGAGAAGAAAGCAGGATTGGGCAGAGGGAGAAGTTAGGCAGCAGTGCAGTCACGACAAAGGTCTCAGCTGTCCCCGTAAGGAGCTCTGAAGCTGAGAAGATCCTTCTGAGTTGCCCTGAGTTAGGGGATGGGAACCAGGCCTTTAGACTCTCTCACTGACTAATCTTTGGAGACATCTGCCCTGGGAAGGGAACATGACTTTGGGTCAGGTGACTCTTCATTGGTGTGTTGTTGTTAGCTGCCATTGGCTTGGCCACTGACTCATAATAATTCCATGTACAATGGAACGAAACGCTGCACCATCCCCACAACTGGTTGTGATCAGAACATTTGTGACCCATAGGGTTTTCATTGGCTGAATCCCTCAGAAGTGGATCTTTAGGCTTTTCCTCCTTGTCCATCTTAGCCTGAAAGCTCTGTTGAAACCTGTTCAGCATCATGGCAACATGCAAGCCTCCCCTGACAGATGGGTGGTGGCTGTGCATGAGGTACATTGACCAGGAATCACACCCGGGTCTCCTGCACGGAAGGCAAGAATTCTACCACTGACCAGAGACAATTGCCAGAGAAGGCTGACAGGTGAAGACACAAGAGGGACTCAGTGGTCCATCAGAGCATCCATTACAGAGGGAGTAATAAGCTCATGTGTGGCTGGTGGGAAGGCAGCAAGAGGGAGAAAGGTGAACAGTAAAGCAGAAGGAACATTCAGAAGTGGGATCATCAGTTTCTAATCGTCAAGGATTGACTGTAGTTTATAGATCAACTTGTTAAATGGACAAATTGCTCTGAGGTCCCTGGAGGTGTGTCTTTCTAATGCATTCTGGAAGGCATCGTCCAGACTAGCCAGGGCTCTACCTTACGGGTCAAGTTCAATTATTAATCAGAGGCAATGGGTGATGCTGGCTAATGCTACCTAATGGCCCAGGCTGGGTAATTGTGCTTCTTTGTAATGCGTGTGCAGAGCACAGGGTGGGGCTGGTATTGACATGGCCTGCTCCTCCCTTTGTCTGGACACCTTTGTGGTGTAATGCTTTGAGGTCCCAGTGAAATGCACCAAACCACTCGTGTGACTTAATGCATCTTTATAACATTAGCCCTACCTCTTAATGTGTCCCATGGATGATAAAGAAGTGCCTGGAAGGGAGCTGGTGGGAAGGGGGCTTTTAAAAGCAAACTCTCATCCCTTGTGGCGCTACCACTGTGCCCCTAAGTGTTTTTGTGGCCAATTTAGAACTACTCAGCATGGAGTTCATACACCTGCATCCTCATTAAGAGAGTCAGCTTGGCATTTGGTCCAGAAATGACAGAATTGTTTAGATTTTTCATCTGAAAACAGATCTCAGGGGAACTCATTGTTTGGACAGTTTTGCACTTGTATCTGAAAAAAAAAAAAAAAGGACCTCTAGGCTGTTTGAATAATGGTGATTCCTATTACTCTGTGTCTCTAACCTGTTAGCAGGACATTTGCACTTTGCTTGAAAGTCCAGCTTGTTGCACTAGAAACAGATCTGGCCCAGAGTAGATTGGAAACACTGCAGAGAACAAACGTAAGCTCCCGAAATTCTGTCATTCTATAGTATTGAATTGCAGTTGTGTTAGAAATCTAGATACTATATTTTAAATCCAAGACCGTAACATTTTAATACTTGAAGTTTCAAATAAAATGCCAACTTTTTAAGCTTTTTAGTCCATGGATCCCTGAAGTTTACAAGCTAACTAACCATTTAAGGAGATAAATTGGATTAGCCATATTTAAGGGAAGCCAGTCTCAGCGGTGTCAAAGACCCTGTGGTATTTAGGTACTGTCAGAATCACCAAAAGTGTTCTATTACCAGGGGCCTGCAGGTCTCTGAACAAAAGGAGAGGGTGGATAGGTAAGGCTGCCACCTCAAAAGTTTGATTCTGTTACCTCCTTGTCTATGTGTGTGTGTATGTGTGTGTATTTGGAGTGCCTTTATTTTCTCATTTAGGATGTGATTTAATGAGATTTGTTAGCCACCAGTTAAAAAAAAAAAAGCTAATTATAAACTTATTTCAGATTCAGACTTTTCTGGAAAAATGTCCTGTTGGGAAAAGCTGGGTAGGGACAGAATTCCATTTCTTCCTGGCAGTCTAGAAACATCATATCTGTCCTCTGATTGTTCCTAGAAAAATGAGGAAACCTTTCGAATGGATTCCATCCTTCTCTCAGAGCTGGATAACAAAACCAAAAGGTCTCTAATCAAATGAGATCATTAACATCTAAGTGTCTTCCAGTGACGGCAGGAGTAAGTTCTATGGAGTAAACTGAATAGATGCAAGAAACTGTAGGGATCAGATTTTGTCAATAAAAATAGTTGCTCCTACCAAAGACTCTACTGGTTCACACTCAGAAAGATATTTGCAGGGAAGTGAGGCTCTGAGTTACCTGCCCTCTTGCTGAATTCCCTTGTTACTAATGCCAGATATACGTAAGTGAGCCTTGGATGGACAGCCCGTGGTCATTTTCCTTCACGCAAAGTGTACAGATACTGCAGGGAGTAAACCCCATCCTGGACTTCATCAGTGCCAAGACCTAATCATCTGAGATAGCTATCTCAAACAGCACAGATTCTATTTAGACAGAATTTCTATTCATCCATATTTAAGGATAGAACAATAGGGGGTTATTATATACATGATGGCTTATTTTTTTTTTATCTCAGATCACACAAACACAGAAATATTGTACACAAGCTACCAAATGAGACCCTGAACATTGCAGAGGATCTGGACTTGTATCAACTGGAATTATACTATGTTTTGTTGGCAAACTGTGTGCAAAGGTATGAGGTATGGTTGATGTTACAGGTTAAAATGAGTATTTAGACCCATACTGACCAAGGCAATTCAGTGAGCATAAGCTCCAGTCTAGAGCTGTAAGGAACTTAAAAGATATCTGGAAGACGTTCAAGACCTGGAATATTTTTAGTTCCTATGAAATGAAAATTTCTTGGGTGCTAGCTATTTAAGAGAGAAGACCAGGAAGCTCATCCCTGCCATGAGAACTTTCTCTCTGGGTCTTTGTGGCCACAGACTGTGACAACCCTGGGCTCCTAGTAGCATGGGCAGTGTTTCAATGAGAAGATTCTTAACTCAGTGGCAGCATCAGAATCAGCATGGTACTGTCAGAAAGAGAGTTTTTAAAAATTAATTAATTAATTATTATTTTTTTTAAACTCAGAAACCAAAAAGCAAAATCTGGTCTCAGAAAAACATTTACTCTGTTGCTATGTTAGTGTTCCCCTTGGCTTTCATAGCTGGGTTTTTTTTTTTTTTTTTTTTTGGGGACGTGTTAAGAAACAACACTTCATTTCCATTTCAGCACCAAGATCTTTATTTCAAGAGAAGTAACTAATGTTGCTATTTGGACCTTGCCTGTAAGCTTATAATAATGAGATTTGATTCTAAAATGTCTGGGATGCATATCATGGAGGCATAGAATCTCAAAGTTGACCTGAACCTTCAAAGCTGTCTATTTCTTTCACTGGTTTTGTATTAGATTCATGGCAACAGGATCTTGCCAGGCGCCATGTTTTCTATGCTGTCACTCGATGAGCTTGGCAGTTATTGGTTTGCAAATCCAGTTCATTATCATTATACTAATGTATCGGAAACTTCATTTTACTCATGAGGAAGGACAGAGCAATGGTGACTGTCTAATGGCTCAAGGCCATAAAGCTAGGTGGTAGAAGTCAAGAATCCTGATTTTCTGACTAGGATTTAGTTTGCATGGTCTTACACTGATATGAAGATAAGTGATCTGACTCAAGCTTAGAAAGATGGTGAATATAGTAGTGTATTTTATTCTTGTGCCCATTTTAAGTCAGCTTATCCTAAGACAGTGGTTGTTTAATGTGATGGTAGGAACTTTCATTTAAGATAAATCCAAAATGCTTTTGTTTTTACAAACAGAATTGTTTGAAGTTCATAAAAACCCATCTTTTTGCAAAATTGATATTCTTTCTAGTAGAAGATTGTACATTACTACAATATTTACAATTATTGTGTATTGTAATACTAAATATTGAAAGTTTTTTTTTTTTAAACACAGCTCACATTATTTCATCGGCCCAAGCATTTAGACATGAAGTAAATAAAATCAGGTTAAAAACCAGCAGCAGTGGGCAGAGGGCTGTGCGGACCATGGTCTTGGGGAAGGAACATCTAGCTCCATTGGCATAACATAGTTTATAAAGAAAATGTTCTGCATTCTACCTTGGTGAGTAGCATCTGGGGTCTTAAAAGCATGTGAGCAGCCATCTTAAATACTCCATTGGTCTCACCCCTTCAGGAGCAAGGGAGAAGGAAGAAAACAAGATACAAGGGAAAGATTAGTACAAAGGACTAATGAACCACAACTACCATGGCCTCCACCAGACTAAGTTCAGCACAACTAGATGGTGCCCGGCTACCACCACTGACTGCTCTGACAGGGATCACAACAGAGGGCCCAGACAGAGCTGGAGAAAAATGTAGAACAAAATTCTAACTCTCAAAAGAAGACCAGATTTACTGGCCTGACAGAGACTGGAGAAACCCCAAGAGTATGACCCCTGGACACCCTTTTAGCTCAGTAATGAAGTCACTCCTGAGGTTCACCCTTCAGTCAAAGATTAGACAGCCCCATAAAACAAAACGAGACTAATGGGGCACAACAGTCCAGGGACAAGGACTAGAAGGCAGGAGGGGACAGGAAAGCTGGTAATAGGGGGGACCCAAGGTCGAGAAGGGAGAGTATTGACATGTCGTGGGGTTGTTAACCAATGTCATAAAACAACATGTGTACTAACTGTTTAATGAGAAACTATTTGTTCTGTAAACCTTCATCTAAAGTACCAAAACAAACAAACAAACAAAAAACAACAACAAAAAAACCCACCATCGTCTCCATGGGAGAAAGATACGGCAGTCTGCTTCCGGGAAGATTTACAGCCTTGGAAACCATATGGGGCCACTATGAGTAAGAATAGATTTGACTGGAGGGGGTTTGGTTTTCAGTTTTTTGGTTAAATAATCAAAATCTGATTAGCCTTTAATTAAATAGCCTGGAGTTTTTTTTTTTTTTGTTGTTGTTGTTTTTTTTTTTGGTAACAAAAATGGAAGTTCGGTCCTCTTCATTATTGCTTTGGTATCATTATTCTCTGCTTTTATACAATCGATGCTTCCCTATTGTATAGAAAATAAAGTTCAAACTCATTTGCACAGAAAAGAGGATCCTTAAACATCAACTGGAGCCCTGGTGGCGCAGTGGTTAAGGGCTCGGCGGCTAACCAAAAAGTCAGCAATTCAAATCCACCAGCCGCTCCTTGGAAACCCTATGGGGCAGCTCTGCTCTGTCCTATAGGGTTGCTATGAGCCAGAATTAACTCGACGGCAACGGGTTTGGTTTTTAAACATCAAGCCAACAAAACTTCCCAGTTTCATCTTCTGCCACTTCACTCCATGCGCCCTGTGTTCCAGCCTCACAGAACTTCTCACCATTTCTAGAAATGCAGTGACGATGTATTTATTTTCAACTCTTTATACCTTTGCATGCATTGTCCCTTTGCTTAATACTACCCTGTCCTCCCACTTTGATTTTTACTAGCAACTAATCAATCTATAAGGACTCAGCTCAAACATTACCACCACCACTGTATCCCCATAACACTTTGAAAAATATATTTAAACTAACTCTTGTTTGTATATGTTACCCCTATTATACTAGTTCCTCAAGGGTAGAAATGATGTTTGGTACATATTATGTAATCAATAAGTGTTAAATGAATGAAGAAAGAAGTAACATTTTGCTATATTGGTTGCTGTGGAGAGAACTCAAAAACATTTTGCAAGCAGTTTTGATTTTTAAGTGCTTATATTATTTATACAACAGCTTTCTTCAAGGAGCTTAATGTTCTAAAATCTTTAGCCTTATTTTATCCTTCCAAATTTATCATTTGACTTTTGGAAATAGTGTAAATAGTTCTCCATCTGTTATTCCTGTGGGCAGGAGACAGACTTCTCTCTGTTACACAGGCCTGTGGAGGTCTTCCTTATGAATTTTATGCCTCAATACATTAGGTTAACAGTTACATAATGGAGCTGATATCTACACTCCTTGAAGCATCCCTGGGAGAGAGGGGAAGGAGACAGAAAGTCCTTTCTGGAAAAGATTGTGAAACAAGCCCAGAAAAGGAAGAGAACCTCCTAAAATTGACACTAAATTAATGGCAGACCTAAGACTAGAAACCAGAAGGCCCAAGAGGGTTGAAATATTCTCTCTTAAAAGTCAAACTCTTACTATTCATAGTGCAGTGGAGGACTGCTTTTTGTCTCTGTCCTCACTCAAGTCCAGGGGGTTGTGTGGCACTTTCTATTTAGGTCTTCTGATCCTCATGGCTCATGAAAGCAGATTAACTCTTTTCATGTTTCCAGATTAAAACAGCACAAGGGGCAGGGGAAAGCATCATATTACAGAACGCTGGTGATTTTTAAAAACAGATTATTTTCTCTAAATAAATGACATCAGGTGAAAGACATGCTATATATTTTCCCCCCTTGTGGATAATCTGGTTATTTCTCCCATATGAATTGTGTCCCTTTCTCACCCCAGTTCCATCTTGCCCTTCCTCCTATGTGGAGAGATTGCCTCCACCATCCCCATCTTGTGCTATTTCTTTGTCCTTTGTGGTGTTTGCAACATTCCCGATTTAGCATCCTCCTGCCCTTAATGAACGTGCTGTGTTTTCCCCTCCTACCTCATCATTAATAAAGATGTTAAGTGAAACGGGGCCCATCACCAATCCATGGAACACCCCACTAAACACCTCCCACCCACTTGCAACATTACCATTTATCATTACCCTTTGTTTACAATCCTTTCAACTGTTTCTAATCCATGTGGCAGCACTTATATCCCAGCCAAGTTGCGTTTGTTTTGCCAGGGATTTGTGATCCACGAGAGAGCCTTTGTTCCGTGGAAGGGTAATTTTGTGAGAAGTAAAGAATTTGGCGGGGAAAGAACATAAATACTTGAGGTCTATTATTTATTTATTTCCCTTTTTCAGTGACTATTTCCAGGGAAGGAATAGACAGTACAGAGTTGACATAAGGACTAGATGCCAAAAAAGTGGCAAGTGTAGCCAGTTAATCTGCCAAAGAGATGCCAGCAGCTTTTGTCAACCCGAGGGTATATGGAGACATCTACAGAAGCACACTCACTCATTGTCTTGTAGCTTAAAAATAGGCTCAGTCACCGTCAGCCCCCAAACATTGGAAAAGGAGCAATTCTCTTGATCTCTTCTTGGGACTAGATTGTATTTGACTCTGATATTCTAGTCTCTGGAATAGACAAAAACAAACAAATAAGAGGTATTTTCTGTTTCCAAGGAGCTCTATCTAGTGAGATAGACCCAGCCACCGACAGCATGATAACATGAGCACAGGAGGAGCAGGATAAGCCAGAAGTCAGCCAAGGGAGCCCAGTGGAGGAAGCAATGAGTCTGATAGGATGGTCAGAGAGTTTCTGAGAGTTGGGAACATTCAAGCTAGGCCTTCAAGCATAGTTACATTGTATTGTTACAGATCTCTCTTCTGTCTGTCCATATTCTGCCTCACTTAAGTTACAGTCACTCAAGCTGCACACAGTAGTTCAGGCACATCAGAAAAGACAGAAAAGCATTGTCTTTGTTCCTTCTTGCTCTTTTTGATTGAAGCAAATCTTCAGACTAATTTCAACCAACTGCATTTTCTCTATTCTCTGTACTCCCAAACCACCATATTTACCTATTTTATGGTACTTAATACTTTTTAAATAATTATTTGTTTATATCTTTCTCCCCTACAACATTATAAGGTCCTTATTGAAAGGAGCCACACTGTATTCCCATCTGTGGCCCTCACAGAACTGATGCACACCTTACCTGGTGCTAGTGTGTGGGATATATGCCATTTAAACATGGCTGCACTATTGACAACTGCAGCGCCCGCAGGCCTCTCTGCTGTATAAGACATGTTGGAGACTTGTCAGCGATAAGAATGAGATTAGGCACGACTTGTTTTCCCAAACCTATTGCCCTGTTACTGATTGGCTTGTTTACCTGAATTCCTTCTTTTCTTGCCCGAAACTTATTGTTACTCACCCAAAGCCCATTGTTCTGTTATTTGCTTCACTGTTTGCTGTATTGACTATAAAATAAACTTCTGGGACTGAAGCTGGGGGTCGACTCCTCAGAGTGACCCTCCTGGCCCCACTTCCCTGTAAGAGTTGTGTTTGGCTACTGTCTTCGCCGCCCCGACAACCGCCGCGCTGCCGCTGCCACGCTAGTGCTTCATACTGCATGAATGAATGGATGAACACATGAATGAATGAACAAATGAATGAATGAATGAGTGGATGTCCTAATGTGCTCTGAACTGAAAATCAAGGAAGCCATTTTCCCTCCGGAAGCCTTTCCCTCCCACTTTTCTACTTGGAAATTGCAGTAGGTAAATTTAATCAAAGGCAGTACGGTTTTAACGAGTACCAGTCAGTTTCAGTTAAAATAGAATGTGTTTTGTCCTTCTAACTTTGCATTAACTCTGTTCATCTGACCTCTTCACACCTCTTTTTTGTCCTTGTCATCGTCTGTGGGCTGCTGGCTCCTGTACCTCTTTTGGGAGGTGCCAGAGGGATTGCTGGAGGGAGAATGGGATGTTGGTGTACTTTTGCCTCTGGACTTACAGTGCTTGAACCACTAATCTAAAATCTCAAAGGAGAGAAAATTCAAAATGTACATATAACTTTTAATTTCTCTTTGAATCACTATGTAGTCTATTTCTCTCTAGTCTTCCTTCAATCATTATTATGCAAGCATTTCAGCATATTTATGTCACTTACGTCATATAATAAACCAAAACCATTTGCCTTAGAGTCAATGAGTTGACTCTGATTCATGGTGACCCCATATGTATAATAACCCCGTTGCCATGGAGTTGATTTCGACTTATGGCGACCCCAAGGGTTACAGAGTAGAACTGCTCCATAGGGTATTTTTTGGCTGTAATCTTTATGGAAGTAGGTTGCCAAGCCTTTCTTCCACAGTGCTGATGGGTGGGTCAGAACTGTCAACCTTTAGGTTAGTAGTTGAGTGCAAAAAGTTTGTACTACCCAGGGACCTATGTGTATAAGAACTTGTTTCGATCCTATTTTGGTGATGGTTAACAATTTAACAAGTGTGTAAATATGAATGTAATTCTACTCTTTCTTTTTGTTTGGAAACAAAAATACTAGGGAAAATGTAGAAAATTACATGCGTAAGTATGATAGTGGAGTGAGCAGGGTCAGGAGAACAAAGTTGGATGGGACTCGTGTTCTAGTGCTGGCTTTGCCACTAATAGGCAGTGCAATCCTGAGAAAGTTACTCCTCTCTCTAGACCTCAGTTTCCCATTCATTCCTGGTCTTGATCAATCTCTAGGCTTCTTTCCACCTCTGTGGATGCCATTGTGGTTTGGGATGGCGGGTACTGAGCAAGCTAATTCTTTTGAAAAGTTGCTATATGACTTCCTCAGCACAGTTTTACAATTTCAAAGCATGATTGTATTATCAAGGGCCAGTTCTTTCGTTTGTGATAATTCAGATCCCTTGCTTCTCATTTCCCCGGATGCTTCTCTATGACTGGGTGAGAAGGAGGAAGGTGGGAGAGATTGAATTAAATGTTACTTATAGGCACTTCTTGTAATGTCTGGGGAAGGAAGACTGAAACTGATTTTTTAACTGAGCCTTTTCAGTTCTTTGTAGATTGGATTTTAAGGTTTTATACTCATTTTGCCATTAGTCAAAGTCGTAGAAATTGACAGAGTTTCTTTTAATGGTTATGATATAGACACTTAGTGGTGCTTAATACAATGTCTTTTGCTGCTACTTCCAAAGACATGGGGATGATGCAGTAGCAAGCTGACTAAGCTGAACCTACTGAGTCACATTTATTCATTTATTAATTATTCATACTTGGGCTTCTTCCAAAAATAATGTGGAGGGCATACAATAAAAACTACATTTGCATAGAACTGTAAAACCAAAGATAAGGGAGCCACGTAAGGCAAGGAGGAGAGAAAGTTGTACAAATTAACGGAGCTAGAGTTCTCTTCTTTTTCCCCCACTTGAGTACAGTCTTTACCGCTGAGATTCCTGGCAACCAAGAAAAGAAAGGAAACATACTGAGTCATATGGCTCTCCCATGATCCAACCAAATAAGCATGCTATGGCTTCAGGTGAGACAATCTAATCTTGTCCCTTACACCAAACTCTCAGAGAAATTTAATATGCAGATTTTTATGCCAGCAGGCATCGTATTCATCCTTCAATAGTGCTTTTACAACAGATGTAGACTTCTTTTTTCATAAAACCATATTTTATGTTGACCTTTAAATAAAGCTGAGGGCATGTCCAACTGTAGTTATGAAAGCATTTCTTCTAGGGTAGAATAATGTAGTCTAAGTATGTGTGTTTTTGTTTTGTGATTTAGTTTTTTGACAGTTTAACTGGATACACAGATAGAGCTTAGAGAATCAGAAGATTGAATGGCTATCATGTTCCTTATATTATCTCTGTCAAACATGTATGGTCTCCTGCAGGCTTTTGACAGGATCTAGATAGTTTACCCTTTGAGTGCCAAGCATATAGGAAGTCCAGCTGTTTATAGAAAAGGTGGCCATATGTTTCAGCTACAGGGCAGGCTGATGGCAAAGTCAACATTTTGCTGTGCAGTTAAAAATTTCACTTGTATTCTTACCCTGTAACAATCCATTCTGTGTGAGAGGGAAGTAGGCTGCTGTGTATTTCAGACAGGATTAGATTCTGACATTTAAAGTAAGGACAACTATAAAGGTAGATGAACCTTTTACACGGCATAGCTTTCCCATTTGAGCACAGAGCCAGGAGGAGAAATTGAATTCTTGAAGTTCATGAAGATAACTCTAAAGCAGTATTTTCTAAACTCATTAAGTCATGAAATGCTTTTTATCTTACAGCGTATTGATGGAACTCCAATAGGAGCTTATAGATGTGTGCTGAAAAATGTGATATCACAGATGAATTAATCATTCACTGTAATATTAACTTATTTATTTATTTATTTATTTTGTTGTACTTCAGGTGAAGGTTTACAGAATAGTTTCTCATGAAACAGAAGTACACATGTTGTTTTATGACATTGGTTAACAACCCCACAACACATCAACCCTCTAACTTCTCAACCTTTTGTTTTTTTTTTTTTTTTGGTGAAAAGACACATAGCCAAAGATACACCATTTCAAAAATTTCTACATGCACAGTTCAGTGACATTGACTGCGCTCTTTGAATTGTGCTGTTATTCTCACTTAAGATGAAGGCGTACAGAACAAAATAGTTTCTCATTTAACGGTTTTGTAATATTAACTTTTAATAAAACTTTTGATTCATATGCTTAATATACAATAAACATTGACTAGTATCATGAAGATATATTAAAATAATAAGACATGATGTGTAACAGCAATCTTCAAAGAGATTGCATACTATCTGATGCTAGTTTGAAATTGTTAGGGCCAAGGATGAATTTCCAAACACTCCTTTGCTTCTCCAAAGAGCTTTTGGTATGGTGTAAGTTCTAAATACAAAAAAAAAAAAAAAAAAAAAGAGCCAAATAGGAGCCATAGTGTTGTTGTTGTTAGGTGCCATCCTGTCCATTTTTGACTCATAGTGACCCAACATGACAGAACTGCCCTATAGGGTTTTCTAGGCTGTAATCTTTTCAGGAGCAGATCACCAAGTTTTTCTCCTGTGGAGTCACTGGGTGGGTTCACACTGCCAACCTTTCAGTTAGCAGCCGAATGCTTAACAGCTGCACCGCCAGGGCTCTTTGGAGCCATACTATTAGCTTATTATTCTAATTTTTTATTTTGATGTGTAGGATTGTTAGTTTCCTTTGTGGTTACTTTAATATTTACCCCTATTTTTCTACATTTAAACTAGTCTTTTATTTCTTTATATCTCCTTGACTTCTCCATATGAAAGATCTATGACTACATTTTTCAGTCCCCCTTTTTTGTTTTAATGTTGTCATCTTTTACATATTGACATCTCTGTTTCCCTATTTTCAGTGTTTTAGCTTTGATTTATTTTGTGTCTTCCCTATCTGGGTTGATATCTGGTTGTTGTGTCCTGTGTTCTAGTCTTGAGTTGTTATCTGATGTTACTGATTTTCTAACTGGAGGACTCCTTTTAGTATTTCTTGTAATTTTGGTTTGGTTTTTGCAAATTCCTTTAACATCTGTTTATCTGGAAATACCCTAGTTTTGCCATCGTATTTGAGAGACAGTTTTGCTGGGTATATAATTCTTGGCTGGCAATTTTTTTCCTTCAAGGCTTTATATATGTCATCCCATTGCCTTCTTCCCTGCATGGTTTCTGCTGAATAGTCCAAGCTTAGCCTTATTGACTTTCCTTTGTAGATGACTTTTCGTTTATCCCTAGCTGCTCTTAAAATTCTCTCTTTATCATTGGTTTTGGCAAGTTTGATTATAATATGCCTTGGTGACTTTCTTTTGGGATCTGCCTTGTGTGGGTTTGATGGGCATCTTGGATAGATATCTTCTCATCTTTCATGGTATCAGGGAAGTATTCTTCTAACAAATCTTCAACAATTCTCTCTGTATTTTCTGTTATCCCCTGCTGTTCTTGTACGCCAATCACTCGTAGGCTATTCTTCTTGATAGAGTCCCACATAATTCTTAGGGTTTCTTCATTTTTTAAAAAATTCTTTTATCTGGTTTTTCCTCAAATAAGTTAGTGTCAAGTGCTTTATCTTCAGTTTCACTACTTCTGACTTCCATTGCCTCACTTCTGCTCCTGTGACTTTCTATTGAGTTGTTTAATTCTGCAATTTTATTGTTAATCCAAGAAGTTCTCTTACTCCAGAAAATTTCTTGAGTCTTTGTTTTGGGAGCTTTCTGAAACCATCATGGTCTGCCTCTTTATGTGATTTGATATTGACTGTTGTCTCCAAGCCATCAATAAGTTATTATATTTTTGTTTATTTTATGTTTGCTTACTGTGTCTTAGCTTCTTGTTTTGTTATATTTTGATATGCCCAAATAGGTTGCTCACGTGAGCTAGTTTGATTATTGGTGCCTTTGAAGCTCTAATGTCCTGTCACCAGGTGGTTAGATCTATTACTAGGTATATGAGCCCAGGAGTCCGTTTACTTTTCTTGTATGGATTCAGCTCAGGTGTCCAGGCAGTTAGTCAGCAAATGTGTGGTGCATGCTCTCACCTACAGTCCTAGATGGGAAGGGGTGATTGGAGTAGACACAGGTATCTGGCTGCAGTAGGGGGCCACACACTGAGCAAGATAGGGGGCTGACAGCTGCCCCTGTGTGTCTGGGAGGAAAGTGTGTCCCTGTTCCCTAGACTGTGTAGGTGGGGGTGGTTTGCAGCCAGACTATGGGTACCCAATGCTGAAGGCTATAAGTACTGGGAGGCACCACTTATTCTTGGACCCCTGTTGCAGGTGGCTAGGTGGCATGGGTGCAGCCATCAGCCCTCAGGCCCCTGATGTGGGTAGGTGAAGACGCTGCTTAATGGGCAGAGTGGTGTCAAATGTCACAGACCTGCCACTCGACCATATAGCTGATACAGTGAAGTTAGGCTTCGGGTATATTCCCTGTTGTACTGTGCTAATGAGGGCCTACACTGTTGAAGTGGGCCCACACAGGTCTATGCAGGGGAGAAAGGCATTCAAAGTCCATGGACCCCTTATGCCTGTGACTAGGCAAAGGAGCTGTGCCTGCCTTGAGCTCCTGGCTTAGAGGAGCTGGCAGATTATTTTTTCCCTGTTTGCTAATTTGTTCCCTTTCCAAGTCTGGGAGAATGGCTCAGGGTGTGTGAGGGGTCCTACTTCTGGCCCAGGGGAAGCAGCAATTGCTGAAGCTGATCCAGGACCAGTGCAGAGCTGGGAGGGAGCAGGTAAGTGGGAGAGATGTTCTTCCCAAATGGGGTTTATTTGATCCGCTTGGTAGGTTAAAGCATGTACTTATCTTTTGCTGATTGAGCACTGCTTTTCACTGGCTCTGGAGGCCTGAGCAGACTCTCCACTGCTTGGGCTCTCCCAATATGGAAAACGCAACCCGTAGGCCACTGCCTCCTCACCACGTGTGCCAGCTGATCCAGCCTGCAGGGCTCCAGCTCCTGCCAGGTCAGGTCTGGCATCTCCTTGCTGCTTCTGAACCATCTCTTCCTCCTCCTGCCACTCAGTCCAATTCCTCAACTTTGCCTTTGATGTTCAGGGCCCCTAGATTGTCAAATATAATCGATTCACTTGTTTTTTCGGGTCTCTTTTGTGAGAGGGACCACCAGAAGCATTTGACTATACTACCATCTTGGCCCCGCCCTATACTTTATTACTCTAGACCCTGCCAAGTTATATAGTAAAACACCTCTTAGACCTGAAGTCCAAATACAGCATCCTTCTCTTCCTCATCACCTGGACCTGAACCTACCCATCCAGGCACAGGCTGAGAAGCGGAAGAGTTGTGAGCTGTGCTTTCATCTCTACTTGCATCCTTGCTCAGTGCTGTGCTGGGGCCTGCTCGTGCTGGCTCACAAGAGCCAGTCGTTAACTTTTTGGGTATTTTGCAAGCCTGTTGTAAAACATGACCACTATAAAAAATTAAATTTTATAAACTTGTAATTAAGGAAATTATATTAAAAACAAAGGTAATATTGACACAACATCACTTCCCAAGTTTTTTAATTACATTTTATCATTATCTATACTCTTGAGGTTATTTATGTGTATTGTAGCTGTATGATGGAAAAGGTCATAATTAGCCATGTCAAGTTGTAGCTTGACATTGGCTATGGTGGGAGTATTTACACCATGGAAATTGGCAAATGCTATAGGCCTCTTTTTATTTCTTGAATAGCCAGTTGTTAAACATTTAATGTGCTACTGCGCTCATCTCCAGCCATGATACTGTTATTATCTCTATTTTGCTTAAAAGGAAGCTAAGGTAAAGAAAATTTAAGTAACTGGCCTGCAGTCACATAACTACTTAGCCAAGCTAATTAACCTAGAGCCTCTGATATTTTGCTATATTGTCTCTTTATGCAGTAAGAGCAATGTGACACCTGTTTCGTGTGTAAATAGGATGTCAAGCAGTGGTAGCTTATGGTTATTGGTAATACAGGCACCAAAATTATTAACTAATTTATTCAAAAACACTGAGGCCTATACTGTGCCATACCCTGAGCTTGGAGCTCCCTGCTCCTAAGGAGATTATAGACTGGAGACAGACACAGACAAGTTATCACAGACAAGTTCAATATTGCATGGTAAGTGCTGTGGAAGGGTAAATACAAGGTCCCATGGAAGTCTGTAGTGTAGGCACCTAGCCCAGACTCAAGATCCAAGAAGTCTTCCTGGAGGAAGTGACTTCTAAACTGAGATCTGGAGGCTAAGTAAGCCTTAGCTATGCCAAGATCAAGGAAGGACATTGTAAGCAGTGAGAACAGCATGAGCTGAGATCCAGCAGAGAGAGGGAACACTGAGGAGCTTAGGCACGACTGGGAGGGTTCAGTGTGGATGGAATGAGAGGCCAGGAAAGGAGAGGGAGAGGCAGGCTGTGGCTGGATTGTGGCACTCTTTGCCAGCCAAGCTTCAGACATTATCCTTAATTCTGAAGGCAATGGGAGAGAGAAGATTTTAAGCAGGGAAGTAATAGGATCAGCTTTGCATTTACAATTCATCTGAATGCTCTTTGGACAACAGATGGAAAGGGCCAAGATTAAAGGTAGAGAAACCATTCAGGAGCCTGGAACAGGAAATCCAGGCAAGATGACAGTTCGTAAGATAAAGAATCAATTTCTTCCAATGGATTTTTCTACCTGGGAGGTTGATAGTGACTTGTCAAGAGCAGTATCAATAGAGTGGTTGGGAGGTCTGATAGCAGTGGGTCGATAATTGAACAGGAGGCCAGGAAGCGTCAACAATGTAAGAATCTTGGCAGGGATAGGCGGATGGAGTGGAGGCCACCTGAGGTTAGAGGAAGGTATTCACCCTCACCACTCACCTGGAGGTGCCTTTGCTTCTTCTTTCTTGCCTATGATGTTCTCTTTCTGACTACTCGATGTCCAAATGCCAGACTAAGATGTATAAGTTACTTATAGCAGCCAGCACAGTTTTCTCCCACACAGGCCAGACCTGGGCTGCGGAAAATCCTCACCTTCTCCTGACATCTTTAGAAAAAATGCTAATTTCCTCAGCTCTCAGTTTTATTCATCCTTGGCTGTCTGAAGACAGGGTCCACATCCTATTCATCAGCCTATCTCCAAGTCCTGGCCCATAGTAGACACTTACTAAACTTTTGTGGAATGTTTGATTAAGTTACAATTAGATGAAATTGAGTTTTAGAGTTAAAGTTCCTAGAGGGTACTTTCAAATTAAAAGCAGCATTTCTTAACTCAAATTAATCCCTAATTTAAGAATATAATGAGAAGAGCTATTTGGAGAGTGAGGGCATTTATGATATCTTCTTACTCACTCTTGCCCAGTCATCCCAGACCCTCCAGTTTTCCCACAGCTAGATATTGAGGCAGGAATGGAACATTTCTATCAATCCCTCTTCTCAGGCCCCTATTTCAAAATGGAAGAATTCAGAGAGTAACTCATTATCTTGCCCTAAAACTGCCCTTCCATTTCTGAAATGGAATACTCTTCGCCAAAACCCTAAACTAAATTGACAGTGTGGTCCTCAGCAATGCTCTCTCTTTCCACATCTTTGGCTGCACCTCTGGGCTGTTGCTACACTAAACATCTCACACTACCCCAGATATTCTTGCCTCTTGCATGAAACCTTCTCTTTATACATGCAGTTGCCTCTGCCTGGTATGACCTTTTTCACCTGGAAAATTCTTAGTCGTCCTTCAAGTCCCTGTTCAAATGTGACTTCCTCAATGACAGCTTTTGGACTCACCTGGCACACTCAGTTGCTTTCTGCATTTCTGCAATAGCACCACATTGTGGGTTAATTTTTCTGTTTACAAACCTGTTTCCTCTTCTAAATCATGAGCTATTTTTGTGTAGACTCACCACAGTGCCTGACACATAGAAGATATTAAAACACATTTATAGGGTGAATAAATAGATACATGAATGAGGACTCACTTCCTGGTGGGTCCCTGGAAGACATCTGCGTATTTGAGAAAGACATTCTCCTTTCCCTGCTCTTGACTGAAGTGGTTTGATTACCTCCACAGCTCAATTTCCTGATGCTCAGTTGAAACCCAACTGTCTTATGCATATCCTGTAAAATCCCTAGTCTGCCATATACGTTTGAATACCTCTCTGGAGGGCACACGTGAATGCTATTTCAACATGAAACTGCTTTTGTTACATCTCCCTATAATTAGGCTCTATATAATGGAGCTTGCTAAATTGGGACGAGTTAGAGCATGTGTAGGGGCAGGAAATAAGACTGATAGATTATATTCAGCTCAAACTTTCAGTCATTCGTGAGATCTGTTGCAGACATAGCAGATGGTGGAATATTCTAAAAGACTCATAGAAAAGATCCACAGGATGCTCTAGGGCCAAGGCAAAGCACAAATAAACGTGACATACAGTGGTCAGCCATGACATTCATTCATTCCACAATGTGGCTATTCTAAAATGTTGGAGATTCTACAGTGCAAAAAACATGCATATCTATCTATCTATCTATATATCTGCCCTTAGGGAACTTATAGTCTAGTGAGAAAAGACAGACAACTGACAGTAAATAAGGAAAATATATAGAATTGTACGCAGTACTGAGTTTTATAGAGAACAATAAGGCAGGGAAGGACAGTAAGGAATGTCAGAGCATTCTAATTTTAAACAGAGAAGCCAGGAAAGGCAAGGCTGAGATGGTGACATTTAGATGAAGATCTAACAATAGTGAGGCAGTGAGCATGCAGATACCTGGAGTGCGGTGGGGTAGGTGAGCATTCCAGACAGAGGGTACAGTAAGTGCAAAGGGCCTGAGGTGGAGGTGTGTCTGGCTTGTTCAGACAACAGCAATGAGGCCAGTCTAGTAAGAGCAGGCCAGATTATGTTGAGTCTGTAGGTCATTTTAAGGACTTTGGCTTTTGCTCTGAGTAACACAGGAAACCATTGGGAGATTATCAGCCAAAGAATAATATCGCTATGTTTTACAAAGACAGAATGGATCTAGAATGAATTTCCTAGATAAAAGTAAGGCTGAGCAAGACATGGTAGCTCAGATTCTTTTAGTCTACATGAATAAGCCTCTCTACTTTCCCTTTTTCATTTACTCAACAGTCTTTATCGAGGACCTTCTTTGTGCCAGTCACTGAGGATACGGTGATAAGCAAGGCAGATGGAGTCTTTGCTTTCACAGAACTTGCAGTATGATGGGGAAGACTGACACAGGACAAGTATGTGTAAGGGCATTGTGTACTGTGCAGGAGAATAAGCTAAAACCATTGCTGTTCAGCTGGCCCCCCAACTCATGGCGACCTCATGTGTTACAGAGTCGAACTGCTCCGTAGGGTTTTCTTGGCTGTAATCTTTATGGAAGTAGATTGCCAGGTCTTTTCTCCCACTGAGCTGCTGGGTGGGTTTAAATCACCAATCTTTTTGTTAGCAGTAGCACGCTTAACCATTTGTTTGTGCCACCAAAGCTGCTTAACTCAGGCACTAGGAACACATAATACGTGCATATAACATGGTCTGGAAGCACAAGGGCTTATCCCCAGAGGAAGGGTTGTCTAAGCTGAAATGCAGTGGCCAATACAGCCAGCCAGGCAGAGGGGGTGGGGGAGAGCATTTTGGGCTGATGCTGCAGGTGTGAGAGTTCAGAGGCTGGGCCGACACTGCACCTTCTCAACCCTGGACATACTGTGGGCTGGCATGACTAGAGTGTAGAGAGCAAGGGGAATAGAGGCTGGCCACAAGTGGCATGACATAAACCTGGAGAGTTGGGCAGGGGCCAGATCACAAAGGGTCTATCCTAAGGGCAAGTGGGAAGCCACCTAATAATGCCATGATCAGATTTCTATTTGGAAAGGATCATTCATTCCGGCTGCAGGTGGTTTTTGTCCCCAAATCTCACTCTTTTGCGAGTTCTCAGACTTTCCCTTTGCCCTCAGTGACCACTGCACCCCAGCACGCAGTCAGACAGTTGAAAGGACACAGGCTGCCTGGAGGCTTGGACACACAAAAGTGCCAGATTGCAAGGCCGGTCTCCTGTGAGCCTTCAGCTCTGGGCGGGTCAAGCAGTGCAGATGTTCCAGGCCATTCCTGGGAAATGACCTTGCTCTTCTGTAGCCTCATATTCTGGGCTTCCATGTCCTGCTCCAGCGAAGGGTTGATGCTGCCCTCTCATCTCCCTTGATTATTTCTCACTTACTTTGGCCAGCCAGCCTGGGATTACTGCCAAGCCCACATATACTTTCAAAAGAGGTTTTGGTTTTTCTTCTTTGATTATATCTAGTCTTAGAGAAAGCCCCTCCTCTTTCTCACCAAAAGTGTGTGGCCAGAACTCATTATCGGTAACAGCCCTTAGGATGAAACCCAAACTCCTCATAACACAGCTTACCAGGGAGTCCCTGGGTGGCACAAATGGTTAAGTGCTTAACTGCTAGCTGAAAAGTTGGCGGTTCAAACCCTTGCAGAGGTACCTCAGAAGACTAGGCCTGGCGATCTGCTTCTAGAAGGTTACAACCTTGAAAACCCTATGGAGCAGTTCTACTCTGTATACATGAGGTTGCCATGAGTCAGAATCCACTTGACAGGAGTTAACAACAACAACAACGTTTGTTAAACAACCAGCCGTGTCATATTATCCCTTTCATTACTACAATTTTTCTTCTTAATTTTTTTTTTTTAAGGCATGTGTTTTCGATATTGGAACGCATGCTTACTAATTGAGTGTGTTTAAATTTTGGGTTGGTAATATGGATTTGGAGAAATATGATCCGGTAATACAAGCCACCAGTGAGGTGAGTGGCACTTTGGCACTACCGATCTGTTGTATGGCAATATATCAATAAGAGCTATATAAATCATTTATGGAAGGCACCTTTCCATTAGGTTACATGGGGGAACCTCTGGTTTTCCAAATAAGACACAGAAAAACCAAAACAAACCCATCAGGGCTCTCTATCACACAGGAAAGCCATAGGTATGCTTGCAAGCCTTATCTCACGAAATAAAGGGGAAAAAAAGCAAACGTTTATAAAACTAACACATCCAGGAAGTATCACCTAATAGAATGCTCAGCTAACACCACAATGAGGCTCCACCTCTGGTCTGCTGAGCTTCACACATTTCAAAAGGGACCCACCTTGATGCTAAATGCATTAGAACTGGAATAATGCCTTACCTCTGAGGTCCGGAGGCGTAAAAAGTGCCTGGTATACTGTTAACCCAATGGTAATGAAAGAGTTATAGATACACTTTACCAGGCCCAGTCTGTTCTGTCCTCAGTTTACCTGAATAGTCTCATCTCTCCCTATTCACCTAAGTCCTTAAATTTTCTACTTTGGTCATAAGCCATTGTCATTGAGTTGATTCCGACTCATAAGGACCCTGTAGGACAGAGTAGAATGGCCCCATAGGGTTTCCAAGGAGCAGCTGTTGGATTTGAACTGTTAATCTTTGGTTAGCAGCCAAACTCTTACCCACTGCACCACCAGGGCTCTGCTTCAGTCATAGAGACTTCATTTCAGCTCCTGTTATGTGTTCTGTTCCCACTTCAGGATGTTGGCCTTAGCTACTCATTCATTCATTCAACAAATTTTTGTTGAGCACCTACTATTTGTGTTACCATGATAGGCTCCATTTCTTCTGTCTGGAATCTTTTCCCTCCCTGTCTTTGCCTAGTTACCTCCTTCTCATCTCTCAGTTCACAGATGAAACATCACTTCCTCCCAGGCCTTTCCCTTGCTGTGCATTCCCATAGCGTCTCATATGTCTCTTATCACTGTGCTTTTCTTTTGCCTTTATGTGCTGAGCACATTGAGACCACTTCTGTTTTGATCACCTTTGTATCCTCCGCTCCTAGCTTGGCATGCAGCAGGCACTCAATGAACAGTTATTGAATAAGAGAATGATCTCACAGCATATTATGGTGTTGCCTGACATTGCTATTTTAGATTAGTAGATCTGGAGGCACCTGGAGATGCCTCAAGCCCAAGCCCCCATTTTTTTCCCCCATTCTATTTATAAAAAAAAATTGAGATATAATTCATATACCATAGAATTCACCCTTTTAAAGTGTACACTCAGTGGTTTTTAGTGTATTTGTGCAACCATCACCACTATCTAATTCCAAAACATTTTCATCAGTCCAGAAAGGACTGAAGAAATGTCATATCCTTTAGCAGTGACTCCCCATCTCCTCTGTCTCCAGCTCCTGGCAACCACTAATCTACTTTCTGTCTGTATGAATTTACCTGTCTTGGACATTTCATGTTAGTGGGATTATATAATACGTAGCCTTTTGTGACTGACTTCTTTCACTTAGCATAATGTTTCAAGGTTCACCCATGTTGTAGCATGCATTAGTATTTCATTCCTTTTTATGGTTGAATAACGTTCCATCGTGGAAACCCTGGTGCTGCAGTGGTTAAGAGCTACTGCTGCTAACCAGAAGATCAGCAGTTTGAATCCACTAGGTGCTCCTTTGAAACCGTACAGGGCAGTTCTACTCTGTCCTATAGGATTGCTATGAGTTGGAATTGACTCGACAGCAACTTTTTTTTTTTCTTGGAATATTCCATTGTATGGCTATACCACAATTTTTTTTTTATCCGTTCACTAACAGGTGGACATTTGGGTTGTTTCCCTATTTCACTCTTATGAATAATGCTGACATGAGCATCTGTGTATAAGTTTTTGTGTAAACATGTGTTTTCAATTCTTTTGGGTATATACCTAGGAATGGAATTGCTGGGTCATATGGTAATCAGTTCTTTGAGAAACAGCCAAACTGTTTTCCAAAGTGTCTGCACCATTTTACATTCCCACCAGCAATGTATGAGGGTTCCAATTTCTCCACATTCTCGCCAACAATTATTTTCCCTTTTATTTGTATTTTTAATTATTTTAGCCATCCTAGTGGATCAAGCTCTTCTTTCTCACTAATATCCTGTGCTCCTTTAGGGAAAAGGAATTTTGTCTTTTTTGCCTCTGATCTTGAATACATTATTTAATCCCTGATGAGCCTCTGTCTTCCCACATGCAAAATAGGACTAACAATTTTTCTTTCACACGGTTGATGCAGGAACTGAATCAGTTGGAGGATGATGGATGTAAAGCAGTGCTTCCAACCGGTTTGCTCCGCTTTGAACCCCTACTGAGAATTTGCATTTCCACCCCAGATATACTGAATCAGAATGTACATTTTAACAAGATCCCTAGGTGATTCTTAGGCATAACTTCCAGGGAACTTGTTGGAAATGCAAATTCTCACCACCAAGCTGTTCGAAGCCCTGAACACATTGCCAGCCCACTGTCAAAATTCAGTGGATGTGAGCAGTTGTTGTTGTGGCGTCTGAGTAACTTCTTCTGTGTGTCCAGGGGTCTCCACGGAACGATTAAGAAACTGAAAACTGGTCCACTCAGGCTTTGGTTTGGGTGGTGGCCCTTCTGCAGGAGCAGCTGACTGTAGCCAGTGGCCTGAAGAGGCCGGCGAGTGGAGGGGCTGGAAAAGGACAAGAAGCCCTGGATGTTCAGAAGTCTCTCCTGCACTTTGCCATCTCGTCACTAGCGCAGGGTTTCACGCGCCCTATCCACATCTAGGGAGTGTTTGGAGAGTGACGGGGCTCACACCCGCGGAGTGAACCTGCCGTGCACATTAGTGTCGGTGCAAGTCCTGAACAAACATGGGTTGGGCCTGACAGAGGAGCAAGTGGTCGTACGTGAACACTCGCACAACCGGAAAACAGGGAGGGGGCACTTTGGTTGCCCCCTTCCGGTGCCTCCGCGGTGTGGAAGCACTTTGCAAGAGGAGCAAGAGTTTGCCGGCTAATTGATTCTCTTTAGTTCCTTTCTGCCACGGCAAGTTACTCGACTCATAGTTTCTCACTGTCACTTCATAATAAGAACTTTTCTTATTCCTGTTTCCTACCAACCAGGTGTTTGGGAAAAGCACATCGCCGTGTTTAACGCAAAGGCAGCAGAAAGAAATGTGGCAATGCAGCCCTCCTGCAGCTCCACAGCCATTACTTTGGACTGCAGAGCTGCCTTTTTTATAGGGGATCAATAGCACAGCCTCTAAAGCCAGCGGGCTGGCCAGGTAAAGGATCCTCCCTAACCCCCGGGCACCCTGGGTTGCCCTGCTCTCTGAGCAGTGAGAGTGGTAAGGCACACTTACCCCATTTGGTAGATGTTCCCCCAACACCCTGCTGATTCAGATCGTCAGAAAACACCAGGTGTGCCCACTCTGAGACTTCAAAGTGAACCCAGGCTTATGATTCACCAATGAGGTGTTGTGAAAATCTGCCGGGGTTACCGTGTACTGGGGCCCTTTTCATCTGGGGGCACCAGGATACACAGGCTTGTTTTAGAAAATGCTAAGTCAGAGAAGCCTCCTTTCTGATGCTTCTTGGAACTGCTATAAGCACAACCAAACCCAACCAAACTCGTTGCTGTCGAGTCGATTCTGACTCTTAGCGACCCTATAGGGCAGAGTAGAACTGTCGCATAGAGTTTCCAAGGAGCGGGTGGTGGATTCGGACTGCCGAGTTTTTTGTTTGCAGCCGAACTCATAACCACTGCGCCACCAGGGCTCCCTACAAGCACAACCTGAGTGATTTTGGCACGTCTGGTGTTGGGTTTGAATTAATTAACCAAGGTGAGGGTTTGTTGAGACTATGAGAAACTGGGAGTTAGGGTGCTGCAGTGTAGACAATACCGGAGTCCAGAAATGGCGCATATTGATGGTCACTGTGGGTGATAGGCCACCGCCCTGTAAAATGTGTTTTCACCTAAAAAGTGGGCAGCTGGACTACAACTCTCAAAGTTCTGAGAATAGAAGTTCTCATTGTCCTTGAATAGCCACAGCAGACCAAAAGGACTGATAATAAAAGGTGGTATAAAACTCAAGATGGTTTTCAGGTAGAGGAGCAGGGAGAGTGCTTCCCTGCTTTCCATCCATCCATCCATCCTTCCTTCCACCCTTCCTCCCTCCCTCCCTCCTGCCCTCCCTTTCTCCCTCTTTCCTTCCTTCCTTCTTTCCTTCCTCCTTCCCCTGTGGAAAATAGGATGACTGAATGATTGGTCAGAACCAGCAGAGACCACTGTTGGGGTCTCTGAGAATATAGGGGTCTGTAATATTTTCAGAAGAGGTGTGTACAGATAGAAGCGTTTAGGAACTTTAGTCAGAGATGCCTGTTGGACACAAGGGAGATACAGCTGATGGCACTTTTTTGAAGAAATAAAACCACGAAAACCTCAATCAAATGTGACACCCTTTCTCATCTGTGGAGAACTGAATTAATGTTATTTCATTTATCAAACTCTTATGAGGTTCCTTGTGCCTTTTTAAATTTAATTCCACAAGTATTTATAGGCATACGTTGTACTTCTTACATGTTGGCATTCCCATTCTTGTTTTCCGAGTAAAAAAATCAGGTGCTATTTTGGTTTTAAAAGAGAGAGAGAGAGAGAAAATGAAAATATATTTGCTCCATGTAGGCAACCAGTCTGAAACAATCATTTAAAACATATTTGGGGGTACTGACTGTTCCTCGTAGTGGCTGTAGCACTGGCCACTGCCTGTGTGTGCAACACACTCCTGTACATCTAAAACACATCCTAGGTGGGTCCGGTTATCCTGAATTTCTTCCATTGCATGTTAGCCTTCTGGATTTGTGGAATGAAGCTTGGTGGACAGAGGACTCTGGAATAAAAGAGGGCAGAAAAGGAAGATAACGTGTACATGTGGGATGGAGGTTTTTGCTAAGACTGAGGATGGAGAGGATCCCTGGTGGTACAGTGTTTAAGCGCTTGGCTGCTAACCAAAAAGTCGATGGTTCAAACCCACCAGCTGCTCCTCAGGAAGAAGATGTGGCAGCCTGCTTCCATAAAGATTACAGTTTTGGAAATACTATGGGGCAGTTCTACTCTGTCACATAGTGTCACTATGAGTCAGAATCGACTGGACGTCAGCGGGTTTGGTTTTGGTTATATGATGGAGACCTGGGTGGACATGGGAGTACTTCTCTTCCTTCACTTGTCCAGGTTCAACTCCTCCAGTTCATATCTAAATCCAGGTCTGAGACAAGACTTGGGAAACAGCAATCTTGATGCTGTTGGAAAGGAAGCTTTTGGATTAAAGCATCTAATTTTGTTTTCTTGGTGGATTTAATGAGCTGTAGTCCTTTCCACTCTCTGCTATCCTTTGTACTCTAACTACAGATGATCTAGTTATTCTGAATAGTTGTTTATAATGACCTGAATAGCCAACTGGTGGCCGAGTCTCCATTTTGTGCTGTACAGAGTAGACTTTGGCAAGGTATTTTGCATCCTGCTTGTGGGAAGGCTAAGCCCTCAGCTGGGCTGTTCTGCAAAGTAGCTGTAGGCCTCTGGGGATCCACCTACTGTGGTTTATGCTTCCTTAGCGGCAGTAGTGGGCAGCAGCAGCTATAGTCTGTAGCAAAGGTGGGAGAAATCTTACTATGCTATGGGCTAAACAGATGGATGACAAAGAGTTTTTCCCAAACTCCTTCAAAATGCATCTCCCAAATTGTGCCATTACATGCTCTGATTTTCTTGGGGGACCTAAACTCCCAGCCCTCTTCCTAAAATGGAGATAATCTTGTTGGATTAACAACTTTCAGCTGCTGAGCATCTCTCTTTAAAAATGCTATCAACCATGGGAAGGGGATACCCCCTAATGTATTTTTTGGGGGTGGGATTATGGGTTTTTTTCTCTCTTCTCCAAACCTTATGTGATGTCAGTATATTACTTTAAAACCATGAGGATCAAATTATTATATGAAAAAACTAAAGTTTTCCCAAAGCTAATTAAGGCTAAACAGGCTCATCATCACCAAATGATAGTTTAAAAACATTGGCGATTACATTGTAAATGAAACAAAAAACGCATGGATTGATTTTTCCCACCAGGGAAATGATTGCTAAATTTATTTTATATTGTGCTGAAATAATAGATTTGTGAAAATTATATATATATGCATATATGTATGAGAAGCCCTGGTGGTGCAACAGTTGGTTACACACTCAGCTGCTAACGGAAAGGTTGATGGTTTGAACTCCACAGTAGAAAGATGTAGCAATTTGCTTCTATATAGATTATGGCCTAGAAAACCCTATGGGACAGTGGGACAGTTCTACTCTGTCACATGGGGTTGCTATGAGTTGGAATCTACAATGGCACCTAACAACAACAACAACGTGTGTGCGTGTGTCTGTGTGTCTCTGTGTGTGTATATGTAAAAGCTTCTTCAGACCAGTGCTGAAGGATCTGAGACTGGAAAGGAATTCACACAGAACTGGGGTATGTACTTGATCTAGTCACTTTTTAGGCTTAGCAATTGTTTTCTCTTGGAAAAGCAGACCAGTGTGATAATTTTCAGTGCATGAACACGCACATCAAGTGGGAGGATCTCGTGGAGGTAGCAGAGTCTTTGGACTAAGAATTAACATGCGTGGTATCTAGACCATGTTTTGGGTTCCCTGTGACCCTGGGCAGGTAGCCACTGTTTCCTGTAACTCTTGATATTCTCAATTGCAAAGTGGCAATTATCCCTTCTCTTTCGTACTGTATTTGGATGAGTGAACTTGGTCTGAAACTCTTAAGGTTATTTGGGGAAAAAAAGCACCTTACTAATCAGAATTAATTAACCACAATAATGCAATGTATATTAGTGTTAGATGGGGGGAGCAGTGAGACTCGGCTTCATTTAAATTTTAAGGCTGGTGTTTCTGCTGAGGTGTGGTGTTCTTAACCACTAGACTCGTAGGCGACTGAGTGGATGCAATCGGAAGGCCAGGAGACTTTCCTTTCTGCTCCCGCCATCGATACAGTGTGGTGACTCAAGCAATAGTGTAGTTTTTGCACAGTGCGTGATTGATTTGCTTTGGTGTTTTTTTTCTGGCATGCCATCCAACAAGACTGCAAGCATCTCTAAAACAGGGACCCACTCCTGTTGACCACTCTGCGAAAACACCAGTGGCAAAGCTTTTGTATGGAGTTTAGTACTTTGTAGCTCACTGAGACTGATTGAAGCTAATTCATAGCACTGAAAATGCTCACGAAGACTATTTTAAATAATACCATTGTAGTAAATGCCGGACACTTAGAACCTTTAGAGCTGAGTGCTGCGCTTTAGAGTAGAGACTGTGGCCACGGGGCTCCAGGGAGCTGCAACAGGGTGGTGTGGTAAGAGCTTTTACAGAACGTGCACCCCTGGAAGGGAATAATTAATCTGGCCCTGTACTGCTGCTGAGGAGGAAAAAAACAAAGCCTTGCATGGTTGTCTTGTTAGCACAGTGGTGCATCTGGTGAGTCTCTGATCAGGTGTGTCGGGGGAAGGAGAAACACCCAGGGGTGGCAATAGGTGTGCTGTCAGCAGGCACCGTGCTGGAGGTGGAGAACAATTCCTGGGTGACTTTGCCCTGGTAGTTTTGACCCTTGTGACTCCACAATCAGACGAAAGAGATGGATTACACTAGATAATATCTCAACTGATGAGATTTTGCAACCCCCTCCTTCCCAGGGGACGTCTGGGAATGTCTAGAGACATTTTTTATTGTTGCAACTTGCCAGGGGCAGGGAGGTATGCTACTTGTATCTAGTGGGTAGAACCCAGGAATGCTGCTGGACCCTGAACATGCACAAGACAGCCCCTCACAACAGAGAGTTACCCAATCTAAAATGTCAGCGGTCGCCAAGGTTGAGAAACCCTGCTCTAGAGGGATGCAGACTGGGTTGTTTTTGGTTGTGAGTTCTAGTCCCTAGTGGCAGATCTCTGAGCTAGGTGATTTGTGAACTCCTTCCCAGATCTTTGATTTTTTTTCAAAAAAACAAAATTGGACAGAAAGTTGAGAAAATTAGAACTGATTAGAAAGGAGAACGTGAAAACTGAATGGTCACTTTAAATAAATGACCCATGTCATGAATTGAATTGTGTCCCCCCCAAATATGTGTCAACTTGGTTAGGCCATGATTCCCAGTATTGTGTGGTTGTCTTTCATTTTGTGATTGTAATTATATGTTAAAGCGGATTAGGGTGGGATTGTAACACCCTTACTAAGGTCACATCTCTGATCCAATGTAAAGGGAGTTTCCCTGGAGTGTGGCCTGCACCACCTTTTATATTACAAGAGATAAAAGGAAAGGGAAGCAAGCAGAGAGTTGGACCTCAATCACCAAGAAAGCAGTACCAGGAGCAGAGCACGTCCTTAGGACCCAGGGTTCCTGTGCTGAGATGCTCTTAGACCAGGGGAAGATTGATGACAAGGACCTTCCTCCAGAGTTGACAGAGAAAGCCTTCCCATGGAGCTGATGCCCTGAATTTGGACTTCTAGCCTACTAGACTGTGAGAGAATAAATTTCTGTTTGTTAAAGCCATCCATCTGTGGTATTTCTGTTAGAGCAGTACTAGATGACTAAGACAACCTGCAAGCATGAAGTTGATTTTGCATGAAGGATGCTAAGACATTATTAGTATTTTTTGGAGGCAGTAGAAAAAGAATTTTTTTTTTATTGTACTTTAGGTGAAGGTTTACAGAACAAATATTTTCTCATTAAACAGTCAGTACACATATTGTTTTATGATATTGGTTAACAACCACTCAACATGTCAACACTCTCCCTTCTCGACCTTGGAGGACTTTTTTTTGGTAAAAATATTCATAGCCAAAGATACACCATTTCAAAAATTTCTACATGTACAATTCAGTGATGTCGATTATGTTCTTCCAGTTGTGCTGTTATTCTCATTTTAGATGAAGGTTTACAGAACAAAATAGTTTCTCATTAAACAGTACACATAGTGCCCTATGACAAAGGTTAACAACCCCACTACACGTCAACACTGTCCTTACTCAACCTTGGGTTCTCTATCACCAGCTTTCCTGTCCGCTTTTGCCTTCTAGTCCTTGTTCCTGGACTGCTGTGCCTCATTAGTCCTGTTTTGTTTTACGGGGCTGTCCAATCCCCAGCTGAGCGGTGAACCTCAGAAGTGACTTCACCACTGAGCTAAAAGAGTGTCTGGGGGCCATACTCTCGGGGTTTCACCAGTCTCTGTAAGGCCAGTAAATCTGAAATTAAAATCAGAATTTTGTTCTACTTCCTTCTCCAGCTCTGTCCAGAGCCCTGTGTGGTGATCCCGGTCAGAGCAGTCAGTGGTGGTAGCTGGGCACCATCTAGCTGTACTGGACTCAGTCTGGAGGAGGCCTTGGTAGCTGTGGTCCATTAGTCCATTAGGACTAATCTTTTCCTTGTATCCTGTTCTCTTCATTTTCCCTTGCTCCAGAAGGGGTGAGACCAGCAGAGTATCTTAGATGACTGCTCACAGGCTTTTAAGACCCCAGACGCTACTCGCCAAGGTAGAATGTAGAACATCGTCTTTATAAACTGTGCTGTGCCAATTGACCTAGATGTTCCCCAAGAGCATGGTCACCACAGCCCTCCGCCCAGCAGTTCAGTCCCTCAGGGAGTTTGGATGTCTATGGAGCTTCCATGACCTTTCCTTGTACAAGTTGTGCTAGTTTCCCCTGTACTGTGTACTGTCTCACCCTTCACCAAATATACCACTTATCTATAGCCTATTTAGTATTTCCCCCCCATCTCTCCCATCCCTGGTAACCAGCAAAGATTGTTACTTTTTGTGTGTGAAATTTTTCATGTGTTTTTCAATAGAGGTCTCATACAATATTTGTCCTTTTGTGATTGACTTATTTCACTCAGCATAATGTCCTCTAGTTTCATTCATGTTATGTGATGCTTCACAGATTCATTACTGTTCTTTATCGTTTCATAATACTCCATTGTGTGTATGTATCATAGTTTGTTTATCCATTCATCTGCTGATGGGCATCTAGGTTGTTTCCATCTTTTTGCTATTGTGAACAATGTTGCAATGAACATGAGTGTGCATATGTCTATTTGTGTGATGGCTCTTATTTCTCTAGGATATATTCCTAGAAGTGGGATTGCTGGATCATATGGTGTTTCTATTTCTAGCTTTCTAAGGAAGTGCCACATCATTTTCCAAAATGTTTGTATCGCTATGCATTCCCACCAGCAGTGCATGAGAGTTCCGATCTCCCCGCAGCCCCTCCAACATTTGTTATTTGCAGTGTTTTGGATCTGTGCCACTAATGCGGGGGTGAGATGGTATCTCATTGTGGTTATAATTTGCATTTCTCTAATGGCTGTTGATCGTGAGCATTTCCTCCTGTGTCTGTTGGCCACTTGAGTATCTTCTTTGGTGAAGTGTCTGTTCACTTCCTTTGCCCATTTTTTAATAGGGTTTATTGTCTTTTTGTTGTAGAGGTGTTGAATTTTCTTGTAGATTATGGAGATTAGACCTTTGTCTGACTTGTAATGCCCCAAAATTTTTTCCTAGTCTGTACGTTGTCTTTTTACTCTTTTGTTGAATGAAGTCTTTTGAAGAGCATATGTGTTTGGTTTTTAGAAGATCCCAGTTATCTAGCTTATCTTCTAGAGTTTGTGTGTTGATGGTTATGGTTTGTATCCTGTTAATGTCGAGTATTAGGGCCTCTAGCATTGATACTATTTTTTCTTCTGCAGGCTTTATAGTTTTTGGCTTTATATTTAGGTCTTTGATCCATTTTGAATTAGTTTTAGTATATGGTGTGAGGTATGGGTCCTGTTTCATTTTTTTACAGATGGACATCCAGTTTTGCCAGCACCATTTGCTAAAAAGACTGTCTTCTCCCCCTTTTATCGACTTTGGGCCCTTGTCAAAGATCAGGTGACCAAAGGTGGATAGATTTACATCTGGGTTCTCAATTCTCTTCCATTGGTCAATGTATCTGTCATTGTACCAGTAGCAGGCTGTTTTGACTACCACAGCTGTATAGTAGCTTCTGAGGTCAGGTTGGGTGAGTCCGCCTACTTTATTCCTCTTTACTTATTTGGGGATTCTCCCCTTTCCATATGAAGTCAATGGTTAGTTTTTCCATCTCTTTAAAGAATGTTGTGGTATTTGGATCGGGATTGCATTGCATTTGTAAATTGCTTTGGGTAGAATTGTCATTTTCACAATGTTGAGTCTACCTATCCATGAGCATGGTATGTTTTTCCATTTATGTAGATCCCTTTGGGTTTCTTGCAGTAGTGTTTTGTAGTTTTCTTTGTATGGTTCTTTTACAACCCTAGTTAGATTTATTCCTAAGTATTTTATGTTTTTAGGAGCTATTATAAATGGTATTGTTTTCATGATTTCCTTTTTATCATTCCCTTTATTGGTGTATAGGAATCCAGCTGATTTTTGTATGTTTATCTTCTATCCTGCTAGTCTGCTGAATCTTTCTATTAGTTCCAGTAGTTTTCTTACAGAGTCTTAGGGTTTTCTATGTATAGTATCATATCATCTGCAAACAGGGACAGTTTAACTTCTTCATTATCAATTTGGATGCCCTTTATTTCTTTTTCTTGCCTTATTGCTCTAGCTAGAACTTCCAGCACAATGTTCAATAGGAGTGGTGATAAAGGGCATCCTTGTCTTGTTCCTATTGTCAAGGGGAATGTTTTCAGCCTCTCTCCATTAAGAATGATGTTGTCTGTTGGTTTTGCATAGATGCCCTTTATTATGTTGAGAAATGTCCCTTCTATACCTAATTTATTGAGAGTTTTTATCAGGAATGGGTGTTGGACTTTGTCAAATGCCTTTTCTGCGTCAGTTGAGATGATCATGTGATTCTTTTCTTTCCTTTTATTTATGTGGTGGATTACGTTGATTGATTTTCTGATGTTGAACCATCCGTGCATACCTGATATGAATCCTACTTGGTCGTGGTGTCTATTATTATTTTTTTTGATATGATGCTGAATTTTTTTGGCTAGAATTTTGTTGAGAATTTTTGCATCTATATTCCTGAGAGATATTGGTCTGTAATTTTCTTTTTTTGTGACGTCTTTGCCTGGTTTTGGTATCAGCGTTATGCTGGCTTCATAGAGTGAATTCAGAAGTGTCGCTTCCTTTTCTATGTTCTCGAACTGTTTGAGTAGTATGGGTACAAACTCTTCTCTGATTGTTTGGTAGACTTCTCCAGTGAAGCCATCTAGGCCAAGCCTTTTTTTTTTGTTGGGGGCTTTTTTATTAGCTTTTCAATCTCTTCTCTTGTTAAGGTTCTGTTCTGATTTTCAACATCACTTTGTGATAGTTTGGGTAGGTAGTGCATTTCTAGAAATTTATCCATTTCCCCTAGGTTTTCAAATTTTTTAGAGTGTAGTTTTTTATAATACTCTGTTATGATCTTTTTTATTTCAGTTGGGTCTGTTGTAATGTCCCCCATTTCATTTCTTATTTGGGTTATTTCTGTCCTCTCCTGTTTTTCCTTTGTTGGTCTGTCCAGTGGTTTGTCGATTTTCTTGATTCTTTCAAAGGACCAACTTTTGGTTTTGTTGATTCTGTCTATTGTTTTTCTATTCTCTATTTCATTTATTTCTTCTCTGATCTTTACTATTTCCTTTCTTCCAGTGGCTGTGGGATTTTTTTGCTGTTCTCTTTCTATTTGTTTGAGTTGTGTACTTCATGTTTTTATTTTGTCCCTTTCTTCTTTTTTGATGTGTGCATCTATTGCTATAAATTGTCCTCTGAGGACTGCCTTTGCTGTGTCCCAAATGTTTTGGTATGATGTGTTTTCATTCTCATTTGATTCTAGGAATTTTTTTGATTCCATTTCTGATTTCTTCTATTACCCAGTGGTTTGTAAGCAGGGTGTTACTCAGTTTCCATGTAATTGAATTTTTTGCTTGCTCTTTCTGTTGTTAATTTCTACCTTGATGGCATTGTGGTTGGAGAAGATACTTTGTATTATCTCAGAGTTTTGGATCTTGCTGAGGATTGCTCTGTGGCCTAAGATGTGGTCTATTCTGGAGAACATTTCATGTGCATTGGAAAAGAATGTGTACTTTGTGGCTGTTGGATGGAATGTCCTATATATGTCTATGAGGTCAAGTTGGCTGACTGTGCGCTTTAGGTCTTCTGTATCTTTGCTGAGTTTTTTTTTTAGATGTTCTGTCCTTTACTGAGAGTGGTGTGTTGAAGTCTCCTGCTATTATTGTGGAACTGTCAATTTCTCTTTTCAGTGCTGTTAGAGTTTGTTTTATGTATTTTGGAGCCCTGTTGTTGGGTGTGTAGATGTGTATTATGGTTATGTCTTCATGATGGATCATCCCCTTAATCATTATATAGTGTCCTTCTTTGTCTTTTATGGTGGATTTTGTTTCAAGTCTATTTTATCTGAGATTAGTGTTGCCATTCATGCTGTTTTTTGGTAGTTGTTTGCCTGATACATTTTTTCCAACCTTTGATTTTTAATAAATTCACATCTTTGTTTCTAAGGTGTGTCTCTTGTAGACAGCATATTGATGGATGCTGTTTTGTTATCCCTTCTGTCACTCTCCATTTCTTTATGGGTGCAATTAGGCCATTTACATTCAGTGTAATTATTGATAGGCGTGAGTTTGTTGCTGTCATTTTGTAGTGCTTTTTTTGTGGTGCTGACTTTTTTTTGTACCTCTTACTTTCATGTGCTGAATTCCTTTTGTTTGTGGATTTTTTTTCATTTCTCTTGTTTTTGTAAGTTTTGTTTTTACTAAGACTTTATGTTTTTCCTGTTTATTTTTATGAGTAGGTTTGTTAACTTTCTTTGTGGTTACTGTGAAATTTACCCTTAACTTTCTAAGTTTGAAACCGTCTATTATTACTTGGTATCACCTTGCCTTCCTCTCCGTTAGAAGGTTTTATACTTACACCATTTATTCCCTCTTTTATTGTTCTGACGTTATTATTTAGAGATTAACTGCTCTGATTCCCTGTTGTATTTCTTTTGGTTTTGGCTAGTCCTTGAGAGTTCATTTCTTAGATTAGTATCTGGCTGGTATGATCTTGCATCCTAGATTCAGCCTGTGAGCTGAAGTTGTTTGTTCTCAGATTGAAGGACTTCGTTTAATAATTCTTGTAAATTTGGTTTGGATTTTACATATTCCCTTAATTTCTGTTTATCTGGAAATGTCCTAATTTCACCATCATATTTGAACAAGAGTTTTGCAGGATATATTATTCTTGGCTGACAATTTTTTTCTTTCAACATTTTATATTTGTCATCCCATTGCCTTGTTGCCTGCATGGTTTCTGCCGAATAATCTGAGCTTAGTCTTATTATTGCTCCTCTGTATGTGATTTTTTGTGTTTCTCAACCTGCTCTCAGGATTCTTTGTTTGTCTTTGGTTTTGGCGAGTGTGATTATAATATGCCTTCATGAGTTTCTTTGTGGGTCTATCCTATATGGGGTTCATTGAGCTTCTTGGATGGCCAGCTTTTCATCTTTCATGATATTGGGGAAGTTTTTTGTCAGCAGTTCTTCAATGATCCTCTCTGTGTTTTCTGTTTTCTCCCCCATTCTGGAACTCCAATCACTGGCAAATTTTTGCTTTTGATTGTATCCCACATAATTCTCATGGTCTCTTCATTTTTCTTTGTTATTTTTTCTGACTTTTCCTCAAACAGGGTTGTATCCAAGTGTTTGTCTTCAATTCCGCTAATCCTGTCTTCCACCATTTCAAACCTGCTCCTCAGGCCTTCTCTGACACTGTACAATTCTGAAATCTTGTTGCTTATCTTTTGGGTTTCTAATTGTTGTTTTTGTATGATTTCTAGTTGTGAATTTATTTTGGCATTTTGTTCCTACATTATTTTCCTGAGTTCTTCCATTTTTTGTCTGTATTTTCCATGAATTCGTCTGCCTTTTCCATGAATTTGTCTATTTTTTCCTCATTTTTTTGTCTGCTTTTTTGCTTCAACTCTTGGATGGCTCTGAATATTACAGATTTGAATTCCCCATCAGGTAGTTTTAGTGCCTTTTCTTCTACTGGAAAGTCATCTGTGTTTTGTTTTGGATGCCTATTGGAACGATGCTGTCCTGTTTCTGTAAATGTTTTGATGTTGTCTGCTCTCTTCAGGGCATTTGGTAGTTATTTTTGTCATTTACTGATTGTAGATCTGTTTGTTTAATCCTGTTTTTTTTTAGTTTGGCTATGTCTGAGCAGACGGGCTTTGTGTTCTTTGTTGTTTGCTCATCTGTGGGCACGATACTTTCCACCTCTTTCTCCAATTGGCAGGGTCAGTTGCTCAGATATGGTACAGCAGGACAGGTCTAGCTGAAGAGGAGTTGCTGGAATGGGTTGTTTGTGGCACTTACTGTGGCCACCAGGGCGGGCTGGTAATCGGTGCAGGGGAGGTTCCAGTAGGCCATGCCTGGGCTACTTGGTGGTGTGATGTTTAGTGCATGGTGCAGGTAGACAGGATGGAGTGGGGGTATTGTGATGTGTGGAACTAAGATGGGTATGGGAGAGACGAGAAAGAGGAGAGAGGAACAAGAGCCAAAATGATACAAACAAACAAAAAAGAGTGCTAGGGGAGTTGGTCTTTGGAGTGGAGAGATGAGAGACTGTGAAACTGAGAAAATCAAAATGGAGAAGAAGAAGGAAAAAAAGGGAAAAGAAAAAAGTGAATAAATAAACATTAGAAAGAAAAAGGAAAAGAAAAGCTCCCAGGGATCCCACCAGTGTGGCTACAAGGTCTGGGGAAGTTTCTCCCAGGCTGTGAAGTACAGCCTGGCTAGAAGGCATAGATATCAGTGCCAGATATTCAAGGGACAGGAAAAGAAGGAAAGTATACAGAGACGAGAAACTGAGTAATAAGAAAGATGAAAAGGGAAAAAGAGGGAAAAGAAAACAAAACAAACAAATTAAAAAAAAAAAAAAAGAACAAGAAAACCCCCCCAAAAACCAGGGGGAAAACAAAAAACAACCCAAGGGAAAAGAAATGCTCTCAGGGATCCTTCTGCATGTCTGCACAAACCGAAGGGGTAGGACCCAAGCCACGCAGTACTGCCCGGCTAGAATGGGCTCCCAGTTCAAGAATAGAAAAAGAAAACAATAAACAGACAAAGCCCCAGGATCCCACCAGCATGACAGCACAAGCTGGGAAGCAGTCTCACATTTGAGTGGCCTTTCACAGCCTTTCAGGAAGAAGCAAAGATGGCGCACGGAGCTAGGTATTTGAGAAAAAGTAGGGGGAGGTGGTGAGAGGTAAGGAAGAAATTTAAGGAGCAGAAAAAAGCAACACTAGCACCTAACAAATGGCACTTAGGGAACTGGCCAGTGCAGGTGGGTGGAATCCAAGCAACACCAGGGTGAAGCCGATGCTTCCCGGCCAGGAGACTGTGGCCACAGGAAGCAGAGGAGGCCAAGTGGGGGTGAAGAAGCGTGGGGGGTGGGAAAGCATATATCGCTGGTTATTGGTTGTTTTGTCTCCTGCTGGAAGCTCCGTGAAGCTGCTTTCTCATACCCCCTGTTCACTGGTCTCTGATAGGAGTCCAAGATGGTGGATCCGTGCTGCGTTAGCTGATAGGGGACCTCTGCATGTATCTCTCCTAACTTTCTCTTCTCTGTCAGTTTCTTATTCCATTTGGTGCTTGGCTGAGTTCTTTATCTCTTCATTTGATGCTTAGGGTTTCAGGATTACTGTTTTCTCTGTTTGGCTTAGTTTTTCGTGTATTTTCTGTGGAGGGACGGCATGGTGCTTCTGCCTTACTGCCACGTTGCCTGGAAGTCAACAACCAGAAAAGAAATGTTTTAAGTTGAGGAGGAAGAATTTTGGTTAAATCCAAGAAGACATTTCTTTGTATGTAAGAAGGACAAGAAATTAACCTAAGTGCCCAAGGAAAGGTATGAAGCCATGTTTCATGGGAAACCTTTATTGAAGTGATGAAGGGATGGGGTGGGTATAGCCCTGAACCCAGAGTGGGGTGTGAGCCGAACGGGCATCTCCGGGCGCCTTTAAGTAGTGGCAGCCTATGGCTCTTTGAGAGTGTTCTCACCTAATCCCTAAGTATTCCTTCGGATAAACAGTGTCACTATTGCTACAATGTCACTTTTTCTTGGAGACCCTGAGTGATGCAAATGGGTTAATGTGCTGGCCTGCTAACCAAAAGGATGGAAGTTCAAGTCCACCCAGAGGTGCCTCAGAAGAAAGGTCTGGTGACCTATTTCCAAAAAATCAGCCACTGAAAACCCTATGGAGCATAGTTCTGCTCTGACACACATGAGGTCGCCATTAATTGGAATTGATTTGACGGCATCTGGTCTGGCTTATTTTTTTCTTAACATCCACCCTCTATTTCAGCTGTTCACTTCACTCATGACCTATCCTCACCTTTTTGTAGCTGACCCTCTACTTGCTTCTCTCATCCCCAGTTCCATATCTTTTCTTCCTAGGATCATTGACTATTGGTTGAGAGCTTTCCAGGACCAAAGCTCAAATACAATGCTGCACTGTAATTGTGACCCACCAGGGCTATAAAGAAGGTGCTCATCACTCTTCTAACCTACAGTGTGATTGATGTCTTGGCTAAGGAAACTTTGCAAGTCACATTGGCGTTAAATTTTGCTGCCTTACTGTATTGCAATGCTGTATCTAATTTGCTGACCAATATCATTATCCTTAGATCTTTCTTGATGTTCCTCCAAACCTGTCCTGCCTGCCAGAGTTCTGTGATTGAGATTATTAATTACCTTGGAAGATATTTTCCGGATGGATTTGATTTTTTGGTCTCTGCCCCATGTTTGTTACAGAGGAGGGAGGAAATGATTTGACCCAATTTCTCTGCAAAGTTTTAATGAAAAAGAAAAGAGAATATAGGATCTTTTTCTCTTTCCTCCCCATTCTCTCCCCAACCTTATGTCCTCCACTTCCAGCCAAGAGTTTATTTCCAAACATCCTGGGCACAGTACTTATGTCCCTGTGTGGGCCGGTTATCTCCATTTAGAGAAAAATTCTGTTTCATGACCACAGACGGTACCCTTCCCCAGGCCAACGATCTTGCAGGTGTTTTTGGTTGGCAAAAGGTAGAGAATTTGGATGATTTGGTATAAACTTGCCCCTTGGAGTATAAGTCTCCCTGTTGGTGGCTCATTAGTATTGGCTTTCCTGATGGGATAGTTATAGGCTTTGAAGTCCAGCCTGGGTTTTAATCCTTGCTAATACTTACTATATGACCTTAGATGAGTTACTTAAACTTTCTAAGCATCAACTTCTTCAACTGTAAAATGAAGTTAGTAATAATACTGACCTCAGAGCGTTCTCATGAGGGTCAAATGAGATAAATTACTTAACGAGGTGCCTGACACCAGTAAGCACTCAGTAAGTGGTGAAGTTAAGTGTTCAACTACTAGCAGAAATGCTGATGGTCCAAACCCATCTGGAGGCACCTCAGAAGACAGGCCTGGTGATCTGCTTCTGAAAGGTCACGGCCTTGAAAACCCCATGGAGCAGTTCTACTTTGCACACGTGGGGCTTCCATGAGTTGGAATCAACTCCATGCAGAGCAACGAAAAACACGTTGGCAGTTGAGATGTCATGAAATCTCCAGAATTCCCAGATGTTATTACTAGTATATAGTTGAGATCTCAGCTTCTCACCCATTTCTCCATCCTAACATGTGATTTGTGAATCCAGTTGTGTTCTTGGGGGATGCCCATCTGTAGGCCTTGTAGGAGGCCATGGGTACCAGGGTGAGGAGGGTCCTGGCATTGGGGGGAGTGAATGTCCTTCCTGTCTGCTCTGTCACTCTCCTTGACATAGTCCTTTGCCCTCAGTTGTCACCTCTTACTGGGGACTATGACCAGCTTTCTCCTAGTGTGACATTCCTTCCCTTCAAATAACAATTGATTTATCAAGTTAATTTTGGTGAGTGCCAATGTCTGATGTGGTCTAGAAACCTTCACTTCATCTCTTCTTAGAGCATGGCACTTGGTTTTGTCTGGCCTGTTATACTTTCATAGAAACCCACTTGTCTAGTTTTCAGTCTTCCCCAGGCAGGAAATCAGATGCACTTGTTCCCTGGCATTAGGATGCTACAGTTGCTTAGCATTTGCTAGGTTGGGATCCAGTACCAAAAGCACCATCAGCAGTTTCTTAGAATTTAGTTGTGGAGGTGATCTGTTCCTTTTGCTTCTTTCCTACTTTCCGAGCCCTTTTCTTGTCTAGATGATTTATGGGTTGGGACTCTCTAAGCAGCATATCTAAGGAAATTTGCATGAATTGGAAACATTTACTATTTTTTTAAAAAATTTTGTTCAGGTATATGCGTGCCTGGCTCTGTCTATATGAAGTTAGAATCTTGGTACCCTGAGAAACTCAAAGGCTGATTGTCCTTTAATCTTAATAGGGAAATTCTGGGGTAATAGAGACCTGAAGAAAAAATTAAGATGTAGGAGAAGAGTTTAGGGGCTGCCATGTTGTTGTGTGCCATCAAGTCAATTCCAACTCATAGCAACCTTATATGACAGAATAGGACTGTCACATAGTGTTTCCTAGGCTGTAATCTTTAAGGGAGCAGATTGCCCAGCCTTTTCTCCTGCGGAGCCACTGGTAGGTTCAAACCACCAACCTTTTGGTTGGCGGCTGAGTGCTTAACCATTGTGCAACCAGGGCTCCTTAAAGGCTTCCATAGCTCCAGCTATTGCATCAGGCTCTAGAGAGCAAAAGCCAAATAAAGATGGAGTTAGGAGAGACAAAGAACCATGGGAAATGGGGAGAGTTTTCAGAGAGACATTGGATACTCCTATAGACCTTTTTCTGCTACATGACATCCAAACCCCTGACCTTAACCCAAACTTGTAAATAAGCCCACAAAATTCTACTAGCTCACAAAGTCTTATACCAGCCTAACAATCTCCCACATATGTCAAATATGAGTTGAAATTGGTACTTTATTTTCTCCTTAGCTCTGTTTGTGCTTATCCATAAGTATGTAACCCTTAGCATAACTGAGCCTAGTTCTGTGTCTCTCAGCATCTATAGCTCCACAGGCCACCAGGGAGCCAAGAAGAACTATCAGGCTGAGAGTCAGGTGTTATATGTTCCTGTCAGGACCTGCTGACTCCCATTTCTTTGGAAGTTTGCTTTACCTGAGGTATTTTTGTACTAGCTCTTAGGCCAGTAGAAAAATCCAGTTCTGTTTGCTTCTCTTCAATTCAGTTCCATTTTAACTCCAGTCAGTCCATTCTTCATTGACTATCAGTCACTGTGGAGGACTCTGGGACTTCTGAGATGGAAAAACAGTCTCTGGCCTCAGGAAGCTATTGGTCAAGTGGAGAATACAAGCACTCCAATTCAGTGTGAGATGTGCCAAAACAGAGGACTGTCTGGGAGCTAAGGGAAGACAGAGGAGAGCTGCCTGCCTGGGCTGGTGTGAGGTAGAGTGGGTGAGACAGGAGGAAAAGGACCAAGAGGGCTTCTCAGAGGAGGTGAAAATCTGGAGGACAAGTAGGAGTTACTCTGGAAGACATCCTAGGAAGAGGGAAGAGAATGTGAAAAGGCTGGAAGTGTGAGAGACCGTGGTACGTTTGCAGAACTGCTGATAATTCCGTATGGGTGGAGTATAGGGTTGGAGAGAAGAATCTGGCAGGAAGAGCTTGGAAATGGCAGGGGATGAGGTAGGAGACCAGGCACCAGGCGAATCAGGAAGAGCTTCATAGGCCGGAGGAGTTTAGCAAGAAGGTGATTGGGGGATGTTTATGATTCTACAAAGCTCCTTCTGGCCCTAGTGTGTAGGAGGGATTGCAGTCTGGAAGAAAATCCAGATCTATTGAGAGTCTTCACCCTAAGGTGGTCAAAGTTGTTCAGCAAGAGTAACGAAGGGCCCCCATCTCCCATTGCTCTTAGTTGCCATTAGTGAGCTCTGACTCATGGTGACCTTATGTATAACCGACTGAAATGTTGTCCGGTCCTGCACCATCACTGGTATACTTAAGTCCATTGCTGTGGCCACTGTGCATTTTCAGTGCCTTCCAATCTAAGGGCCTCATCTTCCAGCACTGTATCAAATAATATTCTGTTGTGATCCATAGGTTTTCACTGGTTAATTTTGGAAGTAGGTCACCAGACCTCTCTTCCTACTCTGTTAGTCTGGAAGCTCTGCTGAAACCTGTCTACCATGGGTGACCCTACTGGCATTTGAAATATTGATAGCATAGCTTCCAGCATCATAGCAAGACACAAGCCACAGGGACACAAACACACTTTTTTCGTGTGTCAAACAAGTTAGGTAATGAGAGACTGGGACACAAAGCCAAGCAAGCTCAATATTCATGTTTGGGAGCTAGCTGTTGCTACACTCTTTCTCTAGGATGGATCCTTGGAAGGGTCACACAATAAATAGGTAACCAAGCTTTAGCGATGTGGTACATGAGAAGATCTTATGAAAGAAAGTAGTCAGAAAATCTCAGGCAGAGAGCAGAGAGAGGAAAAATATGCAGAGTAACAATGGATTATGGCAAAACTGTGCACCATTGTCAGAAAGGATGTATATGACTCACTCTTCAATAGGAAACTAAGCAGAGGGAAGCATGGTGGCTTCCCACTAATGAGCAAGGTGCAGGGGAATTTTAATAAATCTGCACTTAATTCATTTCAGTTTGTTTATGGACATAGGCTAAATTTTAAGGATGAGTCAAAGAATTTGACCACACAAGAAAGTGGATGTTGATGTGTTGGTTGTCATCATCATCAGTGATGATTCAAGTGGAAGCTTGGCTTGTAATATGAAGACTAGGCTAGGAAATAATACCTTCCGTGGTGTTGTCTTAGGATGCAAAGGGTGTCAGAATTTAGAACTGAAGGCTGACGCCTATTAAACAGACTGTGACAGGCACTGTTCTTAGTACTTTACATGTGTCTTCTTTAATGGAGCAGCACCAGGGGGTAGGTCTTATTATTCACATTCCCATTTTACAGGTGAAAAACCAAGATATAGAGATTATATAGCTCATCCAAGGTCACACAACTAGTGAATTGCAGAGCAGAGATTCAAATCTAGGCTTCAGAGCCATGCCTAACAATCCCACCATGCCTTCTCTCAGAGTGGTCTAGTTAAGTGAAGCAAATCAGTTAGATGATATAGAAATGGATGTGCAGGCTGGTCAGAGAAGTTCACGGGCAACACTGGCAGATATTGAGTGCATTTAGGATGAAAGGACAATAGGAAAAAGCCACAAAACAAAAAACCAAAAACAAGAAATCCCGAAGCAAAGCAAACCAAACAATGTAGCCTTGCTGAAGGCAGGGAGACTGAGCATCTTACTGAGATGTGTGGGCAGGAGAGACTGGGAAGAAGAGGCAAGGTCATCTGTCAGAAGATCCTGTATTGGCACCAGGGGGTTCAAAGCAAGGAGCAGTTCCCCAAAGCCCCTGTCTCTAGGACTCTGTCCTGATGGTTGAAACATGACTGGTGCTTGGCTACTAACTGAAAGGTTGGAGGTTTGAGTTCACCCAGAGGCACCTCAGAAGAAAGACCTGGTGATCTACTTTTGAAAAATCTCAGCCATTGAAAACCCTATGGAGCATAGTTTTACTCTGACACATGGCACCATGAGTTGGAGCCCACTCAGTGGCAACCAGTTTTGTTGGTCGTCAGGACCAGTTCAGGTCAGGCTCAGGAGAGTTGAACAAACATGTGGGTCACAGAACTATTGAGGTCTCAGACTGGTGGGAGTTTCCCGAGGTTCCATTCCTTTCCTAGGTCTGATTGAACTGATCCAAATCACAATACATGAGGTATCTCTTCTTATAAACCTCTGGGACATCTTGGGGAACATGCTGTGTTTCTTTTGCTAGGATCAAGATTTTGTGAAGTGGTCCATGATTTTCCTCAAATGCTTGAGCTTTGGGTGTCTGCTGGTTTTGCTTGTTCATAGCCTCATGGACAATGAGAGTGGGAAAGAATCTGCAGCCTCTGCTGGTCCAACTCCCTTACTTTAGGGAAGCAGAAATGGTCTCAGGATGAGAGGGGCTTGGCAGGGCCACCCAGCCAGTTGTTAGCAGAGACAGAATAGACCCCAGTTCTCCTGAGTCCTGCCCAGGACACTTTAATGAGCTAGTTCTACTGAAGGTCTCTGTCCTAGCTAGTGCTGCTGTAACAGAAATAACACAAGTAAGTGGCTTTAAAGAAGAGAAATTTATTTTCTCAGTTAGGAGGCTGGAAGTCTGAATTCAGGGCACCAGCTATAGGGCTACAGGGGAAGGCTTTCTCTTTGTTGGCTCTTGGGGAAGATCCTTGTTTCTTTTAGGTTCTGTAGCCCTGGTGTTCCTTGGGTCCTTGGCAATCTTCACATAGGTTTTATCTTCCCCAGTGTATACTTGCTTGTTTCTGTATCTAATCTACCCTTTTTATAACTCAGATGTGATTAGGTTTAGGACACACCATATACCGATAGGGCCTTATTAACATAACAAAGAAAATCGTATTTCCAAATATGATCACATCCGCAGGTATAGGTGTTAGGACTACAACACATATTTTGGCGGGACACAACTCAAGCCATAAAAGTCTTTTTTTGTGAAATGCTCCATCTGATAACCAATTAGTTGATTAGTTATCAATTCAAAACCAGTGACTTCTTATATTAATAATTTCCTTTTTTGTTTGTTTTTTGCTTTGTTTCCCGGCTTACTTTTTTTTTCTCCTTTCCTCTCCTCATTCATTCCACATCTGACCTATCCATTTGTTGGTCTCCTTGTCCTCACATTCCTTATTCTGCCTCCTGGGTTGTTGCTCTATTTCTTTCTCTCCTCTTCATGGTTCTTCTTCCTCTCTCCTCCCCTTCCTTCACCCAACTCCCCCCTATACTCCCCCACCCCGCACACTCAGGCTTTCACTCTGGCACTCACGCTGGCTCACGTTCTTTCTCTCAATTTAGAGAGAAACAGAGACAGACTGGCTCCATCCTCTCCCCCTCAGGAGTGCTAAAAACCAGTCCATCTGCTGTGAATCTGCTTATTAGTTGAAATTTTGCCTTATGGGGAAATAGGGAGGCTAGGATTCCTATATTTTCTCACTCTTCTCTATAAATACAGAGAAGTAGATACTTCTCACCTAATAAGCACATTAATAACAACTTGGCAGGGGATGAGGAAGCCATATTGACATTCCCCTTTTAGGGGAATTAGTACAGTGCCTTTTGCAGATGGCACCTAATGAATTTTTGATGACCGAAGTGCTGCATGCTAGTCCTAGCTTAATCATTAGCTTACTGAATCTCTGTGGACCTCTGTTTCCTTCTGTGAATGGTTTTGTCCATGTTGAATTGTGAAGATTTTGTCAACAAGAAGACTAAGGATAGAGCAAGCTAGTCAGTAACTACTGGGCTAAAGATTGAGTCTGAGGGAGACCCAGGACTAGAACCTCAGACTTTCAGACCAGGGAGGTTGTAGCTACGAGGGCTTGGAGTGGGAACGGGGGCAGTGATGTTCAAAACTTTCAGAGGAGCAGGGGTCGTCTATGAGTTCGTCATAAGAATTCATTCTTTACTAATGATTCTGGAATGGAATCCCACTAGTGAGAGATACTCAGTGGTGGCCTTTTCCTCCTATCTTGACACAGCAGGGGTGAAAATGAAATTAAAGGGCTGTCCTGACTCCTTCCCATTTGGACCTCATGCAGATCTGGACCTTGCTCAGGATCCTCCACCTCTCCAAGGAGCCTCCTCAAACAGGCTCAGTTAACTTTGCCATCGCCATCACCATTCACATGCATACTCCATCTCTTCTTTTATGTCTAACTTCTGAGTCATTGGTGCTCTTTTTTCTACTATAGGGTCCCTATGAGTTGGAATCGACTTGATGGCAACAGGTTTGGTTTTTCTGGTGGACTTAAGGTTGGCCTTCTGCAGTCTTCTGTAGTTTTCTCCCCATCCCATCTAGTGTGTCGCCATGTAGGCCAGAGATATAAAGAAAAGGCCATTGTAGCCCAATTTAAGGTACATGGTCTACCCCACAGCTCCCCTCTGTCTTGTCCTTTGCTGCTCTCCTCTTTCTGAATCACGGAAGAGCATCAAAGTAGGACTTGAAGACCAAGGTTCTGGTAGGACCTTGGACAAATACCTGTATGTCAGCGGTAAGATGAGGCTGCTAATACCAACCCTTTCTGCTTCACAGCAGGGCTCCATCTTGGAAATGCATACGAAGTCATTTGGAAAAGCACGGAATGCTATAGAAAGGAAATATCTTATTGCTACTCATCTTTTAGGTGTTTGAATTAGTGTTTTTACAGTTGAATAGATGAGTAACATTCTCTATCCACCCTTGGTGGGAGCCACAGCCCGTATTTTGTTGACCAGTGTTAGTTACTTCTGTAAAGGTTACAGCCTAGGAAACCCTATGGGGCAGTTCTACTCTGTCACATGGGGTCGCTGTGAGTCAGAATCGACTAGATGACACCCAAAAACAACACAACAGTGTTAGTTAGCAGTGTTATTGGATGCTATGGAATCAAATTCTCCCTTCTACAGGGATTGAATCCAAAATCCACTCACTCTAACTATCTTAGTTAACTTGCCTGCCTACAACTATTTGGGCATTTTCCTGGAGATATGTGAACATATCTTTACTTGTCTTAAAGGAGGGACTGGAGGGTTGTAGAGAAAAATGACGCTCGTTCCTGAATCTCTGTGGCCTTTTTGGATGAAACCTTTACCTAGGGCAGAGCCACATTCTAGGGGGCATTTGGAAATGTGTGAGGGGTTTGGGGTTTTCACTGTGACATTTAGTGCTAAACATTCTGCTATGCTGTGTATAGTCAGCACTATGAAAGCTGTCCCACCCAAAATGCAGAGCAATACTGCTCGCAAGTCTTAAACCCACAGAGCGATAGAAGCCCCCTTGGAGGCCAGGATTCAAATACCCCCTGTGACAGAGGAGAAAACCTTGGCCCACAAACAGAAAGTGGCTTACTTCAGGTCATGCACCTATCTAGTGCAGAGCTGGGCCTGATCCCAGCCCTTGTATTCCAGCCTGGCGCCCTTCCACAGTGTTGGTGCAGCACAGTGATGGGGAGGCTTTGCTACTGCAGGAGCAGGCCTGCTGAGCGTGGGCTGAGGCACTGCAGGCTGTATCTGTGATTCTGGAGTTGAGCAGGCGCCGGCCTGTGGCTCCCTGCTGCCCAGTGCTGGTTTGGGACTGCTGCTTTCCATTGAAGGAGTCCATTGCTTGTTGCGTTCTTCAGATTTGCCTCTTCCCTCCAGGAAACACCCCCACACAACCCCTATGTTCAGAAGCAACATTAGTTAGCTTAATGAAATGTAGAGCATTTCCCTTGGGATAGACATGGGGGTTCTCTTAGCGAGTGCCCTGTGTTGTGTGCTTGCAGATTCTGAAGAGGCTGGAGGGAGGAGGTCTTGGGAGGATGGGCAGTGGGAGGCCAGAGATCTGTTCTTAGCTCTGTTGTACGTGATGCTAGGCAGACCATTATGGCTTCTTGTTCTTCTTGGTACGACCAGCTCTCAGCGCTCTGTCTTCTGTACCATGCCTTGGGCATTGCTAGTCCCATCTTTGCAAACCTAGTGCCTTAGCTGGGGTATAGTAGAGTATCTAGATGTAACAGTCAGTGTCAGTAAACAGCAACAACAACAAAAAAATAGACCCATTGACGTTGAGTTGATTTCGATTCATGGTGACCTCATGCGTGTCAGAGTAGAACTGCTTTGTAGAGTTTTCTTAGCTGTGATCTTTTCAGAAGCAGATGACTAGGCCTTTCTTCTGTGGACCCGCTGAGTAGATTCAAATTGTCAACCTTTAGATTAGTAGTTAAGCACAAACTGTTCCACTCGGGGACCCTAGGAAACAAGCAGCACACTCAAATGAGGTGGTTGAGGGGAGTTAAATAAAATAAATGTTCTCTATAGAGGCAATCATGTTTAGGGTGCCTAATGGTCTCAGAGTCCCTCAATGCCCCTTGTCAACTTCTCTTATCTCTTCCGGGTAGGCGATCTCTAGGAGGCTGGGTATCCTTCTTTTCCTCCTCTAATTTTACTCTCTGTGTTTCTTCATCTGATCTGTAACCTGCAAGGTGTTCAGGAATATATCACCAGTGATACCTTGCCTCAAGCGAGAGCAGGAACAGAGTGGGGCTGGGTGCTTATTCCCTTTGCTGTCTCTGTTGGATCACTGTCAGTTGCCCATGTTCCTCTGCTAAGGCTGTGGCTCTTGTCAGGTGGACCTCTCCTGTGGATTTGGGTAACTCTTCCTTTCCCCATCCCTTCAGGCCTGAGGATATGCGGAACAACACTATCTTACCCAGGGAGCCCACACTGTCTACTGGGTGAGCTACCTGCACCCACCAGGGATTACTGTGTAGTGAGAAAGGTCTGCAGTGACCCGGGAGCACAGAGGCGAGATCTCTTAGGTGTCTGCGGTGATGGTAGGGAAGGCTTCTTGGACCTGAGCCTTGGTGGGCAATGTTTGTAGCAAAACTGTCCGCAGAAGAAACAGCACAAAGCAGACGCACTGCAGAAAGTAAAAATGGCAGGCACATTGAAGGACTACAAGTATATAATACGCTGGTCATGACTATTTTGATTGTAAGCAGTAGAACCAAACTCGAAGTAGTTAAAGGGGAAAAAAATGGAAAGTTGTTGGTTTCAGTAGCTAAAGAATCCAGAGGCCTCAGATAAGACTGACTTCAGGAACCCAAATATAATCATCAGGTCTCTGTTTTTCTCTCATTCTTCTCGGCTCTGCTGTCCTTTAGGTTAGCTTCTTTCCTAGGCAGGTTTTTTCCCTGGAGGTGGAGAGGAGGAAGAGAAGGAAAGGAAACAGTTCCTGCAGCACTAGACTCGTGTTCTTTTTAATTTGTGGATCTAGAGAAAGACACTTCTCTCCCAGCACCCATGTAAGAAATATTATGCAAAGATAGCCCTGCCAGGGCCATAGGTACCTCCCCAGCTGTGGCAAAAGGCAGGACATACTTTAGCAAGGTCTGGATTGAGGCAGGTGGTGGAGTGTCTGGGTGGTGTAAATGGTTAAGGTGCTCGGCTGCTAATTGAAAGGTTGGAGTTTCGAGTCCACCTTGGAAGAAAGGCCTGGCAATGTGCTTCCAAAAGCTCAGCCATTGAAAATCCTATGCAGCACAGTTCTATTCTGACACACATGGGGTCACCATGAGTTGGAGTCCACTTGAGGGCAACTAGTATTGGTGGGCAGGGGGCAGCACAGAGTTAGTGTACTTGAGCCACATGGAGGAAGTTCCCACAGGAAGGAGGGGTTTAGTTACCTGAAGGAGAGGGGAAAGCAAAGCATTCTAGAAAGATAAAACGTGTAAGTACCACAGTTCCTTTCACTGGTTACAGCTAGAGAGCAGGTGTGTGTTGGGGGTGTGGTTGGGTGGCTGGGAGACGAGGCTAAATAGAGCAGGGCCCATGTGATGACAACTCCCCCTGTGGGCAAAGGGGAGCCACTAAAGGATTTTAAACAAGAGAAAGACTTAGTCAGACTCGTAGTTTTGAGCATCATCTGAAAAGTAAAGCTACTCTCTGCTAAAAAAAAAAGAAAAATCATGGAAAACCATACAATACTTCCTAAAGCTGGAAAAAAGTAGAGGCTCAGTGAAAAAGAGGAAAAAGAGGAAGACCCTCAACGAGATGGACTGACACAGTGGCTGCAACAATGGGCTCAAGCATAACAACGATTGTGAGGATGGCGCAGGACCGGGCGGTCTTTCATTCTGTTGTACACAGGGTCACTGTGAGTCGGAATCGACTCCATGGCACCTAACAACAACAACAACAAAGCCTGATAGAAATTCGTTTGGGATTCTCTGCTGTTTAAGTCTCCCTGCCCTGCTTCCTTCCCTAACATCAATGGCAGGAGACAACGGGCGCTTCATCTAAGGACAGAGTGTGACCCAGTGTGGTACATACTGTCAGTTTCATTACAATTCTTCCTTATGCAGGCGCTGGGTCCTTTTAAGTTTGGGGCTTGAGGGCCAGGGCGGATATGCCCGGTTGCTGGGCTGGGCTCAGGTTCAGCCATCTCCATGGAGCCAGAGCGTTTGCAGGCAGCCCCTGGCTGGGATGCTTATAGCAGGCTGCAGTCCCGCCATGGACCTGTGAGTCACACCATGGCCTGTCACACTCAGAGCAGGAGCTAAGCCACACGCTCTGCTCTCCCCACGGCAGGCAATCGCTACTGACACTGTCTTAATTGCACAATCATTTTGCATTTGTCAAGACTCACCTGTCTCTGTGCAAAATAGAGACAGACAGTCGGGTGGGGGAGGACATTTATCAGTGTGGAGGAAGCACATTTTGCTAAGAGTGACTGCTGGAGCATCGTAGCAGAGGCTTCTAGAAGAGCGTGATGGGAGGCAGAGTGGCTAAGACTGGGACTCTGGAGTCAGATCACCTGGGTTCAACTCCAGTCGCTGGCCCCTTAGTAACCACATGATTGGAGCCAGGTTCCCTCACTTCTCCAAGCTTTAGTTGTCTTATCTGTAAGATATGAGATCAAGTGTGCAGATGAAATGAGATGGTGACTATAAAGCACTCAGCGCAGAGCCTGGGTCGATACATGCTGTTATCAGTGCTACATTTTTCCGGTTCTTTGATTATATGGGTCTCTGTTTCTGCGTAAGAGTCTCTGGGTGGTACAAACAGTTATGCGCTTGGCTGCTAACTGAAAGGTTGGAGGTTCCAATCCATTCAGAGGCGGCTTGGAAGAAAGGCCTGGCAATGTACTTCAGAAAAATCAGCCATCAAAAACCCTCTGGAGCACAGTTCTACTCCGATACACATGGGGTCACCATGAGTCGGAATTGACTCAATGGCAACTGGTTTCTTTGGGTTTTTATTTCTGAGTAGATCTTTCCTTGTTACCTGATGCTGTTCTCCTCAGGTGCTGGACTGTCATTGGTGGTCAGTGAGGTGGGCCAAGCTGGGACAGAGGAGGCAAAAAGGCTTCACAGTAGCCTTGGCCTCTGGAGGCTGCCTTGTGGTCAAGGATTTCCTCTTCCCACAAAGAATTCCCTGTCCCTCTGGACAGACAGAAGGAGTAGAGGTAATTACAGAGCTGGAAGGGACATGAGGTTGATTGAGACTGTAGGAAATACTTGACGTGCAAAATATTTTCACAGGTTCCTTGTTTATTAACTCAGACTACAGGTTGAAAGGGGGCAATGGTGGTAGATCAGTGGTAGAATTCTTGCCTTCCATGTGGGAAACCTGGGTTTGATTCCTGGCCAATGCACCTTATGTGCAGCCACCACCTGTTTATCACTGGAGACTGCAAGTTGCTATGATGCTGAACAGATTTCAGCAGAACATCCAGGTAGACTAGGAAGAAAGGCCTGGCAATCTACTTCTGAAAATCAGCCAATGAAAACCCTATGGATCACTAATGGTCTGATCTGCAATCAATCATGGAGATGACAAAGGACTGGTAGCATTTTGTTCTGTCATGCATGGGGTCGCCATGGGTCAGGGGCTGACATGATGGCAGCTAACAACAACAGATTGGAAACCTCAGCATTTTAATATATCACCCCTCCTGGGGTCATATGCATTTAAAATGAGTTGCTTATTTATCCAACAGTGCATTTTTCAGGATGATTTTTTTTGATAAAAGTGTTGTAGCTTTGGGGGGCTTATCGTTCCCTCTAGTTTAGACCAACTAAGAAATAAGATCTGACAGTTGGAAAGGTGGGGATCAAACTTTTAGCTGATAAGGCTGAGTGAGAGAGCATGGCCTGACCTGTGGTCACAACAGGACTCCTTGATATTTTTACCCTTGAACTGAACTTGCCCACGTGCTAACGGGCGGAGTTGGATGCACCCAGGCCTCCGCCACATGGAGAGGAGACCAGCCATGTGCTCACCTCACACTCAGCATGTCCAGAATCGATCCTGTTCCTTCCCAGGATCCCCATCTCAGTCAGGGGCACTCCTGTACATCCAGTTACTCAGCTCAAAAGCCTTGGAATCTCCCGGACTCCACCTTTTCCCTCTCACCCTACATCCAATTCAACATTAAGTGCAGTTGGCCTTTCTTTCAAAATACATCCCACTGCCTACCATACTTCAGCCCCTCCACCACTTTTGCATGATCCAAGCCCCCCTAATTTCTTGCTTATGCTTCTTAAATATCTTCCCAACTGCTCTCTCTTTGCTTCCCGTCTCACAAACCTTGTTTCTCCCGAAAGTAGCCAGAGGGATAGTTTAAAAATATAAATCAGATCATGCTACTCCTCTGCTTCGAACGCTTCAGGATTTCCCACCACAAGCAAAATCTAAGCTCCTTACCTTTGCTTCTAAGGGTCTTCATGATGGGCCCCTGCCTACTTCCCTGACCATTTCTCCTCTTACCTCCCCTTGTTCACACTGTCTCAGCCACTGTGCCCTTCGTGGGGTTCCCTGGGCACTATGTGCTCATGCTTGCCTCAGGTAAACAGCACCCCCTTCCCATCTTTGTTTTATCATTCTGTCCAGGTCACTGCTCAGATGCCCCTTCCTTAGAGAGGCCTCCTACGGCCACTCTTTCTAAACAAGAGCCCTCTCCATTGCTCTCTTGCCTTTATCTTTTTTTTTAAATCACTTATTACTGTTTGACTTTATGTTATACATGTTTAAATGTTTATTATTAAGAATTGTGTTTGTTTTGTTTGCTACTGTATTCCCAGAGCCTAGCACAAGAGCTGACACAGAATAAGAGCTCAGTAGATAAGCACGGAGTCAATCAATCTCATAGCCAGGCAAGCCTGAAAGAGAACACCCAGGAGAAGCTGAGTCACACCTGCCCAGGGCCTTCTCCCAGACCTGCTCATCAGGTCAGCCACTCTTCCCTTGTGATGCTAAGGCAGGAGGAAGTTCCTCATCCCAGTATTTCAGAGAAGTGGTTTAGTATTGTGGGTATTGATATTGGTCCCATTTTCCAGATGAGAAAACAGTGGCTTAGATTAAATACCTTGCCCAAGGGCATACGACTAATACATGACAAAGCCCTGATTCCAATTTATGCCTCTCTGCTCTTAACCTCTCCACTCTATTGCCTTTTTAGCTCATGTATTTCTCATAGCTTTTCTCTTTTAATCCTCACCACAACCCTTTGACCAAAAACCAAACCCGTTGCCGTCGAGTCAATTCTGACTCTACAGGATACAGCAGAACTGTCCCACAGGGTTTTTAAGGAGTGGCTGGTGGATTCAAACTACCAACCTCTTAGTTTGCAGCCAAGCGCTTAACCACTGTGCCACCAGGGCTCCACAACCTTGTGAGGTAGGTATTATTTAAGCTCATTTTACAGATGAGAAAGCTGGTAGTCAGAAGGTTTAAGTGGCTTCCATAGTATCACAGAGCAGAATTTGCATCCAGGTGGTCTGAGTAAAAGCCTTCAAACACCACTTCCTCTCCTTGAGGGGAAGAGGCCACCAGGGAAGGCACAGCTTGATCAGTGAGGCCGTGAGGGGCAGTGGGGAGAGCACACATCTAGCGCTTCGTGCTGGCCCTTTGTGATCCAGTTAGCATTTATTGGACATCCGCTGTAGGCTGGCCCTGAGCTAGTTACTGGAGACACAGTGTTGGTGATGACAGAGTCTCTACCCCCAAGAAGGTCACTCTAGCAGGGGAAAATGGGAAGTGAAAACCAGCAATCTCATCACGGTAGTAAGTAGTACGGTGGGGGAGAGCAAGGGATGCAGTGGCTCAGAGGGATGGTTTATCTAATTTCGAGAGGTTGAGAAAGGTTTGCAGAGGGTCTCCGTGGAGACCTGGAAGATAGGTGGATGTTAGATAATTGAAGAGGAGAAGGGAGAGCATGCACGTCAAGTCCATCTGAGCACCATGACAGTTCAAGATCTTTGGGCTGGATCGTTGAATGAAGGAGTCAGAATAGATGAGGCTGGAGAGAAAGACATAAGCCCAGTTCTTGCAGGGCCTTGAGTCACAAATAAAAGAGCTGAGACTCCATCCTGAAGGCAATGGGGAGTCTCTGAATGACTTTGTGAAATGGATGACATGATCAGACTTGCCTGTTAGAGTGGTCACCCTATTTTAGTGTAGAGAGTAAATTTGGAAGGGGACCAGAAAGGAGACGAGGCAACCCACTAGTTATGGGACCACTGCAGTAGTTGAGGCCTGAACAAAGATAGTAGCTGTGGGGCTGGAGAGAAAAGGAAAGATTCAAGACATAGGATGGAGGTAGAAGTGTCAGCTACATGCTAAATCTTTTGATGTTGCTTGCTGTTGACGCGATTTTTGACTCATAGCGACATGTGACGGAATGGAACTGACCTCATAAGGTTTTCTAGGCTGTAATCTTTACGGAAGCAGATCGCCAGGTCTTTTCTCTCACAGAGTGGCTGCGTGGGTTCAAGCTGCCAACCTTTTTTGTTAAGCAGCCGAGCGCTTAACCATTACGCTCTTCCACATCTGATCATTTTCAGGCGAGAGGCACTAGACGCAGTATAAAGAAAATATGGACACAGTGTAACACAGATCATGTCTTTCCATCAGAGGCATGATGCAAACCCATTACAGGTGATGGCGTGACCTCCTCCCAGGTTGGTCCTCTGAGGAGGGGAGGCCAGCTGCTGCTGTTCTGCTATTGTTGCAATGCTGCTCCAGCCACAGCGCCTGCTGCAGCAAGCCGGGTCTGCAGCAGTAGCTCCTTCCCTCACAGTCTCTCCCCATGACTACAAAACGCAAGAGTGCTGGTCCTTTCCCCAACCTACAGTCCAGCACTTCTCTCTGCTCAGTGCCCTCTGACCCATCACAACTCTGATATCGACTGCTCCACCTTCCCTTTGAGTTTCTATTGATGTTTCCAAGAGCCTCAGGATATTCAGATTTCTGAATTTAGGCAGGGGAGGTGACTTTTCAGAGACTTTGGAAATGTTATAAAAAAAGAAGTAGAAGAAGAAAATGAATTACAGAGGCATTTCAGGTTTTGTTCTTGGCTGCAGTTGACTCTCTGGGTAATACCTGAATAGGATATATTGCCTTGTCAGACTTATTTTATTTAACTCTCCACTAGCAATGTTGTGTGGATGAACTAATGAATGATTGCAAACCCTTAAAAATGCAGGTCTGAAGTATTCACAGGTGTGACAAGCTGCTGTTTGTTTTGCCTAATTGAATAGAACCATCCTGAAGATTTTTTTTTAGGGATGTAAAAAAAGATACAAGGGGTATTAAAAAAAACGAAAACAAAAACTCAAACCTGTTGCCATCAAGTCGATTCTGACTCATGGTGACCTCATGTGTTACAGAATAGAACTTTGTTCCATAGGATTTTCTTGGCTGGAATCTTTATGGAAGCAGATTGCCAGGCCCTTCTTCCAAGACTCCACTGGGTGGGTTCAAACTGCCAACCTTTAGGTTAGTAGTTGAGTGCAAACCATGTGTGCCACCGAGGGACCTTATAATAAAATATACTAACCTACAATAGAGCACCAACATTTTTTTGGTTAATTTCTTTACTACTTCAACTAAATAAGAGTGGATGGAGTTTTCTCAAAACCTCTGTATAAATCATCTATTGGAAAAATAATGTGGCCAGTGGACAGTCCATGTCCCTCCTTCACCCCAACCTCAGGACAACAACAGGGAGGTCACCCATTTTTCTCACTGTTTAAGGGAAAGCTACCATGTAAGTATATATTGTTGCTCATTTCTTGTGAGAAAAAACAACAGCAAAAACAACTAATTCTTCATACTGTAAAAGCAACCCTGGTTTCATGGCACTTTTTGCAGAAGAGACAATATATGCATGGTAGTTAAAGACCTGAGTTTGAGTCCTGGCTTTGCCACACACCACCTACCACCTGTGTAATCTCTCTGAGCCTCAGCTATCCATCTATAATAAGGGAATTATAAAAGTATCTACCTCTAGGTGTTGTAAAGAGGGAATGAAATAACGTATATAAAACTATCCTGTCTGGCACATAGTAAAGGCTTAAAATTCAACTCATAAAAATGATAGTAATAATAGTGGTAATAATAAAAATGACAATGATAATAAAGACCTCAAAGCATTTTTACCTCAAGGTTAAGTTGTAAATGATTACGTGGTTCTATTTTATAAAATCAAGACTTTCAGCCACAAGTCAGAGATGACTTAAAGAATGAGAAACAGGACCCAGATATCCTGGATGGGAGACGCATCCCCTTTCAGCTCCACACGCTCAGTTCTCTAGGCCACCAGGGCTCGCCCATAATGTCTGGACATTGAGGACAGGTCTGTGGATTTGTCCCTGGTGAGGAGAGGCACAGGACTTGGCCATACGTGAAACTGTAACCTAAGAAGAGTGCTAATAAAATTATAACAAATCGAGAAGGTACTGAGTTCTCCAACAGATACATGGTCTTTGGAATTAATACAGAACAAAACAACTTGCGTGTCCTGTCCCCATTGAAGTCTCAGAGTCTGTCCAGGGCTGTGCAGAGTTACAAGGAACTTTCATCATCCTTTTACCCTGTGACCCTACTGTCTACTGCCATCATGGCCATCTGAGGGCACATTTTCCATCACCTTGCTATTGTCAATGGCTCCTTCTTCAGCTAATCAGTACCCTTCTGATTTATGTAAAAACCATAAACCAAACATGTTGCCATCTAGTCAATTCTGACTCATAGTGACCCTATAGGACACAGTAGAACTGCCCCATAGGGTTTCCAAGGAGCGCCTGGTGGATTCCAACTGCCTACCTTTTGGTTAGCAGCCAAATGCTTAAACACTGCACCACCAGGGCTCCATGATTTGTGTAAAGGGCCTGGGAAACCCATGGACCAAATCTTAAAAGTTCCAAGGTCTGCACTGGATCTCCCCTCATTCCTTCCAGCAAAAAAAAAAAAAAAAAAAAAAAAAATCCCTTATCAGTTAGCTCAGTAAGCTCAAATCCAGCCCTGGTGGTGCAAAAGTTAAGTGCTCAGCTGCTAACCAAAAGGTTGGCAGTTCAAACTCACCTAGCAGCTCTGTGGTAGAAAGACCTGGAGATCTGCTCTTGTAAAGATTATAGTGAAGAAAACCCTGTGGAGAATTCTTCTCTGTCACATGGAGTTTGCGATGAGCTGAAAATCGACCTGACGGCACTCAGCAACAACAACAATAAAAGAAAGAACTTGACAAACAGCATGAATGGAAAGCCTAGAGAATTATACTTAACACAATGTATTGGTTACAAAGTGCTAATGTGTCATTTCTTATTTGACTTTTATACCAATTTTATGAGATGAACAAGGGAGGTGTTAATATGGCAGTTTTACAGTTGAGGAAACTAAATCTCCAAGTGCTAAGGGATTTAGTTGGAATTTAAATCTTGTAAATAGAAAGCCAGGACTCAAGTTCCTCCCTTTTGTCTCCCTGTTCAGTGTCCTTCCCCTGACGTCATGCTGCCTCGTGTTGTAGGAAAGTTTACTCACTCAAGATCACGAGTGGCTGGATTCCTGGTCCATTGTCCCTTCCATTGTATACTACTCAGCTTTCATATTCAATTCATTTAGGCCATTTTTCTTAAAGAGTCAACTCTTTTTTAAACTGGGTCCCGGTTTAAAGATCTATTTCCTCACTCTTGGAGAAGAAAGGCATCTACAGAAGTCCATCGCTCTGTCTCTAGGTGATTTGACCTTCAGTGAGGTCACACAGGACAAAACTGTTCTGCCAGTTTTCTGTAACCGACTCTTCCATTTAACGACCCTGGAATGCCACCTCAATCCACTTGTGCTACACTCTAGGTCCACAGTCCCTTTAATGGCCCTCATCAGAGATGAGAACTGTGACTATCATATTCCTTCTGAAACTTCTTGGGCTGTGAGAATGTTCAATAGGGACCTCCATAACCATCTCTTCTCTAGGCATAATAATCCCAGTTCTTTCCACTTGTCTTCATAGAAATCATTTCAAAACCTCTTGCTTATTTCCTTTTCTCTCTTCAGATCCTGGGTGAGTGAGTGGTCTTCTCAGTTATGTGTGACCATGGATGCATTTTTAGGGAGACATAGCCACTGTAAGCTCTCTGGTCCAGAATCCTAGTTGTTAAACTTTAATGTGCTTGAGATTCATGAAGGGAGCTTCTTAAGATATACGTTACAGACACTACCCCTCGAGGCTCTGATTTGGTGGTTCTGAAGTTGAGACCAGGAGGCTGCATTTTCGATAAGCTCCCTTGGTGATTCTGATATGGTTATAACTTGGAAACCAGCTCTTGATCTGAGCAGTGATTTTAAATGACTTGCAGAGTTAAGACGTAGGTGTGGATTCTGCCACAGAGCAGGACTCAATAAATACCTGTTGAATAAATGAATATATTGTCACTTCAGAGTGGATTGATGCTGAGAAATTTTTTTTTAAGTGACTTTTCTACCCCTACCAGGCACAGATGAGATTCATTTTTAGGTGGTTCTGAAAGACACTGGCCAGAGGGATTTTCCTACAGACTCACTGTTGGGGAAACTGAGATTTGATCGTCCACAGCATGTTAAGTTCTATGAAGAAGTACATGCATAATACATGGTCTTAACTTGAGAAATATCAGGCTATGCAACTCAGTCCAAAATGGAGCACCAACATTTAGCAAAATCATGGTACTTGCCGCCCTCAAGGAATTTCGTCACACACGATGGGAAGATCACTAGCAATATTGCTATGGCATTTCAGGAAGAGGAGTGGTCACGTTCAGCTGGGATATCTTGGAGAATTTTCAGAGTTGGAGGATGTGAACTGAGCTTTCTGTGGTGAGTGTTATATGGGTAGCTGGGGAAGAATCTCAGGTGATGGTATACATTGGAGCAAAGCGTGAGACTGAGAGAGTATCTGTTTCAATGATAGTGAATTGACTGGCATGGCTGGCGCTTAATAGTAGGAGGAGAGCAAAATAGCTAGTATCTATTTACATACAGATAATTTTACTTAATCCTCACCCATACCTGTTGCCTTTGAGTTGATTCCAACTCACAGTGATCCTATAGGACAGAGTAGTACTGCCTCATAGGGTTTCCAAGGCTGAAATCTTTATGGAAGCAGACTGCCACATCTTTCTCCCATGGAGTGGCTGGTGGGTTTGAACTGCCAACCTTTCAGTTAGAAACTGAGTGCTTAACCACTGTGCCACCAGGGCTCCTTTAATGCTCCCAGCAGCTCTAAGGACAAAACAAACAAACAAGAACAACCCATTGCCATCAAGTCGATTCTGACTCATGGTGACCCCATGTGTTACAGAGTAGAAACACTCCACAGCGTTTTCTTGGCTGTAATCTTTACAGAAGCAGATCACCAGGCGTTTCTTTCACTGCACCGCTGAGTGGGTTAGAACCGCCAACCTTTAGGCTAGTAGTTGAGTGCAAATGGTTTGAGTCACGCAAGGGCCTAACAGCTCTACAGGGAAGCTAATGTGTCCATTTTATGAATAGAGAAAGAAGTTCAGAAAAGTAAATTAAATAGTTCAAGATCACACAGCTTGCCCAAAGCGGACTTGGGTTTGAACCCAGCTCATCTGAATCCCACCCTTTGGTATTCACCCTGCCACTTCCCTCCCCAGTAAAACTGCTGGAGAGCCTAAATGTCAAGTTTAGGATTTTTATGCTCAACCTCCTGACAATGAGTACCTTGCAAAGAAGAGTCTAGAGGCTAGGTTCCATCCTAGAGCTCTATCCGGGTCTCTCTGTTACTCCAGTATTTCTTCTAGAACTGCTATCTTGCGGAAAACAACAACCACACCATTTTTTTTAATCTTTATCATGACAGTATTTTATTCTAAAAATGTATTTTCCTACATTTCCTAATTTCTAAAATAATAAAAAATAAACTTTGGCATGACAGTCGTCTGACATAAATGAAAACACAATTTAATGAAATAACATCTTATGAGTTTAAACTGAAGCAAATATTTGACATGCTGTTATTTAAATTAATTTGCTGCGCATGTTCTGCTGTTCTGGTAGCAAGTGAGATTTGTTTCATCATAGGTTTACTTCAGTGGGCTCTGCGACTTGCTGGTGATGAAATAGAAGCTGAGGGATCCAGAGAGGCCCAATTCTGACAGACCCACAAGCCCACGTTACCATTCCACTGGCAGTAAAAATTCGCTGGAGTTGGGCAGGGAGTCGTTTAAATAAAATAATACCTCCACTCTTGCTAGGCAAGAGTGAGATATTCACCTGCATGTTGGTGGCGTTTTTGCCCTATAAACATCTGGTTGCTTTTAGTAACCCTAAACAAGTCCCATATACCAGGTTTGTATATATTCTAAACTGAACAAATTTACAGTGCACTGTGAACACCACCTCTTCTTAAACTTTCTAGGAAAACTATCTGCCAGTTCTAGGATGATGATGTTGTTGTTAGGTGCCATCAAGTCAATTTCAAAACATAGTGACACCATGTGAGAGAGCAGACCTGCCCCATAGGACTTTCTAAAGATTGTAATCTTTTTTTTTTTCCATACAAAAATGTATACATACATTGTTAAGTGACTCTAATTGCTCTCCCCATACTGTGACAGCACGCTCCTCCTTTCCACCCCTGATTCCCCGTGTCCATTCAACTAGCTCCTAACCCTCTCTGACTTCCCATCTTGCCTCTGGACAGAAGCTACCAGTTTAGTCTCTTGTATCTACTTGAGCTAAGAGGCACACTCCTCACGACTATCACTTTATGTCCCACAGTCCAGTGCAATCCCTGTCTGAAGAGTTGGCCTCGGAAATTGTCTTAGATCTGGGCTGATAGAGAAACCAGGGGCTATGCTTTCCAGGGTACCTCCAGTCTCAGTCAGACCATTAAGTCTGGTCTTCTTACTAGAATCTGAGTTCTGCACCCCACCTTTCTCCCGCTCCATCCGGGACTCTCTGTTGTGTTCCCTGTCAGGGCGATCATTGGTGGTAGCCGGGCACCATCTAGTTCTTCTGGTCTCAGGCTGATGGAGTCTGTGGTTGTGGCCCTTTCTGTCTCTTGGGCTAATACTTTCTTTGTGTCTTTGGTGATCTTCATTCTCCTTTACTCCAGGTGGTTGGGACCAACTGATGCATCTTAGATGGCCGCTTGCAAGCTTTTAAGACCCCAGACGCCACTCACAAAGTAGGATGCAGAACATTTTCTTAATAAGCTTTGTTATGCCAATTGACCTAGATGTCCCCTGAAGGCATGGTCCCCAGACCCCTACCCCTGCTACTCTGCCCCTCAAAGTGTTTGATTGCATTCAGAAAACTTCTTAGCTTTGAACAACCGCACCATTTTGACCCATCAGACCCCATTGTCTGTTTGTTGAGTGCAAACAGAGTGTCATGGGAAAGCAGGTGGAAAGTGTTGCAGATTCCTTCCTCAGCAGCAATTGTCTAATTAATATTGTCACCACATGACCCATTTATCTTGTCAAGAGCAGGCAAGTGTCAGCAGTACATGCTTGGGTGCGTGTGTGTATAGAAGCTTTTGACAAATCAGCAGCTTTTCCATATGAACAAAGCCTGCATCTCCAGCTGACATGTTAATTCTAGGGCTCAGAAAACCCAGAGCAAGGATAATGAAACTTCCTGCTTGTATGTAGCAGACTGGGAAACTCTTTGGCTCCGTGTGGCAAGAATGGCCATGCAGACATTGTTGGTTATTGCCGTTCATCAGGAATTCTGTGGCTGCTCTCCTCCATAGAGATTAGTGGTAAGGGCACATTTTCTCCCAGTGATGAATCTGGTGGGACAATTCCCAGACCGGGCAAGCAAGACAGTGGGCAGCTTGAGGGTGGCCCTCTGGTTTCCCGATAAAACGTGTTCCCTCATTGTGTAAACAAGATACCAATTCAGAAAGGATATATATATATATATATATATATATTTAAAGTGCTTTCCAGTTTTCAAAGTATTTTCTCATGTCATTTAATCCTCAACAGATTCTGGTAAAAACAAACAAACAAACAAACAAAAAAATTGCTGTCAAGTTAATTCCGACTCAAGGCTATCCTATGTGTGCCAGAGTAAAACTGTGCCCCATAGGATTTTCAAGAGCTGATTTTTTGGAAGTAGATTGCCAGGTCTTTCTTCTGTGCACCTCTAGGTGGATTTGAACCTCCAACCTTTTGGTTAGCAGCTGAACTTGTTAACTGTTTGTTTCACTCCAGAGTCCTAGTATCTGTTGCTGTCTTGTTGATTCTGACTCACAGGAGCCCTATAGGATAGAGCAGAACTGCTATGTACAGCAGTTTAAGTAAAATGGAAATGAGGAAAGTAAACCCTCAGTAACAAAGAGGTTGCAGGTTTCTAAAACAAAACTCTCAAGGTGGTAGTGGTTGGTGGATTAGTGGTTGGTGGCTTAACTGTTAAGATAGCACTCCAGGAGTCTAAGGCACTTAGGGGATCACTCAGATTTCTAAGAATGTAAACCTTTACAGAAGCAGACTGCCACATCTTTCTCCTACGGAGTGGCTGGTGGGTTCAAACTGCCAAACTTTCCATTAGCAGCCAAGCACTTTAACCACTGCACCACCAGGGCTCCTATAATAAACAACGAAAAAACCAAACCCATCACCGTCAAGTCGTTTCCGACTCAGCAACTCTACAGGACAGAGTAAAACTGTCCCATAGGGTTTCCAGTGCGCGGCTGGTGGATTTGAACTGTGAGCATTTATGGTTAGCAATCAAGCTCCGAATCACTACGCCACCAAGTCTCCCCTCTAATAAAAGAGTGGGTCAATTATTGGTTCATTCTTTGGAACTTTAATTGGTGTTATTTTCACTTACATTTAAGCACAAATAAACAATATTAGGAACCCATGATTCCAGCCAATTCTTCAGTCTCTGAAGATATTTTACTCTTGCTTGTTCATCTGCACACTTGGGGTGTTCTATGACCCGCCCTGGGTCAATATTTGCCTCCGTTCAATATTAATTACTTCCTGGATGTATGCATTTCCTTTCTCTTGGTTCCTAAAAAGAAAAATTTAAAATGTATCTATATGTCGAATCCACGTCAGATTATTTTTCAGCATGCGTCATCTCTGCAAAGGTTGTCCCCACTCCCTTTTCAGAGCCTTCTTGGAAAAAGATGATTTAATTCCAAATTGTCATAATCGCAACTTCATAGGCTGAAACCTGCTTCTCCCTCCTTTGTGCCTCACTGTAATGAGTTTGTGCCTCTCATATCACACACCATACAACGCCTTGGAATACAGGTAGACACCTACATGTCCTACCTTCTTTACTAAGTAGCAAGCTCTCATGTCTACACCTCCCACGGAACCTCGCACATTCCACAATATGTTAAAGGTGCTCCATAGATGTTTGTGAGTTGAGGTCACGGAGAGCCAAATATCATTTCTTTAGAAGACTCCTTCTCAGGGGCACTGAAAGTGATCCCCTAAGTGCCTTTTACTCCAAGAGTGCTATCTTAACAGTGAGTCCACCAACCACTACCACCTTAAGAGTTTCATTTCAGCAACGTACAACCTCTCTGTTACTGAAGGTTTACTTTCCTCATTCCCACTTTACTTAACCATGTTGCGTTCCCCAGACCATTTGGTGAATAGAATTTTTCCTACTTGGAGTTAAGTTGGACTCTTTAAGCAGAGTGTCAAGATAACCCATCAGACCCGAGAATTTATGCTGGGGTGTTGTGGCTGTTCTGTACCTCTCAGAGAGGCATTCTGTGTAGGCTTTGAGTGGATCCTTAAACAAACGTGCAGGAAGCTGGTCAACGTAGGGAAGAACACTTATGCCCCATAGAAGGCAAACAGAATCAGAGAGTGAGTGGGATGTGAACTTCTCTGTTCAGGTCAAAAACACAGGCAGGGTGGAGGGGTCCGTGCGGGAGCTGCCTGGGAATGGAGGGTAGGAGGTGGTACCCGATCCAATTAGGCAAGGTGAAAATATTTACTATCAAAGGTTAGAGCTTCTCTGAAGACAAAATCACAAAGTTACTTGGATCTCTCAAAATGGTTTACTTTGATATACGGTCACATCGAGTGTGCCAAAGCAGACAGCAGGGACCCATTTGGGGAAGCCACCATTTGTTCTGTAAAGACTTCTCCTCTTTGGGAATGGCAGCACGGAAGGTTATTGGAGAGCACCAGGTACCAAGAATCTGCAGCTACATCTCCTAAGGCTGTGTGAAGGGAAGCCGGTCTGGAGAAGCTGAGTTTACTACAACCTGTGGAGGCACGGACCTGCAGCTGGATCCTGCAGAGCAATTTTACAATGATAAAGGCAAGGAGACCTGGGTATGGGCTCCATTCTTCCAGGGACTTCTGTTATGTTGGATGGAACAAGCCCTTCATCTTTCTGTTTCCCTATCTGTAAAAGAGGAGGCACTGGTTTCTCAACAGTGTCTATATCTTCAGGAACCAGGTGGGTAATGTAATGAATGGGTCAGATGTAAGCCAATAGGAAGGGATGAAAACGGGAGGGTGCAGGACCTGCATATGGGGCTTGAATTAAAACGCTTTCAACATTTTCAAGCGACCAATTTGCATCCTCTGTTCTAAAGTGTTTGAGATTCTCCTTGAAGGAAACGTAATGCACAAATCTAAGTTACTGTTTCTGTCAATCACTTGCCTAGTAAAAACAAACAAAAAAACCAATTTGCTGTCCAGTTGATCCCAACTCCCAACTCATGGTGACCCTATGTGCGTCAGAGAAGAACTGTGCTCCACAGGGTTATCAATGGCTGGTTTTTCAGAAGTAGATCACCAGGCCTTTCTTCTGAGGCACCTCTGGGTGGACTCAAACCATCAACCTTTTGGTTAGCAGCCGAATGTGTTAGCCGTTTGTACCACCCAGGAACTCCACCCAGTCGATAGCACTGTTTTAGTGTTCCCTATGGATAGGGTTCCATACTCTGTGCTGAAGAAGAATGCAAAAGAATTTTCAGATGTGATCCCTATTCTTGAGTATTTAAGTATTTGGTCTCATTGTGTAGACAGATATTCACCAATTCATTCATTCATTTAAGAAATATTTATCAAGCACCCACAGTGTGCCCAGTGTGGGTTTATAATGATGAACCAAACACACAGGGTTCCTGCCCTCCTGGGTGTTATGTTTATTGAGTATATATTAAACCCTGTGCTGGGTCCTGGGGGGCACAATGAAGGCTAAGACATGAGCCCTGCCGTCAAGTTGCTCATGTGTTGTGGGGAGAGACAGGGATCCATATGACCCCTACTCCAGACATGAGATGGTAGTTGCTAGGTGGAGGGAGACATGTACCAAGTGCTGTGGTGCTAAAGAGGAAGTGAGATGATTTCTCTAAGAAGGATCAGGATGGACTTTCTGTCTAGGTGACATTTCCACTACTCTTTGGATTTTGATAGGTAATGGCGTTTGGGGGTGGACGGATGGAGGTGGCTTTAAAGAAAGAGAAATATATGAAGGAACTAGAGGTGAAAGCGGTAGATGCTAGGTTGTAGTGCCCTGTTACTTGAGCGCCTTGAGAAATAAGACTGGGAAATACAGCAGGTCATGGGAAATTGTATATGACTTATTAAGGAGTTTGGATTTTATTACCTTGTCACTGAGGATTCACGGAAGGCTTTGGGAAGAGGCATGACATAATCGGACTCTGACAACAGTTTTCCTCCTCTCCACCTTAAGGGATCTCTCCATACCCATCCTCCCCTACTTCTTTCCTTCTTGCCTCAGGAACAAGTGTCTGCCTGAGGCCGACTCCACGGGAACCCTTGACTTTCACCCTTTATAATCCTTCTGTGGTATTTCTTTATCAGATTTCCTCCCTCACCTACATTTTCCAATTTCTCCTGATTGGTTGGACCTGTCTCCCCTTCCTATAAATATGCTTATGTCTCTTCCTAAAATCAAAATGGAAAATCTTCTCTTAGCTGAGCAGATAAAACCAAAATAACCAAACCCATTGCCGTCAAGTCAATTTCGACTCCTAGCGACCCTATAGGACAGAGTAGAACTGCCCCACAGGGAGTAGAACTACCCCACAGGGTTTCCAAGGCTGTAATCTTTATGGAAGCTGACTACCACATCTTTCTCCTGCAGAGCAGCTGGTGGGTTTGAAGTGCCCACCTTTCAGTTAGCAGCCAAGCGCTTTAACCACTAGACCACCAGGGCTCCTTAGCGGAGCACAGAGTATAAATGATAACAATTATAACCACAGCAAAATATAGCTACAGTAAAGTATAACTACAGTAAAATCTGTGAAAGCCAGAAACCGTGTAAGGTGGAAACCTGTCAGAGAAGGAAAACTCAAATATTTTCCACTAAAATGAGCAACAGAAAAGTGGTAAGACTGCCCCCTATCAAAGGCGAGAAACTTGCGAGATCCAGGAAAACAAGGCAGTCCCATTGAGTTCCGGCTCTCACAGGTCTCACTCTGTAATGTTCTTTCAAGCTATTGCCTTATTGATTTATTTATTTTCCTTTTGCCGTACAACCTTTTGGTTTACTTTATAGCCATCTGCTTCCTCTTTCTCCCCACACACTGATCTCTTAGCCCCTTGCAGTCTGCCTTCTGCCTCATCTCTCTCAGTGTCTCTGATGCCCTTTTGTTTGCCACCTGCTGTGACCTGTTCTCAGCAATCATTTCCCCCAGCTACTTTGTTCTTCTAAAATGCTTGATCAAGGAGGTTTCCTGAGCCCCCAGGCTGGGCGAAATCAGTTGTCCCTCATGTGTGCCCCAGAGCTCTTGTCCCCCCCCCCCCCCCCATTTCACTCTCTTACCATGTTTGACTGGAATTGTCTGTGTGGCCAGGAGCACACCTTACTCATTTTGGAGTCCCCAGTACCTAGATTGGACTGCCTAGTACAGTAACAAGTAGCCAACATGTGGCTATTGAGTCTTTGAAATGTGGCTTGTCTGAACTGAGATGTGCTGTTAGTATAAAATGCACGTCTGATTTTGAAAACTTGGTATAAAAAAAGTGAAGTATCTTATTAATAATTTTTTATCTTGGGAGTCCCTGGGTGGTGTAGACAGTTAAGGCTCTTGGCAGCTAACTGAAAGGTTGGCGGTTTGAATCCACCCAGAGTCTCCTTGGAAGACAAGCCTGGAGATCTAGTTGCAAAAAATCAGCCATTGAAAACCCTATGGAGCCCAGTTCTACTCTGACGCACATGGGGTCACCATGAGTCAGAGTTGACGGCAATTAAAAAAATAATAATTTTTATCTTAAACGTTGAAATGATTTTATTTTGGATATATTTGTGTTAACTAAATTACAGTACTAAAATTAACTTTATTGTTTCTTTTCGACTTTCTTAATGTGGCTTTTAAAACATTTTACATTGCATATGTGGCTGACGTTCTGTTTCCGTTGGATAGTGCTGACCGAGAACATTGCTGGGAAGAGCAAGCTCTAATGCCATGATTACTGAACTGAACTGAATTGATTTGGATGGTGCCCTTGATTTTGAACCTATCAGTCGGAATCGTAAAAACTCGATGGCAACGGGTTTGCTTTTTTTGGTTCCTTAATTTTGGTGGTGAGCTCACTCCTGGTTCTCCTCCCACCTCTCTGATCCCTTCTTCTCTGGCTCTTCCATCTCCCGCCCTCTGAATATTGGTCGCCCCCAGGGTCGTGCCTTTAGACAGCCCCTCCGTATGCAACACGTTGAGGCTGAGCTAAGAGGATGAATAAGCTCACAAAGAAATATTGATTTTTTTTCAAAGCAAATGAATGAAATAAAAATTGAAGAAGCCCATAGTAAATTATGACAGTTAACCATTGAAGGCTTCTGTGGGGAGATGACCTTTCAAAGGAGGCGGCTTTTGAAGGCAAGGGACACAGACCGGCAGCAAGGCAGGCACACCCTCCTCCACCCACTTATATAAAGGCTCCTGTGAAATGAGGAGAGATATTTTAAGTGGCTTGAAGGTCGTGGATTAAACGGAGAGACCTTGAAATCTAGAATTGTTTGCTTTCGTAACCGTCAGAGTTGCCTCTCCGGGAGGGAGAGGCAGTGCTGCGGGGCTGGCATGGGGGATGAGGCTGGCAGTGCCAGACCTGGGAAAGAGCCCCTGCGCTGTGCGTTCCAAGCTCCTTCGTCCCGTTCTGGGAGAGAGCAGCTACCAGGAGCTGTTCCAGCTCAGGGCTGGGCGTCTGCCCTTCTTGTGTCCTGAGCATCGGCCCTCTGCTTGGAGCACTGTGGTATACAGTCAGATTTAGGAACCTGGGCTCTCTTACTATTGCCTCAGCTTGTCCCAGGACCTTGTTTAGGTCCCCTGACTTCTTTGTTGGTAGTGGGTCAGCGAAAAAGAGGAAGTTACTCAATGAGATGGACTGACACAGTGACTGCAACAATGGGCTCAAACATAGCAAAGACTGTGAGGATGGTGCAGGACCGGGCAGTTTTTTGTTCTGTTGTAGATAGGGTCACCATGAGTTGGAACCGACTCGACAGTACCTAATAACAACAACAACTTCTCTGTACCATGGCTTCAAAAGCCCTTTCCTCTTCCTTCTCAGAGCATGACACCATGAGTGATAACATAATGGAAAGGAATCTTGTCTGAGTTTCTCTGAGACCAGCACTAGATAAATACAAGGTTCTGGACAGGGATTTATTAAATCAGGCAGGCAAGAAAAGATTTAACCAATCTGAGATAACCCTCAAGGTCCATTTGCCCTAGTCAGTGCCAGTGGTGGTTGTTATTATTGGGTGCTGTTGAGTCATTTCTAACTCATGGAGACCCCACGTGACAGAGTAGAACTACCCCATAGGGTTTTTTTGGGCTGTAATCTTTATGCAAGCAGATTGCCAGGTGTTTCTTCCACAGAGCCAATGGGTGGGTTTGAACTGCCAGCCTTTTGGTTAGTAGCCAAACGCTTTACCATTTGCACTACCAGGAGTCTTTAGTCAGAGGCAGAGGTCAGATCAGTTAAAACAATGATGCTAATAATTATTGTTTATGACTGTGTCTTATGTTCCATTTCTCTTGCTAGCCAGATGTGAGCTAGATATTAATATCTGCATCATACAGATGAGGAGACCGAGGCTGTCAGGGTCCCACAGGTAAGGAGTAGAGCTGGGATTTGAACCAATACATGTCTCATGCTCTTTTCCCTGGATTACACACAGTCCTCAGAAAAACCAAGAGCAGCACCAAGGCTGTGTTATGTGTTCGGTTTTCATTCAACAGCGTTCTTTTCCAGACTGAGCTTATTTGCCCGTGAGCTATAATGATTTGCTGAGTACGTGGTAATCCCTAACCTTTAACTGTTAAGTTATACTCATAACTTTCGGGAAAAGTGCATTGGACAGCGATTTTTCTGTCCACATCAAAAATGGCTACCTTGAGGCTCAGCACAGTGAAGTGGTGAGCTCAAGGTTACACAAAGCATTGGGCCAAGTATCTGGATTCTGGACAGTGAACATTGTGTGGAGCTGTCCCTTCCCTCTGCAGAGATTTGAAATTCACTGTGGGCACCAGCCATAAGTTCCCAGAACAGAGGAGCTGGCTCTTCCAGAGCTTGACCATGAGGTTGGGGGAAGGAGAGGAGCTGGCAGTGGTCTGAGTGCTCGCGTGCTCCCCTCTCTGAGAGCCATCTGTCCTGCGTGAGTCTTGAGGGGGAAAGGGGAGGTGGTGCAGACATCCGGTCCTCCTAGGCTTGCATCCCTCAGCACAGATCTCTCCATGGTCTGAGGACTATCATTCAGGATTGTGGTGGGTAAGAAGAAAACACACGAGAGCCTTCAGGGTGGCGGCATAGCGTCTCGCTTACCTTGAACATTGCCTGGAAGTGGATGATTCATCATGTCCTCTGCCTGCAGACAAGATCACACCTACAGATCCCAGACAGTGTGTGGGGAGGGATAATGTGGTACTGTTCTTAATGGTAGCAGTATGAAGATGACTCTAGTACCTCATGGGTAGGCTGTTCTTCTTTACATGAAGCTTAAAACTGATGAGACTGAGGGAGAGCATAAAACTTCTTACTCAGGCATCTTTAAGAAAATAGCAGACAACGCCTGCCCCATGTGGCTGGTCAGGCAGCACTGCCAAGTACTGAGTGAGCACTGAGGACTGAGCTGTGACTGAGACCAGAAGAGGCAGGAAACAGAGGAAATGTGTCTCTTGGGATGAGGGAGTACACAGTGTCTGGAGACCTTTTTTGGAAAGCCTTTCATTTTGCAGAAGTCTCTGGGTGGTGCAAATGGTTAATACACTCAGCTGCGAACTGAAAGGTTGGCAGTTCAAGTCTACTCAGAAGTGTCTCAGAAGAAAGCCTTGGAAGGTCACAGCCATTGAAAACCCTGTGGAGCACAGTCCTACTCTGACACACCTGGGGTCGCCAAGAGTCAGAATTAACTCAAAGACAATGGTTTATTTTTCATTTTGCAGATGGAGAAACTGGGGACCGGCATTTGTCTACCTTGATCAACACCAAGTCAGAGACAAGATCATAATGCTTAGTGGTTCCCCTTCTCCCTCCTTGGAAAGGGCAGGATCAACTAGAATCAGAGCTTTTCTGCCCAGGCTGCACATTAGAACTATACTGGGAGCTTTATCAACACACCCCTGTCAGAGATTCTGAGTCAGTTGGTCAGTGATGGAGCCTGGGATTTTTACCCTCTGCGGTGATTCTAATGTGTGGCCAGGGTTGAGAACCACTGACCTGGATGAATACCAAGAGGCCAGTGAGTGAAATCAAATGAAGTGCACGAACATTTAGTGAGTATCTGCTATGGGCACAGCAAGGTACATGGTACCAGTGGGAATACACCAAAATGTAAAACACAGTTCCTGCCTTCATGGAGCTTACTGCTTATCTGAGGGAGAGATAAGGCAAACATGAAGAACAAGTCACACAAGAGCTACCAATTGCTGTTGAGTTGACAACAACTCATGGCGACCCCACGTGTGTCAGAATAGAACTGTGCTCCATAAGTTTTCCACTGGCTGCTTTTTCAGAAGTAGATCTCCAGTCATTTCTTCCGAGGAACCTCTAGGTGGACTTGAACCTCCCACCTTTCCTGTTAGCAGCCGAGCACGTTAACCATTTGCACTACCCAGGACTTCACACAAGAACTACATTGCAGTTAAACTGCTAGTGTTATTTGCCTGTTTTTCCTTGATAAAGCACATCATATCACACATGGTGGCATTTATAGATGATGCACATAATCTATGTGAACTAAGATAAGGCAGGCTCCAGAAAACAACAGAAACAATATTTTTGTCTCAAGGTCTTTGCACTTGCTGTTCCTACTTCCTAGAATGCTCTTTTCCTCCATCTTGGTGGGACTGACTCCTCATTCAGTTCTCAGCTCAAATATTACATCCTCAAGGGGGGGTTCTAATGTTGCCCACTCCCCATCATCCAATCTCTAGCACATCACACTGATTGATTTTCTTTATATTCCTTCTCCCTCACTAGAAACTTATTTCTTTGCTCACATGTTTATTTTCTGTCTCTTCCCACTTCCATAAAACAGGGATCTTGTTTTTCATAGTCCCCACTCTTTTCCAGCACCCAGAACAGTGCCTGACACATACTAGGTACTTTGTAAACATCAATTGAACGAATAGTCAAGGAAAGAAGCTTCCTGGTAAAGGGAGCATATGAGTTGGCTCTTCAAGGATGGGCAAGATTTCAAAGGCGAGGGAAAAACATAGAAGCCGTGTCAGATTGGGAGAGTGACCTGTGCAAAATCGTCCACATGCAGTAGAATAAGGGATGTGTGTGAGTGTGTTTGGGGATGGGCAGGGAGCTGGTGAGCAGATCTGATTGGCTGATGCTAAGGGGTCCTATTAAGGGCGTGATGGGAGGTATGGCTGGGGACATGGTTCTGAGCCTGTTTATGGTGCTGCAAATGCCAGGCTCAGAAGTGTGACCTCTGTCCTGTGGACAATGGGACTCATTAAAGGCAAGTGAGGAGGACAGGTACATGGCCATTTGGCAGATGCACATAGGTGATTATGCTTGGGAGAGCAGCCAGGGACTCCTGCATCACAAGCGGACAACCTAAGGAGAGGAAGTTTTTGCCTCCATGCGCCCCAAGTGCCAGATGGCCTGGAGGCTGAGTTGGAGCCCTGTGCTTGCGAGCTGTGTTTCCCCTGCCAGTGCTGTCAGTTGCCGTGCCCTCGAGGAGTGCCCGCATGGGAGGGTGGTGGTGGCAAGGAGAGGGGGAGGGGTGGTAGGCGTTGCGGATGGGCTGGCATTGTGCCCTCACTGTTGTCAGCCAGTGACTCAGATCCCCTTCTGGCACCAGCCTGTTCAGGCAGTGCAAGCTGTTCCTTTGGCTCCTGGAAACTGGGCTGGCTCTTTGCTTCTCCCCAGGACAGAGACCAGGGAGGAGGGCTGGTGGTATCTGTGTTCTCACCCTCTCCCCTTCTCCTAGCACAGGGGTGGGAGAGGAGGAAATGCAGGTGCTGGTGCTGGGCTCTGGGTGTACTCCCTGCTGTACCTCTGGGCTGTTGGAGCTCTGCTCAGCACATGCACAGCAGGATGCCAAGCATGTTAGACAGATGACCTCGACATGGTATTGAAGGAAGACTTTCCTGAAAAGTTACCATCGAAAACTGGGTCAGGTGGACAAATGCTGGTAGAACATTGGCCGCGACTACTAATGAGCAACGACATGACCTGAGTGTGTTCAGCACAGAGAGAACTTTGTGACATGGGATGTTTGTGCAACACTTGATAGCTCAGAACATTCTTTCACATCCTCTGTGGTCATTATTCCTCACAACCATCCTGGGAGCAAAGTGGTATTACTAATTTTTTTTTTCTTTTTTTGAAGCTCAGAAAGGTTAAGTGACTTGCTAAAGATCACACAGGTGCTGAAAGGCAAGATCTGAGAATTCTAACCTGAATCTTTGGGTAAAAGGAATTTTAGTAAAACACTTGTGCCCATTTTCCTGGACTCTTAGACATTCCAAACAAAAAACAAAAAAAAACGCAAACCGCTTGCCATTGACTCACTTCAGTCTCATGGTGATCCCGTGTGTTACAGAGTAGAAATGCTCCATAAGGTTTTCTTGCCTGTAATCTTTACAGAAGCAGATCACCAGGTTTCTCTTCTGCGGTGCCACTGAGTGGGTTCGAATCTCCAACCTTTCAGTTAGGAGCCAAGAGCAAACCATTTGTGCTACCTAGGGACCTTTCTCAGACATTAGCACTTGTCTTATTTTAACCCTTCATTGGAATGTCCCATGCTCACAGGAAGAATTCTAGCGACCAATAGTGTCTCAGGAGCCATCAACATTTTCGAAAGGAAACATGCTGGTAAGTAAACCTTGGGGAGTCTTTAAGGTTGACAGTGATTGATCATTCATTGATCAAAATGTTGCCTATTTATCCTGTTCATCAGCTATTACTCATCACACTTATCCTGGCATATTATATTATGTTGAACCATAGAAAATTGCTATTTTTGTTGGTCAAAAATGGTCAAATGTTGGCAATACTTTGGGGGCTAACCTACTATATCAAATGTCCAGAATAAACATGTGTTATTTGATTTGAGAAGATCTAGAACATTTTGGGGTTCATATTTTAAAAGCAGACCCAGCTTCTCAATCTGTATCATGGAGTGAACACTACCTCACAGCTTTGTTGGGAGGATTAATCAGATATTACATATAAAAGGGAGTAGTTCAGTGCCTATGAAGTTATTCCTTAAGTAGCTGAATCTGAATGGGCACAATCCCTGTCCTTGCCTTCAAGATGCTTACAGTCTGGCAAAGACAGTTTAGACTTGTTTGTTGTTGTTGTTAGTTGGTGCAGAATCATTTCCATCTCATGGCGACCCCATGTGTGCAGAGTAAAACTGCTTCGTAGGGTTTTCAAGGCTGCAACCTTTCAGAAGCAGATCACCAGGCCTCTGGGTGGGTTTGAACCAACAACTTTTTAGCTAGTCATCAAGTGCTTAACCATTTGTGCCACCCAGGGCAAAGATAGTTCAGACTTACCAGTCTAGGAAGAAAGCCTGGCACCTTGACTCTAGTGGTTGGAGAAGTCCAGTGGTTATGAGCTTGGGTCCCAGAGTCAAAGTACCTCATCTGGAATCTTGGTTCTGCCAATTGCCTGGTCAGTAACCTTGGCCAAGGTTAGTAAACCTCTCTGCCAGTCAGTTTTCTCATCAGTAAAACGAGAATAATAACATACCTACTTCATAGGGTTATTGTGAAGATTAAATAAGATGAGGACTGCAAAGTACTTAGAATTGTGCCTGGCGTATAATAAATGCTTGGTCAATTTTAGCTGCTACTATTACTATTATAGTTATTATTAATGTTTGTCCCTTGGATAACAGGGAGGATGAGAGTACTCTTGGCACAAGATGGAGAATTTTTCTGCTTACACCCCCAGGGTTAGTATCACAGCTTCTAATAATGCTGTAATCTGTGCTCTCCAAGTTGCTCTTCACTAGGCTCTGTGACTAGGTCTCCCTTCCATGGGGGGGGCCTTGTTAAAAAAATCTGGGGTTGAAAGCCAGCACAATTCCTCTTTGCCACCCAAAGCATCAGCTGTCCCGCTTAATGGACAGATCTTTATTATGTCTGCTCATATAAAACGTCTGCGATGTTTGAGGAAGTATAGTTCACACAAGACCTGACTTACTTCTGACACCAATTGCAAGTTCAGTGGTCCCCAAGATTACCCTTAGATTCAGTAATTTGCTAAAAGGGCTTACAGAACTCACTGAAAGCTATTATACTAATGGTTACAGTTTATTACAGGGAAAGGATATAGATTAAAATCAGCTAAGGGAAAAAGTACATAGCACAGAGTCTACGAAAAGTTCCAAATGTGGAACTTCCAGCTATCTTTAACCATAAAGTCAGAACAGCACTACTTTCCTGACATTGATGTATGACAATACAGACAAAGTATTGCCAACCACGGAAGCTCACCTGAGCCTTGGTGTCCAGAGTTTTTGTTGGGACTCCATCATATAAGTATGGTTGACTTCCCACATGGCTAATCTCAGTCTTCAGCCCCTCTAGAGGTTGAGCTGATACCACATGACCCAACGCCTCCACCCTATGTCACATTGTTGGTGTTGTTCAAAGTCCTCACCCTAAAACACATTGTTACTATCTGGCTGACCCAAGGCCCCTAGATAAACAAAGACACTCCTATCAGGCATGGCATTCCAAGAGCTTATAGATTACATACCCACAGCTGAGGGCCTCATTTTAGGCAAAATTAAATTCTTTACTAACAGGCTTTATGCAGGCTCTGAGAACACCAAATAATGAGACATAGACTTTATCCCAGGGAGCCTGTAGTTTCCTGGGAGGGATACGGTAAGTAACTAGTATAAGTCAGCCGGTTTGTGCTTGTACAGCTGCCCATGGCCACTGGAGGGAGCTGTAGTGAGGTTCTGTTTTTCAAAGTGGGAGCGTATGAGTACAGCAGAGATTGCATGGCATCACGGGAACAAGTCTAGCCTGATTCAAGAAGTTTGTGTTCTAAGATGGCATGCATGATGAGTTCACAGATAAGAAACTCTTGACTTATTTGACCTGCTGATCAATTCTGCTGGCCCACAGGATCTCCAAATCCAGCTTACGTCACTCACTCCCACTTGACTTTGGTAGTAGGATGGGGAAGAACCTCCCAGAACAAATGGGAAGCTCAGTGCCTCAGCAATGGTCGAGATGGCAGTGAGGGTGAGTGAAAGTAAATGAGTGATTTGTTGTTAGTGGCTGTTGAGTTGACTCTAACTCTTGGCTACCTCATGTACAACAGAATGAAACATTGCCTGGTCCTGTGCCATCTTTACAATCACTGGTATGCTTGAGTACATTGTTGCAGCCACTGTATATTGTGAGTGCCTTCTAACCTAGGCACTCATCTCTCACCTCTATATAGAACAATATTCTGTTGTGATCCATGGGGCTTCCATTGGCTAATTATTGGAAGTAGATTGCCAGGCCTTTCTTCCTAATCTAGCTTAGTCTGGAAGATCTAGTGAAACCTGTCCACCATGAGTAACCCTGCTGGTATTTGAAATACCATAGCATCCAGCATCATAGCAACGTGCAAGGCACCACAGTATGACAAACTGACAAACAGGTGGTGGAAGTAAGTGATTAACCCAAGACGAAAATGTGTAGACATGTTATGTAAACTACCAGAGACCTGTCTGCAAACCAGCATCACTGGAAAACTGCTCTCTCTTTGTAACTGCACAGATGCCCCTGGGGTCAGTGAGAGGGCACAGGCCTTCTTCCTTCACCATCTTTCCAGTAGCTGTCCTGGCTCACTCTGGGTGTAGGAGAACAGCCTCTGGATGCTCTTGGACATCGTTTGCCTGCTCGGCCAGAGCCTTGTTCTCCATCATACTCAAACCCATCTCTTACCACTCCCAGGAGTTTGCTTATCCTGCCACTGCCCCCACAGTCAACACCTTGATAGAAAGCTAAGCTAATTGGCCTTCTACTCTCCACCCACATGCATTTCATGTTCTATTTCTGGCCCTCGCATTCATTCTCTGTGTCCCTGGGTATCAGAAATTCCATCTAACTAATTCAGAGGGATAGTCACACCTGTTGCCTTCAGAAACGTGGTCTCTCCAGGAGGACTGTCATGTGTCAGTGGTGACTTATATATAAAGGCCACATCTCAATGTGGCCTTCTACGATGGGCCCCAGGGTATTCTGTCCTAGGTCTCCCTCCCAACTTAATTTCAGTAACTTTTCTTTCATCGTTAGGCCTTTTTAGGGAGGGCCCCGGTGGCGCCGTGAAGAGCTATGGCTGCTAACCAAAAGGTTGGCAGTTCAAATCCACCAACCGCTCCTTTGAAATGCTATAGGGTGGTTCTACTCTGTCCTATAGGGTCGCTATGAGTCACAGTCGACCCAATGGCAACAAGTTTGGGTTTTGGGACAACATATTACTTGCCACAATCCTTCACTTGTCAAGAAAAGCAGCAAAATTCTGCTCTCATCTGAGGGCACCAATACCAGCAGCCACCTTTTTATAACTCAGTAATGAATGATGCTTTTTTTTGGGGTGGGGGGGAAGCAGATTTTCTGAGTAGTTTTAGATTTTAACATTTTTTTCAAAACCACTTTTTTAACATCTCTGTGTATGAACCCAAGGCAGAAGAAAAAGGAAACTTTGTTTATTCAGCTCACAGATATTCATTGAAAATTTACTGTAAGCCTGGCACTTACGTTCAAAGCCTTATACTTTTGTTTGGAGTGCTGGCAATTCAATGATAACAAAGACAAACTCACTGTGCTTGAGGAATGCACATTCCAGTGGGGGAGACATATGTAAATAACTAAGCAAGCAGCAAAGTGATGCTATCAAGGGGGAATACATAATGAACTCTTCTGCAAGAAGTGAGTTCTCAGAGGAGGGGATATTTCAAGTGGATCTTGAAAGAACCCAGGAGCTCCCTAGTTGGAGAAGAGAGAAGAGTTATTCCAACCAAAGGGAGATGCATACAAAAGCAGAGGGGTGTGAGAACACATCCTGTGTTCCCTGAGGATACAGAAAAGGCAAGGCCACCACCCACGGCTGCACCAGCTGTGCGCTGCACAACTGCAAGGGAGGCCAGTTATACTGACTGTGATGTGAATGGCACATCCTGGAGTTGTGCAGCATGGTGGCCCTGATAGAGGGTACATGGTGGGCTGGGGAAGGTGTGAGGAATCATAAGAGATTTCACTTTCATTTAACCTATTGCCTTTGCCATCAATGAGTAATTGTTCAACAAACAATTGTTCAGTACTTGGAATTTTATCATCTCTCTGCCAGAACAGGGGCTGTTTAGGACTGTCCCTACTAATTACCAGTCCTGTCTAGTAGAAGATCAGCAACGTTCAGACCTGGGGCACATCATTAGCCTACATTTCAATGACAGGTGAATGGATTAGTCAGTGGGATGAGTCCCCATTGCCTAGCACCATAGACACTTCGGAGCAGTAGGCACGGTAACCAGTTACCAGTTGCTGTACAGTCAACATTGACTCCTGGTGACCACGTGTGTGCCAGAGTAGAACTGTGCTTCAAAGGGCTTTCAATGTTGATTTTTCAGAAGTAGATTACCAGATCTTTCTTCTAAGGCACCTCTGGGTGGGCTCCAACCTCCAACCGTTTGCTTAGCAGCCAAGTGTGTTATAGTTTGTACCACCCAGAGACTCCCAGGGGATGACAGTGACCATCTAGTTCAACATTCTCATCATATATATGAGGAACTGAGGGCCAGAAGGAGGAAATGACTTGCTCAAAATCACACGGCTTGAGAGTTTTAGAGCCTGGACTAGAAGCTAGATCTCCTATCTTTATTGTTTTAATTGTACTTCAGATGAAGGTTTACAGAAAAAATATTTTCTCATTAAACAGTTAGTACACATATTGTTTTGTGACAATAGTTAACAACCCCACGACATGTCAATGCTGTCCCTTCTCAACCTTGGGTTTCCTATTACCAGCTTCCCTGTCTCCTCCTGCCTTCTAGTCCTTGTCCCTGGACCATTGTGTCCCATTAGTCTCATTTTGTTTTATGGGGCCGTCTAATCTTTGGCTGAAAGGTGAAACTCGGGAGTGACTTCATTACTGAGCTAAAAGAGTATCCAGGGGCCATACTCTTGGGGTTTCTCCAGTCTCTGTCAGGCCAGTAAGTCTGGTCTTTTTTTGTGAGTTAGAATTTTGTTTTACGTTTTTCTCCAGCTCTGTCTGCGACCCTCTGTTGTGGTCCCTGTCAGAGCAGTCAGTGGTGGTAGTCGGGCACCATCTAGTTGTGCTGGACTCAGTCTGGTGGAGGCCGTGTTAGTTGTGGTCCATTAGTCCTTGGGACTAATCTTTCCCTTGTATCTTGTTTTCTTCACTCTCCCTTGCTCCCAAAGGGGTGAAAACAGTGGAGTATCTAAGATGGCTGCTCACAGGCTTTTAAGACCCCAGATGCTACTTACCAAGGTAGAATGTAGAATATTTTCTTTATAAACTATGTTATGACAATTCAGCTAGATGTTCCCCAAGACCATGGTCCCCACAGCCCTCAGCCCAGCAATTCGGTCCCTCAGGGAGTTTGGATGTGTCTATGGAGCTTCTGTGGAGGTCTTCTATCTTTAATCTCAGTAATATTTCCACCAAATACCTAAATAATTGTAATTCAGTACCATTTCTTTATTCTTTCTTGAATGGGAGATTGTGCTTATGCTAGTCAGGGTAAGAAACCCCAGCTGCTATTATAGGTAAACCTTGGAATCTCAGTGACTTAACAATACAGCTTTATATCTGGGTCCCATCACAACTTGCTACTCAGGGTTGTAGGGGGCTTCTGTCTGTGGCAAGGAGAATCGAGAATATACACCCAGTCCTCACTGCCTCAGCCAGGAGTGATGTGCATAATTTCTGCTCCCTGCCCATTGGTGAGAACAGTCACAGATCACATCTAGACACAGAGAGGGGGAAAATGCAGCTTAGCTGTGTACCCAGGACTATGGAATGGGCTTAGTGAGCATCTGACCAGCATATGCCACCATTATACAATGGAAAGCCCATATCATGGCTATAGGACAGAGTAAAACTGCCCCATAGGGTTTTCAAGGAGTGGCTGGTGGATTCGAGCTGCTGACCTTTTGGTTTGCAGCCGAGCTCTTATCCACTGTGCCACCAGGGCTCCATATCATAGCAGTTCTCCCTAATGCAGCACTGTACTGGCAGCAGACTGAGTGGCATCTGAGCCGACTGAGTCTTTACCCGAGAACTGTCACCTCCTTCTTCAGCCTCTTCCCGTGTTCCATTCCATAAAGGAGGGAACTGTGTCACCCGGAGAAGGCAGTGACCTGTCCAGGGTCACACCCAACTCCAGAAGGTCCAGGACTTAAACCCAGGAGTTCTGATTTCAGGTAGCACCCTTTTCTCTGGTGCATATACCCTCTCTCAAAGGATTGTGTTCCAAGCAGCACACCTCTGAACTGGTACTTGGCAGTGGCAGGAGGTGACAGGTGGTGAGGTCTCCAGGGATAGGAGAGGAGAAAGGAGAGGAAAGAACAGTTGCCTTTTCTCTGAGCTGTTGTTTCCACATCTGCCAGCCACACTTTCCTCTTCCTCTGTCATGAAATTGTTTATTTTTATTGACAGCTCAGAACATTTTTCTGTGAGCAGAGAACAGCAGGCCTGATCCATGAGACGGGATGTATGTGGGTTATGTGTGTGTGCTGGGTCAGGTGTTCATCTGCTGCTTTAGTTTCAGCTTTGCTTTCCTGGGGTACAGAGCCAAAACCAACATTTCTCTCCACCTTCAGACCTCAAGGACCCCATGATCTGGGGAGGGTTATTTTGGGGGAAGGCATTGATTGGGAAAGAAATGTAAGCTTTCAGTGTCTCCACCAACCCCAGTTGCTGAGGTTGCTGAACTAATATGATTCCTCCAGACCCTCAAAGCCGTGCCACCCAGGGTTCGACTAGGTTCTTCTTGGGTTAGTCTGTTCACACACAGCTTCTGAAGCCCTTTCATGCTGCTGCCATTCCCTCCACCCTAACCTTCCCTAGAAATCCCTGAGTGGTACAGACTGTTATGCACTCAGCTGCAAACCAAAAGGTTGGTGGTTCGAACCCATCCAGAGGTGCCTTGGAAGAAAGGCCTGGCAATCTTCTCCTGAAAGTTCACAGCCATGAAAAGTTTATGGGGTGCAGTTCTACTGTGCAGCACATGGGGTTGCCATGAGTTGGAATTGACTTGACGGCAACTGGTTTGATTTTAAGATCCCTGGGTGGCTAAATAGTTTGTGCTTAACTACTAACCTAAAGGTTGGTGGTTTGAACCCACCCAGCGGCACTGCAAAAGAAAGGCCTGGTGATCTGCTTCCGAAAAGATCAAGTCAAGAAAACCCTCTGGAACAGTTCTACTCTGTAACACATGGGGTCACCATGAGTTGGAATGGACTTGATGACAATGGGTTTGATTTTTTGGTTTAACCTCCCCTGTTGTACATCCGACTCCTCATTTATCTCTCTTTGGCATTTCTGCAGGTATTGTGAGGGGAAGGCCAAGACATGGAAGATTGGATTTGAATCCACTCTGAAAACATACAGCTGATATTGGATTTGAATCCACTCTGAAAACATACAGCTGATATTACCTCAACCAACTAATTGTTTATAGTTCCAGACTTATGGCCTTTTTAGAAATCACCTTTTAGTTCCTGGAGTCCCCAACTCCTAATATTTAAGCCTTTCTTAGTAGCAACCATAATTCAGATCGTTAAAGCTTTCAGTCCACCAAACATTTTTTTGAGAAAAGGGATTCTAAAGTTTCTTGAGCTCCTTTGTGCCAGGCACTGTGTTAGTTGCTTTCATTTACATTATTATCTCATTTAATTGTCTCAGTTACTGTGTGAAAGGCACTAGGTTAGATCTGAAAGAGTCAAAGGCCATTTTAAAATGGCTTCCTCCCCCCAGGAGCTCACAGTCTAGTGACCATCATGTTTATCATCATTGTTGTCCATTATTACCATCAGCAGCATCGGGCAGCAAGGTCCCAGTTATTAAGTGAGCACATGTTATATGCCAGGCAGTGAACAAAGAACTTGACATGCACCCTCTCATTTGCTCCTTGCATCACTCCTAGGAGGCAGGTAGGAATTGTTATTATTGTACCCATTTTACAGTCAAGTAACCTGAGCCTCACAGAGGTGAAGTCACCCACCCAAGGCACCAAGCTAGTACATGATACCAAAACGACAACAACAACAACCACCTGTTACTATCGAGTTGATTCCCATTTATGGCAACTCCATGTGTTACAGACTAGAACTTTTCTATAGTTTTCTTGGCTGTGACCTTTATGGAAGCAGATCACCAAGTCTTTCTTTGGCAGCGCCACTGGGTGAGTGCATACCACCAACCTTTAGGTTAGTAGTTGAGCACAAACCATTTGTGCCAGCCAGAGAACTAGAAGATAATAGAGCTGGAATATAAGCCTTCTGCCTGACTCCAGAGTCATGCTACTGACTCTGTCACAAATCATGCAAATAGAAGCTAGAACATGAAAGGGCTTGTTGTTGCTGTTAGTTGCTGCTGATTCAGCTCCAGCTCATGGTGACCTTATGTATAACAGAAGGAAAAGCTGACCAGTCTTGTACCATGATCCTTGGTGTGTTTGAGTCCATTGCTGCGCTTGTTGTATCAGTCCATCTCATTGAAGGTTTCTCTCGTTTTTACTGGCCCTCTGCTTTACCAAACATAATGTCCTTTTCTAGTAATCGATCTTTCCTGATGACATATCCAAAGTAACTAAGTCGAAGCTCACCATCCTTGCTTCTAAGAAATATTCTGGTTGTATTTCTTCTAACACTGATAACGTTCATTCTTTTAGCAGTCCACGGTAGAGTCAATATTCTTTGCCAATATCACAGTTCAACTATATCGATTTTTCTGTCTTCTTTTTTCATTATACAACTTTCCCATGCATATGAGGTGATTGAAAAGACTGTGATTTGGGTCAGACTCACTTTAGTCATCCAAGTGGCATCTTTGCTTTTTAACTTTAGAGAGGTCTTTTGCAGCATGAAAGGGCTAAGGGAAAGGGAGCCCGGGAAGGTGACCTGGATGAGTTTGATTTGAGTTGGTCCTTAAAACACTGGCAGGGCTCCCAAAAGCCAATTTAAGTGGGGGGCACTCTAGTCACTGGGAACATCACTTCACAAATGTGGAAGCTCTGTTTGAGTTGGGGCCATAAGGAGCTCACGTGAGCAGTAGAGGAAGCCAATTCATGTGTTTTATGATTTGTCCTTCTGGCTCTGTAAGGTAGGTAATGGGGGCAGTGGTGGTTCAGTGGTATAATTCTCACCTTCCATGCGGGAGACCTGGGTTTGATTCCTGGTCAATGCAGCTCATGAGCAGTCACCACCCATCTGTCACTGGAGGCTTGTGTGTTGCTATGATGCTGAACAGGTTTCAGTGGAGCCTCCAGACTAAGACAAACTAGGAATAAAGGCCGGCAATCTACTTCTGAAAATCAGCCAATGAAAATCTCATGGATCTCAGTGATATGATCCACCACTAATCATGGGGATGGCACAGGACCTGGCAGCATTTCATTCTGTTATGCATGGGGTCACCACGAGTTGGTGGCTGACTTCATGGCAGCTAACAACCATGACAGCAAGGTAGGTAAGAGCGAGTTTATTGCTTTCCATTTTATAGAGGGATCACTATGCTCGGCTCAGAATTGCTAAGAGACAGAGAGCGTAGCACAGGGGCTACCGTAGTGCTGAGTCACATTTCATCAGGGAATCTGGCCTGCGGTCACCTGCAAACCCCTGCAGCCGCCTGTGGCCCCTTCAGACCCCAGGGGAGGGGAGCAATGCTGCAGATCAGCAACAAGTTGCAGAGTGCCCCCTGCAGCTTGTCTGCCAGCCACCCTCCATTCTTCTCTGAACTCTTGGCTTTCCGCCTTAAGAAAAGTGAGTCAGGGTACTGTAATCCCAGGTACAGCTTCAGCCATTGTTCCTGGAGATTTCCCAGCCTTTGCTCTGGAAGGCACGGCTGCAGGACCTAAGGTAGGGAGGCAAAGGTCCAGTGTCCCAGTCCTCATCACCTCAGCTCAGTCAGTGTTTGTTGCCTGCCTGTACAGCGCAGGCTCCTTGTGTACCTGAGACCACTGCATGCGGCTGTCCCTACAGTTAAGGGTCTCAGGTTTTCTTCTCTGAGAACAACCAGAAATAAGCCATAAAGCAGCCAGTGACTCACTGTCATTAAGCAAATGATGGGTTATTGAAATAGTGACATGTTGAGGAGACAATAAGCACAATTCAGCTGCAATTATGGTAGGAGAGATGGAGGGCAGACGTGAGGAGGGTCTTCCTGCCTGTGGGGATGGTGAGGCTGTTTAAACCAGCTGACAAGGGCATCTTCTTCAGCAGACATCTGGGAGAAGGGTGGACGTGCCTGATTATAGGAGGAGGGGGCAGCAAACCCTGAAGGGGACACTCACCGTGGTCTGGAGCCCCAGAGAGGATGCTTGGCCTCTGGGAGACAGTGCACTGCATGTGTGCATGTGCACCAGATCACCTGAAGGTCTTGTTAAAACACAGACTCTGATGGTCTGGATGGGATCCCACAGTCTACGTTTCTAACGAGCTCCCAGGGATTGCTGCTGTTGCTGGTCTGAGGAACACACACTGAGAGTAAGGGGGTAGAGAAAGCGGCAATAGGGGTCTCTCTGAACACCTGGGTTTAGACTCAGCTGTGACTTTTAAAGCATTGATTTTTTTTTTTTTTTTTAATCTAGGGGTAGGGGAGGTGAGGACCAGGAGTGGAGGAGTAGTTGATTCTGTTTGCACAAGAGGTGCAGAGGGCTAATTAAGAGCCCGGATCAGCAGATGAGCCCAGGAAGCCACCAGGGACCCAAACCCTAGCTAACCCAGCTGTGCCTGGCTCGACACCGCCTGCCTCCAGGGGTCAGGTCAGGCCTCACTCCGCAGAAGGCAGAGGCTTGGCCTTACTGAGGGGAGAGGGTGGTGGGCAAATGACTTTAGCTTTACTCTGTTGGGGAGTAACATACAGCCTCACTTATTAAGGCTGGTAGGGTCTGGGGTGGGGGGCGAGGGTCAAAGCCAACCAGCTGCTGCGGAGTCGACTACGACACATGGCAACCTCATGTGGATCAGAGCAGAACTGTGCTCCACAGGGTTTGCCATGGCTGGTTTTTTGGAAGCAGATCACCAGACCGTTCTTTTGTGGTACCTCTGGGTGGACTTGAACCTCCAACCTTTCGGTTAGTAGCCAAGCGTGTTAACTAGTTATACCACCCAGGGACTCCTGGGGATTGAGGGTACAAGGTATTCTGAATTCATGGGAAACCCACTTAGAGAGTTTGTCAAGCACTATCCTTTGGTGACATGTGAGGCAAGTTCAACTACAGGGCTGGGGTCTATTCTCCCGATAGGATGTGCAACCAGCACTGAAGGTGCTTCTGGGAAGTGGATGCGGCTTAGGAACTTAAACAGTGGGCTCCTTGGAGGGGGCAGACACACCCCTTTGCCATCTTGTTTATACCACTCCTCACCTTAGTCAGTCCTCCCTTCTTTGAGGAAAAAGGTTAATTTCATTCCAGGTTAGCCTATTTTTCACAAACTCTACGTCAAGAGGCCCCGGAAAACACCCAGAAAACTGAAGGGGTTCATACCATTGATTTCCATCCCATTTCTCCAGCCTCAAGGTCCCTGGGTAGCACAAACAGTTTGCTGCCTACTGCTAACCGAAAGGCTGACCGTTTGAACCCAACCAGCAGCACTGTGGAAGAAAAGCTTGGCAATCTGGTTTAGTAAAGATTACAGCCAATAAAACCCTGTGGAGCAGTTCTATATAACACATGGGGTTGCCATGACTCGGAATTAGACTTGATGGCAAGGGGTTTTTGGGTTTTCCAGCCTCAGGGCAAGGGACTGTGAGAGGTTGTCCCAGAGAGATGTGCTCAGGCTGAGGGACAGGTAGTAGTTGGGTAATATGGCTTCTTGAAACCCCCTTTCAGTTTGGGGGCTTCTCTTGGCCAGATGACTTCGGCTGCAGTGGTAGTCCAGCAACCTCAATTGCCCCCTTTACAACGTCTGCTTATCTACAGCCTTGTTCTGTAGTAGTTCCCAGGAGGCTCTAGGCCAGTGGTTTTCAATGCCCCTCAGGGGACATTTGACAATGTCTAGAGATATTTTTGGTTGTTATAACTGGGGGCAGGTGCTATGGCATCTAGTGGATAGAGGCTAGGGATGCAGCTAAACATTCTACCATGCATGGGTCTGTCCCCCACAATAAAGAATTATCCAGCTCCAAACATCAATAATGCTGAGTTTGAGAAACTCTGCCTAGAAAGTACCCAGGGATCTCCAGCTGGCCTTAGAGATCTGAGTACACGGGTAGCCCAGCTGGGACTTTGCCTGCCAGAGTTCTCTACTTAGGATGATGTGTCGGGGCTTATTTCTCCCCTCAAAATAAGGAACCCCCATAACTTGATCTCTCATCCACCTGCCTTTGCCATCTGCCTTCCATGTTGTTGTTAGGTCTTGGTGTGCCCCGTATCGAAGTGGTTTGAATAGGTGGCTGTGGTATAGCAGGTGAAGGGGTGGGAAAGTAGGGCTCTTCTTTTGCAAATGGTTAAGCACTGGGCTACATATTGAAAGGCTGGTAGTTCAAATCCACCCAGAGACGCCTTGCAATAAAAGTGAGGCCATCTGCTTCTGTAAAGGTCACAGCCATGAAAACTCTATGGAGCACAGTTCTACTTTGACACTTGCAAGGTCACCATGAGTTGGAGTCAACTCAACGGCAACTGGTTTGGTTTTCTTCCCTTGTGCTAGTCCTGAGAGTTGCTCTGCATACTAGTCATCACCAGCATCACACTGGAGGCAGAGTCATATAGGGAAAAAGCCAGGCTGTGAATCAGACTGTCACAGGCCTCCACTGAGTGACCTTTTCAAGTGAGTTAACCTCTCCATTCCTCAGTGTCCCTACTTCCAAGGTCATGTGTAAGGATTAGAACATAGATAGTGTTCAGAAAACAGTAGTCAGCAGAGTTATAAACATCCAAAGCTTTTATGAACTGCTCATTTGATTTTTCCACCCAACACTAGGTGACCAGGAAGGGAAATCAAGTCCTGAAGTCTAGGAGTAAACACACTGAGGATGGCAATAATCACAGGCAGAGAGAGAGTAGGATTCATGCTAAACAAGAACAGTTGCATCTGGATTGAATACAGTAAATTACCTGCTTCCTGGTCTTTTGCATGCTCAGCCTTGGATTTTGCCAAACCTCAGGTTGGAGCCAGAGAGTGTTGTAGATGGGGGCAGGAGTGCAGGTTAGTGAGTTTGTGCAAGTATGCATTGTGAACATCTACAGGTGCCAGGATGGATGCAGCTGTGTACATATTTGTGACTAAGAGTGCAAGACTGTGAGTAGTCTAAGAAATTTGATTCCCAGGCTAAATGTAAGTGCTTTGGAGATTGGTCATGTTTTTTGTTCTCAATCTCTATTAGAGGTAAATATTCAGGTGTTACATAAATACTATATTTTTATTCATTTATTTACGTTTATCTACTTCCTCTTTCCAAAAAAAGGATCCAAGATAGTTCACAAATAAGGGCAATGATGATATAAACAAACGTATAGATACAGATATAGTAAGCTTCCTAGAGCAGAAATTTATTTGTGTATTAGAATTAAAAATTATGCTAATCCTGTAGGCAAATCTAGTCACTATGATTGATCGTCATATTTGTCTCTGAGTTTCCTGCCAGCCAAGGTAAAAAAGGAAAGAGGATAAAATTGCATAATAAAAAAAATTATGTGTGACCTTGCACGACAAAATGGGTACTTTCCTCAGTCTCAGTTTTACAACACACGCAGAAGTGGTTTTCACAACAAATCTTGATGAAAGCTGAGGCCATAGTATTAACTGGAGTTCAGTGAAGACAGTTCTGCAAATCTCCTGTGAGGACAGTGCTTTCAGCACTTAGCTTCATCTGAGATACAATGTAAAATGCCCAAGAGACTTGATGCATCACTCTCTCCTCTATAGGTAATTTCTCCTGGCTAGGCTTTTTCCAGGAGCTGTTTGCAGATAATTGATGGTTATTACTTCCTTATGAGGGCCTAGCTGCTAGTACTGTATATCATAAGCAGATAGATAACTTATATAAAAACACCCACCCCTGTTTCTGGCACTGAGTAGGCATTCTGTATACATCTCCTTGTTTATATATTCATTTGTCCATCCTACCTACCCATCCATCCATCTTCCCATTCATCTGTCCAATCCTTACATAATTTTGGAAAACAAAGCAAGAGGATTTAGTGGTTGGGTTGACATGTTACTTATTTAGATGAGTTTAGATGACCATGAGATGGAGGCGTCCACCCTCTATTCCCCATAGATGACTTGGTCCTCACCTGGAGTGGTAAAGGTCTGTGAGCAGAGGCGAGATGAGCAGACTGGTTGTTTAGCAGAAAGGCTATTGGTGATACATGGAGGCCCAGCTGTGAGAGAGAAGTCTGAAAGGCTGTCCAGGAAGTGCTGACTCATTCAACGGGTTCACCAACAGAGAGCCACCCTGCCAAAAAAAAAAAAATAATAATAATAATAAGAGTTTATAGTGTCTCTTTATATAAAAAGAAAATAACCCATTGCTTGTTTCACTCTTAGTTATATACTTGTAACTGAGGTCATGCCTGTTTGCACAACCAGTTCTATGCGTACAAGTCAATTTAGTTTTGTTTCTAGCGCCATGCTATTCACTTGCCAAGAAACACATTGATTACTTGATGATCTTTATGCATCCTTTGCAATATGATCTGTTTCTTTGTTCTTGGTTAAACGAATTCTGTGTCTAGATTATGCCTGAGATTCTACTCTTATCATCACTACCCTCGACCCCATGCAAGTATACACACACCCACGCACACACTCCCACGCTCCCACGCACGTGTATACCTTTGAGGGCCCAAACCTAGGAAAGGTAGGAAACAGCTTTGAGCAGGTACAAACATCCTCTAACCCTCTGAAGTACCCCTTGTGAAACACCCACATAGCTGTCACAGTTTGAGAAACTAACTCTGAATTCTTCAGCAGCTGTGATATTTCAGTTCATGGACTTTCCTGGCTGTCTGAAAGTTAACTAGAACATCCCTGTTAAGTTGCACCATGCTACGGAAACTTTCTAAAATGCATCAGACGTTTCTTGTCTTGGTGAATGCCACACATAATTGAATCTATCTCTGAATGATTAAGGCTCATTATAGTTGAGCATAGAGTGTCATTAAGGCATAAAAAGCATGGGATTTGGAATCAGACAAATCTGGCGTTGAATTTCAGCTTTGAATGCCATTTATGGGCCATGTGATTTTAGACACCTGACTTTTATAAACCTTGATTTTATTTACTGGTCTGAAAAAATAGAGATGATCCTAGTTACCTTATAGGGCTATTATAAGAATTAGAAAAAACTCTAGGTAAAGAGCCTGGAACTTAGCTGTTTCTGTGTGCCGCTGAGTCCATTCCGACTCATAGCGACCCTATAGGACAGAGTAGAACTGACCCATACGGTTTCCTAGGCTGTGATCTTTACTATAGCACATCGCCAGGTCTTTTCTGCTGCCGAGCTGCTGGTGGGTTCGAACCATTGACCTTTCACTTAGCAGCTGAGCACTTAACCATTGTGCCACCAGGGCTCCTTGGAACTTCGAAGTATTCCCCATATAGTAGATATTGTTGTTTTGGCCTTTATAGTTCCAGAAAATACCAGCCCATATAATTATAAAAGGTGCAAAAAACTGAAAATGAGCCAAAAAACTGAAATTGAGCCAAATTGGATTGTCCTCAGGACAGTCCTTGAATTCTGATGTCCAAACTGATGTGCTTATTAATAAATTTGGAGTCTAAAAGGAAAATATGAGCATCTGAGATGTCAGTGCAAAGTTGGAACCAGACAAACGCGACATTGAATTTTAGCTTTGAATGCTACCTGTGGCCCATGTTGTTTTAGACACCTGACTTTTATGAACCTTGGTTTTATTTACTGGTGTAAGTATATTATAGAGGAGCTGCTGCTATCACAGGTCACAGGGCAGCTGCAGATCTGTGAAGCCAGCTGGGGTGAGGTGTCCATTTGGCTGCTGCCTGGCTCTGCTGGACCACAGAAGAAACGCAAGAGAGGAAGGACTGAGAACTTTAGCCCCAGCCACACAGGGAGGTCACAGGGGAAGCAGAATTGGACCCTCTGCCACATATCCTGCAGCTGGCTGCCTGGTCCCCAAGCCATGTGGATTCCATTCTGCACTGTATGATTGGGGGGTCAGTGATATCTGGCAAGAATGGCCTTTTGTGAGCAGAGAGAAACTCTGAGAAGCAAACAAAATGTTCCCTGGGCATCTTAGAGAGGATCCATGGTGGTGCAGTGTTAAGCGATTGGCTGCTACTGGAAGGTCAGAAGTTTGAACCCATCAACCTCTCTGTGCGAGAAAGACGTGGCAGTCTGCTTCAGTAGAGATTTTAGCCTTGGAAACCCTATGGGGCAGTTCTACTCTGTCCTACAGGGTTGCGGTGAGTCGGAATCAACTTGACGGCAATGGGTGCGGGGAGGAGGGCATTTTAGACTTCAAGTGGCTTTAAAGGCAAAGAACATTTAGATGAATTATCAGCAGATCATCAACATATGGTTTGCAGTTCTTGGCCTCATACAGATTTTAGGCAGAAGGGGATGGCAGAATGTGTCATTGGGGAGCTACCTTCTCAACCCAAGGCAGGTGCAAAACCCAGGAGGGAGAGATGCAGATGGTGGTGGCAAAACTTGTGCAATGAGACAGACAGTGGCTCCCAAGATTCCAAGCACTAGCACATTTCTAAGGACAGAATAGTATTCAGTTGGCTCTGTGTTTTCCAAGCCACAGTGTGCAACCCCAAACCTCAGAGTCCACTTCATAGAAAAGAGCGGAGGCCATTTAACTTCCTTTCCTTCCCTTTCTCGAGTTCAAAACACCATAAAAGCAGGCCCTGATATGTTCAGCTAATTAGATATATGAGGAACAACACTTAGACGACAAAGAACTGAGAAATTCCCAGCTCCCAGCCTCCTGGGTCAATTCAGCTTTCCAAGACTGGGTTTCAATTATCAATGAATCACAAATTAGTAAATAATAAACAACAAACAATAGGAAAGTGTTGCGATGTCTTCCAATGCTTCTAGAAACGCTCACTGGCAATCCTCATAATAGATTCTCAATAAGTATAATTAAGTGCCTACTACATGCCAAGTGCTCTGCTGGGCACACTAGAAATCACAGCAGAGCCCTGTGTCCCCACCTCCCAGGGGAACTCAGAGTTTGGTGGGGAATGCAGGGGACATCATGAACAGACCATGGGCCACACCAGGTAGCAACTGCATTAATAATTAATCATTAAATAATAATTGATACTTAAATGCAGCAATAATAATAATTTTAAAAATCGCATTAGGAGATTGGCTGGCCAGCCATGCTCCAGGAAACTACAGGACCAGGAGCCAAGTGAGTTGGGAATCTATTTTCTCCTTGTGTCTTTCATGGCATTCGTTTCAACAGGAGAAAGCTTAACTGGATATGCTATCTTCCAGACTACAGTAGTTTTGAAATCCTGAGGAAGGAGGTTTTTTGTTTTGTTTTGTTTTGTTTTTTAAATTGTGCTTTAGGTGGAAGTTTACAGCTCAAGTTAATTTCTCATACAAAAATTTATACACATATTGTTATGTGACATTAGTTGCAATCCCTATAATGTCACAGCAAACTCCCTCAGGTTTCCCATGTCCGTCCAACCAGCTCCTGTCCCTTCCTGCCTTCTCGTCCTGCCTCCAAATGAGCCACTCATTTGGTCTCCTGTATCTGCTTGAACTAAGAAGCACACACTTCATGAGTATTATTTTATGTTTTAGAGTCCAGTCTAATCTTTGTCTGAAGAGTGGGCATCCAGAATGGTTTTAGTTCTGGGTTAACAGAGTGTCTGGGGGCTGTAGCTTTGGGAGTTCCTCCAGTCTCAGTCAGACCATTAAGTCTGGTCTTTTTACGTGAATTTGAGTTCTGCTCCACATTTTTCTCCAGCTCCTTCAGGGACTCTGTTGTGTTCCCCATCAGGACGGTCATTGGTGGTAGCCAGGCACCATCTAGTTCTCCTGGACTCAGGCTGATGGAATCTCTGGTTTATGTGGCCCTTATGTCTTTTGAGCTAATATTTTCCTTGTGTCTTTGGTGTTCTTCATTCTCCTTTGCTCCAGGTGGGTTGGGACCAATTGATGCCTCTTAGATGGCGACTCGCAAGCTTTTAAGATCCCAGATACCACTCACCAAAGTGGGATGCAGAACATTTTCTTAATAAACTTTGTTATGCCAATTGACCTAGCTGTCCCCTGAAACGCGGTCCTCAGACCCCAGCCCCAGCTTCTCTGTCCCTCAAAATGTTTGGCTGTGTTCAGGAAATTTCTTAGCTTTGGTTTAGTCCAGTTGTGCTGACTTCCTCTGTATTGTGTGTTGTCCTTCCCTTCACCTAAGATGATTCTTGTCTGCTATCTAGTTAGTGAATAACCCTCTTCCTCCCTCCCCACACTCGTAACCATCAAAGAATGTTTTCTTCCGTGTTTAAACCTTTTCTTGAGTTCTTATTATAGTGGTCTTATACAATATTTGTCATTTTGTGACTGACTACATTCACTCAGCATAACGCCCTCCATATTCATCCACGTTGTGAGATGTCTCGCGGATTCATCATTGTTCTTTACTGTTGCGTAGTATTCCACTGTGTGTATATACCATAATTTGTTTATCCATTTGTCTGTTGATGGGCACCTAGGTTGTTTCCATCTTTTTACTATTGTGAACAGTGCTGCAATGAACATATCTCTAGGATATATTCCAAGGAGTGGGATTGCTGGATCATATGGTACTTCTATTTCTAGCTTTTTAAGGAAGCGTCAAATTGATTTCCAAAGTGGTTGTACCATTTTGCATTCCCACCAGCAGTGCATAAGTGTTCCCGTCTCTCCAAAACGCCTCCAATGTTTATTATTTTGTGTTTTTTTGGATTAATGCTAGCCTTGTTGGGGTGAGATGATATCTCATTGTAGTTTGGATTTGCATTCCTCTAGTGGCTAATGATAGTGAGCATTTGCTCATGTAAGTAAAGCACTACTGAAGAAGAACAAAGTGGGAGGCCTCACACTACCCAATTTTAGAACCTATTATAGCTCCACAATAGTCAAAACAGCCTGGTATTGGTACAACAGATACATAGACCAATGGAACAGAATCGAGAATCCAGACGTAAATTCATCCACCTATGAGCAGCTGATATTTAACAAAGGCCCAAAGTCTGCTAAATGGGGACAAGACAGTTAGTTCAACAGTCTTCTTGTGGATTCTTTGGGGTTTTCTGTGTATGAGATCATATCAGCTGCAAATAGGGATACTTTTACTTCTTCCTTACCAAATTGGATGCCCTTTATTTCTTTTTCTTGCCTTATTGCTCTCGATAGGACCTCCAGCACCATGTTGAATGAGAGTGGTGATAGAGGGCATCCTTGTCTGGTTCCTGTTATCAAGGGGAATGCTTTCAGACTCTCTCCATTTAGGATGATGTTGGCTGTTGGCTTTGTGTAAATGCCCTTTATTATGTTGAGGAATTTCCCTTCTACTCCTATTTTGCTAAGCGTTTTAATCATGAATGGGTGTTGGACTTTATCAAATGCCTTTTCTGCATTGATTGATAAGATCATGTGATTCTTACCTTTTGTTTTATTTATGTGATGGATTACATTGATTGTTTTTCTTATGTTGAATCATCCCTGCATACCTGGTATGAATCTCACTTGGTCATGATGAATTATTTTTTTGATACGTTGTTGAATTCTATTGGCTAGAATTTTGTTGAGGAGTTTAGTGTCTATGTTCATGAGGGATATCGGTCTGTAATTTTCTTTTTTTGTGGTGTCTTTACCTGGTTTTGGTATCAGGGTTATACTGGCTTCATAGAATGAGTTTGGGAATATTCCATCCTTTTCTATGCTATGAAATACCTTTAGTAGTAGTGGTGTTAATTCTTCTCTGAAAGTTTGGTAGAATTCTCCAGTGAAGCCGTCAGGGCCAGAGCTTTTTTTTTTGGTTGGGAATTTTTACGTTAACTCTTCAATCTCTTCTTTTGTTATAGGTTTAGTTTTTCTACCTTGGTTTGTGTTAGTTTAGGTAGATAGTGTGTTTCTAGAAATTTGTCCATTTTCTCTAGGTTTTCAAATTTGTTGGAGTACAATTTTCATAGTATTCCATTATGATTCTTTTAATTTTAGTTGGTCTGTTGTGGTATCACTCATCTCATTTCTTATTGGGTTATTTGCTTCATCTCCTGTTTTCCTTTTGTCAGTTTGGCCAAAGGTTTATCAATTTTGTTAATCTTTTCAAAGAACCAGTTTTTGGTCTTATTGACTCTTTCAATTGTTTTTCTATTCTCTGTATAATTTATTTTTGCTCTTTTATTATTTGCTTTCTTCTGGTGCCTGAGGGGTCCTTTTGCTGCTCTCTTTCTATTTGCTCAAGTTGTAGGGTTAATGTTTTGATTTTTGCCCTTTCTTCTTTTGGGATGTGTACATTTATTGCTATAAATTGACCCCCGAGCACTGCTTTTGCTGTGTCCCAAAGGTTCTGGTAGGATGTGTTTTCATTGTCATTTGATTATATGAATTTCTTTTTTCTGTTCTTGATTTCTTCTATAACCCGGTAGTTTTTGAGCAAGGTGTTGTTCAGTTTCCATGGATTTAATTTTTTTTTCTTTGCTTTTTATGTTATTGCTTCCTACTTTTATGGCTTTATGGTCAGAAAAGATGCTTTGTAATATTTTGATGTTATGGATTCTGTTAAGGCTTGCTTTGTGGCCTAATATGTGGTCTATTCTGGAGAATGTTCTGTGTGGATTGGAAAAGAAAGTATACTTGGATGATGTTGGGTGCGGTGTTCCGTATACGTCTATGAGATCAAGTTGGTTGATTATGGCATTTAAATCTTGCATGTCTTTATTGAGCTTCTTACTGGATGTTCTGTCTTTCACTGAAAGTGGTTTGTTGACGTCTCCTACTACTATTGTGGAGCTGTCTATTTCTATTTTTAATGCTGTTAGAGTTCATTTTATGTATTTTGGAGCCCTATCGTTGGTGTGTAAGTATTTATTATGGTTATGTCCTCCTGGTGTATTAACCCTTTATTCATTATATAGTGTCAGGAAAGAGTTTTTAAGGGAGTCAAGAGCCCTGGTGGTGCCCTTTTCACAGGCATTGCCTCATTTAATACTCCCAATTGTTTTGTGATGTAGATATTATTTTCACCACTTTCTAGATGGAATATCTGAGGCTAGAGACCAGGAATGTGAATCTGGGTTTTCTGAGGACTCCCCTCATGCCCCTTCCAGCATCTTACACATCTGCTTTGTGACTATTTATATTATTGCAGTTGGCCAAGCATGCATATGAACTCAGTGCCACCAATAAGCAGGGGAGTGGGACAGAAAGGAAGCCCATGCCATCGGTCTGTCCTCAAGGAGCTTAAACTCTAGTTGGTGAGAAGGTAAACTATTCAAAAAGAGAGACAGAGAGAGAGATGAGACTGTAAATTCTTGTTTGAGGGCAGGGACTATGTTTTCTGTCAGAGCCTCTTACCTGCACATCCATCCAAGGGCACTGGCCCAAAAGGTTGCTCAACCAAGTCACCTTCATGAAAATCAGGAGGTGACAATGATTGGCAGTAGAGGAAGCAAGCCAAAGGAGAGAACTGGCCTCCTGCATCTCAGGGTAGGATGTGCAGGCCTGTGCTGGGCTGCTTCCAGAAGGCTCCTTTCCATGACCAATCTGACCATCAACAAGAGCTGAGTATTAAACTAAGCTTCAACAGAGACAGAAGGGGAAAAGTCACAATCTCAGCCCCCAGAGATCCTGAAGTCCAGGAAAGCCAAAGATGTCAGAAAGAACCTTACCGAGTTTCCCAGAAACAGACTCAAGCATGTGGTGCAGAGAGAATAACAGGGTAATGAAAAACGGAATGTGCTTGGGGATTCTTGAAGGTGCATTTTACAAAGCATTGGACATGACATGACACTGGAGTTGAAGGAAACGGCCCAAGAATCAAGGAGAAGAGAATGCCATACTTAGATCCCAAAGGAACCTTCTTTTAATTTTTTTTAAGTGAAAATATACACAATCCTATATCATTTCAACAATTTCTACATGTACAACTCAGTGACGTTGATTATATTCTTCAAGTTGTGCAACCTTTCCTGCCATCCTTCTCCGTATTGCTAAAAGGCACCTATTTAAGTGAGGGCCACAATGGGTGGAGGGTTAGGGGTGACATGAGAGACAAATCGGTGCTCTGACCATATTGGCCAGCAGCTGGCAGGTGTCTAAGGGACACAGGGGGTCCTGGTGACAACGTGAAGCAGCGGTGTGGAGTAGAAACAAACATGGGCTCTGGGCCCGAACTCTGGTCCTAACTTTTGGTAATTGCCCACCCAAACGTGGACAAGTCATTTAACTTTTCTCAGCCTCAGCTTCCTCAGCTTCCTCTACTTTACGGTGGGGAAATAGCACCCACCTGAGGGTCAGTGTGAGAAAGAAGGGGCGTGTGCGGCTCGGGAGGCACACAGCATGCCTCTTTCCGTCCTCATCCTTGGCAGTCTGCCCTGCCCTGTGCTGCTGTCCCTGCATTTGTTCCTGTCCAGGACCCTGGGAATATCGTGTCACGTGTCCTGTGAGAGGTTTGGAGGAGCAATCTGTCTGACCTTCTAGAAAGAAGCATCTTCCCTCTTTGGTGGACACAATGGCCCTAACTAGCTAGGCCTGCATGCCAAGAGCCCAGGGGTGGGAATGGACAGAGGAGGGGGATGGGGCTTTGGAGAGGGGCCTGAGGGAGCATCAGTCCCCCGGATGTTAGTTAGCCTGCGGGTCCCAAACCAGCTGCCCTCTGCCTGGGACACAGGCACTTTGGAGATGCTTCAGGAGGATCTTTGCCATTTCTGGAGCCATGGGGCCCAGCCAGGTGTACTTTTCCTCTCCTGCTGCCTGACCTAGTTCTAGCTGAGAGAAATTTAGAGTTCTCTTGGAGAAGAAAAACAACAAACTGACTATATCCCCTTCTTATCATTGTTGATGTTTTTTTCTTAATACTAAAACAATGCTTTGGAGTACCAAAAACAAAACAAAATCCAATTGCCATTGAGTTGATTCCGACTCATAGAGACCCTGCAAGACAGAGTAGAGCTGCCCCATAGGGCTTCCAAGGAGTGGCTGGTGGATTTGAACAGCCAACCTTTTAGTTAGCAGCTGAACTCTTAACCCCTATGCCACCAGGGTTTCCCTGCTTTGGAGTGGGCCTTTCATTTTTTGAATGGTAAACTAAGGCGCAGATAACTTGCCCTCATCCCCCACTGAGTCAGAAGGAGAGTGCTGGGATGCTGAGCTCCAGCTCCAGCCCTATGAAAAGCCAGTTTTCTGGATGCACCCACAGGGAGTCAGATTTAGAAGGCCCAGGGTGGGGCCTGGAGTCTTCATTGTTCTCAAGCTCTCCTGACAGGCGTGGCCCAGGGGCCACGCTTGAGAACCAATGTCCTGGACCCAATATGCTCCTCCTTCCTCCTTCCCTGTGCTCCCTACCCTCTCCCGACACAGAGCATCTTTCAAGTATGCACTTGCCCTCTGCCCTGGTCGGGCTCCTGTCCCAGGCACATCTGGTGGCCTTCTCTGACAACTGCTGCAGCTGTCACTCACTGCTCTGGCCAGCTCTCTACCTGCCTGCCCACTCCAGTCTGTGAATGGGCCCAGGTTAGTGAGCTTCCTGTGTGGCAGAGAGGGGACCACTTGGAGGGCCCTGGTGGGTGAGCCAAGGCAGAGTTGTGGGCGTCAGAGCCCACTGCTCCAGGCCTGGTCCTTTTCCTCTTCCCCCTAGGTGGCCAGGTGCTTTAGGTGTTTGGGACAAGCCTGTGTCAGAGACTACTACTATCCTGGGCCTCTGTGCTGGGACCACCAGCTGCCCTTTTCCTCTGAGCCTTCTGCTTCTGGGCCCTCCTTTCTCTCCCCTTGTATTAGCCTCCTGGTCTCTTCGCTCCCTTGAGCTCTCTTGTTCTTTCTTGCCATCTCCTGCATCCAGCCTGCCAGTACGGAGCTGCAAGGCGGTGACTAATGTGCTTGAAGGTGAGTCATCTGCTAAATATAAAAACCCACTCACATCCCTGGATGCAAAAGATTCCAAGAAGCCTGTGTCCTTCCCACCCAAATCCATCCTTCTCAGGGGGCTGGAAGAAGTTTATTCGTGAACAGAAAACAAATAAGTACAAAGAGCAGAAGCAGCAGCAACATTATATCATTGCCCTTCAGCTTCTCCTGCCGGTGTCTGAGTGCAGTGACTTTCCCCTGGCCTCTAGGCTACTCCAGGAGGAAGGGGTGGAGTCAGGAAGACTGGGACCCGGGCCCCCATGGAATTAGGAAGGAGGCAATATTGAACTTCAAGGCTTCCCCCTTCTCTTTCTGCCCCCTTCCCTATTCAAGTGACCCCCAACTGCCCGTCCTCCTGCGAAGGTAAAGATGAGCCTTTTAAACACATTTACATCTTACAGAAATCAGGCAACGCTTCTCATGCATGACTGCATTGCTGATGAAGGGATTTCAAGGATGGGCCCTGTTTCTGGACTGTTGTCCTGTCTTAATAAGGAGTCCTGGTTGCACAACAGTAAAGCCTGGCTGCTAACCAAAAGGTTGGCGGTTTGAACCAACTCAGTGGCTCTGTGGAAGAAAGACTTGGAAATCTGCTCCCATAGAGACCTCAGCCTAGAAAACCTATGGGGCGATTCTACTGTGTCACGTGGGGTTGCTATGAGTTGAAAATCAACTCGACAGTACCTAACAATAACAACGACAACAATTTCTGTTAGTGCCACCCAATGCCCCTCGGGCTGCTTCCTACTGAGCTTGACTGCAGTGTGTCTTTGCTTCCATTGGAATATGAATCCCTCTCTCATATGTGTAGGAGTCTCTGGGTGGCACAAACAGTTAAGCACTGGGCTACTAACTGAAAGGTTGGCTGTTCAAATCCACTCAGAGGTGCGTCAGAAGAAAGACCTGGCAACTTGCTTCCAAAAGATCACAGCCATGAAAACCCTATGGAGCTCAGTTCTACTCTGAAATACACAGGCTCGCCAAACTCAGTTCTACTCTACCCTGAAATATACAGGATACCATGAATTAGAATCAAATTTTTTTTTCCTATCATATGTATATTTAATAGTTGACACTCACTTTGTATCAAGTACTGTGTTCCGCACCTTACAGGGATGATGTCAATTAATTTTCTTAATCTTATGAGATAAAAGTATTATTATTCCCAATTTACAGATGAAAGTAAAGTTCAGAAAGATGAAGACAATTGTCCAAATGCACAATGCTACCAGTTATTAGAATGATTTGAAACAGTAAGCTAAATCAGCAACTTTCAAACATTTTTTTGATAGCAACCCATAGTAAAAAAAAATTTTAGGTCATGATGCAGTGTATCCACACACACACACTCACACACACACACAAATATGTGTATATGAGTGTCTTAGTTATCTAGTGCTGCTATAACAGAAATACCACAAATGGAGGGCTTTAACAAAAAGAAATTTATTCTCTTACAGTCTAGTAAGCTGAAAGTCCGAATTCAGGGTGCCAACTCCGGGAAGTCTTTCTCTCTCTGTTGGCTTTGGGGGAAGGTGCTTGTCATCAATCTTCCCCAGTCAAGAAGCTTCTCAGTGCAGGGACCCCAGGTCCAAAGGATGCACTATTCTCCTGGCTCTTGTTTCTCAAGTTGTATGAGGTCCCCCGGTCTCTCTGCTCCCTTCTGTCTTTTATATCTCAAAAGAGATTAAGACACAACCTAATCTTGTAGGTTAAGTCCTGCCTCATTGACATAACAGCTCCTAATCCCACCTCATTAACATCATAGAGGTAAGATTTACAAGACATAGGAAAATCACATCAGATGACAAAATGCTGGACAACCACACAATACTGGGAATCATGGACTAGCCAAGTTGACACATTTTTTTGGGAGACACTATTCAATCTATAACAATGGGTATACACACATACATACATATGAAACAAAAGTTTTAAGAATAATAAACACAAAAACCAGTTGCTGTTGAGTCGATATCAACTCACGGCAATCCCACGTGTTTCAGAGTAGAACTGGGCTCCACAGGGTTTTCAATGGCTGTGAACTTTTAGAAGTAGATCACCAAGTCTTTTTTCTGAGGCTCCTCTGGGTGGATTCGAACTGCCAGCTTTTCAGTTAGTAGCCCAGCACTTAATCTTTTGCTCTACCCAGGGACTCCTTAAGAACAATACTTACTCTTGTTTTTGCTAGACGCTGTCGAGTCGGTTCTGCCTCATAGTGACCCTATGTACAACAGAACAAAACACTGTCCGGTCCTGCGCCATCCTCACAATCGTTGCTATCTTTGAGCCCATTGTTTCAGCCACTCTCAATCCATTTCGTTGAGGATCTTCCTCTTTTTCACTAACCCTCTATTAAGCATGATGTCTCACCCTTATTCTATTCTAATTCTTTTTTTTTTTTTTTTTAATTATACAACTCACTAAATTGTTTTCACGGCCCTGTATAGGTCATTATCTGCAGTTTGAAAAACACTGGGCTAAACCATACTTAGGCTGTACTAAGTGCTACACTGGACAGTCTGGAAAGCTGAGTTGTAGTCCCAGCACCAGAACTAACTTCCTCTGTGACTTTAGACAAGTGTCTTCACCTCTCTGGGCCTCATCTTCCTAAGGCCTGTTGCATAATGGAGTTACACTAGATGATCGTGGAGGCCCAGCTCATACCTTTCAGTAATGATCACAAACCCTCTACTTACCTCTCTTCGTTTCTGGGGAAGAAGAGCAGGCGGCCTCCCTCAGCCATGCGCCTCACGTGTATACACCTGGAGACAAGTGTGATATGGGGAGAGAAAGTGACTGAGGGACTGGCACGTCTTTACTCTCACTTCAACAGTGTGCTCGATCGTTGCAGCACAGATAATGGAAAAAAACGGTTTCATCTCCTGGGATTTGTGATCTGAAATGAAATGGCACATTCTCTCATGTAAAATGGTAATTTGATTCCCTTCTACGTCTTTTTTTGGTCTGCTTCTGTATGTATTTTCTTCCTTGGGCTTTTGAAAAGCAGAGGGAAGACTATTTCAGTGGAGGCGAGGAGATGTGAGTGGCAGGAGAAGGAGACAGGAAGGATGGAGGAGAAACATGGTAGATGGGTGTTGTGTCTGCACTTGGCAGGTGGGTTCCAGACTCTGCTGGCCACTGAGTGGCTGTGTGGCCTGGGGCATGGCACTTGCCCCCTTTGGGTACATACTGGACTTGAGGGATTTGGATGAGTTCTCATCTAGCCTAAACATTCTAGAAGTATGAGTTTATGCCGTTGAGGCAGGGAGGAGAGAGAATAAGCCTTTGGGTGATAACCACTCCAAGAAACCCCTGAGGATGAGAATCACTTCAATAACTAAAGTAACCTGTCATTCTCCTGGCCTCAGTCAAAGCGTTTATCTGGCTCCAATGAGTTTCACACTTCTGAAGTGTCTGCATGTCATGGATAAGGTCCTTGGTGGGTGGTTGCAGGCTGATGCTGAATTTCATAGGATTATGGGAGCAGAGGAGGAACCCAGGTGGCACAGTCATTAAAGCACTTGGCTGCTAACCAAAAAGTTTGGTGGCTCAAAACCACCAGCCACTCCATAGGAGAAAGATGTGGCAGTCTGCTTCCATAAAGATTTACAGCCTTGGAAACCCTATGGGGCAGCTCTACTCTGTCCTATGGGGTCACTATGAGTCGGAATCGACTTGATGACAGTGGTTTTTTCTTTTTTTTTTTAATGGGAGCAGATTGGCACCACAGCATTTCCTAATCCTGTAGATGAGGCAATGGGCTTCCAAGAAGAAGTAGTTTGCTCAGGTCCCACAGCTAACCTGTGAGCTAGCCCTGAGGGTGACCATCACTCCATCTATCCATGAGGTCAGTCCAGTCTCTGGGGAGCCTTTAGAGCCTTTGTGCTCTCTCAGTTGGGATGAGGAGCTTGTAGAGCTGGTATGCCCTCCCCCAACCTCTGAGGATCCCAGCAGACTCAAGGCCCGGCAAACTCCATACCTGGCACTCCAGACCATGACCCCCAGGTGGAGTACTGGGGAGGGGACTCTGTAGCTCGCTGGGCCACGGCTTCAGGCACAGCTCCAAGGGGCGCCATATGCACGCGCTCTGTGTGAAGGCGTGGCACTCTTGTCAGTCACCCCTCTGATGAGGATGCTCGGGTATTCTACACCCTGCGCTCTTTGGTCCTTACCACAGCGATGGCGTGAGGACAGGGTCCTGGCTGTGGTCTGGAGGTTGCCGGCGCAAAGGAAGAGAATTCCATTGACCTCAGGCACCTCCTCCCTCCTCTGCTGGCAGCCCTGTCAGAAGTTGCCGGAACTTGGCTCTCTAACCAGCTACAGAATTTATAGACTGAGAGAGATCTTGAAGGGTCATCATGATCCCCCTCTCCAGGGAGAAGACTCACACCCCCTCAGTGACCATCGCCATGAGGACAGAGGAGTACAAGTCGCTGGCCTGGTGTGGCCCTGACTCTTCGCCCCCAAGTGGGTGTGGCTGCGCAGGCTCCTGCAGTCCTCTTCCAATTGGCATTCTCTTTCCCCGATCCCTCCGCAGGAGATGTTGCCGCCTCTGTCAGGGTCGGAGAGTCCTCTGGCTCCTCTTGAAGAGGCAAGGGGAGGAGGGTAACAGCATCGTCACACTCGCCAGCAAGATTAGCCCACGTTTCTAGAGGCCCCTTCTGGCAGCTACTTTGTCAGAAATGAGCAAGCCTGCTGCCAGTTCCTCCACCCGGCCAACATTTATCAAGCACCTACTAAGTGCCAGGTACTCCTCCATCCTTAAGATGAAATGTGCGCTCAGCATCAGCCATCTGTTTATTGCCGACTTACTGGGAGGCGGGTGTCTGCATGCCCCGACCCATGCTGACTGTTGGCAGGACACACGGGTGCAGCATCCTGACAGAGCAGCTCTGCCCAGCTCATTAGGGGGAATAGCACTGTGACGTGCTCGCAGCTGTGGTCAGAAGGACACTCTGGGAACCTGTAAGATGTTTTCTTTAGTTGCAGCAGGAAGAGCAATAATGTGGGCTTAGCCCCGTTCAGAGTAGACATTGAAGATAAAGAAGATGGGGTGATGTCTTCTTATGGAGAGAGGAGCCTATCGCTCAGCTGGTCAAGAGGTTGTGGGTCCCAGGCTCTGGTCTGCTGCACTCTGGTCCCACCCAGTGAGAGCCCTAGGAAGATAGGGCGGTGCTGGTGCAGGAGCCCCGTTACCACCCTGTCCCCTGAGAACGCAAACCTGACTTCTAGCTCTAAAAACTGCAACCAAGAAGTGACAACTCTGTGCCCTGTGTGCCTTGCCACCCTCCCCTCCAAGGAACCCTCAGGCATGGGGTTCTCCCCTTGCAGAGCCATGCCCCAACATAAAGGTCATCTCAGAGATGCCGAGAGAAGACAGGGACCCAAGCATGGGCCTCCCCTCACCTGGCGTGTGCACTCTGCTCTCCTGGGTAGATGCTGAGTTCCTGTGCTCACAGAAGCACTCCTGTGCTGCTTCCCCCATCCTGCCCAGCCTGGCGCCTGTGCTCAGCTCACTTCTGCTGCTGTGAACTGAAATGGGTTAAAGGCTGAAAACCAAGACCATTTGAATTTGAGTCTGTTCAGACCTGTCATGTGTGCAGAGTAAAACTGCTCCGCAGGGTTTTCAAGGCTGTGACCTTTCAGAGTCAGATCGCCAGGACTTTTTTCCGAGGCACCTCTGGGTGCGTTCAAATCACCAACCTTTGGGTTAGTAGTGAAGCACTTAACTGTTTGTGCCACCCAGGGATTCCTAAAGGCTGAAAAAGATATTAAAAAGTCAAAGGCTTTTTTTTTATTTGTCCCCACAGAAGCTCACGTTAGTCCTTATAAACTTCTTCGAAAAGGAGATCAGAGTTTATGCATTTTTTTTACATCTGAAGTCTCGTTTTCTCCATATCTTCAGCTAGCATTTGTCTCGTAGAGCTAAGTGAAGAGTAGTGGACATCACTGCCACCCACTTTATCGATGAAGAAACAGAGGCCACTAGAAGTAGCTGAACCTGTGTAATCCCCTAGGGGATCAGGAGTGGGATGGAAAGCAAGGCCCCCAGTTCTCATAGTTGAGTATTGATCTAGTAGCCGCAGACTCTGCAGATTTGCCTGGAGGCAGAGCGCCTGGTGTGCTCACCACAGGCAGGGCACTGCACCTTGCCCAGTCTGGTTTCCTCATCCCTAAAATGAGGATTAAGCCATTCACCTTTCTAGATGAGTAGTGTGGATGAACTGAGATAAGAAATGTTTGATACTAGATAAAGCTCCTGGGTCTTACAAGCAGTTAATGCACTTGGCTGCTAACCCAAATGTTGGTGATTGTAATCCACCCAGAGGCACCTCAGAAGACTGGCCTGGCAATCTGCTTCCTGCAGGTCACAGACACTGAAAACCCTATGGAGCACAGCTCTACTCTGACACACATGGAATCGACTTGACGGCAACTGATTTGGTTTTTTTTTTTTTTTAAAAAGTTCTTCACAAATGTTTATCTACCCTGGCATCCCAGTACCTCCCCCACACTGCCAAAGTGTGCTCATTCTTCAAGGCCCTGGTATCTTCATGATTAATGGTCCATGGGGGAGTGAACAGAAACTCTAAAGCCAGGCCACCCTGAGTTTAAGTCCTGGCTCTGACAGGTATCAGCTATGTGACTTCGGGCTAGTGAACCACTCTGACCCTCGGTTCCCTCCCCTGAAAACTTGGAATAATCATACTAGTGAGATGAGGTATATATACAAAAACCCAGGACATGGCCCTGATTGGCCTTTACCTCAAACGTGCACCTGGGCACACAGTTCGTTCCTCTTCTTCTGTCTCAACCCCTCAGACCAATTGCTGCTTATCAGCAGTGTTCTGGTCTGGGATGTTTGCCTTCTTCACTTTGGAGAGTAGATTCAGGAAGGGGGAATCCGAGCCTGTCTCCTGGAAAGGTGATACTTCCTGGCATCAGAACACAGAGAGGCTGAAAGCGCTAGTTTGCCTGGCGATGCTCCCAGCACGGGCAGCAACCTCGCCCAGCGTCCCAGACAAAGGGAGGCCGGGTTTCACCCCATGCACCCACGGTGAGGCCACAAAACTTGGGCTTTATGCTTTTCTCCACTTGGTACCTTTGTGGTGACCTCCGAATTAGACGTATCTTGATAGAGCCATTTAGTATTCTGTTCAGCCAAGAAGCCCAAGGTGCCCTAGGAGCCTGTGCTGCAGACCTGACTGGTGTTGGCTGAATCTACAGGATGCATCTGCCCTCTAGTGGCCAGAGAGGGAAAGGCACCAGCAGGCCGGGCTGTTTCCCATTAAGGAGACTCCAGACTGCGAGGGAGTGATGGTGTGTGCTTGACCACCTGGAGACTCAGCAGCGTCACACAGCACAATCCCAAAATGCTCAGCATGTAGGGGTCATCACCTGGACACACTTCAGGCCCCAGATTTGGGGTTTTACTCAGCCATTCATGTGTTAGTTCATTCATTCATTCGATAAATGCTTATTGCATGTCTACTATGTGCCTGGTAGGCCCTAAGTAGTAGGGACACCCAAGTGATCGAGACAGGCAACTCCATCCACTCACGAAGCTTTCATTCCAGTGAGTGTACTGTTTGCTGGGGCACAGGCACAGGTCTTCTCAACCCTCCCCTCGCTTCAGAGAGCCAAGGAGTCATTGGACACTAACTAGACACCTAGTTCATGCCAGGATCTTTCATGTCTGTTCCTTTTTGAAATTGTTCCAAAAATTAAATGATATGAGATGAGGTGAGGTAATGAGACAAAATAATATAATAGAAAGGGCTCTGAACAGATAGTTGGACAGGGTTTGAATCCTGGTCCTTCTGCTTATTAGCTGTGTGACCTTGTGCCTGTCATTTGAAGCCCAAGCTTGGCCTGCTACCTCCTGGCAGTGTGTCAGGAGCTCAAGGATCCCAAGTGGTCCCTTAAGAACTCCAGTTGTAAAGTAGGGTGAATAACACCCACCTGAGCCACAGCTGCAGCTTTCAAAGTACCTTTGACCTGGTGTTTGAAAGGACAGAGCAAAGATTCTTTATGCTTCATCATTAAAAGAAAGGAATAAGTCATAGGGAATTAACCTGATAGAATTTATTCAGCACTTACTATGTGCCACTTGGGGCCCTGGTGGTGCAGTGGTTAAGTGTTTGGCTTCTAACCAAAAGGTCTGTAGTTCAAATCTACCACCCACTCCCTGGAAACCCTATAAGGCAGTTCTACTCTGTCTTGTAGGGTCGCTATGAGTCGGAATCAACTCAACAATTTGGTTTCTTTGGGTTATGTGCTGTCATGGGAGAGTGGTGGCACTGTAGGAATAAGCCACATTGGCACTGGGGTTTTGGCATGGTGAGCACATTTGACTGCAAGATCGCTGGCCTCTAGACATATACTCCAAAAAATAATTTTCAGCTATCAAGTCCTACTTTTTTTTCCTATTTTTGTCTCTAGTGTAGAGGTTTGGGTTAATCATACCTCTCAGATCCTCAAACTGCCCTTGTATCTTTTTATATATTCATGTATGTATGTATGTATTTGATGTCCTGATGGCGCAGTGGTTAAGAGCTCAGTTGCTAACCAAAAGGTCGACAGTTTGAATTCACCAGCCGCTCCTTGGAAACACTATGGGGCGGTTCTCCTCTGTCCTAAAGGGTCGCTATGAGTCGGAATTGACTCGATGACAGCGGGTTTGGTTTTTTGTTTCTGTATGTATTTATTTATTCTCTCTGATCTCATGCCTCATCCCCATAGGCAAACATTCTAATGTGCTTCATGTGTATCTTGTTATTTATATGCATTCTTCCCAGCTGTGCATTACTCTTTTGAATGCATGCATATTTAATTTATGCAAACAGTGTTGCTATAGATCTAATTTTGCTTTCTCCCTTTTCCCTAAGTCTTACGGTTTTTAGGTCCACGCATGGCACTGTATATTCTTTCAGTGTTCCTTCGTGGTGTATACCCACCCCAATTTACCTGGCCATCCTCCCATTGGTGGACTCCCGGATTGCCTCAGCTCCCCGCAAATATCGCTGCTGGGAGCATCCTCCTATATATGCCTGGCAGACGTTGTGAGAATTTCTTGGGACTCTGTGCAAGAGCAGAATTGCTGGAATGTAGGGTATGAGTAGAACGACTACAGTTAGATAGTGCCAGGGTGCTTTTCTGACTAGAAGCCCTGGTCTCTAAACTTAGTAGCAGTGCAAGAGGACAGGCCCTGTTTCCTACCCAGACCTGGGATTAGCTACAGCAAGAAGAGGAGGACACAGCCCTGCTCAAGGGACCCTGTGACATCATTCCCCTCTGCACCCCTGAGTCAGGCCCTCCGCTGGCTTGGGTTTTCTGACCTCACCCTTAGCATCTGGTCAAGCTTTTGGCAACCCCAATCCACCTCTGCATGCTTGACACCCCCTTACCCCCCCTCAGATCCTTGTCATGGCAGACGTACCGAAGCAATTAAGAACAGGATTTAACTCAAAGAGAGGAACTCAATGAAGGTGAGATATTTTACCTCCCCCACAATTACCTAACACAGTAACTTGGGGTCTAGACAGGGGCTAAATAAGTAGATTAGGCATCCCTGGGTGGCACTAACCGTTAAGTGCTTGGCTACTAACAAAATGTTGTTGGTTCAAATCCACCCGGAGGTGCCTTAGAAGAAAGTCCTGGCAATCTGCTTCTGAAAAAGCACAGCCATTGAGAACCCTATGGAGTACATTTCTCCTCTGACATACATGGGTTCACCATGAGTCGGAATTGACTCCACGGCAACTGATTTGGTTTTTGCTTTTTAAATAAATAGATAGGAAAATGTCAAGAGTCTGGTGAAGGCAAGCCGTTGGTTCTCAACCTTTTATCACTAAGGACCCATTTCTTATTATGCATACTCAACCCTCACCAGAGATTCCATGCTCTGAAAGAGTTAATCTACTGGAGCACATTCCTTGGGAACAAATGCTTTGTTTTACCATTGACAGCAGCTCTAAAAAGCTGGCCTCTTGGTTGGTCAATATGAAGTAAACAATGTTATTCTGATGTAATGATCCAGTTCCAGTCTGGAAGTCATGGAACGTTGGGAGCTTAGATGAGATCACCTATTCTAACCACTTTGTTTCACAAATAAAGACACTGAGACCCAGAAAAAATGATCTTCCTAAGACAGTTGGGTTGATGAGAGGCAAGAGCGGGACCAAAGCCCAGGGACCCAGTCATCGGCCAGCCCTTTGTCTGCAGCCCTGCACGAATTCCCTCCCACCAATGACATGTAGCACGAGAAAATCAAGTCCACAGACATCCCCAAATTTGTTCTATGAACTTGAACTCCCTCCTTCCCTAGTTGGTCTTGAGACGTGCTCAGAAATAGTAAACCGGCTTTATTGGTGGCTTTCCTTTCCTTTCAAATCCAGTACGGTAAACAGGAAAACAAAACAAGAATAATAACATTAAGTTTTTCAAACAATACCAAATTTTGTCAAATCTAAGAAGCCATTGATTTTAAGATTTACCATCACTTTAAGAAACACCAAGAATGAGACTATACTACAATGAAAGTGACTCAGTCGAGGCTGTTTACCCCCAAAAACAAACAAACAAACTCATAGTGACCCTTAGGACAGAGTACAACTTCCCCATATGGTTTCCAAGGAGCGGCTAGTGGGTTCGAACTACTGATCTTTTGGTTAGCAGCTGAGCTGTTAACCACTGTGCCACCAAGGCCCCGCTTTTTATCACAGACATGGAAAAATGTAGCACAATTTCTGAGAATTTAAATGTGAAAAAAATATACAAGGAGAATCTATGAAAATTACTTTAGTAAAAAGAATTAGTTACTATTGTCAATTAAAAAAAAAAAGAATAAAATAAATAGGGACGAAAAGATAAGAGTCAGACCAATCCAAACTCTCCTGTCTTGTCGATTCTGACTCATAGCAACCCTGTAGAACAGAGTAGAACTGCCCCATAGGGTTTCCAAGGCAGTAAATCTTTATGGAAGCAGACTGCCACATTTTTCTTCTGTAGAGCAGCTAGGGGGTTCAAACCACAGAACTTTTGGTTAGCAGCCCAGCACTTTAACCACTGTACTACCAGGGCTCCTTAATTTATCAATAGTGAAAAGTCAGGATGGACTAACTCTCCTTTGAGAATTCTAGGCCAGTGAGTGTTTTCCCCTATTTAGTAGTCGGAGAAACAGAATCAAAGAGGCCCTGAAGAGGTGACTATGAAGAAACACGACCAATATTTAACAGCGATATCTACAATTACACATACAGATTTGTGTTATCCCGTTCCCCAGAGTCATTAAAGTAGGTTTTGTAACTCATCTTTGTAGCTCAAAGCAGCAATTCCTAATATTCTCATACTATGTCTTTATTCTTTCATCCAACGTTCCTTGAGAATAATAATACCCAACTTTATAATGTTGGGTATAGGAATCCAAGCTTCCAGACAAGTGATTAATCAGGAGGATGATGTGATTGGAAGATGAGGGAGTTCTGGCAATAAATAACACCCACTTCAGCTGGACATGTTTGAAGTCTTGCTCCTGGCGGAAAAGCCATGGCTCCAAGTTGCAACCCCCCCTGGAAAGTCCCAGAAAGCTTCCTTTGTGATTGAAAGCAGGCCAGGGGAAGAAAGGCCTTTCAGAATTTTGAGCTAATTTAATTATCCCCCAATTGGAGAAATGTTAGAAAGAATGAGTGCATTCTTTATAATCCTTACTTGCACCCAGAACTGGTTTTGTGAGCGGGGTGGCCCAAAGAACCACTTGAAACGAAGGTGACAAACAGTGCCCTCAATGGCGTCTATTTAGGTCTGTTCCCAGCAAGTCCTGTGTGGGTGAACAGGCAGCGTCCCTGGCCCTCCAAGTCCAGCATTTGGCAGCCCCCTCCTCACCACACCCCATGCCCTGAGTTCAGGGAAGGGTTTTTTTTTTCTGTAGATCTGTTTCTTTTTTTGAGATATAATTCACATACCGTAAAATTTACCCTTTTATAAGTGTACAGATCAGTGGTTTTAATCGATTCACGGCTTGTGCAACCATTGTCACTGTCTACTTCGAGAACATTCCCACCATCCCAGGAAGAAATTCTGGACCCATTAGTACTCATTTCCCACCCCTCATCACCCCAGCTGTGAGCAATCACTAATCTACTTTCTGTCTCTAAGATTTACCTAGTCTAGACATGTCCTAGAAATGGAATCATACAATATTTGTCCTTTTGTGACTGGCTTCTTTCACTTAGCATAATGCTTTCAGGATTCCTCCATGTTGAAGCATGTATCGGAACATTCTTTTTTATGGCTGAATACTGTTCCTTTGTTTGGATGCCCGAATTGTATGTATTCATTCATCAGTTGATGCACTCAGGGAGGATTTTAGTACTAATCTGAGCTGAACTTGAAACCTATAGATGCTGAGTAACTTTTTCCATTGTCTTATCTATCAGGAGGCTAAGGTGACAAATTAATGTTTCAGGGAGATGACTGTGCAGCCTGTGAAGATCAGGTCTGTAGTGAGGTGGATATGGGGATGACAGGATCTGGAGCTTTGCTCTGCTAATGAGGAAAGGAAAGTCAAGGTCACCTAGGGAATCTTGGTGGCAAGAAGCAAACCTCTCCCCCCTGTCTCCGGCTCTGACCGTGAAGCCATAAAGCCACAGGCTTAAGACAGCAGCTCATCACGGAGGTGAGAGCCCTTGGTGGTTTCAGTCTTGTCTCATATTTCTCCTGGCAGCTCTGCTGAAAATCAGCAAACCATACTTCTTCCGGAAATGTGCATGACTGATAATTGCCTCTTGCACAATTATCTGCCAAACCCTGTCGTTAATGAAATGAATGATTTAGTTAGCCTTGTTAGTAATGGCCCACATTGTGCAAAGACCTGTTATTGCATTCATGAGGCTGGCAGGAATGCCCAGCTGAGGAGCCTGTGAGTGATTATTACAGTGAGCTCTCTTGTCCCTGCTTGACTGGAGGGGGCCAGGCTGTCAGAGGCCAGAGCGGGGCTGCTTGCCCTGCACACCCCTCATGATGCATCCAGAGGTGGGTGCATATAGGGCCAAAACAAGAAATGATGACAGAGCTGAGCTGCGAATTTGGACCTGCAGAACCTGGGGCTGCTTGTTCTCAGCACGGAGGGGAAGGACACGCTGCAGGACCATAGTGCAACCACTGCTTGTCAGGCTCACTGAGGTGCAGGGAGAAGCTGGGCTGATGAACAACAGCAGCATCTATGTCTGTACTGAGGCTTCCCCACCATCCCCATCACACGCTCCAGCTGAGCCCTTCCCAAGGCCTGGCTGCAGCTTCTTCCCCTCCAGCCACCACACACAGTCAAAGAGCACCTCTTGCTTAGGTCTATAATGCCAGGCTTTTCCTGCTCTCACCTTTCTCTCATCCTAACAGTGGCTTTGGGCACTGCCCCTTTGTTCCTGCAGGCCCAGTCTTCCTTTATTGCTCACCTTTACTGCTTTTCAAGGGAAGAAAAGGAAAATGGGAGCAAGAAAAGTCGACAGAGATAGGTGTAGTTGCAGCAGGTAGGACTGGGGGTCGCTGTGAGTCGGAATCAACTCTATGGCAATGGGTTTATTTGGAGGATGTCAAACACGCACATGTGCACACACACACACACACACACACACACACACACACACATTTTCTCCTATAGTGCTCAAGAGGATTCTGTTCAGGAGGAAGGCTCAGATTTGGAAATAATTAGCCAGAGAGTTGTGGCTGACAAATGTGCCTCATCTTAAAGAGACTAGACTTATGAGTAGTTAAGGGGCTTAAGTGAAATTAGTAGAACCAGGTGTTAGATGCCCTGTTGGTAAAGGTGGTTGGTCTGCACTCAGACCTGGCTTCACTCCTTCTCCTGTTTGTGCCTCTGGGAAAGTTACTTAATACACAGCAGTGCAGAGTAGATGCTCAAAAAGTGCTTGTAAGATTATTTATTTATTTTGACATTCTCATCCATGTCACTCCGTAAAAGATTTGAGACAGCTTAGAACAATAATGAAGCAAAAGATTAAACTTCTAGGTGAGAGGAACATAATGTGAGAAGAATATAATCAAGTCAAAAGATCAGCACCTGAAAATTTCTCTGTTGTAACTACCAAACCGAAAACCAAACCCGTTGCCCTAGAATTGATTCTGACTACAGAGATCCTATAGGACAGAGGAGAACCACCCCATAGGGTTTCCAAGACTGTAATCTTTATGGAAGCCAACTGCCCATCTTTCTCCTATGGAGCGATTGGTAGGTTTGAATGGCCGACATTTTGGTTAGCAGCTGAGCACTCAACCAGAAATTTGGCCTCAAGTTTTCTCTTGGCAGAGTTCCTAGTGGCGCCGAGTGTTAAGTGCTCCTCTACTAGCTGAAAGGTTAGTGGTTACAACCCAGCCAGAGGCACCTCGGAAGAAAGGCCTGGTGATCTGCTTCTGAAAGACTACAGTCATTGAAAGCCCTTTGGAACACAGTTCTACTCTGACACTCATGGGGTCTCCATGAGTCAGAATCAACATGAGGGCAACTGGTTTTCGTTTTTGGTTCCTCTTGGCCAAAGCAATGAGCGAAACACAACCAATTGTGAGATTAACAGAATTAGAGAGAAACACATGAGTTTTCCAGGACAGACATAGCCCTTCATAATTTTCATAGTGACAAATGTATCACTTGGGTACTGCGGAAGGACAGGGTAGTGCCTTTGGTAGCCTTCCTACAGTGGAGAAGGAAAGGCCTACCTGTCTGCTTCTCAGGGCAACCCTCATGGCAGGTGGAGGGGACTACCAGTGCCTAAGTCAGTACAAGCAAGACACAGAATACTGCGGCTCAGTCGTCCAGCTTGATCTGAGAGTACATTTTCACTATCTATAGCAGTTGTTTTCAACTTTTTAAAAGCAGTGGTACCCCCTTTTTTCATTTTTAAGTTTTTTTTTAAAAATATGTATCATGGTGATTGATATATATATATATATATATATATATATATATATATATATATATATAAACACAAAATATTTGCCATGGCAACCATTTTTTATTCCAATAACATGTGTACAAGCAAAAGAAAGAGAAGAGGACCTTGTATGGTTCAAATGGGGTAGGGGACCTAAGCATTTTCCCGGGCCTCTCTTCCCCCACACAGAGACTGCTGAGGCACCTCTGCTCTGAATCCAAGGTTCTGGAAATCTCTGATCTGATCTAGGTGAATGGATGACATCAGGAAGGAAGGAAGAAAGGAAGGGCAGGAGGGAGAGAGGGAAAGATGAGGGAGGAGGAAAAGAGAGAGGTTGGCTTTTATTGCTACTTGCACAGGATTATTGCGAGAACCAATAGGACAATATACATTTTGAGTCTGATAAATTAGGAGTTCCTCTTCTCATTGGGCAAGACCACACTTGTAATTCTTTTGGTCCCAAGCCACAAGGCGTCAAAAGACTGAAGAGACAGTATAGCGCACACGTTAAGTGTAAGAGCTCTGGAGCCAGACTGCCTGGGTTGGAATGCTGGCCCTGCTACTTACTAGCTGGGTGACATTGGACAAGTTACTTACCCTCTCTGTGTGTGCCTCAGTCTCATCATATGTAAAAGGAGATGTCAATAGTGACTACCTCATGGGATTGTTGTGAGGATTAGATGTGTTAATGTGTAGACCGTGTTTAGAACAGTGTTTGGCAATGACTTAATGAGGTCCCTGGGTGGTGGAAACAGTTTATGTGCTTGGCTGCTAACCAAAAGCTTAGAGGTTGGAGTGTACCCAGAGGTGCTTCAGAAGAAAGCCTTGGCAATCTACTTCTGAGAAATCATCACTGAAAACCCTATGAGGCACAGTTCTGCTCTGACACATGTGGGGCCTCCATGAGTCAGAGTCAACTCGATGGCAACTGTTGTTTTTTGTTTTATGACTTGATAAATGCTAGTAGTTGTTGTTGGCAGCCCTCTGCCCCCAGGTAGTGTTCTGTCTCATCTCAGGGCTTATCTCACTCAGCAGTGGGGGCAGATGGCTGAAGATTTTCCTTGCAGCCTGAGACCAGTGCTCTGTGAACATGGTGGTTGAGCAAAGGAAGTTGTTTTTATGTCTTTTATTGTTTTGCTTGGGCAGAAGGAATCTATGCTGACATCCCATCATAATCTTATTTTATAGCTGCTGGACACACGTAGACATGTTTTCCCTGATCTATATGATCTATAGACCCGATGAGTGTTTAACAGGGGGCATCGAGGTGACTAAGGAGCTCCTGCCTCACAGCAGATGTGTAGCATTGCAGGGTCTCAAGTCCTATGTGGGGAAAGGACAGTGGTGTACCTTGACAAAAAACCAGCCTCATTCTCTTGTTCCTACCTGCTTCCTGGGGCTAAGGTGGCATTTCAGGGTCTCAGGTCCTACCTGGCTAATTTTCTAAGGGTCTTCCATGACTATTGTAAGGGGTTGGTATTATGAAGACACCAGGTGGGAGCTGCCAGCAGAGTGATGCCCTCGACCTTTAGCACGCTGGTGTCCGCATCTTCCTGACACATCACCCCAGGTTTTCCTGATGTTCCCATCAGTCTGTTTTGTGCACTATGTGGCCGTTTCTGTAGGGAGTTCATGATTTATTCTGGAAGACTGAACTCACAAGTTAAATTCCCTGGTACAGACTATCTATCATGGGGAGTGAAGAGGGAAAGAGGCTTTGAGACAGAGAAGGGTCTTAAGTCAAACAACGAAAGATGGTCAGGTTTGGACAGGAAGGTCAAGAAGAAAGCACGGACCTGTTGGAGGAATGGAATTGGGTGTAGAGATGCCAGGGAGAGTAAGAAAACCAGACTGACGAAGCAGCCGAAGGAGTGCATTGAGATGTGAATGGGAGGGTACACCAGAGTAACGGCACCCTGGAAATCTCAGTCAAATAACTTTGACTTGATTCTAAAGGAAATGGCATGTGACAGATTGGCAGGGCCACGAGGACTTGTCACCTAACTGGAACCCAGCTGGAAATCTTCTGCAGATAGAAGGACAGGAGTGGGTATGATCACATGCAAATCCAATTGAGTGTGTGTGGCCAACCGTGTCTCTAAATCAAATACTCATGGTGGGGGATTACCCATTACTTTTTCTAGTTCTTCAAGTCTCCTAATCCTCTGAGCCCTGGGCATGGATAATCCAGGGTTTACACAGACATGATGCTTCACAAGCCTTCACGAGGCCACGATGTGCTGTCTGGTCAGAAGAGACTGAGGAGCAATATTCTAAAGAGGCTGCTCCGAATCACCGTGGACTGAAACTTAGAACATAGGCTGATGGTCCCCTGCATTCAGCAACATGGCTCCTAAATTTGCCCCCCACCCCCACCCATATCTTATCAAAGGAACCCTCTGGCACAGTGGTTAAGTGCTCAGCAGCTAACTGAAGGGTCAGCAGCTCGAGCCCATCAGCACTCCGTGGGAGAAAGATGTGGCAGTCTGCTTTCAATAAGATTATAGCTTTGGAAACCCTATGGGACAGTTCTTGTCTGTCCAATACAGTTTCTATGAGTTGGAATTGACTCAAGAGCAATGGGTTATATCTTATAAATAGGGGGGAAAAAAGGGTGTACCTAAGAGAGGTTATTTGGACAAACAGCACTTGTATACACTTCTCATTAGACACAGCTTGATGGAAGGGGATGGGAGGAAGAGAGCTGCTTGGGGCTGGGATTTCCAATGAGCCCAATGCTCCTTTAGGCTTATTGGTGAGCCAAGAGCTAAAGGAAGTGTGAGGATTTGGCAGGTTAAGAATGATATACACTTAATCCTTAATTCCCACCATGTGGGAAAGAAGAAAGGAGGGAGGAAGGATATGTAAACCTGAGAGAGGAGGGAATGACCTAAACTCATGAAGGACTGAGTGGTGTGGGATGACCGTCTGTACTCCTGCTTCTCTGACAGGTCACCTCTGAGGGGTCATGGGGTCAGGGGATGCTAAGGGCCACGGGCTGTCTGCTTTCCCTGGGTACTGACCATTGTGGGGTTTCTTCCCATCCTTCCTTGGAGGTTCTGCCATCGTCTTCTGCCCTCTGAGTGCCCCCCGGCACTCCAGGTGCCTCTTGTTCTCTTTCTCCTCAGGCTGAGAGAATGGCAGGTGCCCAGCTGGGCGGAGACATCAGCCCCAATTTCCCGTTGTGTGTGTGTGTGTGTGTGTGTGTGTGTGTGCGTGTGTGTGTAGTGGCTAAGGGCGGGGACGGACAGTTTGGACCACGGAGTAGTGAGTTTCTAGGAGATGGGTGGCCTGTGAGTCACTGTCTACACCCTGAGCCCCAAGGACCTTCTGCTCAGACCCACTGCCAGCCTGCAACACCAGACTGAAGAACACCTTCAGTCACTGACCAGAGGAGCCAGGGAGAAAGTAAGTTGAGCTCTGGAAGGACTGGTGTGGCTGGGCTCATTGAGGCAGGAGGAGCCAGGGATGCTCAGAGAGAACTGGGCCCTGCAGAGCCAGAGAGAAGAGGGAAAAGGGAAGATCTTTTTGCCTGGGGGAAAATGATCTTGCCTCTCTGCCCCCTTGCTTGCTGCACAATATCCAAGTCCCTTTCCCCTGGGCCCTGAAACCTGAGGGCACTGCCAGAGGCTGGAAATCCCAAATGGAGCAACTAAAGGTGGGACGACTGGAAAAAGTTATGGCCAATGGAACCTCCCCAAAGGTCTCCACTTTGGGTGGTCATCCAAGGTAGGGGCAGTAGCCAGTGGTCACGTAGAGGAGAATGAGGAAGCCAGGTTTCCTAGACCCCCAGGGGCCATCTTGTGAGGGAGGGAGAGAGTAAATGGGGCAGTGGGGGGGAGGGTTGTATGGACAAGACACAAATTCTGCCTTTACTTATAGGTGCTCACCGGGCCAGTACCCTGGTAACACTCTGGAATAAATACACCTGGGCATTAGGAAATGCAGGTAGGAGATGGTGTCTTCTAATGAGAGGTTTCCCCTGCATATTCAGCCAAGCTTTAACGTCAGGCATCGTGGGGAACTGGAAATGATGTTGCACAAGGTATTGGGAGCAAGCTGAGATTGAGGGCTTGGGGGCAGGTGAGCATGGTGGCCAGCTTAGCCATCACCCCTTCTTCTTTGCTTTCCTAGACCCAAGGACAGATTCCTGGTTCCTGGGGCAACTTGCCACCCCCTGTCACTCTCCTCTTTGTCTTCTACCTTCTCCTGATGGTGGCAGCCCCTCACTTAATGTCCTGAAGGGAGCCTCTGTGGCTGTCAGGACACCTCGTCACCTACAACCTGGGCCTGGTGGTTCTTTCAGGGTGCATATTCTATAAGGTGAGTCTGGTGAGAAAAGCCTGGAGAATTCTAGGGCCTCTTCCTTTTTGGGGTGCCCAAGGGATAAATAAGCCCATCATCTCCCTGCATAAAACCTGAAAAGCTTGATGGGGAAATAACGTTGGAGTTGAGCTTCTGTTCCATCTTTGGCTTCCTCTGACTTCCCCTGTGGAGACACAACTCCCCATTAAAAAACCAGATCAAACCAGTTGCCATAGAGTTGATGTGACTCATGGTGACCCCAAGTACGTCATAGTACAACTGTGCTCCATAGAGTTTTCAATGGTTGATTTTTCTGAAGGAATCACCAGGCCCTTCTTCTTGTTCTTTTTTTTTGTGGAATAATATGGCCACAAGCCAAGGAATGCCAGCAACCACCAGAAGCTGGAAGAGGTAAGGAAGGATTCTCACCTGGCGCCTCTAGAGGAAGTGTGGTACTCCAACACCTTGATTCCAGTCCAGAGAAACTGGCTTTGGATTTCTGGCCTCCAAAATTGTTAGAGAACAAACCTCCATTGTCTTAAATCACCAAGTTTGTTGTTTGCTATAGCAGCCATAGAAAACTAATATATACCCCTTCAAAGGCCATAGTATTATTACCTTTCACAGGAAACTGAGGTTCAGCGAAGTCAAGTTACCCACTCAAGTCACTACTTCAAAATTTGTCTAAGGAACTGGGGAAGAAGCTTGAAAAGCAGCTTGCATTAGTTTCCTAGGGCTGCTATAACAAGCCAGGCCTTTCTTCTGAGGAACCTCTGGGTGGGTTTGAACCACCAGCTTTTCGGTTAATAGTTGAGTGATTTAACCGTTTGCACCACCCAGAGACTCCCAGCGTCCCATCACCAGGTTTCATTTTCCACTTCCTTAAATGGAAAGATAGAGGTCAGTGACAAGCGAGGATGGAATTCATCATCTCTGCCACCTAAAAGAACCCCGCACTACCTCCTGTTTCTACCTGGGCTCTGTTATCATCCTCTCTGCCCAATTTTCCAATTCCCAAACCTGCTGTTCCTTCCTTCCAGATACCTTGCTCTCAGCAAATCGTCATTCACCAAGTATACGTTGAGCACGTACTTAGTGTCAGGCTGCGTTAGGATCTGCAGGATCACTGCTGGATAAGTCATGCCTGCCCTCAAGGGGAGACAGATGTGGAAACAGGCGATTACAATTCATGGTGCACAGGGCAACAGACAGGATGCTCCAGGGACATGTAGGAGGGTCAGTAATCCAGCCTCTGGGCTAAGGGTGGGTGTCAGGAAAAGCTCTTCAGAGAAGTGGTAATAATAATCACTGACATTTTCAAGTGCTTATTAATGTGCTTGTCCCTGGGTGGCGCAAATAGTTAAGCACTCAACTACTAACTGTAAGTTGGTGGTTCAAACCCATCCATAGGTGTCTTGGAAGAAAGACCTGGTGATCTACTTCTGAAAGGTCACAGCTTTGAAAATCCTATGGAGCACAGTTCTACTCTGCACATGTGGGGTTGGTTGCCATGAGTTGGAATTGATTCAATGGCAACTTTTTTTTGTTTTTTATGATAGTGATGATGATTGTCTTAGTCATCTAGAGCTGCTGTAACAGAAATACCACAAGTGGATGGCTTTAACAAAGAGAAATTTATTCTCTCACAGTCTAGTAGGCTACAAGTCCAAATTCAAGGCATCAACTCCAGGAGAAGGCTTTCTCTCTGTCGCCTCTGGAGGAAGGTCCTTGTGGTGCATCAGTCTTCCCTTGGTCTGGGAGCATCTCAGCGAGGGAACCTCAGGTCCAAAGGACACGCTCTGCTCCCGGCACTGCTTTCTTGGTGGTATGAGGTCCCTCACTCTCTTCTTGCTTCCCTTTCCTTTTATCTGTTGTAAGATAAAAGTTGGTGCAGGCCAGGCCACACCCCAGGGAAACTCCCTTTATATTGGATCAGGGAAGTGACCTTAGTAAGGGTGTTACATCCCACCCTAATCCTCTTTAACATAAAATTACAATCACAGAATGAAGGACAGCCACACAATACCGGGTATCATGGCCCAGCCAAATTGATACTCACATTTTTGGGGGGACATAATTCAATCAATGACAATGATGATGATGTGCTTACACTGCTCTAAGCACTTTAGGAGGGCAGGTTCCTCTAGTCCTCATGTCGACACTGTGATGAGGCGTTTGAAGCACAGACGGGTGAAGTAACTTCATAGGTGGTGGGGGCAGAGGCAGAACTCAAACCCAGGAGGCCAAGCCATAGATCTTGCACTCCTCACCTCAGTGCCCTCCTGTCTCTAGGTGAGAAGTCAGTGGAAGCAAAAAAGTGATCTCACCTGAAGAAGCAGGTCCTGACAGCTCTACCTCCATGGCTGGCATCTCGCACCTGTTTTTAACCTTCTTTCTCCTACTGACTGGAGTCCCTAGATGGTCTGCTGCTAACTGAAAGGTTAGCAGTTGGACTCCACCCACAGGTGCCTCTGAAGAAAAGCCTGAAAGTCTTCTTCCAAACAATTAGGCATTGAAAACCTTATGGAGCACAGTTCTACTCTGACACACATGGAATTGCCATGAGTCAGGATCGACTTGATGGCAACTAGTTGGTTCTCTACCAACTAGTCTCTTCCTTTCCTTATTGTTCATCTTCAGCCCATCATCCTCACCGCTGACTGAATGATCCAGAACGTAAGAATGGTACCACTGCTGATGTGGGTCCTCTGATGGCTTCCCACCCAGCAGAAGGCCTCCTCTGATGAGCACTCAAGGCCTTCTGTGGTTCTCACTGGCCTCTGCCTTCCTTCCTAGCCTCATCTCCCTGCATGCCCCTGTGCAGCCTTGCATGCCTCCTTCATCAAACAATGGAAAGCTCGGCAGAGCTCCACACTCCACACAGCCCTGTGTGGTCAGGCCTCAAGCCTCGGCACCAAACTGGTTTTCTGCCAGAAATGCTCTTCTCCTTTGTTCCCAGACAAATTCCTGCATAGCCTTTGGACTTGGGCAGGGACAGATTATCCAGTAAGCAAGGTAAGCACGTGCTTAGGGCATCAACAAAACAGGGACACCTGCTGTCCAAAGCAAAGACCCGTAGATGCCAAGCAGATGGGACACAAAGAGAAACAAGCACTGCAATGGAAGGGAGCTATCAGGGCACTAAATGAAACCGATACCAGCTGCAGTGCATGAGAATGTGTTGGCCAGAAATAAAGTTCCCACAGGGTCAAGGGGGTGCCCACGCTAAAGGCTTTTTAAGCTCTGAGGCCCCTATCACTTCAACACCTCCATTGGCATCTGTCTTCTGAGGTCCCCTTCCATGTAACTGAAATAAGAAGTTACATCATGGATCTCTAAGACACACACACATGTATGTATATATACACGTATATATGTATAACTCACACATCCTGTTCGAATGCGTGAGTAAGCAGAGGAGGGGGCACCACAGATTATCAGTGTTTAGGGCCCTCACATGCCTTAATCCAACCCTGGACTTGGGTGAACTGCCACCTCTCATGAAGCCTTCTTGACTCCCCCAAGGCCAGGTTATGTGTTTATTTCCACAGGTTTTTGCAGCTTTTGGGACAGACCTCTATCTCAATGGTGCACCAGAGCCATCTCCACGGGCTGGCAGCACTCATGGTGCACATCTCTTCCCAACTCCATGTTCAGTGGCTTCACGTTAGTAGTTTGAAATCAGCCATGGTGGGAGTATTTACACCATAGAAATCGGCATACACAACAAATCAGCCCCGTGTACCCCATCCCGCCTAGCCCCTTCAGAATTCACCAGCAAATCACAGACTGGCCCTTCTCCCTGTGTTGCACGGTTTGCATATTTAATTGTGTCTGCCTCCAAAGTGCAAGTGCTTCAGATGCAGGGCCTGTATCTTACTTATCTTTTTAAAGACAGTAATGGCATAATGTTGGTCACGATGTAAGAGATACAGATAGCTGGTAAGACGTGAGACATGCCCAAGAGAATGTGTCATTTAATTGTGGAGACAAGTTTCATTGCTGCCACCTAATCCTTTGAAAAACTGTCACGCCCATGTCAACTTCTGCTCAGACGCCCTCAGCAGCTCCCTTTGCCTCAGGACCAGAATGTAAAGTCCCACAAGACAGGAGTTTCTAGCTCTTTTGTTTTATAAATGTAACTTGGTGCTCAGAACAGTCGGCGCCTCCACTACAGTCTCACAGATCTCCTCACACTCCAGTGAGTTAGGAGCACTGCAGGCACTGTGCATTCTTCTCCTGGCATGAACCTGCCTCTCCCATTCCTGTGTTTGACCAAGGCCTCTTCATTCTTCAGTCCCCTACCCACTTCTGGAACACCTCCTCATTTCTACTGTTCATCTGGTACCAACCTTAGAGACTATGATTATTTCCTACATCCTCAGTGAGGGCTGAGCTCCTTGAAGGCAGGGCTGATGTGTGTCCCCCTCTCAGCCCCTCAGCACTTAACTTAGGGTCTCACACATAGTAGGTACCCAGGTGGGTTTGTGGTCTAGGATACTTGCTCACATGAAAAAAAAAAAAAAAAAAGAGAGAGAGACCAGCATGATACATGCACGGGGCGGTGAAGGTCCACTGGTAGAATTCTGTCCTTCCATGCAGGAGGCCCAGGTTCAATGCCTCATGTGCAGCCACAATCCCTGGGGGCTTGCGTGTTGCTATGATGCTGAGCAAGTTTCAGTGTAGCTTCCAAACTAAGAAGTACTAGGAAAAAGGCCTGGTGATCTACTTCCAAAAATCAGCCAATGTGACCCTATGGATCACAACAGTCTGATCTGCAACTGGTCATGGGACTGGGTAGTGTTTTGTTCCATTTTGCACAGGGTCACCATGAGTCAGGGGCCTACTTCATGGCAGCTAACAACAGCAAAGATGTATGCAAGCTCCAGCATCTGATATAGCTGCTGCATGGAGTTTATTTCCTTAGCAAACATTCACCAGGTATCAGTGGGAGGCTGGGGGAGGGTCGTGGTGTCCAGAACATGACCAGACCAGGTATTTACCTTGCTGTCCCTGAGCCAAAGGATCCATGGTGGCACAGTGGTTAAGCGCTCAGCTACTAACGGATGGCAGTTTAAACTCCTCAGCTGCTCCACAGGAGAAAGATGTGGCAGTTTGCATCTGTAAAGATTACAGCCTAGAAAACCTTATGGGGCAGTTCTACTCTGTCCTGTAGGGTTGCTATGAGTTGGAATTGAATCAACAGCAACTTTTTTGTTGTTGTTGCCCCTGATCCAGTGGGGCCTAACCATGGCAACCCCATATGGAACAGAGTAGAGCTGTCCTCCATAAGGTTATAACTGCTTCATAGGCTTATAACTTGGTCCTTCCCTTTTTCCTTTCCTCCCAGTTCATGACTACCTCACTCCTGGCTAACTACAGCTACTTCTGCCAGCCTGTGGACTACAGCTGGAGTGAGTTCTCGAGGAGGGTATGGCAAGCAGTAGGAGTGTTATACCTGGAGAGAGAGGGTTGATCCTAACAATTGCAGCCTTGATCAATATGGCGTCACATGAGGCTTCTGATGGGAGGCAGTAAACAGATTATTTGAGCACAAATTTTAGAGGCAGATGACCTCGGGTTGAATCCCAGCCCCGCTAGTTACTTACTGTGTGACTCTGGACCCCTTACTTAACTTTTCTAAGCTTTCTTACCTAAAAAATGAGGAGAATAATACCTACTTTATAAAAGGAATCAACTGAAAGAAAATTGAATTAGATAATAAATGAAAGTGTTTCCGCTGGCCTGGCACACACTGAGAACTTGCTAAGTGGTAGATATTTCACTAATATTAGCTGTACTGTGTTTCAGCTGGAGACAGAACAGAACAGAAGGCTTCTTTGCTGCACAGGAAATGTAGCTGAGGCTTGATAAGTCACCAGGTAGTGTGCTGCCCAGATGTTGAGTGATGGGCTGAAGGCTTGCAACTCAAAGTGTGGTCCATGGACCAGCAGCACCAGCAGCACCTGGGAGGATGTTTGAAGTGCAGAATCTCACCGCCCACCACCCCCAGACCCACTGATTAAGAATCTGCTTTTCAACAAACACAGTCCCCAGGTGATCCATGTGCCCATTAGATTGCAGTGCTCTGGACTTGGTCACTTTGGAGAGTCCCTCTGTGATCACACCCAGTAGCTCTTCCTTCCCTTCCTGTACTAATAGGCATCTGCCTATAGACAGGTGGGTACTGTAGAAGCAGGGGCACAAGGTCAGGTTGCAAAGGAAGAGTGGGGACGTGGGGCTGAAGCCAGCTTTGCCAGGATGAGCTGCGCCGCCCATAAAAGGGCAGTCTGACTGAACGTCCCCTTCCTGACCAGCAGATGGCGAGAGTGTGCCGGTGGTGTTTCTCAAAGGCGGTTGAATTGCTTGCTATGGTAAGCCACCTGGGGCTCTTGTCCAGAGTTATCACTGTCACTGGGGTCTGGGGTGGTAACAGTGGCGCCCTGTGAGAACACTTCTCTTCAGAGTCACCCTCAGTCCCTGTGGGTGTTCTCAGGGTTGCCCAGGCAGCCGAGCCAGAGGCTGTCAGAACAAAGCCGGGGTTCAGGTACCTGGCAGGGAAGGATGCTAACGTACTGACATGGTTTCTCCCCACCACAGTCTCGCGGGAGCCCCACTCTTCATCGTTCCTTGCACCTGCATAAAAATAGGCGTTTGTTCCATTAGTAACCATGTTCCAGGTTAAATTAAAATAGAGAGCTAACCAAATAACAAACCTGATACTATGTGGCAAAGGTCATCAGACCACAAAAGCCATTCTTTAGCATTTATGAGGAGAAGAAACGCTGCTGGTCAATCCACAGGGTTTGTGGGATTCAGTGGTGTGGGGCAAGCTTATAATTTTGGGATGATGATGAAAGGGAGGGGACTTTCACTTACCAGTCTCTTACCAGAATGGAGTCTGAGTAAAGAGCATTACAAAATTATTTTGTAGTTGTGTGGGCCCTGGGCAGGGTGTTCAATACCTGAGCTCTCTCCTCAGTGCTCCAGGAGGCAGGCTGGGATATTGGGAGGAGTGCAGCTCTGAAATCAGACTATGTTCAATTCCCGGCTTGGCCATTTATTGGTTGCGTGATCTTGGGAAAGTGACTTAACGTCCCTGTGCCTCTATTTCCCAATCTGTAAAATGGGCATAATAATAGTATAAACCTCATACTGTTGTGTAGTGTTTACATGATTTCATACATAGAAAGTACCTGGTACACAGTAGGTGCTATACAGGAGTTCAACTGTTACTATTTCCCTTTAGTTCTAATCTCTTGTTCAGTAAAATGGGCAGAATCACGCTACCCTGTTCTAAGTTGTAGATGAGTCCCCAGGAGAAGGGTCCAGAGAAAGAAAGAAGACTCCCAGAATTGACACCATCTCTTCTGCCTCTCCAGATTTTCTTTATCTTACAAAAGAAGCCAGAGCAGATCACCTTCCTGCATGTCTACCACCGTGGCACCATGCTCTTCAACTGGTGGGCTGGAGTCAAATATGTGCCAGGTGGACAGGGTAGGTGATGCACACCATGGGCAGCCCTGTCCACACACCCTTGTGAGGCTGGTATGTGCTGGGGCTGAGTCCCCCAGGTTGAGGTATGTGCATCCTCTGTAAGATCATGGCTTGGCTCTAAGGATCCCCTTCCCTCTGGCCATGAGATCAGCCTCTTTTTAACATATAGTCTCTGTTGCTGCTCAGAGCTTCCTAGCTACACTTCCCTGGTCTAGGGAGGTGACTTCTGGGAGATGCTCTTAACCATCAGTCCAGAAAGTGCAGAGGGAGTTATAACCACTCTCATTTAGAACCTTGTTAACCTCAACCCACCAACGGGAACTCAGATGGCTCACGCCAGATCTCCTCCATGATAGGGCCTTCTCTCTGTAGGATTTACAGAGGTGCTTTCTGCAGATTAGAGGATTAAACATGAAAGAGAAACCATAAAAAACGACCAAGCCCAACTCCACTTATTTTCCTTATCTCCTCATTCTGCAGCTTTCTTTGTCAGGATGCTTAATTCTTTGGTCCACGTCTTCATGTACCTGTACTATGGACTGGCCAGTCTGGGGCCCCACATACAGCCCCACCTGTGGTGGAAGTGTTATCTCACCATCCTATAGCTGGTGAGAAGACCCCATTAGCTCCAGGGGCCTAGGCTGAGCCCTAGGTTCTATTCTCCGCTGAACCGGTAACTTGGTATCTGACCATGAATAAGCCTTTCTCAGCCCTGGGTCTTCCTTAGTTTCCTGACTTGCAAGGGTCTCAGGAGAAAACTTATTAGATCCTAGAATCAACTGTAAGTTACTGACATGATATGGGACCCTGAGCAAGTCACGTCCACACTTCGGGTCCAGATCTTATTATCTGTAAAGTGAGGGGCCTGGGCTACCTGACCTTAAGCACTAATATTCTATAAGTCTATGGGCACTGATTATACCAGCCCAGGACCTGGGGGCCTTGTGGTTTGGGAAGCACCATTTCCAGATGGCAGTGACACCCTGAGGAGTCCCTCATAGGGCTCTGGATGGGTAAAGCTTCATCACTGGTATCAACATGACTTGGATAGAGTAGGTCAAGGGGGACCTTATCCAGCAAGCGTCAGGAGGATTCTTAGGCTCATGGGGCTGTGAAAGAAATGGAGCCTGTGCTTCAGCAGGCTTCATTGTTTCTCCTCTTCCTGAGCTGTAGGAGGCCTGCCTTCTGCTGGTCGATGGTGCTCCCTCTTGCTCCTCACAACTGCTTCTGATTGTCCATCTCTTTCCTTCTGTACTTTGTTCCATCCAGTGTCAGTTTGTGGTCATCACTGCCCACTCTGCCTACAATCTCTCTTCGCCAAGTGTCCCTTCTCTGATGAATTCAACATGGCAGTCCTCCTGTACAACCTCAACTTTGTCACCCTTTTCCTCAACTTCTACCATTAGACATATCTGAGGGGCCAGCGGGAGAAACTGACTTAAAGGGCAGGACTCAAGGACTGAAGCCAGCAGAGCTGTCCCCAGAGTCGGGTGGAAGACAGTGTGGCTCACAGCCCACCTGTGCTGAGCAGACGCCTCTGGGCCCACATTTCATCCTATGAAGGAAGAAGGAGAGTTGCCTCCTTTCTAGACTTCAGGGGGAAAGACAGGGGCCCAACTTTCTTGTACTCACTTCTTTTAGAGCATTTGCAGATTTGTAACTCTCACATGAATTTGTAAGTTTGTTTGTACATCTGCTTCCCCTTCTAGCTGTGAGTCCCTCACAGGTCTTAGTCTCTATGTTCCCCACCTTGGCACAGTGCCTGGTACAGAGTAGGCACTCAATAAACATGTGCTGTTGAATGATGTGGATCCTCGTCTTTCATGATTGGCAAGCATGGCCTCCGATGAAGAACAGGACTGAGTGTATGGAAGAAGTCAAGGCTTACTGGGTATCTAACCTTGCAAAGAATATCCAAGAGTGAGTGAGGGTCTGTTGATTTCCAGTGTGGCTGTGTAAATAGTTACCCCTGTGTGACTTTTTTTCTGTTCCTTACTGCCTTCATGTGTGTTTATAGAGTTGATAATTCTGTGTGTGTGTCACTGGTGTGGGGGAGGGGGCCATGTGTGCATATCTGGGTACTGTTTATCAAATACATCTGTGTGCATATTTTCATTTGCATTTCTGTCTGTTTGTGTGGTTTGCTTGTGTCATCTGTAAATCTCTGAAAGTGCTACTCTGGCAAATGAAAGCCACCGGGACCAATAACTCCCTTTCTCAAATGGGAGATGTGGACATCCATGAGAAATCTCAGTACTTCCTCCACTGAGAGGCTTTGAAGGGGAATGGGGAAAAAGCAGAAATGTTGTAAAACTCATACAGCCATCCACTTAGCCCAGAGGGAAACTGAGGACCAGCAAAGGGGAGTATGTGACTCAGATAACATAGTTTAGAACCAACAAGCATCTACTGAGATATTTAAAACCAGAACAGACAGGTCCCTGGAAAACAATTTGCCTGGCTGAGCTCTGTCTCCAGGCCTCTAGTATGCATATCTTTTTAATGTTTCGCCTTAGTTCTTTCCTGCTCAGTAAGTTCTTATTTTGAGATGTCTTGACAGTTAAGAAAATTAAAGAACTGTTGAAGGCTATGAAACGCTACTTGGGGACAATTTACGCATCAGGTACTCTAGTTAATTAACTCAAGGCCAGGCAGGGCCACATTTTGTGGACGGGATGTCCAAAGAAAATTTCCTCTAAGTTGTGCAGGATATAAACACATCTCACACATTTTTCCATATGCATGTTGAGTGCCTTAGGAGGTAGGTGCCTATTTTAAGATGAACTGCTTTTTTTTTTTTTTTTTTTAACACCTAGGAGTAAGGTCTGTTCATTTGCTTTGCAGCCAGGATAAGGGAAATATTAGTCATTCCAGATCTTAAGGCTAATATTTGTCCAGTCCTTTGGAGCTGCCGCTTTGCTCAATTAAGTAACACAAACGAGAGTGATGTGTTCTTAGTCACGTCTGAATGAAATATGATTTTGGCTGAAGAGAGCCTGGTGTCAGGCAGTATGGTAGAGAAGGGCTTGGGGAAAAATTCTTGCTATATTTAACAATTCCACTTCTGGTTCAGGAGTGCTATGTAAATATTGTTTATCAGTGTGGAATGATTGTGTGAATATTGTAAAATGTTATTTGTATTTGTCAAAACATAGCCAGATTCTTAACTTGTGCTGTAGAAGTTCACCTCTATGAACTGGCTAAGATAATGATAAAGAAGATTGCTGGTCAGATTTTTAAACAGAGCAGGTCTGAGTTATTGCCCAGAGAGTGCCCATTTGTCAAGATAGGGAGGCTCAGAGTATGGGATGGTAAGGTCCCACAGACAGAAGTGAGGGTGTAGCCCATCCCTGAGTTCCTGGCAATCACCGCATATATCAGAGTTCATCTAAGTAAGGGAATGAAAGCCTAAGAAAAACCACCCCAAACGGAGAAGTTTCCTGGACTTCTTCTACCTCAGAATTCTATGAGGATCCCCTTCCCTGCCTGTATACCCACACCATGTCCACTAGGCTGACCATGCATCCCAAAGAGCTGCTCCAGGAATCAGAAGAAAAGATCTTTGCCCCTTCCTTCACAACCCCTGGTTTCTCTTTCTTACAATTCTTTGTACAAACACAGAGGAACCCTTGATAAAGCACCCTGTGCCTTTTGTCCTTGATCCTCAGGTAGTCTTAGGGCAAAAGATGGCTATTACAAAGGAAATGGAGAACTTTAATTAGTGCTTTTGAAATTCAAGCCCTCACAATCAGGATCTTAGATCTTGTGAATATGGGAGATTCTGGTAGTCAGCAAGATGCTGCTAGGGGATCTGTGGAGGGAAGAGGAGTGAATAAATACCAAAGAAATAAAAGATCCTGACTTCAAGGATCTTGCATTTCAGTTGGAACAGGGAAGACAATGACTCGTGAATAAAATAAGAGATTTATTTAAAATAGGCCATACCAGATGCTCTTGAGTCGATTTCAACTAATGGTGACCTCATGTGTGTCAGTAAAACTGGATCCATAGGATTTCCAATAGCTGATTTTTCTTCTAAGTCACCCCTGGGTGGACTTGAACCCCCAAACTTTCAGTTAGTAATGGAGCTCATTAGCCATTTGCACCAGTGAGGGACTCCAAAAGAGTCCATTAAAAACCAGTTGCCACTGAGTCAATTCAGACTCATGGTGACCCCATGTGTTTCAGGGTATAACTTCTCCATAGGGTTTTCATTGCTGTGACCTTTCAGAGGCTGATCACCAGGCCTTTCTTTGGAGGCTCCTGTGGGTGTGTTTGAACAGATAACCTGTTAGTTAGTAGCCCAGCACTTAACGATTTGTATCACCCAGGGGTTCCTTGAGGCCATATAGACCCCTTATAAAGTTGAAGACCCATGCTGAACAGAACTAGCTGGGGAGACAGCCCTGGATTCTGAGAAGAAAGACCTGAGTTCAGAATCTGCCTTTGCTGTCATCCTGGCTGGGGAGTGTTGGGTAGTTCACATCATCTCTTAGTGCCTTTTCACCTATAGTATTCAGAATTGGAGATGCTTTCCAGCTCTAAAAACATACTCTAATAGTGCTGAAATAATAATATATGATCATTAAAAACTCTTCTTTTAAACACATTTAACAATGAAATAATATAATATCAAATAAAAATATAGAAAAATCCCAATTTTGAAAAAATAATAACAGTATAAACACAAAAATGTTGAAATGGTTGTCTCCAGATCATGAGATTATTGATGTTTGTATTTTCTTTGCATTTTCCAGTTTTCGACAATGCCTATTTCTCTTTCAATCACAAAAAATAACAATATTTTAATGTGATGAATTCTAAATACCTAGTGTTGAATTATGTCCCCCCCCCCCAAAAGATAAATGTTGAAGTCCAAACCCCTATACCTATCATTGTGACCTTGTTTGGGGACATATGCTATTTCTTTAAAAAATATTTTCAGTAAGTCATACTGGAGTAGAGTGGGTCCTAGACCTAATCCCTTCTGAGTAGCGTCATGTAAAAGGGGAGTACAGACACACAGAGAGAAATACACAGGGGGAAGACAGACACCACGTGAAGATACATCAACAAGCCCCAAAGGAATGCCAAGGGTTGTCAGCAACCACTAGAGTCTAGGAGAGAGGCATGGAACAGTTCCTCTTTCAAAGCCCTCAGAAGGAATCAATACAGCCGATACCTTGATTTGGACTTCTAGCCTCCAAAACCATTAGACAATAAATTTCTGTTCTTTAAAGCTACTTCCTTTGCGGTATTTTGTATTTGTATCTGTACGTGCTACTTCGTTTGTATTTTGTTACGGCAGCCATAGGAAACTAAGATATCTAGCGTGTTCTATTTTCTGAAAATTATTATTTATTTGGTGTACTCCTCAGGTCTTCATTGTTGATGTAGATAATGTACTTTACTTCACTGTTGACCTCTCATTCATTCAATATACAAATGGTGAGAGGGGGTCACTACATTCTCGGCACTGAGCTCAGCTCTAGAGATCCAGAGATGAACCAGACTTGATTTCTATTGTAAATATCATGTACTTGCTTAAAAAATCAAACCTATAGCCACTTCCATGGCTGCAGGAAAAGTCTAGAACAGAATCAGTCTTGTGCCCGTGTGGGAATGAAAATACGATTTTGAACAAAGACTTAAATGTGATGTCAGAATGTGGAATGGGGCTGATTACTACGCTGGCCTGAATCCAGTCTTCTTGTGGCAGCTCCATCACTTGGTTTGCAGTAAACTCCTAGAACATCAGAGGCATGGCATCCGAGTGTAAGTCTAAAACCTTTCTTTAAAAACCAGTCAGAATCAACTCACCCCCGCTACATGGATAATGATTAAAAAAAAAAAAAAAAAAAAACACGGAAACCAACAGGTTTTGGTAAGGTTGTGGACAAACAGGAACCATCACCCATTGCTGGTGGGGATGTAAAATGGTGCAGCCACTGTGGAAAACAGTTTGGTGATTCCTCAAAAAGTTCAACATATCATTGCAGCATTGTTCACAATAGCAAAAAGATGGAAACAACTTAGATGCCCATCAACAGATGAATGGATAAACAAACTAGCAACAGAGTATTATGTAATGATTAAGAACAATGATGAATCTGTGAAGCATCTCATAACATGGATGAAACTGGAGGACATTGTGCTGAGTGAAATAAGTCAATCACAAAAGGACAAATATTGCATGAGACCGCTACTGTAAAAAACGCATGAAAAAGTTTACACACAAAAAGTAACAATCTCTGTTGGTTATGAGGCATGGGAGGGGTGGGAAGGGGAAATACTAAATAGACAATAGATAAATGTAACTTTGGTGAAGGGTAAGACAGTACACAATACTGGGGAAGCCAGCACAACTTGTAGAAGGAAAGGTCATGGAAGCTCCATAGACATATCCAAACTCCCTGAGGGACTGAATTGCTGGAAGGAAGGCTGTGGGGATCATGGTCTTGAGGAACGGGGAATGTCTAGCTTAACTGGCATAACACAGTTCATAAAGAAAATGTTATACTTTCTACCTTGGTGAGTAGCGTCTGGGGTCTTAAAAGCTGTGAGCAGCCAACTTAGATACTCCATTGGTCTCACCCCTTTGGGAGCAAGGGAGAATGAAGAGAACAAGACACAAGGAAAAGATTAGTCCAAAGGACTAATGGGCCACAACTACCATGGCCTCCACCAGACTGAGTCCAGTACAACTAGATGGTGTCCGGCTACCACCACTGACTGCTCTGACAAGGATCACAACAGAGGGTCCCAGACAGAGCTGGAGAAAAATGTAGAACAAAATTCTAACTCACAAAAAAAAGACCAGACTGGCCTGACAGAGACTGGAGAAACCCCGAGAATATGGCCCCTGGACACCCTTTTAGCTCAGTAATGAAGTCACTCCCGAGGTTCACCCTTCAGCCAAAGATTAGACAGCCCCATAAAACAAAATGATACTAATGGGGCACAACAGTCCAGGGACAAGGACTAGAAGGCAGGAGGGGACAGGAAAGCTGGTAATAGGGAACCCAAGGTTGAGAAAGGACAATGTTGACATGTCGTGGGGCTGTTAACAATTGTCATAAAACAGTATGTGTATTAACTGTTTAATGAGAAGCTATTTGTTCTGTAAGTCTTCACTAAGTACAATAATTAAAAAAAAGAAAAGAAAAAAAAAAAAACCCACAGGTTAAAAAAAAGAAGTTGAACATAGAACTTCCATATGACCCAGCAATTCCAATCCTAGGTATATACTCAGAAGTAGTGAAGGCAGGAACACAAACAGAAACCTGTACACCAATGTTCACTGCAGCATTTTTCACAATAGACAAAAAGTGGAAACAACCAAAATGTCCATCAGCAGATGAACAGATAAACAAAATGTAGTACAGGCATACTTTGGAAATAAAGTGAATATAGCAATAAAGTGAGTCACATGACTTTTTTTAGTTTCCCGGTTCATATAAAAGTTATGTTTACACTATGCTGTAGTCTGTTAAGTGTGCAGTAGCCTTAGGTCTAAAAAAACAGTGTACATACCTTAATTAAAAAATGCTCTATTGCTAAAAATTGCTAACCATCATCTGAGCCTTCAGCAAGTTGTAGTCTTTTTGCTGGTGGAGTGTCTTGCCTCGATGTTCGTGGCTGCTGACTGATCAGGTTGCAGTAGGTTGGGGTGGCTATGGAAATTTCTTAAAATAAGACAACAGTGAAGTTTGCTGCATCAATTGACTTCTTTTTACGAAAGATTTCTCTGTAGCATGCTATACTGTTTGACTGCATTTTACTCACAGTAGAACTTCTTTCAAAATTGGAGTCAGTCCTCTCAAATCTTGCTGCTGCTTTAACAACTAAGTTTATGTAATATTCTAAATCCCTTTGTTGTCATTTCAACAACGTTCACAGCATCTTCACCAGGAGTAGATTCCATCTCAAAAAACCACTTTCTTTGCTCATCCATAAGAAGCAACTCTTCATCGGTTAAAATTGTACTGTGAGATTGCAGCAATTAAGTCACATCTTTAGGGTCCACTTCTAATTCTAGTTCTCTTGCTGTTTCCACCACATCTGCAGTTATTTCCTCTGAATTCTTGAACCCCTCAAAGTCATCCATGAAGGTTGGAATCAGCTTCTTCCAAACTCCTGTTAATGTTGATCTTTTGACCTCCTCCCATGAATCACAAACGTTTTAATGGCATCTAGAATGGTGAATCCTTTCCAAAAGGTTTTCAATTTACTTTACCTGGATCCATCATAGGAATCACTATCTATGACAGCTATAGCCGTACAAAATATATTTCTTAAATAATAAGACTTGAAAGTCGAAATTACTCCTTGATCCACGGGCTGCAGAATGGATGTTGTATTAGCAGGCATGAAAACCACATTAGTCTCCTTGTATATCTCCATCAGCACTCTTGGGTGACCAGGTGCATTGTCAGTGAGCAGTAATATTTTGAAAGGAATCTTTTTTCCGAGCAGTAGTCTCAACAGTGGGCTTACAATATTCAGTAAACCATGTTGTAAGCAGATGTGCTATTGTTCGGGCTTCGTTGTTCCATTTATGGAGCATAGGCAGAATAGATTTAGCACAATTCTTAAGGGCCCTAGGATTTTCAGAATGGTGAATGAGCACTGGCTTCAACTTAAAGTCATTAGCCCCTAACAAGAGAGTCATTAGCCCCTAACAAGAGAGTCAGCCTGTCCTTTGAAGATTTGAAGCCAGGCATTGACTTCTCCTCTCTAGCTATGAAAGTCCTTCTTATGTATCTTCTTATATATAAGGATATTCTATCTACATTGAAAATCTATTGTTTAGTGTAGCCACCTTCATCAATTATTTTAGCTAGATCTTTTGGACAACTTGCTGTAGCTTCTACACCAGCACTTGCTGCTTCACCCTGCACTTTCATGTTATGGAGACAGTTTCTTTTCTTAAACCTCATGAACCAACCTCTGCTAGCTTCAAATGTTTCTTCTGCAGCTTCCTCACCTCTCTCAGCCTTCACAGAATTGAAGAGAGTCAGGGCCTCTGGATCAGGTTTTGGCTTAAGGAAATGTTGTGGCTGGTTTGGTCTTCTACCCACACCACTAAAACCTTCTCCGTATCAGCAATAAGGCTGTTTCACTTTCTTATCGTTAGTGTGTTCACTGGAGTAGCACTTATAATTTGCTTCAAGAACTTTTCCTTTGCATTCCCAACTTGGCGAACGGTAACAAGAAGCCTAGCTTTTGGCCTACTTGGTTTTCAACGTGCCTTCCTCAATAAGCTTAATCATTTCTAGCTTTTGATCTAAACGGAGAGACATGCAACTCTTCCTTTCACTTGAATACTTGAAGTCCATTGTAGGGTTATTGATTGGCCTAATTTCAATATTGTCATGTCTCAGGGAATAGGGAGGCCTGAGGAGAGGGAGAGAGAAGAGGGAATGCCCAGTTGGTGGAGCAGTCAGAACATATACAACACTTATAGATTAAGTTTGTCGTCTTCTATGGGCATGGTTTGTGGCACCCCAAAACAATTACAATAGTAACATCAAAGGTCACTGGTCACAATTCACCACAAAAGATATAATAATAATGAAAAAGTTTGAAAAATTGCGAGAATTACCAAAATGTGACACAGAAACATAAAGTGAGCACATGCTGTTGGAAAAATGGCGCTGATAAACTTGCTTGATGTAGGGTTGCCACGGACTTCAATTTGTAAAAAAGCGAAATATTTGCGAAGCACAATAAAGCAAAGCTCGATAAAATGAGTGTGCCTGTATATACATACAATGGAATATTATGCAACCATAAAGAGAAATGAAGTTCTTATGAATGCCACAACATGGATGAACCTTGAAAACATTATGCTAAGTGAAATAAGTCAGCCTCAAAAAGACAAATACTGAATTATCTCACTAATATGAAATAGGCAAATATATAGAAATCAAAGATTATTAGTAGTTGCCAGAGGTGGGAGGGGAGGGGGAAAGGGGAATTTTTGTTTGGCTGGCATTGAGTTTATGTTAATAGTGGTGGAATATTTTGGGAAAGATAGAGATAATGGTGGCATAACTTGAAAAATATAATCAATGTCATTCAATCGTAAATGTAGAAGTAGTATTGGCAAATATTTTGGTGTGCGTATTTTCACCACAAAAATAAAAAACAAATGATAAGGATAATGTGCATTTTAAAAATTGTCCACACCTGAGAGCTGTTATACAGACCATGGATTTATTTTAGGTTAATAGTAGAAGGTTTCCTGGAATAAGAATCTAAGGGGAAGCTTAATAATAGTCTTCAAGTCTATAACAATAATCATTTGACAGTAGTGAACAGTAGTGGTCTTTGAACCATAGCTCTTTTAAGTTTCAAATGACCTTAGTATTTTAAAACTTCTGCTTGAGAAGTGAAGAAAATACCATCCACAGATGGAAAGAGCCTTGACCAGAATCAATACAGAGACAGATCTGGAATTAGGACTTTGGCTTCTTGACTCTCTATCCAGGGCTCTCTCTGTCTTCTAAGGCTGGGTCAAAATGAAAGTGATTTGTTTTCATAGAGCACTTTAGACATCCCAGATCCTGAATCCTAGCTAGTAGCTCATCCCGCTGGAAAAAAAAATGGAAATTGGGTTTCTATATGCCATCATCTACCACAATCCTCCTGTGTCTTCTCCCTTCTCCCCTTTTATATAGAGAGTACTTCCGTGGTGACTGAATTTGCCATTTAGCACACTGGTTGCATAATATCAAGATAAGATCGGATGAAAAGAGGGGGAAAAGGAAGATACAGGAAAAACATAATGAAGCTTACTTTTAAAAGGAGAGGGGGAAATGGTACCTGTCAGTCTTCAGATTCTCTAAGAGAAAAAAAGGAAACAAAGGTGCAGCTAGAGTCCTAGTTTCTGCAACTGATCACAAGGATATAGATGGCATTTATGACTTCCTCCTCCACTTGTTGTTGTTAGCGGACATCAAGTTGGCCCCCAACTCACGGAGTCCCCATACACAATGGACCAAGTTCGTCTCACTGTGGAAGCTCTGCTGAAACCTGTTGAGCATCATACCAACATGCAAGCTGCCACTGGCAGACAGATGGTGGCTGTGCATGAGGTCCACTGGCGGGGAATCAAACCCTGATCTCCCACATGAAAGGTGAGAATTCTACCACTGAACCACCACTGCCCTTTCTACTTCTTGTTGCAAATTCCTGTGCCTTTTGACAATGCCTTAGCGAGGATTCTTAGCCCAATGGAAAAATGCATGTCGTATCCATTCCCTAAAAAATAATTCCTGCTACACCTTAATTAAACAAGGTGTGTGAGTAGTACCATAAGTAAATAAATGCTGTCTGCTGGTGCCGTCCAGGAGCCATTGCATAGATCAAATGTGGCATTGAATACAAGGAACATTTAGTTATAAAGAAATAATTATATTTTTGTATATTTAAGCTTATGAACTTTGTGGTTTCTGATAATGTGAATTCACTGTAAAGGGCTTATCTAGGATTTCAAACAATTGCTGCGGCGTTTTAGTAACGTGTCACCTTGGCTAGGCTGCATTATAGTTCCCAGCATTCTCTTCTTTGCATGTTTCACGTTTGGTGGGAAATAAGAGACACTTTGCATGAGATTTGGAGAGCTAAAGTGAAGCAACAGCTGCATTATTTTTGACACTCAGAAGGTTGAGGCAGGTGCTTTTGTAGCTCATGAATGTTGTCATTCGTCTGTTGGCTCATGTCCTTGGTGTGGGCAATAGGTGGGTCTGCAGCTGCCCCACCTTCTTTTGGATCCTCTTCATCTTCTCTGATTCCTGGGCCAGGTATGTGTTTCGGTCCATGACAAAGGGTGCCAGCGTCTCTTGCAGGACACTCACATCATCAAGGTTGGAGGCAGTGAGAACTGATGTGGATTCCAGTCTGTCCTTACGAGTTCCAGCTCAGGCTCATGAGTTCCAGTTTGTCTTTGCTCTCTCCCACTTTACATCCATCCATCTTCCCTTTCTACCTGCCTACCCTGGGGACTTTAAGCCCCAGCATCAGATATGAAAACAATAGCCTTATAAAGACTATGTAATCAGCTCCCACAGTTGCATAAGATCCAGTCTCTGTAACTAATTCCTTATTGCACATACTACCTGGTAGTTTGTCTTCTCCAGTTGAACCCTGACTAATACAATCTCCTTGTAGTGTATACCAGCTCCACAAACCAACTAAATACCCTGGATGAAAAACACGGAGAAGTCATCCTGAGGCAAGATCTGTAACCCTGTTTGAGAATTGAGAGTTAGGAGAGTTGACCGTTGCAGAGGAGTGAGGGCCTCCTGGATGAATACAGAGAGACCTCCAGTGGAGGGATGTCTAAACTTCCCCAGTGTCCATCTTTACTTCCTGGAACAGCGGACAACCTTGGGGGTCATTTTTAACCCAGATTCTGGTTACCTGCCCTCTTCAGGGAATCTAGACAAGAAGACATTCATTGTTTTAGGATTGCCAGCAGAGAAATCTGAGAACAGAGATCTCAAATTCTTGGCTTTTCAAGTTGAAGGTCTCAATTCACGTGCACAGAAAGATTGGGAAATATATGTGATCAAGCAAGGCTTCTTTTTTCCTTTTTCTCCGCTCCTCTCCCCTCCTCAGTCCCAATAAAGCTAAGGGAGGAGAAAATAGTTGAAGGTTATGCAAATGAGTTACATATGAGTGTGGGGACCCTATGCCCTGCCCTAGTCCCACTTAGTTTGGATATCCGAGAGTGGAGAGACTTCGGGAAGTCCAGGGAGATGACAAATCTTGTGCAGAAATATCATTTGCTAGCCCAGTGCAGTAGCTGTAAGGTCAAATGGTGGTTACCTGTTACCCGTTGTCTTCAAGTTGATTCCGACTCATTGCAACTCTACAGGACAGAATAGAACTGCTCCATAGGGTTTCCAAAGAGCGGATGGTGGTTAGCCTTCCTAAACTGGGGTATGGGTGGGGTCTGGAGACACCACCTTGAGTTTCCCATGGCTCTGTACTAGTCCAAGAGGTAGGCTGCCAAATAAAATACAGAATGTCCAGTTAAATTTGACTTTCAGATGAATAATGAAAAATTTCTTAGTATAGGTATATCCCAAATATTGCACAGGACATACTTATGCTGAAAAATTATTCATTATTTATCTGAAAATCAAATTTAATTGGGTGGCCTGTATTTTTTTTTTTTTTTTATGCTAAATCTGGCAACCCTACCAAGAGGACAACTAAAAGATCCCACGTTCCACCTCCACATGTGGAAAGAACGGCGGCAAGAGCAAGCATGAGAGCCAGAATGGGACTACATGGGACTACAAGAAGTTTCAGAGCTCGAAGGAGGGGAGACTACATCACAGGTGTCACGGATAATCCTCTCGGATAATCCTCTCAGGAAATGAGTGAAAATGTAGCTGTATCTCAATGGATTTCCAGGTTAGAGGAGGAATGCCCAAGTATCAGAAGAGAAATGTTTACTCTGGTGCAGGATTCTAAGACAAGACATATCTAGGTCTAGAAGTGGATGCCCAGTTAGCACTAATGCTGTAGCAACATATGTATAAGCACCACTCCCCCTCCGCCTCCCATCCCCATCTCTAGCTTAACATCAGGCCCAGAGAAAAGGAAAGGGGATGGGAGAAATATTCTGAATATGAGCGTGCTGTCAACGTAAAATGGCTCATTATCAAATTTGACGGATTTGCCTGGAAATAACTAATTTTTTGCATCAGTTAGAATGGAGTCTCCATATTAAAAAGTAAATTCAGTTGCTGGAAAATTTTCAGAAATTAACATTTTGCCAATCTGAGGTCGTTGTGAGGCTGTCAAAAATTCACACCCACCACGTATATGAACTTCTGGTCTTTTAAGAGACATGATACCTTTTGAGAAACAAAAATCTCCCCGTTCCCTCCCTCCATTCCCCCCAGTCTGGCAATTCCCCTGGAGAGTTTTTTTTTTCCAGAGAAATGTGTTGAGTCTCACTTTCTTTGACCTATATTATGAAAACAACGGTGTTATTTTTCATTTTCCAAAAATCATGTTATTATATCGAGTACATTTTAACCTTTGTATTTGCCCTCCCCCCTTTACCGTTGACTTGCTCCCCTGAAAGTTCTACTCTCTCTTAGGATGGCTAACTTAAAGCTTGCTGTTTTCCTGATTTGTCTTCCTATTCAGCAGATGGATGATGATAATAATGATAACGATAATGATGATGATGACGGTGATGATAACAGCAGCCACCTCTGATTGAGGGCCTGCTGGATTCCAGTTTCTTTCCGTATATCATTGATCCAGGTGACAATACTGCAAGTTAGATATCATCATCCCCATCTCACAAATGTGAAAAGTGAGATTCAGAGAGGGTAAGTGACTTGCTCAAGGTAACGCAGAGAGTAAGTAGTAGGGTGAAATTTCAACCGAGTTATCTAATTCCAAAGCCTGTAATTTTTTCCCTCTGCCTAGCTACCGAGCCACCACAGTTCCTTAATTCACAAGAAATTCCTGCGCCCTTTGATTGGCTTTAATTATAGTCTTACCAAAGAGGAATGTGCTGGGCTCTCTTCCTGGCACTGACTACACTTTACTGGGAATGCTAGGCATCTTTGAAATGTCATTTATTCATAAACACTATGTAGTGCGTGCAGTGTGCCAGACACTGGTATAAGCAGTTTACAGATATTAACTCATTTAATCTTTATAACAACTCTATGAGGTTAAGTGCCATTTTTATTATTCTCATTTTATAGATAAGGAAACTAAGGCACAGAGAAGTTTAGTGACTTGCACAAGGTCACACAGCCATTAAGTTTTGCAGAGGTGCATTTCACACCCATTACCATGCAGCATAGCCTCGCTTCCTTCAGAGCTTTGGCCTTCTCATCCTAGCCTGTCCCCTAACTATGTCCGGTGAGTGCTGAGAGGATGATGGGGTCAAGAGATTGGAGTTCCTCAAAAGAAAGGTCCTGGATAGGCTAGAGTCTTTAAAAATATCCATCATGAGGTGAAAGCTGTTGAGGCCCAGCTGCAGCTCCTGGCAACTGTTAGTTCTGTCTCAAAAAACAGGCCCCTCTATTTTTCTAGTGCTTGCTAAGTGCTGACAGCCTCCAAGAAGGGTTCTTTTTTTGTGTGATTGAAAACCAACTATCAAAAGCTGCACTCATAAGCATCTTGGTGGTCTGTGTGGAAACGTATCAGACTTAAGGTCCCTCTCAGTAGCTTCCGTCTCACCCTCACTACCTCCTGCCTCTGCCAAGCTGCCCAGATCTGACTGACACCGGAGTGAGGAGCTGAGCAGGTGGGACTGTCTTGTCTGAGGAAGCCATCAGGCTGCTCCCAACATGGAGAGTCACGGAACACCAGGTCTAGCATCTTTGCCTCTGGGAGTCAGTTGGTTTCGGCAAGATGCTAGACATCCTACCTTTGAAAGATTTTTGTGTGCTCACAAACAAGAGCCTGGGAACTCTTTGAGGCTACTGTCGTTCACACCTTAAGGCAACCTTCGTTTTGTCACTGGCTTTTCCCCAATAGGCCTTGATAAGAACTTGAAGTAACAGAGAGCAGAATGAAGGCCTGATTGCCTGAAGATCAAGGAAGAGGGTCAGGAGGGTTGGGAGAAGGGTATAGAACCCAGTGAAAAAGTTCCTCTGCTTTATAGTTATTTAGAGGGTTTGCCTTAATGGCTTAATAGTAACCAGCAGTTTACCAGGAATGCTGCCATTCACTACCCAAGAAACCTTTGGCAATTTGCTTAACTGCATTAAGCCTCAGTTTCCACGTCTATAAGCTAGGATTAATAATAGCATCTACCTCTTAGGGTTTTTTGTTTGTTTTTAATTTTATTGTGCTTTAGGTGAAAGTTTACAGAGCAAATTAGTTTCTCATTGAGCACTTACTATACAAATTGTTTTGTGACATTGGTTGCCATCCCCACGATGTGTCAGCACTCTTCCCTTCACCACACTGGGTTCCCAGTTTCCATTCATCTGGTTTTCCTGTCCCTTCCTGCCTTCTCGTCTTTGCTTTTGGGCTGGTGTGCCCATTAGTCTTGTATACATGATTGAACTACGATGCACGTTCCTCACGTGTGTTATTGTTGGCCCTATAGACCTGTCTAATCTTTGGCTGAAGGGTGAACCTTGGGACTGACTTCTGTACTGAATTAAAAGGGTGTCTGGGGGCCATATTCTTGGGAGTTCTCTAGTCTCTGTCAGACCAGCAAGTCTGGTCTTTTTTTTTTTTTTTTTTTGTGAATTTGAATTTTGTTCTACATTTTTCTCCCACTCTGTCCTGGACCCTCTGTTGTGATCCCTGTCAGAGCAGTCGGTGGTGGTAGCTGGGCACCATTTAGTTGTTCTGGGCTCAGGCTGATGGAGGCTGTGGTAGTTGTGGTCCATCTTAAGGTTGTTTTTGAGGATTCCATGAGATAGTGTATGGAAAATGCGTAGTTCAAGATCAGGCTACATAAATATTTAATTATTGTGATTACACAACAGATCCCAGTTTACCATGCAGTTTGCTATTTTACATGTGTCCTATTATGAGCTAAATGTTGTATTTCCCATTTTACAGATTTAAGAAAAAAAAAAAAGGCTTAGAGAGGCTAAATTACTTTGCGATATGTGAGCTAAAAAGTGGAACTCAAACCTTGATTTTATGCCTTCCAGTCTCATTGACTCTATGGCAAAGGGTTTGATTTTGCTTTTTAATCTCATACTAGAAGCCCTGGTGGTGTAATGTTTAAGTGCTTGGCTGCTAACCGAAAGGTCGGCGATTTGAACCCACCAGCCACCCCACAGGAGAAAGACCTATGCATCTGCTCCTGTAGTCTAGGGAACTCTATTCGGCAGTTCTACTCTGTCCTATAGGGTCACTATGAGTTAGAATTGACTCTATGGCCTACAACAACAACAACAATCTTGTATTCATTACATTGCCTAGGGACAATATTAGTAGCCATCCCTCTTCTCCTCAGCCCAAGTCACACACACGCTCAGTCATTGCCACTTTGCCTTGTTCTTAAGTTCTAGAAGAGCAGCCTTTACCACTTGGTAATTGATTTTCAACTTCCCCCAGTCTAGTAGAACAATACTAGGGAGCCAAGAGTAGCCAAGCAATTGACGAAGTCAGCCCTGGGTGCCTTGTCAGCCATTTCTTTGCCAGCAGAGACAAAAGCTCTGAAGTTTAGTTGAAAAATCCAATGGGTGGTGGCTGAGCCCGAGCTGAAAGTCTGAGAGTCGTGATCGTGATCTTCAATATCATATTCCCGGTACCAGCCTGCTAAAAATAAGGAAGTTATTTCCCTAGATTAACAAAAAGAAAAGAAGCTGGGAGGGTGGGGGTTTCAGTGTCAGGCTGGGGAAGAGGGAAATAAAAGACGACAGACGTTAAAATAGCAGCAAATGAGTACTGTGTAATTTCCAACAGTCGATAACGTCCCGCTGCAAGGTTGGTAATTCTGCAGAGATAATTGCCCTTCTCCAGATTGCTGTCTTTACCAGAGAAAGAAATGATTGCTGTGTGTGAGAAATCATGCTGTCTCTCGCTTCATGAGAAGTGGCAGTGATTAAAGAGACCCCAGGCCTTAAATTCACAAGCATTTCATCTATGTACTGGGAGTTTCAAGAGTTGAGAGAGACAGCTCTTGCTGTTGTTAGGTGCTATCAAATCAATTCCGACTCATAGCGATCACATATGACAGAGTAGAACTGCCCCATAGGGTTTTCTAGGCCGTAATCTTTACAGGAGCAGATCACCAGGTCTTTCTCCCAAGTGGCTGCTGGGTGGGTTCAATTAGCCGACCTTTTGGTTAGTAGCCAAGGACTAAACCGTTTTCTTAGTTAGACAGCTCTTAGGAAAGAAGAAAACGTGATAAACTCTTCTTCCATAGATAGGGAGACCATGGCACCTTGTGGGACGGGCTCAGCCTTTAGCATCACTCTTCATCTTGGAGGAGGTCCGCTTCTGAATCATTGGGACTTGATACTGTTGACTACTTGTGGGCTTTTCCCTGCTTCATGGAGTTTGATTATTGGTGAAACCAAGGAACCTGGACTCCAAAAAGTCTGGTTTGAAACCAGAGTCTTAGGTTTCTCAGCCTCTGCTCCTTTTCTAGGACAAACCTCCAAATGTTTGTTGACTGTAAAATGAAAGGGTATAACTGATAAACTGCTTAGGTCCCTTTGAGCTTTCAAAGTCCCATCCTTAAAGCCTCCCTGTATGACTGAGAGGAACAGGAACAATATTGGCACAATAATGGTCCCCAAAGGTGTCCATATCTTAATCCCCAGAACTTTGTGAATATGTTACCTTACATAGCAAAAGAGACTTTGCAGGTGTGATTAAATTAAGGATCTTAAAATAGGAAGATTATCCTGGATTATCTGGGTAGGAATGGTGTAATCACAGGGATTCTTAAAAGATAGAAGACGGAGGCAGAAGAGTAGGATAAAGAAATAGGATGCTGGAGGCAGACGTGGGAGTGATACAATTGCTGGCTTTGAAGATAGAGGAAGACACCACAAGCCAAGAAATGCAATGACCTCAAGGAAACTAATTCTCCCCTAGAACTTCCAAAAGGAATCAGTCCTGCCAATACCTTGATTATAGTCCAGTGAAACCCATTGTGGACTTCTGACTTCCAGAACTGTATGATAATAAATTTGTGTTTTAAGCCATTAAATTTGTGGTAATTTATTCCAGCAGCAATAGGAAACTAATACAAACTGAAGACCAGGGGCAGATGATGAGGGTCACTTACCCCACACCCACCACTTGGGGCAGCTAGATTGCTGAGGCTAACACCCAGTTATCCATTTTGCTTCACTTTCCACTAAACTGAGGAGACAATGGCTAGTCACTGGGCAGCAAAGAGAAAGGCTGCTAATTACCCCACTGATCACCACAGATAACTAATGCAGATAATTTAGGGCCTGCACAGGCAGTTGTTAGTGAGAAACTAAAAAATAACTCAAACATCTCTAACCCTAACAACAAATGAAGCTGTTGGTTAATAATGCCAAAGTTAGAAGGTTTTCATGTTATGTCGCTTAATAGCATTGAGATGTGTTTTGCAAAGGAAGAAGATGAACGTGAGACAGAAGAACTGAGAGACAGAGTCACGATATTGTTGCAACCCACCAGCTTGTCCATGGAGGAGGGAAGGGAAGGGGAGAGGGCAGGACCATTACTCACCAGGGCAAATCATCCATTGAGCCCCCCAACCCCTGGGCATCTAGGTTGTTTTCCTTTCTATGTTAGGCCTCTGAAAATGCACTGGGCCCACTAACGAATTTATGCCTGGATTATATCTAGTAAGAGAGGGAGGGAGAGAAAAAGCTGAGCTCCAGATGTGAGCCTTGATTTGCGGATGGCCTCTCATGTTAATCCCTCTAAACCGGAAATCACAGCAGTCCGACTGAGGTCTTGCTCAGGATCTGGGTCAATGTAAGCATAATCTGTCCCTCTCCTCTAACCCTCAGTGCCTTCTCCGGCTTTTCCTTCCCCTCCTGAGTCTCTTAACACCATGAATCAATGATCTCCCTCCCTCCACCCCCAAACACATACACACGTGTTTTGTATGTGTGTTTTGCTTTGCACCACCTCTTCTGCTTCAATCAAACAGGAAAGGAAGGTCATTTCCACAGCTTCCTTCCAGGTGTTGGACTAAGGGGCAAGTGAGAAGGGAAAGGACGGGAAGGAAGAGCAGCTGCTGTCCTCATTAAAATGTTTTTTACTATAGATCTACAAGGAGAATACATTTAGGATAGAGCAAAGAGTTTCATTCTTTTGCTGATTAATACTCTATTACCAATTATTGCTTGATACCATATCCTTGTGATGTTTTATTTAATATCAATGTACCATAGAATTATATACTATAGTAAGATCCAGCTTAACAGGAACCTGTTGGTCAAGTTTCTCTCTCTCTCTCTTTTTCTTATTTAAAGAAAGATATCTCGATTTATGTTACCTAAGCTGTCTTTTATTGGGATCTCCCTGGTCCAGTCTCAGTTCCTGGGTGGCACAGTTTGCAGCTGGCTACTGCCTTAGTTATCTAGTGTTGCTCTTACAGAAATGCTATAAGTAGATGGCTTTAACAAAGAGAAATTTATTCCCTCGCAGTTTAGGAGGCTAGAAGTCCAAATTCAGGGTGATAGCTCCATGGGAAGTTTGGTAGTTCAAACACTCAGAGGCATGTCAGAAGATAGGCCTGCTGATCTGCTTCCAAAAGGTCACAGCCTTGAAACCCCTGTGGAGTAATTCTACTCTGTACACAGAGCTCTGTTATTATCTAAAAGTAAATAAAAAATAAAAAACATGGAGACCAGCTTAATTTTCTTCTAAGTCAGGGGAAAATCTTCCTCAAGTGAAACCTTCACAGTGCAAGAACCCCAGGCCCAAAGGATGTGCTCTGCTCCAGGCGCTGCTTTCTTGGTGGTATGAGGTCCCGCTGCCTCTCAGCTCTCTTCTCTCTTTTATATCTCAAAAGAGATGACTCAACATACAATCTAATCTTGTGAATTGAGTCCTACCTCATTAACATAACTGCCTCTAATCCTGCCCCATTAACTTCATAGAAGTAGGATTTATAACACATAGGAAATTCACATCGGATGAAAAAATGGTGGACAATCACACAATACTGGGAATCATGGCCTACCCAAGTTGACATGTTTTTGGGGGACACAATTCAATCCATAACAGCTACGAACTGAAAATTGGTAGTTTGAACCCACCCAGTGGCATCATGGAAGAAAGGCCTGGAGATCTGCTTCTGTAAAGACTACAGCCAAGAAACCCCTATGGAGCTCAGTTCTACTCTGTAACACATGGGGTCGCCACAAATTGGAATTGACTCCACGGCAACAGTTTTTTTTTTAGGTCCAGCCTAAGAGGTTCTGAGCCCTCTCTCGCCACTCCCAACACCTCCATGTTTCCTTTGAAAGATGCTGCACCAGGGAGTTCAGGGGAGGTTGAAGAAAATAAGTCTTCCCCAATCAGGATGTGACATCATCCCTTGTAGGAGGTATGATAGAGAGGTAGAGATAGAGGTGGTGATGTTGTTGCAAGTTGCCGTGTGGATTCTAACTCATGGTGACCTATGTGTACAGAGTAGGATTATACCATGAGGTTTTCAAAGCTATGACTTTTTTCGGAAGCAGGTCATCAGGCCTATCTTCTGCTGTGCCTCTGAGTGTTTGAACCGCCAGCCTTTCAGCCAGTAGTCAAGTGCTTAACGGTTTGTACCACCCAGGAACTTCTAGAGACAGAGCTCTAGATAGAGTTATCTTGAAATCAGGGACCATACTTTTCCTTTTCTCTGATTTTCCCTATGACACTAGATATGGTGTCATGTCCATTCTATGTATTTCAATAACTATGTGTTGAATGGAATTCAACGAAGAGAAAACAAACCAGCTGAGGAGCAGGTAGGGAGGGGAATTGAGGGATAGGTAATAAAAGGTGATTTCTGATATCAGCTAAATACCCAAAGTGATTGTGGAGACAGGGTCTAGGCAGAAAAATTTGAGACTTATTTGGATGGCCAAATGGGGGAGGTGGTGAATTAAATTTGCTTTGGCACTTTGCTCACTTTATTACTGCATTATCTATTACTGCACAAACTGCAACAACTTTGTGAGTAAAAACAACTTTGTGAGTACAAACAACCATTTATTATTTTGCACTGAGCAATTTATTTCCTAAGTTGAGATGGTGCTTGAGTCATAAATTTACTGTAGCTCTGTTATTATCTAAAAGTAAACCAAAAAACATGGAGAACTGCTTACTTTTCATCTAAGGGGAAAAGCTTCCTCCATAAGGGGAAAAGCTTCCTCCACTGGATACAATTTAAAGGGGCAGTGGGAGGCTGAAAAAAAATTCTGCTATTATGTCACCTCTTTGTATCTATCTATCTATCTATCCATCTAGATATCGACACATTCTAGAGGGAGTGAAGGAGAGAAGGGGCCTAAAACACATGACGGAGAACTAATATAGAAGCATATTAGCACAGTTGCTTTAATATAGACAAGCAAAGTGTGTGAGGGTAGAAGAAAGGAGGTATTACCATATCTTGCTAGGAAGACCACAAAACGTGATCTAGCAAGCCCTTCATAATCTGGCTTCAGTCCACCTCTCTAGCCCAATCTCACAGTGCTCTTCTCTCAGCCCTCTGTGTCAACTACATTAACTTCTTTCAGAGCTTCAAACCACCCCTGTTCCTTCCCTCTCTAGGGCTTTGGTGTATACTCTTCCTTCTACCTGGACTAGTTTGTTTTCCCTCCCGTGACCTCAGGAGAAACCTTCCCTGATGGAGTCAGACTACCCACTACTCTCTCAGAATCCTATGTTCTACACACTTATTGCTGTCGAGTCAAGTCCAACTCATAGTGACCCTATGGGACAGAGTAGAACTGCCCCGTAGGGTTTCCAAGGAGTGGCTGATGGATTCGAACTACTGACGTTTTGATTAGCAACCGTATACTTAACCACTACGCCACCAGGGTTTCTATATTCTACATGGTACCTCTTAACATTGTAATTAATTAATCAATTGTAAAATTAGATATTCAATGTCTTCTACCTTCCCCAGGATATAACTCTGAGAAGTTAGAGAATGTATCTGTCTTGATCATCAACATATCCTCAGCACCTGGAACAATGCCCTGCATGTAGTAGGTACTTGTTATGAATTGAATTGTATCCCCCCAAAATGTGTGTCAACTTGGGTAGGCCATGATTCCCAGTATTGTCTGATTGTCTACCATTTTGCCATCTGATGTGATTTTCCTACGTATTGTAAATCCTACTTCTATGATGTTAATGAGGCAGGATTAGAGGCAATTATGTTAATGAGGCAGGACTCAATCTACAAGATTAGTCTGTATCTTGAATCAATCTCTTCTGAGATATAAAAGCCGGCAGAGAGACAGGGGTCCTTATGCCACCAAGAGTGAAGAACCAGGAGGAGAGAGTGTGTCCTTTGAACCTGGGGTTCCTGCGCTGATATGCTTCTTGACGGGGGGCAGGGTGGGGAGACTGATGACAGGGAACTTCTTCCAGAGCCAACAGAGAGAGGGCCTTCCTCTGGAGCTGGCACCCTGAATTCAGACTTCTAGTCTTTTAGACTGTGAGAGAATGAATCTCTGTTGAAGCCATCCACTTGTGGTATTTCTGTTATAGCAGCACTAGGTAACTACGAAAGTACTCAAGAAATATTTGTTAAACAAATTAATAAAGGTGGCATTTGGGGTTCTTCTTCTCTTCCTCCTCTCCTTTCTCTTCCAGCCTAGCTCTCCTTCCCTTCACTGCCTTACTTTTCCTTACAAATCCTTTTCTCGTTGCTCCTGCATATCTTACAAGTCCTCCTGTGGTCTGCTAGCACCAGTCCTGTGAATTGAGAGAAGAGCTCTCATCTGTTCTCCTCTCTGGATCTCAGTCTGTGGACATAATCCAGGTGTTGCAAATAATGCCTCCCAAGACATTGTTTGGGGTTTGTCTGAGATGAGGCTGTGATCTGTGTAGTGAGCAGCAGCAGCCTCAACTGAGAGCTTGTTTGAAATGCAGAAGCCCTACACCAGGACTACTGGATCAGATTCTGTATTTTGGTAAGATCTTCAGGTGATTGTGCACATTGATGATCTGCTTCTGAAAGGTCACAGCCTTGAAAACCCTATAGAGTGGTTCTACTCTGCACATGTGGGATCGCCACGAGTCAGAATCAACTTGACGTCCACTGACGACAACGTAAAAGAGCTTGGGAGTCCCTGGCTGGTACAAAATGTTAAGTGCTCAGCTACTAACTGAAAGGTTGACAGTTTGAACCCACCTAGAGGCACCTCAGAAGAAAGGCTTGGCAATCTGCTACCAAAAGGTCAGGCTCCAGAAAACTCTACAGAGAACAATTCTACTCTGTTAACATGTGAGGTCACCACGAGTAAGAATCCACTCAACGGCAATTTTTTTTTTTTTTAAGTAAAACAGCTTACTCTCCTAATACTGTTATTGCTGTTGTTGTGTGCCATCGAGTCAATTCTGACTCACAGCGGCCCTATATGCCAGAGAAGAACTGCCCCATAGGGTTTCCTAGGCTGAAATCTTTACTGGAGCAGATTGCCAGGTCTTTGCTCCCTAGCAGCTGTTTATGGTTTCAAACCACAGACTTTTTCAGTTAGCAGCTAAACACTTAACCATTGTGCCACCAGGGCTCCTTCTTCTAATACTACCAAAAAACCAAACCATTGCCATTGAGTAGATTCCGACTCACAGCAACCCTATAGAACAGAGTAGAACTGCCCCACAGGGTTTCCAAGGAGCGGCTGGTAGATTCGAACTGCAAACCTTTTGGTTAGTGGCCAAATGCTTAACCACTGTACCACCATGGCCCCTCTCCTAATCCTAGATGGGTGAAAAAGAGGGCAGGTTTCAGTTATGTGATGTGTCAGCTGTGTCTTCTGGGAAAAAGACACTGAGATGGAGGTAGGAGTACAAGAGGTTGATTGCAGGCAACATCTGTGAAAAATAAAAGGGATAGGCAGGCAAATTCAGCAGGGATGCTTGTGAAAGGAAAGTAGGGGAGGAAGCAGGACTGGACAGGGAGATTCTCAGACAGCAATGTGAATCCTACAAAGTCTTGACCAACATGGTTGAGATCCAGAGGAGACTGACCAGTAGAAAAGTCCTCCACCAGGCAGAAATAGCCAGGCCCTATAACAGGACCTCTGCACGAAAGCTGCAGCACAGCCGGAAGATGCTAACAGCTGGAGGCCATCAGCTAACTGCACCCCTTACAGCTGAAAAGCAAGTTTTTTCTTTGAGGCAGATCTAAGCAATACACCTCCATGGCTGCCACATGTGACATCTGAAGGTAATTTTGCAAGAAAAATATGAGAGCTGGTAAATATATGGGGTTGCGTAGAAAGCAAATGTAAGAAAATACCACATTAAAGGAGGCTTGGCTCATGTGTTTTTCGAGGACATTGTTTATGTTGTATTTGTTCTTCAGAAGACAGTCTCCCCAAGGGCCCCTGGAAGATGAGCTCCAGAGAATTCTCTCCCCCGGGATCCCAAGGACAGCCCATGTAAACCAATATGGCATCCCTGGATATTCATGAGCTTGAGGAAACAAGACATAGTGGCCATGGGCCTGAGCTCACCCTCTTCAAGCTCAGTAAACCCTGGGCATCCCAGGGGCAGGCGTGATCCTGACTGGCAACCTCAGAGTCAGAGGAGAAGAAAAGCCAGTGGAGATGGAACAGGGATGGCAGAAGTCTGGAGAGGAGACTACGTTCATCTGGGAAAGGCATGCAGGACCCTGTGGTTAACCATCAATGCCCCCATCTGCTGATTTTCACTTTCACGCCCCCTTCCTCATTCATGCACATCTGCAAAAACAGCCAACCACATGCACAAAGTCACATGCAATAAAAACATTTCCACACACCAAATTCACATCCATGCACACAAAGCCACACGCACATATACTTCCCAAACCCCCTGACACAAGCTGGTATGTCCATAACCTCCTATTCCAATGAACGTGTGTACACTCAGAACCAAGTTTCCAAAATATCCTTTCTCTCTCTATATATATATATATATACCCCAAACAAAATACACAACAATAGACAATACAAGCAGACATTCAAAAGTACAGTGATTTTATGGTAATTTAAAAACCAACAAACATCCAGAGGCTGTGTCTGGAACTGTTAGCAGAGTCTCACATGAACATGCCTTGGCAGATACTTCCCTTGGCTGTTCGTGGCCACTGAAACCCTGCAGGGGTAAGGGCAGGGGAAGATACCCTAGTTTCCTGAACTATCAGTAACCTGTGGCCATCAAGTTGATTTGGACTCATGGTGACCCCATGTATGTGACAGTAGAACTGTGCTTCACAGGGTTTTCAACGGCTGTTTTTTGGAAGTAGATCAGCAGGTCTTTTTTTCAAGACTGCTTTAGGTGAACTCAAACCTCCAACCTTTCATTAGCAGTGTTAACTGTTTGCACCACCCAGGAAGTCCCTGGGTTCCTAAACTGCAAGGGCTTACATGTCATGTCAGCTATGCACCTGCCTCCTGCAGCAAGAAACTAAAGCTCCAGGGTCAGATGTTGGGAAGAGGGAGAGCTTGTATGTGGAAAGGAGGTATAATTTTCTATAGATGCAGTGGAGTGTAGGGAGCAAGGACCCAAACTCTGATTGCCTGGGTTTAAATCCCAGTTTTGTCACTTTCTATCTGTGTGACTTTGGGCAAGTTAGTCTTTCGCACTGTGCTTCAGTTTCTTCACTTAGAAAATGGGAATAATACGGTTGTTGTTGTTGTTAGGTACCCTAGAGTCAATTTTGACTCATAGTGACCCTACATACAACAGAACGAAACACGAACGCGTCCTAGCTATGTTTGAGCTCATTGTTGCAGCCAATGTACCAATCCATCTTGTTGAGGGTCTTCCTCTTTTCACTGACCCTCTGCTTTACCAAGCATGATGTCCTTCTCCAGGAACTGGTCCTTCCTGATAACATGTCCAAAGAACGTGAGACGAAGTCTCATCATCCTCACCTCTAAGGAGCATTCTGACTACTTCTTCCAAGACAGATTTGTTCGTTCTTCTAGTGGTCCATGGTATATTCAATCTTCTTCACCAACACCATAATTCAAAGGCATCAATTCTTCTTTGGTCTTCCTTATTCTTTGTCCAGCTTTTGCATGCATATGAGGCAATTGAAAACACCATGGCTTGGGTCAGGGACATTTTACTCCTCAAAGAGACATCTTTGCTTTTTAACACTTGAAAGAGGTCTTTTGCAGACGATTTGTCCATTGCAAAACGTCGTTTGATTTCTTGACTGCTACTTCCATGGACGTTGATTGTGGATCCAAGTAAAATTAAATCCTTGACAACTTCAATATTTTCTCCATTTATCATGATGTTGCTTATTGGTCCAGTTGTGAAGATTTTTTATTTCTTTATGTTGAGGTGTAATCCACAGGGAAGGCTGTAGTTTTTGATCTTCATCAGTAAGTGCTTCAAGTCCTCTGCACTTTCAGCAAGCAAGGTTATGTCATCTACGTATTGCAGTTTGTTAATGAGTCTTCCTTCAATCCTGATGCCTCCTTCTTCTTCATATTGTCCAGCTTCTCAGATTATTTGCTCAGCATACAGATTGAATAAGTTTGATGAAAGGATATGACCCTGATGCACACCTTTCCTGATTTTAAACCACGTGGTATCCCTTTGTTCTATTCAAACAACTGCCTCTTAATCTATGTACAGGTCCCTTATGAGCAAAATTAAGTGTTCTGGAATTCCCATTCTTTGCAATGTTATCATAATTTGTTATGATCCACACAGTCAAATGCCTTTGCATAGTCAATCAAACACAGGTAAATATCTTTCTGGTATTCTTTGCTTTCAGCCAAGATCCATCTGACATCAGCACTGATATCCCTCGTTCCATGTTCTCTTCTGAATCTGGCTTGAATTTCTGGCAGTTCCCTGTTGATGCACTGCTGCAATTGATTTTGAATGATCTTCAACAAAATTTTACTTGCATGTGATATTATCGATACTGTTTGATAATTTCTGCGTTCTGTTGAATCACCTTTCTTTGGAATGGGCACAAATATGGATCTTTTTCAATCAGTTGGCCAGGTAGCTGTCTTCCAAATTTCTTGTCATAGATGAGTGAGCACTTCCAGCATTGCAACCATTTGTTGAAACATCTCAATTGGTATTCCGTCAGTTTCTGGAGCCTTGTTTTTCACCAGTGTCTTTAGTGCAGCTTAGACTTCTTCCTCAGTACCATCTGTTCTTGATCATGTGCTACCTCCTGAAATGACTGAATATCAATCAATTCTTTTTGTTACAGTGACTCTGTGTACTCTTTTTGATGCTTCCTGCCTCATTTAATATTTTCCCTGTAAAATCCTTCAGTATTGCAACTCGAGGCTTGAATTTTTTCTTTATTTCTTTCATCTTGAGAAATGGCTAATACCAGTCCATTTCAGCTCACCAATGCCTAAGATACCAATCTTTAAGCATACCATTTCATTTTTGGTAACTTCCAATTTTCCTAGATTCTTGCTTCGTAGATTCCACGTTTTGATTGCTAATGGATATTTGCAGCTGTTTCTTCTCACTTTGAGTCTTGGCACTTCAGCAAACGAAGGTCTGAAAACTTTACTTCATCCAAGTCATTAAGGTCAACTCTACTTCGAGGAGACAGCTCTTCCCCAGTTGTCTTTTGAGTGTCTTCCAACCTGAGGGGTTCATCTTCCGGCATTATATCAGACAATATATATGCTGCTATTCATAATGTTTACACTGGCCAGTTTTTCAGAAGCAGATTGCCAGGTCTTTCTTCCTAGTGTGTCTTAGTCTGGAACCTCTGCTGAAACCTATCCACCATAGGTGACCCTGCTGGTATTTGAAATACTAGTGGCATAGCTTCCATTATCAGAGCAACACGCAAGCCACCGCAATAGACAAACTGACAGATAATAATAGCACTTACAAAATAGGGAATAATAATAGTTCTTAGAACATAGGTTAAGGACTCCTGGTGGCACAACAGTTAAAGCACTAGACTGCTAACAGAAAGGTCTGTGGTCCAAAACCACCAACAGTTCTGTAGGAGAAAAGACCTGGTGATCTGCTCCCATAAAGATTACAGCCTAGGAAACCCTATGGGGAAGTTTTACTCTGTCCTGTGGGGTCACTGTGAGTCGGAATTGACTCTACAGCATACAATAACAACACAGAATAGGTTGCTGTGAGGAATACAAGACTCAATATTTGTAAAATGCTGAGAATGGGCCTGATACATAATTAGAGCAAGTAAGTTCTGGCTGTTATTATTCTGCCCCTGGGAATTCTCCAGTGTGGCTTCTACAACCTCCCTGGCTCTCAGTCATAAACTCTGCCTCTATAGGCAAACCTGCCCCATTTGTAGCTCCATGCTTCACAAGGCAGAAACAGTCCTTCCCAGGATATCTTCATCCCTCCTCCCCTTCCCAGTCAGGATTTTGCAAATAAAATTTGGTGGAGACAGCAGAGCGGCTGTCTGTCCACGGGGGTATGCGACTAGGCAGTCAATCTTTTGATTAGGTGGCTTGCCTGGGATTGCCTGCCTGGTCTGTCCTGGTCTGGCGCTTCAGTCCTGATTGGGAATCAAGGCTACTGGCAGGGCAGGGGCAGAGAGAAGCTGCAAGGTTTCAGCCACTTGCCTTTTTGTGGGTTTAGCTTCTGCTTTCGTCTGGAGAGAGTTTGTTTGTTTAATTATTCAAAGCCCAACGTTCTGCCACTTCCCGCCCCCCACCCCACCCCCATTCTTCCCATAGATGAGATACCGCTATTCCTCCAAAGAAAAATTTAACACTGTTTTCTCCCGTCTGTCATACGCTGACCGAGCTCAAAGCCTTATGCCTTCAACCCAAGGCAATGATTTCCCCTCGGGTCCACTAGGCGTTCAGTGGGTTCCCAGGTGAACTGAAATCCAGAGCTATTCTCATCTGGTTGCCCTGGGAGTTTCAGCCCTCTCGGTACAACCTGTTCCTGCATCCTCCCCACTCCCTCACTTCCTCCCTCCCTCCGCCCGGCTGCACCCTCCTCGCCCCACCCCCTTTCCCTAGCCCGGGGCCCCAGCTGCGCCCTTCAGGGAGACACCCGCTACCACGAAACCCTGGAAGGGAGGCGGGCGGAGGAGGAGGGGATGGCGGGAAGGAGGGGGAGCTGCGAAGGGTGGAGGCCGAGCGCCATACAGCCAGAGAGGGGCGGCTGAAGGGTTGCATCTGCTGGAAGGAGGCTTTTCGGCTGCTTGGTAACGGGCTGCCAGAACAGAGACAGGCAGAGAGCAGGACAGCGGCTTCTTGACGTCAGGGCCAAGCGAAGGGATCGCGCCAACAACCCCAGCCCGCCCCAAAGTGGGGCCAGCCAACCGACCGCGGGAGAGGAGCCCGACGCCAGGCGCCCGGCGGAGAGTGAGCAGGGGCCATAGGAGCCGGTCGGTAGGGGCGCAGCATGCCCCCTGCCCCCGGGCGGTGGAGATCGCCCTGGTGCCCCTGGAGAACGGCGGTACCATGACCGTCCGAGGAGGAGGTGAGACCCGTGCAAGCTGTGGCCAGGTCACTGGGGGAGAGCTCCAGTGTCCCTTGACGGCTGAGCTCAGCGAAGGGAGCAAAAAGCCGGCCCCAAGGGGGCGCAGCGCGCACAGGGGTGCGGACCTGGGAGGGCGGGCTTTGCCCCCGCTGCCCCGGGAGCTGCCTCAGCCTAGACCACCGCTTTCGGAAGACAAGGAGGAAGAAGGCGACCCCGCCCTGGGCATGGCAGAGGATCAGGCGCCGGGCGCGGGGTCCCTTCTCCACCAGCGTGTCCTCATAAACATCTCTGGGCTGCGCTTCGAGACGCAGCTGGGCACCCTGGCGCAATTCCCCAACACCCTCCTGGGGGATCCCGCCAAGCGCCTGCGCTACTTCGACCCGCTGCGGAACGAGTACTTCTTCGACCGCAACCGGCCCAGCTTTGACGGCATCCTCTACTATTACCAGTCAGGGGGCCGGCTGAGGAGGCCGGTCAATGTCTCGCTGGACGTGTTCGCAGATGAGATCCGCTTCTACCAGCTGGGGGATGAGGCCATGGAGCGCTTCCGGGAAGACGAGGGCTTCATCAAAGAAGACGAGAAGCCCCTGCCCCGCAACGAGTTTCAGCGTCAGGTGTGGCTTATCTTCGAATACCCGGAAAGCTCAGGGTCCGCGCGGGCCATCGCCATCGTCTCGGTTTTGGTCATTCTCATTTCCATCATTACATTCTGCTTGGAGACCCTGCCTGAATTCAGGGATGAACGAGAGTTGCTCCGTCATCCCCCAGTGCCCCACCAGCCTCCTGCTCCTGCCCCAGGTGCCAATGGCAGCGGGGCCATGGTGCCTCCGTCTGGCTCGACAGTGGCACCGCTTCTGCCTAGGACCCTGGCCGACCCCTTCTTCATTGTGGAGACCACGTGTGTCATCTGGTTCACTTTCGAGCTGTTGGTGCGCTTCTTCGCCTGCCCTAGCAAGGCTGACTTCTCTCGGAACATCATGAACATCATAGACGTGGTGGCCATCTTCCCCTACTTCATCACCTTGGGCACCGAGCTGGCAGAGCAACAGCCAGGAGGTGGAGGAGGTGGCCAGAACGGGCAGCAGGCCATGTCCCTGGCCATCCTCAGAGTGATCCGCCTGGTCCGGGTGTTCCGCATCTTCAAGCTCTCCCGCCACTCCAAGGGGCTCCAGATCCTGGGCAAGACCTTGCAGGCCTCCATGCGGGAGCTGGGCCTCCTCATCTTCTTCCTCTTCATCGGAGTCATCCTCTTCTCCAGTGCCGTCTACTTTGCAGAGGCCGACAACCAGGAGACCCACTTCTCCAGCATCCCGGATGCTTTCTGGTGGGCAGTCGTCACCATGACTACTGTGGGCTATGGGGACATGAGGCCTGTCACTGTTGGGGGCAAGATTGTGGGCTCACTGTGTGCCATTGCTGGGGTCCTCACCATCGCCCTGCCTGTGCCGGTCATAGTCTCCAACTTCAACTACTTCTACCACCGGGAGACGGACCACGAGGAGCAGGCAGCCCTTAAGGAAGAGCAGGGCAGCCAGAGCCAGGGGATGGAGCCGAATGGGGGAGGGCTGCACAAGACCAGCTGGAACAAGGTTTCCCTTGGCAAGGCTGTGGGATCCCTGGAGAATGCAGAGGGAGCCCGAAGGGGCAGCTGCCCCCTAGAGAAGTGCAACCTCAAGGCCAAGAGCAATGTGGATTTACGGAGGTCCCTGTATGCTCTCTGCCTGGACACCAGCCGGGAAACAGATCTGTAAATGGAGATCAAGGCAGACTGGGGGGAGTGGGACTGGGGACAGTGGAGGTCTCCTGAACCTGGATCTCTACTTTATACCACAGAGTATTTCAAGCCCACCCTGTAGCCTAAGTTCGCTCCCTCTTTCTTTCCCTCCTTCTCTCCCTCCTTTGACCCCCTATTTTTCCTCTTCTTTCCATGACACTAAGGGTCACCTATTTTTAAAAAGTACCACATTCCATGACGCAGGAGCTGTTGAAATGGTGAGCGCTGTGAGATGGATGTATTTGTAGTCAGTTTCCTATACCCAGCAGAGGGAAAACCCAAACAAAAATGACTTTAAATAGCCCAGAGCCCAAGAGATTTTGTAAGCCTCCCGCATCCATGTGTTCCAAGTTTGCTTTACATATGATTATATTTGTATATAGAGGAAAATCTTATTTTTATGACCGGTGAGTGGATTTTTGTATGTAGTTCACCCGGAGATATTTTGGATATATTTTCATGAGATATGTTGTATTTATGGAGGAGAGAGTTGTTGCGATGTTTTCCTGTGAACTTCTATTAGAGCCAGAGATTCTGGTACGGCTGTTCTGGTTCCCACGCCCCCAAGTCTCTCTCTTTTTTGGGATGTGGTATCGGTGCTTTGTGTCTAGGCAGGAAATATTCTGGAAAAAAGGCAAACCTGACTTTTCTGTGCACCTTAAACAATTCTCATAACTTTCTTCAAAAAGCATTTTAATGATGTTGAAGGAAGACTTCTGATAATTCCTTCTCTTTATTTTTTATCCCAGGAAATAAAATGTTACTTGGTTGAGGCAAGTGTTAGTTTTTCTGCAGCCAATGTATTTTTGTTTTTGTTTTTTGAAATTTCTTAGTCTGCCACTTGTAGTTTCTGGTTTTGGAGTCAGAACAAATGCCTCCATTGGGGTACAAAACTTGGAAAGCTAAGGATTTCATCAGCAACATCTTTTTGATGGGCCCCCTTTGTGCCTCACAGAAGGTGGGAGAATTCTGTTTATCTCAAGCTGTTTGTGATACGGACACCATTTCAACAAGGTGTCTGATGTGGTATTAGACCCAACTGTCTATTAGCACAGAGTATGGAGCTAGAAAGAACAGGATGGCCAGCACCGCCCCCCTCCCACCCCCCACCGCCACACACACACACACACACACACACACACAGCTCCACCTAGGTTTTCTGGGGCTGGAGTTCTAAAGTCTGCTTTGTCTGCAGGTTTTAAGCTTTACTTAACATGGCTTATGGAGCCGTGGTGGCACAGTGGTTAAGAGCTCAGCTGCTAACCAAAAGTTTGGTAGTTCAAATCCACCAGCCGTTCCTTGGAAACTCTAGAGGGCAGTTCTACTGTGTCCTGTAGGGTTGCTATAAGTTGGAATTGACTCAACCGCAATGGATTTTTTTTTTTAACATGGCATCAACAGCTCTAAGGAATAAGCCTGATTACTGCAGACATAAAGCCTGTGCACACAAGCACAGCCCTGGTGGGGAAGTCACAAAGGGACCAGTGCCTTCTGGGTCACACCCACTGTAGCGTGGCAGAGGACAGTATGGTGCCTTTATGGTGGGCAGTAGCAGCCAGGAGTCAAATGGAAGGATTTGCTTGTTCAAGTCAAAAGGCTGGTTTCTACAAACTGTGGCCTTGCCCTGAGTAATCCCTAAGCTCAGAATGGATCCCTTTGTTCCCTTTCACTGGATGATTGTGACAAAACATCACACTATTTATAACACTAGCTACAATTTCTCCCTGGGATTAACTGTCTGCTCTGGGGCTCCAGATTCCTGCTTTTGCTTTATCTGCTGAATAATCAAAAGAATGGCTGTTTCACCTCCTCACCAGGATCAATTGGTGACCCACAGTCCCACCTTCCTCAGGACAACAGGTTTACTAGCTAGTCCTGACGTATCCACCACCGGGGTGAGGGAGGATCTGCTAAATTGATGTCTGGGAGTTGTAAATTTAAATTAGACATCAACACAATAATACAAGCTAGTGTCTGTGGATGCATGGAGTCACTTCCAGTCAGAAACTGTTAACAGAAAATCTGGGGAGGAAACAGAAGAATTGTGGAGGCAGAACACTGTTGTTTTTCATTACTCGCTAAAGCAAAGGAAGAAGAACAGAGACACTTTATTTATAATATACAATCTGCCTAAAAGCAGGGCATCTTGCCAAAGCTCAGTGCCACACAGTCTCACCTCCAAGCCCTCCTATGCCTTTAAAGCTAATGTTTGTAGTTTAGCAAATGGCAAATGGTTGAGTCTGGTTATGTTCGAATCTATCGGTCGTCTACTCCTTGGAAAACCTACGGGCAGTTCTACTCTGTCCTATAGGGTTACTATGAATCTGAATTGACTCATTAGTAATGGAGTCTTTTTTTTTTTTTTTTTTTTGTATGTAACCCCTAGGGCTTCATCTTCCCTAAAACACAAAAGCTAGTTACCACCTTTGACATGAAAGTCTGTACCTTTGACCTGAAAGTCTGTTCCTTTAGGCTTAAAGCAACAAGAAGAAGAGAGAGCAGCACCCACGTCTTAGATGTGTCCAGGTGCCTGAAAAATATTTGTCCAATTAGAATAGGCTGTATCTTTAAAAGGCCCAGTAAATGAGCACTATCTTACATGTATCCTCAAGGATAGAGTGGAAGAAATGAGGGTGTGAGTCTCTCCGTTTGCTAGGGGAAGAGGTTGCTGTAGTAGATTTACAAAGAGACTCAAGTCGTCTGAGAGGGAACCCTAGAGTTGGAAATCCCAAAGTTGGGCACCCCTGTTGTAACCTCTGATCCTGGAGGCCAGTGACCTGGTATCTGTCCTGGGGCACTGGGAGGGGAGCCCACCAGTCAATTCAAAGTATTTTTCATCTCTCCATGTTCTCAGTACACCTGCTGCTATGATGCTCTACTATCTTACGCCAGCCACCATGGTTTGCCTTTTTACATGATTAACAAGATAGAATCTGAAAGCCCAGGCTCTTACCCAGGCTACCTGAGGTAAGGAGTCCCTTCCTGTCCTCCTCCACCTCCTATTCTCTGCTGTCATTGATTTTCCACAGGCTTTATCTTCCTGAGGAGATTAAATCAAGTGGACTCAGCCAAGCTTTTTTATCCAAATGCTGCTTCTTGGCCCATAGGACAGGAAACCATCCCTGGGTTTATAATCTACCAGCTTTGGCAACCACGGCATTGACAGCAGGGTTACCCTTGGGTATCACATGTTTGTATAAGGCCAGCTTCTCTGTCCTAAAGCACCTGGCCTGCACTTTTCAGTACTTAGATTTTTCTTGTTCTGTCCATACACTTGCTGAACCCTAAGCAATTCCAGATTTATAAAAATTCTTTTCACACTGTGAAAACCCAGTTCCTTGATTCACCTTTCCTGGGATACTCCCTAGAGGGGAAAATGAAGTGAGTACCAGTACCGTGAGGAATTTTTTCATAGAATTGGGATTTGAGTTATTCTGGTGTTAAGGATATGAGCACTTCTGGCTTGGGGTGGAGCAAAGTGTTTCTCTTGGTGCAGGGACACCTTACTCCAAGTCCCCTCCAGAAATAGCAGGTTTATGCACACTGGAATTTGACCCTGGGTGATGTTCGAGGGCTCTTCCCTATTGATGGACATCAGCTGCACATGTCTACCCAACAACTACTCTGGCCAGCACCCTCCTAGTGTGGTGGGGAATATGGGATAAACCACTAGGCCATGAGCCTTGCCTTCTTAGAGCTTATGCTCTCAGTGGGGGAAAAAAATGGGTGTGAAGCAAAAGCAAATCATGCCACACAGTATGTGATGGAGGACCTTGTAGGTGGTTCCAAATTGAAGTATTATGGATCAGGAGAGGAAGGGTTAACGAGAACTGAAGTAGACAAGACAGGCTTCTGGAAACCTTGATGGATGGCTAGGACGAAGCAGGACATTCCAGATGAGGGAAACAAGAGGAGTAGCCTAGAGGAGAATCACTATTTCTTCCCCATCACACCATTCAGGGGTGGAGTCAGGAGTTAAGGGCCCAGTGCTGCTCCTGCTGACCACAAGGAAAGTTTCAATGTGACCAATGATAGCAGGTGGGCTCAGTAGTTGTTTAAGACAGGGGTTGGCAAACTTTTTCTGTAAAGGGCCAGATAGTAAATATTTTAGGTTTTGTAGTACAAAAGGGAAAATTGAGGCTATTATGTAGGTACTTACATAACTATTTAAAATACAATTATTTAAAAAGTTAACCCAGTCAGTTTTAGCTTGAGGGTTGTACCTCTCTGCCATATCAGCTTATCTGTCACACAGAGGACTGCCTCCTAGGGGTCCAGCCATACCTGTTAAGGACTGATCTACTCCCCAGATTTGATTTTACTCAATTTAACTTATGTTTATTGCAAATAAAAATCTCAAGCTGAGATTTCCTAGCCCAGGCAAAGCCTTATAAGGAAGATGTATCTTACTTCTGCTTCCTAATGAAAATTAGATTTTTCTAGATGACTGTGGGATAGGAGAAAGAAAATGTCAGACTGGAAATCCTGCCTAGGTCTCTGGGCAGTTGGTTTTCCCTGAGCTGTTGGATGGAAGTGGGTCCCAACTGCCAGAGGATGAGCCTCCTCCTTCTGGTCCTTAATCTTTTCCTGGAAATGACTTCTTGCAGAGAGCCATAAGGATGTACTTCACCTGCCCCACTTCACCTGGTTCTCTCCTTGCTATGTAGCTGGGCCCTGGGCTGGTGGAGCCTCAGTGAACACATTGTGTGCACATGTATAGGAATGTATGCATAGGTGGGGGACTGTGCACACGGTATGCACATGTATAGGTGTGTACATAGGGGAAGGGTGTACACATAGTGTTCACATTTATAGGAGTGTATGCATGGGTGGGGTTGTGTGCACATAGTATGCACATGTGTAGCAGTGTATGCATGGGTGGGGGTGTGTGCATATGGTGTGCACATATATAAGTATGTGCATGGGTGGGGTGTGTTCATATGGTGTGCACATGTATAGGAGCGTATGCATGGGTGGGGTTGCGTATACATGGTATGCACAGGTACAGGTGTGTGCTTGGGTAGGGGTATGTGCACATGCTGTACAAATGCATAGTTGTGTGCATGGACAGGGATGTGTGCACATGATGTGTAAATTGATAGGAGTGTGTGCATGAGTGGGAGTGTATAGCCTGGCCTGGATTGAATTATCTCCAGACCACATGCCTCCAGGGAGATCAAGATGCTTATTATCTTCCTTTTTAATTGACATTTGTTTTCTAATGTCAAACTTTGCACCGTGGCATGTTTCAGCTAGAAGGAATTTTACAAATAATCTTGTCTGTCCTGCTCATTTTACAGATGAGCAAACCGAGGCCAAGAGATAAGAGGCGATTTACCCAAAGTCATACCTCCAATTAAAGTAAACCAGTAAAGCAAAGTAAACTGGAATTGTGTCCCCTGACTTCTAGGCTGGATTTCTCTCTGCTCTTCCACTCTGTTTCTTCTGCATGATAGTGTCCAATTCTCATTCAGCAGCCCCCTCCCCACCACCCTAGCCACATTCCTGCCACATCAGTTTATCTGTATCTAGTTTGCCCATGAGGGCTGCCTTCTGGGTGTCCAGCCATGCTGGGAAGCCCTGATCTGCTCCCCTAATTTGATTTTACACAGTTCAGCTTAACATTTATTGCAAATGCCAAGCCTGTATAGACAATGGGAATATAGCATTGTGAAAAACAGGGTCCTTTATACAAGCATCTCACTGTCTAGTGGGGAAAACAGAGGAGTAAACATTTACAGCCCAGTGTGCTAAGTGCAACCATTTATTAGACAAGTGTTCATCCAACAAATATTTAATATGAGGCAGGCACCATGCTAGGCTCTGGGGATAACTGACAAGGGATCTTTCTTGATTGGTTTTCTGGTCTAGTGGGAGAGTTAACAATCAAGTAAGAAAATTAATAAAGAGATAATTTTTAAATTGGGGTAAGAGCCAGGAAGAAACTGAGCAGTGGGATGATTGGGAGTAATTGGGGGAGAGATGTCATACTTTAGGGAGATGCACAGCTAGGGAACATTCTGGGAGGTGACATTTGAGTTGAAGCATGAGAGGCATGGAATGGGGAGAAACATGGAGACAAGGGTTTGGAGACTAGGGGAGCACTAGGAGGGAGTCTGCATTTTTCTGCAGATTAGAGAAATGGAGGATGCTGGGGCAGAGACCTCAGGCATGGTGGGGGGCTGGAAAAGCCAAGGATCACTGGAGTGCTACAGGCAGGCTTTTTAATTCCAACAATTGTGTCTGGCCATGTACCACAGAGAAGCAGGAACATGAGTCCTGCCATTCCAGGCGGCGCACCAGAAAGACGCAGCTGGACCACCTTACCAAGGAAAGGACAACACAAATTTCTGCTGCAAGGCAAGCAATGTGTTTAAATCTGATATATATTTTTTAAAATTTTGAGCGTCAAAGGCCCTTAGATGTCCCTTAATTGTTTGGTCTACCAACAGGAGACCTGGGCAGATTGTGAGTCAACTCCAAAAACCAGGGTGAGCAATGTAGAGTGAGGCAGACCCAGAGGTGAGAGGCAGCGGCAGGGGGAGCAAGAAGCCCAGGGACTTGTTGGCCCTCATAACTATTCTAAGATCAGGAATATAAAAAAAAAAAAACAAAACAAAACAAACAAATAAAAAACAAACCCACTGCCCGACTCATAACAACCCTGTAGGACAGAGCAGAACTGCCTCATAGGGTTTCCAAGAAGTGGCTGGTAGATTTGAACTGCTGACCTTTTTTGGTTAGCAGCTGAGTTCTTAACCACTGTGCCACCAGAGCTAGGAATAGCAAAATCTAAGAAGGGGGTGTGGTGGGGTCCAAAAGAGAGCATGGTGGGAAAGCTAAACATCTACATGCAAATGTGGTTGCTTGGAAATTCAGAATGAAATCTCCATTTACACCTAAATGGTAAACTTGGCTTTGATGTTCTTGTATTCATTTTCTAGGGCTGCCATAACAAGTACCACAAAGTGGCTTAACAGAAATTTATTGTCTCCCAGTGCTGGAGGGTAGGAGTCCAAAATCAGAGTATCAGCCATGGGATTCCTTCTGAAGGCTCTGAGGGAGAATCTGTTCCATGCATCTCTTCTAGCTTCTGGAACTGCCCATGATTTTTGGCATTCCTTGGCTTGTAAAAGACTCCAGTCACTACCTCTGTCTTTACATGGCCATATTCCCTCTGTCTCTCTCTCTCTCTCTCTCTGTCTCTTCTGTTTTATAAAAACACCAGTCATATTGGATTAGGGTCCACCCAACTCTAGTATGACCTCATGTTAACTAATTACACCTGGGAAGACCCGATTTCCAAATAAGGTCACATGCACAGAAATATCCTTTTGAGGGACAAAAATCAATCCCTTCTCTGAGGGAAGTGAAGAGGTGTAGACTGTGTAGGAACTGAAGATAAGCACTGATCCGCAAGGAGGCTTGCTCGGTCCTCCTTTCACGTGTTCTCCATAGACTTTCTCGTGTTTGACCTGCGCACTGAAGAAGTCATTCTGTCTGGGAGTGCTGTCTAGCATCTGCTGGTGCATGCCTGTGAGTATACTGTGTACTATGGTAGGGATAGAAAAGACACAGATTCTGCCTCCAGGAAACTCACAGGCTGATGTGGGCAGCCTATGCCTGCCTGTAAAGGAGACACATGCAAGAATCATTACAAACAAAACCAAAAATAAGGTAAAAGAATCGGTAATCAATGCACTAGAGAAATGTAGTTATGCTTAAAGGTTTTGGAGATTGATGTAAGTCCACCCCAAAACCAAACCCACCGCCCCTGAGCCAATTCTGACTCACAGCGACACTATGGGACAGAATCAAACTGCCCCATAGGGTTTCCAAGATTGTAAATATTTGTGGAAAGCAGACTGCCTCATCTTTCTCCCCGGGAACAGCTGGTGGGTTCGAACCACTGACCTTTTGGTTAGCAGCTGAGCACTTTAACCACTGCTCCACCAGGGCTCCTTGATGTAAGTCCAGTGGAGTTAAATTTGACTCAGGATTCCTGGAAGAGCTGATCCTTCAGCAGGGGACTGAGGGAAAGATAACATAGACTCAGTGTTTGTTAATGTAAGTCTTCCAAATCCTCTTGTCCCCATGAACCCTCCTCTCAACTCCCACAGCCCTCTCATGTCACTCATCACTTTATTCTTTGAATTGGTTATTTGTGCCCATGTCTTATCTTCTAGGCTGTGAGCTGGCTGCTCAGAACAGATGGTGCCTTGTGACTCCCCATGTCTCCCTCAGCTCCTTGCACATGGCCTTTGACACAGATCAAGCCCAGGTGCTGGAATATAGTGAAGGTCAACAGTAATCTCGACTTTCACATAGGAGAAGAGCTTTGCCTTTTTTTTTTTTTAATGTCTTTAGTTTTATAAAGATGGGTTTCCTGAGACATCTGAAGGCTCCTTTCAGGAGCTTTCAGCTTCATTTTTCAGTAATCCTACAAATGAGTTTCAACACAAGACCTGCTCTTCAGGAATTTCTGAGTGCTTATAAGACGACACTACTGCCATGTAATGTTCATTATAAATTTCTAAATTACTGTTATTATAAAACTGAAGATTTATACAGCAGCTTTGCTCCAAAGAGTCCAAACAACTGTCTCTTTGGCATGTATTTTAGACAACCGAGATTACTAAAGCCCCAATGGGCACCTCTCAGTAATACGTGCCAGTTACAGGAAAGGTAGGTAAGACGCCAGTGCATGTTTGCTTGCGTTCCTCCCCAGCTGATTAAACTTCCTATTATTGCAGTAATTTGCATTTTTGAAATGCATGTCACCTGGACAAATGAGGCAACTTGTCCCAATTGTGCTTAGGTGGCCAAGGCGTCCAGTTGCGATATCCACCTTGGACAACTGACAGCTGATTGTGCATCTGTTCCTCCATTGTACTCTTTGTCTGTAGTATACATGTTATCATGACATTGTTATTATTTATTGTTAGTTCTTATTTGATTGTTGTGAAGTCATCTATAAACCTCACTCATTTGGACACCAGTTTTGAATGGTAGTCTGAGACAACCATAGTAACCTCTTTATGGCCCTTCTGCTTCCCTTTCACTTTCTACCTTCAGTCCACCCTAGACATGACTTCCAAATTAATTTCTTAAGGGACAATTAATACCATTATATCATCCCAGGGCCCCTACACAGATTAATTCCAGTCCCTTTAGCTTGACTTTTAAAGTCTTCTGTAATGTGACACCAAATCTTCCTTTCCAGCCTTTCATTTCTCTGCATTAACTACCTTTGAAGGGATCTATACTTTGTAGCTACACTGGATTGAGACATGGTCTGAGCTGGTACCATCCATGGGCCTTCCCATCAGTCATCTTCTTGGTTGGAATACCTTACTTTCATATTTTCATCTGTTGAAATCCTATTCATCCTTCAAGGCATATCTCAAACATCTTCTCAAAGATGCCATCCTCAGTCCTGGTCCAAAGTGATTTCCTGTCCCTTGGTGCTCCTATCACAAACACATTCTGCTACAACTGTGTCAGTTGTGTATGGCCCTTCCGCCCATCCAAGACCTTGTCTCTTCTTGAGAGCAGAAAATAGTTCATCATCTTCCTGTTCATCTTAATGCCTAGAATTTGGCCTCGATATTGCAAGCTCTCAGTACAGGCTTTCTGGAATGAATTAACTCCTATTCTGACTTATTCTCTCTACCATAGAAATAGGCCTTGGGTCTTCCAAGCCACTGATCATGAACTAGCTTCATCAGCATCTCCATATGTGATGTGTCGATGAGGCATTTGCTATAGGTAGGGAACTGGGGTAAGCCCTTGAAAAACTGTAATATAATGAGATACAGTCACATCTGGGTTTCCCACACTGAATGTTGTCCTTAAACAATTGTTGGCACATATGCTCCTTGGCATCCAGACAGCTGGAGAAGAATGGTGCACGTCTGACGGTTGCCTTTGCTCTGTCTTCACTCACTAAGTGTGCAGTACAGGTGGATAGATAGCATTTAAGATGCAATGGGACTCCTAGAATTATAAAGATAGAGCACTCTCTGTGCAAGGATTCAGGAGAGTGTTTCAGAGACAAAGGAAGAGCTATAGGGTGGAGATAAAAGAGAGGATAGGCTGAGGGATACAGGTAGATGTGAGAAATTGTCACTCTGGGTAAAAAAACGATTCATGAGGGATAGAGGGATCATACATCGGGTCTACCAAGGACAACCCAGGGGATAACTGTTGTTGATATATGAAGTTTTATTAATTATTTCTAACACACTATTTCCATCTAGTTTACTCCCAAAGTGTTTTGTTTGGAAGATGAATTAAATGTTCCCCCACGCAGAGGTAGGCAATGGGAAGGTGATGACAATCTCTCTTTCCACAATCTTCCGCTGTCATTTTCAGTGGCAGGGGGAGCCATGAGTGACCAGGTTAGTTGACTGAAATACCAGCCACAGGTGTTACCTGCAGGATCAAGCTCAGTTCAGTCCACCACACATTTCTGAGCCTCTGTTTGCCAGGTGCAGCAACAACAATGCTAGGTACTGGGATTTATGCATAAATAAGACAATCAGGGGTCCTGTATGGCATTTAGTCCACCCCTGTCCCCAACCCTAATCCAATATAATGCACTATTCCAATCCCCTGGATAAGATCTTTAGAAGTCCTGAGCACTGAAAAGTATATGCTATCCCTAGTGTATTGATTCAAAATAAAAGCAAAATCGACAAAAGCATACATTTAAGAAAATCCAAAAGGTTTCTAATATTTCCCTTGATGCTTTTATTGAAATAGCAAATGTCAAATTATTTCAAAAAAAATTTTTTTGATGCCCCCTGTTTATCTGGTACCCTCAGTTCAGCCTGACTCTTCTCGTTGGATGATCCAGCACTGACCCAATCTCCTTCCCCACTGCAGGGGGTCCTTCCCCATACTCCCTTGACCACATCATTGGGCTCAGCCATGGGTGAAGCCCACTCTGTCTGGGTGGCTTTTCAGAGTAGGATAATGGGTTTCAGATGTTGACAGTTGTTGGCCACCAAGGCAGACCTGAATCTGCTCTGAGGAGAGCTTGGAATTGGCCAAGCAAGACAGAGGATTTTGTTCTGCAGCTTTGAAGGGGGCTGCTCTAATGCTACCACCACCCACCTCTTCTGGGAAGAGCCCAGAGGATAAAGCTGAGGATTAAGTCTGGGCTGTGAATTTGTTATCACCCCTCTCTGATCCTGTGCTGGGCCACCTTCAGGTCTGTGGGCAGTAGAGAGGAGATTTAGTGTGGAATGCTGAATTTCAGAGATGGAAGGGACTAGCCTGAAACAAACTTGTTGCCATTGAGTCACTTACAACTCATAGAGACCCTAACGGACAGAGTAGAACTGCCCCATAGGGTTTCCAAGGAGCGCCTGGTGGATTTGAACCACTATACCACCAGGGTTTCCAGCCTGAAACAAAGGAACAATGATTTAATCATAATGGAAAATGTATATTAATGTGACATTTGAATTGTATGATAAACAGTATGCTAATGAGGTTTGACCATGAACTCATTAGATATCTTTCAAAGCAAATGTACATTTAGACATACAGATAGATAAGTGTTCAAAGGGGTCATCTAGGAGAAGGCTATGCATATAATTAGGAAATGCTACCATGGCACAAAACATTTTTGGAACTCTCCATTGGGAATGCATTCAAATTCAGTTCTTTTTTTTTGTTGTTGTTCTTTAAATGCAAGTTTACAGTTCAAGTTAGTTTCTCATACAAAACTTTATACACACACTGCTATGTGACCCTAGATGCACTCCCCATACCGTGACAGCATACTCCTCCTTTCCACCCTGGATTTTTTGTGTCCATTCAACCAGTTCCTGTCCTTTCTGCCTTCTCGTCTCACCTCCAAAAAGGAGCTGCCCATTTAAACTCATGTATCTGCTTGAGCTAAGAAGCACACTTTTCACCAGTATCGTTTTATGTCTTATAGTCCAGTCTAATCTTTGTCTGAAGAGTCGGCTTCAGGAATGGTTTCAGTTTTGGGCTAACAGAGAGTCTGGGGGCCATGTTTTCTGGGATCCCTCCAGTCTCAGTCAGACCATTAAGTCTTATCTTTTTACTAGAATTTGAGTTCTGAGCCCCACTTTTCCCCTGCTCCATCAGGGACTCTCTGTCATGTTCCCTGCCAGGGTGGTCATTGGTGGTAGCCAGACACCATCTAGTTCTGTCTCAGGCTGAGGGAGTCTCTGGTTTATGTGGCCCTTTCTGTCTCTTGGGCTAATATTTTCCTTGTGTCTTTGGTGTTCTTCGTTCTCCTTTGCTCCAGGTGGGTTGGCACCAATTGATGCATCTTAGATGGCTGCTGGCTAGCTTTTAAGACCCCAGACGCTACTCACCAAAGTGGGATGCAGAACATTTTCTTAATAAACTTTGCTATGCCAATTGACCTAGATGTCACCTGAAAGCATGTTCCCCAGACCCCTGCCCCTACTACTCTGTCCCTCAAAGTGTTTGGTTGTATTCAAGAAACTTCTTAGCTTAGTCCAGTTGTGCTGACTTCCCCTATAGTGTGTGTTGTCCTTCCCTTCACCTAAGATAATTCTAGTCTACTACCTAGTTAGTGAATATCCCTCTCCCTCCCTCCCCATCCTTGTAATCACCAAAGAATTTTTTTTCTGTGTTTAAACCTTTTCTTGAGTTCTTGTAATAGTGGTCTTATACAATATTTGTCCTTTTGTGACTGACTAATTTCACTCAGCATAATGCCTTCCAGATTCATCCATTTTATGAGATGTTTCACGGATTCATCATTATTCTTTATCGTTTTGTAGTATTCCATTGTGTGAATAGATAATAATTTGTTTATCCATTCATCTGTTGATCCACCTAGGTTGTTTCCATCTTTTTGCTATTGTGAACAGTGCTGCAATGAACATAAGTGTGCATATATTTATTCATGTGACAGCTCTTATTTCTCTAGAATATATTCCAAGAAGTGGGATTCCTGGATCATATGGTACTTCTATGTCTAACGTTTTAAGGAAGCACCAAAATAATTTCCAAAGTGGTTGTACCATTTTGCATTCCCACCAGCAGTGTATAAGTGTTCCAGTCTCTCCACAACGTCTCCAACATTTATTATTTTGTGTTTTTTGGATTAGTGCTAGCCTTGTTGGAGTGAGATGGTATCTCATTGTAGTTTTGATTTGCATCTCTCTAATGGCTAATGATCGTGAGCATTTCCTCATGTATCTGTTAGCTGCCTGAATGTCTTCTTTGGTGCAGTGCCTATTCATATCCTTTCCCATTTTTTAATTGGGTTATTTGTCTTTTTGTTGTTGAGGTTTTGCAGTATCTTGTAGATTTTAGAGATTACACCCTGATCAGATTTGTCGTAGTCAGAATTTTTTCCCATTGTGTAGGTTGTCTTTTTACTATTTTGGTGAAGTCTTTTGATGAGCATAAGTGTTTGATTTTTAGGAGCTCCCAGTTATCTAGTTTCTCTTGTGGTGTTTGTGCATTGTTAGTAATGTTTCATATTCTGTTTATGCCATGTGTTAGGGTTCCTAGCATTGTCTCTATTTTTTCTTCCATGATCCTTATTGTTTTAGATTTTATATTTAGGTCTTTGATCCATTTTTAGTCTTTGTGCATGATGTGAAATATGGGTCTTGTTTCAATTTTTTGCAGGTGGATACCCAATTATGCCAGCACCATTTGTTAAAGAGACTGTCTTTTCCCCCATTTAACAGGATTTGGACCTTTGTCAAAATATCAGCTGCTCATAGGTGGATGAATTTAAGTGTGGATTCTCAATTCTGTTCCATTGGTTTATGTATCTGTTGTTGTACCAGTACCAGGCTGTTTTGACTACCGTGATGGTATAATAGGTTCTAAAATCAGGTAGCGTGAGGCCTCCCATTTTGTTACTCTTCTTCAGTAATGCTGTGCTTATCCGAGGCCTCTTCGCTTTCCATATGAAGTTGGTGATTTGTTTCTCCATCTCATTAAAAAATGCCGTTGGAATTTGGATTGGGATTGCATTGTATCTGTAGATTGCTTTGGGTAGAATTGACATTTTCACAATGTTAAGTCTTCTGTCCATGAGCAAGGTATGTTTTTCCACTTATGTAGGTCTCTTATGGTTTCTTGCAGTAGTGTCTTATAGTTTCCTTTGTATAGGTCTTTTATGTTTCTGATTAGATTTATTCCTAAGTTTTTTATCTTCTTGGGGGCTCTTGTAAATGTTATTGATTTGGTGATTTCCTCCTCAAAGTTCTCTTTGTTGATGTAGAGGAATCCAACTGATTTTTGTACATTTATCTTGTATCTTGATACTTTGCTGAAATTTATTATTTCCAGTAGTTTTCTTGTGGATTCTTTGGGGTTTTCTGTGTATAAGATCATATTATCTGCAAATGGGGATACTTTTACTTCTTCCTTAACAATTTGGATGCCCTTTATTTCTCTTTCTAGCCTAATTGCTCTGTCTACGACCTCCAGCACAGTGCTGAATAACACTGGTGATAAAGGGCATCTTTGTCTGGTTCCTGTTCTCAAGGGGAATGCTTTCAGGCTCTCTGTTTTGGATGATGTTGGCTGTTGGCTTTGTATAAATGGTCTTAATTATGTTGAGGAATTTCCCTTCTACTCCTATTTTGCTGAGAGTTTTTATCATGAATGGGTGTTGGACTTTGTCAAATGACTTTTCTGCATCAATTGATGAGATTCTGTGGTTCTTGTCTTTTATTTTATTTTTGTGATGGATTACATTCATTGTTTTTCTAATGTTGAACCATCCCTGCATACCTGATATCAATCCCACTTGTCATGATGAATTTTTTTTTTTTTGTATGTTGTTGAATTTTATTGGCTAGAATTTTGTTGACGATTTTTGTGTCTGTGTCCATGAGGGATATTGGTCTGTACTTTTCTTTTTTTTGTGGTGTCTTTACTCTGTTTTGGTATCAGGGTTATGCTGGAATCATAGCATGAGTTTGGGAGTATTCTTTCTTTTTCTGTGCTCTGAAATACCTTTAGTAGTAGTGGTGTTAACTCTTCTTTGAAAATTTGGTAGAATCTCCAGTGAAAACTTCCAGGCCAGAGCTTTTTTTTGGGGAGTTTCTAAATTACCTTTTTGATCTATTCTTTTATTATAGGTTTATTTAGTTGTTCTAACTCTGTTTATGTTAGTTTAGGTAGGTAGTGTGTTTCTAGAAATTTGTCCATTTCCTCTAGGGTTTCATATTTGTTAGCATACAATTTTCCATAGTATTCTGCTATGATAGTTTTAATTTCAGTTAGGTCTCTTGTGATCCTGTCCATCTCATTTCTTTTTCAGGTTATTTTTTCTTCTCCTGTTTTTATTTTGTCATTATGGCCAATGGTTTATTGATTTGTTGATCTTATCAAAGAACCAGCTTTTGGTTCTTGCTAACTCTTTCAGTTGTTTTTCTATTCTCTGTTTCATTTATTTCTGCTCTAATTTTTACTATGTCCTTTCTTCTGGTGTCTGAGGGCTTCTTTTGCTGCTCTCTTTCTACTTGTTCAAGTTGTAGGTTTACTGTTTTGATTTTGGCCCTTTCTTCTTTTTGGGTGTGTGCATTTTAAACTGACCTCCAAGCACTGCTTCTGCCGTGTCCCAAAGGTTCTGGTAGGATGTGTTTTCATTCTCATTTGATTCTATGAATTTCTTTGTTCTGTCCTTAATTTCTTCCATAACCCAGTAGTTTTTGAGCAAGGTGTTGTTCAATTTCTATGTTTTTCATTTTTTTCCCTTGTTTTTTCTGTTATTGATTTCTGCTTTTATGGCTTTATGGTCAAAAAATATGCTTTGTAACATTTTGATGCCTTGGATTCTGTTAAGGCTTGCTTTATGGCTTAATACGTGGTCTAATCTGGAGAATGTTCCATGTGCGTTGGAAAGAAAGTATACTTGTCTGCTGTTGGGTGGAGTGTTCTGTATATGTCTATGAGATCAAGTTGGTTGATTGTGGCATTTATGTCTTCCACGTCTTTATTGAACTTCTTTCTGGATGTTCTGTCCTTCACCAAAAGTGATGTGCTAAAGTCTTCTACTATTATGTGGAGCTGTCTCTTTCTCTTTTCAATGCTGTTAGAGTTCGTTTTATGTATTTTGGAGCCCTGTTGTTGAGTGTGTAAATATTTATTATGATTATGTCCTTCTGGTGTATTGGTCCTTTAATCACTGTATAGTTTCCTTCCTTATCCTTTGTGGTGGCTTTTACTTTAAAGTCTAGTTTGTCAGAGATTAATATTGCCACTTCTGCTCTTTTTTGATTGTTGTTTGCTTGATATATTCTTTTCCATGCTTTGAGTTTTAGTTTGTTTGTGTCTTTAAGTCTAAGGTGTGTCTCTTGTAGGCAGCATATAGACAGATGGTGTTCTTTTACTCACTCTGCCACTCTCTGTCTCTTTATTGGTGCATTTAGTCCATTTACATTTAGTGTAATTATTGATAGGTATGAGTTTAGTGCTGTCATTTTGTTGTCTTTTTTGTGTGTTGTTGACAGTTTCTTTGTTCTACTTAAGTTTCTGTACTGAGTCTTTTTCTTTGTGTATTTTCTTTTCATCTTTTTCATTGTTGTTGATTTTTTATATGCTGAGTGTTTATGTTTTTCTTGTTTTTTCATTTTGATGTTTAGGATTGTTAGTTTCCTTTGTGGTTACCTTAATATTTGCCCCTATTTTTCTAGGTTTAAACTAGTCTTTTATTTCTTTATATTGCCTTGTCTCCCTGTCCTTATGAAACATCTGTGACTACATTTTTTATTCCCTCTTTTTCATTTTAATGTTGTCATCTTTTACATATTGACATCTCTGTTTCCCTAATTTCAGCATTTTAGCTTTGATTTGTTTTTGTGTCTTCCCTATCTGGGTTACAATGTAGTTGCTTTGTCCTGTGTTCAAGTCTTAGGTTGTTATCTGACATTATTGATTTTCTAACTGGAGGACTCCGTTTAGTATTTCATGTAATTTTGATTTGGTTTTTGCAAATTACCTAAACTTCTCTTTATCTGAAATGCTCAAAGTTCACCGTCATATTTGAGAGACTGTTTTGCTGGATATGTAATTCTTGGCTGGCAGGTTTTTTTTTTTTTTTTTTCCTTCAAGGCTTTATATATGTCATCCCATTGCCTTCTTGCCTGCATGATTTCTGTTTAGTAGTCCGGGCTTAGTCTTATTAACTCTCCTTTGTATATGATTTTTTGTTTATCCCTAGCTGCTCTTAAAGTTCTCTCTTTTTCTTTGGTTTTGGCAAGTTTGATTATAAGTCTTAGTAACTTTCTTTTGGGATCTACCTTATGTGGAGTTCGATGATCATCTTGGATAGATATCTCCTCATCTTTCATGATATCAGGGAAGTTTTCTGCCAACAAATCTTCAACAATTCTCTCCGTATTTTCTGTTATCCCTCCCTGTTCTGGTACTCCAGTCCCTTATTGGATATTCCTCTTGATAGAGTCCCATATAATTCTTAGAGTTTTTTCTTTTTTAAAAAATTATTTTATCTGATTTTTCCTCAAATAAGTTAGTATCAAGTGCTTTATCTTCAATCTCACTAATTCTGACTTCAATTGCCTCAATTCTGCTCTTATGACTTTCTATTGAGTGGTCTAATTTTGAAATTTTATTGTTAATCTTCTGGATTTCTGTTTGCTGTCCCTCTATAGAGTCTTGCTGCCTGTTAAATTTGTCATTATGCTCTTCTATAATCTTCTTAAGTTCCTCTGTTGTTTTGTCTATGTGTTCCTTTTCTTGTTCTACATTTTGCCTGATGTCCTTCCTGATATCTTGAAGGTTCTGTATATTAATCTTTTGTATTCTACCTCTGGTAATTCCCAGAAGTTCTCTTCCTCTGGAAAATTTCTTGGTTTTTTGTTTTGGGAGCTTTTTGAAGCCATTGTTGTCTACCTCTTTACTGATTTGATATTGACTGTTGTCTCCGAGCCATCAATAAGTTATTGATTTATTTATTTTATGTTTGCTTACTATGTCCTAGCTCAAATAGGCTGCTCGTGTGAGCTAGTTTGATTATTGGTGCCTTTGAAGCTCTAACGTCCTGTCACCAGGTGGTTAGCTCTATTACTAAGTACGTGAGCCTAGGAGTTTGTTTATTTTTCTTGTGTGGATTCAGCTCAGGTTTCCAGGTAGTCATTCACCAAGTGTGTGGTGCAGGCTTTCACCTACAGGTACAGTCCTAGATGGACAGGGTGACTTTTGTAGGCACAAGTATCTGGCTTCACTTGAGTGTCATGCATGAGTAAGGCAGGTGGCTGACGGCTGCCCCTGAGTGTCTGAGAGGAAAGCATGTCCCTGTTCCCTACAGTGCATAGATAGGTGGGTTTTGCAGCTGGACTATGGGCACCCAATGCTGTTGGCTGTAAGGACTGAGAATCACCACTTATTCTTGGACCCCTGTTGCAGGTGGCTAGGTAGCATGGGTGAAGACACCAATCTTCAGGTGCCTGATGTGGGTAGGTGAGGACCCTGCGTAATGGGCAGAACCTGCCACTGCACCATGTAGCTGACTGTTGAAGTTAGGCTTTAGGTATATACCCTGTTGTACTGTGCTAATGAGGGCCTATGCTGTTGAAATGGGCCAACAAGAGTCTATGCAGGGGTAAAAGGCATTCAAAGTCTGTGGAACCCTTATACCTGTGCCTAGGTAAAGGAGCTGCACCTACCCTAAATTATTGGCTTAGGGGAGCTGACAGATTATTTATTCCTGTTTGTTAGTTTGTTCCCTCCTCAAGGTTGAGAAAATGGCTCAGGGTGTGAGACAGGTCCTTCTCTCTGGCCCAGGGGATGTGACAATGGCTGAAGCCAGCCCGGGATCTGGTGCAGAGGAGGGAGGGGGCAGATAAACTGCAAAGAGATTTTTCCCAAAGGAGGTGTTTTTTAATCCACGTGGTAGGTTAGATGCGTGTACTTATCTTTTGCCGACTGAGCACTGCTTTTCACTGGTTCTGGAAGCTTGAGTGTACTCTTTGTGGCTTGGTCTCTCCCAATGTGGAAGACGCATCCCGAGTGCCACTGCTTGCCTCACCATGTGGGCTGGCTGCTGGGTACCGCTTCCTGCTGGGTCAGTTCTGGCAACTTCTTGTTGCTTCTGAACGGTCTCTCCCTCCCCCTGCCACTCAGTCTGATTCTTCCACTTTGCCTTTGATGTTGAGGGCTCCTAGATTATCATATATAATCGATTCATTTGGTTTTTTTGGGTCTTTGTTGTAAGAGGGGCCACAGGACGTGTCTGACTACTCTGCCATCTTGGCTCCGCCTCCTCTTTGAGTTCTTTTCAAAGGGTAAGTTTTTTCTGAACATTAAGGGGCTAGCACTTACTCACACCTTAATGTGAACTGGTTAAACCAAATGCAACTAGCTGTAATCTGACACCCTAAGAAAATAAGAGTTTAGGCAAAAGTGTGGCTAGGGGGAGGCAGACTCTGGCAGTAGAATGCTGTACAGCAGAGTAGGGTGAGAATTTTGGGGACTGGAGAACTCATGGCCATAAGAGAGCAGCTGGAGAGCTGTGCTGTGCCCCAGGAGGTAGAAGACAGAAGGGCTGGGATGCAGGGACCAAAGGTGAAAGAGAGAATTGGAAAAGCATAAAGACGAGGTTGCTGGTTCTGTTAAGGTTTGGAGGCAGGTAGATCTGAGTTTGAATCCCGATTTTGTCATGTATTTGCTATGTGACCAAATGCAAGTGATGTATTTTTAAAAGGCCTACTATAAAATAGTTTTTTTTTTTTCCAACCATAAAATAGTGACAACAATAAGGCCTTCTTTCAGGGTTGTCTTAAGGACAAATGTGTTGAACTCCATAGACTGTTTGGCAAGCAGTAAACCCTCAGTAAAATTCAATTATTACTGTTATTATTATTATTATTCTCTAAAACTCCAGGAGAAAGCCTGGAACAAGCCCTGCCCTTTTAAAATGGGAGCACCATCAAATTGAATTCAGCAATATTTATTGAGCATTAATATCACGGGTGTTGTGCGAGAACTGTGGGATGAAAAAAGATGAATTAGAGGGAATTATTTGCCCACAACCTACCACGGAGCCCAAACTAAGCATACAAATGACTACAACAGATGTAGGCATCAGGAAAAAAAAAAAAAGTTGCTATCAAGTCGACTCTGACTCATGGAAACACCATGTGTGTCAGTGTTGAACTGTGCATTGAAAACCACAGGGGTTTCAGTGACTGACTTTTTGCAAGTAGATCTCCAGGCTTTTCTTCTGAGGTGCCTCTAGGTGGACTCAAACCTCCAATCTTTCAGTTAGCAGCTGAGCACTTTGAAGGAGTCAGAAAAGAAGTGCAAGACTTGGGTGCTCAAGAGGTGACCGCCAGATGTGGAAGATGCTATCAAAAAAGGCTTCATCATCGAAGAAGACAGCATTTGAGGTGGTCCTCCAGGACCGATGAGATTTCCACAGGTGGGGGAGATGTGAAGTGCAATGCAAGAGAACGAATCAGTTTGAGCAAAGGCACAGAGGTGAGAAAACTGGGGTCTGTGAGGGGATCTGTCAGCGCCAGGCAATGGGAGCAGAACTGCAGGAGCTACTCGAAGCCCTAACCATAATACTGGCTTCTCACCTTATCTCATCTGGAACTTCATTTCCAATACAGGTGAAAACTGGGCTTATTTCTGATTATTTCAGGCCACTATACATTATTTGTCAAAAGTGCAATTAGTTTATACTGATTAAGGAAAAATTTCTAAAACCTACTAGCTCACAAAAGTTTCTCTCCAGATAAGCTACACAGAGGAGGGAAAGATGGTGTTTATCTTGCTGTTTGATTTTCTCAACCCCAGAAGCTAAATCTCTCTCGACTATCTCTTGTCCAAGACGATAGCTATTTGGTTGGATATCATAAAAGGTATAACCATTCGAATGTGGCAGCGAACCAGATGTGAGCAATATATGGATTCCAGCAGTCCAAGCTGAGATAGCCTTGACTCTTTTACCCCTCCCAGACAGGGGCAGATTATCCAATAGGTAAGGTAAGCAAGGTGCTTACCTTGCTTACCAGATCATCTGTGGTGAACAATTTCATGTTTTTCACCATGTCAAAGAGTCTGCTTCTAGGTATGGGTGGCATCAGTCTCTCTCTCAACCCTGCAGCACCTTCCTACAGAATCAAAGTCTCTTTTTAAATTTACAGTCCCTGACAGGAGCAGATGACCTAGGAAGCAAGGCAAGTACAGACTTTTTTATGCTTACTTGCTAATCTGTAGTGAAAAATTTCATGTGAGTTTCACCACACTTTTTTTTTTGTAGCATCAAGTGGAAGATCATTTATTCATTCATTCATGCATTATAGCATAGGAGTTGAAAGTAAAGCAAAAAAGAAACAAAAAAAACCCTACTGCCATTAAGTCCATTCTGACTCGATGAGTAGAACTGTCCTATAGGGTGTCCAAGGCTGTAAATCTTAATGGAAACAGACTGCCACAGCTTTCTCCCCTGGAGGAGCTGGTGGGTTTGAACCGCTGATTTTCAGTTAGCAACTGAGTGCTTTAACCACTGCACCACCAAGGCTCAAGAGATGAAAATAAGTAATCTGGAAATAGAGTGCCCAGGTTTGAATCCTAGCTCTACTGCTTACTTTCTGTGCAAACCTCTTTGTGTCTGTCATGTGGGATTAATAGTACCTTCCTCATATGGTGTTTGTGAAAATTAAATGAAATAATACAAAGTACTTAGTACATTGCCTGGCATGTAGTAAATCGTGAATAAACGTTACTCAGCACTATCATTCAACATCTACTGTGTACCTGACCCTGGGTTCAGTGCTATGAGTAGAGTATAGCTCTTGATCAAGAGACATGGGAGGCTACAGAGGGCAGCCGCTCTGAGTTCATTCCTATTATGTTTGCATTTCTCCAGAATTTTAGGGTGGGCCCCACTGGATGGGAGTTTTAAGGACCTCTTGCCTTATATCTTAGCATTTTTGACAGACTGTTTATAGCACCTCTCCAGAAAAGCCTTCTCTGACCTCCATCTCCTCCAACCGTATCTCATTACCCTGTTTCCTTAATACCTCTTGCCATCGAGTCGATTCCGACTGATGGTGACCCCGTGTGTTACAGAGTAGAACTGCTCCATGGGGTTTTCTTGGCTGTAATCTTCACAGAAGCAGATTACCAGGTCTTTCTTCTGCAGCACCACTGGGTGGGTTCAAATTGCCAACCATTAGACTAGCAGCTGAGAGCAAATTGTTTGCGCCACGTGTTGTTGTGTGCCATCAAGTCGATTCTGACTCATAGTGACCCTATATGACAGAGTAGAACTGCCCCATCGGGTTTCCAAGGAGTGGTTAGTGGATTTGAACCACTGACCTTTTGGTTAGTAGCCTGAATTCTTAACCACTACACCACCAGGGCTCCAACTAGGGACCCTCATTTCCTTCATGGTACTTACATTTTCTGAACTCTTGTTTACTTGTTATTGCCTCTTTTCCCATCTAGATTGTAAGCTTCATGAGTGTAGGGACCTTGTTTGGCTCTTTAATCATCTGTATTTCAAGCACCTAGAATAATTACTGGCACATAGTGGTGTTTAATAAATATTTGTTGACTGACTGACTAATGAATGTAGGTCAGCAGAAGCTGGTTCGGGGGTGGTGCAGATCTGACAAAACAACTAGATTTTAGATTGTTCCTTGAGGTAGAGGACTTGTTTTCCTTCCTTTATCTTTCTTGGCCCCACAAAGTTCTGGGCACACATAGAACATGATAAATACTAGTTAGTTGATTGGCTGAATCAAATGGAACATAGAGAAGATATACATGGATGGAGTAAGGGAGTAATGGGATGATGGAATTTGAGGGAAAAAAAAGCATAGGAAATTATTAGTGCAAGGAAGATTTTGCTATTATGTTATGATAGGAACAAGTAGATTTATAGTCCTTTTACTATTTATAACTTCAAAAATATAGTCCATGAGCTTATACAGGAAAGCTGGAGGTTTCACAATTCTTCATTGCTTTGAAATAAAAGGTGACTTCCATCCACACTGGCATCCACCACTTGGGTCTACGTGACATTTACAAATCATTTCGCAGCACTGAGCTCCCAAGAGCCTGCTCAGCCATTCTCCAAGATGTTGGCTGACACCCCCTGACAGGAGAAACTGGGATATGTTTTGACAATCAAGTGGTTTCCTTAGCAAGCTGCAGTGTTCTCAGGCATCTCAACAGAAAAAGCTTTGCAGCTCAGATCAGGATTGTAACTCTCAAGGGCTTCCTCATTCAGAAGCACATGTTGACTTCTTCCTAAGACTGTTATTTGGATTTGTCTCTGGGCTCCATGAAGCTGGCTTGTCAGCTGAGTGCAGAGCAGGTCTCAGGCCTCATCATCTTTGCTTTTATATTTTAGTAAAGCCAGTGAACTTGTAGCAAAAATACCCATCGGCCCCTCAAAATATGTTCTGAGCCCCGTCTAGGAACTCAGAAGTGTGCTAAGCACTCTGGGGGGTACAGAGAAGATGTCAAGAGGCAAATTGAAGAGTCAACCACTACACAGATGAGATTATGAATTCAAGGCAGTAGGTGCTACTGCTACTGCTAGCTTCTACTTGCTGAGCGCCTACTGAGTGCCATGTAAAATGATAGACATTTTATATGCATTATCCCCAATCACCAGTCACCTTGAAGTTCAGAGAAGGTAATGATGTGCCCCAAGCCATACAGCTAGTAATGTGCAGAGCTAGATTTTTTTTGAACCCATGCCTCTATCCCTTCAGATTGTGTCTTTTCCCACTCAGCCAGCTGGTAAGGGTTGAACATGGAAGAGTGAAGATCCATGTTGGTGGGTGGTCAGGGAAAGGCAAAGAAGATGCAGCTAGAGAAAAGCACAGGATTTGAATAGAAGAGGGACCAGGTCTGGCAGGAGAGAGCTCAGTAGTAGGAAGAGGAAACCACAGAAGCACAAGCCTGGAGGTGGGACTATGGAAAATACACTGGGAAGAGTGAGGGAACAGTCTCGCTTGAGCAGGAGATTTGTGCGCATTTAAGAGGATTTGTGGGAACTGTGAGAGCCAAGACAAGCTGAGGCCAGTTGTGGTGGGCTTTGAACACTCGATTAAAGAGTTTGGAACTGATTTTATGCTCCAGGTGGGGTAGCCAGTGGAGGTTTTCAAGACGGGAATTAACCTGCTGAAAGTGGTATTTTGAGGAAACTGGAGAGAAGGAATGTGAGAGAGGCATGAGGCAGGGACCTCAGTGATGTGCTTTTGCAAGGGCAGAGACGTGAGAAACAATTCCACTACCCATTCTGCTACTCTAGCTGAGAACTATTTCTCTTCCCCTCTGCTCACCTAATTTCAGGACAGGTGCAGATGTCTACCCCCGTTCCAAAATAGCCAAGGTAGTTCTGCTTTCCCTGGGTCCTCTACCCAGCTCCCACTAGGCCTGTGGTCAGACTCTATCAGGCCAGGGGGCTGCCACCACGTCCAGGGTTGCCCCACCCTGCTAGGCCTCAGCAGACCCAAACAAGTACATTTTCCTTAGCCTGAGGGAAGCCTGCCAATGTGTTGCCATCACAAGGGGGTACAAATCTTTCCCTCGCTTACTAAAAATGCCACTGGTGATTATAAAAACAACTGGGAAGTTTTAGAACATAATTTACTTCCCCTGGCCTATTCTGGAAAGGAGGGGAAGATGATGCCTCTTGTTTCAAATGGGAGACACAAAACACACCTTCCATAACATCATGCTTGTCTTTTTCTGCTAACAGGAAAGTTGTTTATCCATGAAGTGAAGATAGTAGGACTTCATGATTTTTTCCCCTTACAAGGTAGTTAGGGTTCCTGCAAAAGAGAAGGTTACTTTTACCAGGAGAGAAGGTGTCAGTTCCCTGACTATGAGCTGCTACAAGCAGCCCAGCCCTAGGTGACACATCTATCACAGATGTGAGTGTGGTATATGGGCGATAGGCAAGGGAGTGCGGAGGACTCTAGGGGTTCCCCTGTTCTCTCTGATGTGAAGAGGACAGCAGTGACTTCAGCCTCTTGAATCTGTGTCCTGTGGATCTGGTAACATTTGAATGGGCTCAGGAGTTCATACAATCAGACAATCATAGAATCAGAGAGTTTCAGAGCTGGAAGTTGTCGTGTTAGAGTCCAAAAATAGTAGTGGTTCCCAAATTGTAGTATGCATAAGAATCACCTGGGTGCTTCTAAAAACCCAGATTATAGAGTCCTCCCCACAGAGATTTTGGCTTAGTTGGTGTTATAGATTGAATTGTGTCCCCCAAAATGTGTGTCAGCTTGCCTAGGCCATGATTCTCAGTATTGTGTGATTGTCCACTATTTTGTCATCTGATGTGATTTTCCTATGTGTTGTAAATTCCACCTCTATGATGTTAATGAGGCAGGATTAGAGGCAGTTATGTTAACGAGGCAGGACTCAATCTACAAGTTTTGGTTGTGTCTTGAGTCAATCTCTTTTGAGACATGAAAGAGAGAATGAGCAGACAGACAGGGAGACCTCATACCACCAAGAAAGTAATGCCAGGAGTAGGGCACGTCCTTTGGTCCCAGGGTCCCTGCACTGAGACACTCCTAGATCAGGGGAAGATTGATAACAAGGACTTTCCTCCAGAGCTAACAGAGGGAGAAAGGCTTCCCCTGGAGTTGGGGCCTTGAATTTGGACTTCTAGACTACTAGACTGTGAGAAAATATAAACTTCTGTTTGTTAAAGCCATTCCCTTGTGGTATTTCTGTTATAGCAGCACTAGATAACTAAGACAGAATTTCGTATCAGGAGTGGGGTGCTGCTCTAACGGATACCTAAAATATGGAAGCAGTTTTGAAACTGTGAATGGATAGAGGCTGGAAAAGTTTTAAAATGCCTAATAGTAAAAACTTAGATTTCCTCTAAGAGACTGTTGCTGGAATTATGGATGTCAAAGAAAATTCTGGTGAGGACTCAAGGAAGTGAGGAGAACTGTTACACTAGAAATGGCACAGAAGGCAGAAAAATGGCAGCAGCAGAAGCAGGAGATCAGCACGAGGCAGTGCTGGAGCAACCCACAGAGTGAGAGAGACGAGTGCCTTTGGTAGGAGGCTTCCTGGCAGAGTAGGGTGCCTCTGAACGCTTATCAGTACAGCTAGGCTTGCTGACCCATGAAGCAAGAGAGCTGAGTGCCTGCTGGCCGAAGTTTACTGATGAAGCAGAGTGCCTCCAGGCACTTATTGGGGGAGCTAAAGAGCTTTGGAACACTTGACCATCAGGGCAGACACAAGCAGTGAGGCCTGAGGGGCAAGCAGAAGCTGAAGAGACAAGGAACACAGGAAGCAGAGCTGCCTTAGTCTCAAAGGGTAGGGCCACAGCCTCTGGGGTCTGAAAGGGTGGAGTCACAGACTCCCAGGTTTCAAAGAGTCAGACCTTCACCAACTCCGTTCTGGAGTATGGGGCTGCCATTCATGAGTGCCAGTGGGATGTGGCCAGATCTGCTGCCCAAAGCTGAGGGGGGTGGGGCTTCCATGCCCAAGGGGCAGAAGAACAGGGCCTGCTGGGACCAAGGATGTAAGGTCACCACTCAGATGGAGTAAGAGAATGGGGCCGCACAAAGCTGAGGGAGCACAGTTGCTGTTCCAGTGGGCCTGGAAGGCTGATCTGAAGCCCAGGGCTGAGGGGCCTCCACCCAGAATCCAGAGAGTGTGGCCAACAACCAGAGTCTGGAGGGCAGGGCCATTGCTGAAACGGTCTCAGAGAACAAAGCATTATTTTCAAGACTTGAGGGCTAAAGTAATGTGTTCTGCTGACTTGCTTGGTGCCTGTTATCCCTTCTTTCCCTCCAATTTCTCCCATTTGTAATGGAAATGTCTAGCTTGTTCCTGTTACACCACTGTACTTTGGAAGCAGGTAACTTGTATTCTAGATTTCACAGATGAAGAGGAATTTTTGGATTTTGGGCTTGGAGTTGATTTAAGACTTTTGCTATGATATGATGGGGTAAATGTGTTTTACACGTGGCAAGAACATGAAGTTTAGGACGTCAAAAGGTGGAATGTTATGGATTTAATTGGGTCCCCCAAAAATGTGTGTCAGCTTGGCTAGACCATGGTTCCCAGTATTGTGTGATTGATTGTTTACCATTGTCATCTAATGTGATTATCCTATATGTTGTAAATCTTACCTCTGTGATGTTAATGAGGCAGGATTAGAGGCAGTTATGTTAATGAGGCTGGACTGAATCAACAAGATTAGATTGTATCTTGAGTCAATCTCTTTTGAAATATAAAAGAGAAAAGAGCAGAGAGATGGGGGGATCTCATGCCACCAAGAATGAAGAAGGGGGGGAAGGGGCACGTCCTTTGGACCTGGGGTCCCTGTGATAAGATGCTCCTAGATCAAGGAAAGATTAATGGCAAGAACCTTCCTTGAGACCCAACAGAGAAAGGAAAACTTCCCCTGGAGCTGGCACCCTGAATTGGACTTCTAGACTACTAGACTGTGAGAAAATATAAACTTCTGTTTGTTAAAGCCATCCACTGGTGGTATTTCTGTTATAGCAGCACTAGATAACTAAGATAGTAGGTCTGGACAATCTAAGTTTCAGTTGGAACTCTGTTGTAAGCAACAGGAACTGATTGTTTTCTGATTTAAGCAGAAGAGTAGCTTATCGAAAGGATGTGTGAAGCTCATGAGATTACAAGGAAGGCTGGAACCAGGCAAGTTGGGCAGGTAAAACTGCTCCTGGGACTTAGACTCTGGAGAGGATAAAGAAACAAGCAGAATGAGATCCCAGAGAGGCTCATCTTGTCAACCCAGTTCCACATGGGGCCTTGTGGTGGCATTCACACACTCTGTACCCCTTCCAAATTCCCTTCCCAAACTTCTTCCCTGAATTTCCTCATCACCATCTTTCTGATTCAAAGGGTAGAGTCACAGACTCCTAGGTTTCAAAGAGTCAGACCTTCACCAACTTGGAGTGTGGGGCTGCTGTTCACGAGTGCCAGTGCGATGGGGCCAGATCCACTGCCCAAGGCTGATGGGGTGGGGCTGTCATCCCCAAGGGGCAGAAGAATAATGGGGCCTGCCGGGGCCGAGGGTATAGGTTCACCGCTCAGATGGAGTAGGAGAATGGAGCCACCCAAAGCCTAGGGAGTACAGTTGATTTTGGCCCTTCTAGGTCCTTGGCTATGCAGGCAAACCATAGGCCATTTCCTATTATTTTATATAGACCCTTATTTCAGGTTATCGCCCCTTCCAGGAAAAATGGACAACCAGAGATATGGCTAAAGGGATGATTTGTGTTAACAAACTTGTGGTGGTTTTGCAGGGCCTTTATCTAGGATGATCATTTTAATCAGATCTAATATTTATGCAGTGTTACTATGTACTATTCTACATTCAATCCTCACACTAATGCTGGGAAAATGGTGTCCTATTATCATTCCCATTTTACAGATGAAGACTCTGAAACTCAGAGAGGTTCAGTAACATGCTCCAGTGAAATAGAAAACAGTGACTTGCCTGGGATTTGAACTTAGGCATTCTGGCTCCAAAGTCTGTGCTCTTCTGACTACTGTACTTCACCTTGACCCTCCTTCTTTGGAAAAGCTCAAGTCTGAGAGCCAATTCAAGTGTGACTGATATCTAGCCTCTATATATCACATCTGGAGGGTTTTCTTTTTTTATTTTTCCTCTAAATAAAATAGCTCATTAGTGGAATACCCCTTTTAATCTGTTTGACCCTAGATACCTAGGATCAGTAGTATCCATTACCAAAGACTCCATGGTTTACATCTTAATTCCTTCCACATAAGGAGCCCTGATTTCACGGTGGTTAAGGTGCTCAGCTTCTAACCAAAAGGTCAGTGGTTTGAATTTACTAGTGACTCCATGGGAGAAAGATGTGGCAGTCTGCTCCTGTAAAGATTACAGCTTTGGAAACCCTATGAGGTAGTTCTACTCTGTCCTATAGGGTCACTATGAGTTGGAATTGACTCGATGGTAACAGGTTTGGTAGTTTTTTGTTGTGGTTGTTGTTTTCCTTCAACATCCTCATTGTCTATTATGGCAACCATGCACACAATTACATCATCCTTGAGTTCTCTCAGTTCCATTGAAGTATAGTCCATACGATTGTGGTGTGTTCTTCCAGCATCCCTGGTTTATGAGAACAGCCTCCAAAGGTCTCCCCCCGTCAGTTTATTTCTTAAGGCCTTGGTGAAGGAGGTATCTCCTGAACCCTCTCAGGGAACATAACTGGGAGTAGGTGAGCATATCACACATGATAACTTCACACAAATATTTTTAACTCCTGCAGTCTTTGGATTACTTCTTGTATATAATACCAAGGAATATAGGGCATTTCAACTGCTTTCAACAAGGCCCCCATTTGGTCCAGGTTTTAGTAAACCTCCTGAGCAAACCATTGGAACCCCTCCAAAAAGCTTTATCTACAATGGTAAATGCACCCAAAATTTATTTCATCTCAATCTAAGCTTATGTTCATTATTTATTCTAGAACCCTCAGAATCCATTTCCATGCAGATTCCCTAGATTTTTGTCGATATAAACTAACAAAATCTGGAAACATTTTTGGTGTGTAAGTTTTCTCTTGCTAGGTTTGACATTGTAATTATCTGCAGATAATGCTAGTATATACGTTGAGTTATAGGCGGGTAGGAAACCAGTGATGGTGGGGTGAGGCAGTAGAAGAACTAGCTTCTTGCAAAGACACTCTTTTTTTTTTTTTAATTGATGTAATTAAATGAAGTTTACATTTCATATTATTCTCCCATACAGAATTTTTTTTTTAACTTACATTGTTATGAGACCCCAACCGCTCACCCCATTCTGCGACAGCACACTCCTCCCTTCCGCCCCTGATTCCCCATGATCATTCAACCAGCTCCTAACTCTCTCTGCCTTCCCCTCTCACCTCTGGACAGAAGCCGGCCCTTTGGTCTCTTATATGTACTTTTCTAAGAGGCACATTCTCCACGAGTATCACTTTATGTCCCACAGTCCAGTCCAATCCCTGTCTGAAGAGTTGGCCTCAGAAATTGTTTTAGTTCTGGGGTGCTGGAGAGACCAGGGGCCATGCTTTCTGGGGCACCTCCAGTCTTAGACCATTAAGTCTGGTCTTCTTACTAGTATTTGAGTTCTGCATCCCATTGTTCTACTGCTCCATCAGGGACCCTCTGTTGTGTTCCCTGTCAGGACGTTCATTGGTGGTAGCCGGGCACCATCTAGTTCTTCTGGTCTCAGGCTGATGAAGTCTCTGGTTTATTGGCCCATTCTGTCTCTTGGGCCAATACTTCTATGTCTTTGGTGTTCTTCATTCTCCTTTGCTCCAGGTGGTTGGAACCAACTGATGCATCTTGCAAGCTTTTAAGACCCCAGGCACCACTCACCAAAGTAGGATACAGACCATTTTCTTAATAAGGTTTGTTATGCCAATTGACATAGATGTTCCCTGAAAGCATGGTCCCCAGACCCCACATCCCTGCTACTCTGTCTCTCAAAGTATTTGATTGTATTCAGGAAACTTCTTAGCTTTGGTTTAGTGCAGTTGTGCTGACTTCCCCATAGTGTGTACTGTCCTTCCCTTCACCTAAGATCATTCTTATCTACTATCTAGTTAGTGAATAATCCTCACCCTCCCTCCCCACCCTTGTAACCATCAAAGAATGTTTTCTGTGTTTAAACTTTTTCTTGAGTTCTTATAATAGTGGTCTTATACAGTACTTGCCCTTCTGTGCCTGACTAAATTCACTCAGCATAACAAGTTCTAGCTTCCACCAAGTTATACAATGTTTCACAGCTTCATCATTATCTTTGTGTAATATTCCATTGTGTGGATATACCATAGTTTATTTATCCATTCGTCCATCGATGGGCACTTAGGTTGCTTCCATGCTCTGGCTGTTGTGAACAGCGCTGCGATGAACATGGGTGTGCATATATCTATTCGTGTGACGGCTCTTGTTTCTCTAGGATATATTCTAAGGAGTGGGATAGCTGAATCGTATGGTACTTCTATTTCTAGCTTTTTAAGGAAGTGCCAAATCGATTCCAAGGTGGTTGTACCATTTTACATTCCCACCAACAGTGTATAAGTGTTCCAGTCTCTCCACAACCTCTCCAGCATTTGTTGTTTTGTGTATTGTGGATTAATGCTAATCTTGGTGGGGTGAGATGATATCTCATTGTAGTTTTGATCTGCATTTCTCTGATGGCTAATGATCGTGAGCATTTCTTCATTGTGTCTCTAGCTGCCTGAATATCTTCTTTGGTGAAGTGCCTGCTCATATCCTTTGCCCATTTTTTAACTGGATTATTTGCATTTTTGCTGTTGAGGTTTTGGAGTATCTTGTAGATTTGAAGGATTAGATGATGATCGGCTTTGTCTTTGCCAAAAATGTTTTCCCAATCTGTAGGTTGTCTTTTCATTCTTTTGGTGAAGTCTTTGGATGAGCATAAGTGTATGATTTTTAGGAGCTCCCATTTATCTAGTCTCTCTTCTGGTGTTTGTGCATTGTTACTTATGGTTTGTATTGTGTTTATGCCATGTATTAGGGCTCCTAGCGTTGTCCCTATTTTTTCTTCCATGACATTTACCATTTTCAATTTTATATTTAAGTCTTTGATCCATTTTGAGTTAGTTTTTGTACATGTTGTGAGATATGGGTATATGGGTCTTGTTTCAGTTTTTTGCATATAGATATCCAATTATGCCAGCACCATTTGTTGAAGAGACTGTCTTTTCCCCAATTAATGGACTTTGGGCCTTTGTCAAATATTAGCTGCTCATAGGTGGATGAGCTTATATCTGGATTCTCAACTCTGTTCCATTGATCTATGTATCTGTTATTGTACCAGTACCAGGCTGTCTTGACTACCCTGGCAGTATAATAGGTCCTAAAATCCGGTAGTGTAAGGCCTCCCACTTTGTTCTTCTTCTTGAGTAGTGCTTTATTTATCCGGGGCCTCTTCCCTTTCCATATGAAGTTGGTGATTTGTTTCTCCATCTCATTAAAGAACGCTGCTGGAATTTGGATCAGGATTGCATTGTATCTGTAGATTGCTTTGGGTAGAACTGACATTTTCACTACGTTGCATCTACCTACCCATGAGCAAGGTATATTTTTCCACTTATGCAGGTTTCTTTTAGTTTCTTGCAGTAGTGTCTTGTAGTTTTCTCTGTAAAGATCTTTTACATCTCTGGTTAGATTTATTCCTAACTATTTTATCTTTTGGGGGGCTATTGTAAATGGGATTGATTTGGTGATTTCCTCTTCGAGGTTCTCTTTGTTGGTGTAAAGGAATCCAATTGATTTTTGTACGTTTATCTTGTATCCTGATACTTTGCTCAAATCTTCTATTAGTTCCAGTAGTTTTCTTGTGGTTTTCTTGGGGTTTTCTGTGTATAAGATCATATCGTCTGCAAATAGAGATACTTTGACTTCTTCCCTACCTGTTTGGATGCCCTTTATTTCTTTTTCTAGCCTAACTGTTCTGGCTAGGACCTCGAGCACAATGTTGAATAATAGTGGTGATAAAGGGCATCCTTGTCTTGTTCCTGTTCGCAAGGGGAATGCTTTCAAAGTCTCTCCATTCAGGATGATGTTGGCTATTGGTTTTGTATAAATGCCCTTAATTATACTGAGGAATTTCCCTTCTATTCCTACTTTTTTGAGAGTTTTTATCATTAATGGGTGTTGGACTTTGTCAAATGCCTTTTCTGCATCGATTGATAAGATCCTGTGGTTCTTGTTTTTTGTTTTATTTAGGTGATGGATTACTTTGACTGTTTTTCTAATGTCGAACCATCCCTGCATACCTGGTATAAATCCCACTTGGTTGTGGTGAATTATTTTTTGGATATGTTGCTGAATTCTATTGGCTAAAATTCTGTTGAGGATTTTTTGCGTCAATGTTCATGAGGGATATCGGTCTGTAATTTTCTATTTTTGTGTTGTCTTGACATGGTTTTGGTATCAGGGTTATGCTGGCTTCAAAGAATGAGTTTGGTAGTATTCCATCTGTTTCTATGCTCTGAAATACCTTTAGTAGAAGTGGTGTTATCTCTTCTCTGAAAGTTTGGTAGAATTCTCCAGTGAAGCCATCTTGGCCAGGGCTTTTTTCTTGTTGGCAGTTTTTTAATAACCTTTTCAATCTCTTCTTTTGTTATGGGTTTATTTAGTTGTTCTACCTCTGTTTGTGTTAATTTAGGTAAGTAGTGAGTTTCTAGAAATTTGTCCATTTCCTCTAGGTTTTCAAATTTTTCAGAGTACAGTTTTTCATAGTATTCTGTTATGATTCTTTTAAATTCAGTTGGGTCTGTTGTGATATCACCCATCTCATTTCCTTATACTGGTTATCTGCTTCCTCTCCAGTTTTTCTTTTGTCAGTTTGGCCAATGGTTTATCAACTTTGTTGATTTTTTCAAAGAAGCAGCTTTTGGACTTGTTAACTCTTTCAATTGTTTTTCTGTTCTCTATTTCATTTAATTCTGCTCTAATTCTTATTGTTTCCTTCCTTCTGGCACCTGTAGGCTTCTTTTGCTGCTCTCTTTCTACTTGTTCCAGTTGTAGGGTTAGTGCTTTGATTATGAGCCTTTCTTGTTTTTGGATGTGTGCATTTATTGCTATAAACTAACCTCTGAGCACTGCTTTTGCTGTGTCCCAGAGGTTCTGGTAGGATGTGTTTTCATTCTCGTTTGATTCTATGAATTTCTTTATTCCATCCTTAATTTCTTCTATAACCCAGTAGTTTTTGAGCAAGGTGTTGTTCAGTTTCCATGTGTTTAATTTTTTTTCCTTGCTTTTTGTATTGTTGATTTCCACTTCTATGGCTTTATGGTCAGAAAAGATGCTTTGTAGTATTTCGATGGTTTGGATTTTGTTAAGGCTTGCTTTATGGCCTAATATGTGGTCTATTCTGGAGAATGTTCCATGTGCACTGAAAAAGAAAGTATACTTGGCTGCTGTTGGGTGCAGAGTTCAGTATATGGCAAAGACACTCTTTCAGGTAAAAGAGTTACAGATCTTCAAACAGGAGTCCTTGGGTTGTGCAAATGGTTAAGTGCTTGAGTCGAAATGTTGGCAGTTCGAACCCACCCAGTGAGTGGAGCCTCGAAAGACAGGCCTGGCAATCTACTTCCGAAAGGCTGTAACCTTGAAAATCCTATGGAGCAGTTCTACTCTGATGCACATGGGGTTGCCTTGAGTCAGAATCGACTCCACGGCAACTATTTGTCAGATGAGAGAGGAAAGGTCTCCACGGCTGGTGAGAAAGTCCCCACAGGCTATGGGAGTTTGGGAATCTCTGAGTCTCAGTCACTAAATCCTCCAGTATCCTCAATCCAGTTTTCTGGTCCCCACTCTTTCCTAATCAGTGCTTGGATTTCACTTAAGGAAATTGATAAGATTGTTAATTTATTTAATGTTATAATTAGTAATCTACAGTATCAACTATGTATTATCTCAGTCCTGTGCTTGCAAAATACAAGAGAATTTATTCGCAAGTTATAAAAATTTTGAGCACAGTCTATATCTAAAACCCAGACTCTAAAAATTTGAGTTTGCCATTCTCTTTACTTAAGCTGTTGGGTGCAGACTGTAATATCCATCCCACCTGTAGCCTTTGATTTCCTCTCACACTTCATACTGTTCTGAGAGCAGCTACTCAGTCCTGGACACTGTCTTCAATGAGGATCTAATTGCAGGTGATGACAGGTGATGATGTTATCAGCTCTTGGACTCCCTGAGTGGGCCAGATGGCTGTCACCGGATTTTCACTGTTCTTAGATCCAACGAGACCACATGATCCTCCCAGACTCCTTCCAGTTCTCCAAGTGTCTACTGTCTACAATCAATCCTGTGACAATTACTCTATCAATTAGGCTTCAGTAGAAACTGATTTTTGCTGTTTTAAGCAGAAGACGAACTTATCAAAAGGGTATCACACAACTCATAGAATTACTGGGAATGTTGGAGAATCAGGATTAGGAAGTGCAAAGGAGCCAAGTGAGGCTGGGCAGGAAAAGGGAGGCTGCGATCATGCCCTTGTACTCTCCGGTAAGGTCTCCACTGCCCCTGCTCCTGGGAGAGGCCTGCCTCCTGGGCGGGGCTGTGGGCCCTGTGATGTGGGCCCTGTGGTCTCTGTTTCCTTTGGAACCTGAAAGTGGTTTCCTCTGCTGCCCCCCCAACCCCATGGAATACACTCTGAACCCTCCTCTGCTTCACTGCAGCACTCCCCCCAGAGTCAAAATCTTGGATATAAGCATCCAGTTGGCTACACTTTGGTCCCTGTTTGGTGCTCAGCTTCCAGGGAACTGGGAGAAGGAACATCTATCCCCTCCAGCTCCTGGAGATTTGGTCACCTCCCTAGTCACATGACCTATAAGAGACTAAACAAAGACTGAAATCCTAACCCCAGAAACCAAAGTCTTAATCACTACACTGAGCTCATCTAGTCCAATTTCCAACCTGACAAAAGGAACTCCTTTGTGGTACCCATGACAAGCAGCCCTGAATTTCCCCCATTGCCTTTAATTATAAGCTCACTATCTCTAGATACAGCCAGAACCTATGTTGGTCATTACAATTAGAGATTTTGTTAGTTTGTTTTGGTTCTCGAAGATGCCTGCTTGGATAAGTACAGCCCCTTTCCTCCTGTATCTTGCAAAGGGCAAAACCAAAACTTCTCTCTCCATCACCCACCATCTGCAAACAGGCTATAGTTAGCCAATATTTATTGAGCATTTGGTACTTGCCAATGTAATATGTAAGTGTGTTACGTGCCGTATCTCATTTAATCCTCAAAACAATCATAAGGGGTAGATACCACTATTATCACCATTTAAAATTATAAACTGAGGCAGAAGAGAGATAGTGTCCTAAAGTCTCACAGGATATAATTTGCAGAGTTGGGATTGAAAACAATGCAGTTCAGCTCCAGCGCTAGCACTGAGTAATCCCTTTTACAATAGCTTAAACTCATTCTGTCGTGCTGTGTCAGCAGTGACGATTAATTCACTCATTCAACAAATATTTACTGAGCGCCCACCCTTTGTCAGGTGAGGGAAAACTGTATGGTCTCTGACCTTATATACCTTAGTCTAATGGGGGAGAAAGACGCGGATCAAATAATCCTACAAATCTTTGTGAAACCGGATGTGTGAAAAAGTATCAGAGATGTCTATAGTGCCATGAGAGCTCATAATAGGATGTTTTCACCTGGTCAGGTAGGTCGGGGATGGAGGCCTGAAACTCCGAGGCCTCTTGCAAGGAACTATGAACCTCTTTGAAACCACTACTGCTAAGGACCCTGTAACCTAACCCCTGTTTAGAGAGTCTTGGGGTGGAAGAGAATGGAGGTCACAGATAAAATATGCTATGCAACCATCTAGACAGCTTCTCTTCTTTCTTCTCTTGCCCGTTATTGTTTTCAGCCCTGAAGACCTACCCCTGAGAAGAAGCCAAGCAACAGGGCCTCTCAGAGGTAATCCTGAAAGCTCACTCTTCCCCAGTATGAGAACTCAGCATTGGACCCTCTGTGATAGAAGACAGTCCTCCCTGGAAATGAGTGCCAAGCAGGCAGACCCCAGAAGGAAGGAGGACAGAGACATTGTGAAGGCTGAAATCCCAATGGAAGATTCTAGAAAAGAGGACAAAGCCCTTCCAGGCTTTCCTGGTGGGCTTTCTTCTTCTTCTTGTTCTTTTTTTTTTTTTTTTTTCCAATTGTGCTTTAAGTGAAAGTTTACAGTTCAAGTCAGTTTCTCATACAAAAATTTATACATGCATTGCTATGTGAACCTAGCTGCGCTCCCTATAATGTGACAGCACACTCCTCCTTTCTACCCCAGATTTCCCATGTCCATTCAACCAGCTCCTGTTCCTTTTTGACTTCTCATCCTGGCTACAAACAGGGGCTGCTCATTTAGTCTCATGTATCTACTTGAGCTAAGAAGCACTCTCTTCACAAGCATCATTTTATGTCTTATAGTTCAGTCTAATCTCTGTCTGAAGAGTTGGCTTCGGGAACGGTTTCAGTTCTGGGCTAATGAAGAGTCGAGGGACCAAGTCTTCCAGGGTCCCTCCAGTCTCAGTCAGACCATTAAATCTGGTCTTTTTACATGAATTTGAGTTATGCACCCCACTTTTCTTCTGCCCCATCAGGGACTCTCTGTTGTGTTCCCTGCAAGGGCAGTCATTGTTGGTAGCCAGGTAGCTCTTCTGGTCTCAGGCTGATGGAGTCTCTGGTTTATGTGGCCCTTTCTGTCTCTTGGGCTATTTTCCTTGTGTCACTGGTGTTCTTCATTCTCCTTTGCTCCAGGTGGGTTGGGACCAATCGGTGTATCTTAGACGGCCACTCACTAGCTTTTAAGACCTCAGATGTCACTCACCAAAGTAAGATGCAAAACATTTTCTTAATAAACTTTGTTATACCAATTGACCTAGATGTCACCTGAAACCATAGTCCCCAGACCCTTGCCCCTGCTCCTCTGTCCCTCAAAGTGTTTTGTTATATTCAGGAAATTTCTTAGCTTTTGGTTTAGTCCAGTTGTGCTGAATTCCCATGTAGTGTGTGTTGTCCTTCCCTTCACCTAAGATAATTCTTATCTACTATTTAGTTAGTGAATTCCTCTCTCCCTCCCACCCCAACCTTGTAACCATCAAAGAATGTTTTATTCTGAGTTTAAACCTTTCCTTGAGTTCTTATAATAGTGATCTCATACAATATTTGTCCTGCTGTGACTAATTCCACTTAGCATAATGCCTTCCAGATTCATCCATGTTATGAGATGTTTCACAGATTCATCATTATTCTTTATCGTTATGTCGTATTCCATGGTGTGAATATACCATAATTTGTTTACCCATTCATCCATTGATGGGCACCTAGGTTGTTTCCATCTTTTTGCGATTGTGAACTGTGCTGCAATGAGCATGAGGGTACATATCTCCATTCATGTGATGGCTCTTATTTCTCTAGGATATATTCCAAGGAGTGGGATTTCTGGATTGTATAGTACTTTTATGTCTAGCTTTTCAAGAAAGCACCAAATCGATTTTCAAAGTGGTTGTACCATTTTGCATTCCCACCAGCAGTGTATAAGTGTTCCAGTCTCTCCACAATCTCTCCAACATTTATTATTTTGTGTATTTTGGATTAACTCTAGCCTTCTTGGGTGAGATGGTATCTCATTGTAGTTTGGATTTGCATTTCTCTAATGGCTAATGATCATGAGCATTTCCTCATGTATCTGTTAGCCACCTCAATGTCTTCTTTGGTGAAGTACCTGTTCATATCCTTTGCCCATTTTTTAATTGGGTTATTTGTCTTTTTGTGGCTGAAGTTTTGCAATATCTTGTAGATTTTAGAGATTAGATGATGATCTGATTAGTTGTAGCCAAAAATTTGTTCCCAGACTGTAGGTTATCTTTTTACTCTTTTTATGAAGTCTTTTGATGAGCATAAGTATTTGATTTTTAGGAGTTCCATTACCTAGTTTCTCTTCTGGTATTTGTGCATTGTTAGTAATGTTTCGTATTCTGTTTATGCAATGTATTAGGGCTCCTAGCATTGTCTCTATGTTTTCTTCTATGATCTCTATTGTTTTAGACTTTATATTTAGGCCTTTGATCCATTTTGAGTTAGCTTTTGTGCATGGTGTGAGGTATGGGTCTTGTTTCATTTTTTGGCAGATCGATATCCAGTTATGCCAGCACCATTTGTTAAAGAGACTGTCTTTTCCCCTATTAATGGACTTTGGGCCTTTGTCAAATATCAGCTGCTCATAGGTGGATGAATTCAAGTCTGGATTCTCAATTCTGATCCATTGGTCTATGTATTTGTTGTACCAGTAAAAGGCTGTTAAGGTATAATAAGTTCTAAAATCAGGTAGTGTGAGGCCTCCCACTTTGTTCTTCTTCAGTAATGCTTTACTTATCCAGGACCTCTTCCCTTTCCATACGAAGTTGGTGATTTGTTTCTCCATCTCATTAAAAAATGCCACTGGAATTTAAATTGGCATTGCATTGTATCTGTAGATTGCTTTGGGTAGAATAGACATTTTCACCATGTTGAGTCTTCCTATCCTTGAGCAAGGTATGTTTTTCCACTTATGTAGGTCTCTTTTGGTTTCTTGCAGTAGTGTCTTATAGTTTTCTTTGTATAGTCTTTTATGTATCTAGTTAGATTTATCCCTAAGTTTTTTATCTTCTTGGGGGCTCTTGTAAATGATATTGATTTGGTGATTTCCCTCTTCAAAATTCTCTTTGTTGGTGTGGAGGAATCCAACTGATTTTTGTACATTTATCTTGTATCCTGATACTTTGCTCAAATCTTCTATTAGTTCCAGTAGTTTTCTTGTGGATTCTTTGGGGCTTTCTGTGTATAGGCTCATATCATCTGCAAATAGGGATACTTTGATTTCTTCCTTACCAATTTGGATGCTCTTTATTTCTTATTTCTAGCCTAATTTCTCTGGCTAGGACCTCCAGCACCATGTTGAATAAGAGTGGTGATAAAGGACATTGTTGTCTGGTTCCCATTCTCAAGGGGAATGCTTTTAGACCCTCTGTTTTGGATGATGTTGGCTGTTGGCTTTGTATAAATGCCCTTTATTATGTTGAGGAGTTTCCCTTCTATTCTTATTTTGCTAAGAGTTTTTATCATGAATGGGTGTTGGACTTTGTGGAATGCCTTTTCTGCATCAATTGTTAAGATCATGTGTTTCTTGTCTTTTGTTTCATTAATGTGATGGATTACATTGATTGTTTTTCTAATGTTGAACCATCCCTGCATACATGGTATGAATCCCACTTGGTCATGATGATTTTTTTTTTTTTTGTTATGTTGTTGAATTCTATTGGCTAGAATTTTGTTGATGATTTTTGTGTCTATGTTCATGAGGGATGTTGGTCTGTAATTTTCTTTTTTTGTGGCGTCTTTACCTGGTTTTGGTATCAGGGTTCTTCTGGCATCATAGAATGAGTTTGGGGGCATTCTTTCTTTTTGTGTACTCTGAAATACCTTTAGTAGTACTGGTGTTAACTCTTCTCTGAAAGTTTGTTAGAAATCTCCAGTGAAACCATCCAGGCCAGGGATTTTTTTTGTTGCGAGTTTTTTAATTACCATTTCAATCTCTTCTTTTGTTATATGTTTATTTAGTTGTTCTACCTCTGTTGGTATTAGTTTAGGTAGGTTGTGTGTTTCTAGAAATTTGTCCATTTCCTCTAGGTTTTCAAATTCTTTGGAGTACAATTTTTCATAGTATTCTGTTATGATTCTTTTAATTTCAGTTGGGTCTGTTGTGATATCGCCCATCTCATTTCTTATTTGGGTTATTTTCCTCCTCTGCTGTTTTTCTTTTGTTAATTTGGCCAGTGGTTTATTGATTTTGTTGATCTTTTCAAAGAACCAGCTGCTTTTGGTCTCGTTAACTCTTTCAGTTGTTTTTCTATTTCATTTATTTCTGCTCTAATTTTTATTATTTACTTTCTTCTTGTGCCCGCTTCCTTTGTTGCTCTCTTTCTATTTGTTCGAGTTGTAGGGATAATGTTTTGATTTTGGCCCTTTGTTCTTTCTGGATGTGTGCATGTACTGCTATAAACTGACCTCTGAGCATTGCTTTTGCTGTATCCCAAAGGCTCTGGTAGGATGTGTTTTCATTCTCATTTGATTCTGTGAATTTCTTTATTCTGTCCTTAATTTCTTCTATAACCCAGTAGTTTTTGAACAAGGTGTTTTCAGTTTCCATGTGTTTCTTTTTTTTCCTTGATTTTTCTGTTATTGATTTCCACTTTTATGGCTTTATGGTCAGAAAAGATGCTTTAGATTCTATTAAGACTTGCTTTATGGCCTAATACGTGGTCTATTCTGGAGAATGTTTCATGTGCGTTGGAAGACAAAGTTTACTTGTCTGCTGTTGGATAGAGTGTTCTATATATGTCTATGAGGTCAAGTTCATTGATTGTGGCATTTAAATCTTCCATGTCTTTATTGAGCTTCTTTCTGTACATTCTGTCCTTCACCTAAAGTAGTGTGTTGTAGTCTCCTACTGTTATTGTGGAGCCGTCTATCACTCTTTTCAATGCTGTTAGAGTTCGTTTTATGTATTTTGGAGCCCTGTTTTTGGGTGCATAAATATTTATTATGGTTATGTCCTCCTGGCAGATTGACTCTTTAATCATTGTATAGTGTCCTTCCTTATCCTTTGTGGTGGCTTTTACTTTAAAGTCTATTTTGTCAGAGATTAATATTGCCACTCCTGCTGTTTTTTGAGTGTTGTTTTCTTGATATATTTTTTCCATCCTTTGAGTTTTAGTTTGTTTGTGTCTTTAAGTCTAAGGTGTGTCTCTTGTAGGTAGTATATAGATGGATCATGTTTTTTTATCCATTCTGCCACTCTCTGTCTCTTTATTGGTGTATTTAGTCTATTTACATTTAGTGTAATTATTGATAGGTATGTGTTTAGTGCTGTCATTTTGATGTCCTTTTTTGTGTGTTGTCAATGGTTTCTTTGCTTCACTTAATTTTCTGTGCTGAATGATTTTTCTGTATGTATTTTCATCATTGTTGATTTTGTATTTGTTGAGTCTTTATGTTTTTCTTGTTTTTTATTTCGATGTGTAGGATCGTTAGTTTCCTTTTTGGTTACCTTAATATTTACCCCTATTTTTCTAACTTTAACCCAGTCTTTTATTTCTTTATATCACCTTTTCTTCCTCTCCATATGAAGATCTATGATTACATTTTTTAGTCCTTTTTTGTTTTAATGTTGTTGTCTTTTACATATTGACATCTCTGTTTCTGTATTTACAGAGTTTTAGCTTTGATTTATTTTTGTGACTTCCCTATCTTGATTGATATCTGTTTGCTCTGTCTTGTGTTCTAGTCTTGGGTTGTTATCTGATGTTATTGATTTTCTAACCGGAGGACTCCCTTTAGTATTTCTGGTAATTTTGGTTTGGTTTTTGCAAATTCCCTAAACTTCTGTTTATCTGGAAATGTCCTAATTTCACCATCATATTTGAGAGACAGTTTTGCTGAATATGTCATTGTTGACTGGCAATTTTTTCCTTCAAGGCTTTATGTATGTCATCCCATCACCTTCTTGCCTGCATCGTTTCTGCTGAGTAGTCTGAGCTTAGTCTTATTGACTTTTCTTTGTAGTTGACTTTTTGTTTATCGCTAGCCACTCTTAAAGTTCTCTGTTTATCTTTGGTTTTGGCAAGTTTGATTTTAATATGTCTTGGTGACTTTCTTTTGGGATCTACCTTGTGTGGGGTTTGATGAGCGTCTTGGATAGATATCTTCTCATCTTTCATGATATCAGGGAGGTTTTCTGCCAACAAATCTTCAACAATTCTCTCTGTATTTTCTGTTATCCCCTCCCCTTTTGGTATTCCAATCCCTCATAGGTTATTCCTCTTGACAGAGTCCCACATAATTCTTAGGGTTTCTTCATTTTTAAAAATTCTTTTATCTGATTTTTCCTCAAATAAGTCGGTGTTAAGTGCTTTATCTTCAGTCTCACTAATTCTGACGTCATTGCCTCAATTCTGCTCCTATGACTTTCTGTTGAGTTGTCTAATTCTGAAATTTTATTGTTAATCTTCTGGATTTCTGTTTGCTCTCTCTCTATGGATTCTTGCAGCTGTTAAATCTGTCATTGTCCTC